>CM048054.1:6913125-8196250 GCA_026259375.1 Verasper variegatus
ACCCCGGGCCCTGCACAGGTCAACTCAACAAGCAATCAGTGTGACCACCAGCCCGAAGCATCCAGGGAACCAGCGCACAGCCAGGCTGCAACAGGCAAAGAGCAGATAGGGAGAAGGAGGTGGAGAAAGATGTTCACGCTCTCACCTATGTACTGTCCATTGAAATAGCCCTCACAGTCACAGTCCTCTGTAGGGAGGCAAGCAAGGAAAAGAGGGGGTAAGCACAGGGTAAGAGACCTGGAAGAGTTAAAGAGTGGGGAGGGCAGGAGGGCAGGAGGGCCGTGGGCTCTGGAGAGGGCAGGCGGAGCCGACAGGCAGCAGGCAGGCAGACAGCGGGAGGCAGCCAAGAGTTAATGGTGGAACGCTGTTGGAGGCAACAGTCACTAACGGAGAGGAGAGGAGAGGAGAGGAGAGGAGAGGAGAGGAGAGGAGAGGAGAGGAACAGAGGAGGCTCTCCCTCTGATAAAGAGCCAGCTGTGAAGTCCCTGTGACCCACACACTTTTCTCCCCATTGTTGCACAGCTGAGACAGAAACTGCCTCAATTACACAAACCTACAAATCCATAAGTCCTCAACAAAAGAAGAACATGATGATATGTAATGATTTTTGAAAAAAGATGGTTTACAGCACAGAATCAGAATAAAACATTGAAATAGTGTCTGATGATGCAGTGGAGTGAAAAACGGAAAACACATAATATCAGGGACTGAGGATGACGCAGAACAAAAAAGGAACTATTGTTCTCGTTAACAGCCTCTTCTTGGTTTGACTGTAGTCTCCAGGGATGATGTTCTGCTTGCACATCAGCAGGTACAACACACACACACACACACACACACACACACACACACACACAAACACACACACGTGCACAATGCAAAGTATCTATTCTGGTCTGGAACACCAGACGCAGGAAAGGAGGAATTAAGCTGGAAGCAGTAGAAATCCCAAATGCACACACTGGCACACATGCAAGCTTACACGCACACACACACACACACACATTTTTCTGTTGTGTGCATTTTGTGCGTGTCTTTTTTTTTGTATGCATTTACTTGATGAATCATGTTCGTGGCTGCACATGTACCCACCTTTATCACATCCTTGGTCGTCTGACAGTTTGCATCAGGGAAGAGGAAAGTGTACAACATTATCATCAGAGTAGATAAATGGGCAGCAGCTCTGTGTAAAATACATTTCTGGATATGTTCTGAAAGCACGGCATGTGAGGATTTATAGACTCTAAATATAAAAATCGTGTGTGCAGTTGTCAGGGTGACGTCACTGATGAGACAGGGGGAAGACCCACATTTAAAGGCCCCCGCTGGGATTTAGGGGAATTAATCAGAGAGCTGGAGGAGCACGGAGGGAGGGTGAGGCAGAAGAGTCCTCGCAGGCTCGCAGCTGCGTGGCGGAGCACGACTAGCTGCCATATTGCTAAGCTCTTGTTGTCTCCCCGTGGCTCAGGCCTAATCGGATCGCCTGCAGCTTATGCGCCACGAAGAGCCACCACTCATATTACACACTCACCTGTCTGTTTAAGCACCACCTCTATAGCTTCAAGTGAGAAAGTGAGAAGCGCAATGTATTGTTGGGGCTTTTTTCCCCCTCGGCTGGTGCCTGATGTAACGCTGTCTGATCTACTTAATCCGAACTCGCAGCTCGCTCGCTGACCAGATGGAGCAAAACATGAGAGAGATTAATTCATATCTATGATCCCTCCCTCCCCCCCATCCTTTTTAAAAACATGTCGGCAGAGCAGCACGGATAGCACGGACAATGAATACTAATGCCTCTGAGAATGCCAATTACCCTCGAAAAAGGTCAATAACTGTCAATGAAAACACTGCTGCATTTATCCAGAGGAGGAAATATTGTCCTGTAATGACACTGACTGCGTGCACAAGTAGAGAAAGGAGAAGTGACGGTGAGCGATGCTGCAGGTGGTCAACTGTAATTATGAAATGGTGCAGAGGAATCATGGGAAGCAAAAAACTTACAGGCGGGCTTTTTAGGGGATTTTGGATTCGGGAGTGTGCCCATTTTCATCCTGTAGGCCAGTCGCCTGGAGGAATGTGCAGCAGAACAAAGAGCGAGAGAGGATGGAGGCAGGGAGATAATCATCAGTGAGCGAAAGGTTCAGAGGAAATGTCAGACAGGCAGAATAAAAGATTCAAACATAACAGACTCGCAGAAGCACGTACAACACACCTGGATGGATTATAGGATATTTGGACCCTGAGCACAGACATGTGGTCATTTTGCTGCACTCAGTGCATTTAAAGACATGTTTGTCATTCAGGGTGCAGCAGGAAACCACAGTATCAGCAGATCTTTGTTATTTCACTTAAAAAGATAGGCTTCACAGAGCTTCACAGAGCTTCACAGAGCTTCACAGGGCTAACCCTCTGACCTGTGTCTCTCGCTGTGTTCCAGCTGTGGAGATTAATCCAACAGACGCTGCAGTGTTTGGCAGGGATCCATCAGCCTGCTCAGATCATCTTACTGACAGATTATGACACTTGTGGTATCAGCATGTGCCTATTCAAGGCTGCGATTCGATTAGTTTTTCCCCCCAAACACACACACTCACTGCTTTGATGCTCCATCTAATCATAGTTGACCCCTCAATGTGGAACACATGAATGTGGATTTAAAAG
This sequence comes from Verasper variegatus, assembly GCA_026259375.1. Lineage (NCBI taxonomy): Eukaryota > Metazoa > Chordata > Actinopteri > Pleuronectiformes > Pleuronectidae > Verasper > Verasper variegatus. The sequence continues at coordinate 6,915,787 of CM048054.1, forward strand.
ATTACAAATGGCTGGATAAAATACATATCAGCCGTGTGTCTGTGAATCGTTTCACCAGTTCACATCATAGAGAGAACATTTGTACATGATTTGACATCACCTCTCCTGGAACTGTTTGGAGGGGACGAGTCCGGCCCGCAGGTTGCTGTCTCCCACACGTTTGGCCTGCCACCACGTGGGGTCGTCCTGTGTCACGACCTGCAGGATGTCTCCTCGTTTGAAGGGAAGTCCCGCCTCTTGGCAGGGTGTGGCCTTGTCCTCCAGCGGGATGTAGTCAAACAAGGCTCTCATATACACCTGGACGCAAAAGTAGGCTTTGTGACAAATGTGGGGGGAAAAGCACCATGTGTACCTATTTATTATTGAAGAAACAGGGATGAAGCTGTTCATCTGTCCCAATAGGCGTATGCATGAACCTAAAAATAAGTCTGTTGTTTCCTTTCAAAATGTATAAGAAAAGTGTCAAAACTAAATTCATGCACAGTGACTGCAGCTTTGTCTCACCTTGCTCTCCTTCAGTCGGTCCTCTTCCTTAATGGCAGGGATTATCTTGAGAGTGATGGAGCCCTGGGACTGGGACTAGATCACAAATAGACGAGACAGAGGGAAGATTGTGAGTGCAGACTCATATCTTTTAAATGGACGACTAATGAGGGCAGCTTAGATATTAATGGAGGTTTGACATGTATATCGTACTTGTGTATTCCTCAAACATCAGTCTGGCTTTAATTCTGCAGTGTACAGAGATTCTGTCTTACCAGCAGCTGACTGATCTCGTCAGGTCTCTTGTGGATCACAGAGACTCCGTTGACCTCCCTGAGTTCATCTCCGACATGGACCAAACCTGTGAGGAGGGGAGACGAGATGAAGACGAACAGAACAGAAACATCGATGACGACCACGGAGGCGTCACTGCGTTTTCCAGGTCTTTGGAGTTTATCAGCCGTATCATAGTGCTGTTGTCAGATCCACTGATAGAGGCTGCCTCCATCCTCAGCTCTGATCTTTCCTGCTGCAGCCACAGCAATGAAACCAGACGCTGAAAGGAGTAACATCAGTATGCTTCTCCCTCAGGATCGAAGACACACTATGGTGCAATCATATAATGTATGCATCTAGGAGACATGCACAGAGGCCAGAAGCTGCTTCTGAAATCTGTCTCCACACTGACGAGAGCTTTCCCATCGCTGACGCAAGAAAACAGAGCAGGGTATTAATGATTAATAGATGAGGACACCGATTAGTTTAGTTTCCCAGCCTGCATGTGTCTAATGCCAACTAACACACACATACACACACACATACCTGCATGTGGCTGATATTTCCATGGCAACACCCATGAAAGGATCATTGCTGACTCTATATTGTGAGATTGAGTCTCTGGGGACTCGTGAGGAGCTTTAGGTTTCAGCAGCAGTCGTGCGTGCGATTCGTCTCACACTGAGGCCTTGATCTCACCTCATCAGAGAATCCAGTTTTGATTAGTTGCCCTGTGCACATATTTCATGAAACAGTTTCCCTCATTTTCTCCGGTTGCAAGAAGGCAAATGCCGTCACACTGCTGTAAAAGCCAGCAGCCTCTCAGGGCGTCACAGTGGCTCAGTTTGCCTCAGGGCTGTGCTACATCACTGCAGTGTCCTGGCTCCTATCCATCCATGAACATTCCTGCTTGTCATCCCGACACTTTTGCTCTTTTTAATTTTAAACAACAGCAGAAAGGCCACTAAAACTCGTCTTTAAACATTAACATTGCTAATTATTTGCACATTTGAGAAACTTAAAAAGAGTAAAACAGAGGAACAAAGCTGCAGTGGTTGTATCATCACAGGCTGCATATATTTAAGTTGTGAGCAGCCCTGCTAATGTTGCCTGAATTACATTACTGTTATAACCTGTTAAAAGTAAACCACAAAGTAAGAATGAATAGAAGAGAGACTAAACCAAAGAGTGAGTGTCTCAATTCAGAGGCTGCCTTCTTCGGACACCACCACGGCCCACGTCTAGACCACCTCCTTCATGGGCCGCGTAGACCGCCAAGTCAGAACCAAAATAAGATGGTCTGGTCTACAGAGGATTTCCGTGATAGGTGTCACCTAGCAACAGAGCTGATGTTGTACATGAAGAGAAGTTAAATGCCCCAAGCATCAAAACTTTGTAGAAGTTGAAGCGTCAATCATTTAATGTCATTTCGCTTCGCTTTGCTTCGCTTCGCTTTGCTTCGCTTCCTTTGAAAAAAAGTTTACCATTGAAGCGCAATGAATCGTGGGATAGGTTGGGCCATGAAGGCCTTCATTTTGCAGGGTTGAAAGGAAGCATTTGTCGACAGTGTTTAAAGGAGCCTTTGAAATGTGACATCCTAGTTGCACAGCAGATATCTTCAAGTGGATGGATTTCACCACCTGGGGACTGGAACACAGTCCCCAGGCTGGGGCCTACAGGATCTTGTAGTCTATTAATGTGCCAAGACCAAAATCAGAAGAACAAGCTCAACTTACCACTTCGATCAGCTGCACCTCCTCTCATGATCCGAGCGACCATCACCACCCCAGTGGCTTCATCCCGCCTGATGGTGGCTCCCTGAACAACAGACGAATTTATACGATGATTTGCAGAAAAGAATAAAAAGAGTCCCTCCCTCTTCCACCCCATTCTCCTGCGGGCTCTTATGTTCTCATTTCCACTCCTGATGTTCTGTCACAACTCACCAGAGGCTCCTTGTTCTTCACCAGTCTGACAATCTTCACTGACTCCTCCTCCAGCTCATCCTCAAAGTCATCAGGCAGCGGCGGCAGCACGGGGTCAAAGTTCTTCTGAGCCACAGTGTCGTGCACTGAGAGAACAGCCTGGTGGGACAGAAAGGCGACGTGCTGAGATTACAATGTGGTTGTAGAGCTGCTGGAGAGCACACAGAGCAGCCTGAACGGCTTCAGAGATTAATATACACTCTTATGTCAGAGCAATGATATGTATGCAAATTTTACATAATTGCATGAAGGATTAAACTTCAGTTTTTTTAATACATACATTTTAGTTGTCTAAATGTTTTTGTATGTTTTTTTTCAAAACAATCTACAGTTTTTCATATTTAAACAGCATTAATCTGGTTAAAATGTTGATTATTATCCTTCGAAGTATCACTTTAGGATTGTGGTTCAAAAACAGCCAGTGGCAGTGTGTTTACCTTCAGATGTGGCGATGTCAACAGGTGCAGCAGCTCCTTCTCCTCATTGCTCATTGGTCCACCCTGCAGATCCTCCGCCACCTGCCAATCACAACACACACATCAACCACGGTCCCTGACCTCATGTGAACCAGTGCGTATGTGTATACCGGTAATGCAGTGCCGCAGTTTACTGTAAAATAAATGCAAACAGATACACAGACATGCTCGCAGGGGAAGATAAGTGTCGAGAAGCAGAGGTCAGCAGTTTCCTCACTGATAACTGGTGGGAGCAGGAGAGCGGCAGGATGTGGAGTTTCCAGAGATGAGCATCAGGATGATTCAGCACTTTGAGGACATTAAAATTCACTTTTGATACCTGCGCTGCTTCTCTGTCGGAGCTAACTCATTGTGACTGACTGCTGAAAGTGGAAATATAATTCAAGCTGTGTGTGTGAGTGTGTGTACTTATATGTTTGTGAGGACCATTTTAAAAATAGAAATTTATTGAAAGTGAGGACATTTTGGCTGGTCCTCACTTTTTCAAAGGCTCCTTTGACTTGGCTTTAGGGTTAGGGTTAGGCATTTAGTTGTGATGGTTAAACTTACATCCTCTGCCAGAGAAGCAACACTGTGGAGAACAGGTGTCGGACTCTGTCTCTCATACTGTCTCAGCTTCTCATGGATCTGTGATAGAAACAAAGAGGGTTTAAAAAAAGGAGTGCAGGAAGAAGTTAAAGTTCATGTCAACAATAATGTACATTTGTATCCAAATCTAGATGGATTCATCATCTGTACCTCATGAATACCAATTTTCATGGTTATCCATCCAATAGTTGCTGATAGCCTTCAGACCGTTGGCTTTCCAACTGAACAAAATACTTAAGGTTACACAATCTGTGACTTTTTTAAAACCTTGTTAAACTCCTACTTTTACGAAGCTGTAACAGTCAGAGACATTTAAGTCTTTTAAAGCTCCATTGTTTTGATTTATAAACCTTACATTTTGGCACAATGCCAGTTGCCTACTATCACATGAATAGATCAGAAAAATGACGATATTAGTAATGGGTGGGTCAGCATACAGAGGTAACAGGTAATGTATCAATTCTGGACGTGTATTTCACATGTATTTGTTTACAGCACATTAACACTGGCGTCTGCTCTTATCATCACAAACTCTTTTGACATCTTTGGGCTGGCAGGAGAAACTCAGGTGAAAGTTCTGAACCTCACAGCCCCTCTGGATACTTTATCCAGAGTTCAGTGCATTGAATGCAAGCTCATTGCAGACGTCTGTTTGACGCTGATCTTTTACTAACTTAAACCAAACAGGATGATAATGATGCCGGAAAAATAGTATTGAAATCGTCATTAGTGACAGTTTTGAATGGCTGTGATGATGACTTGCTAACAGATAAGTCAATTTTCACATGAATGACCCGGTTGCTGTCCTTTCACTCACTCAAGGAACACGACCAACAGACCAGATTATCAAAACTGTGCAAAGCTGCAATTAATATCTACAGATAATTATGAGTGATTATTCAAAGTACTTAGAATAATAAGACTTCCTCACCTTCATGAGGTATCCCAGGCTTCTCTCACTGAACACGTCTTTGAGGAACACCATGTCCTCTTTGTGGTTGGCATCGGGCCGCAGCTGAGAGGTCAGCAGGGCCAGCGTTTCGTGAAGCCCTACAGAGGAGGGGAACAAGAAAATCATCGTGTACATTAACAGGAGCAGACGGAGCGCAGCGGGCCTCCGGCAGTATGGACAGTGTGTGTGGAGCATCTGTGCTGACTCGGCTCACCTGCTCCTGCTGTTAGCACCGGCATGGCTTCTTTCATGGGTCAGTGAGGTGAGGAGGGGAAACCTGGGACGGAGAGAAAGAGAAATTATAATCAAATACTGATGTTCACTGACAGTTTCTGTTTCTAAACAGGATTTTAAACAAATGTTGTCTCTTTACAAAAACAGCACAAAAAAGGAATTGTGGAGTTTGTTTTGTGTTTGTGTGAGCATGAAGTGATCTAAAGGCATCCAGAGACCCATGTACAGTAATTACAGCCGTACATCATCCCCCATGTGCCTCGAGCTATAAATCCTGGTTGTGTTTTCCATTTTGCAGGTTGGGGAGGTGATCTTATCTATGAATGTGTAGGTGCGTATGACAAAGTCTGCTTGCATTATAGATCTGCACTACTAAGATAAACAGTCACTGCTGGTATCATTAATCTTAACTGACCCACTAGGCTGTGTGCTGGTGTCAGGGGAGAGCAGGAGGGAGGGTCACTCTGGTACAAACCTGTGTGAAATAAACACAGCACCAGGTCATATCTCTAAATGATAGAGGGGCTGCTAAAAAATGCTGTTAGGACATAGCTGCTCATTTATCTATAGGATTCACAGTCTGAATCTCACATATGTTGTAAACACAGGGTGTGTTGTTAAAGTGTTATGCTAAATGAGAAAAATACAATTTAGTCAAATAAGCAATAATTTGAAGCATAAACAAACCCAAAAAATCTACCTTACTATATTTTTTAAGTTGTTTTTTTCCTTTAATTTAAAAATGACAATCAGTGAGGAATAATTTATATTTTCTTATTCAGTTCTGATAGAAGGCAAAGTGTATCATGTATGATATGTATCAGAATTGATATTGCTTAAATAGAATCAAAGAAAATATCATAGGTCTCCATAATATTCTGAATTAAATGTTAAAGATGTATTTATTTTATTTCTTTTTATATTTTATTTACACACCCTTTGATACTTGTAAAATAAAATGTAATCCAGAACAACAGGACAATCTTACGATGATCAGTTTTTATTGAAACTATTTGATTATCTTTAGAGATTATTATTGAATTGAACTACATTGTACTGAAACGTGTTTCTAATATTCTTCCCCTCATATTTTTAAATTACTAATATTAGTAAGTTCAGTTCCCTTTAACACCACTGCAAACTATAGGATCCATAGCAAATACATAGTTAAATGAAAACCTCTATGACAGTGACACTGACCCTCATCACTTTTTGCAAAGGTAGAAGTAATGGCAGAGCAGTTGCATTGGCTCACATTAGATTTTACAGGTGTACCTAATATAGTGGCCACTCTGTGTATATATTCACATTAACTGACAGATCTGTGAGCAGCTCACACGTACAATCAGCACGATGCCTGTACAGACTGCTGGATTATCTCAGCCCCTACCGATCAATACCCGTGTCACTCCATCCAATACTCTCCTCACTTCCTCCCACTGGACACAGGAATCAATAACATAAACCACAGACTCCATCATGTATCACTATGGTCGAATGACAAAGCGCCAGAAGAGTGCAGCAAAGTTAAACAATACAACAAAGCTGCAATAAAGATTATCAGCCTTTTCACGTTTGGATTTACTGATGAGCAGCGTTGTCTGTGACTGTTTGACTTTTCTTTCTCTTCTGAGTGGAGCCAGGCTTTATGGGATAAGTGAGTCTGTAAATATTGTCTGGTTTACGGCCATTCTTTAAAAACAAGTGCTATCTAGATACGGCATTTTATATAAGCCTCTATTTACTCTGGTGAAATAATGACAGAAATTTTATTCCGGAAAAAGGGCCTGATGGTGTAACTGGTCTGGCAGTGGCAGAGGTGCAGTTGTCTGTGTTGTACTTGTAAGATTCATTAGGGATATAATTTAGTACAGGGCCGCTTAACTGTATCCACCCTCAAATACCGGTGTATCACAACCTTTTAAACAGGCTGTTAAGTTTATACTATTTGCCCACATGATACAGCAGAAAACCTGAGCACAGCAGGTAACAGCAGGTTAGAAGTTTTTTGAGAATAAAGGGGGAATAAAGCATGAAACAAAAGGCACAGTTTTCCACACTGGCACCATCAGGAGGCAAAGGCGAACTGAAGCAACACTGAATCCCTCAATGAACTTTTAGCATCGCACATTAGCCAGTTTCCAATGTTACAATCTAAGCATTAAAATGGCGGCTGAGAAAAGGTGTGGAACATGGCAGGGGGGTCTAAGTCAAATGTCAGTGAGCAGTGTGGGAGCTGTATAAGCAAGTATTAGACTAAGGGGCCCGGTCACACAAACGATAATACTTCAGTGGCGAACGTTCTCTTCCTGTTCACTTCCAATCAGCGTGAGCGAGGGGCGAAAGTAAATTGCAGTTCAACTTTGGTGAACTTTGACCACCGATATTTACTTTGCATTCGCATTTGTGTGACCATGCCCTAATGCAGGGAGGTAGATGTCAACAAACAGGCAGAGGGTCATCAGAACAGTAAAGATGATAAAGTGTATATAGTAGTAAGTGATGCTGTAATTCAGAGAATCACTTCCAAATTACATCCTATATAAGCAGGGAGCTGTTTGGTGTCTCTCTGCTGCTTATTGGTGAAAAGTTCTGAGTTGACATCCCACTCTCAGTTTGACCAATTCAAACTCGTTGTCATGGAAATTCTGTTAAAAAATATACAATGAAAATGTCTACTCAAGCAACTGATTATTTACAGATGGACGGACGTAATGATCACTACATCCACCACATTTTATTCGGTGGAATAAAAAGCAGATTGTCCTCATTTGTGCTGTTTTTACAATGAAATAAAACCAGTTCTGCCAAACTAAAAGTAACTTTCAGCTTCACATCATTGTTGCCATTAGAGATCAAAGACAAAAACTAGAATGCCATGCAGTAGTGCTCATACCTCCACCAAGGCCTTCCCCTCAAGAAACCACAATTCAATTCACTAGATCCAGATTTTTATCATAGATCCAGATTTTTATCTGGATCTGGTGAAGTCATTCCCTTTAACATAATTTCATTAATCAAGATCCATTAATTATTCTCTGAGGAATCAACAAGAATGGTGAAAAAAGTCCTATTTGAAAAAACTCCTGGATCTACCCCCTGATCCTGATCCAAACCAAGATTTAATGGCTTCTTTCCTGACCCATACCACATCCATCTACCAAGTTTTGTGGTTATCCATGTGGCAGTATTTGGGTAATGCTGCTAAATTAAAAAAAGAAAACACAGACAAAAACCTATCCCTCCTTGTAGAAAGTTAGAAAATAAATGCCTGGATACGACCCTCAATCCGCATCTGCACCAACATTGAATGGGTTCTTCTCAGACCCAGGCCCCTTCTCTCCACTAAGATTGGTGGAAACCAGTTCAAGAATTTTCTGCAAACAAATAAACCAACAACCAATCAACAGACAGTGGTGAAAACATCACCTCCTTGGTGGCGGAAATAATCTTGTTTCACTTTGTGACAAAAGAACTGAGCTCTTGTTTTTTTCCTTTATGTGATCTTCTCAATGAATCCAACATGACGTCACCCTTATCTCACTATAATGCATCTTTATTGCAACACTGCAACTTTCAGCCTCCTCCGACAAACATACCCTTGTACTTTAGGTTTCACAATGAGAATATGATTAACCTCAGCAGAGACACAGAGAGAGACAGTGATGAGCTCATTGAATAATGAATAGAGACGATATTACAGAGGAAGAGGGATGAGGAGACAATGAGGAGGAGGAGGAGGAGGAGGCAATATTTTTTGTTCTGTCAGGAGAATCAGACGGATCAACACACGAGAGACAGGCTTTTTGTTCTCATGTGTGTCAGCTGGGATTTACTTCACGTAACCTCACTATATTTACCTCAGAGAGGGAAAGAAAACATCATTATAAAAAGCTGCATTCTGTACTTTGGATCAATATTCACTTTTCACTGAGGATTTCTTTTCTTTCAAGAAATGCTTTCAAAGTTCCTCCCACCATCTTCTGACTGATACGACTTGTAGACTCGAAGAATTAATGGGGAAATAAAAGTTGAATGGTTTCTTGGTAAAGTACAAAGAGTTAATTTGGTTTTAATGAACTGGGCTTCACTTTGAACATCAAAACAAGGGGAACAACGTTTTTTACAATTTAGGCTGAGATTTATTCCTTACATTTCATTGTCTAACAGCCATGAATTAATCTAAGCTTTACTTTTTGATACAGAAGAATAAAATATGAAGTCTGAGAACCTCTTTAAAATGATGGGAAGAAGATGATCCTCCCTTATATCGTCATGTTTTTAGGTTTAGCGAAAGTTAAGACAGGAAGATGTCTTCTTGCCTCCTAAGTCACATGCACAGTTCTTGCCATCTCCAGGCTCCACCAGCTCATTCTGTCTTTTCATCAATCACAACCTGACATACATACCTTCAGCCAATCACCCGTAAGCTGTCAACGCTTGAAATGTTCTCCCTCCTGTCATTCAGCTGTCAATTTAGCACAGTGCTCACTGCACCGCCTCAAACCTGGAGGGTATCCAGTTATCCCCTGTCATCTCCCTTCAACTGCCCAATCAGAAGCCTTCATGGTACGTCCCTACTTCCCCGAGGCTCCAGGGGAAAATCCCCCTCAGATCTGAAGCTCCTAATTCAAAGAACTGCTTCCATGGTGTTCTACTTCCTGCTGAGGTCTGAACGCCAAAGTCTATTCCTCCTTTTTTTACCACAATTTGATTTCATTCCAATTTACTCTCTCTCCCTATACATCTCCTCTGACTGAAATGACGTGAGTTATTCTGTTCATCCATAGTTACATTCAGTGGTGTAGTGCAGTGTATACACAAGATTATGACGTATCCCACCTAAATATTCTCGTTGTGTGCTGCAAGCCAATTTTGTTCCTCAGATAGCCAAAGCATTGGTTTAGGTATGAGGAGTGGTGATTGGTTAGGTAGGATAAGAATAACACATTTATCCTTAACTGGAGCGGCTGCTTTAAAAAACGATTTGGGGGAATAAATCAAGAGTATACGCACTTTTCCAGCCACCACTACACCACTGGTCCCATTGCCAACAGTAACTGCTCATTGCAAACTTCTTTTATTGGTGCCCATTTGAAAACAATGTAAATATAGGCTGAAAAATGTGGTTCAGGTTGTAACCATGGATTATCGATTAGATTTATTTACATCCTCCCTAACTTTAACACAACACCACTGATGAACAGTAATATCGACACTTTTATGTCACAGTATCATATTACATACACCATGCATCTGTATCAATAATCTACAATTACATCGTTGAATAACAAGCATGCAGGGAAGAGGGATGGAAGTGTGTGGCTTTGGGGGTTTATGAGTAAATCTATCACAATTCAGTAACAGGATATAGAAACATGCATTACCCACTGTCTTAGAAACTAATTAAAGTACCATGCTTTTCGTATTTTGTGGAATAAATCGGTCTATTCAGAAACAAATTGCAACAATTTCTGATTCTGGTCTGTTTCAAATACATCTCATCTCCCTGTCATAGACGATTAGAAAAATATCTTCATCCGTGTCCTCATCAAATGTTACTTTGTTATTCCCACCACTGATGTCAAAATCATCTTGAAAAACAAAATTCAGCCGGGAGTAAAAACAAGTTCATCTTTAATTAGCAGAAAAGTGCAACCAGATTTTATTTTCTTCTAAATAATTAAACAGAGGATGTATGTGTTTAGAAACGGAGTGTGTGGGATTCGTAACATCTCCTTCTCCTCAGTGACAGTCCTGGGAGGATGACATAATATACTGAGCTGCTTGATGTAGTGAGGTCATCAGAGAGATATTATGGGAGCACCTCTAAGTGGCACCCATGGGACATTTGGGATGGAGGGAAGAGGGGGGTGGATTATATCTCTTATATTCTCCATTTCAGATGAACTACAAACAAACACTTAAAATCTTTATCAAGAAAAAATAATCATTGGTCTTGTTTTTGTGATGTACGAGTGAAGATTAAGACTTTAATCTGTGTATAAACACAAAACACTGTCGAATATAAGAAAGAATCATGAATATCACTTGAGGTGTCACTACCTGTGCTTTGAGTCATTTACTAGTCAATTAATCCAGTTAATATCCTCCAACAAGGACATAATGTTTTCATCAGCGTTTGTTTGTTTGTTAGTTTGTTTGTTTTTCAGCAGGATTACGCAAAAACTCCAGGACAGATTATCATGAACCTTGGTGGAAGGATGTGGTATGGGTCAGGGAAGAACCCATTCAATTTAGTCATGGATCCGGATCAGGGGGCGGATCCAATAATTATTTAACCACTTTCTGTATCATTGCAAGGTAGGGGGGATTTTTTTATTTTTATCCCTTTTTCGCTAGTGGCTGAGCAGATCTCCTGCTGTTTCACTTCACCACATCACCATCACTCCAAAAACATCAAATCACCAAATGTCACAGATCCACAAATTCAGACATCACACTTTTTGCATTTTGTCCCAGCAAAAAATGATGTTTTCGGTTCAAATCTAGTCAGGAGCTTAGCCGCGGACCGCACAAACATGATGATGTCACAGCAAAAGCTCAGATGTCAGCTGATCAGACAACAGCCTCCGTCATCCAACATTTATCCAGACACGTTTGGCTAAAATGCATTACAAGTTATTAATGTTACTGCATTAATAACATGATCCTGTGTTAAATAAAAGATCTAGAAACAAAATAACTGAATATAAATGTGTCCATAAATAGATAAGCAGTTTGAACTCAAGTGAACTTACAAACTCAGACATCCTGTCTTTGCTCAGTCCTACTCTCTCCTTTCTTTCACTCCTCTGTTTCTGTACACATTCTATCTGTTTCCCATTCATCTTCTTCTTTTGTTCCACCAGAGGCTCTTATTCACATGCTTTCAGTCACCAGCTCTGGAGGTGGTGTGACGTCGGCAGGTTCAGCAGAACGACAACCCTCATGGCGTCTGTTTGTCTTCTTTTATGGACAGTGGGAGAAAGTGGAGACGTATATTGTCCATCTTTATATACAGTTACACTCACAAGGTTGGGGGGTTTCCTCATTCTTCAATGAAAGATGTTAGTTCTGAAGCTGTTTCATTGTTCATTCATCTGTTGATTATTTGTCATCTGTTGATAAAAGTATTCATATTTTATTTTGAAAAATGGCAAAAAAAGATATATTCTAAGTCATTAAATGTCTCAAATGTCTTGTTTTTTAAATGTCAAAGATATGAACTCAAATCCTCATGTTACAGAAGCTGAAAGTAGTGATTAATACTTAAGTTTGAATTCTAATTTGACCATTTCAGCCAAATAGTTCCCTGTATCCACATAACAATTTCAAGAATATTCATTCACTGAAGGGAGACTTGGGCGTGAAGCAAGAAGTGTTGGGAACCAGTAGAGAAATCTTTTTTTATTTCCGATTTTATATGAAAATGGACATAAAAGTTCATTCAACCACATAAAATTGACCTGTTATATTTTCCAGACCAGAGATCTCTTACAGCCGTGTCTAATATGTCTTTCTTTACCATAGACAATCTGTCATTTACTGAGTTTTAGAGCAAAGACAGAAGAACTGGAGGCTTTAATGTTTAGACGCCGGAAATCACATCTTGTAGCCAGTGTACTACGCTAAATAAAAATCTATAGCAAAGAGAAGGCCTATCAGAAAACACCTATGTGCATAGTTAAGAAGGTCGCGAGAGAGGTTTTTAGATACTGATAATCAAGCAATTTCATTGCATTGATAAAAACAACCAAAGAACATTTCTCTGATAGTCATCTATCATCAGATGGTGTCACTGTGTGGCTACACAAGCAGGTCGTCATGCTGTGGCACTATTGATAATTGTTTATGTGTTAACTGAATATGCCAGATAGGAATATGAATGTGCGAGGGTGTTACAACACGAAATGTGCCATCTGGAGTGGTTATCGTGACGCCTGTGAGGGTTTCAGGGATCATTAGAAACACGCTCTGCAACAGAGCAGCTCTTGATGAAAATATACTGTGCGCTTGGCTTTGAAAACAACTTGGCATGGAGACACCCAAAACAACAAATGCTCGGTCAAGCTGTTCTCAATGTCAGAGGGTCAACGGTCAGAGGGCTGTGGAGAACTGGGGAGAGTGATAACAGGAGCAGAAGGCATGTTTCATGTTGTCATGCATGTACAGACACCGCAACAAACACACACACACACACACGCACAGGTGGATGTGATGCATCTATGGTGTTGTCCGCACACACGGCTGAGAGTGGAAACATCTTGGTCGGTGTCTCACCAAGTGTCTCTCCTCGAGAATGAACGTTGCTCTAACACAGCTAATCCACTGCACTGACAGTAATGGGAGGCAACACTAAGCATGTTTGGCCAGCATCCAGCGCGCGCACACACACACACACACACACACACACACACACACACACACACACACACACACACACACACACACACTTCCCAGCCTCACACCTGCACACTGATGCAACCACAAAACCACCATCATCCAATTTCATTACCTGGAGTGAGGGTGTGGTCAGTCAGAAACTTAGATCCTCTCCACCAGGGAGGGAAACTACTGGTGTTGACAGCTGACATACTCCTGCACACGCCACCCTCACATATCCAGCTAGACCCCCCCCCACACACACACACACACCCACACACACTGCTGCACAGCCGAGCAGAGGCAGATGTCATCCCCACTCATCTTTCTCCTCAGTCTCTCTATTCTTACTTCCTCGTGTATTCCCGGCCCTCCCTCCCTCCCTCCCTCCCTCTTGTCCTCCCTTCCTCTCCTCCTCCATCTCTCTGCATCCCCCTGCAGTGCTACAGCGCGCCCCTCGTTCAGCTGGCCGTCAGCTGGCAGATGGAGGAATAAAAGGACAACACGGTGGACAAGCAGAGCGGCTGATGCCTTGTGTTCGCCCTGGCAACAGAAAGATGAACGTGGGGAGAAATGATCATCGTCTCCCTTCTTACCTTCTCTTCTCTCTCTGTATCTCCTCCTCTCCCTCTCTCTCTCTCTCTCTCTGTGTGTATCCGTCCTGACTGCAGCCACACTGTTTCTCTCGCTCTGATTCCTCCTTCCTCCTTCCTCTTTCCTTCTTCCTCTTCCTCCGGCTGCTGCTCTCACAAACCTCCTGCCGCTGAGTGTCTGCCTCCTCCCTTCCCCTCTCTTTCTTTCTCTCTCTGCCCCTCCCCTTACCCCCCCCCCCCCCCTCCTCTCTTTGCATCTGATGCTCTCTCTGTCCACAGCAGCAGCGGATGAGGCATGAATGTGGAGGGGATGAGATTTTGTATCTTCCCTGCCTATGAGATGCTGTTTCCTCAGTTTGCGTCTCATGAGCCACAGAGCACATCTGTGTTTCTGCTAAATAAACCTCTGCTGCTGTTTTAGAAACCTTGTTTTTAGTTGTGAAGAGATTTCCAGAATCTGCTAAGACTCTTCTTCTTCTTTCTGCATAAAAAAAATGTCTTACTAATTTCTCGGCTCCAGACGCTTCATCGTGATTTAAAAGAACACATATTGTCAATTTGAATAAATGAAAGAGTGGGAAAAAAAATCCTTTTAAGCCAGACTACACTTCTAGTAAATCTTTTTGTTTGACCCTTAACTTTTTTACATTGTGGTCGAGTTTCACACCTCTCATTAAACACGTTTCCAGAAAAACTGACTCTATAAGATGATAATAGATCATTGCTTTGTTTAAATATTGTTCTGCTGTCCCCCCCCAAAAAACGACTTATACTGTTTTAATATGCAAATAAACACTATATAAATGCTACATGCATTTCAAACCAGCAGATTTGCTGCTTTAGGTTTATGTTCTTCGAGAGTGGCAGCTTGAAAACAGGTTTAAAATCTTTATTATTATTTCGAACCAAATGGCTAAATGTTGGAAGAACCCTCATGTTTGCCTGCAGATTTCAGAAAATCTGATGTGTGGCTCTGTGACTAGTTTATTGATAATACATTAGAGGCACAAAGTGGGTCTACGAGATGCTGCAGATATGGTCACCACTGTTAGAGTGAAAGCTTTATCTTCTGATTTTAGGTCTTTCACTCTTCTCTGACATGTTGTGGTGGCTGATTGGATCTGATACGCTGCCACTGACAGAGACCTCTCCTCCCCCTCCTCTTTGAGTGGGGCATGACTATGGCCGAGGTTGGCTACTGGTTCTTTGTCTGCCTGTAGAGCACACGGCAGCAGTCACACAGCATCTTAATGACGGGGTAACCCCCCTACCTGACACACACACACACACACCCCTTCACTCCACTCCATTCACATGGCTTATTGTCAGTCTTTATACCTGCATGCCATCCCTCTTCCTCATGTCTGGACCACAACAAACCTCCAGAACCCCAAAAAGTGAAGTGCAGACACACAATCATGTAACAAACATGCAGATATATGTGATTTTGTTATATATTCAGCCATTGCTGTTCTTCATTAGCTGTGTCTCAAATTAGGGGCTGCATCCTTCAGAGGCTGTATTTGAAGACCAATAACATCACAACGGCGCAATTAGGCTGTCCCATCTTGAAACGCGTGCCTCCATCCCAGAGAAACGAAGGATTCATCGGATGGCTCCTTCGCGGCCCAACCTATCCCAGGATTCATTGTTCTTCAGTTACAAACCATTTTTCAAAGAGGTAAATGTGCCTGCAAAAGACAAGACATCCAATGCTTGAGTACCCGAATCAACTAAACTGAACAGCTAAAACCAAGAGGCATTAAAACATTCATGTCGTGTCTAACTTCAGCTCTGTTGCTAGGCAACAGCAATAAGGGGGGTACGTGCTGATGACGCCTATCAGGGGAAAGCCTCTGGAGATCAGAGCATTTACTCACATCTAATTTTGGTTCGAACTTTGCTGCCTACGTGGCCCACGAAGGAGGCTGGTAGACCACATGCGTCCTCCAAAGGATGATCCTGTGAATTGAGACACAGCTGTAAAGATATTTGGACAGATTTAAGCTTGAGAGAGCACAGGGGAGAAACTGAGCAAAGGGCCACAAGTCAAAGCCGTACCTGGCGCGGCAGTACTCAAGCCAAAGTTTTTTTTCTGGTCATGTGGTAATGACTAGCATGAACATGTCATCTATGCTTCTTATTATTTCACAACCAACCAAAGGAGATGGGGGGGGGGACTGATACCGGCTGGGTGGGTCTGGGAGACGAGTGCGATCCCGTATGACTCATACCGGGAAGGAAGTACGAAACGCGACGTTTGGATAACATATTTCTTAGAATGGACTGAGTGAAAAAGTCTGCGGAGTGACTGTTTTCATACTTTGAGGGTCCCTACCCTATTTTCTGCTGAATTCACCATATCTCATAGGAAATGTGTACTTTTGTGTGTATACTCTTTATCATAACATATGAATCAACTTTAATACGTTTTTGTTTAAATTGTTTTTTTTCTTCCTATTTGACGACCCACAGCTGGAGATTTTATAAACTGTATTTATATCAATGCAAGTGGGATTTCATATTTAGGAGCATGTCCTTTTAAATGGAGATTATGACAGTTTATGGATGTACTCTTTTTGTTCAGGTGATATCTGGACGCTTAATAAGATATAAATGTGTGAGGTTTCATACTCGTAGAAATACTTATCAATGTATGCTGTCCCTGTAAATCAAACTTATTAATATATTAATAAAACAAACCTTTGAGTCCTGACCTGTTCCTGCCATGGCAGTGCCGAGGCAGCAGGTCAGCTGGATAGAGGCTGCAGCTCCACTCCAAACATCCCCATTAATTACATCAGAGGTTGTTATGGGTCTTTGGCCAAATTGATTCAGAGGCATCTGCCAACCTCCCTGTCTCTGGGGAGCAGCAAAAAGCCGGCCTGATGTCCACAATGAAGGGAGGAGCAGGAGGTCCAAGCTGTCTCCTGACCCCACAAATAAACAGGGTCTTTGGGTGTGTTCAGTCAGCTCTGGAGGGGCCACACTGGATGGAGCTGACAGCAGATAATAGGGCATATGCAGGAGATTCTGGGAGCCATTATTCTGTGCTGAGTGCAGATGTGTTGTGACCACGAAATGATGACGCTATGTATTTACTTACTTTTAAAACTGCAGCAGAGGCTAGAAAGGCCCTGTAGTGAAATAAGTCTGCCTCACTCTTGTCACTCCCTCTGGTGTCTCTTATCTCACTGATCCTGTAAACAGAATGACAAACTAGAAATGAATTGAATTTATTGAATCCAATACTATATATCAATAGTCACTCTCTGAACATTCATTTTGTAAATGTGTATATAAGTGAAATCGGATAAAGAACACATTTAGATAATTAAACTTGGAGGAAGGATGTGGTATGGGAATTAGGGAAGAATCCATTTACCTTTTTTGTGTGGATCCAGGTCAGGAACTTTTTTACCATATTGATAAGTGATATTTCAGGGAATTATTCATGCATCTTGATGAAAAAAATCAGGCAGGACTGATGTCTATGAGTGTGGGAATGTGGTGCAGCTTGATTGAAAATGGGGTTGGGCCTCAGCGGAGGTATGCCCTCTACTGAGAGCCATTTTTTTTGTTCAGACTCTAATGAATCATGTCTCTGCAAAGCTATAAATGTTGTGTGCTGACCCCATATAAAGCTTTGTATTCTCTACAGAAAATGCAACAGGCACCGTGCAAAATCCAGTATAAAAACTATGACCACTCAGACATATATAAAAATGGTGAAAAGATGATAAGCTCTTAGATGATAAACTGTAAACTCACAAGTTCATTTTTCTCTGTAATGTCAGTTAGACAGGGCATCGGAAAGTTTAATCACAGTGATTCCAGGATTTATGAACTCTGTGCAACTTTACTTTGTTTTGTTACTTTATTCATTTAAGTGCATGACCTAATGTCAAAGGTTTCTCAGTTCCTATATGGGAGATTTGAACCAATAAAATTTGTTTAAACAGCCACGTCTCCCATAATATAGGTCACAGGGAAATGGGTCACATCTATATCTTGTAAGTATGCTATCCCCTATTTGAATAAAATAACTGCAAAAGTTGAATTACAAAAAAAAAAAACTAACCACAGTTAGTTTATAATGTCATCAAGACCTCCAGAAAGTTTAATCTTTGGTTTTTGAGTCATTGCTAAGATATCATGACTTATCTGAGTTGACATCACATCACAGTGAGGCCCAAAAATGTGACGATTTGACAATAAATGACCCAAAACACAGGACTGACTAAATGCTACCAGACAAATACTAGTTTTTAAAGTGGACCGTATATTAAGTATGAACTACTTTCCAACAAAGACCTGCATTAATTACTGTTTCTGCCAGAGAAACAAAAGCAGCCGGAAACATGACAATAGTGAAACATGTGCAAGACTGTTGAAGACTGAAGTGAAATCAAAAAGCTCAAGATCAACATACCACAGTCATGTTAACCACCTTTTGTGAAGACCCGGTCAGGGCAGCCACAACTTGAAAATTGATGTGCGTCTGTCGGTAGTGTTAAAACGTTTAAAGTTTAATGTCGCTTATTATGGACGTTTGCTAAAATAAGTAAACATGATTTTGCTTTCTACTCAACGCAACACAAGTATAATGATATGAATTTATATATATATATATATATATATATATATATATATATATATATATTTTCATTATTTGCACCTTTCTCTTTTTCCGGATAACCCCTAATGTCTACATGCCACGTTTCAAGTGATTTTACAGTAGAATTTATTAGAAAAATTCCAAAATCGGCTAAATTTTCTTTATTGCACTCGTAATTTCCTCCTATTAAATATTATTGTAAAAGAAATACTTATGAGATGACAAATAAATTTAACCACCTTCTCGTTTTTGATGACTCTCACTGTCTGCATGCCAAGTTTCAAGATTTTACTGTAGAAATTTTGAGGACATTTTGAGAAAATGTAAGGGAAATTCGGCTCAATTTTCATATTTTCGTACTCAGTACATATTTGCTCCTGTTAAATATTGTTGAAAATAAATCCTCAAGAGGTGACAAAGAAATTTAACCAACAAACAAACAAAATTCTTAAAGGTAAAATCAATTTCCAATCAAGGCTCAATTTTTATTATGGCTCCCATAACTTGCCCATATCAAGTAATGGAGGAGGATTAAGAGAGAGAGCTGAAGGTATCACATAACTGTATGATATGAACTACAATCATATTTACTCTTCTTTCTTTCATCAGGTCGTTTATCTGGAAGCAGGAGGCTTCATGTCCTCTCAGACTAATGCCTTCCCCGGCGCCACGTCTTTCTCACCATTCTCTCAGCCGCACGTCATCAATAGGATTCTCTGTCTGGCCATCTCTGCATTTTCTACAGACACTTAGGCACTTGGGGGGGGGGGGGGGGGGTTAACAAATGAGGTTGTAGCCAATCACATTTACTGGGCCTCTTTGATTGAGTAAAGTGAGTGAGAACATATTTTGGAACCATTTTCTCTGTTTTTCACTTCATTAAATTTGTTATGGTTTGCACTTACCATGTCAGGCAGGAGTACCAAACCGAGGCGGGGTGAGATGGGGGGGGGGGGGGGGGTGATAGACAGAAACAGTTGCAAAGAACAGACTAAATTTATTACACTAAATTCATTAATAATAGAAAATTAAAAGTTGATTGAACTTTTCATTCTAAATTCTGAAAATGCTGAGAACAAATTTACTTCCCTTCTGATTTATGTTCTGATCTAAATATTTGAATAAACAATTTTTGCAAATAAAAATGAGTGTAAATGGGTTTACTCTCCATTACATCTCCAGTCCTAATTCCAGAGAGATGTAAGGCCAAGGAGGACTGTGGAAATCTTTTGATTTTTTTGGGCAGCTGCTCTCTGAGACCTATATAAGGTTGCTGGGAAATGTTTCATAATTTTATGGCTGCTGCAGAGCTGCATTAGCGCAAAGTGAATTATAGCCTTCTGTGAGACTCAACACAGGCAGGATTTCTACTCACTAGCAGCGGTGATCGCAGAGCAGGTGGCTTCAGCTTCCTTTATGGGACTTGAAATATGGGCAGAAATATATTAGATAGTTTCGCTGCCAATTGTGGATTGTAAACTTAAGTGTATGCAAACTATCGTCTCCATCTGCTACAGCTGAAAACGGTCCTATCTTTGTCTAACAGTGCTTCATACGCAGCAGTCTGTCCGTTGTCTGGTCCCGATGTTCCACAAATGAACTAAATACCCTTCGATACAATACGCTCAAACGAGATTAAATATGATCTTAGAAATTAACTTAATGAATGCTCTCTGACTTTGCAAACACATTGACAATATAACTAGTTGAGTTATTTCAGGTTTTAACTGTTTTCTTGTCAACTACATCTTATCCCTTTTGACAGACTTTCCTTTCTAAGATGGCCCATATCTCTGTTACATTTAAAGGTTCAGAGCAACTTAAGCTTTATGTGACAATAAGGCAGGGAAGCAAATATAATGTGGGATCATCCGGCATAAACAAAGTTGAACCTGGCTCAAATTTGACTCTAACTCAACATGACGTCATGTGGCCAAGGGATGCCAGTTGAATATTATACATGCGAGCCCACATTCCAAGTGTCTGTAAGTTGAACACTGTTTCTACTGTTAACCTCACCGTTATCCAGTCTGTGAGAAAGGGAGTATAAACCAGTAATGACTCAAATTGATGGGTCAGTTGCTTGGACTTTCCGGATCATGTTTCATCAATACCTGAAGTGACATGCTGATTTAATAGAGAGCCGGCTTTAGCAGCAGACTCACTAATGACAAGGAATAATTCTGAAATAGCTCCGGAGCCTTAACACAGGCCAAGAGAACAGAACTTTACAAACAGGCATCTTTCCCTGCACCTATTACAGAGAACTGAGCTTTTTAAATGTCCTTAGTCACACTTTCTTTCTTGCTAGAATAAGAATCAATAGCATCATTGTGGAGACAAATAACATCACTGTGTATAGCCACAGTTGAAAACTGGCCTGATCTGCAGTAGCTGTATATCTGGCTCTCAGGGAAGAGGAAGTTCCTCAAGTTAGCGGTTCGCTTGTCTCAGCGGCTCGATGCTAATTGGATCATGTGCCCAGTCCCACAGCTCCAGCAGGTCAAATGACTGGGATGTGTAGCTCCCCGCCACTAAGTGGTCTATCGATCAGTCAGCTGAGCCTGTGGGCTGATGGGATGTGCTGCAGCAGGCGGAGGCAGGACTTGGCAGGTGGGTAATGGATACAAAATACGATGCATTCCTCCACAGATGGGAAGCGCTGCTTCGGCTAATAAAGGGAGGTGTTCATTACAGACAAAGTAGAAAATCAAGTGAACAAGATAAGTCAATTTCATGAGGGAATTCAGTTCCTCACACAGAGAGTACAGTTGAATTTTGCTGCTATCAGATGGAAACTTTGTCTCTTCAAAATGCCTCGAAAAATCTAAAGACTTTTTCTTAATCACAATGCAAATATAACTTTATCTGGTCATATTTCCCTGTGTGTGCTCCCCTAAAGGTAACTTTAAAGAAAGATAAATGGCTTTCATGCCAGAAAAGTTATATTTATATTGCATTTCAAGATGAACCGTCACTATTTTAGAGAAACTTAAATGAACACCAATTCTCCAAAAGGATGACATATCAGAGAGCGGTTGTACCAAGCTACAATAACCGATGTTTTTTAATTTTGGAAAAGGAAAATTACCTTTACTATTAGCAAACCAGCACCTATAACAAAAGGAGTGGCTGAGGGGCTTAAGCCAAACTGAGACAATAATAAGTAGGAAACAGGGTTTTACAAATAAAAAGACCACGTCCCCTCGTCCCTGTGGCTACTTCATGACTTTTATTTTACTCACAGATGAGACAGATGAGACTTCAAATCCAGTCCTGCAACTGGATCAGGATGCTGCTCGCAGACCCATTTTACTGTGCATTTAAATATAAACCAACACACCACATGTGAGATTTGATTTGCACCCCTTGTATCCTTGTCAGTTTGTTCCAGTGACCCAGTGCTCAAGATTAAGGCCGAGCAAAGCCAGCTTTAGCTTCCCAGCAAACCAAATCCCAGCTTTGAAGAGCCGTCAAGGAGCAGACTCTTGGGTCGTAAAGCAATGGCAATGCTGTCGGCCAAGTTTTTAACAAACACCGACATAAAACTTCTGTGGCTTTCAAATACCTCGTCACTCAGGATGATGAAGTGTGGCTGTCTGGGCAGGGAGATGGAGCATTTATGGGTAAAATGCCCAGTCAACATCGACTCCACCAACAAGAAAAACCCCATTAACACCACAGGTCCAAAAGCCTTCTGCTGCTGTGGCTGCAGGCATCATGAAGTACAACAGCACAATATTGCTCAGCTTGAATATGAGTGGTGAAAGAGCAAATGTTGAACTCTTTCAAATCCTGTGCATATAATTTTAAGACTTGCCTTGTCTGTTCTCATATGCTTTGTTTATTGTCTGTTGTCAAACTGTGTTCTTCTTCTTCTTCTTCTCATATTATAGTGTTCAGAGTTTCTCTCACGTCTCCTGCAAATGTCTAACATCTACTTGTTTTAATTTGCTGTGTCCTTCTGTGGATGCCGCTTGCTTTAATCCCTTTAGCCTTTTACTTCTCTTTTCAGCTGTGTCATGTTTAGTCTTCGTTCTCCTGTGGTGATTAACTTGTTTTCAAGCTTTACTGATATTTGAATGACCTATTTCACATCGGAGCCCTAATGACACCCAATACAGCACATACCTCTGCCAAGACACAACAATGTCCCTCATGAAACCACACTTAAATTGATTAGATCCATACTTTTTGGGGATCTGTAACAAATTGAACACAATCCCCTAAACAAGTTTTTTTCCATACACATCCATAAATTACTCTCTGAGAAATCAGAAAATTTCGTTAAATGCCCTCTCAAGCAATATAAAGAAGTAAAAAAAAAAATTGATTTGATTACATTGTCCCTGTTAAATAAATAAATATCTTAAATATGTTTTGATGGACAAATACTGTAAATAAACAAACTATAATGAGAACATTTTCAAAAAATATGTCCTTAATGCAGAGGTAAAGGTTAAATGCCCCAATTGTAAAACAATTCCACCAAAAATCAGGAAGTACAAAAAGAGGAGAAATAGTAAAAACTAAAAGAAGTTACACACCATATTAAATGATGAGAATGCTTCCAGCTGAGAACAAATCTTGACAGGAGTCTTGTATAATGATATTTAAGTAGATATACTCCTCTGAACCAATGTCCTCAGTTTTCTAAACTTTCAAGCTGCTTTTCGTAATTACAGCACCTTTAAATCACCACATTAGCCAAATTGAACTTCATTACAGCCTGCAACGAGTCAGTGAAGGATCTGAACGTCTTAGTCCTTCGATCAGTGGAGATATTGAGATTTTCTTGAAGTTATCGACACCTAATGACAATAAATTTCACATGAATTGAGTGTGCCGCCATCTACATTTGGTTCATGACACAAAAAGGCTGTAAAAGAACCAGAGAGGCACAAAAGTTTGAGTTATAATCAACCTGTTAAGTAAGTTCTTAAGTAATGTTCACACACATCCATCAATTATTAGAAACAAGCCTGTTTTATTTAAAGGTATTTATTTCCATTCCACACACACACACACACATGCAAGTGTTTACAAAAACTATACACAATTATAAAATAGTGCACTGTCTCAGACACAAAAGGATAAATATATATATATCTGTAAGATTTTTCAAGAGAAATGTATACATGTGATTATTGGCACATCCAGGAGGCAGACTTTATCATCGGCTTTGCATAATGCTTCCTATTTGTCCAACAGATCATAAAGATAGGCACGGTTTGCAAGGGCAGCTTCAATAAAAAAAGAAAGCTTTCAGCTTTAGACATCTACAATATAAATCCATTCAAATATATAACCCCAACCAGGGATCCAGCCCCTTAGTCATTCAAGATTAATTTTCTTAAAAATAATCATAATATCTACAAACCCCACAAAACTCACATTCTGATTTACTGTTGATTTCAGAGGAAAACTGGTAACTTAAAACACACTTCAGTGCCATTAGCAATATATTAAGCTTCATTTTTAAAAGACTACTCAATGATTTCTTTAAAGCACAAAAAGTCGAATGTACCTTGAAAGAACAAATTATCTATATTATATTAAGCAACAGTGACATCTACTGGTTATAGCCAGCAAGATCAGACATGATACACACGTTCTCATTTAAAAAAAAATGTTCTTCCTCATGAATGAATCTCTTTGGTGGCTGTTTCCCAGGTAAGAAGTGTTCTTTGTGATTTGTCATTAAAACAAGCAAGTTTAAAAAAAGAATAAATAACCTGAGGGAGAAATGTGCCTGTCGTCCCGCAGTTTGAAATCAGTCACTTCTTGATCCAACCTTTCTCACTCATTCTCACTGAAGGGATTTCCCTCCGAAGTGGACAGATGTTTTGTCAGTTGTTCTTCCCATCGCCAGATACGAAGTAGGGGTTCTCGTGGCTAGTCGGAAACATGGACGAGTAATGGGGCGTATGTTTACCTTTGAAGGTCCTCATTGGTTCAGGGTTGAGATCGTATGATCCTGACTGAAACGTCAATGAGAGCAGTCAGTGTGTTAGTGTCATTTAGATGTTGGGATGTTGCACATTCACAGACTAACACCCAGCAAAGCCAAGTACACATGGACAACAACGACAATCATCAGCATGCAGTGAAAATAAACTATTCATGTCGATCCCCAAACTAGCATGAGCTGAGTTTCTTTAGCTTTTGCTTGAAGATGAAAGCATGCTGCTTTCCACACAAATCACAAAAGGCTTCCTGTTTCCCAGAAACCCCACCACCATGATTCTCACTGTGGCCTGTCTAAATTACCAGCATGGAGGCATCAAGGCAAATTAGAGTCTAAAAGCAAAGCCGTGCCTTACCTTCTTCCATCCTGTCTGCTTCGGCTGAAAACCCTAAAGTAACACACTGGGAATCAGGCAAAGCAGGGCGAATGGGAGGGAGCTACATGCTGGCACTATTTTTACATTTCAAGTGAGGCGGGTGAACTGATTGGCATGCCTGTGGTTGAAGACATATGATCAAATCATCTCATTGGTTGGCAGCATGGTCATGTGACCAGCGATCATAGATTTGTTGATTTTCAGGTGTAAAAGATTTCATGGAACTATGTCATTGCTTTTAACAGGTTTTTTTTTTGGCAATGCTTTTTTTCTATTCTGTCTGATCGCTATGATTTTTATTTATGTTGTTATTTGTATTTAATTTGTGGCCCATCAGAAAAGATATTCTATCTCAATAGGACCTTCCATGATAAATACCTTTAAAAGACTGTATTTCATGGTGTGGCAGGTTCTATCTACACACTGCATATTTGACCACATTAAGGGCTGATTTTAATTTAGATTTTATATTCCTATGCAAGTGTGAGTCTGCTGATTAGGTGTAAGTCACTAACGACAACTGAGATGACAAAAGAACATCGGTGATAACTCACCCCTCCGTTCCTATGAGGATTTGTGTCCACCAGGGCTCGAGAGTTGCCTCCTTCTGCCATCTCCATGGCAGGTGCTGCATCCCAGTTCGTGGTGGCACGCGGGATGGGTGTGATGCCAACAGGCCAGGGCTTGTTTGATTCAACGTTTGATGAGTATGGACTACTGCTGTAGTCTGGTTTGCTGTCCGAGAATCTCCTCCTGTGGTTCAACACAGAGTTTAAAAAAACAACCACGCCTGATGTTTTTTATTCCTTTAGGCCATACAACTCAGTTGTTGTCCAAGAAATAATAAAAGTTCATTAGTTTTAACTATTAATGTGTTACATGTTCAATGTTATTCAATTGTACCCAATCCCATATTGGCTTTGCTGTTGTTGGAAATACTCACAATGGAAACTAAATGTGTATTAATCCACTGCTGAAAATAGTACCCAACAAATGTGCTATTTACTCCTGTTTCAGTAACATGTGATAAAAACTACAGAATCAAACTGAAAATAAATGATTGATATAAAATTTTAACTATATTTTGGGGTCCTGTTTTTAAAACAAATGAGGCTCAGAGACAGTGTAGAAAACACGGAAAGTACTAAAAGAAGAATTAATACATTGTTACTTTAATCTTTTCCCAGGATAACTTTATCTTTTAGCAGGTGAGAATACATTGAAATTAAAACTGGGTTAAACCTTGTTAAAACCAACATAACTGAGGGTCTTCAGATGTCTATGTAACAAATACTGTAATGGCTGATGGGGCTGGGCGATTATGGCCAAAAATTACTTAAAATAAAAATGTTCATATCAACCTCTCTAAAGACAGACGTTTGCCCCTGAGTGAGGGTTGTGGTTTTAAACTCTTCTTTATGAGCAGATAATTACAAACACTAACTTTTGTTGTAATTTCTCCTAGGGCTGATCGTGTTCTGCTGGAGGATAAGTAACTTTTTATTTTAACATTCTCACCAGCAGAAGAATATGATCAAAACCAGGACCATGATGAGAAGAATTCCTCCGAGTACACAGGAGATGACCACCACTGCTAGCAGAGAAGCTGTGGAGACACAATTTAAGATGTATTATGAATTTATGCCGGAGCATATTTGATACGACTGCTGCTATGTGAGTTTGTGTTGTTACTCACAGTCATTGCAGTTGAAGCCAGAGTATCCAAATGGGCATCTGAAAAAAACAAACCAGTTAAACATTTATATACTAAATTTTCGTGTCTTTTCTGTAGCATGTAAATAGAGTTTAACACTGACTCCACAGACACCTCGAGGCTGACATGCACAACTAAGATTTAAAATGTTTGTACTCACGCTTCACACTTGTTGTCCACTACCCTCTCCCCACTCGGACAAGCTGGAAAAAGAAACAGAATAACTGAAGCATAAACACATGCCAACAATGTCCTGCACACAGGCATGAGAACATAGAAGTTTCCGACTCTGTCATGGGCAGATGGAGAAGTACAGTTTTCCTACATACAATGAAAACATGAGCACAATCACGGCCCCTTCACATGGAGGCTAAATGAGGACCTTTTCAAACAATTTTTTTCCCGTGAGAGGAACTACATGCAGCATATCTGAAACTAAAGGTCCTGTTTCCAGGGTAACATCCCTGTTAAAAAGAAATAAATTAAAGAGATAAATGAACAACTGGTCAAGGGTCAGCTCGGAGAAAAGGCAACAGCTCTTGACCTTGTCTCGGACTCTCGCTCCCTGTTGTTTCTCCCCCTCATTAGGTATTTAAGTAAGGATAAGAAGGGTTTGTAACAGTTCTCTTAACTGTAGCTCAGCTGGGATTTGTTTTTGTACTCAGGCCTGTTCTCAGACGCTGTGGGTCGTCTGCTCTTATAGTCTCGGAGTTACAGAGCACAATAAAGATTTTTCAAAAGTAAAAGCCACTGCACAAACACTTTAAGAATTACTATTCTTGGTAAAGGAGTCGCTTTTACCTCTGCAGCTGGTGTTTGAGTACACGATGGAGACGTAGCCAGATTGACAGGAACAAAAAGCCTGGCCATTTTTATTCCTGCAATTTGCAGTGGCGACATCACATGGAAATGGAATCTGCTCACACAGGTCTACGCCTAAGACAGAGCGAATACAAAACACACGTATGAGGAAAATCATCAGCATCCTAATGTAAGGTTCCCCACCAAAATACACCTACACTTCCCATTTTTTGGTTAGTGTCCCAGCAGCATTACTTACTTGCGAATGTCACATTAGTAAAAAATCCATTGAAGTTCCCTGGGTTGGCGATAGCTTTGTCAATAGCGTTATTGACAGACTCTTGAGTGGAGTTGGTGTTTCTAAAGATGTTATTCACAGATGCTTGCACGCTTCCATTTCTAAAGGATTATAGAGAAACACCAAAATGGAAAGTAGATCTTTTTAAACCTGTGGCATAATATGTTTGTACGGCAGCAGAAAAGATAAAGTACTCACTGAAGCTCCACCACGTCAGATCGTATATACCCGGGCTGAGTTCCCAGGATCTGTCCAAGCTAGAAAGCAGATAAAACATGGTTTAATGACAGAGAGAGGAGCATCTATTCTAACCCGACCCAGTTATAGGTTGTGATATCTTTCACAGACATTTTGGTTTATGTTTTATGAAATGAAAAGTTTTAATTGATAGAATAAACAATGCAAAATAGTAAATTTATACTGTATTTACACTTTACGTTAAAATGTTTATTTTCTTTATTCAAGTTCTATATATGTAGTTGTGTTTGTGTTTTCTTTTATGTCAATAAAATAATTTAATATCAAACATGCCTTAAATTTCTTTGTTGGTTTAATAATGACAATTTATCCTTAAGGTATATTAGCAGATAATTATCACACATCGAAATGTTTTACTTGGTATCGCAATCGCCCCCCTAAAATCCATTTACCATTTATTAGAACTATTCAATGTGCTTTGTGAGCTCACAACCTACCGCTGCTGAGATGTTAGCCGCCGTTTCCTTGAATACTGAAGAGGACCTGTCATACATTTCAGGTTGAAATGTCAAGGACATGAAATGAAGCTGGCCTGGAAACACTTGGGCTGAGAAAAGAGGAGGAGAGGGAAAATTTAAGAAAATTGTCTTTCAGCAAAAGTATTATCGCAAAAACCCTGTTAAAATCGAATCACATTCTTACCTGGGATGCAGCGGTTGTCCTGCAGAAAGCTACCGGAGAGACACTGGCAAGTGTGATTAAGACACACACTATCAAGTGGGCACGGGAGAGCGGGGCACACTGATAAGAGATGGGAGAAAAATTATGCAACAACAGGCCAAGCGATTGTTTTTCTCATGTGAAATTTATTTGTTTAACCTGCAATAATGTAACTATGACACCACTAGCCACACACACAACCAACAATGTAACTCTGGCTACACCAGCCACACACACAACCAACAATGTAACTTTGACTACACCAG
The DNA here is from genome assembly GCA_026259375.1 of Verasper variegatus. NCBI lineage: Eukaryota > Metazoa > Chordata > Actinopteri > Pleuronectiformes > Pleuronectidae > Verasper > Verasper variegatus. Next base: position 6,944,718 of record CM048054.1, read on the forward strand.
CTCCACTAGCTTGTCGTCACTATTTGTGTCTATCTCCAATCTCCTTTCTGGAGATTTTTCACATAAAACAGCTGCTTGCCATAGCTGAAAACAACAAGAGTGTAAGAATGAGCTATAAAGTTCCATAAACCCGGGAGGAGAGGCAAAAACTCTTTTTTTCATCTGATAAGTTGTTGCAAAAATATCTACTATAGCTGCTTTAGCTTTCAATGCAACAAATCAGCATTGTCCTCTCATTCTAATCTATTTCACCACAAACTACAATAAAGTAGTGATCTCTGACAATGCAGGATTCCATTGCAGCTCATATGAGTTACATTTTTGGATTAAGCAGATTGAATAAATCATTATATTTGTGTTTGATTGGGATGAACACTCCACAGTCGCTTAAGTGCTTGATCATTGTGGGAACTACTGGATTTTCCTCTGATGTTTCAGGTCTCGACCTTACTATGTAGAGTATCTTCAGATAATTCATGTAATGATCTGGTGCAATGCAAACAAAATTGAGTTGAATTGAACTAGAGAAAATTACAAACCAATGGCTGGACCCAGGGTGGAGATGGGTGGTGCTGATGTGGTGGAGTTTGGGTTGGTGGTGATCTCAGTTGGTCGCAGGGTGATGACAGGGGTGTTGGTGATGGAGGGGGTGGTGGTGGGGGAGGCTGTTGTGTTTCCACTAGCCGGTGTACTTGAAGGAGTCAAAGTGGTGACTCCTGTTGTGTGGTTGGTCACTATATCACGGGGAAAAAAAGACTTTTAAACAGAAAGCACTCCTAATATCAACACCTGATATTGTATAGAATGCAAAATTATGAGAAAAAAACTATAAAAATGTACACGAATGTCAAATTAGAGGAGATAAATTGAGTACAAATGACATACTGGCTAGGTTGTATCCATTGGAGTTACATTCTGCAGGGAGAACTAACAATGTATCATTTCATCAACATTAAAACTCATCACGCTTTAAGTCCTACCTCCTGGGGTTGTTGTTGAGGGACTAAGGGTGGTGGTATTTCCACTGGGGAGTACGGTGCTACTGCCTGGGGAGGTGTTTGGAGGGACAGAACTGGAGATGGAAGTAGGTGAAGAGGGTGGGGGTCCGACTGTTACTGTTGCATTGCTGCTAGTGATGGAGGACGAGGTTGTGCTAGTGGATGTAGGAGTCTCAGGAGAGGTGTGAGTAGACCTTGCGGGCGTAGTTATGTTAACTACAGCTGTAGAGCTTTCTGGTGTTACTGGACTTGTAGTTGTTGTGCTGGTGCTGGATTGTGTGGTTGCTGGAGATGGAGCTGTGGTCATATTGCCCTGCTGTGTAGTGGTTGCTGGTGTAGTCATATTTACATTGTTGGTTGTGTGTGTGGCTGGTGTTGTCATAGTTACATTGGTGGTTGTGTGTGTGGCTGGTGTAGTCAGAGTTGCATTGTTTGTTGTGTGTGCGGCTGATGTAGTCATATTAACATTGTTGGTTGTGTGTGTGGCTGGTGTGGTCATAGTTGCATTGTTGGTTGTTTGTGTGGCTGGTGTTGTCATAGTCACATTGTTGGTTGTGTGTGTGGCTGGTGTTGTCATAGTTACATTGTTAGTTGTGTGTGTGGCTGATGTTGTCATAGTTACATTGGTGGTTGTGTGTGTGGCTGGTGTAGTCAGAGTTGCATTGTTTGTTGTGTGTGCGGCTGATGTAGTCATATTAACATTGTTGGTTGTGTGTGTGGCTGGTGTTGTCATAGTTATATTATTGGTTGTGTGTGTGGCTGGTGTTGTCATAGTTACATTGGTGGTTGTGTGTGTGGCTGATGTAGTCATATTAACATTGTTGGTCGTGTGTGTGGCTGGTGTTGTCATAGTTACATTGTTAGTTGTGTGTGTGGCTGGTGTTGTCATAGTTACATTGGTGGTTGTGTGTGTGGCTGGTGTAGTCAGAGTTGCATTGTTTGTTGTGTGTGCGGCTGATGTAGTCAAAGTTACATTGTTGGTTGTGTGTGTGGCTGGTGTTGTCATAGTTACATTGTTGGTTGTTTGTGTGGCTGGTGTTGTCATAGTCACATTGTTGGTTGTGTGTGTGGCTGGTGTTGTCATAGTTACATTGGTGGTTGTGTGTGTGGCTGGTGTAGTCATATTAACATTGTTGGTTGGGTGTGTGGCTGGTGTTGTCATAGTTATATTATTGGTTGTGTGTGTGGCTGGTGTTGTCATAGTTACATTGGTGGTTGTGTGTGCGGCTGATGTAGTCATATTAACATTGTTGGTTGTGTGTGTGGCTGGTGTTGTCATAGTTACATTGTTAGTTGTGTGTGTGGCTGGTGTTGTCATAGTTACATTGGTGGTTGTGTGTGTGGCTGGTGTAGTCAGAGTTGCATTGTTTGTTGTGTGTGCGGCTGATGTAGTCAAAGTTACATTGTTGGTTGTGTGTGTGGCTGGTGTTGTCATAGTTACATTGTTGGTTGTTTGTGTGGCTGGTGTTGTCATAGTCACATTGTTGGTTGTGTGTGTGGCTGGTGTTGTCATGGTTACATTGTTAGTTGTGTGTGTGGCTGGTGTGGTCATAGTTGCATTGTTGGTTGTTTGTGTGGCTGGTGTTGTCATAGTTATATTATTGGTTGTGTGTGTGGCTGGTGTTGTCATAGTTACATTGGTGGTTGTGTGTGCGGCTGATGTAGTCATATTAACATTGTTGGTTGTGTGTGTGGCTGGTGTTGTCATAGTTACATTGTTAGTTGTGTGTGTGGCTGGTGTTGTCATAGTTACATTGGTGGTTGTGTGTGTGGCTGGTGTAGTCAGAGTTGCATTGTTTGTTGTGTGTGCGGCTGATGTAGTCATATTAACATTGTTGGTTGTGTGTGTGGCTGGTGTTGTCATAGTTGCATTGTTGGTTGTTTGTGTGGCTGGTGTTGTCATAGTTATATTATTGGTTGTGTGTGTGGCTGGTGTTGTCATGGTTACATTGATCGTTGTGTGTGTGGCTGGTGTTGTCATAGTTACATTGTTGGTTGTGTGTGTGGCTGGTGGTGTCATAGTTACATTATTGGTTGTGTGTGTGACTGGTGTAGTCAAAGTTACATTGTTGGTTGTGTGTGTGGCTGGTGTAGTCATAGTTACATTGTTGGTTGTGTGTGTGGCTAGTGGTGTCATAGTTACATTGTTGGTTGTGTGTGTGGCTGGTGTAGTCAAAGTTACATTGTTGGTTGTGTGTGTGGCTAGTGGTGTCAGAGTTACATTGTTTGTTGTGTGTGTGGCTGGTGTTGTCATAGTTACATTGTTGGTTGTGTGTGTGGCTGGTGGTGTCATAGTTACATTGTTGGTTGTGTGTGTGGCTGGTGTAGTCAAAGTTACATTGTTGGTTGTGTGTGTGGCTGGTGTAGTCAGAGTTACATTGTTGGTTGTGTGTGTGGCTGGTGTAGTCAGAGTTACATTGTTGGTTGTGTGTGTGGCTGGTGTTGTCATAGTTACATTGTTGGTTGTGTGTGTGGCTGGTGTAGTCATATTAACATTGTTGGTTGTGTGTGTGGCTGGTGTAGTCAGAGTTACATTGTTGGTTGTGTGTGCGGCTGTTGTAGTCATATTAACATTGTTGGTTGTGTGTGTGGCTGGTGTAGTCAGAGTTACATTGTTGGTTGTGTGTGTGGCTGGTGTTGTCATAGTTACATTGTTGGTTGTGTGTGTGGCTGGTGTAGTCAAAGTTACATTGTTTGTTGTGTGTGCGGCTGGTGTAGTCATATTAACATTGTTGGTTGTGTGTGTGGCTGGTGTAGTCATAGTTACATTGTTGGTTGTGTGTGTGGCTGGTGTAGTCATAGTTACATTGTTGGTTGTGTGTGTGGCTGGTGTTGTCATAGTTACATTGTTGGTTGTGTGTGTGGCTGGTGTTGTCATAGTTACATTGTTGGTTGTGTGTGTGGCTGGTGTAGTCAGAGTTACATTGTTTGTTGTGTGTGCGGCTGATGTAGTCACAGTGTGTGTGGCTGGTGAACTTGTCATGTGATCTGAAGCAGGTGTGCTGGTTGTAGTCTCACTGGTATTGGTGGGGCTTGTCTCTGTGCTTGTAGTCTGATTGATTGGAGTTGATGGAGAGTCAGTTGTGCTCCCAGTGGTGAAGTTACTTTCGGTGCTTGGATGAGAGAAAGTAGTCTCTGAATGGGTGGTGGTAGTAGTAATCAGTAGTGTGGTTGTAAAACTGCTGGTTAGGTTTTCCGTTGAAAAGGTTGTAGAAATGGTGGATGACTCATTTATTCGTCCTTCAACAGCTGCCATTCCTTTAGGGAAACAAAAGCACAACAATTTATAAGCTCATCACCACCTGTCTAATCTGACTAAAATGTCCAAATCAATGATTTCAGCCGCAACAAAAACTGTTTTCAGAGCCACTTAACATCCAATGAAAGTCTTGTTTTTGCTGACCTCCAGCATTTTACCTTCTACCCTTGTTTCTGAGATGAACAGGCATGCCTCAAAACCCTTAACATCACTGATTACACATATATGACCACACCCATTGGTGAAGCTTGGTCAAAGGTGAAACCTTACTAGAAAACAACGGAGTAATCTTACTAGATGACAATAGGTCAAGATTAAAGAAAAACCTCTTAAACTAGATCTAGCCAACCCTCTCTTGATTAGCCCTGTGTGTTACATATCTAACTGTATCATTTGCAGGGACTTGTGTGTGACTCAAGTGTGACTCCAGCGAGGCTCCAGCACATGACGTCATCCCTGCATACTTTGCAATTTAAGTTGTATCTTCCTGTATCAAAAGTCATCATATCTTAGCCGTTCTTCAGATTCCTCTTGCTTTATAGAAACTAGCTAGCCAGTTTCAGTTGCACTTCATCCAAGTATGAAAGCTGGTATGTGACAGCAGCTAAATAAAAGCAAGTGGAAGTAATTTTAACATTAAAGAAATTTAGTTTTTTGTAATCAACACAAGTAACCCCAACAGTTGATTTAAATGTTTAGTGGACATGAGCTCAATCAAAGCTCATCAGCTCTTGAACAGTTTCCCAGTCTATGTCTGTGTCTTGAATAATCATGCACACAAACTTAATATAAGGTCAGTTAAAAGGGCACTGGAGAAAAACAGAGTTGTATATGAAAAATGCTTTAGTGGACAAAATACAGCTAATACCATAATATGAAAGGATCACTCTTTTTTTCACTTGTGCAAAATTCTCAGCCTCATCTGTATCATGGCCAAAAGAAAAGAAAATCACTTTTGGACACTACGCCGCATTTTCTCTCGGTAATTACATCACTGTTGAAGGATTATGACGTACAACAGTCGGGGGTAAAATTCCATAAAAAAAAACTTTTATGTAAAAATAATGTTGAATGCCCATGTTTAAATGTAGAAATAAAAAAAGTTGTTTGCCACAGTTTGTGTTGTGATGCGCTGCTCTGCTCGTATTTACATCTGTACGACAGGTCGGGCTATTCTGCCCTCTTCCTGCCATTGCCGTGAGTGCAATGCATGATGGTATATATTGCTCGGCTAGTGAGAACGGTTGAACTTTACTTTTCAAGAGGCATTCTGGGAAACACTGACTCCACAATTAAAAAGTTCACAGAACATTCAGACAACACTAAATCGACTTTATTGCCACCTCAAAGGTTTAATCAGTAACCTGTATCACAAATGTCATTTTATATCAGGCTACTACTATTATAAAACTCTTCTATTACAAAAGGAGAAAGAGAGGCTGTTGTTTGAAGCAATTACAGAACAGTTCCTTCACCTGACAGCACTGTCACAATAATGAAAAGAGTTCTTGTGTGTGATAACAAGTTCCCTACATTCTCGGAATTAATTTAAATCAGAGGTTGGTATCACAGCATCATTTACAACAACTCTCAAAACAAAACCTGGCAAATGTAGCTTTGGCACACAGTGATTATGGTGTGATTATGGGCTAGTATCGCCGACAGAAGGATATTTCAGCTGAGACCTTGAAAGTGTGATGTTGAACACAGGCTGCTGATATGTTTATTTTCTGACACTTCATAAATAATGTAGATAAAGAATGTTATTGTCTCATCATAAAACTAATGACACTGTTAAGGGACACAGGGGGAAGTGATGGGGAAAAGGTAAATTGTAATGGACAACAATGTGCATTTGCATGTGTGATATTTGCTTCCAAGTCCAGTGCTGCTTCTCTGTTTCTATTTATATGACAATACCAGGGATAAATGAGGGGAACAGGAGAAACACATCTATGACCATAGCTGCAACAATGTATGTGTAAGTTTAAACATACACAGACCACGAGAAGCATTTCTTATAGAAGCTCAACATCTTTTTTGTCTTACTTCATCACAACTGCTTTAACAGCTTCTTGGTTCCATTAGATTAGACTGGACATGTTTGTTGAACCCATATAAAACGTACATACATATGAAATGTAAACAGACAGTTATTGTGAGACTGTTGCACACAGTTGTACAATACTGTGTCACACATCGAACAAGAAGCCTTGTCTTTAAGGATTTAACCTGCACTCAGATAATCCCCTGCAGACACAATGGGGTTGACTAGGTCGGGCGGGGTGACAACATGGGTCTAAGGTCAGCCTGCAAACACACTCTCAAGAGGATATGGATAAGAAGGTCCGGCTTTGCCTACTGGGAGCCACTCCTCTGGTCCAAGTGAAGTAAGAACACCTGTTACTACCTATAAGCAGCCATGCCTCTTGAAATCTATATCTTTTCTGTTTTCTCTCGATAGTGTAGGATGTGGGATGGTGTATCTGTTGCCATGTATTTGTCTGCATCCAGCTGTCAAAGCTTCGACTCACTTCAAATCACTGACCTTAAGAGTCGATACTCATGTTTCAGCTCAGTGCTGCACTTGAGGGGATTTCTATGCATGCAACACTCCTGTGGAGTACCTGTTCATGAAGTTCAGATGCAGTTCCCCAAACACACATCCACAACTTCCTGTGCATGCTGCCAGTAAAGCCTTGTCTGTATTGATAACATATCTCTGTCCAAGGGGTACTAAATGTCATGAAAGTATTTCCAGTTAATAAGCACATTCCTGTAGCAGTTTGTCTAACACGCACAGCAAACTTTGAGAGGGATGGACCTGATTAAAGAATGCACACAGAGAGTAGGAGGTAAACTGACAGGTTGTGACCCAACAGTCAGGAAGAGCCTGGGGTATAAGGAAGGATCTCATTAGGAGACATGTCATGTGGAGTGCTGACTTATAGTGATGTGTACGTTTGTGTGTGTGTGTGTGTGTACCGTTTCAGACATTATGCCGTATGACACTGAAGCAAGATGATCAAAGCGGAGAATGCTGGAGGCACACTGAACTTCAGCTCTCCACTAATTACTGGTCACACTGGCTAATGAGCGTGAGCATTTCTAACATACTGCTTTTATGGTATCCTGATATCTAAAGGTGCCCATCCCTGCGTGTGTGCACACACACACACAAACACACAGTGTCCATTTCCAAGGCGAAACCTGGCCTGAGGGCCGCTACATCAAAAGGACACAGCTTGAGGCGACCTCCCAGGACAAAGAGGACGTTTCTATTTTCTTTAAACAACAGTCCATCAACCTGCCGAGCGTCTCCTGTCAACCATCCTGATCGGACTGTAGCGGACCTAGTAATTTAAAAGAAAATGTTGTGGACCTTTTACTATAATATTTATAATATAATATATATAACTGTTTTATCAAAGTATTGGATACACACGATTTTTACATCTGCCACAGGGATATTTTCACTGGATTACGATTACAACAGGATTACGCAAAAAGTACTGGACGGATTACCAAAAAACTTTGAGAAAGGATATGGTATGGGTCAGGGAAGAACCCATTAAACTTTGGTGCGGATCCAGATAAGGGGGCTAATCCACTTTCTTTAACATTGCGAGATTGGATGTTTTTCAAAATTTGTCACCATGTCACCAAGGGAATAATGCATGAATCTTGATGAAAAATGTCTGACATATTCAGGGGACTGAGTTTGTGTGAAATTTGGTGGAGGGACTGTTAGGCCTTGATGGGGGTATGCATGCTACTGAGTTACATTCTAGTTTTATTTAACTAGATCGACTGACCTCAATCTACTTTCTCTAAAACTACACAGCTTTACGTTTTGTCTTAAAAACAATACAATAATGCAATAAAAATGATTAGGTTATGTTAAAATTAACTTAAACCAGCAATATCTAAGATTGCATTCAATCATTATAAGAAATGTTGCTCAGCAGAACTGCTTGATTGCAGCATGTTGGATTCTCTGTTTATGATGGTGTGAATCATAAAACATGGTTTTACGGGTGACTGCCCACTATTAAAACCTCTCTGCATGTATATGAGTACAAGTACACACACACACACACACACTCACACACAAACACACAGACACAATCTCTGCATGAGGAAGAAAAGACACGGTGGAAAGCTATTTACTTTTAGACGAGGATACACAGAGTAGCACTGCGATCAAATTAAAAGATGCTAGATATCTTATCTCAGTCGTAATGTCGTCGTTCTGTGGGTCTGTTTCTTTGGTTCACTCATCACACCGTTTCAATATGAGGAGGCTGACAGATATGACTTTTCTGTATCTGACCAAACAGAGCTCTTATACTGTAACACGGAGGTAACAGATGGCTCCCCAGAGCAAGACCTCACTGGCAGGGCCTCTGCACCTATCATATCCAATTAAAGCTCCGCAAGCATATGCTTTCCAATTACAGAGTGAGATTTACTGCCCTTTAGCAGGTCTAATCCGGCAGGGACGGCGCAACATAAGGAAGAAGAAGAAGAAGAAGAAGAAGAAGAAGAAGAAGAAGAAGAAGAAGAAAAAGAAGGGGGAATAAACAGCAGAGAAAACAGCAACGAGTGTGCATGAAAACAATGATTGAGGAAGTAGAGTCAACATATCAACATAACAGGGAAACAAGAAGAGGAGGAACTGAGTAATACAAGAACAACAGTGTTCATTGAAACTAAGCTACATGTGTACATTTTATTTTAATATCAGTATAATTACAAGAAGTGGGTGTAATGTGTGAATTCATTGAGCTAGAATAATTTTGAAAGCAAAAATGCCAAATATTCTCTGATTCCAGTCTCAAATAACACAGTTAGCGGCGTGTTGCCCGTATCCTCCATGTTCAAGCCAGCAAATCACGACATGTGTTTATGTACTGCTCCTTTCTCTCTGGAAGATTTCCAGCAGGAGGCACAAGAAAATGTGGCGCCAGACCCAGGGGAGGAGGATCCCAGCCCTCAGGAGGTCTCCTGGACCTCTTTACTGCTACTTCAGACGCACTCAGTCATACCCCACACTGGAGCCTCTGTTACCTCCCAGCCACTGTCTCTATCTGTCTAACTCTGGGTTTTTATAGAAGTAGGGTGCATGACAGGAGGGGAAACATCCAAACAACCTCCAGGCTTCCAGCGAGGCTCCAGCACATGACAGTGACTGATTATCAGTCTTCATATGGTTTAGCTTTAAACAAAGAGATGCACTTCAGAGAGGTTCCTAAAGAATAAAACGGGTGGCCGATGGATTTAACAGCAGCTAAGCTTAACGGCGCAGGGTACAGTGAGTTCATCAAAATTCCTGAGACAGCTTCGCTACACTGTCGAGAGGGTCTGTGTATTATACACACATAGAGTAAACTGTGTGTGTGGAGTGTGCTTCACTTCAGGGGAGCCGGCAGTTGTTTGACTGATGTTACTCTGGACCCCCAGAGAACTTTGAGTCACACTGAAGCAAGTGAGTCAGGGCTAGTGACTGTTTGGGGAAAACCTTACGAATGTGTCATGAAATATGGACAAAGTCAATAAACTAAAATAACAAATTGCAATTAATGTTCCTTTGTGAGTTTCTCTGTTTAACAACAGCTCTTTCATTAGACACTGACTACATCATAGATGCAACACATAGTGTAAGTACATTCATGTCAAAGGGATATTTCTCCCAGTTAAAAAAGCTATTGTAAAATATTCTAATAACTTCCTTATTTTTTTGGTGTTATTTTTGTTATTTAGTATCACTAACAAAAGTAAAAACTTCAAAATGTGTTAATGGAATCACACAGTTATAAACAGTTTAGCCTGATATTAAAAAAAAAAAACTCACTCACCTTTGGCGACAACTGCCAGAAGAAAGATGACAGATGACAAAAACATGGTTCTTGTCTCCGGTCGGTGTGTGGAGAAGCAGCCTGTGGTGAAGTGCTGTGTCCGGCCGCTGTCAGGGTAAAAATAACGATGCAGTACAGACCTCTCCTCCAGACTGACAAAGGTGGTTCACACTGAGAGCTACAGCCACTGACTGCAGCATTAAAAGCTTTAGTGCCTCCTCTGATTGGACCAGCTCTCCTGTCACTCATCATTACTGGAGCTGCCCTGGCTCTGCCTCCACCCAGGGCCCGTCACAGCTCTGACCTGTCACCAACAGTACAAAAGACAACACAGTATCTTGTGCAATAAAGGTCTATTTTTAGCTGAAAACCTACTATATATACAAGGAGAGTAAATCAGTGCCTTGCACAAGAACAGTTGGGCAGGGTACCATGACGTCTGTGCCAGGTATCGTGCCCTAAAAATCCATAAGGATATTTATTTAGCAAAACAAACCTTTTTCATGACAGTGCTCTGCACTGAATATCTGGAACCAATGTCCTCATTCTCTGTGATACATGGACGTCATCGCGATCTCGAAAAGCAGAAGATGGGTCACTCAAAACCTCATGTAACTCTCATGGAGGTGCTAGAAGATTCTTCCTCTGGGGATCATAATGGTCTGTTTCAAAATCTCAGGGCTATCCACCAAAGGGTTGAAGAGATTTTTCAGTATTTGGACTAAATGGTGAACTGATGTACCAACTTTAATCCTCACTAATCATCAAGCATTGCTGCCTTTATGAGTAAAATAAACACAAAAAAAGTTGCTTGCTAATCAAGACCTCAATGGAATGACTATAAAGTCAAGAAATATATCAACATCCTTCTTTGTACTCAGTGAACCGTGATAATTCTTATCGTATTTGCCGATTTTATCATATCAACAACAGATGGCAAACAATGAACAACCCAGAAACCAAATAATGAGTTTAATCAAATACTGAACTGAATATTGCCTTTCAAATATCCAACTAGATGTTTGATGTTTTTTTTACCATTAAATATTACTTACTTTTACATTGTGATAGATTTTCATGTTAACTATTTTAATTTTATCAATAAAATATTCCAATTCTACAGTACAATTGACTTATTAAGGATGCAGGATCAGTTGGATTTTGAGTTGTTGGATCAAAACTTGGCCTCTGTCATCAAGCATTAGACCTTGACCAGGTCAATGCTTCTTTGAAATATATTGGAGTTCTGTGATTTTATACTCAAATAGTTTGTTTCTTTTAAGCAAGGAACCGATGCATGTGGTGGTGGGATGTGGTTTGCAAGACGTGCGAAGAATTGTTCGACCCGTGGTTCTTATAGGTTTTGTGGTTGAAGTTTAGATACACAGTGATTCACATTCACTCTTTAAGACATTTACTTCCCTTGACAAAGCTTTTTTTGATGTTACTGTCTGAAAAATGAGGACAGAAGAGCACCGATTTATTCAGAATGAAAAAGCATAATAAATCCTCCTCAGGGTCATTCTTTTCTTTTCATGTTATTGTTATTGTGGACTTCGGAAGGGGCTCAAATATTTCAGACTAAATTGGCTTCATTGGGAAATGAAAAGAAGGGATCTGTGTTCATTATTCTGTTATGTTTTTCTGGGGTTATGTAAGAGCTGAGACAACCTTATGAAGGAAGCAAAAACAAAACATGTCATTGCTGTCGCCCCTTTGTTATTTGCTTCACTTGAATAATGCTTTAAAGTTTAGTTCACTCAAATCAGCTTAATTTTAACCTTGGTTTTTAGATCTTTGCTGCTACCATCCCTTTGAAAACTGAACAGAATTTAACAGTAATGAAGATTTACTATTATTATCAGAGTAGTTGATAGTTAAAAGTTGACTAGTTTCTGATGACTAATCAGTCTATTATCTATGGCTCTTGTTAGATCATGTGTTGGTTTTCATGAAGTTTTTTTCCATTGTTTTTGTGTTTCTTTATCCGTATCATATTGGGCTGTATAAATATAATTTGACTTGAATGTGAAAAGTCAAATGTGACCACAAAATGAGTAAAATATTTATGTTTTTGTATTTTTGAAGTAATCACTTTAGCAGTATATTAAAAAAAAACATATGCTCCTCCAAGCAAAAATATTATTAAATCCATTTTAGCAGTCAACTGCTCAGGTTGTTTAAGGATTTCCTTTGTGAATGCATTTGTTCACACAGGGACAGTAGCATTTTTGCAACTCAGAAAGTGGCCAGGGTGAGTTGTGTGCATGTACATACGCTTTATTAACAATTATGAAAATGGTTTGTGATTGTGGAAAGACCGATCGAAAGACCGTATTCAGGCTCCAGACTTTGGAGTTCAAATGATTTCTTTACATAGCTAATAAATCATGTCCTCCAACGTGTTTGTGTATTTCGACTGTACTGCAGATACAAGTAAGTTTCGAAGCAAAGGAATTGATCTCATCTCCTTTGAAATGTCTGCTTACATCACACAGAGCATCTGTAGGCAGCCTGTACACGTTAACAGCAGTAGAGCAAAGGCAGAAGGTTAAAATGTAAGTGCCCTTCCTCCTGGAGCTCTTGCACAAGGCCGACGCTATTGTACCAACTTATTATTCAAATGTGTTAACTTAGGTGACTTTAGTCAAAGATCCTGGTTTGACCTTTTTTAACTTGTCATATCCTCACAGAAACACCTCCTGCTTCATTGTAAGAGTAACGGATGATTCAAGTTATCGTACATGAATGTCACTCATACCACACATTTATCTCTTTTGTGTGTGAATGTTCTAGTGTTTTTTTTTTTTTTTTACTTGTAGAAAACTCCAATAAACTAAATAGATGAATACAATTATAAATATTTACCGTCAGGGACTATTTTCCCAGAAGCATCTTTTCCTTGCAACTGGGTTAAATTAATGCATTGTGAAAGTTTTACCACTCGACTGACCCTGAGTTTTCATATTTGTTTAATGATGGATGATGCACTGGAAAGTGGGCATCAATAAAGAGACAAGATGAGCAGTAAAGATGGAAATCAAAAGATGCCAAAACCTCTGTGGCATCATGAATTTTGAAAGGACTCAGCTGAGGGTCCATTGTGTCTTGTTGACAACTCCCACTTCAAACACACTGTATGCGACTATTGTCGGGAACTGTTGAAAGTACTAAAACCTCTGATATATCGACATCAACAAACAGTTGTGACGGTTTTCTTAACTGACAAATCTCACTATTTTCTTTGGATTTTTTCATGAGCTTCGCAATATTTTCGAAAACACTAAGACTTGACAAACAAACTGCTACTCACCTCAATAATTATCATTTTGATGCATGTTGAAATGTAATGTTACAGCTCTTGACCAGTTAGCAAGGAAGTAATGCCTTGAATAATGAATAACAGGTTGCAATATTGTTTAACTAAGGAGTGGACTTCATCTGAACTGATGGTTCATTTCTTACTGTAACCTTTCATGTATATCGGAAATACAAATATATATATATATAGTGTGGCAGTGTATTGCATAAATACACCTTTGTGACCTCACTGTTATCTCATGCAAATACTCTGAGATATTGCAACAGGTTTAGTACCGTGTGTTGATTTTCCGCCTGCCAACTGAAAGCATTAATTCCAGTGGCGTCATATTTCCAGGAGGGGATTCTGGGAATAAGTCTTGTCATTCTTGATATCATATAAACCCACAGTTTAGATTGTTTTGTTGTTGTAGGATTATCTATTCTCAGCTCTTCCATAAAATGAAACTCTCCAAAGAGTAAATGCACTACTCTGAAGTCAATTATAATGTTTTTAATCTTAATTTGTGTAATGACGATGGTACTACTGATGAAAAGTGAGGGTTTACTAAATTAACAGTTCACTCGAAAACCACACGTATTAACTATTGTCTTTCCTCTTTCATTTTAAAGCATCATCAAAGGTCCTCTGTCTCTTTTATTGCTGTTGCTCCCCATTCACTATCACTGCGTACACAACCTCTTACATTTACATTTACATTTTTCATTTAGCTGACGCTTTTATCCAAAGCTGTGAAGATAACTTCATGGAAGTCACTCACATCTATTCTGTCAACAGGCCCGCAACACAGACACTGAGGGACAGAAAGCTCACTAACTAACTAACTGTTGGTCAGGCCTGGACTCGGTGTCTGCTGTGGGGTGTTCTACCCAAACCCCTCTGACCTTTGACATTCAGGTCATATATGAATATACTGTATATATTCGTCACTTGATAAAATTTCATGACAACCCTCCCTGGTCACGCCCTTACAAACGATTATTTACACAAGAAAATCAACAGAACATATCAGAAACTTTGGCCACATTACATTACCATGACCTACAAAATGCAGTCATTCATTAACAGATAGATGGGATTGGCAATGAATCATACAGCTTTTTGGGTGTGAGCTCATGAACAGTTTGCAAGTCATGTCTGTGTCCAAAAGTTCTCACGGCATGTAGGTTTCCTTCTGCAGTGACGGGAAGATGGACAGCTTCTCTTTTTTTGATTTCAGGAAGCAAGTTTAATTACCCTTGCAGTTACAGAGAAGAAACTGAGAGGATGTCAGATCACCAGTTAAAGGTTAAATTCAAGTGGATGTGCGGTGTTGGCTGCACGAAGGCAACTTTGGTTAGGGGTTTTGCAAATATCTCAATGCCTTTCGGTAATATTTGTTCATTGGCTTATCCACATTTTGGTTTTACATTTCAAGAACCGGCTTTTTTATGCAAGCATCTACTCATTACTGCTTTTTGCTTAATGTAGCATACATATTTATATAATGGAATCAAACCTTCCAACAACTGCTACCCAATATCGCAGATTTTGTGTGATGTGTCATTAAAGCTATTACATACACACATTTGTGCTTGAGACATTATGTCGAGTTGAGAACAAAATAGACACATGTGGGTATTTTTTGCTTTATATTGATTGATATTTTTGGTAAGAGAAGTTGAAAGTGAACTGGTGGAGTAAAAATCCAGTTCATGATAGGAAGCTCTTAGAAATTCACATGGAAGAAAATGGAATAAAAAGAACTCAAATCCTCTCTGTTGAGATCCAAATTGAAAACAGTAAATCACTAAATAAAACCTGGTGTTGATGAATAAGACTTAGTAAATACAGTAAGACCAACGTGGAACCTATTGTTTACGAAACTTCACTTAATTTTTAGAGTAACATTTGAAAGAAATTATTGAAGAAAAGAAAAATATGTGGGTGGTCAAGAAAACCAAGAAAGGGAAAGGAACAATAAATATATATTTTTTTAAACATGGGAGATGGGAAAGTCTAGTTAGTATTTGTGTTGCAACATCAGATAATCAGAAGAGTGTTTTATGTTGTGTTTTACGGTCTTATAGTAGTAGGTTTGAGCCATCAGGCTTATTAGGTGCGCATACATACATATATACACACACATACATATATATTAAAAAGAAATACTTAACTACTGAGCCCAAATATGTAATTTAAAGCAGGCATGAAAAATAAACTAAATTAAATTTAACATATAAACATCTACAAAATATAGAGACAAAGCTGAACAGCACTTATATAACACATCATATTTAACTCCATTAGGTGTTAAGATAACTAAATCACAGAGGCCACAGCCAAAAGGATAAAGTATTTCTTCTTTAAGAAGACATGATCACCACCCAGTGGTGAAAATAAATACAGCTATATTAAGCTTCACCAACACATTATCGTGCAGGAAAATATCCCTATCACCTTGTCTGATAGGAAAGTATACATTTCATCTACTGTAAACACAAAATACATTTCACTAAAACATGTTTAACACCACTTACTACAAAGACTTGTTGATACGTTTTTTTTTATTGTTTTCTCCCTAATCAATTTTAAATTCATTGGACAAGTACAGTCTTGTGAAACGAGTCACAAGAACCTGAAACAACATAAGAATGGAAGATATCATCAGCTACAAAATTTGGCGGTGATAAAAAAAATTTTAAACCGGAAAGAAAGATAGTAAAATGAAATGTATACAGGGGTCAGAATTAAGTACAGCAAGATGTAGTGTTTTGTACATTTTTTGTAAACAAAAAGCATATTGAAACAATATGGCAAATACGACGTGGAGGGGAGAGGAGGTCCAACTGAAGAGACTGAACACTGGTTGGCATGAGACATTTACAGAAACCCTGAGGCGACGTTGTCTTAATGGGTCACATAAATGTCATGTTCACAAAAATAGTCACACAGAGACTTTTTTTTTTAAAAACACATAAAACAGCATCTCTGCTACTTGCATCAATCCTTCACTCCTCTGTCCCTGCTTTATTGTGATATGAGGTATATGTGAGGCGAGTTCTTGCTTTACGCCTCAACCGTTCGACATGGCATCACACTATTTTAAGATATTACAGCATTGCATTCGCACCATGTTTAATGATTGCTTAAAACAACAGGCCATTGGGGTGTAAAGGGGTCTGAAGAGTCATTCAGCAGAGTGATATCATTTCCAGCACTAGCTATGGAAGACAGCGCGATTATTGTCGTCTTTACGAAGAAAAAAAAGACGTACAGCATAAATACATTTAAAAATCAGCAAGAAGTTACATCTAACATTTTACTAGACAATATCTTGCACCTGTTCTTCTCAGATATAGGCACCCAATTAATTCTACTGGGGACAAATATGCATGGTGCTGCCAGCACATGTGAAAAGTCTAAATGCATACAAATTTTTGGTCAGCCATCTTTTTTTACTGCTCATACTGCATATGGCTGCCTCAGTAATAGCTGAAGAAATACTTGATCACTAACACATTTTGTCAAAAAAAATTCAATTACGAAAGCAAAGCTGCTAAGTTGGGTAACAAGTCAAACTAAAACTAGGGGTTTGAATTACATTTACATTATCCCGATTAAATGTCACCGTATTTTTAAAAGCCCCTACCTCCATCACTAATCCCTAAAAGTAAGGAGAAAATGTTAATGAAAAATCCCACTTTCACATATCGACCCCCCCACCCCCGCCCCACCCAACCCATCAGCCCATGCTACCCAAACAAAGGGTATCCCTATCATCCACCCACAATATGTTCAACCTCCATCTGCATATACAGAAACAATAAGTCTCAGTCAAAAATCCAGTCCATTCCTGACGTTTGAGCTTCCTCCATCCGACGGGGTAATGTACTCGATGTACGAAAACGGCTCAAAGTGCTAATTGGATATTTTTTTCTTAAGAAATAAAAGAACTGAGGAAGAGGGCAGGAAAAAGGGAAGGCCGTTCTATCACTGTCCAACAGCAACCTCTATTGGCCAAAGAAAAGCCCTACATCATTTTTGTTCTCCAAAAATATACCACAGACAACATTTACCCCCTGAACCGACCCTCGTTCTCCCAGTACTTCAACTGGTAGCTCCCCAGAATGATTAAATCTGTTATTTTACATTAATATATATTCTTATAAATATATATATATATATATATATAGAGAGATATATATATATATATGGCCCTTATTGAAGAAAACATGAGTTTCACATTGACATGAAAGTACCATAATCTCTATGTAGCCAAGTAGAAAGTGTTTCAGTGTTCAAGTGAGCTGGCAGCAGTCGGTTTATGTCACACTCATTCAACAAGTAACAAAACATAAGAAAAATCCTCACACTTCTGAAAACCGCGCTCACTGCACCTCGTAGGCTTCTCCTTTTCCACTTTTTTCCTGAGTAATACTTTTAACCTTGTAACAGACAACAACTTCTATGTTTGTTTTTGCTATTTCGATTCTGGGCTATTCCCTGCCATTATTTCCATTGTTATTTTTTTACAGTTGTAAAGTTGATTGCTCAAACACTTCAGCTCGTTGGAAAAGAAATACGACCGGCGCTACTACTTCTCTTACCTAAAAACAAACAAACAGTACTTTCAGTTCATGAATAATGACTAGACCTAATGTCCCTAAAATGACGATAATAAACAGTCAATACATATTTAACTTAAAAATAACAGAAACTTTTTTTTTTTGAATGCATTTGCAAGAAGCCTTGTAGGCTTTTTGTGGGGAGGAGTGGGCACAAAAACAGAGCATCAGTATAATTAAAATAAAGACTTAAAAAAAATAATAATAACAATAATAATAATAATAATAATAATAAAATAGGAGCACTAAAAAGCTAAAATAAGAACATCAGCTTTAACGACAGTGTGTTCTCTCCCTCTCAGGCTCTCATCTGTAGCTTTGGCTTGTTGGAGTTTTGGAACCTGTACTTACTGGCTCATTGACATCAGATAACAAACTAGTATACCCTGAGAATTCAGACACAGGTGTCCGTATCCTGTGATCCACCTCCCCGCCAGAGTCAGTGCCATAAGACAAGCCGCGGCCATCTGACTTGAACTGGGAGCCAAAGGCCTGGGCAAAGTTTTCAATCTGGTAGGAAGGCTTTGAGGAGTCCAGAGGGGCCAGATTCTGCGAGGGGGCCAGAGGGAAGACTGCCGTGCCATTCTTGACTGGCGGGTGGTTTTTCTCGCTGCTCAGGTCAGATGGGCTGATCTGATAGGAGGAGGGGGGAGTGGAGGAGTGCTGCTTCTCCATCTGGTCGGTGAGCTCCTGAGACGGGGTGAGCTGCTGGTGTGGGGGCTCCAGGCCGCTCAGGTGGAAGCTGTGCTGTGGCGAGGAGCCCGTCAGCATCGCAAAGTGAGATTTTGGCACAGATGAGGGCAGCGAAGGCGAAGGCCACCGGCTGGCCAAACCCACACTCCAGCGGGGACGTAGTGTAGATGTTCTTGTCAGCGTAGAGGGGGTTGCCTGGGTGGGAATTGGTGAACGGTCCTGAGGGGGAAGGCCCAGGGCCCAAAGGGAAGCTGGTGGTGTGGCTGGTGCGCTCCAAAGCCTGCAGCAGGAAGCGAGAGTACTCGTGCATCATGACGTTCTTGTCTCCACACGGGCTGGAGGTGTCTGTGCTGTGGCCGATGTCAGGACTGTCAGCTGAGACGGAGTTAAGGTCCACGTGCTGGTCACTGATGTCAAAGTGAACGTCGTGGTGCGAGCCATCGTGTTTCTGGGAGTAGTGGTCAAGGAGGCTCTGCAGCACCTCATCAGGGATCCCTGACTTGTCGAGACTCAGTGGCAAGTCACTGTCCATTACACTGGAAATGACGCCTTGTACGACAGATGGCTGGGAAGACAAGTGACCAACGCCGACGTCGTACTCACTGCTGGTTACTCCAGCCACCACAGGGCCTGATGGGTTTGCATTGTTTGCTGCGTGAAGGTAGCGTCTCTTCTTCAGAAACTGCATGGCGTCGTCGTAGTTGCTGCTGGTGCCCACTTTGGCTCCATTACCCTGCATGAGGCCAAGTCCATCCATGCCCACACTCTGCTCCAACGGGCTTGCTTTGGCCGGACTCTTGCGATTGGCCCTCTTGAACGCCATCTTTGGAGCTCGGCCATGGTGGCTCTGCTGCATGCTGGGCCCCGGCTCGGTAGAGGAAGATACTGTCTGATTCTCCATAGAGTAATCGTGGATGCTGTAGCCTCCAGGCGCTGGACCGTGAATGTGCGGTACTCTGCCCCCTCCTGCATCTCCCTTCTTCTTTCTGCGCTCCCCTCCCTCTCCACAATTTTTAGACTTCCCCCTCTTTCTGCCAGTACTCCCAACATTTCCCTGAGTGATTCCATAGCTGCCATGGCCCATGTCAACACAACCCAGGTCCATCATCCCGGGATCCAGCCCCTTCTTTATGGCTTCTCCACAGGTTCGCTTGTGCTTAAGCAGTCGGTCTGTCCTAGAAAAATACTGAAGAGAACAAAATGAAATTTTAAAGTAATGACATACAGTATTAAGTTTTACAGTTTTCTCATTTGCTGTAAAGTATTGCTTTAGATAAGTAGCAACGGTGGAGGGCATATTAAGTTAATTTACCTGTTGGCAGGTCTCACATCTGTACGGCTTCTCTCCGCTATGTGTCCTCTTGTGCCTCTCCATGTGGTACTTCTGAATGAATCGCATGTTGCACTGGTCACAGCTGAATGGCTTCTCTCCTGCCACAAAAAAGCAGCACAGCTCCGGGTTAGTTTATCTTCCAGTTTACTGTAAACACACAATGGCTCACGGGTTGCATCAGGCTGTCTGGTGGTTTGAGCAGTTGTTGTTTAACACTTACCACTGTGGATTTTCTCATGTCGCTGGAGAAGATACTTCTGAATAAAACTCATGTTGCACTGGTTGCATCTAAAGGGTCTTTCACCTGAAATAAAACCACAGAGATTCATACAGTTACAATCTGGTCTCACTTTGATGGTCAATATCCTTTCTGTGAGGAGCCAGGACAAGAACAACAAGCACCTGTACACCGTAGCACAAACTAAAGCAATAATTATTACTATTTAGATTTTTTCGTTACTGTCACAAGTGATATTTCATCTGTGTTAATTCTTTGGGACACAGTCAAACCTACAATAAACACTTGGAATGGAGCATGTGTTGTGAGGCTTATGCAATGGATTGCATTGGATTTCACAGGTGTTTGCAAGACTATCTTTATACAACCAAGACTTGTGAAAGAAAACTTAAATCTATCTACACAGCATCATAGTCTGAATTTAGAGACACTTTTTTGTCACATATCTGAATTTAATGATGATAAAAGTGTTAATAACGTGCGCACTTGTGTATGCCCACACACAGACTCGGCTGCTCACTTCTCATCACATAATGATCAATACTTTTCTTTAATGAGTCAAATCTTTCTTCATTGCTGCACACGCATTCATCAGCACGTCCAGCTCACTCTTGTCCTCTCTCGTCCCCCCTCTCTTTCTTGCTCTCTCTCATGCTGACACACACACACCGACACACGCACTCTCTCACACACACACACAAACAGTGTAATCGGACACGTGTAAAATCAGACTGGGTAAAAACGACAGAATTTGTAAAATTAGACAATATATGGAGAGCCTGGGGAGAGAGCAGGGCGCAATCGGTTTGGCGCAATCGATTTGGTCAGAATCGGTTGGCTGTGCGCTGCACGAATGATAGAGAGGAGCAGTAAATTACTGACAGAGCTGATAAATACTGTAAAAAAAACTGATAGTCTTTTACGGTTTATTTTCATACACTCTCAAAATATAGTTTTCACTCCTCTGACCAGATATAGTCCAGCGCATCTGTAAAGCAGCCGCCCCACACTCACCTCCTGTACCCTTAAAACTCACATCTTAATGCCTCCATTTTAATCTGCAGTATGAAAACATGACTCTTCCACACAGGGAGGTAAAAAGTGTGTCTCCTGATCATAGTTTAGCATATGCAGAACGTTTCTCCAGCCAAAGAGTCAGTCGCACAGAACAGGATGCAGAAGAGAACAAACTATCTGGTTCAAGAGTAGTTTAGTAAACGTTGCCAACATTCAGTACCAAACAGAAAACTTCAGTTTCCATCACAGTTCATTAATTTTGAGACTTTTTAAGACTTAACTAAGTTTGCAGCTTACATTGTTTTTATCATGCAGTACTCTGAGAACAAAAAAAGCAGTGTTTTGTCTTCTCGTTTGGTTTAAATAATGTCGTATATGTTCAATGGGCTGACCCACACCTGGTCTGTTCATATCTGTGACCACAAGACTAAATATATGTGGAAAAATAAACAAAACAGTGCTGAAAACTGCCTTCGGGGACAAAACTTGGTTGTGGACAAGCCACTGAGATACTGCTTTTTCACTGTTTTCTTGTTAGGTACAGAAAAAACTATGAAGCTAGTGTTGTAAAAACTTGAACCGTAATACGACATTACGTTTCTAACTGATGACATCAACATTTTCTTCCTTGAGCTAAAAATATAAGAAAAATAAGAGGGAACACGACAGAGAGAATCTATGATGATGGTGGTGGTGGTGGTGGTGGTGGAAAGAAGCACATAAACATACCAGTGTGAATGAGGACATGTCTGCGTAGGTGATAGGAGCTTCTGAACGATGCAGCGCAGTGCTCACAGATGTGAGGCTTGTTTCCTGGTGACAGGCTGCCTCCATCTCCATCCAGCATCATTGACTGCTGTAGAATGATACAGGAGAAAGAGAGGGGTCAGATTCAGTCAGTCTTTCTCAAGTGAATCCCTCTGGAATCCAAGTTTTTGCCAAAACTGGAGAGATTCCCTCAGGGCGTTCCTTAGAGATCATGTTCAAGAACAAGACGGACATGAGGTCATTGTAACCTTGATTGTGACCAACAACACTCTGCTTGTGGCAGTGGAGCTGTGACTGGTCCCCCTGGATCCCACCCGCCCAGGTCATGTATATAGTGCTTCCCACATTGTTTTTAGACCTCAATAGACAAAAGCAAACATTTTTACCTATACAGAAATTATTCTATGTTCAATGAATACATATAAAGTGAATTCCCTGATGTTATTGACAAAAAAGAACGGAGAATGGATTACCATTTATTTTGAGTTCTAACCACTGTGTAAATGCTGATGTACATGAGTGGCTTTGGTAAGGATATATGCTAAACTTCACCCACAGATATAGAAATAAACAAACCTTTGCCTCGCTTCTCTTCTTTCTTGGTTTACCCTCCTGTCCATCACCGTTTGACCTTCGACCTTTTCTCCCAGCAGGCTCTTTTCCTAACTGACTCGGCAGCTGTGAGGATGACAAAGGGGGAGGGAGAGGGCCGTGAGAGCAGGCCACGACAAGGAAATCACTTGACTGAAGGTTAAGGACCTTAAGTCGAAAACTATCACAAACAAGTCCATGTTTGCTGCTCACGCAAACAAACAAACAAACAAAAACGGAAGAAAACACTTGGACGATGTTTGTTGGTTGTGGGTTGGAGACTCATCATGCGAGATGTGGTTCTAGTGGGCGGAATAACAAAGCCTGAAATTTATTGCTCCTCTATGGAGAAGCAGCCTGTAATTTACTCAGAGAGCCTTGCTTATTCGAACAAAAGAAACATACAAGCTGCTCACCTCATATTCTAAATTAAACATCCAAAATAAATAACTGCTCACTAAACCTCTTCGCAAACAATCTGTTAATTCGGGAAAAAGGACAATAGCCTCTTGATCTTCCTTTTAGTCTTTCAGTTTAGCTTCCTGCTCTGCCATCTCTCCCTCAGCTAACACTCTGCTGCTAATTTCCATATGGAGAATGGCAAGACAAATACTGGTGCACCTGCTGTTAAACTAACTAAATTTTGGGGTAAAAACAGGATGTAAAAAAAATGTACTGATACATATAGAACACACAGAACCTGCAGGAGATGAATTAAACATGCTGCGGGGCTTATTTAATCAATGTAGCTCTCAAATTTATTCTGTGACAATTTTGATAATCACTAAATCACCAGTGACCTTTTAAAGCAAAAAATGCTAAATGTTCTCTACTTTTAGCATCATACGTGTGAGGATTTGCTGCTTTTCTTTACTTCATATCATTATAAACCAATTGAGAACTGCAACACTACTTTGACTAAAGGAAAATATTTCAATTATTCGTAAATTTGACAGTTTCAGTCATTTATAGGGATTTCCTGCTTTCTTAGGCTTAGTCAATAGTCAATTTAATATCTTTGGATTTTGGTCTGTTGATTGGACAAAACAGGCACATTTATAAAATCAACTTGGGCTTAATGAAACAGTGGTGGACATTTTTGTCGGTATTTTATTGAAGAATTAACCTAGAAAATTTGCAGATGAATCGATAAAAATAATTCGTAGTAGCATCCTTATATTGAAGATCTTTACATTTGGGATTTTTGGCTGGACAGAACAATACATCTTAGGAAGTCACTTTGCAAAAATTGTGGCCATTTCCTCTTTTATATTTGATTGACCAAACAATAAATCTATTTATTTATCTTCAGATTAATCAATAATTAAAATAATTGTTCAGTTGCAGAACTAATTAAAATAATAACCGCGTCAGCTTAATGGAATATTTTGAAATATGTGTTCTCTTTGGGTGATGAAGTGGCCATGTAGTAGACAATACAAAAATAAAAAAGTGGCACAGTGCAGACTACATTTCCCTGTGTTTTTCAACCTACTTCTATATACAGCCCTGATGACCTCTGAAGACTGCCTATTGTCGGGAGAGTGTGGTTGTGTGTATTTCTATTTGAATGAGCACAAAAGATGTCGGCAATGAATTGCAAGCTTAAACAAGACAGCTGTGTCCTTGCCAAGACATTTTCATTCATGCTGAGGCTGATGACATCATCCTTCTACCCAGAAAGAGAAACAGAAGGAGGGGAGGGAGGGAGGGAGGGAAGGAGACATGGAAGGGTGCTCGTCTGTACATTTTAATTTCAAGTCATCAGTAGAAATGATGTCAACAACTAGTTTCAACTAGTTTATCACTTCCTGTTCAGGCTTTAAAATATTACTTATTTTTCTCCATTAGAGTTTATATTGTATTACTTCTTCTTTGGTAAACGCATGATTACAGCATTATCTCTTGCCCTGTTCGATCTGAAAGTATGGCATAAAGTTGTATTTGAGTAGCAGAAAAGGAGACAAAAATATTTGTAGAGCTGCAACAGATCATTTTTTCATCATTTAAGCTTCCCCTTATGTTCTTGATTGGTCAATTCCTAAGTTTTGTCTATAAAACATCAGAAAACTTTAAAAAATGGCGATCAAAAGATCTTAGCTAACATCATCTAATTTTGCACTTTATTATAATGCGTGACCAAGGCCTGAGAAAGAATGTATTCTAATTTATTAAACACCAAAGACGGTGTAACTGTAGTTGTCTTGATTACTTTATCAGCATCTGATCTTTAAAAGGAAAGAAAATAGTAAAAGCTTCTGATTACTTTTTGCCTCGAGTCTACATTGGATTTTTTTTAATTAGAGCTTACATCCTCCCAAAAAATATTTGAGGAAGGAAAAATTGATGGTCTCTTATGGTCTCTAAACGTGGCAATATCTTGTCTTTTCCTTCTTTGATATAACATTTTGAGGTGTTTTGGACAGCTATAGTGACACAAAACAAGCAATGTGAAAACTTCTCCCTTAGTTTTAGGATTTTTCACCATTTCCTAAAATGTTGTAGCCATTAATCAATTAATTGGGAAAATTTGAAATAAGAAAAAGATCACTTGTTGCAGTCATGTTCAAATGTCTTGTTTTACCAGTCTACTGGAAGTCTAGTAAATGCTCAAATATTTGGCATCGTTTTCCTGGAAATAAAAGTTAAGCGGTGAATTAATTGCTGAAACAGTTGCCGATAAATCTGACTTTAAATAATGATACCTAGTTGTACGCAAAGCCATTTATTCAGATACAGATCAAACTCCAGCCCACAATTTGATCTCCCATCAGAGGTACTCACATTGCCCATGTTGAGGTCATGCACCAGCAGGCTCTGGTTGTTACTGACTGTCACCTCCAGCAGCTCTGTGCTCTTCCCATGGCCTCCAGGGTAGAGCGGCAGGCGATAATCATGCTCTGACATCTTCTCCTGCTTGATACCCATCGAGTGAACATAGTCTCCCACTCCTGCACAGCCGAAGCTGCCACCCTGGGTGCCCATGCTGCAGTCAGGTGAGTCGCGCTCCTTCTTCAGGATCATTTCATGCGGTGGCAGGTCTTGCATGACGGAGTGGGCGGCCAGCCGGGTGAAGCTGGTCACCGGCGGGAGATGGCTAAACATAATCATGCCAGGGCCGAAATTGGAGTCCATACCCCCGTTGGAGCGCAGGAATTCATTTCCTAGTTTGTCTTGAATGATGTTCATGGTGAAAGCCGGCAGCCAGGAAAACTATGAGGTGGTAATAAGTGTCATCCTGTGAGGAAAGTAGGAAACAGGTCATTAGGTGGCTTTTTAAAGGAGGCACGAGTAAGAGGTTATCAATCTGCTAGGGTTCACACAAATAAACATCAGAAAACAATTATAGCGCCTGTTAAGCTTGGTATTCAGGAATCATTGTCACGGCCTCTGATCTCACAACTGGGCGCTTAGTTGGATTAAAAAGTGACGGTTTGTGGGTCAACAAAGGGCTACAGTCTGGCACAATGACAAGAGAAACACGCCAGAGCTGCACTGTACAAAATTCTCTCTGTACGATTACAGTGTGCATGTGGAGTATTTCACAGGGGCAGAAAAGGTCACAGTGACTGCGGCGCTAGACACAACATGAGATGAGGAATGAGAGGATTGGAGCTGTGTGTTAATCTGTTTGATGGTCCTGTCTCTGACCCAGTCATCCTATTTGCATGGGCTTATCTGCCAATGAGAGGGCACAGACACAGACGAATGGCTGGTGGTGCGAATGTGTCCACATATGATTGAGTGATATAACATGGTAATATGCGCATTAAATGCAAGCGATTGGTTGTGATTAAACACGGCTTCCTGGAGGCTGCATTAAAAGCCATCTACAGCTATTTTTCAGCCACCGCATGAACGACCCATCCGGCTAATGAGAGCTGTCTGCCTTGCTGCCAAATGCCTTCAGCTCTGATGGTGAGCTAGCAGCAATAACCCACTGAGCTAACACAAAGCCAACTTTTACACACGCGAAACGAGCCGTGTGTCCCTGCAGCTTTCTCGAGTGCATTTCAAGGAGATGAACATTGCACTGGCAGAGTCCCGGGGTGGAAAAACTACAAGGCTTCATCGCAGCAATTAGCCACCTAGCTAACCACTCTTGCGGGGCCCGTCTTCTTTGTGATGCAGGATCAGGCAATAATTAATATGGCCATGCAATAACAGCGGCGCCGATCACCGCCGCAAAGCAGCGAGCAAACAATGAGCACACAGCCGGCAGAGCCACGCGCACAGTCTGCGTCTTAAAAGCGCCGACAAAGTTAGTTTCGCACTCTTCTTGCCTGAGATGAAACATTAGTCATGTTAGGAGCAGATGAGCCCTCACACAAGAGACTAGACGAACAAAACCTGAGAGCTGGTTGAGGGGAAACGAGGAAAATGACGATCGCTGCTTTTGCGCTTAATAACAAAAGAGACCGGAGCGTCTTACTTGGTCTGTGTCGGCTCTTATCGCAGCTTTCCCCGAGTTGCTTGGCTTCGTGTGCCGGACAGTTGGCGACTGTAGGTGATGGAGCGACCACACGGGCATGACCCATAACAAACGGCCCGTACAACTCCAGCGAACAATGATGCTCGTCCGGCTAGCCGCGGCGGGCTAACTTAGCAGCTAACTAGCGCTGCGCTTTGTTGTCTGTCCCGTACGAGGAGTTTCACCGACCCAGCGGCCGCTGCTGTCCCCAAACCCCGGCTTTGTGTGTTAGTCTTACCGGCGCGGGAGCATGGCCCGTGGTCGTGGCTCGCCTGGTTCGCCCTCAGCTCCACGTTTCAACATCTAAAGCCAAAACATTGTTTTCCCGCAGCTGCTGGGCTCTTCCATCTTGCCTCGGCGCAGAGGATTCTGGGTCCCGCAGGCGGACCCGTCCTGAGCAGGGACGCAATAATAAATAATAAAAGACGATAGTTCATGAAATAACAATGAGAAACATAACAACAGCGATAATAAAATCATCACAATACATTTCATTACGTGGAAACAACATTAAGAAAATATTTCCAATTATGTAAGAGTGCAGTTGGATACAATAGCCCACCACTTTGAACAAGGCTCTTTGTTTTAAAAGCCAAACAATAATCTATGAATAAACACAAAGGTTTCAGAAATACATACACATGGAAGAATTAAGATGGGCCCCTGGGCATAGACAGTTAGTGGCCCTCCATCCCCCTATTGACATGGTTTTGTATTTGTTTATGTGTCTGTTTGCTTTGCGGTCATGTGGCTGTGTCTTCATTGCACCTCTTTCTTTGTGTCTTCATTTTACTTCCGTTTTTGGTTGTTTTGCATTTGGTGGTTATTTTGCTCCTATTTTCAGTTAATTTGTTTTTTATGGTTGTGGTTCCTTTTTCATACTATTGACTGACCTCTGGGACTTTCAAAAAAGGAACATGTCACTGTTTGATAATCCATCCACACTTTTACAGTAAAACAAAACTCCCTCCATGTGGAAATGTGTGTGGAACTCCTCTTTTTCTGATATTCTGTTGCAAAAAGACATAGCCTCTTCAATACAACTGAATTATCCCCAACAAATCCAGTCACAATAATAATCTGAAAGTTTGTGGGATATTATATGTAAAAAATGTACATCTTTTTTGGAAGCCAAAGGTATTATTCTGTAGTAGCAAAAACAGAGAGTGTTAACCTTCATCTCATCAGGGAAAATTCTATATTTATACGTACAAATTTTCCTCAACTATTAAGCCTAAGTAGTTCAGTAAATGCACTACACTTAAATCTCTCCACAGCCAGACACAGGTTTCAGTAGAGATCATATTCAGAGACCTATGTCAGGTTTCAGAGTTGTGGCTTTGACATATTTTTACAAATAGCAACTAAAAGTCACTTTATTTCCACTGACAAGCTTTTTCCCTATAATTAAAGGTGGATTGTTTGCAGCTCCAGCGCAACAGAGCGAGACTCAGATCAGCCCTTCAGATGAGTCTGATGTGGAAGAGAGGCTCTCAGATCTGCCCGCTGACTGACTATGTCTACATGTAAAAGCACGTCAGTCAGGCCCTGTGTCCTCTCTCCTAATTGCCTTTACTAATTAACTAATTAATTCAGAAAACCGAGTATCATTGAAATGCAGACAGTAGAGTAATGCAAAAATGATGCATGATGTCCCTGCTCCTTTCATATATCCATGATGACCCAAGCAGATGACAGCTTTGAAAATGCTCTGTAATCTTGGGCTGTTTAAATATGTATGATGGTGTGATGATGAATCTGCCTGATGAATTGAATCTACTTTAAACCCAATTATTACAACTGGAGGAGTTACTTCAAGTCAGGTGTAAAATTAATTGCATTACAGATTAATAATCCAGAGACATATCAGATTCACTGAAGTTTTATAACATTTAATACTATAAGGACATAAGGAAACAGAAGGAAACTAAAGCACATTAATTAAGTCTCGCGGGGAGTTTATATCTTTTACCCTGTCTGTTTGTCTATTTGTAAGCAGGGTCACACAAAACAAATGAACAGATTTCCATAAAACTTGGCAAAAGAATGCATTCATTATAGGTCAGGGAAGAAGCCGTTTGTGTTGATTTTCATTGTTTTCCCTGGGAATAATTGTAAAAACACTGTAAACATTGTAAAATTGTTGTTTGTAGATTTTATACAACTATATAAAATATATATATATATATTTATGATATATTGGTATGGTGTAGTTGTACTGATCAGAAAGTAAGTAAATACTTCTCAAAATGGTAAAACTGTGGATCTAAACCTGGGGGGTTTAGAGCCACTGCAGAGGGAGAGAGAACGACTAGAAGAAAAATATAGTGAAACTTGAATGAATAAGATTTATAGGGGAAACAAAAAAGACACACGTTTGTTGTGATAACCTTTATTTCATTCAAATTCAACTTGGATCCTCTATCATTGGTAATGATGAATACAAACTGAGATGTGTGTGTTTAACTATTCGCGACAGAGAGGACGCCTGTAAGTGTTGTGTTACTTCAAGGTCACTTTCTCAATCTTATATGCTAATTAAATTTAGATGAGCCCAATGTATGGCTCAACTTTCCATCAGTCCCTACAGTGAGCTGAGTGTTTGGGACATAAAGGTCACAGACATCATGACTCCTGCTCTATAACTTGTGTCTTCTGCCGCTGGCACTGATCTGCCCTCAATGTGGAGGGGACAGAGGAGTGAGCATATTTGTACGTGCATACACACACACATCACAGCTATAAGATAGAGGTTAAACTGAAAAATTTCATATATTTAATGTATGTGTATCATATGACCAAGATGATTATCAGGTCTATAATTCTTCATCAATAATTCAGTCTGTGCAGCGTGTCTTTGTTCCCTCCCCCTCCTCCTCTGAATCAATCCCAGCCTCACGCACCACAAATTGGATATGAGTCAAATGTCTTTCCTCATCTAATAATGGAAGCCAAGAAAACTGTTTACAGCAGAGAGCCAAGGTTCAGTGATTGTCTGTGTTCTGCTGATTCGGATTCCTCTCACTGGGAAAGTCTGATGCTTACACACAACAGATGGTGATTCTGGCCGTCGACTATCTAATCCTCAGATGTCTTGAGGATCACGGCTGTATATGAGTTCACTCTATCGAGACAGAAGTCTCCTGTGAGCTTCAGAAACCTGTGTGGTGGCATGACATTTCATGGAGATAGAGTCAAATTTGCATGATTAGAATTAGCAACCCCCTACTAGAGGTCGAGGGTCATAGGTGAATTAAAAAATGGAAAAAGGTTTAAGTGAAAGAGACATTCAGAGACACATAATGCCCACAGAAATGTCAAACAACATCAAAGACTGCAGAGAGATGTAAAAAGACTAAAAAGGGACACACACTGACTACAAAGAAATATAAAATAACCAGCTAGAGACACCACAGGGACACGAAAAGCAGTACTTAAACACTGAATGTAGTGATTATTAATAATGTGCAGTTTATTATTGCCTTGCCAGTGAGGGTGGATTATACCTCTGTAATACACATTACATTTCAACAGAACTAGAAACTGAAGCCTCCAAATGACATTTATCTTGAATCCAAACCTCCAAAATAAATTTAACAAAAACTAACACTTAAAGCCTTTATGAGGAAAGGATTTACTGCAAGACTGTGGTATTGGATGGCATTAGTTTTATCTAAGTGTACCTAATAAACTGGTCACTGATCGCAGGTTATGAGTATTGCCAAATCAAAACAAAACAAAATCAAATTTCAAATCACTGTTTGCCTCATAATGCTTAGCAATCCATACAAGGTGCAACATCCTCTGCCCTTAACCCTCGACTAGGGTGAGGAAAAAATGATGTTGCATTTTGTTTAGATCTACTACTGACAGTAAGAACACTGATGCAAAGCTCTGCATATCATTTAAGATTGATTGAAAGTCTGACTGGAATTTACAGACCGATGAGGAAAACACCTTTTTCATTCATAGAAAAAGCCTGAGCTGACATGTGTATAAACGGACCCAAAGAAACTTGACGACTGAATGTCTTCAACATCTGTGAGTTTACAGTTAAAGAATCTCCATAAATCTTTGTCTGTGCAAAATTACAATATAAAGATATAACTGTTGCTTAATTCAACCTTTTCTGGTGTTTTGCCTTTTCAACAAAGCAACTAAAAAAGTGGGCAACACCAAGATCTAAAATCAATTTTTTACATAGTTTATTTATAAAGTGCTCAAAATACCTAGAAAGATTATCCTCGGGAGCGTTTCGTCAATAAATGATGAACTGAACAGATTTTTAGGATGTCTGCAGACCTCTTTCACAACAGAGACTGCATGCAGGTCACAAGACAAATTACAAAACGGAACAAAAAGCACTTGAGATGAGAGCTGCAGTGAATAAAACAAAACAAGGGCGTCGTCATACTACATCATGACTGAAGCTCAGTTAGCTAGTAATAGTAGTACTTACATATAATATAGATCCTGTGTTCTCTATGATTAAATTGAAGGCAAATGGGGATCCAAGGGCGGACTGTCCATTTTACGACTGTCCTTTGGGAGAGTGCAGGAAACCCTCCACTGTAGTAGCCATCCAATGTCGAAATCAATACAAGGACTTCACAGGAAAGAGGAGAAGCACAGATTGAATGTCTGACTTCAAATGGACATAGCCTGGAGACAAGTGAGCAGTACATTTTATCTATCTAAAGCAACAAGTCCAGAAAATAAAAAGATTTCAGGGAGTTATTTTCCAGTACAGTTTAAGTACAAGACATTGTTACCTCAATTTGAAAGCTTTCAATTTGGCACAGGTTTGAGCAGAAGCAGAGGGAATTGCTGGAGCCGTATCTGCAATTCAATTAGTCAATGTCCTTCATGTTGCCCCTGATTAGAGCAGGTATTAGACCAAATATGCACATGGGTCGTCCATCCAGTAGATGGCACAGTCTAACTTAACAACACAAAGACACTACTACCTCATCACTTGAGGATTTCCGAGTCTCTGGGCTGTCCATCACACCAGAGGATCAGCTAAAGTGGAAAGACAATTGAAGCCCCTTCAGAGAAATGAATGAATATAATAATGAACTAATTAATTAATCAGTGAAATGAAATGCGCTGAAGGGTAGCCCACATCATCCATCCCCCTCTTTCTTTCTCTCTCCACACAAACGCAGTCTTGTGTAACTCTCCCCTCCCCTCTCCCTGCCCCCTTCCCTCCCTCTCCTCACATATCTCCCTCCTCTCTCACACACTTACCCCTTCATCCATTACAGTCCACCAGAAGCTGTGAATGGGAGGCAGCTCCTCGTATTTCGCTTCGCTGGTGAGCATCAGGCAGGTCAGACTGAGTGGAGGAAGAGCAGAGCGCACAGCTGCAGAGAGCGGCTGGCTGGTGTCATGTGGAATAACTGGAAGTATAGTGTATGTTTTTAAATAAAAGAAGATCACCTGTGGTTTAAAAGTAGAGACAAACGCGTGCTTTCTTTTTTTATTATTATTCCTTCGATTTTTGTGCGCGCAAAGGTGGCCATGGCGCATTTTACGCACTGCAGGTAACCAGTGTTTTGGGGCTCAAACAAACAGAAAACATGGATTAAAGGGAAAGTAATTTTGCCTTTACTTCAGGAGAGCTCAAATGGCGGCACTTCGCAGAAAATTTGGCGAGGACTACCAGGTGGTCAACACGAACCGGGCCAACACTTTCTCTGCCCCGGTCAAGAAGAAACGCCAGCGCTTCGTGGACAAGAACGGCCGCTGCAACGTGCAGCACGGAAACCTCGGCGGGGAGACCAGCAGGTATCTCTCTGACCTCTTCACCACGCTGGTGGACCTGAAGTGGCGATGGAACATGCTCATCTTCATCCTCACTTACACCATCGCCTGGCTGGTCATGGCATCCATGTGGTGGATCATCGCGTACATCAGGGGAGACTTGAACCACGGCCACGACTCGTCCTACACACCCTGCGTGGCCAATGTTTACAACTTCCCCTCAGCTTTTCTGTTTTTTATTGAGACCGAGGCCACCATCGGCTACGGGTACCGGTACATCACTGAGAAGTGCCCGGAGGGCATCATCCTCTTCCTGTTCCAGTCACTGATGGGCTCCATAGTGGACGCTTTTCTCATCGGCTGCATGTTCATTAAAATGTCTCAGCCCAAGAAACGCGCAGAGACGCTCATGTTCAGTCAGGACGCGGTGATTTCTCAGCGAGACGGGAAACTGTGCCTCATGTTCCGTGTGGGGAACCTGCGCAACAGCCACATGGTGTCTGCTCAGATCAGGTGCAAACTCATAAAGGTAAGTTCTCAAAGAAGGGATCATGATACAACTAACTGAAACCGTATAATGTAATATAAGTTAACAACAGTTAGACCCCACAGTCAATCAAAAGGGTAACAAAACACGCATGGAAATGAACTTGCTCTAACTTAATAGCAATGTTGCTGCACTGGTCAGCTCTGTCGAATCTCATCAGTGGGGAAACTTTCTATTATGGGTTTATGCAAATAGTAGAAGCTTGAGGAAAGTGATTTCCTTTTTTTGGCTGCGCTCTTGACAGACAGCTTGTATCTCTGATGAATCTTTACTCCATTTCCCTCCATGTGGATAAGCGATGGTTGCACATTGCATATCAATTATTAAAATGAAGCCTTCTTTTTCATTCAAAGTGCAACTGTAAGCAGGTCCCACACTATGTGCCTTGTTAAACCAAACAGGCTTAAGGTAGTATTACCATAATCCCTCAGCTGCAGGATGCAGAGGCTGAGTGGCAGCCAGGTGGATCCCAAACCATGGAGATAAGGGAACAAAGGCAGTGTTGGGTCTTTGTGGTGCAGTGAGGAGAGTGGACACTGTGTCCAGCATCAGTTCCTCTTCAGATGGTGACACCTGGACAGATACGAGTGAGGTGGGAGATGCCACCCAGAGGTGAGAGGGAGCTTCACACACTGACACAGATCACTGAGGGCAGTAAAGCACTCTTGAGAGAAAGGTATTCATGACAACTGTGAGGAAACGCATAATTTGATCTCGTTGGATAATTTGATTGGCCGTCCCTGATTTATAAAATGTGTCCTGAAGCATCACACGGTTTAAATATGGCTGCAGCAAAACCCAGGACCAAATAATCAGCCTGTCCACTAATGTGGGTTTGGAAGCTCCTCATCAGTTGTGCCACGCTGCCACACTCCACTAATGAAGAGCTCAGCAGATTTTTTTGCCATTTTTGTGGAATATGGCTAATGAACCTCGGACCCTGAAAACAAGCGGCAATGCAGAAAATGATCACAAATAGCAGCAAGGTTGGCCGCCTCTTCCTTTAATGATCCTAGTCCAGCTCCTTTCAGCCACATCCGTGTTCAATGTGCAAAATGGGCCATAAAGAAGACAAACAGCATTGGTGAGGTGTTTGGAGCTTGTTTATGTCTGTGGTTCACTCGGCACAGCGTTGGTCAGCTTAATGATGTGTGCAGGCAGAGAGGGAGAGTCCATAGTCACAAGTGTGGAGGAAGTGAAAAAGCCAATAGGCATAAAGTACAATCGCACATGTCTACAATGATTTCCTCCAATTAAGTAAGCTCTCAGCATCACATTTAAACTCTCCACCTGCGACACACACTTATGACACCATGAAATGTGGTGTATTACCACACTCTAACTCAGAGTGATTAATAGTGTGTTGAAACTGACAGATGTGGTTGTTTTTATAGCTGTGACAACAAAAGTGGAACAGAACTAATTAGGTTTTGTGTTAAATTCAAATAAGAGGGCAAGGTGCATTGTAAAGGAGACAAGAATAAATGTACATGAGCAGTGTCACAACCTTTCCGTCTGGACTGTCAGAAATACGATCAGTATGAATTCCAAGACCTCTCTGCCCACGTCATTTTTACAGTCCTCTCTGGGAAATATAATAAATACAGCATCCGCTGTGTGCTCCTTAGTGTTTTTATTTTTATTTTTGCTTCAGGCTTTCTGGTCTAACCTTATTCTTTCGCTTCAGAGACTCTCTTTTCAAGACAGACCTTTTTCTACAGCTCTGTCCGAGCGTAGACCACAAAAAACAAAAAAAGGGGAAAAAAGACTCAGTGCATGAACAAAAGCTTTGTTTTAGCTCAATGTATAGTCTTCCTTTACATGTCACATTTAAAAAGTACTACTCAAGTAGATATATTTCAGACTAAATGTTTCCATTGCAGTCCCCGTGTAGAAATGCTGGTGGTGCTGTTGAACTGCAGCCCTCTTCAATCATGCCTCATAAAAAATACTCAGCTACATTATTTCATCCTGTGTGGACACAGTGAGTTTGAGAAAAGGGTTTTGCGATGACTTGTTGCATCTAAAACAGAGTAAATGAACAACTCAAAATCCATAGGCCGAAATTTTCCTATAAATCAAAACAAATCAGTTTCTCTGACACCAGCGTGTACCGTGACAATTTGTTTCTGAGTATTCTCTGAAGTATTTATGATTAGAATTCCAAGCTGGCTGCATTTTAATTTTTTGGTTTGAATGTGATATAAATCACTGTAAGAAACAGTTAGAGAAACAGTCAGTAAGACGTTAAAGATCTGTGCCTACTGTCTTTAACTCATTACCTCCACTAAGGAGGTTATGTTTTAACTCCTGTCCATTTGTTTGTTGGTTTGTTTGTTTTGTTAGGCAAGATTACCCCCAAACTACATGACAGATCACCAAGAAACTAATATGAATATTTTGGCGTTCAGGGAAGAAGCAGGGGACAGATCCAGGAGCACTTTCTTTAACATTATGAGGGTGTTTTCAGCACCTGAAGCTCAGAGGCATGTTTAGTGGTGAGCATGTAATTTAAATACTCAGCTTTGATTGGGCACTTAATTTCTCCTGCTGCCAATAAATAGGTTGAAATAATCTATTTACTCAGAGACTTGCTTTTCTTATTCAAAAGAGTTGCAGTAGAAAAACACCCGAAATCGTAGTAAGCGTTTGTCTCTGACACATCAATGCACAATTGTATGAAGTTGAACCTTTGCCAACCTCCTCGCATTTTGCCCTTAACCGACTGTTGAGTATTTAAATATTTGTGAATGGTGCTTCAATGGTGTTTCTCAATTCACAGTCAGTGGCATCTTCTTGCACCTCCAGCATTGGTATGTGTCAAAGGGCATTAGCGACGCTTGTTGTCAGACTCCATGTGTTTTCATAGCATAAGGATTGAAAGCTGTAACCACTTTCAATAGGATTCTCCCTGCACTGGAGGGCAAGAGGGCAAATGGTGCCAGTTGCTACTTATTATGTCAAATTTAATATCCATCATGCCACATTTGCTCGATCAGAACTAATTCAAACATATGTTGACCTAACATCCTTTATATAAGGGGATAACAGGGCACGACTTCAGTGTGTCACTCCAAGACAGCATCAGAGGCGTTGCACTCAGTCGTTCACATGAGAGTGACAGGAGTGAGTGGGTGGGTGGGGTTGTCAGTTGCATTAAGCTACAGAAATGGTTGGAGACATTATTATTTTTACCTCCGTCAAGGAGGCAATGTTTTCACCCCTGTCCATTTGTCGGTTGCTTGCACAAAAACTGAAATACTGGCAGTGTTTTCATGAAACACGGTGAAACCAGGGAAGTGGTATTGGCCAGTGAAGAAGCCATTAAAGTGGTGCAGATCCAGATCAGTGGGCGGATCCAGAATTCTTTTACTTAAATAGTGAGATTGCAATTTTTGGATATTGCGTTTTTCATAATTTTCACTGTTTCCCCAGGGAACAATTCATGTGTCTTTATGAAAAAATCTGTCATGTTTAGGGAACTGATTCTATGAGTGTGTTGAATTTGCTGCAGCTTGATTGACTTTAATTGGACTGCTGGGCCTTGGCACCAGTATTTGCTCTACTGAGTGCCATTCTAGTTTATTTTTGTTTTGTGTGAGCTCCACAATCTAAACCTCAATATTGGAATTGTAAAAAAAACATTTGTAAAATATCAATTAATATTATTAAAAGAGGGGGATTTTTTAAGTTATTTGACCATCCAATGAGCAGCACGGAGAAGCACCCTGGCCTCTTCTGTCTCAGTTCCATTCATGTGTTTGGAGAGGTTGCAGACACAAAACCGCTCTTAGTGTAGTACAGTGTGAGATACCAGTGCAAAAAAATAAAAACACTGACCTTTGCTTAGAAGCGAGCCTCAGGCCATCTGCACTTGCCCAGATAAAGAGTTTTGGTCTTCCCTTTCTCTCTGGCGATACCAAACAAAGGCTTTTTGCCTTCATTAGCCAGGGCGTCACTGCACACAATGCGCTCAATGTGTCACCAGTGGAGTATGTAATGACAGAGAATAAGGCATGTCCTCTATATTTGCAGTAAAGAAGAATATTCCAATCTTTGTCTGATAATGTCAGTAACTTCTGGCACCTCAGAGGAAACAATCCACAGCTCTGATTATGTCTCATTGTGTCCAGTTAAAACTTTATCATGCATTTATTGTAGCATTGGGTTAATAGTGAGATGGTGTAAAAAGTGGTGGAGGACACACTCAAACATTTCACTGCAGTAAAAGTACAATTTAATAGACAAAAATGTTCTAAAGTAACAGTTTAAGTACCACATTAACTTTTCTACTTATGTAAAAGTAAGTAAGTAGGTGCTTTCAAATGTATTAAAAGTATTAAAAGTAAAAGTACGTTTTGCTGATGTATGTAGTGGAGTCAAAGTTACCCATATATAATTCTACTTATGTAAAGTACAGATACATGAAAATTGTACTTTAGCACAGTAAGTAAGTAAATGAACTTTATTACATCCCACCACTGGGTGTAAGAAGCAGACAAACACAAGTATTAGTGATCCCTAAAGATGAGAGCTTTATCTTAAGAGTTTTCGGAGGACAAAGGCTGTTTGACAGTGAGCCACTTGTTGGCGCTGCTGTGTTCCGGACAGTATGTCAGTGAACCAGAGCTCTGCTGAACTGTCAAGGACAAGGATGATTGCTGGATAACATTGGAAAGATTGAAGAGACAAACCGACAGGACCTGTCATCCAGAGTCCCACAGTAAGTCGTTGAAATGCAGCTTTGACGGGCATCCATGACGGCCTCACAGGGCATCCTGCTGGAACATCCCAGCTGAAAATACGGCTCTGATATTACTCGGAGGGTGGCTGGTGGGAGGCGGCTGAGAGAAAGAGAGAGTGAAGAAATGTATCCAAAGTGATGGAAAGTGGTGACGGAGCCGGAGAGAGTCTCATTGCAAGAGAGGGCAGACATAAAAAGTGTTACCCGCAGAGTTCTCCTTTTAATTGAGTGATTTTAGAAAGTAATCCTCACAGCTGTATACATCACCTCAAAGGATTGCAGAATGTGGTATATAGTAGAGCCGAGAAGTAGAATTGATTTCCGTTTCTTTTCTAATAAGAATAGCGATGCAATTATGCTATCAGGTTGTGGGGGTTCTGGAGAAAGGCCTTGAAACTCACCAGTTATCGATTAACAAGACCCAGAGCCCGTGAACCTAGGGCAGCTCATGATTCTGTCTTTGTATCCTACATGTAGGATGTTTTGCTGTTGGAGGGTTCATGCTGAAAGATGCAAGAGAACACACACATTTTTAAACTTGGTTTCTTTTTTCTTATTGATGCGTCCAAAATAAGTATTATTATAACGTGTGAGGTGAAGTCTGTAATGTTTATATGGTGGCAGAGAAAGTAAAAAAAAACCAAAAAACATTACACAATCATCAAGCTACAAATACCAGAAATCTGTCTGCACGTGGAACAAATATCAGGAGAACCGTTCATCTGTTTTAATTGATCTACTTTATGGGCTTCACACTTACTATGTGTATTAGGGGTCCAAGGAAGTGCAGCGTCAAATTGGATGCGATTTAGAAACGTGATACTTTCAGTATTAATAACCTTTGAATAAACAGACGACCAGTTTTCTGTAGCGGCAGTGGCTCGGATCAGCGTTTATGGCAACTGATTCTCCAGTTCGGGGGTTCTGCACACTGAGTCATGAACTTTGAAAAAACAGGTGAAGCTCTTTGTGCAGCAGCGGGGGAGCAGCTTCTGTGGACTGGGTCCTGCAGCCGGTCTTTACTTCCCACCGCTTAATTACTGCAGGTCACTTTCAGAAAGAAAGTTGCAACCAGCATTACCACAGTGCAAACAATTAACCCATTCCAAACAGGCAGTTTAAGAACAGGCACTGCACTCGTGTTAGTCAATTTGGATCCAGGAAATGCACTGCAAAAATACATGACAATACTGCATAACACCCCCGCTGCCTAAAATCAGACCTGAAGTTCACAAGCACTAAAGCTTGGTTCCTCTTGAATAAACATCACGTCTTCAGGCTCTTGACAACAGTAATATCTGAGTGTTGTTTCAATGTTTTCAACACCCAAGTACAAATCAGAGGCAGCACAGTCACAACTAAACACATTTTTGGCCAAGAACATTGTGACACTGCCCACTCCTGCCAAAGTCACTGTGTGTCACGGAGAGAATTAAAACACGTTCCAAGGGGAAGAAGAAAAAAAGAAGAGCATCAGCACATTTCTGGATTTAGTATTTCCAAATAATGTCTAAAATTATTTTTATCCTGGTTGCCCAGTACCACCCTGGCATTTTTTCTTTCATCTTGGTTGAGTGTGAGCCTCCATAGGGACCTATGAACCTATGGAGTATGATTTCATGTCTTCTGATTACAAGACTAGCAAAACAGAAATTGGTTTTGACTGAGGGAAGGGAGCTTAGTATTCATAGAAATGATCTTTATCGTCTGCAGTCCGTAATTAATGATGGTTAAAGTGAGTAGTCAGGGTGTGGTTGTGCTTTTATTTTGTCGTCTTAGTTCATATCATACATGAACAATTAACACCACTTTAAAAAAGAAGACTTGTGTCCAATCTTAAATCTTAAAGTTTTTCAGATGTCTAACTTTACTCATGCGTCACATTGTACAGACAGAGGCATTTATGCAGCATTAAACACAATCATGGATTTTGCAGATATGTCCAGTCTCAACATAAAGTCAAAAATGTGCTTTTTGATGATGAGTGACCTTTTGGTGTTACCTTTGTCAGCATAACTGGTCGAACCAAATTAGGGTGGGCCATGACACAAACACATTTCCTTGTGGAGGAAGACTTTGATTTTGAGCAGCTTCCCCAATAGTGCAAACATACTGTAAACAATGCTATTAGCCAGTTTTAATGTGCTTGCCCAGATCCTGCTTTTATTGCTTTTTTGTAGAAATGCTGAGCCATAGACTCAAAGATGAACGACTGCTCCTTAAAAATGAAGCCAAATCCTGAGTGTTGCCCCCTGCTGGCTGGCAGCATTCAATGTAATAAACCCGGTGTCCACCATGTTAGCAGATGGGACATGGACCAAACTAAAAAGTCAAAATATATGTTAAATAATTTTGTTTTAATGATGATATAAAAATATGGTGACACAATTGGCAGCTGTGACTGACACCTGATTGGTCGAGCATGTGTATCAGCAGGACCTTGATACCGAGGCTCCAAGCCACGATCACTATGCAGGCTCCAAATAATATCAAAAGCACAATATGGTAATGGTAATCCAAGATATTTTGGTTTCATATTTTGTACAGATGGAGGAAGTGGAGACATGAAATCCATCTGAGTTGAGGTCTTTTATTTAAGTTTCTTTTATGCTATAAAATGGTTCAAACATTTCATGGATCAAGGATAATATTTATTATCCCTGCGGGGT
This sequence comes from Verasper variegatus, assembly GCA_026259375.1. Lineage (NCBI taxonomy): Eukaryota > Metazoa > Chordata > Actinopteri > Pleuronectiformes > Pleuronectidae > Verasper > Verasper variegatus. Next base: position 6,985,599 of record CM048054.1, read on the forward strand.
ACACTATGTCGTACGGTCAGCTGTGACCACACAACCATCAGGCAAGTTATATAAACGTCTACATAAAACTCCTAATGAGATATTTAAAAGGCTGATGGCAGCTCGGACAAATCAGTTCCTCCGTTTCTTTTTTACTAAATGTGTGACTTAAATGCTACTAGATCAATATTTTATGCTTGTTTCCTGGTTGGACAAGAGAAAGATTGAAGATTTAATTGAGAACAGTTGCTGCCTACAAAATCAACCTACAAACTATGGACACAGTTTTTTTCACATAAACAAAAATCTGTCTATTTAGTGTAGATAACATATGAAACACAAGTACATTGTATCACCGGAGTTAGAAATATGGGCTGTCCATCTCCATAGGACAAATTTATTTTACTCTTGATTCAATTTGAGCATTTTATCCACACACTTGAGGCTGGCCTGTGTAAAATGTTAGACTTACAGATCCTTTCTAGATGGACTGAGCAGGCGAACAGTAGCAGAATGAAGCCTTCATGATGCATCCGCCTTCGACCCAAATGCATACAAACTCTACCTTCCTTTCATGCTGCTGATTGATCAAAGCCCAGCAGAGAATGGAGTGGTTTTAAGTGAAGATAAGGCCACGCCAGGTCCAATCAATTGGATTCTTCTCCTATCTTCATCCATGAGCATCATTCACACCACAGGGACACAGCTTTTGTGTTCATGAAACAAAACCACGTGGTCTTTTTTACAATAACTAGGGTAGTGGCCGTTCTAAACCAGTTTGGAATGGGCCTGTTTTTCTGTGGTAATACTGCTTGCTGCAGAACCCTGAAGCTGCACAAAGAGCTGTTCACCTGTTTATTCAAAGTTCAGTGAAGCTTGACTCAGTACAAACCCGAACTGCAGATCAGTTGTCATCGTGAACGTACTGTTGTCGTGATTGACAGCGCCACTGAAGTTGATGAGTCCAAACTGCCGCTGCTACACAGCACTGGTCGCCTGTTTATCCAAAATGGATAAGTGATGAACGTATCATGTGTCCCCATTGCACCAAATTCAACCCTGCACTTCCTTAGGTCTTTAACAATACACAGGGCAAGTGTGAAGCTGATAAGATGAACGATTTTTGAGATATGCAAGCCACATACAAACAGACAGTTGGACAGACAGAGAGTTTTTAGGAAATGATAACTAGATTGGTGAGTATTCAAATATGATGGGTCTATGTCAACATGCTCATCCAGTCATTCTGCAGTAACATCTCCCCAAAGGAATCATTATAAATGACTGAAAACCACCATGTCTGAATTTTGTAGAGCTCTGGGAGACAGATCTGTCTATTTGTTGAACTTAATGTCAGATTTACAGAAAAGACAGGAGACAAACTCGGCTATCTCTGAATCCTTGTGCGAGAGGAAGTGTAGGAGAGTGCCAGCAGTGCCTGTGTAAGAAGCTTTGCCTGTCAATGTTTGCATACAGTCATCCATCTTCTTAATCTTAAGTGACAAAGACAGAAAGTGAAAAGTAGAATTTCCCTAAGCTAGCATGAGATAACCCACATGGAGGAACGACGCCAAACAGTATTCAGCGGCCTGTAAGCACCCGACAAGTGAACAATGTCCTCCCTGACATGAAAGTCATTCTTCAAGTTAAATCCAAAAGAGCATCTCATTGATATTCACTGGAGATAGAAATAGAATGCAATGCTTTCTGGCAATGCAAAAAAAGACTGTTTACTCATGCTTCATTCACAATTTGTGACTCGGAGGGACAAATTGGGCAATGTCAGCGGGAGGACAGGATGAGCTCTGACTAAAGTACAGGAGTGAACAGGATGAGACACAACAGAACCAAAGATGTAGTAAATCCACTGAGAGTCAAATGATTTTCAATGAAAATCATTTGCATTTTTGTTTCACTTAATCCACCTAAATTATTTAATAAAATAGCCAGTTTAACAGCGAAACATTTTCCAACAATATCCTGAACCTGAACACAAATCATCCAATCATGACTTATCAGCTGTAACCAGGGCTCTGCAAGCTTTAATTTTCTCTATATGCATGGGGCTGTAGTTCGAGACAGATATTACTTTGATATCTGAAGTGATTTGAGTACAGTAGTGTCTCTTTTAAAAAAAAGAATTTAAACCAGAAACAAAAACGTACAAGCAGCAATTGTTAGCACATCTGGCTAATGGGCTAACCCTATTTCTCAAAGGCCAAGTAGGACCCCATTGATTAACAACATTAATTTGTCTACATGCACAGTTGACTGTGTATAATCTTCTGACTGTGTGGAACTCAGTTGTGGCTGCCATTGGAGTAAATAATAATGATAATAATAAACTTTATTTATATAGCACCTTTCAAATCACAAAATAAAAAAATTAAGAATTGAAGGCATCTATAGGAAACAATTGAAAGCAGTTTGAAGATCACAATACATTACATAAACTAAATCATTATAAATGATTGACAAGCTGAAAATGATTGTGGCTTTCCCCCGTTCTTTGGTTTGACAGCATTTCTCTATCAATGTCTAAAGTGAAACATGCTTGAACTCTGCATAAAAGCACTTGCAGCATTACATATGTTAGAAAACAAACTGATCTTACATTTTTCAAATTACGTTGTTATCTATGTCTGTGTCGTGCACAGAGAAGTCATCAGGTCATATGGACAAACGTAAGACACCAACAACAATTTAAAAAAGTTGTTGTTGGAGTCATTTGTGACATACTAATCGTTTCAGCTACACAAAGCTTGGGGTCAATTGCTCAATAAAACCATTTATTCTTCTATTTTGTTATCACCATATTTTGGACTGGAACCAGCACAGCTATGACACACACTCTGTTATGAAAACTCTAAAAGAGGAAATTGTCTTTGTGGGACTAATGTGCTTTTATTTTATTTTTATTTTACAACTACATCCTACAGTGAGATCCAGATTTAGAAGCAGGTTTTGTAAAGAAGGGGGTGGGACAGTGTGTGTGTGAATCTATGTGGGAGATCATTTCGAAGCTGTGTGGTGCAGGAATAGTGTGTATGTTTGTGTGAGTGGGAGACTGGTGGCTGACACATCCCAATTATTGGTTGTGGGTGGAAACAATGAAGAAAAAGATAAAAGGGAAAGAACTTGGCATATGCCACTGAAGATTATTTGAGAAAATCAACACTGCACTTTTTATTTATTGTGTTTAAATACTAATTACACTAAAAAATACAGTTTGGTGCTATTTAAAGTATAAAAGAAAGACAGCTTAAAAACACAAGATAGAGTCTTACCACAAAGTAACTGCTTATCTCAAAGGTGATTAAATGCCTAATATTTTATGTTTTGTGCTCTTAAATTACACAGAAATAATATGTTAACGCTTCGTCTACATCTGAAAACCTACATAATATACATTACTTATATCAAAGCTGTCGAAAAACTACATACCTCATTTCTGAGAGGCAGATGTGAGCAACGTGGCTTCAAATTTGAGGGGCTGAGCGGAAAAGTCTAAAACAGGCTGTTAAGTGAGGGGAGAGAAAGGATGAACAGATGGATTAGACAGAATAAGACAGAAAAGGTAAAAATACACCCAGGAACCATTGGTGCTGAGCTCCAACATCATCAGGGCAATTAAATGCTTCCGCACCACTTCACACTAACACTGTGGGCAAGTCCTGTCCAAACACGGCCCACACAGAGACTCTTAAATATGAGCACAGACATTTCAAATTTCATCACACTCCACCTTGCCTGTGTTATCCTTTCTGCAGAAACCTTTTTACAAATCAATCTTTTTTCCTGACTCTTTCTTCTTATTTTCCATCTTTTCTCTCCCTCCATTCCTTCCTCTGTCTTTTTCCTGTCTGTCTTTCAGTCTCGTCAGACACCCGAGGGCGAGTTCCTGCCTCTGGACCAGTGCGAGTTGGACGTTGGTTTTGGGACGGGTGCAGACCAGCTCTTCCTGGTGTCCCCTCTCACCATCTGCCACGAAATCAATCCCAAGAGCCCCTTCTTCGACCTGTCCCAGCGCTCTCTCATGAATGAAGAGTTTGAGATTGTCGTTATCCTCGAGGGCATCGTTGAAACCACTGGTGAGGAATCTATAGCCACCACTTCTTTCAGCTCTTTGTATCCTGAACCCACTCCTAATCTACATGTAAATTCCTATATCAATGTCAACCCACATACAGTAACATTCCTATCTAATAGATACTCATTATCTAGACTGCAAGATCTCATTTCCCCGCCTTCCTAGTTTTGTATAATCGGAAAATGCAGGAAAAAAGTGGGAATAAGAACAACGCCAGAATCGGGTTATGCCCACTCTATGCATAACACAATCCTGTGGTCATAGATGCATGTGTCACTTTGATAGATGAGATGGGATGTTCCATTTTTCAGACAGCTGAGAGCAGAGGTGATTCGGAGCCTGTGAGACATTGGTCCTCACCCACCACTGTAAACTACATACAGCCATGCTGAAGTTCTCTCAGCATCAACACTGCTCTCTCTGTTATATATTTAATAGAATGATTTCACCCCTAAGTCCAATACAAGTAAATCCAACTCCCTCTTTTCTTTTCAGCCCTGCTTCCATAACCCTCACTTTGCCACTGCTGTAGAAGGAACCACAGAACTGAAAAGGCTTAGAGCAGGGGGGGAGGGATCAGCAGGGAGGCGTAGAGGCGGGCAGGCAACACGGTCTGTACTCTGTATACTGTTGATAATACCATTAAATCAGGGTGCAGCCAGAAGTTTAGAGTCTCAGCGCTGTGGCACTTAGAGCAGAGGGCTAGAGGAGGGAAGCTCTGGCAGTGTCACCTTCAATTGGCCACGTTATCCCACCACCCTCACACTAACACACATCCCATTAACGTGAACTCATGAACAAATATATATATTAAATAAATATAATAATATAGAAATAAATAATATTTTTTTCCTGTTGTGATTGAGACATACCATTTGATCAGAACTAATTCTGTTCAGTTCAGTTTAAAGCATGTTGATGCACAGAACCTTACCCCTGAATCTTGATTCCTAGGAACCAAGAGAACAGTGAAGACCTAGTTCAAACCTTTGTAAACCAATGGGTAGTCAACATGTCTGGATTTTAGTCCCTTTACTCTTTTGCTTTGTACTTTCACTAATATGCCGATGACACACACCTCTATGTATGTGATATAATTTAGATTCTTACTAAGTAACAATGCTCAGATTTAAATAGAGTCACGGAAAGGCAGAACACCATAATATGCTCTCTATCCAGTGCCAGTAAAGGCTACCGCCAGGAATTTTTCATTAAGTCTTCTTCAGAGACACCCTGCTCGATGTCTGCCATGTCTGCGCTGAGGGCTTTTCTTCTCATGCACGATCCACTCAACATTAGGCAGCGGGTTGAATATGCCTATGATGCCTGAATGATGAAACAAAACTGGTTTGAATGTCAGGCTCTGAACCTACTATCTTCCAGTGCTCTGGTATTATTGCTGACTTGTGTATTTACAGTCAGCAGAAATACAGTCATTCTGCTGGTGGCCACAGAAGAAGACAACTGGAAAATGATGCCAGACTCACTCTTGTGATTAAAGCTTCCGGGCTAATTAAGGAATACTCTGACCTTTGTTTGGATGTGGACTGTTGAAGGTTTTCTGTGGATGAAGATGAGTCGTGAGCCTGGAATAGCATCAGGCTGTGACATAACACTGCACATACCATCCCTCAGAGGAACAGGATCAGGCTTCCGCTCTACAGTGTTTAGTGAGCAGTGTTTAACAGAAAAGCTCAGGTTGAAGCAAAAACCTGAGCAGAAAGGAAAAAATGACTAAGTGCTCATTGATCGCAAAAGACTTCCAAGCAAGCATCCGAATGTCAAGAAAATCATTTTACGAGAGCTGAGGTCAAATTAAAAAGTGTGTTTTGGATACTAAAGACATCAGGAAATCAATGGATAATTGATTTGAAGCCCGTACAATTTACAATCAACACCACATGTCACAATAAATACATGCAAGTCCGATGGTTTTCTGCCATCGATATATATTGATGTGACAATGGTGCTGGGCAACTGCTAATTATGTCGATCAGATTGCACAATTATCACAACCACCACAAGACACGCTGATGACAAGCATCACTTGCCTTTCACTTATAATAACAGCACAAAATGTGGGAATCACTCACCAGTTCATGGAAACGGGACCAGCACTGCTACAAGACTTCACTTCAAGTAGTAGCGTTATGTCAAGATTATTTCTATATTATGTAAAGATGTCCTTTACTCATGCCACCATCTGAGTTATTCTGTTTATATTGGAGGCGACACGCTTGGAATATGGCAAAACTTTAAGTATGATAAAGTAATAAAGTACTACAGATCCAGACAACTTAATCCCAGAAGGGTAATTCGATTCACCATCTAACCCATTCATGTAAGTAATGATAATGAATAATGAATAAATTAATTATTAGCCACAATCAGACATCAACATACCAGTGCACATATCAACAACAACAACCAATAATTATAAGCCTGATAGCCGAGAAAATTGAACTATAGGAAGAGGCATGAGGCAGCGTTTCCATAAGAAAGTGCGGAGCACAAAGAGAGATGGTGGGAGGGAACACTGTCCTTTCACATATCTTCTTATCAGCCAGTATTTGTTTTGTTGAAGCTTGACCTTCATTTAATGACAGTTATAAAAAGTACTACCCTGTTCATCTCTTGTAGGTATGACATGCCAGGCACGGACGTCATATACCGAGGATGAGGTTTTATGGGGCCATCGCTTCCTGCCGGTGATGTCCCTCGAGGAGGGTTTCTTCAGGGTAGACTACTCTCAGTTCCACAGCACGTTTGAGGTGCCGACACCAGTGTACAGCGTCAAGGAACACGAAGAGAAGAATTCACTGCCCTCGCCTCTATCTACTCCCGTCCATGCACTCAGCGAGAGCCACGGCGCCCGGCGTGACCGGGTGTTTTCTGTGGATTACATCAACTCTTTAGACGAAAGGGGTCGTCATTCAGGGGCCGGGGGTCGACTGCCAAGCAAGCTGCAGAGGATGAGCTCTTCTGGGAAGGAGGACCTGCAGAGGAAGGTGCTTCTGCTCAGCTCCCAGCACGCTGAGAAGGCCTGCAGCACAGGAGACTTGCCCCTGAAGCTGCAGCGCCTCAGCTCCTCCTCGCTGGTACCCGAGGCGGAGAATCGTCTGCAACTCAAGTCCCTCAAGGTGGGCTTCGAACCCATGACCCAGTCTACTGGAGACCTGTACCAGCACAGCCTTCAACCTTCACTGTCCCCTGCTACAGTCCTCATGCACAGCCCGTTGCTCACGGCTGGAGGGAGGGCGGAGGACAACCTGCCACCAAAGCTGCGGAGGATGAACGCCGACCGCTGAAATCCACAACAGACTCCCTGTGACCTCTGACTGCCGACACACAGGAAGAGACAGATTCAGAGATGAATTTTACCATTGATAAGAAAAGACAAATGGTTTACCGACGTATTTTCTTGAGACGCAACCTTTACTGGAATAACTGTGATTTCTGTATTTCATAGCAATGGGATTCATGCAGAAAACCACAAGAAAACACAAAATTCATGCTTGATCCAAACTCAATCATTCTGCCAGAATTGTGCATGTATACACTAAATCCATTGTTTAATGCACCACTACACTATATAGTCAATCTTAGTTTTATCGAAACATAAATTATATTAAGATGATAATAAATGACATTTGATCATCAGCCTCCTTTGTGTTTTTATTGTTGACACACAAAATAATCAATGTTTGGTTTATGAACGCATTGAACAGTTTTGCCAGATGTCAATAAGTAAACCAAAAGTGCAACACAATGCAGTTTTAATAAGCAGCTCTTAATGCACTAAATTTGCCCCTTGGCAAGCGACACTTAATGCAGGAACAATCCCATAATTCCTCAGTGCATATAAGAGGGGGGGTAATGAGCTGCTGCTGAGAGAGAAAATATGAAGGGTGGATACTGGAGAAAGGAGGCTGATTAGAGCCAAAGCTTCGCTCCAGACAGAGCAATGTGCTCACTGAGATAGCATGTCCCACTAACACATCCAATCAATGTTTGATGTGGTCATTTCTCAAATGCATATTCAAACACATGGACACTTTTCTCAGTCTTACTCTTTTTATCCAGCTACGTAAAGTATGTACACACAACAGGTTTTATTTAACTATTGGTCAGTTTCTGTATCTACCATAGACTGTATACTGCTCCCCAAAAGTGAAGCCAAAGCATCTCCATCACCACCTGGTTGCTCCGTGCAGTATAAGTCATAAACCCTGCCTCCTCCATGTCAATGCATGGGATATGGGCCAATCTATAAAGTCAAAGTACATGCTATTTCTTCCATATGTTCAAGTGTTCACCTTTCTGTAAGATAGGCTTTATGAAAACTGGGGTGAATCTTCATGATTGACTGTTTTGCGTGTGTGTATCGTTTCAACCCCCAGGTAACTACGGTGAAGACTCTGGCTAAAAATGCATCAGATGGCAGAAAACACAAGCTTCACTAAATCCAGGTACAACCTCAGCACAACTAAAAGCTTCTTCAGCAGCAAAGGGTCAGTGCATCTCGAGTGTCTACAGCAGCTAAGCCTTAATTCACCTCCACCGCAGCAAAAGCTGAAAAAAATCAATGGAGGCAGGAGATTTTCCCTGCTTCAACTGCACACTTGCAGAGACCTTCCCCCCATTACCATTCTGCAGCTTCGACCACCCACTCAGTTTACACATTGTCTTAACGGGTCCTCACACTCCATGCCTGTAATTTAGCCACATACTGAGCGCTGTGTGTGTTTTGTACACTTACTCGCCACACACATGCTTTGTCAGTGTTTTCATGCTGTGTATGATTTGCCAAATTACATGACAATGAAACGAAATGGGCTCATTGCAATTCGGAGCACATCAGACAACACACAGACAGATGATAATGAAACTGGATATGTTCACCTATTTGTTCGAAGTTAATCATTGCATCGTGATCTACTCATCTAAATCAGCAATAAAGATGAAGTGGTTAGGTTCTGATACAGGGCGTTATTGCTCCCACTGTCAATTGTCAACCACCAACAGTTGGAAAACACTCTAGTCTAATGTTAATGTACCTGTTTACCTGTTTGTGTGGTAAAATATCATTTTAAAAATCAACTGAATAAGGTCATACACAAATACAACACTTATAGACAACCATTTAAGGAAAAGGCGAATTCAAATCTCAACAATCTCAATACCTGAATACCAACCCCAATAAACAGTGTGATTTCCACTTATCCTTTTACATCTGGAAGGGTTAGAACCTTCCTCTAACTTACTCTGGGAAACTGCACTTTCTCAGGTTTTGTGGATGGACTGGTGGACTGGTTCGACTGCCAAACTACCAAAAAAACTATTAATGGTTTCGTACTTTACTGATTGAGGAAATGTAAAAAAAAAATTGCCAAAAGACAATCAATGTCAGAGTCAGAGTCCACTATATGAGGAGTGCTATAGGAACCGTCTCCCAGCCACCTCTGCTTCCTTAAACAGACAACATGTCAGGGACCTTGGTGACTCCATATTTGTCTGCTTGAAGATTGTCAGCTCCTGTCCAAGGTGTTTTCATAGGGTTACCTATAATTTTCACTATTTTGACCCTGGCACATCCACAGATTAAAAATACCTGGAATATGGAAACTTAATCAGATGACAAACCATGGAGAATCTCTTAAATCATAAATCTATGACTTCTTTATCCACCATCTCAAATCTGACTGTGTTAATATAAACTTATAAGTGATGTTGAAAAAGTTCTAAATGACAAAGAAAGTCAGTTTTATCTCTGTTCAGAAAACAACAATCTCTCATTCTTCCCACCACATAGATTGGGGCTGTTGTTTTGACATATAGCCGATTCATTTACAACCCACAGTTCATCATGTCTTTGTGCTGAGCTGCAGCAACTTTTGTCCAATTAGGCCACTTGTGGTGTCTTAAAGGGAAACGTGCCGGACTGATCCACCTAATTGAGATACTGTACACACGTGTGTCTGCACACACACACAAACAAAAACACAAGACACACGCTGCAGCTGTCAATCAAAAGCGATCCACTTCCTTTCAGCACAGTCACCACGGGCAACACGCAAACCTCTTTGCCTTGCAGCAGTGGGGGTAAACATACAGCTCAAGTGTGTGTGTGTGTGTGTGTGTGTGTGTGTGTGTGTGTGTGTGTGTGTGTGTGTGTGTGTGTGTGTGTGTCTGTGACAGAGATCATCATTGTATTCTTCAACCCCCTCTTTTTACGCCACTCTTATTAAGCAAATTCATACACAGCATTTTAAATGTGAGTGTGTATTTCTGTGTGTGTGTGTGTGTGTGTGTATGTAGAGGTAGTGGAGTGTGCAGATGAGTTGGACAGCTGATCTAAACTGCAGATATCAAGCGTCTCATCCGCAGCACTATTCCTTCTTACCCATGGAGACTAATCCTGTGGGAATAGAGAAAAAGAAAGACGGCAAATAACATCAGAGGCGCTCATCTTTCTGTGTGTAGCATTTTAATTTCAACTTGTCTGCTTTACAATGGAGGTAAACACTGGTGACATGCTTTGAAAATAATGAATGGCTGACCGCATCGATTTCTCCATGCATATATTACCATAATACTTGCCCGTGGCTATTTGGTGGGAATGTCTACATATTGGTTCTTTAAAGCTACAGCGTCTGTGACTGAAGTGCTGGAATGAATAGTTCATCTTCGGGGAACAAGCGTATAGAACGTAAAATCCTCTGGGGACGCCCCTCTCTTTGCTCCGCCAAACCTAACCAGGCTAAAGATCGAAGAACCAATCAATACCTGTCTCGCTGCCGCAAACCGGGGCCCTGACTGGCAATGCAGTCCGGGATCTGCAGGGAAAGCTGTGTGAGGAGGGATTGGAGGACAGATCTCAATCTCCAGCAGAGAGAAGTTTGGTGCATACCGGGAACAATGACCTCGCACCCCCCTCAGGAGAAATCAATAGCTGTGATCTCTGTTCATTACAGCGGCACATGCAAGAGACTCTCAGTAAATGTCCTATTTCCTTCAGAAACAGACTTGATGCCTCAGTAGGAAGCATGTTTGATTGGAATAATTGCTCCTGCTGAGCTCTGGATACATGGTGGACACATATGTCATCTCAGATTAGCATTCATCTGTGTTATACAGCATCTTTTAGGAATCACGGTTCTTCCAGGGTGTAGTGATGAAAGACAGGGGATTCAGCATCAGTCCGTTCAGCTACCTACAAGCCACCATGGCTGTACAGGAGAAGATTTAAAGTAATTTGTTTTCAGCTGTACAATGGTCAGCTTCAGAGGCTGAGCTCCTGCTTGTGTCCAACATCCTCAGCATCTGAAAAATCCAAATATAATCTGCAGCCACAGAGCTATAGGAAACACAGCAGAAATCAATGTCACGCCATCAGTAAAAACATTTTCTAGGATTCACATGGATCAACAGCAAACGTATGTGATGTCACACAGAAGTGTCACTCTCTCCCATATGGACTAGGCTGTGCTGGGTATGGCTGCTCGTTCTATACACCTATTTGTTCTTTCATTTTTTTCCCACACAAACTAGCAACCCCCCCACCCCCAACCCCCCTGGGATTTTGATGTAATGCCCACATCTGGAAAAGCAGGTCATGTGATGCCCTCAGACACGAAAAGACTTTCTGCACACATCCATGACCCAAGAAGCAGCTGGACAATTTAAAAGAGACATTCATAAAATACTGTATCATGGATGTATACACAACCTAATAATTAAAGAACAATTGAGAGATTTAAAATGTGGTAATATTGAACATTAGAAACATTTTAGAGGCAACACACATGCATGTATAATCAGTTCAGGCAGAAATATGTGAGTTTGGTCTGGGCAGCACAAACTGAGAATAATATCTCCAGGCTTGATTAATCAAGCTGCAAATAATGAACTTAAGCCTAAAACAAGAAGAAACTGGGGTTCCAGTTTTATATCCCTGCTTTGCAAATCGTATTTTCCTGCATGCAATTTCAGGGTGTTTGGGATTTTGATTCCAAAGAGGTGTATAGAATATATGAAAATTATTTTTAATAAAGGTTCACCCCAACATTGTCATACAAACATAAAACCACACATTAGGCTACAGAGAATGAATTAGAATAGCACTCAGCAGAGAGCACACCTCCACCAAGACCCATTAGTCTCCTTAAATTCAATCAAGACTCGAGACATTTCTACACACTCATAGAAAACAGTCCCCTAAATATGGCTGATTAATTGTATGATTAATTGTATGATCAGCAATTTACAGGAGACTGCAATGACACCAAACTTGGAAACCTTCTAACAAGGCCCCTCTAACTTTCTGCCAAAACATCGTCATTTTAGAGGTTTGGTTAAAGGCTAGAATGTAAAGACTAGAATTCTTTCTGTCTGTCATAAATGAAAACCTGGAGTCTCAGACCTTTAAACTTGAGCAATTGCTGTCCTCCACGCTCCATTAATCGTATTTCGTTTTGGTCCCGTTCTGCTCTTCTACGGCTGTATTGTCCAGGCTACTTTGTGCCTGATAAGCACTTTTCCTCACCGGACCCATCGTTTGTCTGATGCTACCTCTTCTGTGAAATTGTACTTGTCACATGCAGGGGTGCGCTTAAACGAAATATGATCACACAAATCGACACAAATGCGCACACACAATTCCACATGGGAGGCTTGAATATAAAGGGAGTGAACACCTCCCCCTGATTTTCCTTGTTATTCGCTTTCCAATACCTCACTTCACAGCCCCCTGCGACGGCAAGAGAACTTGATTCTGAGGCACTATTTGAAATCAATCTTCAGACCCTGAAAAGTCTTTTACTTTTTAATCACACTCTTTCACAGGACCTTTAATCATACTTTCCCCACAGATGAAGGGAGTAGGCTGACAGTGATGTGGTCAGTGAGTGAAAGCCGAGAGAATAAAAAGAGACCCCATCATTACACGCATCTGTTCTGTCGCTCCATTAGAAAGAACAAAATGACCCTTATCACCCTGTCTTCCCCACAGAGACATAATTGGGTTTTCAGGGGGAAATTTCTTAGGACCTAAATTGATTTGCTCCGTCTCCAGTGCTGCCCAGCTCGGCCGACCCCTGCAGCGAATAGTCGGTGAGGGCTCCATGGGAAATAATAATTCCTGTTGTCACCCACTAATGGTCATTGCAGCAAAACTGCATCGCTGCATGGAGAATAATAACATTAATTCTGTGGTGCGTCAACTTATATATGAAGCCAATTTCTTAGGATGTAAGTAGGATGAGGTGCTGAAATTATTAAGAAAGTGGCGACTGACTCATCGCTCATTTGGACTGTCTGATTGCTTCTTGTCCTCTGGTAATACTTGACACATAGGTGTGGTTAATCACTTTAATTAAAATAAAGATTTATTCATATAATGAGGCAGGTGACGGTGAGCATTGCTGCATTAAACTGGGCCCTCGGCAAGAATTAAATATGGGACCCTACTGATGCATGAGGGGTGCATAATTCATATACAGCATCTCATACATTTTCAAATTTAACAGTTGAGTAGTTTATTTTCTGGAATTTCAACTTGCCATTTTAGGCTGTGTCTTCATTCAAGCAAAATCCTGAAAATAGGATACCTTAAGGTGTTTTTTGTTCTGCACTGGATTCAGTCATCAACAATTTTGATAAATTATACATTTAATGAGCTATGGCCCGGCCTGTCAGACTTTAAATTTTAGTCTGAACCAAAAAAACAGGTGTGAAATATGCCTTGGACCACAATCCAGACCCAAAGACTGAGACTTAGTCCGACTAAAACAGGTTGTCTCTGTCTGGATCAAACTGTTTGTTTGCACTTCTGTTTGTTTGCAGTGTGAAAACTCTTAATTGGATAGTTCAGACTTTCGGACCAGTTGCAGGAGGTTGAGACGGCATTAAATGATAGAAGAGGAAACAGTTGCCTTGGCTCATAGGAGTTTTTGCTGTTTTCGCCTCAATAATAAAATGTTTGAACAATGCAGGATGTCCTTTAGTGCATTTGAACTAGACACTAACTAGTGTGTAATGCTGCACCTAAAGTTGGTGAAACTGACGACCAGTTAATACGATAATATTAGAGTGGTAAGGAAATTAAATAAATTAAATAGTTCATTTATTTTTACTACACGATGAAGTGATAACTGATCATACAAACCAATCAATGCTCAAGCGTAGGTATATGCAGTCAATGTAGGTGATGACCACAGGACGTACGTATGTGATAGAATTCTTTAGTCAGCTCCCTAAATAACAATGTGAAGCCAAAACAAACCAGATCAAACGTATGACGGATGTCAGGAGAACCTGACAACAACAAACATGGCGATAATGTACCTCTTAAGAAAGACTTTTTCCCTGTGGCGCGGCAAAGTAACATCAGAAAGACGCCAGTAATTTCTTACCAAGTTCCGGCATTGTTGAAATTTCTTTGATTGTCTTGAACTATTGGCGACACTGCCTCCCCATGATTCCCGGTGGTACTGCAGCCATTGTGTCTGTATCTGGAAGCTATCAGAAGACCTGCACAAATATGGATGAAATGCACAGTGTAGGGACAGAATGCTCCTCCGGTTTCCATACACATATCTAACGTTGAGCATAAATGAGCCTTAAGTCTATCCGTGGGGAACATTTTAAGATCACAGCAGCAGCTTTTGACACAGTCATACACTCATGTCTATGGCTTCAAAGAGTTTTTCACACAAATTGTCCAACTGCAGACTTCATATTTCCTTTTTTATGCCCATCAAAATAAATGAGGCACAAAAAATGGTCACAATAAACTATAAGGGATACCAGAGTTATGACTTTGATTAAAAGAGTCAAAGAACAGTAGCCTCTTTATTTTGGCTGTTTAGTTTTGTGTTGGTCATTGCCTTTCCATATGAATTACACAGTATTATTGAGGTTATTAAGTTTCACCTCAGGCCCTCACATTAAAGGTGCAATCATAACTGTGCTCTTTTGAACAAATGTGATTCTATGGTCTACTGATCACACCCCAGCGTACACTTCTACATCCCTGCAGCAAGGTGAGTTAAACCACCAGAGATTTCCAGGGGGTGTTAATTTCCAGCTATAATAAATGTGTTTACTATTTGTATTGATTTGTATGACAATGTATCAAATGAGGATGTGAAACCTTGTAGTTATGAACCATCACAAAGTTATCACTCACATCTGCAGCGACCATCAGCAACAGAGAGATTTCTAGAGATTTTCAGCTAAAAATCTCTTTAGCCCTCAGCTTCACTCTAACCACCTCTCAGTTTGTTGCTTTCGGCTGCAGCAGGCGACTGTTTCTGCTGAAAAAGCTCTGACCTCAACAACCCCATATCTGTGCAAGTAACTTGTTAAAACCTATGTTTCTTTGATGGCCTCCATGACATGAGTAAAGGAGGAAGTCGGGTAATGATAGAACGACAAAGTCCACTGTAGGAATTTGTAGTATTGTTTTCTTTTTAACCACCGTGTTACCCAGTGTGCCGGCACAAGCAGGGTATTGTTTTTACCAGACAGTGACTGTGTGTGTGTGCGTGTACAGAATACCTAAATAATGCATGGATGGATTTTCACCAAACTTGGTGGGAATCTTACCAAGGAGGGTATCTCTGGATGATTAGCTTTGGGAGCTGACCAGTCAAGAGTCAAGCTCAAGTTCGTGGTCAACAACAATATCATCCGAAAAACACATTTTCCACAATATCTCAGCAAATACTAGGGCCAGAGAGACAGTCTGTAGCTTATATCGATCAGAAATTTATGTTGTGAATAAGTCACAGCTTAATGTTCAAGAAGGTATTTTCAAGGTATCACTGCATCCAATAGGATTATAGCTGCAACCTAAGTCTGCTGCTCAAGGTGTATGCTCCTAAATGGTATGTGCCCTAACCATTCGGCTATTGGGTTGCCCCAAACATTCCCTGTTTACTGGTAATGAGATGCAAGCAGCTGTCTGCCATGTCAAGGTCAGTTAGAATCCAACTACCCCAGGACCATCACAACATTAGAGTACTAGTGTCTTTGCTTCAGAGAGACAACGGTTTTATAGCCATAAAAGGTCCCCATCAGGAAATGACCCATGCTGGTTTTCTATAAGGTGACCAAAACAATGAGACAATGTAGTGTTTGATGCTGAACAAGGTGTTTAAACCAAGATAAAGAGCAAATCTGAATAAGTCAACTGTAGATAAAGAGGGTCACTTTGCTCCTGTTCAATAAATCCTTCCTCCTCCTCCTGCATTGCTAATCATCAACAGAACCTTTCTTTTCTGGCCCCTGATGTCTCGACGTATAGAGCTGAGTTGAGATCACCACGCCTTGGCTTTGATATGTAAAATCTGTCCGCCTGCATGCCTGACCCACGACACAAAACGAGTGCACAGCTTGCTCCTAATCTGCATAGCACCGCGTCTGTTCTAAAAGCAACCAAACACAGCAGCCCCCCCTTCCAACAAAAGAAGAATGCAGACACTCCAAACATCTGGCCCTCTGTCAGTCTGCCAACTCGCTCGTTAAAAGGAGCCCCAGACATTTTCTGAAATATCACAGAGGCGGATTAATTAAATCACACCGGTGGGATGTTCTCTGCACCATAAAGACCTCAGGTTGCTTTGGTAAACATGCATCTTTTCAGCAGGATGACACTGCAGGGACTCATTGTGTTGTTCCTCAAACAACACAGCTGAAGGTCTCAGTAGACTTCAAATGAAGAGTGTTTAAAACTTTCCGACATCTTAATCAGTAACCCCTGCAACCGTCAAGCAGAAGCTTAAGAGCTTTGCCTGTTTTCATATTTGTATGATTCATTGCATAGAAAATACAAAGATGTAGTTCAGCTGGTTTCATTTTGGATCAACAGGTACTCTAATTTCCAACAATTCTCTTTGATAAAAACATGGTGACATACACAAAGTACACCGTTTTTTACACACAGTAAAATGCTTGAAAGAAGGAGCTCACAACAAAGTGTAAAAACAAGTCTGTATCTGAGCCTGAAATAGTCATGAACCATGACAGGGTATCAAGAACCTGGATATAAAGGTGCCAAAGGATCAAGAACCTGAAACATGTGATGGGGCCATGAGTAACATCTCCCCCCGAGGCCAGTGCAGTCCCAGCCAGGGATGACTCAACCTTACACCACCCCTCACCTACCCTGTGCCAGATCAGACTCATAATCAGATCAACAATTTGTTTTTCCTGCCAGCCCCTTGGTAAAATGTCAGAGTGAGCCCATGTAAGTATACAGCAGGAAAATAGTCCACAGAATTCACAGCTATCATGTGGGTATGGTAATGGGTGTCATACATGTAGAAGACCCCAATGTAGACGTCAACCTTGAAAGACAACGGGATTCAAAGTTTTGGTTATAAGGGACGATACCAGTGTTGTTGCTGTATGATGTGATTTACACAAAGGAATCTATACATCAAGTCATGCCTCCTGCATGAGCGCCAGCCTTTGCCTGAATGATACAGACATTTTCAAGTTGTTGAGAACACGTCTGACTTGGGAAAAGCAAACTCAGAAAATATTCTGACCCAATTTTTTGAAGTTCATGTCTGAAAACAGTTCTATATGTATTTATATTCAAATAAGGGCACACAAAAATACATTTGCATATTTGAAGGTGACAAACTTAAAAGAAACAACTAAACTTTAGGACAAATAAAGTGTTTCAAGACAAAGTTTGAAAAGTTCCCCTGGACTTCTGTGGCTTATTGTCCCTGAGTTAGATGAGAAAACAAAGCTGTTAGTGGACAAAACACTTCCTGATGAAATCCTAACGCTGCCCAAAGCAAAACTGAGAAAGAAAGAGAGCGAGTGAATGCCAAGTCACTTCAATCTTTCTAGAGCTATTTTCCTCTCTGTTTGTTCCACATGAACGTAAAAAAAAATACTTGTCTTCCTGTTTAAAGTTAAAAAAGAACCGTGATTGTGGGGTTCGACCTCCTCAGCTCAGACATGTAGTCTTTTGATTATTTTGGCATTTTACGCACACAAGAAAACATTTGCTGTCTGACAGACAGACAGATGGCTCTTCAGGTGATTCATTTTTCACTGCCAGACATCCCCGATGTTTACCAGGGAAACAAACACACATTCATGCAAGCACACACACACACACACGCACCTTTTCAGATTCATAATGAGCCCCTGGGAGAATAGGTACAGTGTTCATACAGTGTGTAATCCAAC
This sequence comes from Verasper variegatus, assembly GCA_026259375.1. Classification (NCBI taxonomy): domain Eukaryota; kingdom Metazoa; phylum Chordata; class Actinopteri; order Pleuronectiformes; family Pleuronectidae; genus Verasper; species Verasper variegatus. The sequence continues at coordinate 7,003,879 of CM048054.1, forward strand.
ACAGATGAACTGAAGAAAACTCTTTTTCTGTTTCTCCAAACAGCTGATTACAGATTGTGTGTGGGGGGGGGGTCTTGGGATTTCTTGGGGTCGCCTAGAGTTTCTGATCAGACAGAAAACCCTCACTGAGCTACAGTCAGTGTCGAGAAAGCAGATTTTCTCCCTCCAAGTAAACAGTGTTCCTGTCAAAATAATGGGAACAGCACGGAAAGTGAGGTGACAGGAAACGTGGTGAAAGCCTGAGTCTTGCGGCTCAGTAATGGCCTGCCAGAGGATATTATGTTCACCTGATCACTACATTCGTCTCAGGCCACTTTTAAAAACGTGCTTTTATGGACCTTTCATTGCTCTGAGAGTAAGAAAGAGCTGTTCATTAAAATGTGGAAATTGTACCAGTGCTGAATTTCAGTGAGTCCTGCTCTCATCTCAATTTTTTGGGTTTGCTGTATTTAGTAAAGCAGTGGATGAATTTTCGTCAGGCTGATGAAGACATGAGCGACATTTGATCACAGCGCTCATCAAATCATTCAGTGACCACTTTCATCGTGCAAATGGAAACACTGGAGAGCTCAGGACTAATAAGCTTCTCTATGAGAAGCTTGAGAGCAATCAGAATGGATTTACATATATTAGTATTAATCTCTGCCTCTGATGAGCTGACAGACTCATGATGAATGATTAGTAATGAGTGAATATGACTGTTGTCAGCTCTCATTTGAGCACGCTTATTGTTGCTGGTGCATTTAGTTCACCGTAGCTTTAGAGATGATCCTGTAATAAAAGCTAAGCTGTAATGCGAACACAGTCAGAAATAGATGTTTTGGTTTATTGGTCATTAAAGGTCAGGTTGACATGGAATCATACATACAATGAATTATACATCAAATCAGTAAAGATGAAATTGCAGAGAGTTGAAAGTGAAATTGATGCGAAGGGCACTCTGACCCTGACCCCGTTTCCCCGACCCTAACAGCTCACCATTGGCTGAAGAGCCTTTTCCAGCTGCTGAGCCCCACCCAGAAGTTGACAGGGATTGAATTCTTCGTTTGAGTGTTCAGGTGGAAACAGTCAGCCATAGTGTTGACTACTTCTTTAATTATAAAGGTTCAGCGGTTTAAAATCAGAGGGGGGCTTATGAAATGTGGCCAAGTGCAATGTCCATATTGTAGGAGAAGCTTTTTTTGATAAAGGTGAAATAAATAAAGAAATTTAGTAGACAGCCCTTACCTACTAATCATATTCTACAGATGTACGGGAACAAATGTTTGTTGTCGCAGCTTTTAAGATTGTTTTTTGGTATCCCAACATTATGGAATGCTCTTTCTATAAATTTTACATTCTCAATTTGCTTACCTGCAGACCAGATTATATCACTGAACCCAGAAATCTGAAACTTTATATTTTGGTTTGTATTTATGCTAAATATAAACATTTTTGTTTCCAAAATATCTGAGGAATTTGATCTCCACATTTTTACACCTAATCCACAAGTTTCAGAGCAACTTTAACCAAAAATAACATAATAACAGCAGTCCCAATATCAACTCTGAAGTAAATTGCTTTGTGGCAAATACAGTCTTTGAGTGGCTTCTCTGTTCGCTGCACACCTCCGCATACTGCAGGACACTCTGAACTGATTGGAGAGCACGTCCCCGGGGTCCTAGGGTCTTGACATTAGACAGGAAACTATGCATTTTCTATTCTATCTCAGGATAGGCACCACTGTGAATATCTCAGACTCATCAGTGATGCCCTCTTTCCATTTCTTCTGCCCTGATATATGTGTGCTCATAGGGAGAAAATAGAGTTTCAGGTAGAGTTGTAGCCTCGGAGCAATCCCCGCTTTTATCAGATCTATTTAGCGACGCTCAAACCTCTGCCAGCGTCTGTGCTGCTCCTTTCACTGTACAACTGGCGCCTGATTAAAGAAAACAAACTGTTGTTTATTTTTCTTTATTGCTTCTTTTTTTGTGGCATTGAATTTGACAGGGTCCTCGCTTTGGGAGCAAACACAATGCAGCGTTTGAGTTGATGTCAAGGTGTCTCGCTATAAAAACCAGAGTTGGGTTCCAAATGATCCTGACAGGTCTGTGCGGATGGAGGTGAAACCGCAGGTCTCCTGCATTTATCCCTGTCAAGCACAGTGGGTACACTGTGTGCAGAGACCTTTCCCTGCTGCTAACATTTGTTTATCATTTCAGGAGTGGAAGCTGCTTTGGCACAACTGTGTAAACACTAATTAAGTTGACGCACTGTCAGAGGTTGTATTTGTGTGTGCAGAACATCCAAATACTGTGAGTTGTTGTGTATATTTAAGTGTTGTGCTCCCCTTTATTAACTGGAGTACAAAAGCCTACACAACGCCGTGTTGCAAAAATAATTAATCAATCATGTGTATCTCAGTATGCAAATGCTAACTCTCTCTAAGTCTCCAAGTCATGCAACATTCATGGCCCCAGCATTCATTAAAATTTGACAGATACAAATGAGGGTAAATGAGGCGCTGAGGCACATCTCACAATGTGAAACGTATTGAGAGACAGCCGTGAGGAAGAAGAAAGTGAAAGTATAGGTAGGAGTTTGCAGGAGTGGGCGGTGGAGCAGACAGAGATGTAAAAGCTTCTATTTATTAAACACAGCTTATTATTTCAATATGTCTGCAGTATACAAGATATGTGAGTAGATTTACATTTCTTATGATACAGTTTATTGGGAGGTGGGACAAGAGACTGCAAAATGGACACTAATGAAAGCCTTTTAACGAAAATCCACTTCCTTGACAATAGTCTGAGTAAGACACAGCCATGTGAACAGTGTTTTCTGACTAACTTAACCTGAATAAGGTCATGCTCAGAATAAACAATAACCAAACATGTGGAGGATTCTGACCGTAGTCTTATTATATAGACATGAATAGGTTTTAATCGGATTATAATATTGATATTATATATAATAAGCATTTTGCAACATACGTCAGTTACCAACTGCTTGTTGTCTGCATGGCCTGGGCTCCAGTGTAAACAATGTTTACACATAATGTTGATGTGAGTCATAACCACACTGTGCTCTTTAACTTCTAAATGAGAATGTGAAAGAATTTTTTTCTGTTAGCAACTCATGTAAACATAATAATCAAAAGAATATCTTATTCAGAATAAGGTCTTTAGTCGGAATATGGCTTTCCCTGTACATTGATGACGGACTCCATTTTACCCACAACTAAAGCTAGGATGGCATTCATTGCAGCTCAATCCTCTGCCAAGCCCAAATAGTCCCATAAATTAAATCAAGCTGCACCAAACTGCACAAACTCAAAAATATCAGTCCCCTTAAAATGCCAGATTTTTTTTCATCAAGATTTACTCTCTGAGGGGAAAGAAGAAGAAAGTGAATCCTGGATCCAGAGCTGCAACAAAATGTCCTCCCTGATGTAAACCACATCCTTCCACCAAGTTTCATGGTGATCCGCAGACAAAAACAAAACCTATTTACCCGACACACAAACAAATGACAACAACAGGATTAAGGCTCAATCATCTCCAATCAGACGAACTGAGGGAGGAGGATGAAGAGGAGGGACATGTTTTCATCCTGGGAATCAGGTCGTGAGCCGTTGGCAGAAGAGAAAGTGATGCTGAGGATGTTGTTCCAAAGTGAAAACCACAAACACACACACACACACACACACCTCCAAGTAGCTTTTAGTAGATCAAAGGAGTTGACCTCAGAGTCGAAGCTATCAAATTCTATTTTGCACACACCCCAGAGCGGAGGACGACTGTTCCTGCACTTTGGTTTGGAGTAAAACACACTTTACTTGACCTGATCCACAGTTCAAATTACACTGTGGATTTTTGGGGAGGCGTCACTTTTCTTGCACCTTTAGGGTAAACAACAACAAACACAGCTTTTTACTAAAGCTTGCTAGTCATGGCAGAGAGAGAGAGAGAGAGAGAGAGAGAGAGAGAGAGAGAGAGAGAGAGAGAGAGAGAGAGAGAGAGAGAGAGAGAGAGACCAAATCCATGAAGCAACACATGAAAGCCATACATGTGCCATGACAAATAAAAACACATCTAGCAGACGTCCCAATCGGTCTTGCCACAGAACTGAGTCAGGCTCTCTGACCACCGCAGAGCTGGAAATGTTAATGGCTGTTTATCAATTCCCGGCTCCTCCTTTAAAAAGTAACCTAATCAGCACCAGACAGCGAACGGACAAAGTTACCAACTGGCTGGTGAACACAGTGGATCATTTAGCAGTTTGAGATCCAGGTCATTTCCTCGGAGACCAAAACAGAACTAAAAGAGAGTGATTACTGGACTTGCATTGGGTGTGTGACCAGAGACTTGCCTCCAAATGAATCATAGTGTTGCTCTGTCTGTCGAATGTGTTAACAGACAACTTAAAAGGTTCAAAATCTTCTCTCACCCCTCTTTCCTCCCGCCTCCCCTCTCTCACCCCTCTTTCCTCCCGCCTGAACCGGTCAAGGCAGATGCAGACCTACACTGAGTCTGGTTCTGCTCTAGGTTTTATATCTATGCTTGCACATTGTGGCAACTGTCTCTATAATATTGTAATATCTTGACTTTTCTAAGTGATTTGGTTCTAAACAAATAACATTGAATAATATTATGTTTGCTGCTTGTTAAGGGGCAAAAAAATCCCAGTTAATAAAGTCCAATTTCGTCATAGGGAAAATATAGACTTTTATTTTTATTTTACATATATGGCCAACTACACATATTCTTACAATGCTTGTATAAAGACAAAGTAAGATGTATATCTGAGTGCAACAAACTTTATTTAACATAAAAAAAAATCTGAAATGCCACAGATACAGAAAGCAGAGAAGGAGAGCTCTGAATCATTATGCTGCAGTCTCTCTTTTTGTGATTAATTTGACATGCGTCTCATCTGTTAATCATAAGTCTGAGCACAAGACTAAGCAACTGGCATCTCCATTGTCTATAAAGTTTTCAGAGAGAGATGAGAGTCAGAAAGAGGCAGAGATGGAGAGGCCCTCAGGCAGCGAGGAGGGAAGTAGCTGTAATATTATCCAAAGACTGTCATATTTGCTCTGGCTCTTTTACTGCTGGCATGAAATTTTCCGTGTGTCATGATGGTTGTCAATATGGAGAGAGTGAGAGGAAGCGGACGGGAAAAGAGAGAAGAAAGATGCAGCGGTTTTATATCATACAGCAGTAGAACCTCTGATTGTAGCATCGTCCTCCGGATATTAATACCAAGTTAAAAAACAGAACTCATCACAACACGCCTGTCAACAAGATGATATCGACTGGTGACAGATGTATCGATGACTTAAATATTTAGAAATGTATGTGTTTCCATTGTTGCTCTATTTTTAACAAGGCTTCGAGGTTTAATTTATTTATGAAGGTAAGGGATTAACTTCAGAGAGGCTTGTTCGATTTTGGACCCGTTGCTCAGACTCAGTATACAGAATCCCTTTTGATAGTTTGATGTCTCTATCCTAAGTATTCGTTTTATTGCTAACGTGTTCTTATTGATCTTATTACATGTCTTTAATTTTATTGTAAAGCACTTTGAGCTGCATTTTACGCATGAAAGGTGTTGTATGAATATAATGCATTATATATTATTATTATTTACATGATTGTAAGAAGTTACAATCTTTAAAATCAAGTTTGTTACACAAAAGCTAAACAAATTATTTTCTTATTGTGTCGACTGAGTTAAATCAAATTCTTTATTCCTCACTCAAAATTATGCTTAAAATTATTCAGTTAATGGATTCAAAGCTGAATTCAGATTAGAGAAAAAACAGGTACATAATAAAAACACTGGCATTAAACATTGAGTGGAAATGAAGGAAATTACAATACAATTAAAAAGAACAATTTCATCCTATGAATCAAATCAACCGTGTTCTCTGTGTTTAGGGTTTGGAGATCATCAGGCTACCACATCTTCAAGAGCACATGGTGCACTTCTACATTTTAAAACACTCATTTCACTAAACTTCAGCCGAGACAGTCCTGCCTGATGTAAGCCTGTATTTGGGTCAGTGGGAGGCAGTGCTGGGTCTGATCCGATCTGGGTCTGTTTATCGGCTCCACTGTGCTGTGCTGCGAGCACCCAGGAGTAGCTGGAGTCCTTTCACGTCTCCGGTTCCTGAAGTGGAGCACAGCACCAAACCACAAAGTCAGCCCGTGTCTCTCAGAGAAACCCTGGGGCTCTGTCCCGAATACGGAAAAAACATTCACAGTCACCAACAGCTCAAAACTCCCCTGCAATAATTCGGTTTTAATAATCTAAATAATAATAGATTAATGTAATGATGGCTGCTTTGGTTTGTTTGTATTTCTCCTCCTTTGTCTGTTCGTTTTCTTTTGCAAATTGTAGATAAAATATGTAGGAAAACATTAAAAACCGTAGAGTTGACTAACATCCCTGGCTCACACAGACAATCGCACAGAAAGGCACATACACACAGATGTTATTAACATGCACGGCACACACACACACGCATTACTTATGCCTGTTTGCCACAGAACGCCTGGACATCATAGGTTGACAAGCGAGTCGCTAAATAAGCTGAGATATAAATAAAAACCCACACATCTGCCATCTACCTCAATCAGTCACTTCCTGTCTGAGAGTGACAGCCACTAATGGACAGAGTTGATGTAGCCAGTTATCCTTGATGTGTCTGTGTAGGAGTGAGTGATGCCCTCGTCCTCTGCTCTTCCTGTAAGACTCTCGAGCCTCCAGACAACCTGGAACACGCCGTCCTCGCCTGCCATTGGCTGCCACGGCGTGACACAGTCTGACCTTACAGCTAATAATAACAGAAAGGCCACGCACCCTTATAAACTCTGCTGACTGCTGGGGAAGGAGAGAAGATGGGGACTGATCTGATGGTGAGACAACAGTCCCAGACAGAAAGAAATGCAGTGTGTGTGCCCATGCTGTGTAAAGGTGGCTATTAAGTCTTGTCGTAAGATCTTAGTTGAGCTGCATTTTCTTTTCAAGTGATCAATGTGATTCAGAACTGATCAAAACAATATCTGACCCTTTATGCAGGCAGGAGTAGAAATGTGTGCGTCCACGGTTCAAGGGGCAGAAAGTTTTCCCCTTGCCCATTGGCTGGGTGGTTTTAGTTTGTTTGTGAGAAGAGTTGCAAAAAAACTGCTTCATATATTTCCACATAATTCAGTGGAAGGATGGGACATGGGTGAAGAGTCTTTTCATTAATTATGTGATTTTGTTATGTAAATTTGTAGTTTTACACTTTTATATTTGTATATTTAAAATACGTATACTTTAAACCTAATATGTTAAATTCCAAACTCAAATTCGTCTTAAATTCTGCTCTTGTCGTCGACAGTTGTTTAGTGATTGTTTTTTAGTGAAGAAGAAAAGTATTGGTTCAGGTACTATTTACTGTTTCAAAAGTAACAACTACACACCGGTATCAGAAAGAATCCAGACGATACCCATCACTATTCACTTGTGGTTTTTACTCAACATGTATTTTGTTGAGCAATAACTTTCAGTGTTGACTTTATTCTCATTTGACAACAAACATTATCTTAATCAAGTTTTAAATTACAAACCATTTCCTATTCCAGTTCTTATCACACTGGTGTTTGTTCAAGTGCAAATTTTTCTGATAAGTTTGGTTTGAATTATTTATTTGATGCTATGGAACCAAGGTGAAACATCATGATTGACAGCTGATACTGACTTGCGATTGGTCGAGGGCCTGTATCAGCGGGACCTCGCTCCCACGGCTCTGCCTAGACTTTGGTTCCATTTTGGGGTTTCAATTCTGGATAGAGGAAGGAAGTTGTGACGTGTCGTCCATCTTTGTAAACATTGCCAACTTAATAAAGCAGCTATTTTGAACCTAAAACATGTTCGCAAATAAGAAAACATAAATCATAGCTATGTGACATCAGGACACAGTTTTTGAGAATATTATCTTATCCTATAGAAACACACAGTTGATGTCCTGCTGGCAGGGTCAGTAAACAAGAAAGTAGTTATGTCTGGAGAAACATGTTAGTGTTTGGCGTCAAGGCTCCGACAAAATCACTCCCCCAGATATGATTACATAGATATGATGGGAGTGATAAGCAAATATTTATAACACCCTGTCAGAGCCTACAGGTGGATGCTGGGGTGGTGGAGGGGCTGACACAGCAACGGGGCAAGCAAAGGGAGTGATGGGAAATTTTCTCTGCTTAAATAGACCACCTAATAAGGGGGGGGGGTATTATAGATGATTGTGGAGAGTGAGGTATGTATCATTACGTATGTCATATGATTGGAGCAGTGCATCCCCAGTTGGCTCCATTTTTGTCATTTAATCTGGATGACTTGCTGGGCGGTGAATATACAACATCAACATTCTGTGTCATACTTTGAAGATAAAACTGCTTTATGACTCGCCAGGAATGTTTCAAGGTAAAATAAAAATAGTTGCATAAGAGAGAATGGTAAAGAAGAAAAATGTAAAAGCTGCCTGTATTGAACACAGGATCAAATGGGTGTCAAACTAAAAGATGAAACCAGGCAAAATATCTATTCCATCTTTGTAGTGACAATACCAGATAATAATTGACAATATTTCATATCATATTAAACCTGTTGATTTGCTTTCAGGCATTTATTATTTCAGAAAAGCAGAGGAGCACTTATTGAATCTCTCTGATGTGTTTTTCGATGTTCTGGACCTTTTTCTGTTGCTATAAACACGTCTGACCCGCACAATCTCCTGCTGCGTTTCTCATATTTGAAAGGAAAAGCACATCGCTGTATGATTCAAGGTAATCAAGTTCGATTTTGCTTTTTAATCTGTAGCTCCTCTCACTGAGATTAGGAAATGAAGATAATTAATAATAAGTCAATAATTAATAACTATTCAGCAAATTGTACTTTATGTGGTGTAAAATGGATCTACTGCAGAGTCTGTGTGTGATTGTGTAACTTTTTTTTGTGAGACATTTACACGTGTTCATTCAATTTGCGCCGTGTGTCCCTGATCGTCACCCCTGGTCATGATGGATAATCACATCATCCTGGTGATTTTATGCCTGAGCTTCAGACGCTGTAGAGGATTTGTGTGATTATAATCCAATCGTCCTGGATGGATACTAACGCCTCCTGGAGTCACGGCACATTGAGGAGTGTCAGAAGCTGCCGCTGGAGGACACACACAGGAATCTTGTTAATGGGACAGTGGGAAAGTTGGTCCACCTTTAACCTCTCTGACAAGTGCTATCTTAGCAGCCTCTGCTTCTCTGAGCGTCACACTCCCACCGAGCCGTCAGCTGTCAACACTCCTGCAAGTGACAGCTTTGTAATATGTGTGAGCGCTCTTAAAAGCAATCTCTCTTTCCTGACGCCTTCAAGACCCAACAAATAGCATGACCACAGCAGAAGCACCGAGATAGTTTCCTTGTAAAAGCCCTTGTAGAGCCCTCCTGCTGCTCTCTGCTGCACCCAGGGCGATAAGGTGGTTTTATAAATCGCACACGCAGCTGCAGGGAAGAACCGTTTCAACATTGTTTGCAAGGCAGAGACGGTTCTTCACAAAAAGTGTAAAACTGAAGTCTGTGAAAACACGCTTGATGACAAAATATAATGTTTTCAAATTCTTGTTTCATATTTCTGCAGTTGTTTCAGACAATAGTTTTCACATCTTTTGTCATATATCTAACACAAATATCTGTTTTTTTAATAGGTGGTGATGCATTTGTATTGTTCGGGATCTGAACACGGATTGGAATTCAAATGCTGAAGCATGGTGTATAAATCCCACTGTGGAAAGATCAACGTCAACATCAGCGCCGGCATCAGCTCTTATCACCAAAAACTCTTGAATGTCATTGTCTTTCCAAGTGGGAATCTTCTTTTGCCTCAGCTTTGTGTATGGCTCGTTTTTTTAAACATGAGATGTTTGTATTCGAGCAGATTTGCGTCAGAAACATTATCTGTGCACTTGTTTACTCTCTGCGAATTCTCCTGACGTTATCCTGCTATATTCTCACATGGGCTCACTCTGACCTTTTCCAGACATTTTATTTGGGGGCTGGCAGGAAAGGTTCCCTAAAATGTCAAGAGCAACTAATTTGGACATTTGCGTTCTCACATGCAGCCCCTCCCCTCCAGACTTCAGGGAAATGGCCAGACTTCAGTGCAGGTCTGAAAGCAGCAAAAGAGACATTTCACACTCTCTTTGCAGATCCTGACTATGATAGAAGAGCTGCAAATAAATTCAATTTAAAAGAATCATATCAAAGCTTTTGCTGCGATTTTTCAAACAGCATGAGATACGACTGCCTTAGTAGGAACAGTCAATTTACATTAGATCATCATTATAAAGAACTAATGAAGAGGCCACTTTTGATCTATAGGGTATTAAGTGGAGAAGAACTGCCGCATCAGTTTGAATCAAAGAACCTCTGACAGGTGCTTTACGGGTTCTCAGCTTTGTTTGATGTGCTAAATGAAAGGGTATCATTTTCATTTCTCCTTGCTCTTCCATCCTGTTTCTTTCTTTTTTTACGATGACAAATCTGTCACCAAGTGCAGCCGTATACCGAACTCACAGATCATTTCCAAGGGAAACTGCTTTAGAGGCGTGATGGGGTGAGAAATGGTTTGTCTTTCTAATTCACAGCTGCCACGGATGTGAAGAAAAGTGAATGGGAAGAGAAGCGGAGCACGTCCACAATGACCCCAGTGTCAGCCTGTGTGTAGGAATATGTGCACCGTACGTGTGGGTTTGCACACGCAACCTGTGCGAAGGGTTTGGAGGAAATGTTGGATCGGTGTTATTGGTGCACTTAACATTCCTCCTGTATGGCGACCCATGCGGCAATCAGCCGGGTGACAGGACTTCACACCTTATTAAAGTAGCAAACACCAGTGTGATAAAGATGACAGTGAAGCAGATGAGCTGCGGCGAGGAGCTGCCACATGAGCAGGAGCCTCTCTCCGCAGACAGAATACAGGCCGTTAGCCACATCTGGCTACATGAAACCCACTTTAATTTGAAGCAAAAAGGTCATCTTAGCACATTTCAGCCCTTCAGCGACGCCCCAGGTGACCGCTGGCCGCGATATTACGAGCCTGCCAAGTTGCCCTGAGGTGTCCACCCTGCCCAAAGTTCCCTCAGGCTCAATGGGTCTGAGAGGGTTTTCTCAGAGGAAAGGAGTCGTTGAAATTCCAAACGAGTCCTCTGGCCATCTGAACATGGCAAAACTCGATGCAGAGCAGCTGAGATGATGATGGAGTTCAGTTGTAAAGCATCTTAAGTGTGGCAAAGGTCTCTAAATGCCACGCTCTAACTGAGTGTCTAGGGGTGCAACACACAGCTAAAGCGTGTTTTTACATCACAATCTGTGTTTGGATAATTATGGCCAATGGACAAGGTTTACATCAGAGGCTGTCGGAAATGATTTAAATTGCTTTATTTATATATAAATATTTAGTTTTACATTTGCAAGTGTGATCTGGAAACCTAAAGTCACCAGTGCACATATGAAAAGATTTTTAATATATGTATGATGCTTCTCAGTCCAGTGATTTAACTTGTAATCGAAAAGTATTCGCCTGTTTTTGACAGAGTAGAACTAAACACTAATTAAACAACATTAGTTTTTAACAGTGGATTGAAACTGGTCACAATTGCATTGGGCCTTGGGTCTTTTCCTAAAAGCTGTAGGTAGATTTTCTAATAGGAATAAAATAATAAAAAGAATAAAAAAAAAATAGAAGTGGCATCTTAAAAATGAGAATGAGAAAAAGAAAGCTACTGACATGAAGGTAAAAAAAACAAAAACGTTTTGGCCATTACAGATGTACTTTGGGACAGACCTGTACTTTCTCTGCGTGTTCAGAAAGCCAATTATCTGTTTATATACAAAAAAAATCGTATTTGTATTTGATTCTCTTATAGGCTCTTAACTCTCAGAACGATCCACAAAGTCCACAAACTGCACCTCCACTAAAGAAATCCAGTGCAGGTCTTTTTCTACCCACAATCTTGACTCCCTCTCCCCGCATGTCTCCAAACAGTGGGACAGTCAAGCTTTTCTCCACAGATAAAGAGACGTAGGAGAGACTATTGCATCCAGGTTCCGCCCCAGCATGGCACTGTGCTGTGCCATATGAACGCGAGCCAGGAGCTGCAGGAAAGGATGTGGGGCACAAAATCAATTTCCTCTGTCGCCCCACCAGGACCGGCTGCTCCCCTGGACCAAATAAAGTGTAATCCTGCCACGACTCCTCAATTAAATCAAACTCTAAAAAAGTATATTATGCTCTGTGACTTCTCTCTATCCTTTCAAAAGGAGATTAGCCACGGAAATAACTTCTTGACAATAATGGAAATGTTATTAAAAAATGAGAGGGGAGACGATTCAGGACATTTTGGTTTTCTTCTGTCGCCGGTGGGTGAGCTTCCTCTTCAATAACACACAAAATGTGGAAGTTGAGAAGATGTTTCAAATTAATCTAGTGTGTGTGTGGGCTCAGACCTAATCTCATTACACAATAATAGTAGATTGTCTTTTGCCAGCCAGGTGGATTTAAAAGAAACATCTGTCTGCAAACGAAACAATCACTATAAATGGCATCATCAAATAGCCAAAGGGAAAGTGTATATAACAACAGAGGAAGGCACTTTCATTAACAAAATGTATGAGGAGAAAAGGAGACCAATATATCCTTTGTCAGCTGTCTCCCTCTCAGATGCAAAACACATGTTTCAAGGGAAAAGCGAGCGCGTGTCGTCCCCGCAGGAACGACAGCACAGATGAAAAATGAAGTTGAGCGGGGGGATGGGGAGAAGGTGTAAATGAAAACTTGTCAGTCGAGTATGGGCTCCCTCTGAATCCTCCTGCTACTATCCCTCAATTGACCCCTGACCTCCTCTTCAGAGCGTGGCTGAGCTCCGCTGAGATGATGGGGTGTAAAGGAGGGAGAAGAGAGTGAAGAGGAGGAATATTTCAAGAGGCGAAAGATGAAGAGCACAGGCAATCAGGAAATCCTTGTCATCGTGTAACAAGGAGGCTGCACTGGTTTTTTTATTCATAGATTCATGGTCATTCTTCACATGATGGAACACGACTCAGGGCTGAGCAAAGTCACCAATCCAGTGATAGAGGAAAGAGAGTGTTGTCAGATTTAAAACATAGGTGTATTCAATGCATGAACTTACATGTGTGTATGGTGTATACAAATAACTATACCATATATTTCATACAGGTATATGGTTAGAGGTATATAGGTTAGTTTAGAATCACATGTTAGATGCATTCAGAACACAGAGAGAAAGAGACAATCGTTCATCCTGAATCTAAGTGTCATGATAAAGACTTTTCACTTCAACGGCACATTTCATGTTGATTTCTATGGATTTTTTTCCCATTTGAGACCATTTCTCAACAGATGATACCGTGGATCAACGTGAAAAATGACTTGTATGCAAAACATCTATAATCCAGTAAATGGACAAACAAACCCAGCGAAACTCTCATGAATCAGCAACTAATGAAGCCAAAATTATTGAGGAACATAACAGAAAACAACAGCAACAAGGCTGTGATTGGATCAAACCAGACAATAACCGACTAAAGTAAGAACACTTTTAGAGAGGTCTAGTTTTTGGAAACCAAAATATATTATCTGCAATATGAATTAGGACAAGAGCAATAACTACCTGTCCTGTGTGCAGGTGACTCAGTATCTTAATATATATATAATAAACAACACAAGGTTGAAATCTAATTATCTGGGCTGCACAAATCGGCCCCAGACTTATGCACCAGCCCTTAGGCACCAAAATCGGAATATTCTCACAGCCAAATTGTTTTGTGTATGTCCACCCATTATCAATGCCCCTTATGGAGCAAATCCCAGCTGACATTGGGCGTCACCAGTCCATCACATGACCAACACACACAGACAAACAACCATTCACCCATACAGGCAATTTAGAGTGTCCAATGAACCCACTCTCCTATGTCTTTGGACTGTGGGAAGAAGTCGAACTATGAAGAGAAAACCCACGCGCACATTTTTCAAACCCAGAACCTCCTTGCTGTGTGGCGACACTGCTGACCACTGCTCCACCGCGTCACCTTAAGTGCACGTACATATATTAAATGTTAAAGTGTTTTAACGATTCTAAAGCTAAAAGAAACAAAGATTGTCCTCACATCAAACTGAGAGGAAATTCACTGCATGTTTCCTCGGGTGGAGGCTTTAGTGGAATTGATTTTTAATTTGGTGTTTGTTTCCATGTTGGCAGTCCGTCCAGGCTGTCATGCTGCTGTCAGGAATGATGTTGTGCAGGTTTTTTTTGCTGCTCTACAGATGTGTGGACCTCTGCAGCACACTGTGAATGAGTAATCCCCGTCTTGACCTTACACACCTCCCACTGTTTGTAACAGCCCCACCTCACAGCCTGTGGTAAATGTTGGCATTAGCATTTTGGCATTTCCAGTGTTTGTGCTTTTTTGCATGTGTGATTCGTGTTGTGCTTCAGCTCAAGTGCAGCCAGGCTCTGCATTACTGACATTTTTCACAGTTTTGTTCTAAATAATTATAATGGAAACATGATTTCAGAGGGTCCCAGTCCCCAACAGGAGGAGGGGACTAATCCTAGAAATCCCTGGTAGATATTCTAAACTTGATGCCTGCCCTTTTCAGGGGGTTCAAAAGCTCACTTTTCACTGATCTCATTACAGACAGTGGCATTTCATTAGCCAGGATCTATCATAAAGCACCATTATCTTCCCATCTGATGGAGTCTGCTCTTCACAGCCTCCCAGGCCTGCTATAAATGATAGCTAATCTAATCCTGGAGTGAGGAGAGGAGGAGAGGGGGGAGGGGGGGGGGTGAGGAAGAGGAGTTGAAGGTAACAAAGTGAGAAAATGTGGAAAGCATGCTTCCTTTTTGTTTGTACTAATTGTTGCATCATGCAGGAGCCTGCAGGAATCAAACTTGTGAAAAATCTGCAAGCATGAAATATTCAATATTTCTGGCTATTGTTTCAGCCCAGCTTCACGGGTCAACTCTACACAGTCAATCTGCTTTTTGCCTAAATTATGTTTCACTGCAGTCTGAATGATGAATGTGTTACTGGCTTCTACATTCCCAACCTAAAGGGCTCTTTCATCATAAACAAAAATCACTCAATACATTCAGCTAAAGCGATGTCCTCTACCGCCTAAGCAGCCCTCTCCAGGGAGCGCACTCTATGACAGCGGTGTAGATGTTTGACCTCTCGACCTGCGTGAGTGTGTGGGAGGCATGTGAACAGCCGAGCTACCAGCGGTAATTAACTCAATTACAGTGAACTGTGCGCTGGCATTATGTTATAGGCTTTAATTAACAGCGGAAAAGTGACCCGGCCCTCCCAATTTATGGCTCCTTGAAATAATAGACTCTTGATGTTCTGATATCACAGCTGTATGTTTGCAGCGCGCTGGCATCACTGCAAGCTTGAATTCACAGTTCAAGACTCTTTAAAAGGAAAAAGGAAATGGTATGAATTACTCTGCTTTTCAGCAAATACTTGTGTTTTTGTGTGAGAAATCCTGCCAAAGACGACGTTTCTCGACTGTTGTGTGCGTCATCACAGGCGGGATGAGGAGGTTCTCAGCTGCCGCCTGTCAGCCGAGCAACAGCAAGTCTATGAAAAACCTTTGAAGTGTAAAGCACCAAAGCTCTGCTATGTTCAATTACGAATCAGTGTTTCTGCTGATATTGACAATGCCTAGTGTTACCAACTCAATATTGACTAAACCGGAGGAGAGATAAGGTTGGAGGGCTTTCCAGTCAATAGTTGATGAATTTAAAGGTCCGTTAGAGGAGCATAAACCCACTGAGCTTAAAAAAGTAGTTTGATGGATCGGTTTTCTGACAAATTGGAGCTGTATTGTCCTTTTAATTTAGAGCTGGATATCGTGTAGCCTATTATATATATTATTATAACTGTAGCACGCAGCTCAACAAGGCTGTGATACAATTTTGAATTAGTCTTAGTTCTATGTCAAATGTCCTTGTTAGGTTGCATCATAATTAATCAACATCAACCAGACCTTTAGTGTTAAGGCTCATTTAAGCTGCCTTTACATAGTAATGGGATACATCCCCTTCAAACGATCGAACTAGCGAGTCAAAAGTTTGTGACAACAACAAACATGGCGATGGTGGAAAAGGCTGCGTTTAGAAAGAGGAAAAAGCAGCTGCTCTGGTGAAATAACATCATATAGATACACTCTGCACCTTTGTATCTTTTTTTTAAATTAAAATAAAAATAAAAATAACTCAAATATCTTCTTCTGGAAGGCCAAATATTCTTAGCCCCTAAATGCAACTAACAAATACTAATCAAACATGGGCATGAGTGAGCATCTGTGTGTGTGTGTGTGTGTGTGTGTGTGTGTGTGTGTGTGTGTATAAATGAGAGTAAAAAGCACTTTGTGCATCTCTCAGTTTAATAGAATAAATAATAAGCACTTAATAAGATTTTCCAGGCAGTACGTGAGTACCCATAATTCCCACAATCCCAGTGCCCAATCAGACTAAGTACAGTTAACCATCAATGTGGCAATTAATTCACGATCTCCCCCCACCTGCTCGCCACCACCAGCATCATTTCCTGTTTAATAGGAGACCTGGATGTTAATCCCTCACGGATATTAGCTTCATCAGGAGGATCGGGGGGGAACACACTGTGATTAACAGAGCGGAGTTCACTCACATGAATAGATAATTCTTTTTCATTGCTTTTTCTAATTCGTCATTTTGTCCAGGTCACATGATACCTCACTATCATGCTGATCTCATGATAATGACTTGGGTTAAGCTACTGTGTTTATGAAGGCAGGGTAGGATATTAGGATATGAATAAAGAGAGGAGACTAAAATGTGATGAGGTGAAGTATCGTGAACAAACCAAGAGGTGAGCCACTATGACATCACCCACTGCTTTGTGACCTTTCGTTTTGAGGCTTCAAAGGCCAGCGCCATATTGTTTGTTTTTGACTGAGAGTTGGAGGCCCACCTACATCTGCAACCTGCACCCATTGGACGGTACTCGCTGTCAATCACACGGTATCCACGTCGCCATCTATCTGACTATGAATTGGACCATAATTCATTAAACATCATGCTGTGCTGCAAAAGAAGACTTGAAATTAGAGTTTGATACCATAATCCCCTGGAAAAGGTTTACAGAAGTTATAAATCAAGTGAAGAGTAGAGTCATTTTCTCATAGATTTCTCTAGAAACAATCAGTGGACTTGCCCTCTGCTGGTCGTTTGAGAGAATACAGATTTCAGGCTGCTTCTAAATTGGCCTCACTTTCCAGACCCAGAGTCTAACTCCCTTTTTATATACAGTCTATGTCACAAACATAACACACTGTACACCTCGCTCTTGGTTCCCATCCCAGTCAGTGATTGGTTTATAGTTGAGGAAACCAAAACAGTGTGTGTGTTAAAAAGAAATATCTTTGCTGAGACAAGCTTATTTTGTTCTGTGGGCTCATTCATTTCTGTTTGGGAGACATGTTGAAGTTACATACTTTCTGTTCCTCACAGAGTAAATCTGTCAGTAAGAGATGTTGCTCTATTTCTTCTCTGTCAATCACTATAGGACAAGGCTGTACAAATGCAACGTGTGGAGCTCAACCAACAATGAGCTGATCCTACTAATAAGTGTTGCCTTGGTAGCCACAGCCTCATATAGGACCCATTCTGTGAAAGCCCATTTACACATCCTGTTTGCAGGAAGAAATAAACAAAGAAAGAACCGAGATATGGTACAAAAGAAGCAGGCGGCAAATGTTGAGAATGTCAACTATAATGTCAAATACATTATTGAGCTGCTTTCAGACATAAACTGAACTACAGATAATCTCCTGACACTCTCAAGAGGGGCTGTATGTGAGAACGCAAATATCTGAGAGAGAGAGAGAGGCTACTGACGATCTCTGCAAATAAAGTTGTGTACAATATTGTTAAAGCAATAAAGAATAATATGGATAAATATGTTATGATAAGACCCTGGCTGCCTACATACATATTGTCAATACATTCATATTTAAAATTTAATTTTCAGTCTTCTACGTGGCTGTAATGATGCAACACCCACACATTCACGTAGAGAGAGAATAATACAATCTGCAAGGATTGCATCACACTTGTTGAGAGTCTGCTGCACAAAGAGACATGAAATACACTGTTATGGTTACAGGGGTCAGACCTAACAGCTCCTGCCAGTGAGCTTCAAAGGGACACAGTGCGGCCTTACACAGTGTAACACAGAGAACAAAAAACACCTCCCTGGGAATTCATCCTCCTCAGTGAAGTCTGAATTCCTACACTTGTCTGATACAGCGCTTCCTCCCCTGTCTTACGTCCAGCGAGCCCTCGAGTAATCCCTGAATGGCAATTGTAGCGACGCCTGATGCTTCCTGGCCTTCAGCAGAAGCAGAGAGAAGATGATAGACGTGATTAGGTGATTAGGTCTCATCCTTCGACCTGCAGTTACAGATGCGGGCAGGTTCTGTTGTGTATCTAACCTCATCACTGCCGTATTAGCTCCAGCCGCTGAGGAGAGTACGCAGCCACAGGTGACGCTAATGATGGAAAGAACTCTCCACACGGGCATCGTGATTAGTCAAGGGCCTGGGCTGGTCGTTATTTATCGGGGGATGTGATGAATAAAACATAAACTGTCAACCAATGGTAATGAGAGATGAGAATTTTTATAGAAACACAGCAGAAGGAAAACTTAAGAGGGCAGAAGTGGACAATACGTGCAGGAGAGCTCCCCAAACTGACAGAGTGTGTTGTTTGCTCACTACATATGGATGAAGCCACATAAATTGAAGTTTCAGTCTTAGTTTCTAGGCTTCTGTCAAGCATTTCAAACTACATTTTGAGAAGTGCTTTATAGTTAAAGATATTATTATCATATTGTAATACATTCAGATATATTAAAACTATCATGCTTTAAACATAGAAAAGAAATCTGAAAGTTGACCAAATTATATCAGCATGATATATTCTGCTATAATATATAACATAACATCTAAAAGATTGTATGTAAATAAATGTTTTCATCTCTGTAACTTCCTCCACACTCTATGTCCTGGCATGTTAAAATAGCTTTGGTTCATGCAGAATGATTTAGTGTGAGCGAAGCAATTTATCACAGGAAATGGCAGCGAGCAGAACAGAAGAGGCGTCACTGATAAATGGAGGTGAGGGGAAACGGTACAATGAAGATTAGAGATAGTGAGAAAGAAGCCACTCTCTGTCCTTGACCCATCCGGTGCCAGCTCACCTTCTCTGTATTCATGGGATATGTGAGTTATGGGCTGCTCCTACACCACACATATTACTCTGTGAAAGGCACAGTTCTGATCTCTCATGCTTTGCCAGTCTAATCGTTTGACCTCCTTTGGGCCGTGTGCACACATGCAAGCACACACCCGGTGAAATGGCAAATAAATAATTAAATCCATTCTGTTCTGCTACAGTGCCATATGGAGCTTGGCAATACACCGTACAGGAGTGGAGAACATCCCTGAGGACAGAGCAGCACAACTCGCTGGGCAATGAGCCTGGAGTGCGATGTTTTCCAACCACTTCACTGAGTCTTACCAGAGTTATCAAGTGGAGCTTGGTGAAACAACTACAGCCGTTCATCCTCCGACTAACGCAGTGTCAATCCACTGACACACTGTACGGACTCAGCTGAGGTACGTTGATGCGGAAAGATCAGGGAAGCCTCACCATCAAAATCAATATAACTGCAGCCATCACGTCTGAGAACATGAGCATTTTACTTGCAATCAAACACACGCACATACACACACACACACACACACACACACACACACACACACACACACACACACAAACACACACACACACAAGACCTGAATACAAGCTCCTCCAGGTTGTGAAAACGTTAACAGGAAACAGCAGCAGAAAGAGTAATGAAGGCAGTTTGAATCGATTGATAAAAGCTTCTGCTCGCTCCTGGACTCACACAAACACAAATATTAAAGCCTGACAGCAGACCTCTGATGATCAGCAAAACAAAGTAGTGCCACACCAGCTTTTCATTACAGAAGCTTGGATGTTGGGGTCAAGGAACTGATTTACTTCACAAATTTAGTGTAGCTTATTATATTCATTTGTAAGAAGCTGAGTTTAAAGATGTCACCCCCCCCCCCCTCACACACACACACACACACACACACGCACACACACGCACACCACAAAGGTAAAATAGGCTGACCGTGCACAGCAGATCTCATTCTGTATATAAGATAAGGTAAGATAATCCTTTATCAGTACCAATACACATATTGACACACAAACTCATTCCAAAGGACATTTGTCTGGCTCTACTGCCTTCCTAACTATGCCTAAGAAATAAGCAAAAACAAAATGAACACATTAGCAAACTGTTGCTTTTTTCACTTCCAACTGTTATGCATTAGCATTTTAATTAACACTTCTGCCAAGGAGATTATGTTTTGTATGCATTGGTTTGTTTGTCTGTTACGTAGCAGGATTACGCAAAAACTGCTGGACAAATTAACATCAAACCTGGTGGAAAAGGCAGGTTTAGGGAACTGATAGTTATGAGAGTGTGGAATTTGGTGCAGCTCCAAATAAAAATCTGTGAATGTTGGTGGAGGTATGTATTCAGTCATGTTTGTCGAGTGAAAGTCAAACATCAACTCCCTTTTTGCTCTGTTTTTGGTCTCTACCAACTCCTGAGTGAAATGTGGCTCTGAAGTTGCTAAATGCTCCAACACATTCACCAGCTGCTCTCTATGTGTACAAAGGGTTTAAAGCTCATTTCTGAAATAGGTGCTTGCTGCAGCCAAACATGACACTATGAGAGCATTGACAATGAACCCTAACAAGAAAGCTGTGAGCTGGACAGCCAAACATTGAGCTGACACCTACTATAGAGATCCATAAAGCCGAGTGAGCGGCAGAGAGATGCATCCCTTCATCACGTTAAATCCCTTCGACTCGTTTGCGCCCCGCACATCTATCTCTCGCTCTCTTTTCACCCTGTGTGTTTGTTTCTCTCTCTTCAACGTGTGAATGATGTGCTTGTTTGTGTGTGTGTGTCGTCCAGTGTCTCTGCAGCAGCTGGAAGATGCCTGACGTCCTCCCAGGTCGTAGTCTTCATTACGTTTACAATCTATACTGTAAATCATCTACAGTACGTTGTTGTGTTCTGTTAACATGTCATCCATTACATGTCAGAGGACAGAAAGGGTTGTATGTTGTATGGATTGATTTTGGATAGATAAATAACGTCTTACTTGACTAGACAATGTTTGCTCATTGCCATTTCATATATTTTTTAATCATAAAAATAGTTGCTTTAAGGAAAACCTTAAAAAGGCCCAGAAATAATCCCAGCATTACTGAAAACAAGTAAATATGGGTTAAGGCACGAACAGTAAAGATACTAGATTGTGTCTGTTGGGATTGGACTCTATATATATTTAGCGTTTTTCAAGTCTTATTGACCACTTAAAGCCCTAAATGGTACAAGTCACACTCACACACACATTCATCTAGTGCCTCTATATGCAGCACATTGTTTCTACACAGCCATCAATGACAACTTAAGGTTCAGGACACTTGAATGCAGACTGGAGGAGCCAGAGATCAAACCAGTGACCTCCTGGTGAGTGGATGACCCTCTCCACCTCCTGAGCCACAGCAGCCCTTCCTAATGGTGGGAACCATTTTTATAAGACCCATTGTCACAGCACAACAGGGTGTCAGACCCCATTCAGACCTGATACTAACATCCGTCCTGAGTGATCTAATCACCAGTGCATGGACTGTTTGAGGTGTGAACGCGCCCTAGACGCCTTGAGGACTCATTTAACATGCGATCACTGAATGCGGAGGTGGTCTGGGATGCATGTGGTCGGATTCGTTTAGCAGTGTGAACTCAAACGTCTCCCGGGCCACATCTAAAAGGAGCGTCTACTCAACTCTGCCACAGATTAATTATTTGTGGCCTCAACATTAACATTTCCCACCATGTGTTGATTTAAAATGTTTCTGTTATTTCATTGTAAAGCAGCTCATTGATTCCCTCAGCCTCCTCCTGACTCTGCCCTCCACCTCTCACACCGACACACACACACACAAACATGTTGACAAAGGACCCATGTGTATCATCACACTGGATAAAAACATCATTTGGTCATGAACATTGTCGTGTTCTTTTATCCCGAGATATGAGAAGAGTCTCGGTTTGGTTCAACAAGTATTTATGTAGAAGCAATGGAAAGTACAGCATAGCTATGGGCACTCAATGCACAGCCAAATCAGTAGCACAGGGTAGTCAAGAGTCGCACCGAACGGACGGCAGGTGCATTACTTATAATAGTAGGTAAAACTTCATTGGTCAATAACGAGGGGGAGTCGCCGTAGTATTAGACTTTGGCTTTCCCTTGCTGGTGCGCAGGCGTGGTCCCCAGCCTATTGGCACTGGAATCGAATGATGACGAGCCGCTCCCAGTTTCTCCCCTCCTTTGTAGCATCAGGGCAAATCTTCACATTTCTGACAGTGTTTTGGTTTTGTGTTTTAAAAACAAGCCTTGACGGTGTTGTTGTAGATTGGAGTGAGGAATATTGTGTTCCTGCTTTAACGGCTGTATGTTCTGTAAAAATATAAAAGTAATAAACAATTCATCACAAACCATGATTATCCTTGATAATAAACCTATAAAGTCCTATTGTGTTGATCGGCACAACAACCCTACATCACAGTGAATGCCTGGCCTGTCAAAATAAGATGGGTGAGGGGGAGCGGCGGCAGCAGGGAGGCGAGCGATATGCCGACATCCAGAGATATGGTGAATGTGGAGCAGAGACGAAAAGTGATGCAGAGATTAAAATTGAAATAGGTGGGAGAGTGCGAGTGCCACCAGAGGAGAACAGGGGTGTGAAAAGCAGGCGAGAATAAAAAGATATGGTGACAGATAGGAGGTGAGAATGAACGGGGGCCAGACAGAGGGCGACAAGAGGCGACCAGATCCCACGGACTGGACGGACGGATGTGTGAACAAGCGCTGGACAGATGATTAGCACGTCACTGTGCGGTTTCAGTCCTGCGAAGACATGTTGGCTGACTGAGACGATGAAGAAGCCTGTCACATCAGTGGTGAGAGGAGGGGGCGGGGGGGCACCCTCCACAGGCTGGGGGCTGGGGAGGTGGGTGGAGGGGCCTCTGCTGCAACTGTCTAGTGATTGCGACAATCAGCAACATTCTGTAAAATTAAAATCCCATTTTGAACAAGCCCTGAAAAATAACAGATCCAGAGCTGCTCCACTGTCGCTGTGTATGATCAGAACCAGTCTGAAATTAAATGTAAAATATAATATAATTTGTTGTGTCTCTGCAGATGCTGTGGTAAAAACACAATAAATGTCAGATTATTATAATTTTTCTTGTTTTGCTAAGATTTAAAGGAACCAGACAGTTAGCCGTGGCTTCAAATTTGTCTCTATGGGCAGATAGGACACTTTTCACAAATCTAAAGTTCAATGTGTTTTACCTCCTCACTGTGCTTGGGCAATGCAGAAGCATTTATACAAAAAATCTTCGTGGAAATCCATCCAGTAGTTTTTGTTTAATCTTGCCTATAAACAAATGCTGAGGAATATATAACTTTCTTGATGAAGGTAATTCTTGTTATTTATCGCCCAAACCTAATTACAGCAATGGTTATGTTAAGGAAAAGATCTGTGATTTCAGAAACAACACGTTAATTTAAATCTTTTGGGCATGGATGTTAGCTCCTGCATGGATGTTAGCTCCTGGCTCTTGCGCTTTGTATGCCCATTCACTCCAAACATCTCCTGGCGACTCTTCTCCCGATAATAAAAGCAGTGCTTGACTCATTCCAAAAAAAACCAAAGTCGCCTCTGAGCAGAATCCAGCCAGCAATTACGTTTCCAACAAAAGGAATTTGCTTTTAAACTTTAGTCGCTTAGAAACATAATTTCTAGAAGACAGGGTTGGTTTCTGGGAGCTGGCACAGGAGGTGCAGAGCAAATTTCTGCTATTTATAGTAAATTTTTAAAAATTATAGTGATTCTCTATTTGCACTGCTCCCTGGAATTAGACTCCTAACCCATAAAGTATATTGTAGGGTGACATCACAAGGATCTTAACATTAGAAAGGTTAAAAAAACACTTACAGCTCAGCTTACGTATTTAATTCAGGGTTGGATATTCAGTCTCCTCCCTAACATGCACAATAATGAGACGTGGGGAAGATGGCTCTGTAAATCCCAATGGGAGTTATAAGGGAAACGGCAATAGGGGTCGTGAGAGGGGCAACATGTAAACATGCACATAAACACAATGGAAGCAGAAAAATGTGGGCTGAATATATTATGTTAAAATGAACTAATTCCACTCCAAGCCCTGCCCTGATTTAATAAACCCCATTGATGAACGCGAACACGGCACGCACGTGAGGTAATTGATAATTCAGCGCTGTGGTAGCATGGAGGGGAAATGTACAGGAGAGAGGACGGAACATTACCCAGCATTTACATTGTGACTGAGAAATTTATTAGCATGCTTTTGCACACATAGACACACACATAAATTAATGACAAGCACAAATTAAAATTTACTGGATGAAGCTATATTTTCCAAAGTTTTCCATTTATTGATGTCTTTTTTCCCTTTAATTAACCAAGGAGAAAGGAAGAGGAAAAAATAGCAATTAATATTTGAGGGAGAGGAATTGATTGATCTTTATTTAAAATATGTCACCCGGGGGCTAAAGCGGGGAACAGGCCGGCCCAATCTCACGTACAGTTCACTGGTTAACATGGGAATAGGCCTCGACTAATTGAATTGCTGTGTCGTGTCCTGTAACAGATCTTAATCAGGCAGGAGCTTCAGTGCACAGACAGCAGGCCCATACATCTCCAGGCCTGACATCTGATCGCTGCAGGAACAATTACAAAGCAATGCACTGCACTGCCGCGCCAGTCAAATAATAAAAACAGAGCTGATAAATAATAGTTCTCCTTGATCTATTTTTGTTTCCTGCTCATTTGCAATCTAAATGCACCAATCAGGGTTTGAGTGGTTATTATTCAGACCCTACATATTCAAGAGGAGGAAGCTTTCAAGAAAAATAAGTGTTTGTATTATACTCCAAGCTACTTCAGGGAAATGTCCTCAGCATAGAAAGCTATTTAACACCAAGCACCCTAACGGTCAAATCCCTTGGACGGTCGTGCTGAGTGCTAATGCTGGAGCATGCATGTGCATATATATATGTGTATAGCCACGTGTGCATGGAATAATTATCGTTATTTGGATATGTGGATGCAAGACAGTGTCTGGAATAAATAACCACATAACAACTAGTAATGGAGCAAAACAACAGAGTAAAACCAAAGAGTAGCTTTTATTTCAAACAGACAAATATCAGACAAGTGTTTATACCAAGTTTATTAGTTTTAAAAGAACATTTTGTTTGATTATCCCTGTCAATGAGCCAATGTTTTCACTCCTGACTCCTGACATTGATTTGAACTACAGGACAGATTACCACAAAACCTGGTCGAAGTATGTTGAGGTGGAGCAAAATGTATTATACTTAATTATTATACTGTTCATTTGCGTAAAAAATTGCAAAATATTGCATTTCATGAGATAATATGTTGTAAAATAGAAAATTTCAAGTAATGCTAGTTATAGTGGAGAAAAGGTATAAAGAGTTGAGTACAATTATCTCATGCCTGAGTAAATAGTACTCAGTGAGGAAACGCTGGAGCCTTGCTTCTGATCCAGAGGAGGCAAAGCAGCTGGAACGCCATTACTCTGCTTTTATCACCAAACTCTTCACTCACTCACAGCCTGCTCTGAAATACAACCTCTGCTATCCATCTATCTCTGGCTGGATTTTAAATTGCCTGGGCTATCCATCTTACGCTGTGGTGTAAATAGTATTCACCGTGCAGCTTCAGCGAGAGAGAGAGTAAAATGCTCACTTTCCCATTGCAAAAGCCCCTGATAACAAAACACCCTCCGCACTTCGATGCGCTGATGAGAGAAATGGGACCATTCATTGCCGCATGCAAGCCGCCCTGGCTCGGCAGAACCTGTATTTTTCACCGGGGGCGTTTTGATTGCGACCATCGCAACACGGCCTATGTCCTGCTGAATCTCCATGTGAAAGGTGAGATGTATTTGTTCAGAGGATGGTGTCCCTGGTGATGGAGGGCTCCATATGGTCCACATTTGTTTACCCACTGATTACAGGCCTCTCCACCTTTCTGTGTGACTTCCCCCCCCCCCCCCCCCCCCCCGCCTTCTTCTTCATCTCCATCGTCACGGGAACAGCAGCCACAGGGGAGAGCCGGTCAACAGGAAATTAGGAGTGTGACAAGATAAGACCCAGCGTTCATCTGATACTGTTCCCTGGTAACCAGTGAGAGCAGCGGAGAATGACAAAAAAAAAAAAGAAAAGAAAACAGTACAACGTGTCGGAAAAGGTCTGCTGATGTAAGTATAATGGACACACTGACACATCAGCTTTATCCCATTAAATGCACCTATAGACTGTGAATGCTGTAAGACAACCCCGACACTTACTTTCCCATAACTCATATGTGAGTAACACTATCTGAGCTGCCTGCGGTGTCGGCCGTCTGCTGGCAAGTCGATATTTCACTATCGTTCTTCCAAACACTGCCAGGGAGAGATGTGTGACTACAGGCCCATCTCACATTGTGCTTTATAGGTTTCCCCATCAGCGTGTGCAGATAAAGTGTCCCAGCCAAGCGAGTCATAACAACTTCCTCACTTACAAGAAATCCCTCAAGTCTCATCTCTTGGAAGATAATGAAAAGGTGTCAAAACATGTCAAATGTCTCAAGTTGAAGGGGAATCAGTTTGTAACGCAGGGCACATTGTGAAAAGGACTGTGGTTACAGAGCGTTGTATCTAATGGCTTCACAGCAGGTTTGAGCATATTCACAGGCAGTGAGTGTGTGTGTGTGTGTGTGTGTGTGTGTGTGTGTGTGTGTGTGTGTGTGTGTGTGTGTGTGTGTGTGTGTGTGTGTGGGTGTGGGTGGGTGGGTGGGTGTGTTTGTGTGTCTTCTTATCTCAGTCAATCTAAACTGTCCTGATGTGTTGAATCCTGCTCATTCAAGCGTCTCTGCAGATTCAGATGAATACCTTTTCTCTGTGGATTCCTCACTGATGAAAGAGCAAGGGGAAATGTTCTTTCTTGAATTTGGCTGCTCACATAATAGAAAAAAAACAACCTCCCGTCTTTGGTCACTGCAGCCAGAACACATCCTTCTATCAAATACACAATCTCAACCCATGCAGTGTGCACGATGCCCCCGACTCCCTGAAAACTAACACAAAGCCACAGAAGGTGATGTGTGTGCCAGGATCGCAGCAGTTAATATGGTGGAAAGAAAATATGTCAACATCCAGGAACAAATAAATAGTCACTGATGAAAATGTTTATATTTAAGCAAAAGATGTAATCAACAATATTGACAGGCTGTACAGCTGGTGCCTGCTCAGGTACAGCGAATGTTTGAGGTTAAAATCTTTGTTGGCAAGAATATTTTGGTTGGGTTTCATGGTTATAAGTTCAAAATTCTTGGCAAGCTCTGCCTAGTGAAATAATCTCCAGCAGACCATTTGTAGCACTGAGAGCGAGTGGAACACAGTTTGGTTGAACAGCGTGGGTTTCTGTAACTTTCCAAAATGGCAATTCAACATCCACACACTAATGATAACATATCATAGACTGTAAATAAAGATATAAAATACATGTCTCCACTTCCTCCTACTGTCCAGAAGCTAAAATATCCAGGAGTCTGCGTAGTAGCGAGTGGGGGTTAGAGCAGCAGTATTGAAATCCCATGAGTACATGAGGGTCGAGTCGGTCTCAGCTGTCAATCATGACTTTTCAACCCCTTTCATTGCAACAAATAAAAACAAAACTGACCATCTGCTAACATGGAGGACGTAGGGTTCACTTCTGGGGAGCTTTCATGTCGTCCATCTTTATAAACAGTCTATGAAATCAACAAATGCAAAGAGGAGTCAGGATTTAGCAAATCTGGAGTCCAATCAATGGAAGCAGATTAAAAGTTGGAGTTGGAGTTAGTTTGACCTATTAAAAAGACATTTTCAGTTCACGACTCACAAGAAGCCTCTGATGATGTGAACCAGGCCAAGACTATTTCCAAGATTTCAGGATCACAGACTGTCGATTTGCATAAAGCAGGAAGGGGTTCCCAGCTAATCTCAAAAAGGTTAGACATTCGTCAGTCCACACTTAGCGATGATCTACTGCAGCTACTCTCTGGAGAAGTACAATGACCCAGCTGAGATGATTTCAAAGAGACAACTCATGATACTCAATGAGGTAAAGGAAGAAAACCCCAGAGTAACAGACGTAAAGGAATCACTGGAGCTGGTTTAACATCTGTGGAGGATGCTCTCCAAAAACATTACTATAGTATCAGTGCATAAAGTTTCAATTATAATAATGATAAAAAATAGCCCTGGATCTATTCATGTGTAATTCATATCATGCATTAAAAACCCTCAAATACAATTTGATCAAACCCACATGGAGGTTTTAGATTCCTCCATTTGTCATTCAAGCAGCTGATCTTAACTCTACTTGGCACGTGCGTATTCACCGAAGCAAGACTTGAAGGTTATTAATGTAATTTGAGGAAGAAAAGGGAAGAAGGCAACGAGGCGGGGGCGAGTCTACAGGAGGTGGAGGAAGTGTTATCTGCTGTTGCTGTAGCAGCAGATGAGTCAGGACGTGAGTGTTACAGCCACAAGCTGGTGGAGAAGAGGGGGGGGGGGGGTTCTGACTCAGTGCTTCTCAGACATTCCTATGCCACAAGGCAAACAAGGAATGAAAACAGATGTTTCTAAGGAACACCTTTACATATGATAGCTTTGTGTAAACCATCTGTGCCATTGATTACACTGTGGTAATACATAGCAGCAGAAAGCAACAGGGTGCTAATTGATGTCCATCTGTTGCAGCAATGAATATTGGCCTGTAGTGTCGTTGTGTGCTGTGACTGTCAGACTATGTGGACTAATGAGCACTAATGAATGTACCTGTGGGATAGAATAACACATTCATGGTTTGCTTAATCTGATATTGGTTGGTTTGTTCAAGTTGGCAGTTACCACGGTGTGAGTTAAATAATAAAAATAATTTACTCAAGTGAAAGTATGGTACCACTTTAACTTTTCTACTTGAGTAATAATAAGTAAGTACTTGCTTTTAAATATACCCAAAGTATTGAAAGTGCTTGATGTGTAAAACCTGTGGAACTTCAATCAATCAATCAATGAAACCAGAACACGTGTAAAACTGAGAGCGCCGGTACACTTGATCCGGAACATCGTTTGGTCAAACAGCATCTAGTGTTTGGGATTTCTTAAAACCACTATGCGATATTGTCACCAACATCACTTAGCAACTGTCTGCCTGTGTGTAGGTGAGAAAACTAAGTAATGTTGGTACTACTTCTGTCACTTGACTGTGTGTGACCAAGTGCAACAGCATAATAACAGAATTTCTCCAGTAGGGGCTCTCCTGGATACGAAAGCTGCCATGTTGCGCCAAAGACGTCTGCACACTGGTGATTGTGGGATGTAGCCATAGTAACAAGGTCCCGTCCATACAAACCAAATGCATGTCAATCTCAGCTGTCAATTTTGATGATTCACTCTCAATAAAAAGGGATATGAAAGGAAAATTAAAATTCATTAATTATCTACTCACCACTAGGCCGATGGAGGGGTGGGTGAAGTGTTTGAGTCCACGAAACACTTTCAATATAATATGCACTGAGAAAAAATTTTTTTTGGCCCTGTAATGTTTACGTGGCTTTTTTGTTTAAATTCTACAATAAAATATTATTGAAGGGCTTTTACTTCAAAATGCTGTGTGTTATTTAATCTGCTACTTGAAGTTTGTTAGTAATTATGAATCATCATTTTGATAAGTAATTTTTAGCATTCATGCCAAGTAATATTAACTACCCACATATGTCAGGTGAAGGAGAAGCCCAGGGAGACACAGGTTGAGAGCGCTCTGCTCAAAGTGGCCTATGCGACTGTAATACACGACAGGGTCACCCCGGTCACCCCTTATGCACCAAATCATAACATAATAAGGTCAAGACCTAAAAATTTCCCACAACGAGCTGCATTTTGGCCACTGTGGAGAGAAAAAAACTCCCTCATTAACTGGAAGAAACCTGTAGCAGAACCAGATTCAGAGTGGGTGGCCATCTGCCTCGACAGGTTGGGGTTACTGGAAAAAATGGGTAAGAGGGGAGAGAGAAGAGAGAAAGGGGTGGGGGACCAGGAACAGTTGTGTAACTATCCCATTAAGCTCTGTCAGACTGGTTGGCTACTGGCTTGTATGGCAGTCCTATGAAAGCCATGTGTAGATAAGACGTCATTTCCGGATCCAGTTTAGGATTTCAGTAGTATATCTTAATATTTAAGAGTTAGAAAGTATGCGATGAAGCCTAGACACTGTAAATATACTGTGTACTGTAAATTCCGGACTATAGAGCGCACCTATATATAGGCCGCACCTGCTAATTTTTAAAAGAAAAAAGAAATTGTACATAAATAAGCCACACTTGTCTATAAGCCGCAGGTGTCCCTGTTGAAACATGAGATATTAACGCGGCAAGATGTTTTTTAAAACTTTGAATTAAATAAATGCCGGTAACATCCACAACTACATACATACCGCAAATGCTTTTTTTCAGAACAGTGCTTTTAACAGTACTAAAGTTGTCTTCTTCAGTATTGGAATTGAACAGCCTGAAGGTATGTAATTACTTCGTCACACATTTTCTCGGCGAAAATACAGGAACCTACCAGCAAAAGTCATTGATCACTATCGCCATCGTCCTCCTGTGCACAAAAACCATTGAAGTCCTCTTCTTCAGTGTCGGAATTAAACAGCCTCAGAATTGCTTCGTTGCACTCAGTCTCTCTTTCGTTTGCGCTCTCAATGTCACTTTCCTCCCGAGGCAAATCCGCCCTTGAGCTTGCACTGTCTTCCGCATCACGCAGCAGTCCAGCCTTTCGGAACCCGTTGGTGATGGTGGATTCTTTGACACTGCTCCACGCTGTTAAGATCCACTGGCAGACTTGAGAAAAAGTTGTCATCCAAGAAAAAAAAAGTCATCCAAGCCTCCCACTGAACTCGGAGTGCCACCTTAAATGAATGGTTCACACTAATGTCAAGGGGCTGCAAATACTTTGAAGCTAGTTAGCCTATGAAAATCCATCAATTAGCCGCATCGTTGTAAAAGCCGCAGTCTCAAAGCGTGTGAAAAAAAGTAGCGGCTTATATGCCAGAATTTACGGTATGTCTTTTTCCCAGGCTCTCTGTTTCCAAAATTGCATCAATAATAAGTCTAAACCACTGTTTATCTCCAATATTCCTTGAGAAAACTTTCAAAAAAATCGAGAATTCTGAACAGAGTTTAGTGTTTTTTCTGTATATATTGTTCTTCTGTCAATGTCAGTTTCAAACAACCTGATTTGATAATATGTTCATCACTCTTCAAGAAACTGGAGGTTAAAGAAAGAGTGATAGAGCAGGCGAGGGAGGCGCTGCGGGGAGCAGATTGATGAAGAAGAGAGAAAGGGCTCAACTGCTCCCTAATCAATGCAGATACTCATAACTGAATTTGACTTGTAGGCTGAGGACAGAATAAACAGGAAAAAGCAACTTGACGAAGAGGAGAGAATAGCTAAAGAGCGGGAGCATCAGCAGCGCATCGAAGAGAACAGGTGAACACACTCACTTACTGGTGGAATTTTGCTTTTGTACATCCTTTCTCTGCTGTGGTCTCTGTAAACCCGCCTTTGGACTGTTTTCAGTGTGGAGCTTCGAGAAGTGGAGTCCAAACTGAAATCTCTGAACGAGGAGAGAGCTGCACTGATTGTACAGCAGGAGGCCATGAGGTCTAACGCTTACATTGACTGCCTGGCCGTGCTCACGGCTAAAGAAATGGAGCTGAAGAAGAGTCGGGCAGAGACGCTCGAGGTGAAGCTGCAGCAGACTCGATCTGAGAGACTGAGCTGCAGAGAGGTGGAGGCAGAGACGAGCTGGAGTAGAGAGAAGGAGGTGGACAAGGAGAACCAGGCTCTGAAGGAGCCGGTCAACCTGCTGAAGGTCGGACAGAGGAGGCAAGAGGTGAAGCTGCATGGGCATGTAACAATGCATTGTAAGAATATAGTGGTAATGTACAATAATGAAGGTACTTAGTTGCATCCCACCACTTCCTTGAATTGTGTCACAGTCATTATACTTTGATAATAGTGAATCACAGCTCTGAGGTCATCACACACATTAACACAGAGCCATCACTCAGCTCCTCATCACAGCTTCAGGATCAGCCCTGATCCACATGGTCACCTGCACCTATTACTGCAGAGGTCAGATCTCATCATTAGTCCTAATGCACTCTGGCACATCATTCGCCCATTTACTGCCTCTACTTCAGAGAATCAACAGCAGAATCCTTCACTTATTGAATGAGACATTTTTGTATTGTTTGAAGAAGAGGTGGAGGTGCTTCTTGCTGTTGTTGCCTCCACCAGGGAGACTGTGTTGATTTGTTGGTTTGTAAGCAAGATATCACAAAAACTAATAGACAGATTTTCATGAAACTTGGTGGGAGGATGTGATGTGGTTAAGGGAAGAAGCTGTCAAAATTTGTGCAATTTTTCAACATATTTGTTAATTTCTCAGAGATTTTAACATTTTTACCAGACACATTTGGTGCAGCTTGATTGAATTAAAGGGACTGCTGGGTAGAGCTGGGCATTTAACCGAAAATGTACCGAATCTGCCATTTGTAACCTTGAATTAATCATGCCGTTTAATTCAATACTTTCCCCAATGTGTTCATACACAAACTGTTGGGTTTCCGCTACGTTCATTTTGCATCAGCAGCCCAGGTACCTTGTACCGCCCCGTCTGCTGTATCCACTCCCGCTGATCTGCACTCACTTTACACATTAACCTTAAACACCATCCCTGATCAGAAGTTATTAGAACCTGAACAGTACTGAAGTTTACTTTGTGTTTGTTTGATTCGCTCGAGAGTTTCTGGGACACGTATTTTAACACACTGAAAAACGTTTCGCACCCACGCAGTTCACCTGCTACACACAACACGAGACCTAACGTGAAGCACAACACGCAAAGTTAAAAATAAATCGTGATATTGAATTCATAATTCAAGCCCTACAGCTGGGTCTTGGCGGAGGTATGTGCTGTACTAAGTGCTGTTCTAGTTGCTGCTCTGGTTTGTTAAAACAGCATCTGTGCACCGGATAGCAGCACCAGGAACTTCTGTTGCCACAAAAAGCAACCTGGAGGCCATTGCATATGGTCATGCCTCAGCCAGGACGAGGTTGAGCATTTAATGTGTCTCTGTGTTCAAGGGAAAGTGGCTGATAAGTAACCAGATCATCAGCATGGGCACGAGATCAAAAATCAAAGCCAGGTGTCATTTTTAATTACGACAGGCCAACAAGCCTCCGGACTGAAGGGCAGCGAGGGAAATCACTCTGACAGCAGATCTTTCTCCACAGTGGACACGAAGAGAAAGTGAGCAGCTGTTCACATACATGGGTTTCTGTAAACACAGCTATTTATGGATGCATGTATTTACATTAGCAGGGTGGAGAAAGTAGGGCATCAGAATGATTGCAATCTGTACATAGTTAATGTTGGTGTAGTTGGGACAATCATGCAGCCGCTTATTCCCAGGTGAAATAAGTTGTTTGTGTGTCTTTTCTTCTCCTCTCATGACCTTTTTATTTTGGACATTAAATTGATCAGCGCTGAAGTCACAGCGGGAGACCATCTCAGCAGAGAAGCACACGCAAACATCGGAGGTGCACTTAGGATGTTACTGAAAATAGACACGCACAAAAAGTAAACACAAACACTGACCTTCAGCGCTGCTCTCAGACAACACAGCCTTGCAGTTGAGAACCAATAAGGATCATGTGACAAATGATCTGACAGAGGCCAGGCATTTAGGTTATAGATCATTTAGCTGCCAGGTTCTTCTGCCATTATAAATTCTGCAATTTAGATCAGATCTCAAACCATCATTATTTATGTTGTCATCAAAACAAATATTAATGTGGAGCATGAAAATGGCAGAGAGGCTCCAATTCAGATTCACTTCTACACAACTATAACATCACACAGTTTTACCTTTAAATGTTTGCAGAATCTTTTTGGGAATGGTAACAAGGAACAGTTTAATTTATCCACAAAAGAAATGAGGTCCATTAAGTATCCGTTTTAAAGCTTTCAGTCATATCACACTATCTAGGTGATTCTAGGGTTAATAATACATTTGAAAGTCTAATTAGTTCATTATTAAATCAATAACTGCATGCTGCAATTTGTTGTTGGCAAATCTGTATAATATTCCGGTAAATTTGACAGTTAATCTACAAACTGCAGAATCTGCAGAGAGAGGTTTCAATGATATTTTTCTTCATAAATTATTTTAAACCTCCCTGAGGTCTGGTAAAGAAATACATTCTAGATATCAGACACGTCAGATTTTATGTATGTTCTCTCTAGCAGCTTGAGAGGAAATCGATAAATAATTAAATGTTTAAACTGCTCACCTCAGGGTTCAAAATATGAAATGAGCAAGAAAGTCTCAAATAAAAAGTTATTTTTTAACTTACTTCATAACTGACAGAAGGTTAAAGGGACAGCATAAATATTAACATTTCCTTTTACACTTTAGATATTCTACTAAACACAATATATAGTTTGGTTTTCAGCTGATCTTTGATTTGTCTCTTGACCTTTCCTATATTTTGTTTGGGAAGGTTTATGGTGGAGTGCGACCTACATATTGGCTGATATGAGCCTCTCACAAACACGTCTGTATCTGTGTTTGTTTGCCAAAATATATAATGAAATATTTTACAGAATAAACAATGCAGAAAATATGTGCATTTACGATTACATTTTCATTAGAAATTGTTTTATTTTATTCATTTAAGTTCTATATAGTTTGGTTGTCGTTTTTAGTTTTTATTATTTGTTATTTATGATAACGTTTATGGTTAAACTGTAAAATATCAAGCCTCAATTACATTTCTTTGTCATAAAGGTTTGATTGTCCGATATGTCACTATCAAAAATGTTTTACTGCCTAATATTCGTATCGACCCCATAAGGTATTTTAAGGCCTTATAGAACTAGAACATATAGTTCCTAAGTTCCTACAACTTTTAAGACAAGATAACACCATGTGCTGCTGGGAAAGTGTATATTTTTGAAATTATGATGATGATGATGATGATGATGATGATGATGATGATGATGATGATGATGGCAACTGCCAGCACAGCTTCAGTTTCTCATAGCCAACATCTAGATTTCAGCGCAGGGTGTCAGGCTCACCGCTGGTAGCTGCCACTACAGGACCATCACATAAAAGCTACGTGTCACTGCAGATCACATGTTAGATCTCCTCCTCCACATGAAGCCTCTCTCCACAGGTCATGTGCTGTTCCACCTCTACTTCTACCACTGTTTCCCCAATGTTTCAACATCCAGGTTGTTTCAGACAGTTATTTTCCTGTAATGGCCTCAAGCAAGGAAGTGGGAAAGCTGCAGGGTGATGACATCTGACTTTGCTAACAATCCTACAGTCTCAGCTGTCAATCATGATGCTATCAAGGCGCTTTGGCTTCCCTCTTGGGGAGCTGTAATTTTGTCTTTATATTTTTGTATATATAGTCCTAGCATGTTAGTATGTTCACTTTAACTACTGAAGCTCATGGAACAGTCATTTGTTTTGAAGGTAATAAACCAAAGTCTAAGCCACAGGATAAATGTTAATTTGGCTGATCTCCAGAGGAACATTAACTTCTTTAAAATGAAAATCATGATAAAACATTCAATAGTTGTAGTTATACCCAACAGCCTATCTCACACAAAAGTTAATGGGTTCTTCCTTGGCCCATACCCCACCCTTTCACAAAGTTTCAATAAAGTTTGTTCAGTGGCTTTTGAATTTCCTTCTAACAGACAGACGAACAGTAATGAAAACATAACCTCCTTGTCAGAGGCAATCTTTCGAATAGTTGTTGAGA
Source organism: Verasper variegatus (assembly GCA_026259375.1). NCBI lineage: Eukaryota > Metazoa > Chordata > Actinopteri > Pleuronectiformes > Pleuronectidae > Verasper > Verasper variegatus. Next base: position 7,040,160 of record CM048054.1, read on the forward strand.
TATCTCAGCCTGGACCAAAGGGGATGACCCAACCATTATCTGTTAAACAGATCTGACATTTCCATCCCTTTAAAAAAAAGCATCAGAAAGTACCTGGAAAGGATGAAGACTCATCCTGCATAGCATAAAGAAAAATACTGTTCTCTGCCTTACAACACCTTTTTAAAGCTTCCATCAAGCCTCTCCATTCAAAAACACACTGCGGATACTCCTCAAGTTTTTTGACAAAGCCAGAGGGAATATGTTCATCTATACAAAGGTGTTATTAAGAGTCAGGTTTGTGGAGGGTCTGAAGCTGATTCAGAATGACAGAAGTCGAGGAGGGGGTTTTGAGGAACATTGATCAGGCATCCAAAAGATCTCCGACATGCTAGACAGTGCACATGTGAGGGAGAGCCAGTTTATGTAAATTCTATATAAAAACTAAATCATTTTATATACCGTAAATTTTAGGATATCAAATTGGGATTGGACTAATGAGTAATCTGGGATTACATAAAAGACAGAACTGTACATCAGCATTGAATGAAAACAGTGGGCTGTGTATCTGTCGACTATAAGCTAAATAAGGGATGATTGGTTGAGTTATGTAACTGTACATTGTGCTTACTCCGTCCCTTCTCGTCTGCTTGCTCCAGCAGCCACATATTGTGAGCTCTCCTATGACCCCTGACCTCAACAACAGTATGTGAAAGTCAGTACGTTTAGCATATCCACAGGCAGTTACTCAAGCAGGAAGTCAGACGGGTTGTCAGTTCCCATCAGCTGCTGTTCATCTGTGACTCTGCGACGGGATGTGGATCCAGGGGGGGTTAAGCAGAGAGGGAGACATGGGAAGACAAGCCGGATGTTGGGTAAGTGCTGGGGTTTGGCCCTCTGTCAGCCCAACTCATCCAGAGCCCTGTCTGGACTTCCCACCGGCCCTGAAGTCGGCACAGTACGTCAGGGCGGCGGTGATGGCAGGACCACAAGTAGAGAAGACGTCACAGGCAAACAGGCTAACGTAGACCAAGATTTAGCGGAGCAGCTCCGTCACCTCCCCGCTGGACCCTGCTGACTTTTACAAATCACACCCAGCCAGAATCTGTAATGCTGTCATCATAACAACTTTTGAGGCTACAGTAAAGTGTGCGTGTAAATGTGTGTGTGTATGTATATGGATATAACTCCAGGCAGCGTGATTAAAGCCTTTACTCCCACTTCAATGTGTTTGACGAGGTTTCACTCTGACATCTGAGGTCCTGTGAGTCACAACAGAATCTGCTGCTAAATGACATGAATGTAGGAATTTGACTCGACAAATAAACGGTACATTTATGGTCTAGCAATAAAAAGTAGGCAGTTGTAGGCCTCCGCCGACCAGTGAACTTTCTGTGTACATATTTCTGTAAACATTTCTCCCAGATTCATATAAGGTCACTGTGACCTTTGATCTTTGACCACTTAAACATAATCATTGTATCTGAAAATCTAAGTTTTTCCCTCAAGCAGTCTTAAAATATCACATTCAAGAGGCCAAAATTTTTTTTTTTAGTGGCCACTGTGACCTTGACCTTTGACCTCCAAGTACCAATCTAATCAGTTCATCTTTGACTCCCAGTGAACGTTTGAACCAAATTTGAAAACAGTCCCTTAAGATGATATTAAGACATCATGTTCAAGGAAAATATAACCGTACTTTTGAGGCCACCATGACCTTTGACCTTTGGCTACAAAATAGTTCATCCTTGAGTCCAAGTGAATATTTCTACAACATTTAAAGAAATTCACATTATTTCAAACACATTCTGGAGATTGGGATGGACAGAGAGACGGACAACACAAAAAACATTATGCCTTTGGCCACTGGCTTTTGTCGGCACGGAGGCATAACATTTTTGTGGTTATCAGCTCTTTTGCAGTCGCAGCTCTACCATTCAGGTCAAAGCCATGACAAAGATAAGAAAGAGGAAAACACACACAACTGTGGAAGATCTGTGAAAAAAAAGGTCTTAAATTCTATTTATAGTTACGGTTACATGACACAACGTCCTCTTTGCACATGTTGTGGAATCACTGGAGAAGGTGAGGTGCACACAGCTCGTGGGTATAACATCTCCACCAGGAGCCAGCGTCGGGTTGACCTCAGTTTCCATTTTTTTTTACCGATGCTGATAGTGAGTAAAAAAACACACCCAAAAGGGGTCCAAAGAAACTGAGACCACTCTATACGTCCCGATTATTTATTTTTTTTATCCTCCAAATTATCACAAAAGGAGGAATTTTACACTTTAAAAAAATAATACGTCATGTAAAATGAAGAAGAAAAGATTCTGTTCTGTATAAATCAACAATTTGGGACATCGACAAACTTCCTGTGAACTAATGGTCCGATACAACTCGTATTGAGTTGTATCCTTTCCACTGAAGCATGCGTTCTTGGAAACGGGTCATTGACTGATTCTCTCTCGGCTTGAAAAACAAACCCTGCCAAACAGACCTTCGTGGGTGGGACAGTGTTTCCCTGTGCCAAAACCACCAAATGCTGACTAACAAATAAGGCAACATGCATATGAGAGATGCAGCTCCACAGTTTCTAGAAAGTCAGTTTTCTGAACTGTTCAATCTGCTTATCACTTTGATCAGCATGAAAAATGTTCACTGCCTTGGAACCACAATGCACCCAAACTCACGAAATGACTGTCATGAACTCAGTATTTTAATAATACAATGAAACTGGAAAACATTGTGAAATTATCAGGCTAAGAGATCGTTTAAATGGAGAAAGAAAATTAGGTAAATAGGTAACATAGACCTTCAAATTATTCAGCCATATGTTTTTTTTATAAATATCTATTAATACAAACTGATGGACCAATAAAGTCTTACATTTAATCTATCTTAATGTATTAAGGGTCCCCTCCTCTTCTCTCTGTACACCAACTCTCTCGGCTCTGTCATTCACTCACATGGCTTTTGCTGTGCTGATGACACCCAACTAATCCTCTCTTTTCCCCAATCTGAAACACAGGTAGCAGCACGAATCTCTGCCTGTCTGACTGACATCTCTCAGTGGATGTCTGCACACCACCTGAAAATTAACCTTGACAAGACTGAACTACTTTTCCTTCCAGGGAAAGGCTCTCCCACCCACGACCTGACTATTAACTTTGACAGCTCTGTGTTAACCCCCACTCAGACTGCTAGGAACCTGGGTGTGACACTTGACAGTCAACTCTCCCTTACTGCCAACATTACTGCACACGTTCCTGTAGATTCATGCTGTACAACATCAGGAGAATACGCCACCTTCTCATTCAGAAGGCGGTGCAGGTTCTGGTCCAGGCCCTGGTCATCTCACGCCTAGACTATTGTAACTCCCTCCTGGCAGGTCTACCTGCTAGTGCCATCCGACCTCTGCAGCTCATCCAGAATGCAGCAGCTCGACTGGTCTTTAACCTAAATTCACTCACACTACTCCGCTCCCTTCACTGGTTACCAGTGGCTGCCCACATCCGTTTCAAAACATTAGTACTTGCGTACTGTGCTGCGAACGGATCGGGTCCAGTCTACATCCAGGACATGGTCAAACGTTACACCCCAGCCCGTTCACTCCGCTCTGCTTCGGCCAATCGGCTTGTTGCTCCCTCACTGCGAGCTAAACACTCATCAAAATCACGACTCTTTGCTGTCCTGTCTCCTAAATGGTGGAATGAGCTCCCCATGGACATCCTGGACATCAGATAGTTTACACATCTTCCTGCCGCAAACTAAAAACATATGTCTTCCGACTATACCTTGAATAACATTTTAAACTAACAATTTAGTAGCACTTAAATGGCACTTACTTATAGCACTTTGTAGTTTAGCTTTTTTGAAGAAATTGTACTTTCTCGATTCTTGTTGTTCTGGGTTTGTACCCTCATGGTTGAATTCACTTATTGTAAGTCGCTTTGGATAAAAGCGCCAGCTAAATGAAAAATGTAAATGTAAATGTAAATGTATTAGCCCTATATTTAAAGAGGTTCACTCTCGTGCTGTTACAACCTGAGACAAATCTGTGCCTAGTGTATATTTATGTTACAAAGCTGTAGTGCAATATACAATACACAGACTCACACTCATACACACAGACACACAAAGCCTATGGGATCATCTCTTAGCTCATAGTCCTGGAAAACAGCAAAACCCTATAAGAAGCTCACCGAAAAGCAGGTGGAGAGCTTAATGTCATCTGAGCAGCACTCGTCAGCAAAGTTCAGCTGCAGCGGGTTACATTTAAAGTTCAACTTCCTCCTCTGAGCCACAACACATTTGCTCTTTGTTCTGTGTGAGATGCGTGAGGCCCTGGAAAACCCCCGGCATAAATGGGAAGAAACAACTTTTGTATGAGGCATGCAAAGAAGAAGGAAAATTTGACAGAACTATTATCCTTTACATAATGTCTCAGAGACCTTGGATTACCCATACCTGAATAATTATCTCAATGTAATAATAATTGCGCCTTCTAGATTTAGCTCAAAAAGGACTTTCTATTCTAAACGAGTCAATGAGTCATATTTACATCCTACAGCAAATTTAAATACAGTGTGTTTTTACTGCAACACATCATTCACATTACTAACTGTGCCTGCCTGCTCTCCGACGCAGGGCAGGTGCAGTGGGCGGCTGTGGCTCAGGAGGTAGAGCGGGTCGTACACACTAACAGGGGCAGGGTCAATTTGTGGTTCAGCGTCTTGCCCAAGGACACTTCAGGGCCAAGGATCAACCTATCAATCTTCTGGTTAGTGGACGACCCGCTCCACCTCCTGACCTGCAGCCACCCATTGTAAAGAACCTGCCCAGCATCAGAAAGCTGCAGACATTAAAAGTTAGAGATGACCTGGAGAACATGGTGGGGCATCAGCAGCTGCAGAGGCAAATATTAACCGCACAAGTTAGTGGAGGCCAAAATAAAGCAAACAGAAGAGTGAGTGTTGGACTTAAATTCATCAGTTTGCCAAAAATGTTGCTCATTGTCTTCTGGTTGTGTCGAAGCACAATTGTATGCTAAAAAAGACGGTAAAAGGTTATCAGGAGACACATGTAAATCCACAAATATTTGCATAAGCTGCAAACCACGTCATACAAAGCAACTGAAACTAAAATGGCGCTCAGAGCACATATCTGTATCCTCCCTCTGTTCCAGATCTACACCAAATTTTGTGATAGTCCGCCCAGTGTTTTTTCTGGGTGTTTCTGCTGAAGGGCAGACAGACAAAAACATAACCTCATTGAGGTAAAACATACCCGTTTATATACAGCAATCTTGTTCCCACAGGGTTCTCAAGTAACTGCAATTGTTTAACCTAACATATTCACTTACACACACACACACACACACACACACACACACACACACACAAATACATATATAACTATTGCCATTTTGCCAGAAATATGCACTGTGTCTTGTGTTTCTTCATCGGCCACTGGTAATCAGCACCCCTCTGGTTACATCATAGGTGATAAACTATATTATATTTTCAGCACACGTTGCCCCCAAGTGGCCAAAAAATCAATAGACGCTAGATTCACAAATATGCTGTCTGAATCAGCCTGTAGACAGACATGAGTTTGTAATGACTGGTCTATCAGAAGGCCACTGCTATGATACTAGTTGAATCCAAACATAGACACATTGGAAACATAAGTGTTGCCTGGACAATGCATGTGAAAGTGCCCTTTGCTCAGTGTAAGAGAAGTGTTTCATGAAGTGTTTTCATAAATGCAGCCATTAATCTCTTGACTGCTGTGGTGTGGTCAGAGGAGAGCGGACGCTTCCGTTGCCGCGTGGGTAGAAACTCATTCTCTAAGGGATGTGGTCTCAATAATCTGCTATCTCTTCCCTGCTGGTTTAATTATTGCAGCCCACAAGAATACTTGTGAGATAGCGGTGAGTTCAAACAGAATAAAGCCCTGACAGAGAATCACCTAAAACTCAATCTGGTGAAGAGACCTTTTTTCTGTGATTGTGTCTTTTTAATTCTGGCTGCAGAGAAAACCAACATTTCTGATCACTCACCACCTAGAAAGTACAGAGGGGATGATGAGAGCTATTTTTGACAACATGGTGTGTCAAACATCATATGCTATACAACAATATTATTCAAAGACTAGACATTTCAGGGGAGAGCACATGCAGATTTGTGCAGCTATTCTTATAAAGACTTGGCATTGACTTCCATTCATTAAGGACAGCATAACCACAACCTTAACACTAACCCTTTGGTCCCCATAAAGACTACTGGTCCTGACAAGGTCAGTATTTATGCTTGAAAAGGTCCATAAGAGGCAACACAAATGAACACACACACACACACACATAAAAGCAAAGCTTGTCATTAAAACATTTTAAGCAAACATTGCACAGATAAGTAAAAATATCACACTTTTAACTGATAACTTGATTTCACACCTTTCTGTTTGTGAACGTGTGTGTGTGTGTGTGTGTGCTAGCACGTGCATGTGTGCATGTGTCTCACCAGCACCTCAGGAGGCGAAGGGGGTACTGAGGCTTAATGGTAATTCTCCATATATTAACACTGAGTAATCATTTCTTTCAGTGTCTAATATCACCTGGAGAATTTAAGATTATTTCCGTGCGCACACACACAAACACACACACACACCAACACACACACACACACACACACACACACACACACACACACACTCTTCTAGCTACAACATATAATCTTTGCAACAATCTGAATGGAAGCAAAAACAACAAAGTGGCGTCTAAGCTTTTAAGCCTCTTCCTCATTTGTCATCACCATCTCTGCACTAAAGAAGATGATCAAATCATTCATTCCTTACACGTAGCATCTCTCTCTCTCTTCTTCTCGTTTCATGTTCTTTTTTCAGTCTCAATCTCTTTGTTTGCGTAAGATCAGATTTTGCTTTGCTTTCAAGCTGTCATTTTAATGAGCATTATTATTATTCATTCAGTCAACACTTTATATTTGTCTTTTGAAAATACAGTAAAAATACACTTCCTGTGAAGCTGCAGATCAGAGGCTCAAAAAAGCTTTAATCTAAGTATTTGATTTGAATCCTGAAAACTGATGAACGGGTCCCAAAGAAGGTCTGTTAAAGTGATTGGAACATATCCCAGCATGCACTGGGACAACATAAGTGCTGGACAACACCATGCACGACATATACAGAGGATGAGGAGAACATGATGAAATAAAACTAAAATAAATTACTAATGATATTATTAACCTACCACAAGTTACTAAATGAAGCAAAAAAAGTTTGAAACTGGAGTACACAAAAACAAAACAAGATGAATGAAACATGCAGGGTATTTGAAAATATAATATAATGAGAAGAATGTGAATTATTTCTGAAAAATATGATATGAAAAATTCATTTATATAGCATGTTTCTTCAAAATTTTACAAAGAGCTTTAAATGAGGACATAACACAAGACAGGTAGATGAAATAAGAATGGAACATGAGAAGCATCGAATTCCATAATATGGAGGCCCAAAAAGCAAAAGCTTTGTTATGAGGGAACATATGGTGTCATTATAACCAAACCAGAAACATGAAGTATGTCATTTTTAAAGGCAAACAAGGCAAAAGGGACCTTCCAATCTTCACTTCTTAAAATTATAAACAATATGCATACTTTACATACATAAAAATAAAAGTAAGGAGGGAAAGGTTAACAGCAAACCCCCAACATCATACACAGACAATTTGACTTTCCAGTCTTCAACCAAGTGTCTAAAACGACAAAGCTTTTGGCATAAAGTTAGTGACCGGAGCCTTGTAAGGGGGTTTCTGACCATGGTGTTGTTGCAGTCACCTGTACATATATCCAAATATTGAGTCTAATGTGGTCCTCACACTCATGTCATTGCTGTGAAATAATGTATAATCAGTGGTACTGGGGGGGGAACTGAAATGTATTTGGCAGCAGTCGTTGCAGAGACAGGCAGGAGTCCAGTGTGTGTTCCGCCAGAACCAAGGAACAAAAGTACAAGTCAGCAGGGGTTTGAATTTCTCTGACAAGCTCAATTTTTCTCTCCATTCATTAGACCTTTCATGGAAACAGCCAAGTGAAACACTGAACGCCTTTCAGGAGAATCTGTCCACGCCATCATCCCCACATATAAGTGATTATTGCGTCTCGCCCTCTGTGACAGCAGGCTTTTCATCCCGCCTTTGAAACGGCTGTAAACACTGTTACCTTTGACAACTTGTCACATGCACTAGTTCTTTTCTGTCATAACGCTATTCTTGTCTGGAGATTTTAAAAGTGCTAGAAGATCGAAGCTTAATGATTTGGGATCAAAATAAATACCATCACAGGCTGTTTCGATTTAAAGAGAAGGTCAATTACCTGACACACACAAACCCGCAGCAGAGAGAAGGCCATTTGCACATCGAATTCACATAATTAGGCTGCAGATTTGGCCTGATGAGGTCACTCAACTGTACAAACCAGTGAGAAATAACTGATTAAAGCACAGAGCTGAGGAGAGTTGATTGAGTTTGAGGAGGCAGCGGACCTGAGAACAAAGAACCCTCTGCAGACGCTTCACTTCACACAGAAGGAAGGAGGGCAACGGGCCCAGCTACCGAGATCCTGGACGATCTGAGCCAACCCCACCAGAGATAGCGTTGGACCATTGGCTGCCTCATCTGATCCATGTATCCTGACAACAGCCTGCGTGGAGATTATCCAAGCACAGCGTGATGGGACTGGAAAAGGTCAGCAGCCATGATTAGTTTCTCACACTTCTTTGCCAAAGCACCTGCCACTGACGAGGTTGGACACATTAGCCGTCACAGAGTGGTTTCATACTGTTCCCATCTAAAACCAAACAGAATTGACCTGTAGTTAGTAAATGTTAAAAAAGTAAGTAAATGGATGGTATAGGAAGCTTCCAAAGTTGCTTTCTTTATACATATGCAATTAAGCAAATCTTCTTGGCTCAAGCTTCCTCCTTTGAAACCACCATCCTCTCTGGAGCTCCTCTCTATCTTGGTTTGGTAGAGCTCTTGTTTAGTGAGTCAGCCAGCACGGATAGCCAGACATTATTACTTGATCAGGGTCCAAGGCATGCGGCCTGCAACTACCCAGCTCCACCAGCTGGTCCGGCCGGTTCTGTAGGCTCGCTGTGTCCAGAGAGCCAGCAGGAAACCCTCTGCGGTGAATAGTCAGCCTCAGGTGACACCGGGAGGACACCGCAGGGATCCGGCTTAAAATACGACAGAAAAAAAAAAAAAAAAAGCGTGCCCATCAAGGATCTGTGGGATTATGTGTTTGTAGGGAAGGTGTTGTTTGTTTTTGTCAAGTCCCAGAGGGTCCTAAATGTGCTACATCCCATCTGAGACAACACGCGACAGCCTTGCATCAGCCAGAGAAACTTGCTTCCTCCATTTTCGGCATCTTGCCACAGAACAAAGCCAAAGGTTCGTCTCTGGAGGCATTCAGACCCGTCACAGTGCAGCACCCTCTGAGAGCAGCTTTGTCTTGGGGCAGCAGCCAGATGAAACACTGAGGACGATTCCCATTCTCATGCAAATAATTATAAAGAAAATATGAATACCATTTATATATTGCATCATGAATACATTTCTTCGTCATCCATCAACGACAAGATAAAAAGTTGCCATTCTAATACAGGCGAGGATGTCGACTGCAGAACTGTGGCAAGGATTGATTTTAATGTGGGAAGCTGCTGTGTGTCCGCAGAACAATAAGCAGCTACAAATTGAAAAGAGTTTTTGAAATCAGTGGAGGAGGAAGAATATAAATCCATCAGTGAAGGCAAAGCAGAAATACAGCAATGTGAAAATACTGGTAGGGACAAATCTTAACAATGTAGAAGTAGAGGGTTCCTTTCACAGACTATTACGTTATCATATATTAGATCTTAGTGATGCATTAATTCAGCATATTGAATATTGAAGATTTACAAATAAAAATCTCAGCTCAAGATCCATTGGCTAGTTTTTTTCTTAAGTGTTCAATCATACGTTATACTCTTTAAAAACATCCAAATGTGCGATCAAAGAATTTAAGGCACAGATTTGGAAAGAAGCCTCAAGCTATGCAGAGTACACTGTTTAAACTGCAGACACAATGTGTGTGTGTGTGTGTGTGTGTGTGTGTGTGTGTGTGTGTGTGTGTGTGTGTGTGTGTGTGTGTGTGTGTGTGTGTGTCAGTGCAACTACCAGACACCAAGTAAAGGTTGGGCAACAATGTAATGATAACACTGCAACACCCACACAGCCAGGGGGCGCACAACAGAGCAAACACCATTCCTCGATTCTATTCTTCCACCAATCCCCAAAGTACATGATCAGCTGTTGTTTATTTCCTGCTTGAATACGTCATCAAATCACCTAGTCAATAAAAATCAGCCGATATGAGCCTTTCACAGAATTTCTAGTACCAGCATTTATATTAGCTGATATGAAAACTTTACTTTTACAGAATAAACCATGCAGAAAAAATCATGCATCTATGTTTAGGCTTACATGTTACATTCAAAAATATGTATAATAACTTAATTCAAGTTCTGTATATATGTTGTATTTGTGTTTATATACATTATATAAATACAATAAAGTTTATATTTGAAATGTAAAATATGTCTCAATCACTTTTTTTACATAAGGATTTAATCACTGTTAATTCTTTTTTTCATATATATATACAGTAAGTATCAGAATATTTAACTAAAGTATCGGTATCAGCATCTACTCCCAAAAAAATCCACATCTGTCGGCCTCTGATGCTGGATTGTATTTCACACATACTGTAAACTGGCACAAAGAACTATTTAATTTCAATGTGTCCTCACAGTCTTCTACTTTCCCACAGTCTCAGTTCTGTCGTCTTTACTCTAGGGCGACATTTATATCAAAAGATCTTCGGTATTAGCTGACACTGTACACTGAACAATCATTCTTAAAAAATAGAAAATGTCCAGATCTGATGTTCAGGTCATCATAATGTCTCTTCACTCTACTGTAGAACATTGAAGGTCTTTAAGGTATCGTCGTTTTTGTGATGAATTCATCTTCTTTTCTTCAGATATTCTGACAATCCTCTCAATGTTCCCTCCTTTAGGATCTGTCCTCATCATTTATGTGACGGACCATAGGGAGACTTTTTCTTTTTGTCCCATGAGTCCCTGGGCTCTGCTAGAAAAAGCCACCCATAGAGTGGGGGTCCCCAGGGAAACCTCCTCCTCACTGGGACAGTTCACTCACAAGTGAACAATGCAGAGCCAGAGTGAACATGAGCTTTTATTCAGCTCTGCATCCTCAACACTCCTGACTGACAGTGAGTGGCGCAGGTGCATCAAAGCAACACAGCTCTGCAGCAAACAATACAGTTTTCGGAAAATAAAGCTCAAAACTACACACACACACACACACACACACACACACACACACACATATACACACACACATATATACAGAGTAAATTCCTCGCACAGGCAGAGCTCCTCTCTGCTTCACTGGACACTGATGCACCTGAGTCTCTGGCCTCTCGCCTGGATGCACAAGTGGAGAGATGGGATCTTCCAGGAAAAAGCTGCAGCCAATTCAGATCGCTCATCACTCCGGGGCTGGGGGCAGGTCTGATCTACCTTTTATTACCTCCCTCACACTGCCCATCTATGGAGAGCAGTGCATAACACACAGTGGCCATGTCATGCAGGCTTTCATCCAGAACTGAAACAGCGAAAGGCACCGCTTTCCGGCAGGCATCCTCTCAACAGTGCACCACAGGTCAAATCGGCAAGCGCCAAGCTGCTGCTGTTGCAGGAGATCAAAAGAACGTGGCCAGAAATTATATTAAAAATTAAAACAGCACAACAGGACGCGCCTAAACAATTTCCCCATGTACTGACGAGTGATAGGACTGCTAGGTCTGTATCTTCAGGTGTGTGTCACCATCACTTAGCTCACACCAACATGAGCATTTAGTTGCAGGGCTGGAATATCTGTTCTGAGCAGAGGATGTGAGCAAGTGCCTGGGGATGGATGAGGGGCCTGCACACTTTTCTCTTCCTGTTTATGTAGCATCTCACTTATGACTGTGGCGAGCATGAGTCACCATGAATAGCTCGAATCGCTGTGGGAACAAGGGCTATATTATGCATTTGTCTAGTAAGTATGTGTGGCTGCATTTTGCAAAGATAAATTGCAGTAATGTGAAAAGCTGCTGGTGCATGTTGATTTTTCTTTATTTTTTGGGGGGGAGCTGAATCATATCGGAAGAATAAACGAGAAAAGCATTATGAAAAACGATTTTATACACATCAATAAGCGTATTTGCTTCAGGAGATACCTGGAGAGAATACATAATACACATGCACTTTTAATCTGCTTTTACTGACCAAGTTGTTTAAGTTGAAGTTGTAAGTTGTCAGTCTACATGTGAAGATGTTCTTATCATGCTTGAAATCAACAAATCAAATTGTAACCTCTGCAAACTAAGAAAAGTGTGCACATTCAATTTTGATGTGTAAACTCTCCATACATGTTGACCCTTGACCCCTGAGAAGTAAAAAAGTTAGAAGTTGAGGGAAACTTATAGATTCTGATGGCTCTTTATGGGGCAAACGTTTTAAGAGTAATTGTCCATTTTGTTTACATGCATGAGGACACCAATGCAAACAGCTAATATAAAACAGTCATGTCATTGATTTTACACTATGCCACTGGCAGTTGGTGGAGGTGAGGCACAAAGAAGTAATGCAATGCAGCAATAAAAGGCAAGGAAGGAATAAGCGAGGTGCCGGGAAGGAAAGAATATACTGTAGGTTTCACATTATTCCCAAAATCTACTTGTAAATGTTTTATTGAAAGTAAAATAAATTTAACATGCATGTCAGGGCTCAAGGAAACACACAAGGTATTCTGGTGGGCGAACAGCGAATGTAAAAATAACTTTGGTTACTTGAAAACTCCACAGGGTAGCTTATGCTCCAGTGTCACAATGACAACTCTGCTCCATCAAAACCATGAGATACATTTGAAAGCTCCAGAAAAAGTTGTGGATCATGAGAGTATCATATTGGAAGTATTCAGGATATACAGACAAGTGACAAATTAAACAGAGAAACAGGAACCCAGCGTTCCCATCCTCTCCACTACTTTGAATCGAAGGGAACAACTGACAGAACAGTGTTCCCTCCCTCCAGAACAGTAAGTGTAGAACCAATCCCAAGGTTTGTGGTTCCCTGATATCTTACAAAAACACTTTATGTTTGTTTTTTCCTTTAATTTGTCACCTGTTTGATCACAATTCTGAATTCATGAATGAAATAAATGCATTTTCGCTAATCCTATTTATAGTCCTAAATGTAATTATTTGCATCAGTTTTAATTATTCTTTAAAAGAAAATGCAATACATCCCTGTTTTTAAAGTGATGGTTGAGAAAGTGTGTGTACATGCAGATGGGTTCAAGATGCATTGGGGGTCACCTTCACTGTCGGTCTTATCCATACCCAGAAACACTCTCATTTCTGCAGATTAGACCGAATCCCACGAGATTCCATTTCCCCAAACACAATTTACGCAGCAGCCACATTTCCATATGACCACACAGATTTACTGGGCACATACCATATGGCCACCTAACTCATTCAGTGCATTGAAAAAGGGGAGCTCACAGTAATATGCATGAAACCTATACAGTTAATAATATTCAGCTCCCACTCAGTTCCAACCAACAAGGTCAGATTTAATCCAGTATCATCTGCTTTTCCAGGGACAGTGAATAAATGAATTCTTATTTGGAAACAGCCCCAGTCGAGGCCCCAGATGTGGAAACCAGACAAGGACATGAGCGACATCCTCGATCACATCATGTCACTCTGTGTTGTTTTTCACAATAGACTCGTAGCCTGGTTATTATACTTTTATACATCTTATTTTAGCAGTGAAAAGAATTCAGAGAAGAATTGAGAAAAATGACTAATGAGGACTAATGTGATTTATAGTTTTAATCCTCAGTGAACATTATATGAATAGTAGAACATCACCGATTAATGGCCGATATAAATTGGACGATACGAGATATATCATTGTTTACTGATATGCAGCAATGTGAAAACTGTTTTACTGGATAAACAATGCAGAGAAGATGTGCATTCATATACACTTAATGTAAAAAAAATTGCATTACATACTTTTTAATCAACCTCTATGTATTTGGTTGTATGCATTTTCTTTATATTTATAGTTATTTACAATAAAGTTTGTGACCAAACTGTAAAAGTCAAGACTCAGTTTTATATATATATATATATATATATATATATATATATATATATATATATATATATGCATCAACGCTCCAAGAACTTGTATTGTTTCATATATGAGAAACTATAAAATCAAATGTGCAGCTTGAGATTGTATTTATGCAACTGCAGGAAATCCATAATATTCATCATATTTGAGTTTTCTGGATTTTCTCCATTAAGCTGTGGGGAACTCTCATTTTTACTGCTGATTATTTCCCCTTTACTCTTCTGAATAACAAGCTGATACCTTTATCCAAAGGGAGAGTTTTCATTTCAAATTATGCATGAAATATGGTAATAGGCTAGAAATGTTCCTCAATAATAAAAAAACATTAGATATGAATAGTTTAATAAAAGCTTGGTAAGTTGCTCCTTCTGGTCATACTTTTGAGTCACGAGTCTCAGATTCATTCATTACCAAACACCAAGTGACCAGGGGAGCGCCCCCGCAGCAAACATTGCTGTATTATAATAATAATTCCATTTTTAATTAAAGTGCAGTTTACTGATGTTGGACTCCTCCATGCCGGCGACTGGATGTTAGGTAATTCAGAGAAGCTGCTCTTTTAGTTGTGTAGGAAACACTGAGCACTCAGGGGGATGAGAGGAGGGAGTCTTTTAATTATCACGGCTGAGCGCGCAGCACAAACAACAGCACTACACAGTCACCATGAAGGATGCAACACCCTCCATCTCACTTGCAACATCCCTGCGCGCACAGCAGTTCGAGAAAGAGCTTCACAAGCATGGAACAAACAAGTCTTTGTGTTAAATCTTTAAACACGTACAAAAAAGAGAAAAGCTGATTCTGTCTCAAGCTCTGTGTGGTAAACTTTGCAATGTTCCAAAACAAATATGCTGACATGAGCCAACAGCTTCATCACAGCCGTTTTTTTTTAAGAAGACAAATATTCAAGGTCCTATTTTCGTCTGGTTGAATTTACTGTTTTAACTGATGTTAACTAGTGTGCTATGAAAAAGTGTACTCTGTGTAAAGTTGTTGTTTTTTCTCTGCCTTTTCTGTTTCCATTTGCCAGCCTTTGTTTGTGTTTGTCGGATTGTGAGTGTTTGTTTCTTAGCTGTTTGCACTGCATAGATTTCATTATCAATATTGCTCCTAGAGATTAAACTTGAGATAAAGTCGATTATCGACAATCAATCAAAGTTAATCTGCAAATATCTTGATGTACAAACTGGTCCCACGTAGAGAGCCAACATCTCACCTGTTCTAAGATTCTTGGTTGTTTTGTAAATTTTGTAAATTTTTATATTTGTTTTAGTTTTATATTGCACATTTACTTATTAGGTTCACTAAATTCTTAGTTGTGGGACTAATAAAGGATTATCTTGTCTTATCTCCTTAATGGTTTGTCTATCTTGTTTATCTGATATTTGGCTTCAACTGTACTGATTCCATATGATATCTACCTTGTCATTTAAAAATGAAGTTCAGCATTACAAACTGTAAACTGACATTTACAGATCAACGTGTAGTGTCCCTGCACAACATCTCCACATGCAGTAGGATAAAGCAGTGAGCTCACCTGTGTGCACAAACAGCAGCCTGATTAGAAATTCAATGCACGGTGGCGCCATTAGAGTTCAGGAACACTTAACTCTCATGGGTATGTAAAAGCCTTGGGCACAGTGGCCCCCTCTTCTTCACACTCTGCCTCCTCCCACTCACTTTATCTTTTAAAAAGGTTTTTTTTTTTAAATGATCTTTTATTGTGAAGAGTGTTTGCTTCACAATTAATGTGACACCACAGGCGGCTAATTCTGGTGATTTAGGTGTTCTGGACCCAGGGCGCCCTGCGGTATGGTAATTAAGCCATGGCTTTAACACCAGCCACTGACAACCAAGGGAACGGAGTGCGCTGGCATCCCGAGCAGCCACACCTGAACCTCTTGTGGCATCTTCAGACACAGTATTAAATGGTTTTCCTGGGGAAACACAAGCGAGCGCTATTAGAGAGGTGTTGGATTGAGCCAGGAAGTGTCATATTGATGCTGTGAAAGGCTTGGTGAGGTGTATAATGCATATATTTCACACCTTTAGTAAAGACTACACACTAGAACACATATCCCTGAGTTACTTGCATGTTTCACTTTACCACACTCGTGATATTTGGGATGATGGTCAATAGTTATACAACACTTGATTCTCCAGCTGTTCAGCTGTATAAAGAAATGAATTTACTCTATAAAAGTAGCTGTTAAGAGACAGAATGACGGAGAGGTGAGGGGGAAGCGGGTGAGGAGCGAGGAGTCTAAGTTTCAATTTTCCGCCTCTCTTCCCTCCCCGTTTGATCAGCTCTCTTTCCCTCACCACTTGGTCACGCTTGAGTTCAGGCATCGGTGCTCACGTCTCCAGAACAGATGTGATTTATCAGGGCACTTCTCTGCAGCAGCCCACCCACCCTCTGTCCAACACTTCTGTCTGAAGCCCACTCTGGGGTTTGATATTCACAAGCTGCTCAGTGAAGCTCAGATCACATCCAATATGAAAAAAACTAAAAGAAACTCAAAACTGTGCAAAAAAAGTCATGTGTTAAACCATGAAAGTTAATTTAAAGTGAATATAATCAATATTTTATGAGTAGAAATATATCAAATATCAGCATGAACCTAAAGATAATTACCTCAGCCAAATTTTTTTTGCCTTTGTCAGATAATTCATTGTTTTCTGTAGGATTAACCAAAAACTACTGAAAGAATTTCTAGAAAACTTGGTGGAAGGGTGGGAAATGGGCCGAGAAAGAACTCTGACCAAGGGTCTGGACAAAGTGTGGGATCAATTATTTTTTTACGTTCTTCAACAATGCGATTTTTTTTTGGGGGGGGGGGGTTTCAGCGATTTCTAAGAACATTTCATGGAACTTGTTGAAAGAAAACATTTAGGGAACTGATATCTATGAGTGTGTGTAATTTGGTTGATTGCATTTAAGGGGACTGTAGGCAGAAGAATGAGCTCTACTGAGTGCCATTCTGGTTCTCACATGAATCTGCAGCTCTCCACGGGTTCATGGAGCTGTAGCTGTTCACTGGCCCACCATATTCCTGCTCTGGCTCACTCTCACCACTCTCACAGCCCCATATTTAGAAATAAAAGGTCTAAACACCCACTGCACACTTATAGCTCAGCACAAAAACTATGTGACAGGGACTATTAGCAGGTGAACACATATAAATATATATAAGAGCCGGATGTTTCCCTCAGGAGGTCAGAGACCACAAAAGAGCCTAAAAGCCACTGGACATAATTCATTAGGTGGACACAAGCTCCATATATGATAATGCAGCTCCGTAATGACGTTTTAATAGCATTAAATAATTAATTCAAACCAACTTACTGGAAATGTGAACACTTGAACAAACATAAATGAGATAATTACTACCTATTGTGACAGAGATCATCTTTGAGAAAAATTATTTGACTTATAAATTCATTACTTCAATTCAGAAGCAGAATCCCAAGCAATTTGAACACAGTGTAAAAATGCACACATCACAAAATAAACATCATTATTTTGCCTACAGATTTTTAACCACAGTACCCTGTATATGTGTATTTTAAATTGGTGGTTAGAGGTGTTCCTGTTCCTCTGCTGGGAAAACATTCAGTCCTGGCTGCACTTCACCCTCATGACCCCATTTTATTCTGCTTCGCCTCTGATGCTGTGAGTTAATCCCCTTAGTGTCCCAACATTCATTAGTTTCTCTGGGAATCAATGAGCGAAAGCGCCAACAAAATGAAGCTTCAATTCCTCGCCTACATTAGGCCAAGTATCTGGCTTTTTGATGGGCGACACCAAACTGCCCAAAGTACTCCAGAGAATGGACACAAAGCCACTGAGTGAAAAATAGAGATCAACCATTGAAACACTTTTGCTTAATGGCAGGTCAGGATCATGGTTTTAGGTAAATATATCTGTAAATGTGTGTTTTAAACCAGACCATGATCAAATAAAATAAAAATTAAAAAAACATGATCAGGTGCCTTCACATCAACATTCAAATGTTACAAGGCTGTGATCACTACAGATGGAGATCAGCTATTTTTGCAAAGAACAAATCAACCGGCTGAGAAAACAATAATATTCTATGTTAATGTATAATCGTTAATAAACAACATGATCGTTATTCCAAATAACTAAATCAACAATGTATCATTATTAAGGTTAATAGAAAAAATGATTTAAGATTCTTAAAAAAAAGGCATTTGCTGTTGCAGTTTAGTTCTGTAAAGATGAGCAGTCAGTGTCAGAACGATTGAGGATAAATAAAGATGGACGACAGGTCTCCACTTCCTCCAATTGTAATGAAAATGAAGCCAAAATGCTGGACACGGCTGCTGCCATCTTGCAATTTTGAGGTCAGTCGGAGTCAGAGTCTGCACATGGAGCCGCGGGATCAAAGTCAAAAAACGATTCATGCACTCGACCAATAGTGAGTCAGTCTCAGCTGTCAATAATGATGTTTCACTCTGTTTTTATAGCATCAAATCTCTAATTAAAACCACACTTACCGAAAAATTAACATACACCAGTATGAAAAATGTATTTTACTACTACTCTAGGTTTGAGTTTGGTCCATCTCCCATCTCCTTACATGGAGGAGGTGGGGTTAATGACCTATATTGCCGCCAGCCACCAGGGGCCGATGGCGTTGTTTTGTCCATCTTTATATACTGTCTACCAACTGGAGAAAACCAGTATATGAGGTACTTGTTGTTGTTGATCAGAGTACTAGTGTAGAACAATTGGCAACACTGTCCGTCACATGGTCCGTGCACATGCATCCCCTGTGCATGGAACTGTTGAGTGAAGAATCACAGTAGATCTTAAAATGTCTCTTTCTATATCAGGATTCAAATCAGTGCCACAAAGTTCTAAACTGTTCATTTATTCTTAGGAACTTTTGGATTGTCTCCTAATCTGTCACATGGTGATCAGTTCAAATATGACAGACGACGTCAGCTACGACTTTAAACAAAAAGCCTCAGGCCAGCAAATGCCCGGTGGTATATCTAATTACCATGACAGGAAAATGAATCGGCGCTCACAGGCACATAAAGTTTGATTATTGTCAAGACCGGAGTCGTTCTCAGATCTCATTATTCCAGTGTAGTCCTGTGTGAGACGGCACCGCCTCAGATCCTGGCCCCTGCACAAACAACTAATCAGTGTTTATACATGTACACCACACAAACGTGTTCCCCCTGAGGACGCCTGCCTCGTCCTTTGAGAGTATGATATGCACTTTCCTGTTTGCAGAGGAGAGAAGTCATTACTGCCCTGTGTTCTCGCACAAGTTGAACTGAACCCAGGGGCGCTGTTTTATTCAACTGAGTCATGAGGATGAAAACAGTATTGTGATGTTGTCTGCCAGGAGCGACGTATGCATACATAATGAATGCACATGCAGGCGTATTCATCACCCGCACAAGCACGCATGCTAGGCTATAGTGTCAGGTGAGCAACATACAAATGAATAACTACACATCTCCCGTCTTGTAACTCTACATTGAAAAATGATGAGCCGTCAAACGTGCACACACAGATGGAGAACAAAGCGTGGGCTTCGATCTTTGCTGACAAAGCCAGAGTGGAGCGGCGTGTGAACTCTTCCCCACTCTGACGTGGGAGTGGGCGAGGAGCAGGGGTGATGCAAGCTCAGGCAGAGGCAAAATTCTCATTTCCCTGCTTCAAAAAGCCAACGGCTCTGTAGTGTTTTATTTTAGATTTTTTTTCTGTTCTGGCAGCCGAGGCTTTCCCTCCGCTCTGCGAGTGAATACAACCTGACCCAGAATCCACTGCGGGGGAGCTGCGAGCGCAGACTGCGGGTATCGCCTTCTGTTCAGTCTCTGCTTTCATGTGAAAGTGTTGAGGGTGAATGCATGTGTGTGCCGTACAGCCGAGTGGGTGTGAGGGTTTCAATGTGATCCTACAAGCAGCAGAACGATGAGGTTGACCAAAGTCTTTCCTGTCCCTTCTCCTCCTCTCTGCCGGTGTTAGTCCCTTTTATTCTCTCCATCAGTCACCCTCCCCTCATCACTCCTCCTCAGTACAAGAGCTCTATCCTGCTGACCCATTGGTCACCATTAAGCTCTGACTCAACCTGCCACCAATCAGCACTAATTGAAGAACACAGCTATAATTAACAACAAGCCTTAATTGACAGATCTTAATAGCCCCGCTTATAAAGTCTGGTTATTTTCCACAGCGTGTGATGTTCATCAGGTGATTAACTCCTCACTTCCTGCAAGACCTTGGCTGTCCTCCCACGCGCACACACACACACACACACACACACACACACACACACACACACACACACACACACACACACACACACACACACACACTCACTTTCATTGATTTGGGTAAATCCCCTGCAGTTGCTCCATAATGTATGGTCACGGTTATGAGATGCATCGTCATAATGGACACAGAGAATCAATAACCCCACATACTTCACCTAACATGAGATAGATTACACTCATATGCGTGAGTATGCATTTATAAGAACATCTTTACTTGTAATGATTGTTACGTTAAGAATTCTCCATCTGGAAATATCACTTTTACATTCGACTTAAGAGTTAAACATTTAAAAGGTTATTTTTTAGGGTATATATTATCTACTGCAGCCAGCCACCAGGGGGCAATCAAGGTGATTTGAAATTCATAAATCAATTATACAGAATTCAATTTTTTCTTGGGCAGGGTTCAATAAGTTGATTGTTAAAATTTATTAGAAGCACCGTGATCTTATTGGTAATCTCACTTCCTGTCACCTACCCAACATGTTACCTTTAAATTAGGGCCGTGCAATATGGCCAAAAAGTATATCAAGATAAAATAAATCCCCTCAGTCAATATTGATAATTATCACAATAAATGTCACATTATTATTTCTTTTGAGGTTAAAGACAGATTTTGTCCTAGTTGAGAACAGTAAGGGTTTTGTTCATTTTTCAAAGTGGAGCCAGACGCACTGTGCAGGGTCACAACAGCACTGTGTGTAGAAAAAGCAGGGTCTAAAAGCACTGCGGCAGCACACACCACTGCTTGTTGTTTCTTGATGTCTGATAAACACATTTAAAAAGATGCAGGCTGAAGACCGAGGGTCTCCTCTGTGTGAGTTTGACACATCAGAGCTAATTAGAAAAGTTTTGCAGAAGCAAAGTTAAGATCCAAAGATAAAATGTGCTCTTTAACAGTGCGTGGTTGGCATGAATCAGCGGAGTTAATGCTTATTTTTTACCATTTAAACATAATCCTGAGGTTAATTGAAAGTAAAACAAAACATAATATACAAACAGTGACATTTGGGTCAGGATACATTATTAATATTGTCCCATAAAATCCCACTGCAGCTGAATTATGAGTGGGGATTCAGAGATAATTGAACAACCACAGTCTAAATGAAGTGTTTGTATTTTACGTTTTAGGATGAAGGATTTGTGAAGCTGCTGCAGCTGCAGGACTAGAGGTCCTCTCTCAGTCTGCACAAAGGTCGCCAGAGGAGAGGATCATAGCGAGCAATCAATAACAACCACAGACAGATATGTAGATGCATACGAATGTGCAAAGTATTAGCTTCTTCTCTCACCTTGGACAGCATGTGTTCGTGTGTGGTACAGAATGACAGAGTGACTCACTGGGCCCCCGGTGGCCCTGTCCAGGCCTCTTTTCTTGCTCCTGACTGAATGTTCCTGTTTCTATAAACATAGACAAATGTGCCCTACAGGAGTGCCGGCCACTCCGCAACTCCCCCATGCCTCAAACTAATGAATTTTTAAAGACAGCATCAATCAAACCACAGGCCAGATCAATAGGCCACAGAGTGGATTTCAACAGCACTGCGCGGCAAGGTTTCACTTCCACTCGGGCATCTTGTCAAGCAGATCGCTACAACCAAGCTTCATGTTGGGATGAAACCAGGGCAGTCGACCAAGAACAAAGCAATACAATGAAGGTAGCAATAATCTGATCAGGGAGTATTTATGATGACAGCATGTCCTCTGAACCTGTACATGTCTGATTAGCACGTCTGATGGGTTTTGGACATTGTGTGTATCTGTCTGTCCCCTCTATGAGCACTGTGCCTGACAGTGTGTGCAGGGCCTGGCTTCTGGTTTCCTGTGTCCTTGCTGACTGCTCTGCACACCTGCACTGAAACCATACACTGCATATAAAGATGGATGGCAATACAGCTACCCAGAAGTAAAGCCAAAGCATTTTAATCGCCCCCTGCTGGCTGGCTGCAGTATAGTTCATAAACCCTGCCTCCCCATGTGAGCAGATCGAATATAGACCAAATATAAAAAGTCAAAATTCATTTGAAATACATTTTTCTGTCATTTTAGGTAGCTCTTATCACACTGATGTACATTCAGACATTCATATTTCGGATAAGTTTGGTTTCAATTAGTTATTTGATGCAATAAAAACAGAAAGAAATGTCATGATTGACATCTGAGACTGACTTGTGATTGGTCAAGTGCTTGTAACGACCCCTGCTCAATTCCCCAATAGATACTTTACAGACTCTGGCTCCAAATGCGCAAGATGCAATGCATTTTGTGTCCAGAATATTTTGGCTTCACTTCTGGAAGATGCATCATCCTACAGTCTTTGATTTAAACATTCAACCACCCAAGTCTCTGCAGAAATATCGGCTCAACTACCTGACTTTCCACCTGATTGTAACCTGTTGCGTTTTTTCTTATACTGAGAACCACCTGCTCACCTCAGGCAGCCACACTCGGAACTCAAACCCCCTGAACACTCTGGACCTCACGTTACATTCTGTCGCTGGGACTCCTGGTACAGAAGAACACTCTGGATGCAGCACCTGAGTATAACCAGTCTGATAGCATGTCTTGTTGCTAGCCTGAGTTAGCACAATATCTTGACATTCCATTAACGTGCTAAAATCCAAAATCTTTACTTCCACTCTAATCGTGTCTCTGCCCCAGTGTTCTAACACATTGAGTCCAGTCATTCAATTGAACATAACAATTTCCAAGAGGGCCGCATGGACAACTCGGTCACTAGAAAAAATAAAAGTGAGCCCGACCTGAATCCTGTCCCTGACACACACGGTTATTGCTTGTTTTCACTGAAATCAATCTGCCCAGCCAACGTGACCGACCTGACCCAAACCTCAATATTCTTTTAAAATTCTGGTCCAAACTCAACCGACCAGGTTCTGACAGGTTTAGGTAATTTGAAAGCAGAGTGATGTGCCGTGTCTGACTGCTTGTGTGAACAATGGTGAGCACATCAGCCGGCAATGTTTTGCACCGACATTGGAAGAAATCCAAACAATACCCAACCCTATGGACAACACACACGTAGACATTCATATATTTGTCTTTGCGTGGTTATTGATGGAGGAGTCAGTATTGGAGGGAGAGAGGGAAGTTTCCACATCACAAAGGCACCAGGCCAGTTTGGCTACACATTGCCAACTGTGCCAGCAGGACACTGTGTAGACATTTTTTTGCAGTTTCTTTTCTGACTGGACAGATGGCAGACTGAAGATTTAGCTGCAAAAACATTCAGAGAGACAGAGAGAGGAATTGTCTAGAGGCAGATATTTGATTCCTGTTTATTTTCTCTGCATATTTAGATGACAATGACTGAATCTTAGTCCAAATAAAATACTAAAATACAAAATGGCAGGCTGTTTAACTACCTCACCTATAGGCTGCATGAATATTGAAGATGTGAAACACGGAGCTAACTTTGATATTTAGATTCTTCAGTACAACTCTTTTGCATTTTCTACAACTTATGTCTCTGACCTCTAACAAAGCTTCAGTCTACTTAGTCAAGAAAATCAGCAGCTTTTTATTACAGGTTAACTCCACTTGCTGCATTATTTAATGTTTCATACATCCGTGTGAGGGGGCAACACACTCCACTCTTCTGTGTGAATTGGTCTCACAGTAGCAGCGGATCTATCAATGTACCTGCAACAAAGATAAAGGTCTTCACACTTACCCTTTGGCTTTTCTCAAACGCAAGAAATGTATAAAGATTTGGGGCAAAATCTGAGGAGGAAGCAATTTCTCAGCTCCTCAGCTCTTTGATAAGAAATCAAGACGGGAGTGTATCTCGTAAATCTAATTTGATCCAATTAAATTAGATGGCAAATGTGGGAAATTATAGAAAATAGATGCACCATCATCTGGAAAGATAAGTGGACCAAAAAATTGCAATTACAATGGAGAGAGAAATGGAAAATACACAGTTGGAAATGGAGAATATTCATCTGTCATCTATGTCAGTTCCCTGGTAACAGAAGGGAAAAACTAAGCTGAAACGTGCAAAATGTGCCAAGGGATTGTAAAAAACATTTGCTGACTGGTAGAAACAGCAAAGGGATGTCATGATTGTTAACATAGAGGGATTAGCTGCCTGAGCTCTGCCTGCGAGCCAGCGTGCATGTCAAGTCAGAGGGAACACAGCGCAGGGGGTGGAGCACATGGACGACCCCAAACAGCCATAGGGTCAGTATGACGCAGGGCTGAAGTTCATTTTCAGGTCGGCTTCACACCGTAGTTCTTCTGACTTTGATAAAACATATGTAGTATGTTAAATCATTGTGGTCATTTGGTCAGGACTCAAATGTCAAGATTAAATTCTTCACCGATAGGGTTGAAGCTTCAATTTTACGTCCTACAAAGTCAATGATGAAGTGTTAGTTCAAAGAAGCCTCCGACAAGGAAATTATGTGATATCATTCAATGATGATTTACTTTTTAAGTAAAAAACGTAGTATGTAGTGTTTTACATTGAACCTACAGCACCTCTACTGTATATCTGTTACTGGAGGATGACTTTTGTAAACTTGAGATCGGTACGATTCTTTTGCTCATAATGAT
Source organism: Verasper variegatus (assembly GCA_026259375.1). NCBI lineage: Eukaryota > Metazoa > Chordata > Actinopteri > Pleuronectiformes > Pleuronectidae > Verasper > Verasper variegatus. Next base: position 7,065,372 of record CM048054.1, read on the forward strand.
GAGTATGTTTTGATGCGACTGTGTCTCCAAAGAAATGTTTCTCTCGAATTATTGTGATTATTTTACCCCCAGAAAAGAAAAGGAGAGGCGCTGGCACTGTTAAGCTGATTGGCCAATATAACATGCACACACATCCTAACATTGTATCAGCATCAGGCTCTTATCATCGGCATATTCTTATAAAATGACAATTTATCAAATGAAAATGTCACAATCCTGTGACAGGGTGACTTGCAGTGATGAACATTCAAAGAATTATCACCTGAATCTGCAGCTCATTGTTTAGCTGTCTGTTTACATCCTCACTGTTTGGTTTGACTCTCACTGCTCTCATTCAGTCATTTTCAATCACAGCAGGAAGCTGTTTTTGTTTCCTGGACATAACCTGCCCAGCTCCAAACATCAGAATCACAAAGTGGCGAGCAGCTGAACACAGAGGATCATTTAGAAGTTAGAGAACCAGATACTTTTGGCAGAGCCTACACCGAATTAATGCTGCGACAGTTAAACAGACAATAAATCAGCTTGTTCTTCAGGTAACATTCAAAGAGAGGTTTTCTCTGAGGAGCAGAAGACAACACACTAAAAAGTGATTGTATGTGTAATGATCTTTACAGCCAAACGGGGAATTGAACCAAATACATCCACTACACTTGTGAAAAATAAATAAGGCCTAAGCAGCCCCTCATCAACTGGAGAGTTTGTACACTAATGTTAAGTTTTTTGAAGTTACAGTACAGGTACAGTTTGTTTCACTTTCTGCATTAAGTTGTGGGGACACTGCACTTAAATCTATTCAGCATTTATAACGTTACACTTTGTGTCTGTGTTTCTTGGTTAAAGACACTTTTTTACACCATAATTATCAGGTACTCAGAGGGTTTTTTAAACACAAGAAACCCCGATTAAAAAAGGCAACTGACTCTTTTCCCATTGTCGGTAGAGGACTTTGCCTTTTTCCACTGAGCCGCTCTAACACCGCTGTCTTGCCAAATTAGCGCTTTCACCCAGATGTCAAGTTACCATCACTGCCCTTCTGAGTCAGAGCCAATTAAAACGTGTGTCTGCTGCAGAGTCACTTGACCCGGGAGTAAATGCTGATTAGATCCACTCCCATTGCAGACAAAAGCCAAATGTTAGCGGGTGTTAGTGGGTTTTTGGACCAGTGGAAAAGGGGCTTTGGAAAATGCAAAACGGGAAAAATATTTCGCAACAATTAAACCAATATTAAATTGAAATATATTCTCATCATATGAATGTTATCATACTAAAGATGACGATCCTGAAATACTGTTTTGTGAGATCAGCTGAGAGTGACTGTATCACTAATGTACACAACATACACAAACACATGCTTAGAATGCCTCAATGGCTGATCTGCAGCAAAAGCAACAAAAGAAAAATGTTTGCTGTTTTCTTGGTTTTCCTGCCAACAAAAGGATTTCAGCGGCGCTGCAGAGACAAAGACAAGGAAACTAAAGAGAGAGAGCTGTTTGGCTAAATGCCGTCTGGATTCTCAAGGAGATTTCCATGTCCTATACTCCACCGAGTCCCCCCCACCCTTTATCTAAACCCACCCTACCCAGCCCCATTGTATCGCTCTCAGTCACAGAGAGCTTCCAGCTCAGCTGCTTATAAAATAGGAAGCCATGTAAGCCTTTGGAGCTGCAGGGATTGTAGATCCCGGGGGTGAAGCCAAGAACATTCAGAAAAACTCTGGTTTTGCTTTTATAACTTTTGTCTTCTTCTATAGAGGCGCAAAGTCTAAGTCGCCGATCCCTGAAAATTGGCTTTTTAAAACGTTGGATGACAGAGACCGTTCTGAGCAGAACAGGACTTATAAAACAGGGACTTTAAAAGCAAACTTTATCATAAGTGACACTTGAAAGAGGAAAATTATGAAACTAAGTATGCACAGAGGGTGTCATAGTGTTTTCACGGCCGGATCTATTCAGACTCGACCGATTATGAAATCTGCCAGTGAGTAACAGTTTACGTCATGAGCTCAAATGTTCTTATCACACAAAAGAATCCTGTCGTCTGTATTGTTGTCATGCAGGAAAACTCACAATAAACACAGTTTATATATACAGTGCATGTAGTAACTCAGTCTTTCTTCCGTACCCAGGAAAAAGCTTTTTAAACATGGTCTTGTCAATGGATCTGCAGATAACAATAAGTGTCTTCTTGCTCTTCTCCCCTCATCTTTGCCTCTGTGTCTCTCATTTGAAGTCATCTTGTGCCAAAATGGTCTCGGGAGCATGACAGACCCACACAAAATGTGATGAGTTAGACAGAACTGCTGCCTCGCGTCCATTTTCTTTGAAAAGCTGCAAATCCCTTGGGAACATGCTATGGGAACACAGGTCTCATATTGGACCCTATTTTTTCAATTATAAACTACATGAAGACAGACAACACAAATATAAGCTGGGAGGACGCTGGAGGAGTTGGGTCACTGCAACAAATTTGGGAATTTTTATGTAAATTACTGTAAAATTAGAGAAGAGTAATAAAACAATTTAAAGGGTCCCAAAAAGAGATGACACAGCATCTTTTTGAAGCTACAATCAATACCTTGATAATAACAATCTTTCAAGTGCGACAATGTGAAACCAGTGAAAACCTAAGGAGAATCATCACCCAGATCTACTTTATAAATTGTTTGGAGACAACTTCCCTGTTTGGATTCACTCTCACGGCTCTCAGTGCTTTCAGCCACAGCAGGCAGCGGCTTTCAGAATAGCAGAGCAGCCAATATAACAAAGCTAGTGAACATAAGGGAGCATTAACAGCTAAAGAGCGAGACAATTATCTGAGGAGACAAAAGACTGACTATGAGACTTATCATTGTTCATCAGGTGAATGCTAATGTTGGTACATAACCGTATTCACAATAATCCCACATCTTATTATTGGATTTGCCAACAAGCTTCACATGATGTCATGTCAAAGTTGTTTCCACTGCCCCCAAGTGGGCAAAATAATCTGTTGCCGCATGAATAAATGCAAAAAAGCAACTGTGCAACTTCAAGCTCCTTCCAGGCCCAAACTCCTCATCCTGACACTAAAAACGACCCCACCCTCCAAAGGGAAACAATACTTACACTTATCCACGATCACTACAATAAATTTGTGACCATTACTAAGCATCACAAAGGAGCATGAATTAATTTAAATCAACAGATTTAAAACCTATAAAGACACAAAACTGTCTTACATTGTATATTTAAATGTGTTGTGTGCTGGGATTTTTGATCCCTTTATGTGATAGGACAGTGGAGGTTGGACAGCAAACAGGGTGAGAGAGAAGGGGAATGAGACACAGGTCCAACCAACCAGGAGTCGAACCGGGATCAGCCGCTCTACACCACGTGGTATGCAATCTGACCATTCGGTTATCTGGTCTAACAATTTTCTTCAAATTTTAACTGAAAATCACATCGTCACGTGACCGGTGATGCAGCAGGCAGAGGCAAGAAGTAACGTTTATATTCCTGCAGAGATCTGGTGTTTTTGTTTACAGCAGATGGACACTGGCGTCGGCTCTTATCACCAAAAGCTCTCGACATCTTCGTGGATGTCTTCTACTTGTACCGCTCCAATTTTCATCCTGAGATATTTGCATTCTTTTAGATTTATTTAGTTTTGCAACCGTCATGTGAATGTCCTCTCACTTGGACATTTGCATTGTCACATACTTCTGAAAGCAGCGTTAGTGTGAGTACAGCGATGTGTACTTGTAACAACTTAAAGCTGACACCTCCCACCACTTATCCCAGACTAGTCAAGAATCACAGATTATTAAAAAATCAATTAATAACAGTGTAGCCGTCTGTTGGCAGCCTCGCTGGGGCTGATGTCTCTAACCACGTGTGGTCAGTCAAGCTCAATGCAGCGGAACCAAAAATCGATATATGACAAACCTCAAGGTTTCACACTGCACATGTAAAACACACAGAGGACAGGGGATGCTTGGTTTCCACAACACACAAATCGGCCTCCGTGTTACAAACCCCTCCCAGAGGTTGAACTCAGAGCTAAAGATGTTGAAAATAATTTGAAACTATACTTGTTATACTTTAACTTATCTTTTTCTTATAGGCTTCTTCACCCAAGTCTCTGAGTTGTATCTGCTTCTTCTTCATCTTGGATACAAATGGTGTTGCAGTGGTTTGCCTCCAGCTTCACAATGCTGATAAAACCAAAAAAACTAATATCGGGGGGGGGGGGGTTTGTAATCGGAAGAATAACCAACCCCACAATACACAAAAGATGGCCTATGAGAACGCAATATGGAACTTTAACAACAATCCTCCCTGCAGACCGGTCAGCTATGTTTTCCAGTTGAACTGTCGGAGGACTTTGCAAGAATTTATCCTTGAAGCAAACATATTTTCATTTACTGTGTCAACTCAGGCAGGGTATGAAGGGGGTATGAAGGGAATGAAGTCAGCCGAGGCACAGAAGTGAGAAAGAGAAAGAAAACTCTGCTTTAATATACATCTATTTATGACAGCATCAAATTCAATCAGAGTCCCAGTCATCAAAATAATATGAAATAACACAGCAAGAAATTGCAAAAGTTGATGGATTTTCTACTTAAATAAGCGTACCCGCCGGGGTGGCTGCCGGGGGAGATATATTTGTATTGCTGAGCACTCTGTCAGCAACAGGCATCAAACACAAAGCGTGTTGTCAAGCGCCGACAGTGAAGAATGTCTCCCACTGTTTCTGATTAAGGCACAACAAGCCATAGATAAATCATCAGAGTGCTGCTCTAGATCCACAGCTTCTCAAAAGGCCACCTACAGCTATCTGTTAAAGAAATACCCCCCCACACACACACACACACACACACACACACACACAAACTTAATGCCTCCCCTTCTGCACAGGACACACAGATGTCATGAAAGGCCACGGGGACTGTAAACGAGCCCACTTCCTCGCTGCACATCGATCAGTCAGTGGCAGACGGAGCATCAGTGATGAGTCGCTGTCCTCAGTGAGTGTGTTCCATCTCACTCACTAATCACTATACAGTCCACTACATGGTGAATCCACCATTTTGTCTTGCTTTCTGAATGTTTAGTGAAATGTATTTATAACCTATATATAGTGGACTCGCTGTTTCCCAAAATGCATCGTGCAAAGTAGAACTGATGGTCACTAACCGAGCAATAGCATCATGCATTGTGCTTGTGGCTTTGACAGGAAGAAAAATGGTGGAGAGACGAGAGGGGAGAAGGCAGCATGTCTCAGTCCTCTAAATACTGTACAAGTCCTTATATAGTCAGTAGGGGTTCAGCAAGGGACTGAATGACTGAAGCACATCTGAGTCGGGATAATGATAAATGAAACCGCGAGTCATCTCCCACCTGCTGTCGACTGCAGGACTCAGCAGCTGCTGGCACGCAGGTTTAAAAAAAGACAACAGATGGAGATTTCTGTTATGATTCCATCCATTGGCTCAGATTATGGATATGGTAAAACACTAAGGACAGATCGACGGCAGAGCAGCCGCAGAGCGACGGCAGAGTGACGGCAGAGCGACGGCTGCATCTATAAACATCCTCATGATGGAGTGACCAAAAAATCAAGAGGAAAGTTGTTAAAAAATATATATACACAGATTTTGCACTTACAACTACATCTAATAACTCTTATTTTCTGTTATCACGCAAAAACTACCAAACTGATTTCCAACCAACTTGGTGGAGGGATGGGGCCTGTGCCTGACAGGAACCCGTAAAATGTTGGTGTGAATGCAGATTAAGGGGCAGATCCAGGTTTTTGTTTTCTTGTATGGTTTTGTGACAAATAAATCGATTAGGTTATCAGACACCTTTTTCTCTTTTGTATCTCGACTATAGGAACTAGACAACCATGTGTAGGATTGCTTCGGCCTTGGTGGAGGTAAGCACTCTTTAAGGGCCGTTCTTGGTCCCTTGATTTCAAGCTGTTTTAGCTGCTCATTCACAAAAATTATCAAGTTCTTACAGTTGCTGCTCTGAATAATTGCAGCTGCCTGAAAGGTAAAATGCATCAGTCCCTGTAAATTGCAGGTTTTCTCCATGGAAGAAACTAAAAGCTTCTATAATCCGGGTTACAGGGTATTGGCTGATTTAGGCCACTATTTTCTACCATGGAATATAAAGGCAGTTTAACCAGTTTTCAATGAATAAGTTATTATTTTTCCAGTGTTAACTCAGTGGATAAATCAAGCCTTTCCTGTACAGCTCTTACATTCACCCCTGTAGCATCCTCGACAGCTAATAGTTCAATTACAGCTGAGCCGCTTTGCTTTCAGAGGGAATCGGCCATTAGAGGCTGATTAGCTCTGCCACTGTTCAATACAGCTATTGGAAAACGCTTGACTGACATCGCTGAAAAGCTGCCAGTGATTAATAGTATGTGGTTGAGAATGAGACTCAATGAAGTTTCCTTTTACGATGAAAGTTATAAGAAAGTGTGTGAGCTGTATTTAATATTTATTAAAAGGTATTTCAGTGAGACTGAGACTCTACACTCCTGTTCTCCACCATGACTGTAAAATAAAAATACTCCTTAGCCAAGGCCAGGCTGCTCTTGTAAGCCGAGAGAACACGACTGCAGCTCAGACATACGCCACGATGCATCGCTCAAACATTAACCAGCTTCTGCAGGTTTTTATTCTGGATTCAGTCTCATAGGGAGTATCTATCTCTGCTGGTGGTATGGATCTGCTTCACATACAGGGGAACTAGTTCAGGGAAATCACGTTTATCATTTATACAGCTCTAATGTCTAATGTCTGTAAGAGAAAGCATTTTTAACTATTAAAAATTCGATCCATTACATCCATCCAGTATCTATACCGCTTGATCTCTAGAGGGTCACGAGGAAAGCTGGGGCCAATCCCAGCTGACATTGCTCGAGAGGCAGGGCGCACTTTGGACAGGTCGCCAGCGTATAACAGGACCAACACACAGAGACACTCGCATTCCCACGAAACTTAGACACTTCATTTAAAGTCTCCAATGAATGGGGCAGGAAGCTGGCAAAGGGAGAACATGGAAACTCCACACAGAAAGACCTGACCAGGTAAAAGTTGAATTTAAACAAATGGCCGATAGGTTGAAATGAACAACTACAATATAATAATGGGTTAGGCAGTGTAGACACTCTAAGGAATACTTTCACTCAAAATAAAATATATATCTGATAGTTTTTGGGTGGTGAAGTTTAGTATACTGTTAAAAAAATTAACATTTTTGGTGGATTGATAAGTTATTTAACAAATGAGATTTGTTTAATCACATTGTACTAGACTAAACATCCGATGACATCTAAATAGAAAATACTTAAAAAAAATACCTCATTAGAAGCTTTATTTGTCATTGACTTCGTATTAAATTATTTTGTCCAATCCTGTCTCCCTCAGCTAATGGAGCATACTCCCTATTCCAATCAGAATCAGAATCAGAATCAGAAATTATGGTAAATATGCATGTATTCCATTTTTGACCATTGTATTCCAAGCCCAGTTCTTCCACTCCATGCTTTGCAATTTCGCTCTTTAGCTTTTCTCGTCCTCCATAGTTATTGTAGTGAAGCAAGTACATGCTCCACTGACTCCTCTATTTGGCAGTAATCACATAATCCAGTTGGATGTCTGTTTATTAAGTGCAGTGTATTATTGAGTCTGGTATGTCCTATCCTCAGCCTGGTCAGGATGTTCTCCTCTTTGCTGTCCTCACTGTGCTCACTTCCTGCTCTACTGCATAGGGGTGTCTCCCTGTGAGCTACATCCCAGCAATGCTGCCATACTATAATTATGTTTCCTTTGATTATTGTTTTTGCTTCCGATTTACTAATTGAAATGTCCATGACTTCTTCATGATTTAGTTCTTGCTTAGCCAATAAATCCACCCCTTCATTTCCCCCTATTCCTCTGTGTGCCGGTATCCACATAATTCATCTCATAAATCATATTTTGAAATCTATACAGTCTCAAATATCTCATTAACTAAATATTGACGACTGTAAGATAAAAATGACTTTAAGGAAAGTAATGCTGAGCAAGAATTTGTAGCTCTGTGACTTTAAAATAATATATATTATACAACAGTCTCTTCAGAAGCTACATGAGTAGACCAAAAAGTATTGTTGTTATTATAAAGGCGCATTCAAATTAGGAGTATTTGTACCTAGAACTTTACTTAATTGACCTTAGTTACTTGAGTAAATGTACAAAAAAATACTTTCACCACAGTCTATAGTATGAATATTAACTGCATATGGAACATGTATCATTTGTACTCAAGATAAACAGTAGTTTCTCATGTGACTCGCACCGAGCAGCAGTTACTTGACGCCACCACGTGTTACACGCATCCTCTTGAGTTCCTCGTTTGGAGCAATGCAGCTTTACTTACGTGACAGCGGGAGCGCGCTTTACGCACACAAGTACCACCCGCGTGGCCGAGGCTGCCAGCCACGCGCGCTGTTAAAGTTTATCGGGCCTGAAAAAGTGCACGTACCTAATAGGGGCCTGCCTCTGTGCGCGTTCGCGACGCCCCAGGTTTTGGAGATTTCGGTGCCGTCTCCGCGCTCCCGATGGCAGAGAGGAGAGTTTAGGATTGTGTGCGTCCCCGAGAGGAAACCGACGAAAAGCACAAAATGTTGAGGTGAGTGGCTGCAAAACAAGCTTAGAGTTTTCTACCTTTCACAAACAACCTTTTAAAGTGTTTCCTAGGTGTAACTATAATTATAATTTTCTGTATAAAGATGTTTAAATAGACTCAAAAAGTTTATCCTTTAGTGAAAAAGTTCACAAAGAATGGTCTTTGTGTCATGGTAATGATCCTTAATCTTAGGAAAAATAACAAGAATATGGTGAAAAGAATACATTTGGTTTAACTTTTTTTTACCGGCATAGGAACAAAACCCAGACCTTTTGTATAATGGACTCTGTTGTCCATTTTCTTAACATATTCATAATAGTTTTAAAAGTTGTTATGCTCCTATATGCTCTTCCGCAGCATATATGATCTTGTTTATCCTTTATTCTATGTTTGGATACAGTGGTGGAATGATAAATATTTCTGTTAAGCTGGTTGGGGGCCACTTTTGACAGGAAAGTTGCTCTAACAGGGACAAATAAAGTTAAACAGGGGGATTATGTACAGTGCCACTTGGATTTTATTTTCCCTGATTGTTTTATATTGTTATGGTTTATCTGTAGAATACTCTTTGCAGTATTTGTTATTTTCAGTGCTGGAAACTTCAGTATAAGTTGTAGTGTAGTCTTAGTTAGGGTTTGGTGGGAAAAGTTAGTCCTCTGTAAAAGACACCAACTGTATGTTTTTTTTTACAGGATTTGATAAATTTCTATGTGGACAATAAAGCTCTGCTGTTGCCACTGATGGCTTTTAACAGACTGAAGGATATTTAGAGTGATGAAAAGTGAGCGGCCCTCTGGAGTTTTTCCTTTCCCCTGAAACACTTTTAAAAGTCACACAGTTTACTTTAACATGTTTCCTTTATAGCAGTGGGGGTTTCAGGCTTTGGGAGAGCAGCAGCCCGTGAAAAGAAAAGGAGCCAGAAAAAAGCTTCTAAGGCATGAGAGAGTCGGGAGAAAGCCCTGTACGATACGCTGAGTGTAACACAAATTAATCTGATTAAAGAATTACAGCATTCCACGGCTGAATCTCACATAATCATCCAGGGCTAAAACAAAATGCAGGTTTACAATGTTGTAATGTTGAAAGTGCAGCTCTCCTATCGCCATTTGTGCGCAGGAAGCAGCGCCCCTGCTTTGAAAAAGCTACAGCCTAATTACAAATCAATTACTCTCTGCACAGAGCTGTCTTAGTGTCCAATGACAGCTTCCCTCTGGAGAATTCACTCACCAGCGATCAGGCGGGGCAGGGCAAGTTAATGAGTGACCAGACTGGGAAGAGAGCAGGTTCACTTCACACTTTTCAGAGAGACGCTCAGTGTGGGAGCATGTCAGAGAAATCAACCTGCAGATAATCCAAAAATAGTTCAGCCTGCACTGAAAACATCAGAGGGTAAGAGGTCAAAGTTCACGTGGGGTTTTATTCTCCTAGTTTCCTTCCTTGTAGAGGGTTAAGACTGAGGGTTGAGACGCAGTTTTTCAAGCTGTTGACTTTGAGGCTGCTTGTTATAGCTGAATAGAATTGATATGGTGATACGTTGTCGACTGTGGGCTGCAGAATGTAGGAAAACGTCTCTGACTCCGTTCTCAATATAAAGTGCAAACAAAGGCCAAGTGCCATTCAGTGTTTAATGTTCTCAGATAAAGATCAGCTTTATGTGTGCAGTGTAGGTGTGCCATATTTAGAAACAGACAATACAGTGCTGATAGGATTCTTCTCTACAAGGGCCTGGAGGTGGTTTATGTCTCGACAAAAATGGAAATCAGGGAAATTTCTCGCTGTAATATCCTCAAGTGCGTCTATATTTGTCGCTCTTCTGCAGGTTTGATTTCACCCAATCAGACTGAAACCAAACATTTCTCTCCTCTTGACAGATGAGCACCCACCCGTGATCGAGCTTGGAGAATCATCCGGCCCTGATTGGACTTTTTTTTTTTCTTCCTCTTGACGAGTTGCTGGTGGTGGGAGCTGGAGTCGCCATGGAGACGGTGGTGATCGTAGCCATTGGGGTGTTGACCACCATTTTCCTGGCCTCCTTCATTGCCCTGGTGGTGGTGTGCAGACACCGCTACTGCCACCCTCACGACCTGCTGCACCACTTCGACTCCAAGTCAGTTAACAGCACATTACAACTTCTATGTTTAGTGTTTGTATTTAGGTGTCAACTCTGCATCCTGGTTTCTCTGCATTGCTGGTGTATGACACTGTATGAACAGGTTCAGTAGAAAGACCATATTTGTGTTTATGCCTTCATATACTATCCATTCACACCATTCTTTTACAATTTGCAATTTTAATATTAATGGTGACATTTAAGAGGTGCATGATTGATTATACTATGCATCATAAAGAAAAAAGCAAATAAGGGCAGTAAACAAAAACAATCATTAAAGATATTGCGTTATAAGTTAAGAGTTATACTTATTGAATTCACATTCAGGTTCTGTTATGCTTGAATCGACTCCCGGTGCTTGTGCTCACATTTGCACACAGATATTTTGTTGCTTGAAGACTTTTTGCACCAAAAAATCAAGCGAAGAAGGCAATATCCAAGAGAGGAGGAGAAATCCAAGAGCGTGAGCACGAGGAAAAGAGGTGAAGCTGGAGCGCAGGAGATCTGTCCAAGCAACAAAATGTGCAAGCACAGCGTGTGCAGGTGCTATTTGAGAATTTAATACAGTACTTTGTAATGGATTTATAATGGATTCTTATGTTTATTAAGGCCTGAAAATGTACGGAAAGAGTGTGGTGTTTCAGTTTGAGAGGAGGGCTTCAACTAACCCTCCGCTCACACTCAAGTAGCCCTTGCTTGTGCTAAGATCCCCGTACATTTTAGGTACATTTTCAAGCCTCATTAAATAAAACGATCTACTATAAATCCATTACCCAAATTTTTTTTTAATTCTCATACAAATCTAAGAAATATGAACCAAATTAAATAAGTTTATAAGGGGGGAATTATTTGCACTAGGTTGCATCTTTGTTCAGCACATTAATTCAGCACTTTCTATTCATAGATATTAGTTCTGGAGAAATGTGACATTGTTTGCAACTTTAACTCAAGGAAAAAAAAGTCAAATCATCTTACATGCAGATTATTTCCATTTATGTTTTTCTCTACAAACTGAAGACAGCAAGGCTTCACTCGCTTCTGCTTCAACCTGTTTCTCAGACCGACGGTCGATCTGATCGGAGCCATGGAGACTCAGAGCGAACTGTCGGAGCTGGAGCTGGACGACGTGGTCATCACCAACCCTCACATTGAGGCCATCCTGGACAACGAGGACTGGATTGAAGACGCCTCGTATGTCTGAACAGCAGCATCAGTGACATGGCGTTTTAGAAGTTGAACTTACCTCCATCAGGGTCAATGTTGTGTTTCAATAAGCGCTGTGAATCGTAATCCTAATTCTATGACATTTTCTCCAACAGTGGTCTGGTCTCTCACTGCATCTCCATCCTGAAGGTAATGGAAGTAATTTGTCTCTTGTTTTTCTAGGTTTCATTTATTTTACAGTATTTGACTACAAGGGTGTAGGAGATAGATTCTGTTGTTGTTTCATTCAGTTGCTCAAATTGTTTGGTCTATGAAAACATAAGAAAGCATAAGACAAATGCAGCTAATATCAAATGTCCTGTTTTGTTCAGATCTCAAAGTTTCCTCTGATTAATTAACAATCTGAATGTGAAATCTACAAATGTCTTGTTTTATCAAACCAGCAGTTCAAAGCTCCAAAATATTTCATTTACTGTGATATGTGACAAAGAAAGCAGGAAGTATTCTTTAGAGAAGCTGGAATCAGGGATTATTTGGCAATCCTTCAGTTGTTGTGCATGAAAAATGACTAATCGATTATCCAATAAGTTCCACATTAGACTACTGAGATGCCACAAGACCTTAATTATATGATTGCAATACTCAGGGATGAAGTGATACCACAATTAATTTGATTTATATTGAATTTAAATATTTTTATTTACAACTAATATCCACATTAGAAGAGAGATTAGAAATGAACATTAGTTGTATAAGGGGGTGAAGCTCAGTATCTGGTGGCGATACAGGAGGCAGGAAATGATTTAGAATTAACACAGTGGCTTATGAGGTATTTCATTTCTATATAATCGTTCGTAATTTCCTAGTTTCATTTATGTTACGCTGTTTTTCCTCAAACAGATCTGCCACACCTTGACTGAGAAGCTGGTTGCCATGACAATGGGCTCAGGGGCAAAGGTCAAAGCGCCAGCGAGTCTGAGTGACATTATCACCGTGGCAAAACGCATCAGCCCGAGGTAACGCACACACCTCCCCACAACTTTCTGTCACCACGGTACTGCCTGGAGCTAACCTGCCTCCTCTTCCTCCTCATCTGCCTTCCTTCCCTCCTCCTTCTCCTCCTCTTCCTCCTCTTTACCTGCCTGCTCACAGGGTGGATGACGTTGTCAGATCCATGTACCCTCCTTTGGATCCAATTCTCCTGGACGCCAGGTAATCACATCTATTTTTCATCCACTTTTAAGAGGGAAATAGCAAAGACCATTGAGCTTAAATTGATTTATCAATAATGTAATAATCTTTGAGATAAACAAGGATATGTTTAGAGACTGCAGGAAAACAGGAAAACAATGTCATTCAAAAGTTGGTGTTTTTCATCATTCACTCAAAAACTTTATGCAGTCCACAATGGGTTTTGTACAGAACCCTTCTATTCCTGTAAATAACAGTTTTTCATCCAGCAGCAGCCAAATGAAAAAGGGAGTGAAGACAGTTTAATCAAACCTCTTTTGTCCAACTCTTCCTCCCCAGGGCCACCGCTCTGCTCCTCTCAGTCAGCCACCTGGTGCTGGTCACCCGCAATGCCTGTCACATGTCTGGCAGTATGGACTGGATCGACCAGTCGCTCCACGCCGCAGAAGATCACATGGTGGTTTTGCGTGAGGCGGCGCTGGCCTCTGAACCGGATCGAGGCATGCTCGGAGCTGACGCACAGAGAGAGCAGGCCATTTAGAGCGAGCACAGACACTGACAGAAGTAGAGCAGCAGCAGACCGTCACGAACACGGCTCCGTTTTTTTATCCATGAGCTCAGTTGATACTTATCAGTAACATAGACGGTGTTGAAAAGGCACATTACCCAAAGTTAATAAGGACTTCTGACTTCAGACTCACCCGTGGACCCAACAATTGTATTTTTGCTGCGAGGCGTGCTACATAGGGATTTCTGGAAAGTAAACGTCACACAATCCCACATACAGGCGTTTTTTTTTGTATGTAACCCTACAGCAGATGTTTTTCAGAGTTGCTCTGTTAAAGATGTAAGCTGCCTGCAAGTGAAAGGCCTTTGGAAATTTCTTCTTGAGTGCGCCATCACCCAGCGGTGGGCCTAAATCCAATCTCTGCAGCACTGCACAGTCACATGGAGGCTTAGTCAGCTAATCCATTCTGAGGAAAATAACACCCTGTTAGCTTGTGAGCTCCAACTCAGTGGACCAACGGAACACTAACCTGACTCATGTAGAATCTGAGGGGTCAGCGTGACTCTAAAATGTCCCTGATGCACTCAAATCACCCGTCTGTATTGTATTCAGCTGCAGAGACCAAAATCTGTTTTAGCATCAGTAAAAGTTTGTTCTTGTTGATTAATGCCCTTTGTCCATTTGTACGGTTTTAGGATTAATTGGCATCTCTTCCTCTTGAAAGTCATCAGCCATAGCAGCACTTTAATCCAGAATAGAATATCTCAACTGTTACTGAACGGATTGGCATAAAAAAATGGGCAGATGTTCATAGTTCCAGGAGGATTAACCCTTTTCCTCAAGCAACTTGTTCTGCAATGGTTAAAGACTGACTGGCACAAAAATCGGGACAAATGTTCACGTTCCCCTGAGGATAATATCACATTTTGTTCAATTAACTTTTCATCCTTCGCCATCATCGGGCCAAAACCGTGATTTGTTCCATACTTTTGTTGCATTATAACTGTAGCATACACTGTAAAGATGGACGACGCATTTCCCTCAATATCCAGAAATGAAGCAAAGATATCCTGGATACGAAAGCTGCCATCTTGTGCCAATGACGGCCATCTGCACAATAGCGATCAGGGAATGGAGCCACAGAATACAGAGTCCCGCCCCGACCAATCAAATCATGACGTTTCACCCCATTTTTACTGCATCAAATAACTAATTAAAACCAAACTTACCAAAAGAATGAACACTTGAATCAGTGTGATAACAACGACCTAAAATGACTGAAAAATGCGTTTGACGTGTAATGTGGACATGGACAGAACTAAAAGTCTGTCCATGTCCCATCCACTAACATGGAGGAGGCCGGGGTTATGACCTATACTGCAGCCAGCCATCAGGGGACCATTGAGATGTTTCGGCTTCAGCAAAACCTCCAAAAGTCAGTAAACAAAAAAAGTAACACTTGCTCTTTAATTCAGACCCCAAAATGTTTGTTAAATGAAACTTTGATATTAAAATCAAATGTATCCACTGTTTCAATTGACATGTGAAACAGGGAAAAGAAAAATATACAGATCTTAAAGCAGACCTGGAGATGTTAGGTACATCAATCGTGCTACAGGTAAAAAAATATGTGTTTGACTTTGTACAGTACGTCTTTGTGCTCCGTCGCGTTTGAACAGTGTGTTGATCCAGGTGAGGCAGAATTAGCATGTTGTTTTGGGCCAGGGTGATGTTATTGGAGCATGTCTACCTGTTCCCTCATGCGTTACTAATAGCCAATCCCCAAGGAGCCCTAATAAGGCTTGAGCCACAGCCACTATGAACACATGGGCTCAGGGCTGCGACACACATCGCACAAACGTTTTCACACAAACGTCTGGCAGACAAGTGAACACACATCAGCACGTCATTTGGCACAACCGTTAAATACACATCATCGATCGGGGGGGATTGCGTAAGGATTGTGGTGACAATCGTTAAGTGGGGAAGAAAAGCAGCTTGTCTGTTAATCAAAATCGAACTGAACATGCAGAGATGTTTCGATGGAAAGACAAAGTGGTTAACCTTTTATTTTTTCTCCTTGTTTACATTGTGTATTAGCACTGATATTTTTTGTAAGCACTCCTTTATTTTCTCATCCTTGTTTCCACAGTTTGTTACTGATGCCCACACAGCCTTTTTCTTTTTATCTTTCATTGATTTGTACAGATAAAATGAAGTTTCATAGGAGACTTTGGTTTGTTTTTGTTTTTTTTTGCTCTGGACAAAAGCTACAGAGAAATCCATGTCCGATAAAAAGTCCACACACACCATACTAATTGTTGACATAAATAAAGGTGAATTTTTTTCTTCTTTTTATTACGTTGTGAGTAGTCCTTTGTGCAACAACACGGTGGCAATATTCTCCCGCCCGCCCTCCTCGGTGGAGGAAGAAGTCCCTGCTGCAGGAGTGTCAGTCAGCCTCCACATGTGCTCACTGTTCTAGCATAAAAGCCCTTTGCTTTTCTTCAAATCTATTTGTTTCCAGCTCGGGAGGGAGGCATATTCATCTCTCTTCATTTCCAAAATAGTCTGAAACACAATTGTGGTGATTGAGTGACAACATTTATTAAAAAGATATAAATTACATGTTTGGTTTAGCTCAACTTTCAGATTTATCATCTGAAAGCACATGCAAGTGTTTTCATATGCAAAACCTGGTGAATACTGCAGCCTGCTGGTTGACAAACATCAATGCACAGTGCTGCTCTCCGTCAGTTTACCTGGAAGTCCTGGTCGGACAGGTAGACCTCCAGCTGCTGGGGGTCCACTCCTTCAGGTAAGGGGATCCGCAGCAGCTCCTCCAGAGGGTACTGGGTCTTCATGAGCTGGGCCAGGGCGTCCTGCACCACGGTCAGCTTTACCCTCCCTGAGTCGCCCTGACACACGCATCAGACACACCCCAGGAAAAGACAGCACTAATAATTAGACAACATAAAAAACAAGATAAACAGGGATATGTGATACAAAAAGGAGAAGACAGAAAGTAGACAGAGCCCAGTCAGAGTTAAAATGGTTCATTACTTTTCAATTTGTTTCCACAGTGTGTGGCTCCATTAACTTAATATACCTCTGAATAAACTAATTCCCATTCAACTCATATGTCTTTTAAAGCAAAATGACGAGAACATATGAGGCTTTTTGTTGATCTTCCACAACTTTCCATAACTTAAAGGCAAAAATTTGCCTTTAACGCCAAAAAACAACATTAATAAATCACTACAAGAATTTAGCCGTTCGATAGAAGATCCCAACTGCTTTAACTCAAGCTGCAAATTTGATTCAACCTATTCAGGTAGATCAATGCAGTGGTGACACATGACAGCAGTGGTGGAGGAAGTACAATAAATAGATTAAAAGAAGTAATTCAGATAAAAGTACCAGAGGCGGAGTCTAATGTCACCTGCCCGCTCTGATGGGATCAGTGGATCAATTCCCATCTAATTACTAATTATTTTCAATAATATAAAAAACAATGTGAACATGTACCACAAAATATTTGCTGATATATGTAGTAGAATAAAAGTGAAAAGTACCCAAAAATAAATCTAAAGTTAAGATACAATCATAAAGTAAATGTACTTTGTTATATCCCACCACTCCCTCACAGACAAGTTGAGTCTTTCAGTGATACTTTCAAAAATGAGAATAGCTCATATTAATAAAGCAGATATAAAGTGCAAAAACAACCCACACATAGATATACCAGAGAAATACACCTCATCTCCTAATGATAAACTTCTCATATAACTGCATGGTGCTTGTACCCGTGTGGAGGGTCCCAGGCTCCTCTCCCAGTGGGGGAAGACATTAGTGAAGGTGAGAGGTTCCGACCCCTCTAAGACGAGGTAAGCCTGAGGTGGGCGTCTCGGGTTCATCTCTGGGATGCAGAACAAAACAGCACATGTGTAAACTCATCAAGCACCAACAATGCTTTCACCTACAAGCCATCCTTGTCAACACCCCCCATCCCCCATTTACCTTTGCAGTACTGCAGCGCCGTCTGCATGGCACACTTCCTCTCATCGTGCCAGCGGCTCCAGGCCGAGACTGAGCTCTCCGTCTGCTCCGGCTGACCCCTCTGCCAGAGGTACACCTCCAGACGGTTGTCAAGCAAGAACTAAGGCTGGTGGACAAGAGAGACAAGAAAGGCGGAGGAAGCATTAGACCACAAGTGGAATTAAATCAGTCAAAAGAGGGAGTTTGAGGTTCCTGCAGGATGCTTGGGTTTTGACACAAAAATGAAAAAGACAGCGAGTAAATGTGTAGTTAAGTTAAATATTTTAACCATTATATACCTCCTGTAATATCACCTGTTCTTAAAAATACAACTTATAACTTTAAGCTTAATGTTAAAATATTGTTAATGGAAAATTTACAGCATCTGGAATACACCCACACAAAAAACTAATATTTGCACATATATTTTTCATGCATGACTTCTGATAAATTACATAGAATAAGAAACTGACTTTTAAATTACTTTTTAAAAAATCTCAAATTGTTAGTGTGATTAATGATGTGTATTTTAAATCTCTATTTGCCTTCTCTGGTTTGAACCTACTGTATATAAAGTGTGTTTGAGCATTGTTAAAAGCACTTATATACATCTTCTGTCTTCAGGTTTTTTTATTCAGGATTATCTATCTTAAGACCATACCTGAGGATTTGAAGAAATAATTACAGTTGAATTAAATAATGGTTAAGTTTCATGTCTTGCTCTCACCTGGCTGTGGAGCAGAGTACAGACTCTCCTGGACAAAGGGCATCGCCATCACCAGCCCCGGCAGTCGGCTCGGACTCTGCAGCTCTTCACCCCGAAAGCTCCCGGAGGAGGTGCTCAGATGGAAGAGACGAGGTGTGAAGTTATACTTTCCTGGATCTGGCAGGAGACAGAATACTTTTTTGCACTTAATGCCTTCGAATAATGTTCTGCGTGGAGAAAACCAAACAAAGTGTTTTCTACCTTGCAGCATGCAGTCATATGCCTTCCTGTCCATCTGTCCCAGTGCTGTCCAGAAATCTGCAGGCTCTGAACCCTCCTCTATTACCTGCACCTTCACAGGACAGCTTTTGTTGAGACCCAGCTCTGGTGGGCACCTGACACACACACACACACACACACACACACACACACACACACACACACACACACACACACACACACACACACACACACACAAATTACAAACATTAGAATCATAACTCAAGTCTATAATCTTTTAAAACTCCATCCAGGACACGTGACTTACATTTGAGTGAGACTCTCCACTGCCCTCTTGCTGACCTCCCTGGTGCTGGCCTGGGCTTTACAACCAGTCCAGAGGTACAGCACCCCCTGCTGGCTGTTCAGCAGAACAACAGAGCCCCTTGAGCGCAGACCTGCACAGCAGCAGTCCACCTCGAGCAGAGATCCCTCCTCTGGGAGCTCCCCTCGCACGCTGAACAGACGGCACTCTGCTACGAGAAAAACTATTAAATCACATTTAAATGTAAAGCAAAACAAGAAGATGAAAACTTTCCCTAGAGATCTGAATTTACCCTACCTGCCTCAGTGGAGGCCTCCTCTCGTTTGCCCTTGTGAATGACCAGCCCTCCCTGGAAAAGCTGCAGGAAGCAGGGAGGTTCCTCTCCCTGAGGTACAAGCACCTTGAGGAACAAAGAAACAAATGCAATGGAGGCAAATTGAAAATGTATATTATTCCATATAACTTATATACCTCAACACTGGAAAAAGCACAAAAATGTATTCAATTTACTTTTTGCTAATTGATTTTAAAAGCCCTGCGTTTACCTGTGATTCTTCCAGGTTGTTCATCCCAATCGAAAGGAAAGCAGCAGTGTCACGTCCACTGACGCTGGAGTGACGACCCCGCCACAGGAAGAAGGCTGTGTTTTCTTTGTGTCCAGAATCTCTGCTACATTCATCCAAACTGTTTGTCTTATCTACAGTAAAGAAAGAAGAACTTGTGTCGTTTATATTTTTTGTAAAACTGTAAAGTCATCTGCATTTCCTCGTGCATATCATAAAAAAGGACAAGCATTCAGAAGTAAGGAATGTGGTGGTGGGGTCTCTTTCTCTGAATCTCACGCACCAGCAGCACTGATGCTGTACGTCCAGCGGATGACGTAGGAGTCTCCCTGGTGAAGCTGCCCTGTGCTCTCCACTGGAACCTCACTGTCATCGAACTCCTGCACGTGCCAGGTGTCAACTGCAACCGTCCTCAGCTCCATCTCACGTCCTTCCTCCAGCGTGATGACGCCGTAACCTCTCTGGACATCGACCCCACCCAGGACGTTGTGGACCAAACTGTCTCCGTCCAACGACTGGCCCGACACGAGAGCCTTAGCATCGCAGGGGCTTAGGAGGTCTGAGGGCGGGGAGACGGACTGGGGAGCTTGAACTGGGACAGACTGATGGGGAGAGGGAGAGAAAAGAGTATACAATAAACTTCAGGTTGGAAGTGTGCAATAATTCGATGGTTTAAGTGCAAGAACTGGGATTGGTGCAACAATTGTGTGGACTATGTATTCGCATACTGCTTGTAACTATGCCTGTTTTTATATTTTGTATTTATTTTTGTACTTACATTTTGTTGCATAGCTGTGCAATTACAAAAAAAAAAGTATATTCTATTTTATTCCATTCTACGATCTCTTTGTGTTATCAACTACTATTCAAGGGATTTCCTACACGTCCCAGAATCTGTTATTGCTCGTACTATGCAGCACTGGAAGGTGGAATATTTTGTGATTTTGTATTTTTGATCACTGAATAATAAAAGAAGTAATTGCTTCAAAACAGATTAAAATCAATAAGTGGAACCTTGAATAATCCACACATTGTTTTCATTAACAAACTGATGACTTTGTCTACATTTGAACCATTAAACCATGAGACGAACCTGTGTCTCCAGGTTCACTGACACAGCTTCCACCCTGTCTCCGCCCGTCCAGTCCTTAAACTTCTCCCTGAACAGAACCGTCTCGTTGTTCTCTGAGAGGACGCCGAACAGCGCCCAGCTGGGACGACCCTCTCCCCTCCTGAGAACAGATGGAAAAGATGTCCTGAGATAGAACATCGTTTCTAAAACATACTTGTGAGTTGTGTACTCCAACAGGAAATACTTGCTTTAGATGCTAGTTTGCTAACTATACCATTATGTCATGTTTATGAGCGCAACTGTCTATCTCTCTACTAAATAATTTAGGTGAATTATGGGTTTTGGAAAGTATGAGCCTCAAGCAGTTTACACGTTATGGCCAAAAGTGTGTGGACATGAAAGAAATTATATTCCAAATGGACGACCCCTGACTTCAATGAACTGAAACACCAATCTCTTCTCTTCTCTTTTACCCATTTCTCTCTTTCTCTCAACAAGGAGGACTCAAGTCCCCATCTGAGGTTTCTTCCTGTTCTTGTTTTTTTGTCTCCACCTTCATCAAGTGCCTGCTCATATTAAAACTGTCAGATTTCTCTCTGCAATACTGTACGGTTGACCTAACAAAATGAATTACTTGAGATCATTTATGTTATGCTGTATTGACTTAATATCAGCCTTTTGTGACTGAATCTCTGGGCTCAGAATCTCACTGAAAGCCTTTCTGGTAGAGTGGAGGTTTGTAAAGCAGCATCATGGTTGTGAAATAATATGTTTAACTATCACATATGATGGGTATAATGTTTGAGTTTGCACACAGTCTTTTCATCCATGTGAAATTCTGTCTCTCAGTGTGAATGTACAGCTACACAGGGGGCAGAGTTTATCTTGGTTTGTGTCCACATGTTTGAATTTCTGAACAACTGTGTTTCACCAGCTGCATTCCAGCAATTCATTGTGTGAAAAGGAGTTACAGCAGCCTGCTGGGATTTTGTACAGCATGTCAGGTGTGCTGGGCTTTCTCCATGTGCAGTGTCGAGTTACAGGTCATTTATTTTGGTTATACAATGTGCACTACAGACCAACAGCAGATTTATGGGGTTTGGCTGCGTGTAAGGTGCTTTCCGACATACACTGATGCTCAGACACTTTCTGCAACTTTTCCTGCCGGGCCCCAAGTAAAATGTCCAGAAAATGTCAGAGTGAGCCAGAAGAGAATACAGAAGGAAGAGAGCGGGTGTGTTGATGAAACTGGAAGAATCCAAATATCTGTATGAAAACAAGGAGGCATACGTGTAGAAGACGCAGAGGAATTCCGTTCCCAAAATGTTCCTGTTGTTGTGAACTGATCTGACCCGGACATTCTTCAGGAAACATCCAGAAAATTGGGTCTGGAATTTGTCTGAAAACAGCTTTAAAGTTGTCTCCATCACTTTGGTTTTACTGCGTGCACAGCAATTCTCCAACACAGTACTTTCTCTGTTGTCTCTGGTATTACCTGGTTATTTTTCACAGTGAAGGACAGACTAAAAGCTTTTCTCGCTTCATCGCCCGCAGTGTGAACTTACAGCTCGATGCTGGGGTTACTCTGCGTGGGATCCAGTGGGTTGATTCGACAGTTGCTGTAGTCATAAGCTCCGACCCACACCTGCTGAGTCAGCTGGAGAGCAACGTTTCTCCTGCTTTGAGAAACATCACATCCGTGCCACAGGTACACCTCGCTGCCGAAATCAAACACCAGGGCCTGGACACACACGCAGAGGCACAGTTTATGAGTTCTGCAGTACCTTTGAGAAACAGAACTAATCCGGCAAAAGCAGAAGAGAAACTCGTACCTCAGTGGAGCCCAGCAGGGAGATGGTGGGGATGGAGGCCCAGGCTTGTTCATGAGGCACCAGTCTGTTCTCCACCAGCCTGTACACACAGTTAGATTCCACCACGCCGCTCTCATAGAGCTCGTCCTCCTGATGGTGCACCAGCTCCTGGAGAGAGAAGCATTTGCTAAAGGTTTCAAGCATGAACAAAACTTAAATGTAAAAATGTACTTTTGTTCTGATTTCTATTTTCTTCTCTTTTGTGTGTTTAACAAACTGATAAAAAAGATAATCAAACAATCTATTTTCTGGGTGATTATTATTATTAACCACTGTATTGCATCCGTCCTCCGAGCAGGTCCCAGAAGTGTGACGCCTCGCTGCTGTCAGAGTTCAGCCCCTCCTCCAGGTGGACGACCTGAGAGGCCTCACAGCCGAGGTCTCTCTGGCTCTGGATGGATGACGCTAGCTCCGTGGCCTGAAGAAAAATATAAACTTCAATAACTACTGCAAAACATGCAACCAGTGTGGGACTGGATAGTAACAGAATAGCTAAAAATGAAGATTCCTAACACCTGATATAAAAGTGTTTTTTACAATATATACAACAGCCAAAGGTGAATTTGTAAATCCCAATTTCCCTTGTGTCGGGTGTCCTACATCTTTATTTACATCTATATTCACCCAGTCTTGTCAGTAAAGAACAGAATTGTATCTTGTTTCCCCCCAAAAAAAATTCCCCAGGGGGCCCCGTAAATAATAAAAGATACTATTGGTTTTGTGAACTAAAAGCAATTTTCCTCCAGAAATATGTTTTATGGATTTTACTGCATATGCCGCTAAGTAAAAGATAATGCACTTTGTGGCTTAAAGATTTTATTCATTATGTGGTTTAAATTGTAAAATATTAATATTCTTCAGAATGTGTGGGAAATATGGGATGAGAATATTTTAGTACATCTTTATACATTTTCACTAAATGTATTACATTTTTTAACATCCTATCCGATCCAAATAGCATGGATAAATATATATTGAATAATCGGTACCTTGGCTTTCTCCTGCTCATTGGCAAACTCTCCGGTCCACAGCACACAACGCTCCGGAGTGACCAGCAGGAAGCAGTCTCCGCTGTTCAGCGACCGCACCGAGGGCTCCACCAGGCGCACCTGGACACGCCGCCTACCTGTCACCACAGGCAGCAGTTAATATAAACCCCCGAACACAGGGAGGTCATCACACAGAAACAGACCACATCTTTTCTGACCTTTAATGTGAATGAGCATCAGGCTGCTGGAGGGGGGACAAGACTTGGAAGCATCTGAGGAAACGATGCAGTCTTCTGATCTGGACACAGAGGAGTTCTTAGACTCTGTAGAGAGGAACAAACACAAGGTGAGAGAACTGAGAGGAAGAAGATGACAAATAAAGAAACAGAAGGAAATGTAATCTCACTCTTCTCTGCTTGGATCCTTTCCTCAGCAGCTGCACTAACTCTCTCTCCCATGTAGTCCTGGCTGACGTCTTCTCTGGCAGCGAGCGCCCTCAGAGGGTTTCTGGAGCCCTGAGTCCGACGGGATGGACGCACGGACCGCCTGTGCTCTGCTACTGCTGAGGTCAGTCTGTAGAAACACACACACACACACACACACACACACACACACACACACACACACACACACACACACACACACACACACAAATAAAGTTTCACATAGACACTATCTTTGCCAGTTTCCAACTTCCGCGTGGATGTACATGGTTAATATGATAAAACCGGGCTCACATGTGAGTGTTGGTCTGGCAGAGGACACCCAGGTCCTGCTCACTCTCTGTGGCAGCAACGTCTCCGCAGGGTGGGGGGACACAGGCAGAGGGAGGCGGCAGGTCGCCTCCATTAAATGCACCGGATTCGTCCACAGGCGTCTCCTCATTCTGTTCCTGCGGAGAGGCTGAGGGTGGGGAGCTCTGCGGAGCTGGAAGGGGACAGATGTGGAAGCTTGAGAAGACTTTAATTACATCAATGGAGCTTTATATGATGGAGGACAGGCTGTTTATGTCGTACCTTCACGCTCCATCACAGGAGGCACTGAGATCTCTGTTAAATCAACACACACAAAAGATTTAGAGTGAAACAAACAGGGAATAAGAATCAGTGTTGTTGAAATATGGTTCTAACCTTCCTCAGTTGAGTGTGTCTTGATGTGAGAGTTCTCGTTTGTGTCGGATTCTGGAGATCTGAGGCCTGACAAGTGTTAAAACGCAAAAAGGGGCTGAAGTCAGAGAGTGAGGGATGAATTTGAAAATGCAGAGATTATGAGAGTAAAATAAAAGAGAGTAAAGCAGAGTGGTATCCTCACCTCTCTTGACCATGTGTCCTGGCTCCTGCTCCTCTTTCCTTTCCGGCTGTGCGTTCGCATCCTCTGCTTTGTCCGTCTGAAGCGGTTCATCCTCCACTTCTTCCTTCACCTTTCACAGCCACAGACACATGTCGGTTCACATACAGGTGAGCTCTAATGTACATTAAAACATCACACACACCAAAAAGGTTCTAACCTTCTGTCTCCACTGAGGCTGAATCGGGTTCTTGGTGGGAGAGGAGACTTCTTGTGCCTCGAAGGACTGATTTGTCTGAGGATGAAGAGAAAACACGAAACAGGTAATAATAAAAACAACAAACTCATTTTAGTGCTCAGAGAAAATCCCAGCTGATTGGCTGAGAGGTGGGTACACCCTACACAGGTTGCTTGTCCATCACAGGGACAACATACAGAGGCAAACAACAATTCACACTCACATTCACACCAACAGTCAATTTAGAGTCTCCAATGAACGTAACCCCAATCAACATGTCTTTGGACTGTGGGAGGAAGCCGAAGAAAACCCACCCAGACACGGGGGGAACATGCAAACGTCTCACTGAAAGACGCAGCCGAACCAGGTATCGAACTAGGAACCTTCTGGCCCATAAAGCAGAGACTTATAAGTTTAACTTGCATTTTTCATTTGAGCAACAAAATCCAATGAGAAACATGCAAGAAAAAAAACATGCATATCCTGTTCTTGATAATCGTAACAGATTCTTCTGTTGTTGCAGAAAAAAACCAAAAAAACAAATTAATTTGGAAGGTGTGGAGGCAGGGGTGTGACATATTTTATGATTTCCCCCAAAAAGGGGATGTGATTAAAAAAAAGGTTTGTTACCGTCTAGTGAAGGAGAACAAAGACAGTCAGACATAAACAATATGGCAGCTCAGTTTAGAAACACCAGACCTTAGTGTCAGTGAAATGTAAAAAGAAAAAAACGACAAATTTTCACTGCATCCAAAACACTGCAAACCAAGAAGCAGCCATTAATCAGCCATGCAGCAGCTCACACAGTTACCTGATTGAAACACATGATATATTGGGGCGTAGAGCTAGAATAGACAGAGGCAAACACAGGTTCCTGGGAGAGAGGAGGAATTAGGAGAGAGAGGGGCTAACGCTTTTCAGAAAACTAGACTGAAAATCAATGTTGTCATGATGGCGATTTAGACGGACGAATGCAATTTAAAGGATTACTGAAAGACTTACCCAGATCTGAGGGGTGACACTTTCACAATGGAGGTTTTCTGTCTCCTCCTGCAGAGGGCGATATGAGGGGAAACAGGGGGATAGGAAAGAAAAAACAACATGAAAACAAGTTAAATGGTATAAAATCAAAATGGAAATCAACAAAATAAGTAATTTAACAAATTTAATAAATGAATATAGACATAAACACACACTTTCTCACATTCTGTCACCACGATGAAGATGACAAGGTCATCAAAGGGTCAACATTTAACCACTAATTTAATCTGTAGTCTGTTTACATTCCACTTCAAGCTGTGAGACAGTCGAACCCATCTCAGTACATAAACACTAACCAGCCTGGATATATTCCTCCAGTAAGGTAAGTCAGATCTCAAGACATTTAGCACATGCCAGAACCAGAGTGCTGTTGCTAAGAGATTCTATATCTGGTTACAACGGCATCACAAATACCCAAATCTGCTCAAGGACGGGAGCGAACCCGATCACCTCAAACTGCAACACTGACTTTTATGTGTGACATTTTTGGACTGACTTATGTCTTCAACTTGTTTTACACGAGAATAAAACACTCAAAATGAAACGGTTACTGTTCTTCAACCCTTTTCATTATAGTCGTAACACTGATCTATATTAAAAGGTAACTCTTTAAATTTTACAACCAAAAAGTCAGCATGATCATAAAAACCACAGAACCAAAGTTGCAAAGGCACAAACACAGTAGAAAGGTTTTATTGTTGTTATTTTCCCTTGAGGAATAAATAAAGTATCTCATATTGTATCATGTCAGTCTGTCATGTGGGGGTCCTACAATGCTTTGCACAGAGCGAATCAAAGGACTTAGAGCTTTCAGACATTGTATAATTTATCTTAAGTCTCCAGCCTCCCACAGACAGGGTTGTTGCAGCAGGGAAGGCCAAACAGGCGATTGCCTGGAGCGTCGAGCTGACAGGAGGCCCCCAAGAACTGCTGATTACATTAGTCCACAGCATGACATGTTTGTGTTAACCCCCTCAAATTCTATGATTGGAGCTTTGGATGGAAACCATATCTGTTTGCTGTATAAAGTCCCTTGAAACACCACTGGTGAGACAGTGTATTTCAAAAGGTAGAATTGCTGACCCATAAACTTTATCACTTACTGCTGACAGTCTGAAACTCAGTGGCTCCAAACCGGAGAGGATTACGGAAGGACAGAAAATGATGGCCATTACAAAGCGACTGCACAGGTTGTTATTCTGCAGCAGAGATGTTGTCTGCTGGGATTCCCACTGGACACACGGAAGACATGACAGAAACAACATATCTCTGTTTCTCACCTCACTCCTGCTGGTTTTGGTCGTCTCCTGCAGTGTCGAGGTTCCATCCACCAGCGTAACCTGGACATGTCCCGCCACTGGGGATCCTT
The DNA here is from genome assembly GCA_026259375.1 of Verasper variegatus. Taxonomy (NCBI): domain Eukaryota; kingdom Metazoa; phylum Chordata; class Actinopteri; order Pleuronectiformes; family Pleuronectidae; genus Verasper; species Verasper variegatus. Next base: position 7,092,732 of record CM048054.1, read on the forward strand.
CATTGATTCTTGATGAAGATGAAACATAAACTATTAAAAAAACTGTCCTTTTATAGCCAGAAAGTCATCAGAGACCTTTCATGCACACTTTAAAAGGTTTTTAAAGACCAAGGATGTCCCACATCTACCCAGTATCAACTAATATCCTAATATCCCGTCACTTACAGGACTTTCCTGGTGGTGTCTGAGCTGCATTCCACAGAGGACACCGACTGCTCCTGCAGCCTGGTCTGAAAGGGCCTCTCCTCCTGAGGAGCGTCCTGCTCTGATGAGACTCTTATTGGTGTGCAGGCGATGGTTTCCCTCCTGTTCCGAGCCCTCTGCCTCCAGGGAGTAGCAGCGAGCGAGCCTCCCTCCACACCTGAAGCCTCACGTCTCACTCTTCGCGGTGGTGCAACAGGTTCTTGCCTCTCTGCACCCTCAACCCTCCCCTGTATCACTGCTTCTCCACAGCCTCCACCGTTCTGTTCGTGGCTGTAGGGCGCATCCGTCTGACCGCCCTCCAACCCGCTCCACTCAGAGCATGCGGAGCGGCTCTTCTTCAGGATTCCTCTCAAGCCGGGCTCAGAGTCGGAGCGCTGCAGGCCCTGCTGGCCGGGTGTGGGCTCGGCGTCCGGTCTTGGCTGGGAGAGACGAACCTCGCTGGGTTTTAGGTTGACAGACGAGGCCTGCTGTCTGTCGGACAGATGAGGGGACAAACAGAAGGCAGGGAGCTGTACGGGGCCTTTCTGGAGCTGGAGAGAGATGGAGATTGTCAGAGTTAAACTTAAAAAAACTTGCTATGTTTATTTCTTTAAAAGTAGGTGTTGTTGAAAATAGCAAAATAAATAGACTTTATTTTGATTTTATTGACTTGGTTCTTCTTACCAGGCTCACCTCCTCCACGGTGATGGGCTGAGTTCGGTACCGAGCTCCCTTCTGCCTTCTCCTCTCCGGGGGCCCGTCGGGTTGACTGGACTCCTTCCTCCCCGGCAGAGACAGTTTGGTGAAGAGTGCCAGCTTCTCGCTCATGCTCAGCCTGCAGCTCTCGTCGATGTCTTCCACTGGCTCAGCCTGCACAGACTGGGACTCTACTGGAGGAGCTGGTTTGGGGGCGCTGCAGGAGAGAAAAAAATCACATGATATAAAACAGGCTTGTGTGGGGAATTATTCTATATTTTACTCCAACTGTTCAGACCACAGCTGACAATAGGACCAAAGGTATTAATTACTTGTGTTTAGGTCTATTTAAAGAAATCAGAGTTTATAAAAAGGAAATTAAACTTTATATTTGTGACAAATATATATTTGTGTTTTTCAAAGTGTTATGTCTTAAGTAGGAACCAATGAGGTGTAAGTGAGTGCACATGTGCAGTAATTCTCAATCTTTCTAACTTACACTTCTTTATCACAGATTTTTGGACCAGCTATGATCCATTAAAAAAGTTTATATTGAAGTTTACTTTTTTCTTATTGTTTATTTTTTACAGGGACAATGTACAATCAAGAGCAATTGTACCAACGTGTTTATTGTTGACTGTCATTAAAGATTTTAATGGGAAGAAAAATATAGAATAAAGCCAAGCTAAGCCTTTCAACACATGAGGGTCATCTATAAATTGATAGCCTAAAAGTATTGTCTCAAGTAATGATGTGCAAATATGATATAATATGCCTTTATATGGATGTGTATTTCTGCCGATGATGGTAATATCAGACCAGTGGCATTAAACTCTTCATCTCAATTACATCTGACCACCACACTTCCAAACAGCCCACCTGATAGCCACCATCTCCTCACAGGTGATTGGCTGAGTGAGGAATCGATGGTCGTTGCCATGCCGCACCCTGCGTTCGTGGCAGACGCTGCCCGATCGAGGCTTCAGGAGGGCCGGGGCCTCGGGGGCTGCAGATTTCTCCAGCTCCTATACAGCAGTAAGAGAGGACGTTAAAATCAACACGACATCGCCGCAGGTACACCCCAACGCTCGGGTCATAGGGCGGCCTTGACTGACACGCTCCACCTGCTAAATGACACAAAAATGGCAGTGAAAACTCCCTCTCATGGTGTCTCCTGTTCTATTTGTATGGACAGAGGGAGGGGGTGGGGGCCTGGGGGTTTGGATTGCTGGTGAATAAAGCAACGAGCTGGAAGGTGGAGTGTCTCTGTGCACATGGATTGAATGCCGGCCCAACAGGTCACAGTGTAACCAGAGTTGCGGCGGCTTCTGTTACCTCCCCGCCTGCCTCCAGGGAGCAGCAGGCTAATTATAACACAGCCACTGTGGTTGTTTCTAGCAAAACAGTCTCCGGCACATTTTTACCTGATGCTTCAAGACTAAAACTGTGCACGAGGTGAAATGTAGGAAGGAGGACTATAACTGTTGAGAGGGAAAAAATGCACAGTGTGTTTATCTTCTGTTCTGACTGAACAAACATTAATATTAGTACCTCTTTGAATAAGTGCAGACAAAGAGCACCAACTCTAACTGTGCACCTGGTTACAGAACCATGTTTAAACCAATCACGTTCCCTCTATATGATCAGCACCGGCTCGCTGTGTGTTTCAGACAGTAAGGTGAGCAGCTGTGGGGATGGCGATGATGGATGAAGCTTTCTCTTTATCCGTTTAATATATTTCTCAACTGGAATGTCACTCAGTTGGCCAACAGTCCCCTTTGAATTAATCAACACCAAATTTAACACATTCATACATATCAGTTCCCTAAATGTGCTTGATGTTTTCTTTAATCAAGATCCATGGATTATTCCCTGGGAAACTGCCAAACAAAAACACCCTATCACATAAAGTTAAAGAAAGAGATAAAACAATGTTTTGTGGAAATCTGTTCAGTAGTTTTTGAGTAATCCTGCTGACAAAGAAACAAACAAGCAAATAGACTGGGGCAAAATAACTTAAAGCCAGAATTGAATCCAGTGGGACCAACCACATGATTATTCTTTATCAGTGGACATATTTGAGTCTGCTGCAACATATTAACCTGAATTTCTGGTTTGACGAGTTCATTTGGGATACAACATCCTGATCACAGCTTCATTGACATGAGTAAACTTTCATAACGTCTTCAATTGTTCTGCTGTGAGTGTAAATGACAGCGTAGTTTGAGATGAGTCATTTTCAGCAGCAGGTGTTTGGACAGGTCAGCAGCAGCAACACAGATCCTGTTTCAGCGCAGCGACTCACTTTAAACAAAGACATCTTGGCTGCCACACTCATTTTGGCTCTGTCGTCCGTCTTCACATCAGCTACGAGAGAAAAAGACATAAATCATCAAAGTTAAAATAAATGAACGGGTGATGGAAATATATAACGTGGAAATAAACACTGACTTCCTGAGAAACTGGCAAAGGACCAACAGCTTCTGACACACATAAAAACAATCTATATATTTACATGGCATTTTTATTTTCATATCATATTGTATACTATTGTGAATTTGTGTATTTAAATATATAACCATTCTGCAAATTAACTTCTGCGATCCATTTATTTTAAATTTAGATCATATCAAACTTCATTTTGCCCTGAATTAACAATACATTGAAACTAAAGCATCACACTTTTATACTGGATTAAAAAACAGTATTGTTCACTGATTACACGCAAATTTCTGACGAGAAGCTCTTTTATCCCCAACCCTGACGTACTGTATGAAACTATTACTACTAGTAGAACACCAGACTTTTGTTGCGCTACATGTCGGATCCCTTCATCTCACATCGGGCATCAAAAACTAGTATCTCTGACCTGCAGGAGCTCAACTACCAGGTAAATAGGAAAAATAACTAACTTTTAACAGTCTTGAAAAAAATTAGGTATGGTTTTATAAGAAATTCAAATCAAAGTACCACATTTTGAAAGATCCATACTTTTGGAAGTTTGAGCTTAAGTGAATCCTTAATTAATGTTGTATTTGTGCAGTTATCTCACTCACAAATTATTAGTTCATATAGCAATAAAAACTTTATTCACATGGACAAAGTGTTTGTACGTAGCTGTGGGGTCAATTCTCTTGAGTCGATCTTTGAAAGTTCTTGCTTGCAACCTAAAAATACGAGCTGATTTATTTCACGAGTTGTTACACAAGTTTATAGAGGCAACTGTGCAAGTCAGATTGCATGCTCCAAATATTCTTTATCTTCGCACAACATGTGGTGAGATTATTCAATACCTTTCTGAAGCCCCTTTCCTCACTGTTGGACATTATGACTCAAATACGACATTAGATGTGTGTTCTTCCCTCCTGCGGTCATTCTCATTGTGTTCACACTGTCAGAGGTGGCATTAACTGTGACCTTGTCACTCTCCGTGTCACAGGTCACTCGGCCGGAGCCCCAGCAAAGCAGAGGCAAGACTGAAAAAGATGCTTGTTCTTAAACACAATAACAACCTGTATGAGAAGAGTTCTTTACCTTTACAGTTCTCCACTTCCTCTGCATCCACCAGCCTAGAAGGATAAAAGAAAAGAGGGAAAAGAAGAGGTCGACGGGTGAAATATGAACAGGAAGGTGATGACTTTAATCTTCAGCTCCAGTGCGTTCACTCCCACAATGCACGTCTTTGTGCCTCAGCATGCCACTCCACCAATCAAGACAAAGTGTCATATTTGCATTTTAGGTAAAGCAACACTGTGGATGTCATGAAGGAGGAAAAACACATGCAAACCGCACGACCTTTGGGACTTTATGTAAAGGTGCTGCACAAACGAATAGACAGAAAACAAAACCTGTGTTTCCAATAAAGATTGGAAACTACCATGTAATAAGTTGTGAGGATGTGTCAATAATTGGTAAGTCTGATAATGTGTACACATTAATGTCGGCGGTTTTATTGAAGATCGGTATACTGCAAAAATGTCTCTGCAAACAGCATCTATTTTTGGGGGAAGTAACAAACCAGGTGCCTCATCTGCAGCCCACAGCAAACAGGCCCTACCCGCTGCTCTCCTCCATCTCATTGGCTGTGATCGGCTGCGTCCTGAAGCGCTCGCTGGTCTTGCGACCACCACCAGGCCCGCCACCAGGGAGGTAACGGCGGGTGCGTCGACGGCCCCCCTCAGAGCCCGGGTTCACAGCCAGGTCCAGGGAGGTCGTGGCTCGCCCGGCATCAGGGCAGCTGGCGTCCACACACAAAGAAGAGGAAAGAGGAAGAGGAGGAGGAAAGGGAAGAAGATGTTGAGATGAAAGCAAGTGTTGTCACAGAGGCACAAGGTCTGATATTGACAGTCTGGATCACATGCAGGTGACCCTACACTTTCTCGGGCTGCGCTCCGCTCCCCGTCTGCTGCAGGAGGGCACTTCTCAACTGGCCTACCGACACCCGAGTGTGGAGCTGCGGGACATCGTGTCCATCAGGGAAGTGGTCCCCCTCCCCACTCAGCATGCTGGCAGAGTCGTGGAAACCCTGCCTGGAGGGGGCGGGAGTGAGGGGAAGGAGGTGAGGATGCAGGAGTGGGGACCGTGGGTGCACAAAGACTCTCAGAAAAAAGAAAAAACCTTTCCATCACATTTTGCCAAATGTTTCAAGAGAGAAAGGTGATGAGTTTGTGTCTTTTTTTTCTGAGAGTGAAGAGGTGACCACTCTGAGAAAATACACCCGCAACACATGTCATGATGGGAAAAGTGATGAGCTGGGACAGGACCAGCTCTCACATGTACATGCAAGAGGAGAATCAGAGTGGCTTTGCAGTTCCCCGCTGGTACTCACTGATTTAGACCTCGAAGTTTTAATTAGCAACAAAGGCTACAGAGCAACTGGTGAAGTCAAGGATCTGCTGCTGCTGCTGCAGCTGAGAGGAACCGACCAAGTTAAAAACTTATTGAATATCACTAAGGGCACAAAATGATATGGATTTACTTTGAAAAAATTGTACCTTGGAATGTTTAGTAAATACTGTTATATGGATACATATGATTATAGACTATTGCCTTTTTATATTTGTTGTACTTGAATCTAGAATTAAGACCTGATTTAAATCCAGTTTGACTCAGATCTAAATAAAAAACAATAGACATTTAATAAGGAGTAGTGACTCAGTAGTGACTACAACCTCAGCTAATATATTATTATCATACTACAAATGTATCCCTTCCACATACATTCTCAGGACCAAAGAGCTTATACAGACACCATCACTACACTGCAATGCTACTCAGTAACAACTAAATTAACAACTGGTGGCAGCAAAAAAATATTATATATGTTTTTTACAGACATAAACAGCTGTATCTTGTGTAGTTTTTACTTATTTTTACGCAGTTCATAGTTGTAAAGTTGTATTCTCAACTGAAAGAAAATACCATTCACCACAGGTTAAAGGAGATAAGGTTTTATTGCATATTTTATTTTTAAATGAAAATAAAAATTTGCCCTATTGTAGAATAAATGACACTTGCAGTATTCCACTGGTTCCTTTTCCAAGGTGGTCGAGATGTCTCACACAAGTGCATCAATGAAAAACATGAATGCAAAGCCACAACACAAATGCAAGCCACACAACGGAAACACAACCCCCAATGGAAGTGAGAGACAATAGATGTTGTTCATGGGGCACCAAAAAGGAAGAATGCACTGTGTACTGTGTAACACACAAATTTACATTTTGAGGTTTTACAGCCTTGTCATTTTGTGTGGCAACTGACACATCCGGGTTTTCACAAATGACGGCTCACTTGACTCATACATCCATGACTTACCTGCAGAGAGTAATGTTGTAGTTTTTGCATTAAGGTTTTATGTTAATTTGCTTGTGTGAGACGTCTCGGCCACCGTACTTTTCACCCACTCAGTGAAGTCAACATTCACTCCAGACACGACTCACCTTCCCAGGTAGCTGGACTCTGCAGGCGTCTCTGCCTCTAATCCATTTGTGACCCCTCGCGTCCTGCCGTTGGCTCTCGGGCCATCTGAGTTCGACATTTCTCTACGGGCTTGGGATGCTGGGTCATGCGCCTCCTTCCCATCCCTCCTCACCCACTTTGAAGGTAGTTCCTCCACGTTACCATAACGCTCAGCCAGCTCTCGCCTCCTCTCAGCCTTATAGCGAGCGATCCGCTCCGACCTGGGCTCCAGGACTGGGTTCTCCATGGCGTCGATGTCCCTCAGACGGATTCAGGGATGGAAAGCAGGTGGGTTCTTCTTTCTTTTCTAGTAAAATCCAGATTCCATCAGCTCTAAAGACTCGTGGAGTCCACCAATCAGAGTGAGTAGGATGTTTCTCCTTAAAGATGAAAAACCACACATAAAGGTAAGTAACAGATGTACACTTGTCACCATCGCAGCACATGCACATCGCCTATCCGCCCTTCAGGGGTTCGCATGTCTTCCTAGAAAGACCCATGACAACACAGATGAGCAGATGCCTTCATTATATATTAAACAAATTTTCTCCTTCATTGACGTCCCTCTCTTCTCTCTTGCTTGAGTCCATGTAAGATGACCTGTGCCAGGCTGCGGTGCCATGCAGGAATCTCCCCTTGCACTGAAACACAACACCGCAGCGCCTAAGCTCCACTCTGGATCCAAGCCTTCAATGCACTGAGTCTGCAGGTTCACTGGACTTTTCCACAACGCAGCAGGTAATTTAAGCTGAACAAGTCACAGTTCTTCTGTTCAAATGTTCTAATGAGCAACTAATGAGTTAGCCAAGACAGAGCTATGTGAGGCCAAATGACACAGCTATGGTTAATATATTTGTTTAAATACACGAATAATGAGTATCTGAATGATGACATGCTCACAAGGATGAGTCAGTAAAAAGTCCCTGCTGGCTACATGGTTGCCCGGAGGTGAATAAACAACATTAACAAAGCCTGAGCCTGTGACCCAGATATAAATAGTACTGATATGGCACAATTTGCACGTAAAGACAGTCGCCAAACCATAAGCTCGGTCGGCAAAGGCTTGAGTGCGTATGTGTGCTCACGAACGTGTATAAACATAGATGTGTGTTTGCACATGTGTCTGTGCACTTTCCAAAAAGTGTGGATGTCAGCATTCCTGATGCAGGAATCACAATGGAGCCAGAACAAAGAGACATGAGCCGTGGCCTTAGTGCACCACAGAGATCTGCTGCAGGCCTGAATGGTTCGGGTGGAGGCAGCGATCACAGAGTAAAAGTCACAACTTATGTTTTTATTTTATCGCTTTTACTACAACTGTTAGACTGAAAGACAGAAGAGTGAGCGGCCAAAACAGATGCTATTAAAACTCGATATATAGCATTTATGGGAAATTCCTCAATGAAATGTGGTCGGACTGAAGACCACATTTGCAGACACCGTCAGCAGGACAGTGCAAATCCTCAATGCCCCTGGCACAGTGAGCTTTCATGAGCTGAAGAGTATGATGCAATGATCCCTGTGGGACACCAGGCTCAGAGCTGTGCTCTGTATATCTGTCCCCACTTCCTGTACCTGTGCTTCAAACAAAAACAATCAGGACTCCATCACCCCACAGGCCCAGTCCCACAGAGAGGGCATCGCTCAGACTGACACCTCACTCCTTTATGCCTCTGCTGAACAGAACATGAGTAAAAGTTAACAGTGGCCACAGTTGTGATAAGAGCAAGTCATGTGACCGGCTGGAGGATTTTCGATCGGAGGGGAGTATGCCATCCAGGCTCAACAAGGATCATGGGCTTCTAATCCAGAGACACTAGTTGACACTGGCTCGGAAATAAAGCCTGTGAATGAGCACACAGGGCCAACGCTTGACCTCCTGTCAGAGATCTAATCTCAAACCTCAACAATTCTCTAATACTCAAAGATTAGGAAGTAAATTGACTCTCTAGCAGCACTTTCATGGCACAATTTCAAACCTGTATTGGGAATTATTTTTACAGGCTTGATAGTTTGACTTCACTCAAAGAGCCAGCATATTAGACATTACAGAACAGGAGGACCTCATTGTCCAGTGGCATTGAAGTAAACCAGATTAAAATGTTGGCCTAGAATAAGCCTCTGTCCAATTATACCTGTCCTGACTGACTGCAACTGGAGTCAGTGTTAAGCCTTGGTCTCTACATTAGAGGCATGAGGCTGGAAGAGCAGCTTCCCCCCTCATGCAAACACCATTATCCACTCATCAGCTTCCAGTGGGATGAAGGACATCAACATCAACAGGTGGTCTGATGGCAGTTTCGACATTAAGGTCTATATAAAAGTATCTACCCGATGTTCAAAACAGCAAACTCATATTATGCATTCTTGGAATATTCAATGGCACACCCTTTTCATGGCCCAGACACGTGATCACAGTTATATTCATAACAAAGGGGATTTGGGGCTATAAAACTTACTTTATCAGGACTCAATTCTACTTATTTACAGTTATTTATGGTGAACAAAAATAGAAAAACTTAACTCAGTGGATTAAAGTCGCAATTAGATGAAGGGAATTAAAGTTCTTGCAGTTTCATTAATGCGTAATTCGTGCGTAAAACGTGGTCTGGTTGACATAATGGGCCAAAATGTGTCTGACTTAAAATACCTTTAGACACTAAATGAAACCTTTGACTCTAAAGTTCAGAAAGTGAGTGACCACACGCGTCCATATCCGATGCACAGCCTCAAGTTCAGCAGCTCAGACGCGATCGCCGAGAGACGATTGACAGGAATAAGCGACTGTTTGGAAACATATGCACAACTCGGGCTAAGATGAAACATGTTGGAATATGCTGCAGCAATTTCGCTATCACAATCAATGAACGTAGAAAGAAAGAATTCATGCGCATACTTACGTGAGCGGTGCCGCTGCCCTTCCTCAGCCCGGCGGTCCCTCCCCACTGGCCCCGGCTCCACGGACTGTATCTCCAAATGTAGCCACAGTGGCAGCTGTGGAGGGCTCCGTATTAAGGGGGGAGAGTATAAATAGATGGACGAACGAGGACGCCCCTTCCACTGCCTAGGAAGCAACCAAGAGACGCTGGACCCGTTGAGCTGTGGTCTCATGCACAGGAATCAACAAGTGGCAACAGTTTCTGCAAGTTTGCATTTTGTTATTAAATGAGGCTAAATGTGATAGAAGGCGCCATAACATTGGTTAAGGCTCAAGCCATGCAGTGGTTATGCATATCTGATGTGGATAACATTTCCTGTGCCTGCAGTGATGAGACTGACACTCAGTAGAGCCCATACATCCTCCAAGGCCCAGCAATCCCTCACATTCAGTCAAGCTGCACCAAATTTCACACACTTATAGAAATCAGTTCCCTTAAATGTGCTTTTTTTACATCAAGGTTAATGAATTATTCTCTAGAACATTGGTGAAAATGTCAAACACCATATCTTAAAACGTGAAAAAAACAATAATCCTGGATCTGCCCTCCAAAAGTTCTAAAAGTCAATGTAGTCCACTCTGAATTCTCACCATTCTGTCTTGAAATAATTCAGTGATGCTTACATTTTTATCTACAGTATTTTTCCTCATATTCATGTGTATTGTTTTCCATTTTGCAATACTTGCAATAATGAATGCCTTATTCATTTGAGTTGTTTTTTTGTTACTCTGAAGAGTGTTGTTTATTCGTCTTCTGTTGTTTAACTGTGTTGCATCTTTTCCAGCTAGCCATGAAAGTTGGGGTCTTCAACAAAACAATGTGAAGATCAAAGATCCTGTGTAACTAGTCCTCCTCACCTGATGGAAGACATGTTTCAGCACTGCCCCCATCTGTACAAACTGTGCAATTACAAGGGAAGGTCTCATACAATCAGTAGACCAGGTATGCTACATTAAAAAGCAGAGACAGATCAGTGAGATAATTATTTATAGAAATACTTCTTTTATTAACAACAAAACTCCCTTTGACAAAAATAAATCTAGTACATATCTTCACAACAATTACTCAAATAAAAGGACTTCATTTTCTCTCTTATTCACAAATCGGGAGCAAAAGAAGTTTTGATGAAACAAAACAAACTAAGTGGCCATCGTGAAAGTGCTCATAATAGTGCTGTCAGCAGCAAAAGAGAATCCTTATTTTTTGTGGTAACATTCAACAAGAACAACGTAGCAGTATGTCTTTGTGTGAGTACACTTTCAAAATGCAAAAGTATTTGCATGAGGTAATTGCAGGTTCGCTGAAAGCTCAATCAAAGTAACTCAAACATGTTGCATCCCACTCACAACTTGAACTGTGAGTGTTGAGCATGAATATTCCAAAGTAGATCAATCCGCTCCTGACTCGACCGAGTCCTTCGTGAAGAAGGGATGAGCCAGAGCTTCGGCAGCGGAGATGCGGCTGCTTGGTGTGAACGCCAAACATTTCTGCAGGTGAGGAAATGTTGCACGTTATTAATGACTTGGAGAAAAGAACTGGGGCGTACCTGTGCTCTGATCCTGAAAAGTTACCAAACCAATGTCTTAAACCTGCTCACCTAGTCTGACCTGGCTGCAGCTTTATAAATAAAGATGGATGACAAGTCTCCACCTTCTTCCACTATCCAGAAATGAAGTCAAAATATCGTGAATACATGCTGGTGATGGCATTTTGCACTTTCAACATCATCTGGAGCAAAGTCGGTGCAGTGGTGTTAGTGGTGTGGAGCAAAGCCACAGTATCGAGGTCCCACCAATGCACACACTCAACTAATGATGACTGTCAATCATGTTTCCCCTCATTTCAATAACAGTAAATAACTAATTAAAACCTAAAAGAAAATGAACACTTATATGAAACATATACCAGTTCAATAAGAACTAGCTAAAATGATTGAAACCATAACTAAGAAAAATGTATTTAATGTGTACTTTGAGTTTTTAGTTTGGTACATGTCTCATCCACTGAAATGGAGGAGGCAAGGTTTATGACCTATATTGTAGCCAACCACCAGGAGGCGATCAAGACACTCTGGATTCACTTTTGGGAGCTGTCATGTTGTTCATCTATATTTACGGTCTACTGCTGTGAGATTTGGTGCATCATGATCCCTAAAGAATGGTTCCAACAGACATTGGTCATCCTCTGACTTTATCTCTAGCGCCACCATGAGGTAGAAATTTTACTAATTTGGTCAAATATCATAACAGGATGAATTGTTTCTACTATGTTGAACATCTGACCTTCCATTTAGTTAAATTTGGCTTATTTATTCAATTAATTTGTCTCATTCTTCCATCTGCCAAGACTGCACTTTGTTTTAAGTGCCATTACACTAGAATAAGATTCTGTTCCAAAATGATCTAGAGTGTTAAACTCTGCTGTTTGGGACATTTTATTAAAACAGAAACACATTTGCTCACAGTGAGAAGATCGTTCTCTTCTTTGCCCACGTTGTTCAGCATCGCAGTGCAGGAAATATTTGGTCCCCAGTTATTTGAGTATGGGATGGGACTGTCCCTGGGCCAGTCCTCCTCAGCGGGCCAACCGATAACTCTGGGGAAAATGGTTAAACCGGTGAAGACTGAACAAAAGAGGTGGTCTCGGCACAGACCAGACTGAACCATGGCTCTGTGCGTTAGTAGTGTGAAAACGCTTTTTGGATAGACTTCGGATTGACTTATGGACCAATTACAGGAAATTGGTAAAGTACAATAACATCCCTGCCTTTCTTCATTATGGATAAAGAAAGGAAAACAACACTCACTCAAAGATTTTCCACAGCTGCTGCACCTCTGTGTATCCCTGAAACATGGGTCTGTAAGACACGAGGCACAAAAAAATCCTATTTGGCAACGTTTTAATCATAGAATATTTTACCTCTAACTTGAGAATTACACTCGTATATCTCCTCCAGCCAGAGGCAGACTCGGCTCTACTCACTTCAAGAGGAAGAGCTCGGCGAAGATGCAGCCAGCGCTCCACATGTCCACTGAGGACATGTAGACTGAGTTCAGCAGCACCTCAGGAGCTCTGTACCACAGCGTCACCACCTGAAAACAAACAGACGTCAACAGAAAATAAAGAAATGAAAAGCCAATGGCAGAGTATGAGAAGTGACAAGAACATGTTTCACCTTAGGCCAAGAAACAGACAGAGCACAGCGCTTTATAAAGGAAAAACCAGGCTCTGGGATGACTTAGGAGAGAATCACTGCAGTAAGATACAACACTATGTTAAAAGTCTGAGCTGCTGCTTCACTTACACCTGGAGTGAGTGCAATATTATAGGTGTAGATGCGTGCCAGTCCAAAGTCTGCAATCTTAACTTCTCCGCGGCTGCTGACCAGGATGTTTGCTGGTTTTAGGTCACGATGCAGCACCATGTTTGTGTGTAGGAAGTCCAAACCTTGCAGCAGCTGCGACATCAAATCCTGTGCAGACAGACAGCAGAATGGAGATGGACGTCATGTGAAAGAGCGGTGTTTAAACTCAGGGACGGCTTCCATTTAAGTCTGGACTGAATACGTTATGAACATAGACTGTATGTAAAGATGGACGACATGACAGCTGCCGAAAAGTGAAGCCAAAGCGTTTTGATCGCTTGTTTTATTTGTTCAAATGTTCATTTATCTGTGAATCTGTTATCTGATTGGCAGCTAAGACTGACTCATGATTGGTTATGATTGGACTGCGGCTCCCTCCCCGATCGCCACAGTGCAGACTTTGGCTCCAAATAAATGTCTTCGTCAGGTTTTAAAATTTGGCTTCATTTCTGGATAGTGGGAGGAAGACACACGTTGTCCATCGTTATTTACAGTCTACGGTTATGACTGGTTGACCCTGTGAAAAGGTGCAGAGACATGCTGTGTTAGGCTGCTTGATTTTGCCAGAGGAATGTATGATGGAAATTCCTTTCTCATAAGTTGGTATTTGAAGATTGAAGGTCAATAATATCTGAAGTTTTAGCGGATAAACCATTTCAGTGTGTGGTTTACAGGATGCCAAAATGCCAAGAGCATGAGGCGGTAACATTTTATTCTGCAAAAATGTTGTTTATTTCAGACTTGGTGAAGAGTTCACACCTTGATACAGTCATGACTCAGTCCAGAGGGCGGAACCTTGGAGAGGTAGGTGCACAGGTCCTGGTCGATGTATTCTAACACCAGAGTCAGGTCCAGGGTCCTGTCCTCTAGTGCAACAGATGCATCCAACAGCCTGGATGAGACGAGAACAACAACACATTAAGCATCAAGTTAGATTATTTTTGCCACCAAATGTTTGGTTCATAGCGAAACAAACAAAGCTAGCTGTGATCTGGAGAACATAATAGAAAATAAAGTTTGTTCAATATAGCACCTCTCACAGAACAGAGTCACAAAGTACAAAAGTAAAGTAATATGTTCAAGTGTTTTATTTTTCAGTATGAAGAGATCAAATATGTAAGGCCTGCAAAGAGACAGAACGTTTGCTTCCTTCTCTCAGTATCTGTTTAAAGTTTAACATTCAGGTATTTTCAGATTCAGAAAAGTTGTTTCACAGATTCCATGACTCGGCACCTTTCTGGAAGTTAATGTTAACAACAAGGGAGCTGTGTCTGCACTTTATGGCTGCACTGCTGGGCTCTCTCGCTCAGCCCACGGGTTTGAATCTGATCTTCCATCTGCACCACAGTGTCACATATTAAAGCAAAGATTAAACCAGATATGGACCCAGCATGTGACAGAAAGCAGGCGCAGGCCTTACTGCCACATATGTCCTAACTCTCTGTTTGCTTCATGAAGATCTTTTTACTAATTCTCAATCAAAAATATTGCTGGGCTCAGTAATCAGCCTCCAAAAGATATTAAACTCTTCAGCCTTCATAAGGACGACCCCCTTGGGGATTTTAAGCTACGTTATATTTTAGAGGGGGAATAGAGGATCAGCCTGTCGCCTGCATTAAAATGAGGAATGTGGAGCATCAAGTTTAACTTTTATTTGTTTCCAAAATAACCATATACTTGAAATGATTGTTTATTCTGAAGAAAGAACCACACAGACCTGGAGGACGTTGCCTCTTTTGTGGAGGAGGACATGTTTGGTAGTGGTCCACTGTGTGTTATCATTGGTTACATCTGTGAGTTATTCAAAGAGGTTCGGTTGTTTCTCAAGAAATAATGAGATCAAGTCAGATCATAGCATCAAGATGATGTGTCCAGAAGGAGTAGAGCTCCTTGCCACTTATTTTATGAAATAATGATTATTATTACATCCAATTGCCACTTAGTACTAAGTAGCAATAACTACATTGATAATGAAAAGTCATTCAGACCGTGCATCAGGAAGGCGCATTACATTTTAAACTGGTCCAGGTACAGAGGGGTTTTTTTTCGCTAAGGCGTTGGCTGGTCGTGCGCGTGAGCCCTTGAAGTATAAGGTTGACAAACAACAACACCCACACACAAAATAAAGTTTAGAAAATAAACTAACTTGACTATGTTGGGGTGGTTGAAGAACTGCATCCTCCGCAGCAGCCCCACCTCCCGGATGATGGAGGCCGGGATCCCGCTGTCTGAACTGTCTCCGTAGATTTTGAACTTCTTCACCGCCAAAAAGCGCGGCTGGTCCCCCACCTCTCTGGCCTTGTACACGGTGCCGAAGGAGCCTTTGCCCACCGCCGCCAGCAGCTCGTAGCTTAAAGGTCTGGAAGAGGCCATGGTCCTCCCGGGATAAAGAAATTAACCTGCACTTTGGGAGAGAAACAGAAGAAGCTAGCTCACCGGGCTGTAACTACCAGAGGTTAGCAGGTTAGCAACCAGCTAATTATAATGACCCCCCCCCCCCCTGGTTGCACAATCACAAACCTCCTGCAGGAACCGGGTTTTTAAAAGCAGCTGGCCGGTTTCACGTCCGAGCTTCACTTCAGTATCTGACCCCTTCACTCACCTCAGTGGGCCTCGGACCTCCACACCCGCTGGCTGCTGCAGAGGAAAGGGAGGCTCCCGACAGCAGCTTCTCTCAAAACGATGAAAAATCACACCCACTTTGTTCAGGAACTAATCAGGAAGCTGAACATGGGAAAAGGCTCCTCTACGAGCTCCGTCAGCACGTGCTGCGTCCAGGTGACCGCAAGCTACTTTATTTACCAATAAATAAATAAACACTTTATCTATGGACAAGAAAGTGGGTGGTACTGTACTACTTAATGATACTACTACTACTACTACTGCTTATAATAACAATATTGTAATATTACTTCTTTATTCTTAACAATCGTAATAACATGACCTTTTTCATGAAATTACGACGATTTTGTTCCAATAATAAAACGCTTTTTCATTACATCACAACTTTCCTGTTGTAATATTAGGATCTTATTCTTGTATTCTAACCTTTTTCATTAAATTACGACGAGTTTATTGCAATAATACCATTCATGAAATATTATTTATTGTTGTAATATTGTTTTCATTAAAATCATGACTTTTCTGTTGTAATATTAGGATCTTATTCTTGTATGATAACCTTTTTCATTAAATTACCACTTTATTCTTGTAATATTATGTAGGATATAATGTATCTTGCAATATAATATTAGTAGTACATTGCTACTACTACTGCTACTAATAATGCCAACAATAGGAATAAGAAGAAACAACTTTCATTCATAAAATTCGCTAAGTGCTTTACAAAAAACAAATAAGATGAAATGAATAAGTAAAATAAAAATCATCAATTACATAAACGCCTACCGAGGAACACAAAACAATAAAAAAAGTTGACCAAAAGCCACGATACACTCAGATGTAACGAGAATGTGACTCAGTAGAGTTTCACACTCGTAAATATCAGTCACCTAAACGCGTCCGATTTTTAGCAAGATCCACAAATTATTCTCTTTGAAATTGACGAAAATGTTGACAAACACCCACAATGTTAAAGTGTTAAAAATAAATCCTAGATCTGCCCCCTGATCTGGATCCGCACCAAAATGTAATGGGTTCTTCCATGACCCTCATACATCCTTCTATTGTATGAATCTGTACTCTAGATTTTGCGGAATCCTGCAAACTAACAGACAGAAAACAAAACGAAAACATAATATCCTCGGCGATGGTAAAAACCTCCTCGGTGGTGGTAATACTAAAAACCCAATCTATCTTACAAATATTAAGTTCATGTCTTAGTAATTACTGTCAACGTGCTTCATAAAGGGAGATTTTATGTTCTAAGGTTTAACAATTTTCAAAAAATAAATTGTATGTTTGGATATTGATCTAAAAAAAACATGTGAAGGGTGTATCAGTAAGAAAAGAAATACAGATTTCCTGTCAAGAGGTAATTGAGATAAATAGACACAGATACTCAATGGCATCCAAAGCGTTGTTTATTATCAAATGGGGAGTCATCTTTGTAAACTTGTTACAGACTGCAAATCAAAATTAAGAGAATAGTTGGGCACAGAACAAGCAATTCAAACACTACACAACAAATGTGTGTATGAATTTCAACACAGTGAATGCTAAAAAAGTATTTGCATGAGGTAATTAGAAAGTGCTAGAAGCTCAATAACATCTGATGAAACATCCCACTCGCTTAACAAAGCTGAATAAGTGCATATTACAAAGTAGAGCGTGTCATGGGTTTTAGCACCTTGTGCTGGGGCACTCGAAAACTCACAGATTTTTGTGAGTTTGTTGTTACAAAACATCAGTTACTGGTTAGTCACAGTATATAACGGTCACTCAGCTGAATGTCGACAGGCAGCTACTCTTCTTTGCGTTTGCTGTTAATAGCTTTTGTTTTCTTTGCCAGGTTGATCGCATCCATATGGAGGTTGCGTTTGAGAATGACCGAGCCGCAGGTGAGAGCTCCGGCGAGAGCACCCGCAAAGCCACACAGGAACACATCCTGGCCTGAAATACACAAAACATGAAATGAACCAAATTCATACTGTTTCAACCTGTCAGGGAATGTAGGCAGCCTCACAGAGTTTTGAGTGAAGGCATTCAGAAATCTGAACGTGAAATGAATAAGTCCTGCTCTCAAACATAGCCTCTGGATGTTTTCACGCTGTGTGCTGGAGACAAACTGACCTGTCAGATAGAGGTTCTTCAGTGGAGTCTGAGGTCTCACTGTAAAGGCGAGTTCAGGGCTGAAGCGGGCCATGCCGTGATCTGCTCCGTAGATTTCACCTTTGGGGGCTCCAATGTAGTATGTGTTTGTGATGGGGGTTCCAGCATCGACAAACTCAATCTGCACAAAAACACATTTGATGGTTTTTACATAAAATTGCTTAGAATTGTATAAAACGTTGCATCCAAGAAACAACTGAAGATGGTACCTTTAAAAAAACACATAGGGCTTTTCTAACACCATATAATAAATTAGACTATTCTAATTCTATCAATTGATTAATTAACACACTACCTTCTAAAATATCCATTTCACTGGCAGCTAGTTCCTGCAGCAATGATTTAAAATTATAATTCTAACTAATTTTGCAGTTTTACATCTCGCTGCAGAAAATTTCAGGACACACGGTATAAGCTCTTTTTCTGAGCTCAGCGTAAAATGAAAATGAGTTGGGGAAATAAAGTTCATGCATTTTTGATGACTGGATTCACATAGAAGTAGGTAGCCTGGGTGCTCTGTGATATAACACAATATCCAAAGCATGTAAACACTGAGAACGTGCAACAATAACACACAAGCCCTTTGGTCCTTCTGGATTAATCCACCATAACCACAGTTACTGACCACAACACAGGATGAATCTACATCTGTGTGCATCTGAGCGTTTACCTTGTCTCTGGTTATCTTTGGGAAGACGTCCATGACCACCTCCACAATAGAGTCGACGAAAACCTGTTTCAGCTCTTTGTAGTCCTCCCCTCTGTTGGACACTTTGTTGTCCTTCCACTCCTCGAACCACTCGTAGTTGGCAAAGCTGACCAGACTCAGGGTGGATTTGCCTGACGTGAGAAGAAAAAGTTAAATATAATAAATATATGACAATACAGAAAACTGTTCTCCCACATTCTAGAACCCTGGTTCTGGATTGTCCAGAGAAAGGCATGCATTGACTAACAGGCCTGAAAACACAAATCACGTAACCATTTGCTGGTCGGAAACTTCAGAGCTGTGTGGATGCCAGGAGTAAATATAGCAAAAGTGATGCTTTTTAAAACTATAACTTATTAGTGTATTCCCATGCTGCAACTCATGTTTGTGTACCTGGCGATCTTTCCTCCCAGGTTGAATCCTTAGCTGAGGGAGAGGCGACGAACAGCAGGGGTACATTTTTGGCTGAATCTTCCCTCTTTCCATTCATGTAGCTCTCCACCCTTTCAATGAAAACAGATGATACGATTTAATATAAGTTCGCACTGACACAAAATAGCTGAATCAGATAAAATACTTCAAATATCTTCAATTAAAATATTAAACTAAAAACAATTCAAATTGACTGTAAATTCCAATACTTTTAACAGGCAACACATGCGAGATTCAACACAACATACAGTTCATCAAAGTTGTTCTCAACAAAGATCCAGTAGTTGTCTGCTTTCAGGCCCAGCTCCTCTTTGGTTCCAGTCAGACCCAGAAAAATACTCAGGCCTCCTTCACCATTCTTCATCATGCTGAGCTGCTTCTGAATGGCTACAATGCACATGTAGGACAACGTTACAGAAACACGTTCAAGTAATGTGTAATTTGCCCATCGAACCTCATTAATACATGCTTTCCTCTCGTGCTGAAACAATCAGTCAGTCTAAAAGCAAAAACGTGGACAATTTGTTATGGTAAAGATGATCTTAGCCCAAAGGTCAATTTACTAATTCACCATTTAACTTTATTAATTCAACTCTTTTTGCAACTTTCTGTCATGTTTAAAATCTTCTTTTCAATCAAGGCCATGTGTAAAACTAGTATTACTGCCCTGCGGTTGTCCGCCTCTGCACACCAGTGCAGTTTCAGTCAATCATGTTTTCCTGACATATTGCATTCACAATAATATGAGATGAGATCACTGTGACCTTTGACCACTGACATCTAATCATTTAATCTAGTCCATGTGACAACTGGTCATAATTTGAGGAAATTCTCTACTGGCAGAAAAACACTTTTGTACCCATGTTACCCTTGGCCTTTGACCTTTGACCACCCAAATCTTATCAGTTAATCCTTGAGTCCGAATGAACATTTGTGTCAAATTTGAAAGCATCCTCTCAAGGCGTTCACGAGGCAAGTACATATGGACAACAAAAACATAATACCTCTGGCCACATGCTGTTTCCAGCACTGAGGCAAAAAAAGTCGAGGAAGACAAATATAACTCAACTGAGTGGTCAGGACAAAATTGCCAAACATTGATCTTTGATTCAACCTTCTAAAATATGAGCGCCATTTCTCTGTTATATAAATATCTTAAGATTTGGACAAAACATGTGGTCAAAAGTTGAATCCCTGAAATCTGAGATTTTTATATTTCACAAATGAATCATTTAGCAATGGCATGAAAAATTTTGGTATTTTTCCTTCCTAACCTGGCATGGCCTGGAGCTCTTTAGGCAGCAGCTTCTCGTAGGTGTTGAAGATTCCAGCATTGGAGATGACCATGGGGGCATGGATATGGATTTCATCCTGACCTTTCATCACGCTCACACCTAAAATGAAAAGAACAGACACAGTGAATCTTCTGTGGGAGCAACATGCTGTGACTGTGTGTTAAGAACCACACCCACCATAAGCTTCCTTGGCATCATTGAACAAGATGCGATTAACCGGAGCTCGGACTAGCACGGCACCGCCAGCCTTCTCAATGATGGGGATCATGTGGTAGGCGATTTCACTTGCTCCACCTTTAGGGTACCAGGCACCATTCAGGTAGTGAGTGACCAGCAAGCTGTGCATAGAAAAACTGGCATCTTTGGGCATGTTACCTGCAGATCAGAGAAGGAAACAAAAAGTGTGAACAGCAGCATAGTCAAGAGACGACCACGTTAGAACCTCAGGTGTCCCGCCTGGCCCTGGCCTACCGTAGGTGCCGAAGATGTAGGTGAAAACAGCTCGGAGGTCTTTGTTCTCCGTCAGTTCATTGACCACTTCCGTCAGGCTGCGTGGGGCCATTTTGAAGAAGAAAGACAGATAATTGGCCAGGCCGCTGTAGACCAGGAACTTAGCCAAGGGAACGGGGCAGAGCTTCAGTACAGCCAGGAGCCAAATGCCCCGCCCGGCTTTCTGTAGAAAAACACACAATGACACACTGATGATGACAATAAAAACTGAATAAAGACACCTGAGAGATATGAGAGTAATCAAAGCAGTTTGTTTCCGTAATGAGCCTGAACAGAGATGTTTTGTCACTCTAACATTTGTAAATTAACGCTGAATATGTGCAGTGTTTATCCTCGTTAAATGTTCTGTTGGTTTCAGGAGGGAAATATAAATCATTGCCTGAGTCAGGATGCATCTTTCACAAGAGAATGAACAAGCATATAAGAAAAACAACAGCATATTAAAACTATAGATTTCTGGGGGGAGAATGGTTCTCATTTATTATAAATGATGCCTTCATGTTTAAGAAACAACGTGATTTTCTTTCGGTGATCGATTGATTAAGATCTTTCTGCAGATATATGCTGTTAACCTATTGTATTTCATCAGATTACCTGAACTGGCAGGCTAATAATAACTACGAGGCCAACACTAGGTTAACACCATTTATCTGCACAAATACCTAAATCATGCAAGCACAATGTTAAACATTTACTTTCCAACAACACTGAGGGATTGGCAACTTCAATCAGTAACTTTATCAGTCAAAAGTCATGGCAACAACAAGCGTGTCCCAGGCATATTCATCCCTTTTTAGAGCCCCCTGGAAATCACTCGTGTTTGGTCATTCTGCGAGTATTTGGTCATGTTGCGAGTATTTGGTGGTGTTGTTGGGATTTGGTTGTGTTGTGGGAATTTGCAGCACATTTTCTAGTTGCTCCAAATTGATGAAGATGTGTTCTTTTGCATGTGATTTCTTAAGCTGCAGTGCATTGAGCTCTGAGGGCCACCGAACCTTTGAGCAATTACACAGAGATAAACAATGCACTGACAATTAAAATAAATAGATCCAGTTAAGTGGCTCCACACAGATAAGGAGACTTGCATCACTTTATGTACGTGTCAAAGCAAAATTCCAATGCAACTAAGTCTGGATAGAATTATGTAATACCATATGACAGCTAAAAATATACCTCACTTATTATTCTAACCTTTGGTCTACTAACCCTTGAGTCCTTGAGGAATATTAGTGACACCATCGAGAGAAATCTGGATAATGACTTCCTTGTGTAAGTAAGTGCAGTTATTTTTACAGTGGGAGAAAAGGCATTTGCAAGTAGAGTAAAGCTCATATAAGAAAATGAGTGGCCAGATCATTGCAGAATATCTTCAGTGTATTTCCATAACCACGCACTTACAGGTGTTTGCATTGAAGTTGCAAAGTACAGCCACCATAAATTAAGAAACTTTATCACAGCCAGTAAAGTTACAACATCCTACCTTGGCCAGCTTCAAATACTCGTCGATGGCCTTCTCCTCTCCAGGGAAGCACTTCTTCAGCTCCTCAGGGAAGCGGGTCCTGCCGCTGTAGATGGGATACCGGCGGCGGTTTTCTGGCGGCCCCAGAACAACATGGTCAAACGGATTCTCCAGAGGCTCCCACTGTAGCTGTCCGTTGGTGATTTGGTCCAGCATGCAGCGGAACGGCTTGTGGTCCTGCAAGTCGCCGATGTAGTGGATACCTGAGCAAGACAGATAAGGACAAAGCTGAGTTTTATGAGAGATGTTTTCAGTGCTTTTATTTGGTGAGAATAGAATAGTTGATTCCCAGGATGTAACGTTCTGTATTTCAGAGCTTGACAGCACCAGCATTTTCTTTTAGATGCGACATATCCATGAAAGATATAGACAATACTCAAAAGAGACAAGACACATTTTTCTTACCAACATCAAATTCAAAGCCTTTCTCAGTGAACGTGTGACAGCATCCTCCGGCCCGATCGTGCTGCTCCAGAACCAGGACTTTCTTTCCAACTTTGGCCAGCAGCACCGCGAGTCCGAGCCCACCGATCCCACTGCCGACGATGATGGCATCCAGGTTGTCAGGGATTTTATTGGCCACAAAACCTGAGGGAAAGTCAACAAAACAGTTCAAACAAGAGCTTGACTGTGGCACAAAGAGCAGAACAAAAGTTAATCTATAGAATAAAGGTTTACTGCAGAGTAAAAAATGCCTTAATGCACATTTGACCAAACCTTTGAGATTCTCCACAGCTGATCAAACTGAAACTAGAAGATGACATTTGACGAAATGTATTTTTGATCAGCTATAATTACGAATAACAAGATTACTAATAATAATATTTTGGATTGTCTTAGGTTACTCCCCCTTATTTGAAATGTGACAATTTTACATCAATATATTTGGAACATAATAATGTAAAAAGTATCCTGCAGTTTATTATGCATTTGGTATATTGATATATCTGTGCATTAATCTGCCCATATCTACATTCACAAAAGAAAAAAACAATCAGCACTTTTAAGAATCTACAGCCACACGTTAATGCTCACAGACAAACTGTACAGAGGCTACACCCCCCTCAGCCACATGGTAATACATGTCAAACTAACTTTTTCAGTTACTTTAGGCACTTTACTTTACTTTTTGACATTAATTGTTTCCATTCACTTCAGTTTTGGGGAGTTTAAAGTGAAGCTAAACCGTGGACCTCAGTTTATTATGACGACATTGGTCATTTCCCTCACCTTGTTTCAGCACTTTGTTTTTCTCCTTCCTGTCGTGAACTATCTGTTTCAGCGGTTCCCGGGTGTCCCTCTCGAAGGGGTTGGGTCCGGAGCTGCCGAATACATATTTTAATATGAGTCCGAGCAAAGCGACGCAGACTAAGGCCACACTGATCCACATGGTGCCGGGGAGAGACTCTCAGATGTGGAAACTGACTGCTGCCTGCACCCACTGTCCACTTCCGCGTTAAGGTCCCGAGACACGCCGACGGGAGAGGACCAATCACAGCCTTCCTTAGGGCGCTTCAGACAGTTGGGACCAATCAACGATGAAGGAAAAAACAGCTGTGTTTCATAAGTGACAGAAGATGAATATACAATAACTTTAAAAAGTATTATTAGGGCCCGAGCACCGAACAGAGTGGGAGGCCCTATTCAAATTGTAAGGATTTTTTTTTTTCAGGCAAATGAATTGGCTTTTTGAGGGCTTTAATTATTATTATTATTATTATTATTATTATTATTATTATTATTATTATGACGCCCTAACTGTTTTTCATAATTGACTGAAGATGGAAAACTGAAAATACAAAAAACTGATACAGAAGATATAAATAAATAACATAATAATAACATTAATATTATTATTATTATCATTATGTTGTTGTTGTTGTTACAGTTTTTTCATTATTTACTAAAGAGGCAAAACTGAAAATACAAATAAATGTAATAACAAAATTGATGATGATAATGATGAAACCCTACTGTTATTGTACATCAATTACTATCTTCGTCAATGTAGTTGTATGGATGTAATTATTAAGATATTCATAATATTATTAATTTTGATTAATCACTATATATTGATAGAGGTTATGGCCACTAAAGTTTATATAAGGATTCTTTTAAAAAGGACAACTCCTTGTTCTTCTTGTCTCTGGAAACATTTTTGTCTCGTGTTGTGATGCTGAAGGATGAATTTGGCACCAATCAGATGTTCTCCTTATAGTGTTGCAATGGTGCCTAAAACTGGAGCACGCTATATTGTATTTGTACACAGACGACCAGTATTATCTGTCTGTTGTGTATCTCAGCCCTGTGATACTCTGGCGACCTGTCCAGGGTGTCCCCCGCCTTTCACCTGATGTCAGCTGGGTTTGGCTCCAGCCCCCTGTGGCCCTGAAGAGATAAACAGTACAGATAATGACAGAAACTCAAATTTGTGCTGATTGTGCAAAATGAGCTGATATGACAGATGAACTGTGAGGAAGAGCCACGTTGTCTTAGTAAGTACAGAAGGAAGCACTCTGTGGAAGTCCCATGTTCTGGAACAAGGATGACATGACCGACAAAAAGTTTAAACATCATTGATAAATTCATCCTCCAATATGACTACTTATATACAAATTGTACCAAGTCTATCACCGCTCATGTAGTCAAAGCTTGATAATTTTATCTTGACCTCAGAGACCACACTCAGGGTGAGTTTACAAGCTTTTCCAGAAAAAGCGAGCATGGACCTGTTTTTGAAGTTATAGCCATGATTTAAAGGTGAGTTTCATATCATTTGTTTCTTTACCTTCAGAAAAAAAAACACAAAACTCTCACAGCAACTTCTAGATTTTATTCTTTTTTGTTCAAAAAACAAAACAAAAAGGAAAGAAAATCACCTGCATCTTCACATATCGTTTCCTGCAACACCATGAGACCAATTTATTTTTACATCTGTTTGCAAATAGAGCCAACAACTCACACAGGAAACACTTATTTTAAGCAGGGGCTTCTCCCCAGTCATCATCACCACCACCACCACCACCACCACGATGGCTGTTCATGGGCCCAGCTCCAACACCCACCCTCCTAAAACCTCCCATATTACCTGACAGGGAACCGAGCATGAGGCTCTTTATGCTGTGTGAGGCTCATATTTCATCTGCAAGTTAATAAAACTGCACATTTGTTATCATTTCCTAAATAACTCCTAATAAATATCTTTAAATTAGAGATGTTATTTCATTAAATGAGCCAGAACACAGGTTCCTTAAATTTTTCTTGTGGGTGTGTTTGTTGTCTTGTACTATATTATTTTATATTTTAATTTATTATTTTTTAAGACTTTGTGAGATTGCCCCCCGCCCCCCCAAGAAAAACCTACATCATGAGTTCCAGAAAAGAAAAAGCACTTTCAGTTTCTGATTTTGACCTTTAAGCCCCTGACTTTTCATGATATATGTCAAACTCCACGTTAGTAAGGGTGGACATTGAAACCAGAACATAAATAATTCAAGTCGTGTTGAGTAAACCCCACTGAAAAGCTTTAAACCTCTGTGGCAGTCCAACCTTGTCCAAAAGGAGTTTTCCCCCCTCTGACCGAGTTGGTCTGTTATGATTAGTCCGTTTCTCTTTCTGTTAGTCCAGTAAGCTCGATGAGAGGTTCATGAAAGTTAATACAGATGAGGAGACCTCCAGAAGACGTACACCAATTCAGGCATATACATCTCCATAATGACTGATGGAAGAAAAAAAAAGTCAAGCATGAGCTTAACAGCCCTTTTCTGGGGCCTGTACTGCAGAGCAGGATCTGTGGATTAAGAGGGAGCATCAGGTTTAACTCTGGGTTTTCAGTCCTACGAGGCTGGTTCACAGCTAACAAAAATCCCTGTAGTAACTTATGCTTCAGTGCCATCCTTTTCATGCGTCCGCTGTAGTTTTAAAACAGAGCTTCACAATATATAAATACAGCCCAATTATTATTTTAAGTGAATAATGGTTATTTGATTCCTGACGGTGTTGATGCTTCTGCTTTATAATTCAAACTTAAGTAATAAAATAAAAACCTCTAATGTATTATATTAAAAAAAAGTATCCACACACTTAAATATTTCTAACTATAATAAATGAGCATTTCAGTAAGACTGATGTCATCACACATTCACTACTTTTGGCAGCAGTAACAGTCTCACATCACTGATGTTTCTATCTGCGTCACATGCTCATAACAGTTTATTCATCAGATAAGAGAAAAAATAATCAGGAATAAAATTAATAAAACTCCTCAGCTTATTTACAATACATCCTTAACCTGGATTTAAAAATGAAAAAAAAAAAAAAAAAAAAAATCATGCTACCGTTTCTTTTTCTAGTGATGTGATCATTGATGTTTCTCTTTGTTGAAAGCCACTGACTTAAAACTGACTACCTCCAGACTTCAGCATTTATGACATATCAAATTAAGAACTTTATTTATAGTTCTTACAACGGCGCATATAGCTGAATAAGAAAACCCAGAGTTAACTGAGACAGTTGATAACCAGCTTCGTAGTATGTTGAAATTGCTTGGAAGTACAGGCCACTGGTGTCCACTTTTGGTATTTATTACCTCATCTTTTTGAGCTTCTTCCTCTTTAAGATATTTTTGATAACTCTGTTTATCTCTAAAACTTAAGGATGACACATTTATTCGAATTGCAAAAAGCACTTCCAACATTTAGGAATAAATCCATAAATTCCGTTTTTGTTAGGGCATAATCTGCAGTTATGTTTTGATATTATTTACATGTATTGTATGGTTTGTAAGCCAACAGTGAGTGTTTGGTATAAAGAAATCTGTGCAAACTGTTCTTGTGTGTCTGTGTGTTGGTACAATCAAGACAGCTTCCAGATGTAATACAGTTGTTTGCGATGTTAACTACAATGGCTTAAGGTCCATGTGATTGAGGGAGGAGGAAGAATTGGCTCTTCCCGCCTCCCCACCTGGCAGCGGTAGTGCAGGTCAAAGTTCAAAAGGTCAAAAAGTAAAAATGGGCGGTGGGTTTTCCTTTCCTAAAGCAGGAAGTCATCATCAGTCCATCTGTCAGGTGGTCAGTGCGATGGTGCGGTTTCCTGGCCTGTCGGTGACACTTGTTTATGGCGTAAATGGAGGTCACTGCAGCACCAACCCGACCTGAGGAAGAGGAAGTTGGAGCCATTAGGAGAGCAGTTTAAACCTAAAAGGAACAGGATTTCTGCAGGGATCATCAGAGTCAAACCAGCCAATGGAGGAATGTATGATGAAAAAAAAATCAGTGGGACACATAGTCAAGATTTATTACCTCTGCCAGGGAGGTCTTATTTTTTCTGTTAGTTCACAGAATTACGCAAAAATATCCAATTAATGTTGTGGAGGGGTGGAGCACAACCCAAGTAAATATCCCATTCAGTTGTGGTGTGGATCTGTTAGTGGATGCAGGAAGTTGTTTTTCACAGGAAATAGGTCAGATAGGGTGTTTTTCTACATTTTCATTAATATCTCAGAGAATAATTCATGGATCTTGATGAAAGAAATCTGTCACGTTTAGGGGACTGATATTAATATGTATGCAATTTGGTACAAACCTAAATAAAAGATTTGATCCAGTGAATTTAAATGTGGTTTCATGTAGGTCTTGTTGGAGGTATGCCGAGCGGGGGGGCTTGACCCAACACATAACCCATCATAGTTTGGAGCAGATCCAGGACATTTTCCTCCCTTTTAACAACATGCCAGATAAGTTATTAATCGATATTCAATGCATCGCGATGCGGATGTGGACGACAGAAATATTTCTGCAGAAACAGAACTTAATCGATTCATGTTTTCCACCATGTTCATTTGCTAGTGATGCTGCATAATATGTAGTAATTGATTCGCTTCAGTACGTATTTCATCTGCTACACACAACACAAGACGCGCAGAGCCAGGACATCAGGGTTTAAGTGACTGGACTGATCCAGATTAATGATTTTAAACACAATCGATTAATAAGTGAATACACGTGGTTATCAGTTTTACCCTATTTTGTAATTACAGCACACTTGTTATAATAGTAACCTCTATAGTCAGTGATAATAAAAATAAAAATTGTGTATAGAAATAAAATTCTTCGATGCATCGATAATCATTTAATAATCAATTCGTAGCCCTCTGATCGAATCGTGCGGTGCCTCGAGATTCCCACCCTTACAGAATAGTAGTGACAGTGTTTTGTTATAGATCTAATTGTTGTGTCTGTAACAACACACAAAAAAGGATTAAACCGACTGCTGCAATAACAACCTCACTGTTGTGTGTATCCTAACCTGCACATGCTCAGACAGCCTGGAATCTAAAACAATCATTTTAAAACTAACCCACATTACTGCATAGAACTAACTCGACTTAAGTTGTGTTTTTGGAGGGAAGTAATTTCCTTTTTCCAGACCTGTCAACACCTGCAGATGAGCTGAGGTTATGAAATTGCCATTGTGAAAAGAAATCGCTCCAGAAAGTCTACCTTTTCTGACCCCATGCTTGGACACTTCCAATTGTACAGATAATACTGTAGATTCCCATCACCGATGCCAAACTTTAGCTTCTCCAGAAAAGTCTTGTTTTCCATTAGATCCAGTGCATTGAAGACATCGAACCCTTTCTGAATAAGAGATGAGAGGAAAAACTCCATTGGTTCCCATTACTGGACAATACACATTTAACAGAACAAGGCTGCACCGATTGAAGCGGAACGCACCGATTTGGCCAGGACGAGGGCATCAGACATCAGGTCAAGCAGTGGGGTGGTGGTGTGCACGTTGTAGAAGGAGTACGCCGCTTTTAGACTGCGGTGCACAGGGTGGTTCATGATGGTAGAGGGCAGCGTGTAGAAACTCAGGAAATCGGTCACTTTGCCACCGTTCTGTCAAGAGAACAACACACACTTTTATAAAGACTCCTGGATTGAACACAACAAAATTATTTAAATACAAGACATGGTCTTTTACCTCCACCAAGTAAGTGTCGATAATGTTCTCCTGGGGCAGAAGCCAGTGTTCCACCTCGTCCTGGGCTCATAACGGGCACCAGGCTGAACTGGCTCAGGTACTCATGGAGGAGACGATGCACCACTGGCACATCCTTCTTGGTCATTGGCCGCAGACCCGAAGTCTTCGGGGCCTGAAGGAGAAGACATGGACGAGGAGAATAAAGGCATGCTGGAGGAAAGAAATCATTTCATAGATATATTGTGTGTGTGTGTGTGCGCGTTTCCACTAACGTCAGACAGGCGGTACAACTTCATGGTGCGCTGCATAGTCATGTTCCTGCTCAGGTGGGAGAACTTCACCTCGATGAGCTTGCGGGGGTTCAAAGAACGATGCCAGTACCTGTGCAAAGAAATCAAATAAGTACCGACAGTCAAAGAAGAAAACTAAAGCGCGTTTCTGTGTCAGACCCACCTGCATGTGCCCACAGGTTTGGGCAGTACCACTCCAGCAGTGTACACTGCCTGAAAGATGCCCTGCAGGTTGACCCGTCTGGTGATCTCTCTGATTAGAACCGGAGCAACTCGTTTGGCGCGAAGCTTCTTATGGACACAGAGGAAATTGATCTCAACCATTTTCTTTTCTCTAAAACACAAGAAAAAGAATTATCTGAGCAGGTCTGCAAAAAACTCAATTTATTAATATTGTCAGTTAATAAAAAACAAATCCTACACATTTCTTTACACTTGTATAATCTCACTGAAGATAATAAGGCCTTTTCAAGCCTAAAAACAATATGCATGTCGCTTGGATGTGAGTGAAATAAAAAGGAGGTCAATCTTTCATCCCCTGATTTTCTGCAGCATGTGAGATCAATTAGAAACTTCAATCTATGTTAACAGGGTAACATTTTCATTCAGCACTGTTGTGTTTGCTTACATGTCATAGATGCGGATATTGGCAGGTATGGCACTGATAAAGCCCACCAGCTTCTGGTTAGAGTTAACCCTCACTCCACAATGCCACTGGGGCAACCAGCCGGGGGGGCGCAGGGCCCTGAAGAAGAAAGATAGATAAATAAAAATGGACAAATGGAATAAGAATGCCATAAAGAAAATTATTAAGAGTTTAATATTCCACATGACACTGAACATTTCAATTTAAGATCCTCGTCAGGTGTAAAATTGGAAAAATCATAGATGTGAAAAGAATTACCAGAGCAGGAACTCGGGGGAGTAGTCAAATCTGAACATGTTGTCATCGTCTTCCACATAGTTCTCATTGAGAAGGGTGTAAAGCTCCTTGAGCTGGTTTTTGAGAATACAACAGAATCTGACATTTAGTCAAAGCAAACAAGAGTAAACAACCTCTCATTACACGTATCATTATCTTAAGTCTGTGTGAATATGAGCA
Organism: Verasper variegatus; assembly: GCA_026259375.1. NCBI lineage: Eukaryota > Metazoa > Chordata > Actinopteri > Pleuronectiformes > Pleuronectidae > Verasper > Verasper variegatus. The sequence goes on from CM048054.1 coordinate 7,123,507, forward strand.
TATGTGCCATTAACTATTTTATGAAACATTCATACTACAACTCTGCCAATCAACATTTTCTGCATCTGTTATTCAACTTTTAAAGCATTCCTGACAATACAAACTATACCATACACATAGATGCACGTTAAAGAATCAAAGCTAAACCTTTAAATGAAAATATAATTGTAGATTTTGTATATCTTACCCTCTTGGAATAAAGTGCAAAATTATACAGTAAGTTTTCTTTTTTGCTCTAATCCTAGTTTTCATCTCCAAATCATGTTAATTGATCTCAGCTTAAGATTTTAAATTGTACTTTGACACAACAGACAAACTTCATTATTGTAATCACGCATTAACAACCGAGGAGACGAAAACTGAATGAAAGGCACAATCAGATTAACACTGAAATAAAAATAAACTAGTTCCCTTTCACAATAAAGCAAAGACGAAATATTGACTTGAAGATAAATTCCTCATGTGCCTCCCTGCTTTGAGCATGTGTGTTTATACACTCTTACCACAGCAGGGCTCCCCAAGTCGAGGGTGTCCCAGCTGAAGCCCTGTGGGAGGCTGTAGGGCTCCTCTCGAATGTGGTCTTTGTCGGGTTCAATGGAACCGTGCGACGTCACCGTCTCCCCTGAGGGAAAACAGAACAGTTCCTGACATGAAGCACAGAAACTTGGATACCTGCCATTTTAATACCACATGTTGGTTTTTGAGTACTTGTGAAGAACTGACAAATGTCATACCTAGCTTGGGCACAGGTTGCGTATCCCAGAACTGGTAACTCCTCCGAGTTGCCTCCTCCATGGTTTTGGCAGGGCCGTGGCCTACAGAGAACAGTTCAATGGCCTTTTGAATCTCTTGTAGCTTATCGGCTGGCAATGAATTCACCTGTTAGGAAGGTTAAGAGGAGTTAATACAAAGCAAAAACACTGAAACACAGTAACAAGGGCCAACTCATCAAATATATCATTATTTTCTACACAAAGACTTTGTTGCGTGAGTTGTGAGGGGTTTTATTTAAAAGAAGTTATGGAATTCATGCCTTAGAGAGGGTGTCCTGAGCTGCTTCTGTGGGACCAGATTTCTTCTTCTTTTTCTGCTTCTTTTTCTTCTTCTTGGCCCCAGTGTCGTCAGCCAGGCCCCTGTCACTGAAACGGGACAGAAATAGAAGATGTCTGTATTAGTCTACCATTCGAGAGGGGAAACCACATCCTAGTCAAAAGGTATCTTCACTTATTTTAAGTTTCATCAGGTAATAAATAGAAAACCTGTCTGCAGTTTGACGCCATCATACATGTGAGGCTGGTATTTTAGATTATTTTAATTTAAAGTAATTTGTTTTTTCAAACCCATCCTTTGCCAAATAAATGTTCACACACAGCAGATTCCTTTTCTGTACCTGGACAAAACATTTTCAGCTTTAAATATATAAACCTTGGATATTAAAATACTTATAAAAAGTGACTCCCACTGCTCTTTATTTCAAAAACAATTACCCATTTCAGTTGTGACACAAAGTTGCAGTTAGTTGAGGATGATTCATTTAGACAGTTTGAGGAAAAAAGAATGTCCTTTTTCGACAGAAATCAGATGTAGCAACAACCATACTAACAGCAAGAAAAGGTGATTCAAATCAAATAAAAGTAGTGAAGCAGTCGTAAGTTATAGTACCAGAAACATATGGACTGTATCCCTCTTCCTCACCTGTATGTAGCTGAGCAGAGGGATACAAGAGGGATTAAATCATAGTAAACAGGTCCTGTAACCCCTTCCCACAACCAGTGTGTCATAACCCCCTTTCCTGATCAGTTCAAACATAAGGAGCCACACACCCCCACCCATCTATCCATCTTCTGGCCTAAGAAAGACTGGATACTTACGGAGGATAATCTCATTAGCGTCGGAGAGCAGAGAGAGAGCCAGCTCTGGCCCTAAACTGTTACACTAGCGCAGATGGTGAATCACATGACCTCTGGAAGAGGAGTGCGTGGCATCTACGCGTGTGTGTGTACATATGCATGTACAAGAGGTCAGTGAGTGACTAGGACAATGAACAACAAAACATTGAATAGTTTGTTCCACAGGCTTCCATTTCCACAGAGTGGACCAGTTAACAGCCAGAACAACTCTTTGTTTCTGTGTGTGTAAGTTGGTGCAGGGGGGGGGGGGGGATTGCATATGTTGCTGGAAAAGAGCAACAGTGAAGCTCACATTTGCTTCACTTTAATACAAAACATGTTCATTAAGCTTCCTTCGCAGCAGTGGTGGGACGACTGCTTACACTGAACACTTTGACCTTTTCAGGCCTTGAGACCTTTGGGTTGAATGAAACAATCTTCATAGTATTCACATGATCAATAAAGTCTTGCGTGTTCAAATCCTGGGCACATGAACACTCTTTGCAGTCCTGCAAATATTTGCATCTCAGTTACGTGAACGTGTACGTACAGCGATCAGCACTTTTGGTCGGAGAGTTTACTTTATGATTTAGATGTGTAATTTACATTAGAAACCATCTGCTGTTTAAATAAGCATGTGATTTTGTAATTTAAAGAATTGTTGAGAAAATTGAGTTATTGTTTTTGACATATTCAGGTATGCTTAGAAATAATGCAACCACAGCAAGAAAAAAATAACCCATACCTGATAATACATTGGCTTAGGGGTGGGAAATATGTTTTTTTTTAATTATATTTCAGGTGACATCGATAATTATCACAATAGATGTCAGATTATTATAATATTAAGGTTAAAGACTGACTTTTGATCCTGAGTTGTAAACCTCTTTATGGTCAGAGAATGACAAATCTAAAAGGTCGATCTATTATGTGTTATACCTCCTCACTGCTCTTACATAATGCATAAGTTAAATGTTGATAAACGTTTTGGACTTTTATCAACTTTATTGACTTTTGTGTTGCTATTAATACAAATTATATTGACAGTTATTGACATGGATGTCTAGCCTTACATTGGCTAATATTCAAAATAAAAAAATAGGTATCAATATCTGTGTTATTTGCGATCCTGACACTGGTATAACTTGGTGATTATTACTAGTCTATTAAAATCCTTCACTCTCCTGTCAAACCTTTCAGTGCACATGAACACACTAAATATTATAACTTGTGGAGAGTGATCACAGGTAGATATTAATTTATTTAAAGGTTTGGTACTTTTTGTCCTTCAGCAGCTCGTTCTGCCCCCATAAAGAATATACAGAAAACTTCGATCAGGGCACGCCTTAATATCTGCAGGCCTGGACTCGTGTGTCACAGCTTGGTAAACATTAACAGAAGCCTGTGCGAGGGAAAAGAGCATTTTCATTAACGCCTGTGTTCAGTGGGAGCTACTCAGGATCACATTTCGGGGATTTGCACGGGGAATAAAACGCTAGCTAGACGTCGCCCAAGTCACAACACTAGCACAGGTGAGACGTCCTTCAGGAGAACGTGAAACGACACGTGGTTTTATCCTTGTTTCACTTAGCCTGTGTCTCCAGTCCTGCACCGAGATCCACGCACAGACAATAGGGGGGGGGTTTGACAGCTATGCTAGCACGCAAGCTAACGCCTGGCTAGCTCTTCGCCGGGGGTTGCCATGACTTGCATCAGTTACCGACAGCCAGCAGCGATGTGCGGTTAAAACAACGAGCTGTCAACTTCATGAAAAGGTTCTAGATTTGCTCCCGAGTTGCAAAACTGACAGGAAACGTTGGGTTTTGGGGCAAAAGGCTTTCGTGCGCTGTTTGTTTTTTCAACCCCCATCCTGAGCCTTGCTATCACGGCTAGAGCGGAGCAGAGCGCCGCTAAGACACGCCCAGAGAAACGCGCCTTCAGCCAATTGTGTCAAAGAACTGGTGAGTGAATGGCGATTCTAGCCAATTGGGTGACAACAAGTGGGAGGGACGTGTCCGTTCCCCGGCTGTCTGTCCCTCACCGCTTGCGGAGGCTTTCACTCTGCAGCCGCTTTGCAGGTCGGTGCTGCGGCGGGACACGTCTCACACAGCCGCGGCACCGAGTCCCGTGCTCTTACCCGTCGTCAGAGTGGTGCTCCTCATTTTCACAGTCGCTGCAGTGTCCGTGGTCCTCTACGTCTTCTCCCTCCGGCATCGGTGCTGTCTCATTCTCATCCGCCATCTTCATCCAGGAAGTGAGGAGCCACCGCGTGTTGTCGACGCCTTTAAACCCGCCTCGCTGTCATTGGTTCACATCTGCCCCCCCTCTTTCTCCTAATGTGTCTTTAAGGAAAACGTGCTCACAATGTCATCTCACTTTTTCTTTCTCCAACAACACAACCCACTACAGCTCATGTATGTCCTTGTGTGTGTGCTCTTGTCTGTCACACAAATACTGTGAGAGCTACGTGATCTGCGGTCAAATGCAGACAGTGAAGCATTTGACAGGAAGCACGTGAGGGGTGGGAAATGCATGTTGTGCAACCTAAACCAGTTTCTGGATTCAATGGTGCAACGGTTGCATTTTTCAAAGGATTGAGTTCAAAGTATTGGCAAACTGTTATTTTGTAGCTTCATACACTCACAATTTGCACAATTTGGTCTTTATTATTATTATTATTATTATTATTATTATTATTATTATTATTATCATCCTGACCACAACCATCATGGTTAATTGACTAACATTAACTCTGAGCTCATACACACACGGGCACACACACACACCCACACATGGAGAGAGAGAGAGAGAGAGAGAGAGAGAGAGAGAGAGAGAGAATTTTTAGGACTTTGCATTGACCCCCATTCATTGTAGACAGTCTAACCAAAACCTCATCTCTAACCTTAACATAACCACAATTAACATCTTACCCCTAACCTTAAAGCTGCAGTGTGATTTAGTTGAAATTGATCTATTGGCAGAAATTGAATATAACATAATCCTGGTGATGTTTCCACTAGTGTGTTTCATCTAAATTGTACTAATTGTTGATCATCAAAGAAACATGGCAAACCTTAACCTAAACTTTATTCTAGCCGAAAATCAAGTCTCCCTCAAACAGCCCATTAAAAGTGGGTCAGTAGGTGACGACTGGCCAACATGTCCTCAATCCGTAAGGATGCACAAGTACACACACACACACACACACACACACACACACACACACGCACACACACAGTCTGTGCATAGTATATGTAAAGACAACAAGAAAGGGTCTCACACAGTGGTGTGTAGTTAGTGCTTTTATGAAAACAGTTATTTCTCGTGTATACATAACACAAACTGCCTGTCATACAACACAGGCCATAAGCTTTAACACTGGAAAATCATTCAGAATTACTACTGAAACCTGATCTGACTATATATGCTGTCATTACGGTAATTCATGTGCAACACCTTTCATCACTGTAAGCCTTGTAAATGTATTATGATTCATTTTGGCCAACACTAATAACTGGTTGTATCGCAATTTGCGTTTGACCACAATATAATAGATGTCAAGCATTAAGACAGTAAAATAATAATACAGGATGGTCAATAGATTGCAGACATGCAAGAAAACCTTAAGAGTCAAATACAAGTTGACACCTTATCGTAAATGTGTGTGAAATTTCACTGAAGCAAATACCATAAAGGACATTTTGTAAGAGCATATGTAAACGTTAAGTAAATCTGCAAGTTAATACTGTTAATGTTTGAAGTTAATTTGTAAGTTGCGGAAATATATCCAGTCATTTGTCTCAGAATATAGAGAGAAATTAAGAGTAAACCTAACCACTGAACATTTATTTAACATTCATGGACGAATATCACAGTATTACATCTGTAATACATCACAGTCAGTGCTGAAACCTTCATTAGTAAAACAATGTTTATCATTTTTAGTAATCACAGCTAGTCGTGCTCTGATTCTTCTTCATAGCACATATGGGTTAAGTATGGACTATTTTTGTTAAATCATCTTCACTTTATAAGTTAAGCCAAATATATATTAAGTTTAAAAATGTTAAAATAATTCTTGAATCAAAAATACATCACAGATTATTAACGATGAACTACAGCTTTCACTGTGTCCAACATATACTGTTTGAGATAACCTCCTCCACGCTAGAGCTAACTGTATTTAGATTCATTTCGTTAAGAGTCTTGTATCAGTGTGTTTCATGAACCCCAATCCTCAGCCGTTTCCAGAGCCCTCAGCACTGACAAGACCAGATACTCCCACAGTGTAAAAGGGATTTATTATCTAGCTCTAGGCAATTCATTTGCTGAGAGCCAGCATGCTTCTTCATCTCTGATAAACACCATCTTTCTTCCTGTGTTGGAAAGTGGCTCGGTTTAAATTGGACCACTCGTGGTATGGACTGGCAGACCGGCTAGCAGTAGCAGCGGCATACGTCCTCTCCTCCTCACATTCAGAGCTCCGTTTCCAAAGCTCTTTGTTGTCGGAAAATGCCGCTTTCCATCCGATTCAGATGTACGTCATTCATGCCTTGCCTTTGGCAATGGCGATACGCTCGGACACAGTTTTCACGGGAACTCCTTTGCGAGTCACTTTGACGTGGACAAAGAGCGTGGCAGGGGACAGACTAGAACCATCTGCCTTTAATAGGTGAACATGTCGGTAACCTGAGAAAAAAGAAGACAGTACAAACATTATACAACGCACACACGAATGATGGCTGTTTTATGAGACAAATAGCTGCTTTTTATTTGCACCTGTGCGAAGGCTTGTGAAAGGTAAAGTGAACTGTCCCACAAAGTCATTTTTGGCAGTGTGGTCGTGGTCCTCCACGACAAACCGCACCAGGGCCAGAGCAGGGACCTGCAGCTGGAAGCTCAGCGTGCAATCCCAGCGTGGATTAAAACCTGTAGAGGGCGCACAAGAGCTATAAATAAATCCATCAGTACTGGAGCTTTCAAACAAACTAATAATGGCGTTGAACAGGAAAAGCTCCCCACAAAAATATGTCAAAGATCTGCACTGCCCAGAATCAGGAACAAAGAAGCTCATGGATATAATTTGTAGCCTCCTGCCTTGATATGTTACCATAAAAAGACAAGAATGAATAAACATCATTAGAATTATATGTTATATATATAGCATTATATATTATTCTCCAGGAATAATTAATTATAAGCAAATGTGTATGGAGGATGAAGGTATTAAATCTCTGCTTCAATCATCTATACAACTAATAATAGGTTTTTACTTTAATTCCATCTCAAGATTACCATTGTTGTCAATGCGTTGCGTCTTGTCTCTTGCGTTATCGATATCCACCCCATGAATTTCCACCCACACTTGTGGATCCACGATGGAGCTCGCCTTTTCCGTGTTGATTTTTGGCAGCTGCTGCGCTGATATTATCTGACGAACAAAAATGTAATCAGTGAGTTTGTGCATCAAATTCTCAGTTTAAATGTATCATTTTTGCAAAACCCCAAAATTCCAAAGGATTACCAAGCTTTTTGAATCCATTAAAATGCCTCTATAACGCCATATGGATTACCACTCACTCGTATTGTCAGTTGAGTGGGGATGTGACCAGGGCCTCCTCCTGTGATCTCTGGGTTAAAGTTGGACGTGGTGCTGCACAGGAAGTCAGGTTTGAGGGTGTATCCACAGCGACCATTGGGAAGGAAGCGACCCTGGTTCAGGTCCATCTGCTCCCCTGGTGTTTGGAAGTTCAGAGCCACTGCACAGCACAACAAGAAGAGTCAGTGACGCACCACGTCTGATCACAAACACGCTAACGGAAAACAATGAATCAATGAAGACATCAATAACATCAATGTGTTTTGTCATGGCGGCAAATTGTAGAAATGTGGGTTAGTATAACATTTCTTTGGCTCTCACTGGCTGCCGAAATGTTTGTCAAATGAACTGACTCAATTTCCCTCCATCGGAAAAGCATCCCAGCTTCGAGATTGCAGTACTAACCCATCTGGCATCCACCGTTCCACATTTCCTGGGGATCATAGTTGGATGATTGGAGGCGCTGGCCGGAGGGGTAGATCCGGCTCAGCTGCCTGCTGTTGTGTCTTACAAAAAGCTTTCCTGCAAATAAAAAGAGAGAGAAAAACACTGGAGCATGAGATATTTTCTGTAGAATCAGCTGCTGTAAAGCAACTTTCTTGCTATAATGTCAAAATGCAGTTATTTCCACCATTGTACCCGAGTCTTTGATGAGCTTTAGGGCTTCACTTTCAGAGAAGGAGGACATTTCATTGGGCAGTTTTTCGGATGTATTTTCAAAGCCACAGAAGGGGACACTCCTGCAGTACACCACCAGCTCTGATAGCTCGGGGCTCAGTTTAGAATAAACCTGTGAGAGGGCAAATGCGAACATTAACTGATCATCGACAAAACTGCTTAGAGTCCCGGGGTTAATGATGAGTCTACCTGCACTGACCTTTGTGGGATCCTTCTTGGGTGTGTTCTTATTGCTGATGGCTAGTTCGTCTTCAGAGCTGGACGAGAAGCTGGCACTGCTGCCCGTCTTGCCCAGCTGGCCGAGGTGAGGGATATGCTTCTTCCCTTTTACCAGAATATGCCCCTTCAGGTCCTGCAGGGAAGGTCATTGGAACAAATTACTTCATTAGAAAACCAGACAGCCAGAGGTCTTTGAAAACGGATCCAGCTCTGTGTGTGCATGTGCGTGTGTGTGCATGCTTTGTACCTCGGGAGAAGGCAGATCTTTCAGTGGGTTGTCACTAAGGGCCTTCGTGAGCAGTTTGCTGCCGAGGATGGTGCGGAGGTGTTTAGCCATCACAGCCTGCTGCTCCACAGAACAGTGGTTCTCCAAGGATAGAATTAGAGGGTATGGGGACGCCTGCAGGGACAAACACAGGAAAACTCTAATGCCAAGCCATTAAAATGCAATTAGATCAAATACTAGCAAAGCGGGACAAACAGTGTAATCCTATAGCATGTCAAAACCAAAATACCGCCGGGCTGCCTGGGAGCCAAGTATGTAACCACAAGAGGTCTGACTTATTTCATTAGCAGTAAGGAGCAGCAGCATGCACACTGTCACAGCTGAGGATTTCCATCCACCCGTACATTATCTATAGTGCTTATTCTTTAAGGGTCGCAAGGGGAGCTGGAGCCAATCCCAGCTGACATTGGGCAAGAGGTGAGGTTCACCCTGGACAGGTCGTCAGCATATCACAGGGCCAAGATTAACTGCATTTCTTTGGACTGTGGGAGGAAGCCAGAGTACCCAGAGAAAAAACACACTCAGAACACTGAAATGATTTGATTGAACCAGGAATGTTGACGATGAAAAAAGCTACTTGGTAAATTATTTTTATGTCCGTGGTCAAGTAAACCATTGTTTTATTGTGATTGTGTTGTGGCTTTTTGCAGTCGTGTTTTCGGTGAATGTGCGACACGCCTCAGCTGCTGTAGGATTTGATCTGGAAACCTTCTTGATGTAAGGCAAACAGTGCTAACCACCGCACCACCATGCTCGCCCAGCTGAGGATTTACAGGAGAAAAAGACGAGGAATAAAGTCACTCTTACCTTGAAGCCGTACTGAGCGATGGTTTCAATGACCTCCTTGAAGGGCACTTTGGAGGTGAGAGTGTGGCCGTGGTAGATGACGGGTTCACCTTTGTCTCCATCCCAGCAGTCCAGCTCGACACAGCGACAGCCCTGATTCAGAGCCCTGACAGTGAAGGATACAAAATAAACATTACACCACAGCACAGTCATTGTGAGTAGGTTTTTCTGGATCCAAAACATAACATAGCTGATTGATGGTGAGTCTAAATACCTGATGTATGGCTCCGTGCTGCTGGCGCTGGTGACCTGGTCCTTGGTAAGGTAGGTGTTGTGCGACGAGGAGATGAAGTAGTGAGACAGGGGACGGCTCATGTCTTGATAGACTCTGGCATGGTCGGGGTTTACCACATCATTTTCCAATGACAGCATGTACATGGTGAAGCCATTTTGGGTCATGAACTGGTTCTTCTGGGCTGAAATTAACACAAAAAAATGGTTATTTATCTTTTAGCAGGTTTACCTGGATAAATAAAGGGTTTTAAGAACATAAGTAGCTGGAGGCAGAGTCTTCAGCTAACAGGCTCCTGTTATCAATTCATATTTAGAATGCAAAATATGTAGCTTCTCAGTTCCACATCATGTTCTGCAGAGGAGCTGCTACTGCGGCACAAAGTTTTGAAATATAGGCTTTGATTTGAATATGCCCACAAATATGATTATTTCCTTGTATGAAAGAAAGTGACATTTTCTTTCAAATAAATACCAGTACTACACAGTATGAAGGTATGAAGCCGTGCATCTTCCTGCTCCAGCAAATATTTCACAATAAAAAAACCTTTTTAAACAAGGTAATGGATTCCATCAACAGAAACGCTCGAGTGCTTTTATTTTTGAAAAGGCATACAGAAAGCGTTGCAACCATTTGTTTGTGACATAAATTCATCAGATAAACATTAAAAATCTGTTGAAAGATCATTTTCTCTGTTTATTCTGATGTGAACCACAATGTTAATCTTCCTGTGACACAAATGTATTTACATCACTTGAACCCGTTTCAAAGTAAAAGCACTCCAGCGTCTCACCTTCTGAATCCACTCATTTGTTCCAACGGGGCTTTGTTTGTTATCGACAGACCGAAAGATGCGCATCTTCATACGTTAGAGTCCTGACATTTACTTTAGTACATGAACCAACTTGTTCTTGAAGGAATGCAGTAGATAAACCTGCAGCTCCACTGCCAGTAGCGGACACACGGCGCGTGTGAAAAACAGGCAACCGACACACAACCGACCTGCGGCTCGACGACAGCCACTGAGTCCAGAGAGTTCGGGGATCGACAGCGAAGACCGCGAGATCGACCGGTAGATCGCGATCGACGGGTTGGCGACCACTGCTGTAAAGTCTCAACCTTACAATATACAGTGACTTTAGATAATGTTTGTAATGTTGTGATTTGGTGAGGAGGTTTATATTAAATCACTTTCGCAATTACAGCAGCTTAGCTAAATGCTGAAAAGTAGTTTAGCATTTACCATTACCCCTTCATCATTGTTTGTTGTTGCAGTAGGTGCTGTTTATACACACACAAAGTCTTTGTCCGGACGTTATCCAGAATTCATGTCTGAAATGTGTTTTTGTATTAAATTGATATGTTGAATATTGTTGATTATTAACTGTAAGTTGAAATTGTAAATAAGACATTTTTCTCTCGACGATCATAACTAATGGTCATTTGTTCCATTAAGCTTAAACTCAACCTGGTTACATTGTGTTAAAAATAAGAATAAACAAATTTTCGCTATGCCTATAACTATTTTCTATTTACGACTATTTACTTTTCCTATAAACAAACCACTCTCACCGCTGCAGGGATGAAGTGCAGCAGCGGATGTTTCCTCAGTGTTAAGAACAGTAAACATCTTTACAGTGATTGTCAAAATAACAATTTAGTCCATCAAGAGACAGCAAAATCCTTTAATAACTGCTTTCAGGACTTACCCCAGTCATTGAGCTCATAGGTGAGTATGAGGCTCTGAGCGTGATTCAACGAGGCGTCCTCGCCCTGGTCTCCCAGGAAGTCGCGCAGCTCCGCAGTGGAGAGTACACAACCATTACTCGAATAGTGTCTGAACACGCCATCCAGCTCAGGCCGTCGCATCAGCTCCCTGCAGAACTCCTCGATCTCTATATGATCCAGACGGTTATCACCGGACCGGTCACACCTCTGGGGCAAAGGGGAGAGAGATGGGTTAACAAAAAACAATCGAGAACACATAAAGAAAGATAGACGTATCAATCACAACATGCTTTTATGATGGGAGTGCTTAGGTTCCTTGTGGAGAAAGCATCTCCATAATGATGCGACCTGTCTGCGCACCTTAAAAATATGGTTCTGAGAGGCAGGTCAGTATTAGAATTTGCAACTGGAAGAAGCATACAAACTAACAACTCAGCTGTAATAGAGAGCTGAGGGACATGGCAGGCAATAGAATCCCCATAACAAAGAAATAACTGCCTCTTGATTTGTTGTGGGGAAGATAAGAGAGAGAGGAACAAGATGTGTGTGTGTGTGTGTGGGGGGGGGGGGGGGGGCGGTGGCTTGCCGCTGGCTTGGTAATTGAACACAGACTCAAGACTCAAGAGCCTGTGTGATACAACCACAACTAGCAGAAATAACACCACCTCTACATCTCTGTGCTTCTCCTCACACCCAGAATTCAGCTCGTACTGAATTATACACAGTATCGCATTGTGCAGGAAAGCTCACATGACCCTGACCTTGAATAGCGAGCGGGCGTAGTGCTCACTCAAGTCAATGTTGATCATCTGCAGCAGCCGCTTGACTTCGTCGTAGCTCATCTTGCCGTCTTGGTTCTGATCCGCTCGCCTCAGGTAGCCTCGGATCCAAGTGTAGAGAGTTAAGGAATAAAACCAGACTGAAAGTAAAGACTTGTATTCACAGCAGACATTTTGACATATCGTAGCAGAACCCAGGTGTTACTGTTCACTTCACATGTCCTAGTAAGACGTGACAGTATGTAAGTGAGCCAGCGTGCATGATACCAGGTCCTTTCACCATTTATACCTGTGTTTTCCTACTGTGACATATCAGGATTTAGGTTAATAATATGCAACAATACACTCAAATCTTATGCCTAAGCCATGTTTCCACTTCCATAACTTTTCCCAGGAACCTTTGCAAAAACACTGTGCTTATCCACACTGCAAAAAATCAGGCACACTTAGTGTACCGCTATCTTAATTAATGCTTTCATAAACTGTCCATTTTAAATCGACACTGTTATAGGGGGGCAATGTTAAAACAGTGGAGTGCACTTTTAGAGTGCATCCCTCAATCAAGGCTCAACAGCCCCCTTAATTTCAATAAAGCTGCACCAAAACACAAACAGTCCCCTATTTCATTTAACAGTTTCTTCCATGACTAATACAGAATCCTTCCACCAGGTTTCGTGATAGTCCGTCCAGTAGTTTTTGTGTAATGCTGCTAACTAACAGACAAATGCTGCTGGAAACATCAGCTTGGTGGAGGATCAAATGCTTTTCACTAATAATTTACCCACCGACAGTTTCAACTATTGCACACACTAAAACAAATCAAAATGCAGATGCTTAGTCACATATAGTGGAAGACAAGACCCTCCTTCTATTGCTGTCACCCTTGTTTAACACTGTTCTCTAGCACCAAAAGTTAAAACTGTCATCTCTCTTGGAATGAATTAAGTTTTAAACAACACTGACTGTCTCTGAGCATTTACTGCGTTAATGACGTCTCGCTCTTGTCTCTATGCAGGTAGAATGCAAGTCCCTCTGGACAAAAATAATCTGCCAAATGAATATTATGTAATGTAACTGCATTAAAGAGTCAATAGCAACAAGAGACTAATTTTAGTACATTGTCCCCTGCCGCTTTGCAGCATAGAAAGACCACGATTTCTACTGTGCTGGATAAACACCAACTGACAGTCAAAAGTATGGAACATTATAAACAAGATAACAGTATAACGTCCCTGATGATTTATATGTTCACAAAACTAAAACAGGGAATGAAGGAGACACAGATCATCTTAATGTTGTACACCACCTGATACCTAGACTCATATTATCCTCAGGCTGTGAGAGATTGTAATTAACAGTGAAAGTCCTATATTTAGACAGAGCTCTTCCATCTAGTCATTACTGCTCACCTTAGCTATGCTGTGTAAGTGGAATGACACATGTGACAGCAGAGTCACTCGACATTGCAATGCTGCCTCAGCTACACTATATTTATTCTAGCATATTGGAGATTGGGCAGGATATTGGTCCAGTTTTTCCTTCTGAGTCATGTTGGCCACTTGCTCCTTCAAGGTGCGGAGCCCTCGCACCCAGCGCTGGGCTTCGTCCTCACCGGGGCACAGCAGGTCCAGGCTCTTCCTGGCTCCCCTGAAGACCACTGTGAAGCACCGGCTATCCGGCACTGACCCCGACACCCGCCGCAGCGCCTCCGACTGGCAGCCTTCGCGAACGCACTCCACCTCTGTCACTGCGACTGCAAGAGGAGAGGAGAAGAAATGGAAGGGGGAGATAAGGCTAAAAAATATCTGTGTTGATGAGTAAACACGACTGACAACACGTAGAGCGAAGCAGCTAAAGGTCAAGTGTGAGGTGTTTTTAGGGAATCATTAATCCCTGCAAGCAGAGTGACATAGTGATGCTGATTGTAAAATTCGACACGCGATACAGCTGAACTGTCCATTATACAGGCTCCGCGACAGGGTAATTTTAACCTTCAGCATTACGACTCTTATATCACAAAAACTGACACACAAATGAAAGCTGGACCTCTAGTGGCTGCACAGGATAATTTGCAAATTAGAGTTGTGAGTTATCTAAAAAACAAGACTAAAGTCAAGGTAGTGGCCGGGTCGGCCTTTGGCTCAAAGGGATCGAGTGGGTTGTCCACTAACCAGAATGTCGATGGTTCGATCTTGGGCTCCTTCAGTCTGCATGCGAAAGTGTCCTTGGGCAAGATACAAACCCCTAATGGCTGTGCTGGCAGTGTGAGTTAGAAAAAGTGCTGCATAGAGCAACACTGTATGAATGTGAATGATTGAATGTGGCTGAAGCACTTTGAATAGTTAAGACTGGAACAGCGCTATAGAAACACAGTTCTTTTAGCATTTAGTGGTTATGTGAGGCTATTATCTAAATGCTAACATCAGCAAGCCCACAATGGCAAAGCTAACATGAAGATTTTATAAAATACACTGTCCCATCTGTGGGATGCTTTGGCTTTGATAGTGCTACTTTAGGTGCGTTTGTCCCAAACCTAAACTTCAGACAATTACAGATTATACATTCTCTGAAATCTCTGGGTCTCCTGGTTCTATCTGTGGAAATCATTTTAGGATCACTGCAGCAGCTGTTGACACAGACGTGCTTGAGTCCTTGTGGCTATGCTCCAACGTTTTTTGCACAAATGTTCCTACTGCAGACTTTATTTTCCTTTTTTTATGCCAAAAATAGTGTCCAGGTAAAAAAAAAAATGTTTACCTTTCAAAGGAAGCAGGGTTAAGACTTTATATGAACAGCTACCTTTTTATTATATATTTTATTCAGGCAATTACACAAAAAAAGCAGGGTTTCAGGTGACAGGTTAAGCAATAATATGTAGCCTAGATCATTGTTTTAACTGCTAACATTTGCAAATATCACTAAGTAGCATTATTTCTGAAAAACATATTTCTACTTACAAACTGATTCTATCTAAGTATCATGCTTTTACTCTTTTACTTGGCTTTCCTGTCCGTCACTGAACTGTTCTCATTCTTTCTGCATCTGAAAAAGGAAAATCATCCTCTGGAAACTTTAAGTACATATTTTGATATGCTTTTTATCTGGGTTTTATACAGGCCAAAAGGATAAGATTTACAAATGTATGTGATCTGTTAATCTCATAATTTGTAGGGCTCTGGTGAGTCTGGGCAACACATGCTGCCCCCGAAAAGACAGCCAAACACAAACACACTCTGGCTCCTAAATGGTCCTGACACAACTTGATTCAACACAGGAGCTTGTCTCTTTCTGCACTGGGATGCAGTGCAGCGTGGTGATCACTCGGCCGCGCAATAAACAGCATCAGTCCTGACAATGGCCTCATTCTCTCGCCGGAGGTCGTAAAAGCCTCTGCTGTCCACCTCTTCAAAATTACTCTGCATTCCTCGTTTGTGGTTATCCCAGAGACCCGACAGAAGTGACATGTACATGTAGAGAAGAAATGCTGAAATTCTAAGTGTCGCATTCGATGCCAAGTGCTTTTGAGCATGAGACAGCAGCACTGACGTGCAGTCGCAGCTCACACTGGATCTGGAGATGTGCCTGCAGCTCGGAAAAGAGGAACCAAGCCAATGCTCCATCAGGGACTCTGCACACAGGCACACAGATAGAATCCGCAGACTGCCCATGTGGCACTACCAGTGCCTGTAAGCATAAGTGGTCACCCTGCCCTCACATAGCTTGTTGTCATCATTGTGAGAAGTGTTACATGCTGCAACTTAACCACCCTGTATCTATTTCTGACACGGCTGCAGCACAATGAAGATGGCCTTCACCAACCACTGACCCACAAACCTACCCAACCACCCACCCACCCAGCCACTATGTTAAGGCTTTAGGACAGAGAGCACACACAGAGCAAAGGTGGGGGAGCTCAAGGTTAGGCAACAAGGAAGAAAATAAAAGCGTCTGAAAGAGATGTGATCTCATGCCTGTCACCTGACATGTTTCCACCTTTAGCCCAATCATTATAAGAGGAGATTTGGCTCCACCTATTTGAAATGCAATGTAAATTTAAGATTAACATGTCCTTGCACTTTTTTCAGTGTGTTTAACCTCTTTTGTTTGAATACCTTCACTGTGTCAACAAAGACTTTAAAATGCTGATTTGCTCTTCTTAAACCAACCTCCTCTGCAGCATTTATATTGTTTTTTTTTCATTACAACGCACCTCATCATATTTAGTCTCTCTCTCCCTGTCTAATTTATTATTTCAGCCATTTGTCGCCATGTTTTTTAGGCCCACCTCAACTGATAAGAAATCAGGAGGTTTACAGTGGTAGACGATTGATTGTTTTGAAAACATGTGCAGATGGAAATTAATAATTAAACATAATGGGAGAGTCGTAAGCTCATATCAACTTCACCTTCTGATTCATGTCTTTTTAACACAGCAGAAATGACCCAGCATATTGTACCTATATCTATAAAAGTCAAGATGTTTGTTATTTTGTTCGTACATAAATTAGGTCACTAGTTAGCCGGGTGGCAGAGTCTCTTCACTCACCAGAGAATCGAGGAAACATGCAACTCTTTTAAAAAGAGGGAAATTGTAAGAGGCAGAGCTGAGATGAAACAGCTCAACAGCTCTGAACACTAAGCAGGATGAATGGTCACACTGACTCACGTCCCAGTCTGTACTGGAGCTGTGCAGGGGCTGCTGGTCTGTAGATAGGTTTCCCTTCAGGCAAAGCCTTTTCTCCTAATCTGATTTTGCTTAAAAGAGACAAACTAAACTCATATTCAGGTTCATAGTTTTAATCTGGGTTATTACTTGAAAAGGTTGACATGCTCTAATGTTCAGAAAACACATTTGTTTCTTACTGTCTATTGTTGCATTGTCTTTTCTGAAACACGGCTCCGGTCTCTTTAAGGGACCCTTCTGACCAAGACCAGTCTGCTCTGATTGGCCAGCTGGCCCACTCCTTTGTGATTGACCAACCACTTCCAGTGTGTGTAGGAAATGTCGGCCTCCGCTCAAGCTTTAACTTTAACTGGGCTTTTTAAATTTGCTGAACTTGTACATACACATAAATCATATGTGACACTAAAAGACTGAAAAAGCATTTCTCCTTGCTTTCATCGTAGAAACGTTCCAATCATGTGCAGTCTCCCTGTAGCCATTTGCAAACATTAACTCTAGAGAAAGTTTGCCTTTCACATATGAACAAAGCAGAAGGAGATTCTTTACGTTTCTCACGTATTAATTTCGCTGCAAAGATCTCATGTTTTTGTTTACAGCACATCGACACCGATGTTCGCTCCTATCACCAAAAGCTCTCTTGACCTCTCAGTCAGTGTCTTTTACACGTAAGACACCGCTCTTTCATACTAATATATACACTAAGGCATATTTCTTTTGTTTTTTTCAGTTAGAAAAACGTTATAAACATCATTAACACATACACTAGCTCTCAGTGAACCCTCCAGAAGAGATCCTGCTGTGTTCTTACATGGGCTCATTTGGACATTATCTGGCGTTTTTACTAGAGGGCTGACCCTCTGGAGAATGTCAGGATATTATCCAGAGCTCAGTCTGTCTGACAGCAGCTTTTCAGAGCTCCCTCTGCCTCCTTAAACCTCCTCACTTATCAGAACAAACTCCTGTTTTGGTCCTGTAGGGACACACATACTCTGAGCTCTGGTCCCCCCTCTTCACAACCTTACAGCCAAGTTCAGGTCACACTTACATGTCTGCTGGGCTTTAGCTTTCCGGGAGCTCTTGGTGGACTCGCACCACACGGTAAGTCCATCCTCCAGCAGCCGCAGGTTTCGGCTCTTCTGCCACCTTTGGGAGCGAATTTTCACCATGTTGGAGCCCTTCATCATCAAATGTATATCCTCGTTGTCCAGGAGCCCTGAAGAAAGCATACACATACACATACAGATACACTCAAACAAACAATACAGGAAGTTTATATGTAGAAATAACACGTCATGCAGTTTCACAATGTGTCACAAGGAGTTCAACTGGTTTAAGATTGTTTTGTTGTGACGGCATTCACTGTGCATGAGTCACCCAAGGTTAATCAGATGTTCAGACCTGCCCTTCTATCCCGACTATAATGTCACAATATAACAAAAACTCAGGTACAAAATTCAAAAGGTTTATGAAACGGTCATTATACAGAAAAGTGGAGGACTCTAAAGCAGCACACAAACATTACGAGTTATGTAGAATATGAAACTGTACAGCACCAAGACATTTCAACAAACTTACCTCTTAATACCATAGAGACATCATAATTTAGTTGTTGTGTCTTTTTGTTCTACTTCACCAAACTCCATGACTGTTTTTTAAAGCCCAGGGGTGGGTGAGGCTTTAGAAAAAATGAATGACTTATTCAACAGTGACATTTCCCTGAAAACAAACCTTGTTGACTGTATTTGTCAAACTTACGTCATATATATAGTCAACACTACTTTTCTGTTTGTACCATAAACCTGCATTTGTGTTTTATAAACACACCCCAGAGAAAAATACCAGTGATTTAGACAAGCGAGCGATCAGTGTGAAGCTGTCAGGGTTTGTCTTAAAAAGTGACTTTGTGTTTTAGTCAAGTTTCTGTGTGTTCTCCAATGAAGTGATTACCATACTTCACGCTGATGTGGAATTCAGTAATGATAATTTGTATATTTATTCCTCTCTTGGTGCAGCAGCAGGCCAACACAACAGCAAATGAGACTGTTGTAAAACGTGTTTTTCTGGCTGTTTCGCTCACAGCAGTTTTTCCTTTTTCCTTCGGTGGAAATATAATCATGAACGACTTTGGCAGAGTTGCTTAGAAAAATGTGGAGGCTCAGGACGGAGGCATGCATCTTTATCTGTTGTGAGAACTGAAAGGATCGGGCATGTTATAGGAGAAAATAAAAGATGAAAGCAGGAGCCTAAGGGATGTATGGAATGCACATTACAGTGAGTTAAAGCTCAGTCATGTGGATTCACTGAAAGACAAAGATGAGAAGAAGTTACTGTGTGCTAATTAGTGCATGAGCATTTTTTTTGGATTTTACACACGCACAGGAACTGGTTTTGATTGAAACCTAATTATGTCCAAATTAGAGCTGAGGAAACCTGTCAAATAAACTGATTGGTCAATATTCAGAAAATTAACCAGCAATTAAAGTGAATGCAAAACAAATCACATATATCCTGAGTTCAGCTCCTAAATCCTGAGGATTTGGGTTTTGTCTGTCTTTCTTTTTCACTGATTGGAAAATAAAACAGATTTCCCACAAATGTCTCATTCACCTCTGGGAAATCAGATGGGGATTTACACTACATTTTATCGATCAAACATGTAATCCATTAACAGTGAATATAATCGGCAGGTTACCACAACTGTTACCGGCAGCTCTCCACTGATGCTGCTGTTGATTTTGGACTATAGAGAGTTTACACAGATGTTTCTGTGACTCAAATTCCAAAGGTTCATGGTACAATCCAATACTGTCAAGTGGACATTTCACATGTTTATACATGTTCTGAAGGTGAAACCTGTATGAGTCTGCAGAGTCAAATGGTAAATGATGAAGAAGTTACTTAATTTTCTCTTAAAATTACAGAATAATTTTAGGGGTGCACCTACAAATCATTTTATCTATCAATTCGTTAAGCATATAATAATGAAATGTCTGAAAACAGTGGAAAAAACTGCCATAACAATTTCCTAGAGCCCAATATATGACATTTTTAAATTGCTTGTTTCGTCTGACCAACTATCCAGAATCCAAAATGATAAGAAACAGATTTTTGCGTAAGTTTGCTAAAAGAAAAATAACTGACATGATTAACTCATGATCATAATATGTCCTGATTCATTTTTTTTTATGATAAACCCATTTATTGTTTCAGGACTAGATCTCTTTTACTGACTCAATGGAGAGTTATCTCACACATCATTTTAGTAAGAATGCTTTTATTTTTTGTGCTAATTTTACTGATACATCTTTATCTTCTTTGTATTGTACTTTATTAGTAATGTTAGTTTTGGTCATTTTTACTCTTATGTGATATCAAAGATTTTTCAGCGAATTAGCGGAGACAAAAAAGTGGCTGAAAATGTTACAATGGTCCCAAATCATAATTCCCCAGGAACAGGTCAGCATGAATACAAAAATAATGAAAATTATGCAACATTCAAGCTCACAACTAGTCTGAAGGATCTGCATAAGGCAAAATCACATTTGCATGAGGGTGTAAACAAAACTTACTGCAAAACCTACTACGACAAAGTAAGTATTTAAAGAATCTGTGTTACAGCGACCTGTTTTGAAGCTCATGAAAAAAATAATGCAACTACAGCTTTACTGCACAAGTGTAAAAGACATTCAGCTACGCCCCATTGCTTCATTTGAAAGGGATGAATGGGGCCACTCACAGAGCCGTTTCAAAAGAGGAGTCTAAACAAACTCTCACTCTTGTCAAATTATTCTTCAGGGCTCTGTCTCTCCTGCTAACCTCTAAAGATTTGAACAGGCACATTTGGACTACTTTCTCTCTCATTCCCTATAAGCTCTCATACTGTCAGTGCCAAATGGCCAACAGAGTTCCTCAGAGGGCCCCCAAAGCTACGGCACAACAGAAACTGCTTTCAACTCCCTCCCCCCCAACCAGAAACAAACTGGGTGCAGCCGAGACTTCCTCCACCGCCAGGGCCGAAGACAAAAGAAATCCCCCTTCCAGCCCTCCATCTACAGCAACTCTGTTTTTCCAAGCTGTTACCACATGCGAGGCATTCCCACAGGCTGAGCACAAGGACCTGATTAACTGCAGGTCAATGGCCATGCTAAGCTGCCCGAACAGCCTAACTGCCTCTGGGTCGACCCACTGCTGCTCCACCTTTTATTATTGCCTTGTCCAGCCTCAGCCACATTCCTGCTCTCCTACCTGCACCGTTTTAATATCTAACTCACACAGTGCTTTTAAACACCAGCAAATACACATTTTGATACAGAGCATGCTGGTCAAAGCAGCTTCATAGCTGTGTAAACGAAGGGACGGGCATGATTCTTCAGGCTAGAGGGCTGCGCCGTGTTTTCTTTTCATCGACTCCTGCAGAAAATCTGGTTGACATCCACTTCATCACATGGTCAAAGCCCTGCATGCTGACTAGCTAGCAACCACGCTGATGTATTCCAATGCAACCAGTTCAACACAGCACTGAGGGGGAGACAGAGCAGCAGTGTTAGAGAGGAGATGAAATGTCAAAACAAGACTCTACAGTCATGCTACAAGACCAGTCACAAAATCACAAAAGTCATTACCATTGATAATCTTGGAACTACGAAAGTCTACGAACCAAAATATTTTTTGTTCCAGTCCAGTCTAGTCAATGTCGAGATATTTCACAAGATACAGGAAAACAAGATTCATTTTCTGGGCACCATGAATGTCTGACCAAAACAGACCGAAATGGCCATTCCAAAATCCATGCCACCAACATGGATAAAAACTGTTCCTGTGAACACCTGGCTAAAAACAAAAATGGCTGCTGGAGCAGTGAGAAACCAATAAACACTCAAATGAATCCAATATGGAACATTTCTCCAAGGGGGTATTGACACATATGAGCAGCAGGGAAGCCTCCTCGCTGAAGAAAACATCAGAAAGAAAATAACCATATCAGCTGGTCAGTAATAGATTGTGTCTGCATGAGTCCTCTTCACTCAGACCCACATACCAGCTCCTCCTGGGACACGGTTCACATTTCTCTCAGCACAACAACTGTTACGAAAGCAAGCTAGCAAGATTGTACACTTGCATAAAGATAGACGCGTTACTGCTCTGTTGATATGGGTAACGGGACAACTGAAGTTTCTCAATTCTGTCCCTCGTCTGTCCCCAAGAGAGGGTTCAGGAGACAAGTTGGGCAGCCAAGTCTACCTCAATACAGTGTCGAGTCTGTCACAAAAACAATGCCATGCCAATCTGATCGTTAAAAGAGGATTTGGTGGAAGCATAACAAAAAGAAAACGTGCTTTGGAGTTGTGACTCTCAGCGGCATCTGCTGATCCGAGTACAGATTCCCCCCAAAACAAGATCAGAAGCAAACTGAGTTGAAATGCAGAATTACAGCCAATGGTTCTTGGACCACACAGAACTGGACATGAAAGCCATGCAGACTTTTTGTATTCAGTTAAAAAAACACAGCTCTCAGTTGCTCATTCTCTTTGTCTTTCAAAAGTAATGAGACATCATTAGTTTGCTCATTGATACAGATGAGTCCATAAATACAACCGATATGTTTGGATTTGGAGATAATTGCCATGGTAATTTAGATAGAATAAGTCAGTACTTAACATCTAGATGTTCACCAATACATATAAAACAAATATGAATCTGAAGTATAAGTTATATCTGACTTGTCTTATTTGGAAGTCATAGACATTTGGTTTCTGGAAGTCCTCCTCCAGCTACTGAGGTTGGCAGATTTGAAAATATTCAGCAGGAAACAAGATTGTGTGAGCTGTATTGTTGGGTGGAAGTCCAAAAGGTGGTTTATTATGGTATGTTCACTGTAATGATTAAAAAAAAAAAATTTGGAATGGATGTTTAAGATTGATAACTGAAAGGCAGGATAATGGGGCAAACAGCTCTTTTCTGCTAAATTAATTATTCAAATCATACATTGCAAGTTGTGTTAATAATGAATTCAGTCATAGACATGAAGGTCTTAAAATATGACATTCTGATATCATACCAATATCTGATATTAGTGGTGACCTTTCCATTTACAAAATACAAAAATAACAATTAAATATGGAATTTGCTCTAAAAGTCTAATCTAAATACTTTATTGTGCAATAATCAGTCACAGAAAAAGATGCATAATTGCTTACTACTTTGGAGCTAATGAACAAACTGAAAGACATTCATATTTGGGATTTGGGAGGACTAATGGTGCATAAAAGCACTGTCATACTAAGTACTGTTTATATAAGTCATCAAAACATGAGAGCTTATTAGATTTTCTCTATTTCTTGTAATATTGTTTGAGGAAGCAGGATTCTGAATTTGGTTTTATGTGAGTTTGTAGTGTCTTGTGAGCCTATGGGGCAGGAACACCTGCTAATAAAAGTAAATTCCAGGCATGTTTCCCAAAGCAAATACATTCAGCCTATAGTTTCAAACTTGTGCAGTGGCTCAAATCCAAACCCACAAAACACAAGCCATGGACTCTGTTTGTTAAATCCTGGGCATACAAATTCTAGCTGTTTGTTCTGACAAAAAAACTAATTGCTGTGTCATACTGTCACAGAGCTCGGAGGCTAAAAACACTGCCGGCAGCCTTGGACTCTCTGAAATCCAATCCACATTCCCCCCGGGGCGTCTGTGGCAACGAATATATTTATCCAGTTGCACTTGTCTGATTCAAACATGGATTGTCTGAAAACTAACAAATCTCAGGCTCACAGGCCACATTTATCTCTAGCAAAAAGGCTAAGTGAGAAATCTGTGAACAAACAAGTGGGACTGGTCCTGTGACACCACATGACACAAAAACCTCTGAACTCACATTATTCAAGTCTGTGTGGAAGGACTATGTGGTGTTTCCCAATAGATGCAAACACCCAGTATAGGTTGAGGGCCATTTGACTGATTTATGACGACACATGGCGGTAAGGGGGTCGGGGGTGGTGACCTCACTGGCTTCATTATTTAGTATTAGTGGAAAGCTCAAATATAGCGTTGACAGTTGCATATGACTATGTCAGGCACAGAGATACAGTTTCATAACTCAAGCATTAATAATGATTTAATAAGCGTATGCAAAGTGTCAGATTTTCAACATCGTCGGCTGCGTCAAGGCCAAGGCCTGGATCCCTGCGCACGCACACACACACACACACACACAGGATTTTTGCTATCAGAATGCCAAAGTAACCATGAGTAATCTGTGAAGAAAAGAAATAGGCAATCAGTTGTAAATAGTTTTATTATTTGTTAGATTTTTTTAGTTGAAAATTTTGGGTGGAAACAATAGACTGTTTATTAAGAGGTGGAAACACTTATATATATTTATATTCAACCGTGACATTTTAATGTGAACTTGTGGCTGATGGGCTCAATGCACCTCTAAATTTAGAAGGAATTATACTCTCTAATAAAGCCATGCTAAACTATATAAGAAATGTTTTTTTTTTATGAAATACTTGAATTTCCTAGCTGTGGCCTCTGCTAATGTCACTGACCTGAAATGAGGCATCTTTAACCGTTCTCTTCACAAAAACGCAGGGGCTCCACTTGTGCCTCCTATGGACCCCTGTCTGTTGAATGCTGATGTCAAAAAATTTGGCTCAAGCTTTAGCAGCCTGTCTTCAAGAGATTCCCCCATTTTATGTCAGAGGAGTGTTCACATCAATGACTCACTCTGGTTATTTTACAGTGTCAAGTGGTACTAGACAGTTAGGTCCCCTTCCGTCTTTACTCTCCACTCGGGCGACTGAACCTTTATCATTTGCATTAACATCTTTCCCTCTTTTCAAAGAAACCTCCCGTGCTGTTGTTGAAATGAAATTATGACTTCATGCCGATGACCTGCTTCCATATGTATCAGATCCACTGATGCTTCAGCGTTTTTTGTTCATGCTGAAGGGATTTGGATGTGCAGGTTAAAAGTGAATCTTATTAAGATTGAATGCTATTCTATAAATTCATTCACTCTGTCACTTTAACAATTTAACAATACCCCTTATCACCATGCGTCCTCCCTTGGTCACCCAGGTCATGGTGAACTTACAGAGGTGGAACTGAATAGAAATGATGTCTAACCCTAATCATCTTCACATCAGTGGATCAACTTACAGTTATCACCTGTGTGAGATGGGAGGGCACCCAGGGTGAGGAAATCCCAAAAATGTAATTTGGTGGAGGACTTGCCAATTTTCTGCTCTACTATTGGTCAGCACATATTCAGAAACTAACGTATTGGCTTCAATCTCCGTTTGGTTGTTGTGTTGTAGGTTGGATGTTTGGTCATCAATTGCCCACCTCACCTCCTTTCTACAAATCAATCCGCTTTATGAGTAAACCTGCAGTGTTATTTAGAACAGGATTCATTTTAGGTTTATACTAGGCTCCATCCTGATGCCTTTAGTGTAGAATCACATATTCTACAGTCGCTCATTGATGCCAAAACATGCTGTGTTAGAGTTGAGGCATAAACATTTTTAGAGACATTCTCCGATCTATGATCAGATTTTAATCTGCCTGCATCCTTGTTTCTTTACTTTCATGTTAAACACTTTGCCTCCTCTATTTCCCCTTAAATTCCTGCTAATCAGTCACAGGATGATTTTCTGACCCTTAAATCCCATCAGAAATCACTCATATCCTAAATAAGTGATCAACTCATTTAATACTCATTCTTTTGTTAAAACTAGAACTGCTTGAAAGCTGTTGCTAGCAGTAGATTTTGTGTACAAAGTATGTTCAAGTGCACAATGTGCAACCACTTACACAATTCAAGGTATTAAAAATAGTTCACTTTCACAGCTATCTGAAATATATCCAGATATTGTGACCAATGTGTCAGATGTCACACCTCCTCTTCTAACCTGTGCAGTAGGATTTCTTTAGCCCCAGACCACATCAATTCTTACGTGACTATTTTCGGATCTAGACAATGGATCTGGGAAACAATGCTGGGTGGGGTCACTGTTTAAATATTAATTTAAGACCAATCAGAAAGTTAAGGCTTTGCTGCTCTTTTTGCATTGACTCCTGATTTTACTTCCCTGGAAATCTTCTGGCTCCTTCTATTTGCCAGTGACTTTCGGGTGTTATGTATTTTCTTCAAATAGAAAAGATAGGATTCTCAGTGACAGGCGGCACTGATAGAGGAGATGTTTTTTTGTTCTGGTTGTCGAGGCCTTTTGAGGGTGTTCCTGTCACAACATCAATGGGAAGTATGTGTAATTCTATACTTCTTTAAGATTATGGGTTAAGTCATTATTTTACATATATTTCACGATGAATTTTACACTAAATTGCTGTCTGCAAGCACATTCTACATTTGTTTGGTATAAATAGGTCAAATGACAAGCACAGCATCAACAGTGGTGCACATTTCCACACATCCAGGGCCTTTTTCAGAGATTTTGACAGGTGCTGTGTTGCTGCTCAGCAGGTGTCTATTTTGGGCGAGGAGTGACCATGCTTCTTAAGTGGGCTTGTGTTAAGGAGCACTGGTGGACTGAGAGGGAGTGGGCAGGATGGGAATGGTGGGGAGCCTGAATCACAGCCGCAGCAGCTCAGAGAGCAGCTCAGCTCATCCACACATGATTACTTCAACTACCCTCCCACACATTCTGTCCTTTTCAGCTGTGTGAGCTGACCCTTACTAGCAAGCTCATTCATATTAAATGAAAGCTAATGAAAATCTGCTTTATACTGTATCATCAGATTTAAGTTATTTAATCAGTAGGAAGGTTGTGTATAGATGGTATAATGGTATAGAAAATACCATGATATAGTAGTAATATGTATCACCATGAATACAAGAGATAACAGTCTGACTTTATGCAAAATCTTTACATGATAATTAAAACTACGGTAGCAGTGTTATAACTAAGACTATCAGCACTAAATACAAGAGATATCCTGACTCCATGAATATAAAAAAAATACAGTAGCAGTGTTACAACTAAGATTACAAAGTATGATTAAATTATCTGTAAACTCAGATAAGTACATATCAAGAATTAACTATTTATGTTATGATATTAAAGTATAGAAAATACCATGATATGCTATATCACCACTAAACACAAGAGATATCAGTCTGACTCCATGCGTATTATTTTATGAATATAAAAAATGCTGTAGCGGTGTTATTGAGATCAATATTAAACTCAGGAAGTCAAGTCAACTCAAGAGAAAAACACGATTCGTATTTACTGTATGATTTTATATCAGGATGATGGTGTTTCTACCTCAGGTCGCTGAGTGTCAGCTCTGTGGAAAAGAGAGAGGACAGCTCAACTTGCGCGTAAAAGTTTGCAGGGTTTCCCTACCGAGCTTCCTGATGGGGTCCATGGTCTTCTCGGCCACTTTCCTCCCCGGCTCCCGGGGACTGGTGGCCGGTGACTTGCCGCTGCCCAACATTATTAAAAAACTTGTTGAAACTCCAAGAGAAAATAAACTGCAGGTTACGGCTTTAGTGCTCGGGGACTCGCCGCGGTAACTCGTGGGGGGGAAAAGCACCAAGTCTGGGGTGTGCAGGTGTCCTGGCGCAGACGCGGATTTGTGCAGCACGTAAAAGACCCCGAGCACACACCGAGAGACCGTGCAACGCAACCGTTATTCCTTTTCCACATGTAAAAAAAAAAACCACGCAGTCCCTCCCCGGCGCTGCTCCCCATGCTCGTGCGTAATATGACTCCAAACCAGGCGCGCACTTTACGCACCCCCACCTCCTCCTGCTCCTGCACCAACACCAACATACACACACGAAGTGATGGGGTGGATTAACATCGGCACATTTTCCAAACTTCTTATAAGTCATTGAGAACACACACATCTCTGGCTGGTCGTAAATTTAAAACTTAAGATAAGATAAGACTATATTTATCCTGAAGGAAATTCTTGTTCCAGCTTGCTCCTAGATTGTGAAATCAACATGATACAATAGAATGCAGTGACTAAAACAAAGTAGTTTATGGAGTTTTATGGATTTATGGGCCTTTGCTTTTCATCAGCAGGATGGAGCAGACATGGACATCTTAAACATAACTTATCAAGGGGACCATGGGAGACGAGTTTCACTACAGAAGAATAAATAATCACTGGTCTTATTTTGAATTTGAATTATGTTTTATATATTCTAACATAAAAAATCTTAGAAAAACATGAAGGTAAACCCCCATACAGACATATTCTCCCCCAAAACTAGCTGGAAAAGTGACTTTTGTGTACTCACAAGAGTGCAGATGGTTGTCTGCTTTCTGTCTGCCATATCATCAGGGGCCATCTATCTGCTGAAATCCGTTAGATACCAAACACTTTTAGGTCCTTGGTCCAATGACTGTTTCAGAGAAATAAAAAAACGAGGTTGAATGAGTGTATTTTCTCGAAAGAAGTCTTGCTCACAGAGAAAAAAAAACACCTTTACTTCCAGGAGAGAGCAATCCACTTCAATGCCAGTTAATTTGGGGAACAGCTCCCCCTGTTGGTTGTTTGAAGTAACAGCTGAAATCTCAACAAGAACAACAACAATCAATTCTGTAATGTCAAATTCATCTCCTGTGGCCAGATGTCTGTGCACGCTGTCCATACGGATCTGTAAAAGAGAGGAGCTGGACTGAAATCTGTATTTGTTGTGGTGAGATGGAGAGGTGGCCGAAGCACCAGGGCACAGGCTGCAAACTTGATTCAGTCTTTGTAATGGAGTTGTGTAAGAGAGCGGGAGTGGGACCGGGCTCAGCCGGGTGGTCTGGAGCTGCTCCTGTCAATGAAGGTATAAAATGTGATCATCCCTGATCCACAGGCATCCACACATGGGATTGTGAGCACACACACAGAGAGAGAGAGAGAGAGAGAGAGAGAGAGAGAGAGAGAGAGAGAGACACACACACACACACACACAAGTAAACAGGTTTGGTGGGGTGGGTGGAGTGTGCTTGAAGCAATATCTTTCATTTCAGTGTCATTTATGCAGCTCGGGTATTTGGTGTTTGCCTCTCTCTGCCAAATCTCTTGCAAAAACACCAATCTGGACCCGCCTCTGCCTGGATGCATATCAGCCAATGCTTCATTTTACCCTTCAAGGCCACACATAGGCCTGTGACGATTTCTATCTTTCATCTCTCCTCAATTGCAGCAACAACCAACGTTAGACGGGGCGAGAGATTAAGTCATGCCTGCTAATCCTCACAAGCTGGGATCTATGCAGGAGCAGCTTCGGTTCCGTTGGCCTGTGCCGCTCTTTGATTGGAGAAGATAGGTGGTGGTGGTGGGGGGAACCTGGGTATGATTTCTCAATCTCCGTGGTCATTAGGTTTCATATTAACTCTAACACATCACCTCTTCCTCAAAGGACTCCCTGGCTCAGCTCGCTCATTTGCCAGAGCTGAAACTCTGTCTGCTTCTATTAGTAGAAACACTGGGCCTGTGTTGTGTTTGAATCCACCGGATTCCCAGTGTTGGGAGAGAGCCGTCAGCCACCATAAGAGGTCACAGACTGAATAACCCACTGACTGAGTGCTGCAGGAAACTGTGAGGAAAGAGGGCACACACAGAAAGATGAAGTCAGTGTGTTGACTCCTTTACAGTGAACAGACACCGAGTGCGCAGGCAGTCCCTCCAAGTGGGTTTGTGAAGAATGTGCATCAAAAAATATATATTTTGGAATAGTTTAAGTTGCAAGACTGACATCACTGATTTCTTTAAAGCTGTTTATTTTATTTTTTCTAAACCTGACCTCATTTAGAAAGAAAATGAGAAAGAAAAAATAAAACTATTATAAGGACATTGTAATTTTGTCATGCAGAATAAAACTAGAGCTTAGTGAGCAGCAGTAAACTCACTGGAGGCTCAGGGCTGCCTTGCAAGATGAGGGCCTGTCTACTTCCTGAAACTGAACTAGTTCATCGAGGGTCTCCCATTACGGATCAATAAGAACAAAGTGTGTTGATAAAACCGTTTGTGTATTTATACACACCCGAGAACCACACTGTCCGACAGGAAGTACAAATACACATGTTGAAAGTAATCGTAATTCTGTAACACAGAACTAAGGTTCCTATCCAGCAATTAACCGGACCCGGGATAAACACACAGGCCTAGTTAGCAGATGGCTAACACTGGCGAGCTTTTAGTCGTTTAGCCATTATTCACTGTGTGGTGTTCGCAGCTCTAACGATTAATATATACGGAAAACATTTCATTGAAAATGAATGCCAGATCATTGTTTATTAACTTTTTACGCAACGTAGTAGCGTAAGCTAGTTAGCATTAGCTAGCTTCGTGGACTGTGTGGTGTTTTCCTAGCTCCAAGCTATTATCGTAGAAGTAACATGGCGCTGACACGTTTCGTTTATTTTAGTTGTGGCGTGTTTGACTTCACATTCATTGATTTGTTAACAGTTTACTTTTGGTCGCGACACCACAGACGCTCATCTGCTAACTAGCGTCAACGTTTGGCTAACGTTAGCTAGCTAGCTTATCCTTAGCTGTTAACACGACACAACAGCGTCGGTCTAACAATGCAGATCGGAGCACGAGTGGAAGAAAATACTCAGAAACACTCTGCACCAGCCCGAACACTGCGAACACGACCACTGAGCCAGAGTGAGGTCGCCTGACCCGCCCTTACACGGCGAGGGGCTCGGAGCTGTGCTCGCAGCGGCAGCTCCCACAATGACTGACGTTTGTTTACGCTGATTCCAGCGTTGTCCTGAGCCGCTGCCCCCACGGTGTATCACTCCGCACAGCTCACAGCCTGTTTACACTGAAGCATTCAAAGATCCGAGTGAAAACAAACCACGTGTTTTCACCAGTGAACGAGGACATTTATTTACATTTTTAAATGTGTTTATTTACTTGTTTTCTGACGCGAACACACAGCGCGGACTAGTTTCAGTTAGAGGTTGTCTTCATTTTGGTCCAAATGTAGGAGGGAGTTCGCCTTAGCATTAATTCGACGTGTGGCTACGTGGACAGCAAGTAAAGCTAAACTCTATATTCACATATATAACACGTTGAATTTTGTTTCAGTAACAGTGCGGTATAATTTATAAGTAATTAAACCAACTTGTATTTCGTTACTTTTCCTACTTCCCCCTTTATTGGTAGATGGTAGCTTCCATAAAAAATGCCCCGGACTGCTTTATTGGTGTGGATTACGTACTTTTGATAGACTGCCACACTGTCCAATTAGAAAATACTTTAAGCTTAGCAACAGCAAAGATGTCCTCTTGTCCAATGGACGACGAGAGGGGCAGGCTTTACCGTGCTGAAGATTCTAAAGTGTCATTGGTTCGAATGCTTGTCAGTTGTGGTAGAATTGTGGTCGTTGGAGTTCGCAGTGGCCTTCTCCGCCACTCGCTTCACCGAAATCCAAACAACATGTCCCACAATTCACCAGGCGCGACGTGCGGCAGCATGCGCACGGCGCAGAGGCGGAGCTACTATATAAACACGAGCTCCCTCTTCTTGAGGAGCACACTGGACACTGTTGTGAGGGCGGAACGCGGTCTCCGGGTGAACGACAGCTGTGACAGCATCGAAACAGTTAATGGTAGTTAGCGACAGTTGCTCTGACAAACCCTCGGAGGAGTAACAAGTGTGTACTGCTCGGAAGTTTACTTTTACACACTTAGTTTTTTTTTACACATCAGCTAAACTTCCGTCAGTGACTCTCGTCTCATTCTGGCATAAGAATCATTTCGTTTGAGAAAAAAAAGAAGAAAAAAGTTTGACGTCTTTTAATGAACTTTTGAAGCTGGGATTCGAAAGCGTCAACGTAGTTTAGAAATGCGTTAAAGCGGAGCCACCGGAGCGGATCGAGCAGGATGACGGACCCAGCGGAGCGGACCCATCACCTGAGAACTTCAGGCAGCCCATCAGGTGGGAGCAGCCGAGACGCGCTGGAGCATCTCCCAGTCAGCAGCCGTGGAGGACCCGTGAACGGCGACAGGGGGCGACAGAGGGAGCAGAAGCGGCGGCAGCAGCAGCAGCAGCGGGCGGAGAGCTGCGGAGATATCAACACAGACAAGTTATGGCAAATGAAAGGCGGTCAGAGGGGGGTGTGCCCTGCCTTGTCGGCCGGAAACGCGCTCCCCGTGTCCCCGATCGCAGCGCAGGAGCACCAGAAAGCCGGTGTTCACACAGCGGGCGAGAAAAACGGCGAAGACGCACCGCTGCAGGACACTTTGGACCAGGTGCCGGAGGAGAATCTGCACATCGACTCCGACACCGGCTTGGACTCGCGCCTGGGTAAGAAGAGACACCGGCGCAGGACCACCAGGAAGAGGCGCAACTGGAAGCCTTATTACAAACTTTCCTGGGAGGAGAGGAAAGCCCTGGAGGAGAAAGAGACTGCCAGGGCTTCGCGCCTGAGAGAGGAGATGTTCGCCAAAGGGCTCCCGGTGGCCCCGTACAACACCACACAGTTCCTGATGGACGAGCACGACCGGGAGGAGCCAGACCTCAACACCGAGACCGGGGTCAAGCGCCCCTCG
Source organism: Verasper variegatus (assembly GCA_026259375.1). NCBI lineage: Eukaryota > Metazoa > Chordata > Actinopteri > Pleuronectiformes > Pleuronectidae > Verasper > Verasper variegatus. Next base: position 7,155,986 of record CM048054.1, read on the forward strand.
GGGGTCGGTGGTCGCATGGAGGACACGGGCAGCGAGGAGGAACTCTTCGACAACGAAGAGGAGGACGAGGATGACGGCAGCGGCGGAGGCAGCGACGGCATCGGGAGGCCCGGGAACGCAGGTGGGGAGTTTCTCCAGAGAGACTTTTCCGAGACCTACGAGATGTACCACGTCGAGAGCCTGCAGAACATGACCAAACAGGAGCTGGTGCAGGAGTACCTGGAGCTGGAGAAGTGCATGTCCCGGCTGGAGGAGGAGAACAACCGGCTGAGGCGCGCCGTGGAGCCCGGGGGTCTGACCGTGGAGAGCTCCCTGGTCCGGCTCCGAGAGCTGGAGAGGGAACTGGACAGACTGAGGGCCCAGAACACGGAGCTCCTTCTGCAGAACCAGCCGAGCAGCGACAGGGCCCAGGTCGCCACCAACTAGAGGACACTAGTTAACACCGTTTGAAAGAGGTAACACAACGGGACTATTGCGTTTTAAAAAAGGTGTCATCAGTTTTCTGTAATCAGTTTGTCATCTGGACTGTTGAGTCCTTGCATTACAATGCAATACTTGACGTTTATTTTCTATTTGGACTGTAAAGGGTGTCCTGTTGTTGTTTTCTTTTTTCAAGATGAAATGTAAATACTTCAAAAAATATTGTTCTTTTTATAAAGAGAATGTATTTGACAACGCGAGGATATTTTGTTGGTTTCAATTGAACATTTACTCTTTCGTTTTTGATTTTGATAAATCAAACATTGTATGTTGCCCCCACCATAAAAAAAACAAAAAAAACACAGAATAACAAATGACAGTTTATTGGGCCAGCTTGCAAAAGACTGTTTTGCAGAAGTCAATTCCAGAGTGGACGTTTTAACAGTTGTGTGTTAATATTAAGTTCAAATAAAATTTTGAAATTCTGCTTAAACCTGTCGTGTGTTGTGAAAAGCCTGCTCCGAAACAGGAAGTGGTTCATGAGCGCTGCAGCGTGAAGACACTGTACGTGGCTGTTTGTCAGCATGTTGATAATCACAAAGCCTTTCTTGTGGGGATCGTGACAGAAGACATCAGTGGGCCGTGAATAGGAGGAATACAGACTGAAGCCAGCAGCAGAAGGGGGGGGGGGGGGATGGGACATGATGGACATGCTCTTTATGAAGGTTAACCCACTCTTGAGTAGGGCTAGACCGAGTAATCGCTTGTTCGATTAAAATCAGCCGCTAGTAGTCTTCGATATCTACATATGTTTTCCTTTGTATATGGCTAAATAAACAATGCAGAAAAGATGTGCATTTATGTTTACATTTAACATAATTTATTTAAAATATTCTCATCAAGTCCTATAAAGTATTATAATTTTTTTTACATTTAATTACTTTGGATAATTTTAGTCAAACTGTAAAATATCAAGCCTCAATTATATTTCTTTGTTATAAGGGTTTAATAACATGGCAGGGTGTTGCATCCTAATATTGGTATTGGCCCCCCAAAGCCTCATGGGTCACATTCTATTCTTGAGTAGGATAGTCTTCAGAAAAGGTTAAAGAAGAATTTGTTCATGTCAAAATCTAGAGGATCCACCGCAAATGGTGTTTACCAGAGCTCTTAATTTCGGTAGAAGGATCAGTTTCACTTATAGATTCCGTGTTTCAGCTCATTTCCACAGGATGTATAAATATTCAAGTAGCGCCCAACTGATTAGAGTCATATCAGTGAGTATCAGCATCGGCCAGAATTTCACCGATATTTGCTGATTGCTTCATTTGAAACTATTGCCTGTAACAGCAGTGGAAACTTTATTCATTAAGTCACTTCCCTCCAGCAAACAGCTCTGTTACGTTTAATCTCTGCATTGACGCATCTTAGTTTTACTTCCGGCTTCAACCCTCAAACATCCTCACTGGTATGGCTCTATGAACGAGTGAATTAAAAGGCACAGTGTCAGTATTTCAGAAGAAGTTTCCATCAGGAGCAGAGGTAATCTGTGCCACAGGGCCTGTAGAGACCTTATCCATCCACAACCTCGAGAGGGCGTTATTCAGCTACTATTTTAAGTTGTCTGTAAAAGCACAAGTCTCCCAAAATCCCATAATCACAAAAACAAACATGTAATAAAAAAATGTTTAAACATAGTTCTGTTTATTTACATCATATAACCTTGCTTTAAAGCACACAGCCATGAGGGGAAATGGTTTCAGGCGGACAACCTTTTTTTTTTTAAAAGTCCAGTCATTTTCATATTAGTTATACTCAAAAAGCAATTCCAAATGTACACAATACAGTATGTTACATATGAAGATAGTATTTACAAAAGATTTTCAAAACACAACAAGGAGACATGAGGGGGGATCACATTTCAGACAACACACACCAGCTGAGTTGATGAAGTGGGCCGTTGGTTCGTCTGTAGGACGATGGGATGTTGTCTGCTCTGACCTAAGGGAGTTTTTGTTAGGTGTACCATATTCACACACTGTGGATCACCAGGCAAAGAGGGAGCCTCAGTTTGTTAAGGGAAACAGCAGCTGAGAGAAAACTACACCTCCTCCCTCTGAGCAGCATCAGTAATAGCTGTGTAATGCCTGGGTTAAAGACAAAGAGAGTGCATAGAAATGTCCTTGGCGTGAAGCGTGCTTCTTCTTTTTTAATGTCCTCTCAGTTAGGCCGCTTGTATTTGATGCACATATCTTTGGGTCGGTGCCTCAGTGAAACCGTCAACCACAGGAGAGGAGGGAGGAGACCCAGAAACAACAAAAGGAAACGGAAAGATAGGAACTGAGCATGGCACTGCAGAAAGAAAACACATTCCAGAGAAAAATCAGGCACTTGTCGAAAATATCTTGAGGTAAGACAAGACTATAACTTATCATTATTATTATTATCGTTATTATTATTTTAGTTTTCACTGGGGTTTTTTCTTTTGGTCGGATGAAAACAAGCGAGACTCTCATGACTTTGGGAGCTGCGCCTCCTGCTTGTGTTATTTTCTGTTGGCACGTTGGCTCTGAAACGAGGGATACAAACTATAAGATTGTTAGCAGGTGTTCTGCGTTCATTTCCTCGAATGCACCATTTCCACAGTGAGGGAGGATTTATTAGAGCCTGACCTTGTGGAAAACTCCCCGGTCATCTAACCTCAATGTAATAAAAGTACAGACGGACGAACACTAAGAGGGGATGTGATGAAAACATAGTGAAAATGTAGCCGTTTCTACGCACCACATAATATTTTAACAGTCTGTTAAACACTGCCAGGCGTCCCCTCTGGCTTTTATCACAAGAGGGGATGTACTTTGTCTTGAGCTCAGTATATATGAGCAGATCTGTGAAGGCAACGCTCAGTAAACCCAGACACGAATATCAAAAACAAATAATGAGGTCAGTTGTCACAGTGTGGCTCTGAGCTGCCTGCAAACTGTCCACTATGGTGTAATAATTAACAGATTACATTGTTTTTATCTTGCTACATGTTGATGCAACACTGCTGAATATAAAGTCACCAGATAAACTTATTTCTAAGACTTAATCAAGATAAAGTTTTCTGCACAGTGCTGAGAATCAGAGAGAAAGGCCATCAATGAGGAAATAAGGAACAGGGTTAGTCGTGTTTATCTCGTCTCCTTGGAACAGGTACACCCAAGAGGTGAAATCACAATAAAAGTACTTTTTTCACTTTAATACAAAATATATATATATATAATATATATATAGAGAGAATATAAAACAAAAAATAATATATTAAGGGAAACATTTTCAAGTAACATCTTGAAAGAAATGACTGTGCACTTGTTCGCACGTTTTTTTTGTAAACCATAAAAAAAGAACTAAAAAAAGTGAAAACAAATTTGATAACATAATATTTATATTTACAAGGTTAACTTAACAAGGCTTTGTACAAATGATACAAAATTGTTCAACACAAACACCTGCACGCTCGGACATCATCACAAATATTGTTGCGCAAAAACATATAAACACGTAGAGAGAGAGAGAGAGAGAGAGAGAGAGAGAGTGTACTTTGTGTCTGTGACCTAATGTGTGTGTTGTTTGGAGATAAACAGTGTGTGTGATCTGGGGAGTAACAGATAAGGAAGACTGATATGAAAAGATCATCCCTCTTGAAATTGTTTTAACCTGACTATTAATTCTTCTGGCCCACAGACGTATGTTTTGGAGAAATTTTGTAATTCCACTTTATTAAGAAGCACCATTTTTCTCAAGAGACACAGGAAGGTCCCGTTTCCGAACCTTCCTCTGGTCACTTGAAGGGGTTTTAACCCTTTGTATACGTCTGTGAGCCAGGCTGGAAGGAAGAGAAGACGGGAAGGACGCTCGGTGGTTCCTCACATGAGAATTCTTGGCTGTGACATTGATTGTGATGAGGTCTGTTTGGGTCTCTGCCCTGTTCCTGTTTATTTTCTATAAAAGCACACATATAGGAAAGAGAGAAAACAAAAGCTTTGGCAACACCCGAATGCCCCTCGCCATGCAAACAGAGCTTATCAAATAGAAAAGGGTGGGCTGCTCTGACGGACCGTTTCATTGGTTCACCGTGTTGCACCTGGCAACTAACCACAACTCTGTTCACGCTGCTGCTGGGGTCTGATGACCCGCAGGGGGGTCTGCAGCTTGGCTGGGCCCCATCCCCCCAGAAGCCTTCCTTGGAGTGGAGGTTGGTGTTAGCTGGCTCACAGGTACTGGTGGAATCTAGAGGTGGGTACTTGACGTGCAGCAGGTCCTTGTTCGAGAACGTCTGCATCCCGAGGCAGCCCTGGTGATTTGACCTGGTTTTGATTGATAGGAGACAGGGGGAAGTCATTGACAATCATTGGGGGTCTCTTGTCGGACGTCTCGGTCGGGGAGGCTACCACGGTGTGTCTGCGCCAGGCCCGTCTCTTCCTCCGTGTCTCAGGTGAGAGCGGTTTTCGCAGTCCCACGCTGCGCAGGTCGTCGGCCGAGCCCAGCAGACGAGCGCGAACCTGCTCAGCCAGAGACCTGACGCCAGGGCCGGTAGGGGTGAAGGAGGCGGCCTCGCAGGGCGGCAGAGCAGTTTTGGGCCGGGCCGGGCGCAGGCTCTCCTGACTGCTGCCTGAGGAGGGGTTGGTTCTGGATGTATCCCTCCTCAATCTGGGCGCACCGTCCGACCCAGAGCCGGCCCCGTCGCACTGGGCGGAGGCCTCGGACAACTCCATCAAGTCCAGAGAGCGAGCCTTTGCCTTCTCCGACTTCAGCTTCTTCCTGGCCAGAGTGTCACACTGGATCAGCTTGTGGGAGTTAAAGGAAGGCCGCGAGTGCAGTCTGTGAGTGGTGGAGGAGGAGGAGAAGGAGGAGGACGAGGGCGTGGTGGAGCACGCTCCTCCTTCACTCCTCTCCGCAGAGTCTGGTGTGTGTGTGAGCGGTGTGGGCGGGGCGAGCAGGTTTGTGGGTGAGAGAACCGGGGGTTTGTAGTGTGTGTAGAGGAAGCTGCGCGGGGCTGCTGGCGGTTGTGTGTTCACGGGTCTGTTTTGGTGTTTATCGGGTCTCTCCTGGGTGAGGGAGCGCGAGGCAAAGCCGCTCTCATTGTCCGTCTCGCTCACCAGCTCGCTTTGCTCGTCATCAGCATCGTCCCCCCTCCCCTCTGACCCAAGGCTGCGCCCTAAGGTGGAGAGGGTGGAGTAACCGGAAACAATGGAGCGTGCATCCTCTGGCGATCGCCATGCCGGCCCTTTAACCTCTGCCCTTGCCTCTTCCTCCTGCAGCAATATCACTGCCTGTCTTCCTCCTACATCCTCTTCCTCTTTGCAGCACGGCCGACTGGGAATAACCGCCACCACCTCTTGTTCTACCTCCTCTTTCACTCCGCTTTCTACAACTTCCTCATCTTCCTCTTCCTCATCATCGTCATCTTCCTCTGCCTCTGCCCGAGGAGCAGTGTCCCCTACAGGAGACGCCGCCTCCTCTTCCTCCTCTGCCCCTAGATGTCCGGCTTTGATTGGCTCGTGCTCTGAGTCGTCGTCAGTGCTGCTGCCCACGCGGCGGCCGTTATGCCGCTTTCTGCGCTTGCGGCCTGATACAGCTGACATGATGGACAGAGTCAGGAAATCCTTCGCTGTGAGGTCCTTCTTTGACCCCCACGACCCCTGAAAAAGGGGGAAATGTAACAGTGAAGCTCTCACATATGTTTCACTCGTGTATAAATGTTCACTGTTATTTCATGACATACAGTAGGAGATATTACCTTCGATTTAGCTGAGTCACTGTTGGTTGAGTCTGGGGAACGAGAAAGTAGAAAAAAAACTAAGTGGGGCAAATCCACTAAAGTGAACAAAAGGGCCCGAACAGTCACGGTGAAGGACACAGAGGCAGATTGTGTGATAATCACTTTTTATAAAAGAACAAATTGACATTAAATTACAGGAAACCTGCAGCTGCTCAGCTCTTCTGTTTAACAATTTAATCCTCCATGCCACAGCGGGTGTTTTCCACCTGCCGTACAGGGGGAAAAACCCGCTGGGACACCACTGATTCAGTAGCAGGCTGCAGACTGCGACACACCTTAAGGTTTCTGTTTGGAGTGAGAAGCGCCGCAGCAGCAGCAGCTGCGGCTAAAGCACAAAACTCCTCTGCTAAATTTTCAGGAAAATCTCTTCCTCTGTGCCCTCTGCACCTGACGGACCCCTGCACAAAGACACTGAATCACACACAGAGGGAATATGGAGGATGATTGGGTTGGGGGCAGGGTTTTGTTGTTTTTTTTTGGGGGGGGGGGCATTAGGAAACCACAGCACACAGTGATGATATCACTGAAAAACACTGATGACATCCATCAGTGAGAGGAGAAGCGTTGGGAGTGAAAGCAGAAATAATCGACAGCGTGAAGTGAAACATAGTCCCTCACAAACACAAACGGACGAACACACCGACGCAGGATGAAAAGCTGCGTCATCTAAATCTTTAGAGAAACCCAGGGGTAATGGAGGGGGCGTTGCTTCTTAAAAAGCTCTAGCTGGAGTCGTTCTCATGTACCAACATCAGTGGTAAAAAACATTGATGGTTTTCACCCCTCTCTTTGTATTACACCTCCATTAAAATCCAGGATGAGACTCAGGTTTTCCCAAAATGCAGCTCAGCACGAGTGCCTCACAAGTGATAGTGACGTGATATTTCCAGTCATGGAGAAAAAGAAGCCTTTCGGAGTAAAAGCTCCAGGCTTTAGACCAAATATCAACCAGTCAGGTGTTAAGACTCTACTGACACACCTGTAACTATCAGCAAAAAGTCTTTCAACATCTTTAATAAAAGATAATCGCTTAATAAGCATAACTCCAGTTTGATTTTGGCTTCTCCTAATGTGAAGATTTGCAGATTTTCTGTTTTATCTCATTGATAATTATAAAAAATAAATATGGAAAAAATCTACAGATCAAGTTTTAAGACAAAACCCTCCTTCATTTTTTTTTAACAGTCTACTAGTGTTTGATCTTTATTCAGTTACTGTACACTAACAAGTATTTCTTTCACCTATATCAGAGAAAGGAAAATCTGCCAACATTTAATGTAAACAGTTGTACATGGTTCATGTATCTGAACTCAATACAGGCATATGCAATAATAATAAAGTGGTCAATTAGCCATGGGAGATGTATTCTCTCTCCGAATGTCCTGCTAGTTAATATAGCATTTCTAGTTCCTGCCAGCCTTATTTGTTGAATACACTGTGTTGTTCGCTATTAGTTTAATGAAAATTACATTTTGTTCATTAAATCTTCTTTGCTTTAGTCAATCCATTGCGTGTCCTTCCCATATTTGCTTTGGTCTCAGAACCGCATAGTAACAAACTGGGGGCTTGTCTGGGATTTGAACCTGACAACTCTCACTTAACTGAACTTCCTCTTTGTGTGCAGAGTCGACTTCACCAGTGAGTCATGATGTTTGCCTGGTCCTCGATTCAGCTGCACTTTGGGAAATTAAAGCTTTTCTTAAAACAGGTTTAATATTGATTGAAAAACCGCAGTTAAAGGAGAAGGTTTGGTTGTTTACAGCTGATGTTGCCGGGACTTAAAAGGGTGGAGGTAACATCCTAAGGATTGGACTACACCCACTGAAATTCTTCACTTGATGAGTGGAGGATGACCAGAGCCGACTGCTGTAGATGCCACAGGCCGCTGGTGAGGGACTTGTCTCTCAGTGACAGAGCTCAGTTAACACTGGTGTGTCAGACACAGCAGCTTTAACAGGCAGACAGCTTCCAGTCATCCATTAATTCATTAGTCAGACTGGGGAGCGTACGACGTATTAGGGCCACTTAATGAAAAAAAACAAAAAACGGAGATTTCAAGAATAAAGTAATATTACGAATTCAAAGTCGTAAATTTATGAGAATAAATTCATAATGTTGTGAGAATATAGAGGGGGAATAGAAGATCAGCCGGTCGACTGTGTTAACTAGGGAATTTGTAGCAAGTTATGCTTTATTATGAGTTTCAAGTTTGCCAGAAAATGACAAAATACTAAGAAAATGAGTCTATTCTGAAGAAAGAACCACACAGACTTGGAGGAAGTGGCCTCTTTTGTGGAAGAGGAAATGTTTCATAGTGGTCAACTGTGTGTTATCACTGGTTACATATGTGAGGTTTTCCTTGCAGCCTATTACCCAATTCTTTTTTATTTTCTTTGTTCTCAAAATATTACAACTTTTTCCTCATTTACAACTTTCTTCTCGTAACATTACGACTTTTTTCTCAACAACAACTTTCTTCCCAATAAATTAAGACTTTATTCTCAATAACAACTTTATTCTCATAACATTACAGCAATATTCTCGAAATCTCCCATGGCCCTATGGTCGTAGGAGACACTGAAGTGACATGTTCTCACAGACACCTCCGCCTGACACTGAGAGGGACACACCGACTTTCACAATATGATGTACTGACACGGTTACACACGCACACGCACACACACACACGCACACACACACACACACACACACACACACACACACACACACACACACACACACACACACACACACACACACACACACACACACACACACACACACACACACACACACACATTGCCAGGGGAGTTCCCATCCTACCGCAGTGGCTGCTCCACAGGCTCAGCTAAGAAAAGGAAAATGCAGAAACGTACAGAGAAAGTGAAAGATGAGCAACGTGGAGTGGGGGGGGGGAAGAGGTCAGCAGAGAGGAGAGAAGTATCGGCACGCTATCAAACACAGAGATGCTCCAAGTGCTATCGGACACAAGGCTTCATTTCTTATGGTGCATTCCAGTTCTGCTGGGAAGTAGGGAATTCTGGAATGCAGCCGTCTGACTTCATGCCAGTGCCGTCGACACTTGAGAGGGTTGGGAGCTTTCAAAGTGTTACTAAAAAAGCTACATTTTAAATAATTAGTTATGTGTAGTCCTAGAGGTGTATCATAAACTAATCTGTGTTAAATCTAGTGTCTTTTTATTGAGACTTGATAAAATATCTAACAACAGATGAATTATTATTTTATTTAAAGAAAGATCTGACAGCTGGATCCCCCCCCCCCCCACCACCACATTTTATAATTGTGACGCACTGGATGGGAATTTCCTACTTCCTGTAAAACAGAAGGCAACAGTATTTTAGGGTTGGCAACTACAGCCACCCAAATGCTATCGGTCGGCTCGGTTAGAGCTCGTGTTGACTGGCTGAGAGCGGCAAACAGCGTCCTCACCTGAGGCCTCCCCGAGCAGAGCGGTCCTGCCGATGTTGGGCAGCAGGTGGTCGATGTTGGGGACAGGCTGCACGTCCTCCGTGTCCACAGGCGTCTGCAGGGAACGGACACAAATGACCAAAACAAACATTCAATAAACCAACAAAAGGCTGCGGTTTAATCCGTGAAGCCAGCGGGTGACCCGTATCATTCATTTACCTAAATTTCTAAGAGATTAAGTGAAGCAGCGGCTGCATACTGATGAGACTTTATACTGTCGTTATAGAAACAGGATCAGTGTTCGACAGATGCGGTTTCTCTACAGCTTTTGCATAGATGTGTATCTGTGCTCTCAGTCATAGAGATAAAACTACAAGATAGAATTTGAACCGCAACGTGTCACGTCATGAAAAGCAGGGTGACCTCAGGGTTTTATCAAACAGCAGAATGACTCCACTGGATGATAAAAAATTGTTTGATCAAACATGTTCAATTTATCTTTTACTGTAAACTTGAGAGCCCGACTGATTTATCAATAAAACTTGTCCGAAATGAGCCTTTCACAGACATATCCCAATCTGTGTTTATACTGATATTACAAGTTTTACTTTGTGGGATAAACAATGCAGAAGAGATGTGCATTTATGTTTAAATCTTATGTAAAATGCATGTTGATTTTCTTAATTCCTGTATTTTGCTGTACTTGTGTTTTATTTTTATGTATACTTTTATTTAGAAACCTAATATTGGTATCACCAATGTTAGGGTTCTTAGAACAATTAAAGTTATATTTCTGAATCAAGACTGGTTAATGACTTTTAGGGCAACTCGATTGTTAACAGTCTTTCAGTAAAACTCAGACTCTGTATCAGAAAAAAACACATTTTCGGCAACACAATGTTTTTTTAATCCTTTTTTCTGTATGTTCGCACAAATTTCTCTTTTCTTCTTCATGTTCATTTAGCAAATATGAAGTAATTAATAAGTCATTGAAGTAAGTAGTTTCACATTTTTAAATCTGTGCCTCTATGGCACATAAAGGTTCTCACTTCATATGTCTAAATAAAGGATTTCTGTGTATGTACCATAAATAAATTACAACATGACAAACATACCTTTTCATCCTTGTCTAGTTCGTCAGTGAAAAACCAGATGTACTATAAAAATGACAGAGAGAAATGTTCAGCTTGAAAATGATTATTAGAAAAATAGAATTTTAATTGTGTGCGGCGTCTCTCACATGCTGGATGAGCGTCTCGACTATCTTGTAGCGGTCAGGCATGTGTGTGACCATGTCTTTCATGTTGTCCTCAGACGTCCGAACCAGAGTCGGCCCAAACACCAGCGCCAGGTTACGAGGCTCCATCTGCACAGGAACAGACACACAGAGGCGTTGACGACCACGACGTCACAGAGCTGCACGATTACATTTTGAATTACATTTAGAGCTCTCTCTCTCTCTCTCTCTCACATGCTCATGCTAGCACACACGCACACACGCACCTTGTTTTTATCTGCGCTGTCTGCTACCGTCTTCAGGTGACCAACCAGGAACTTCAGAGTGTGAAAATAATAATCAGGGAGGTCTCGGATCTGCGATAGAGAAACAGGAAGCGTTAACCAAATGAGTAAATGATCCCGTTCTACTTTCATTTACGAATACAAACAAGCACGTACCAGTTTTTTCATAGTCTTTAACCTGTCAGATGCATTGTCCATCCGATTGGCATCAATAAAGTCGTTGTACTTGTCTGTAAAGGGAAAACATGTTAAAACAAGTCACGCGAAAGATAAGGCGGTTTAAATTGGATGCGTGGCAGCGTGTGGCTGCACGGTGTCATGTGTGGACTCACCGTTGGTGAAGAGCGGCTCTGGGAGTTTCCTGAAGAAGGATTTGAGTAAACTGCTGACGACGTTCAGGTCCTGCCACTTCTGATGACAGGAGACGAAACACAGAGAGGAGTCAGGGATCACTGAGTTTAAAAATCTGTATTTAATTAGACATTTTTATTAAGTAAAATAAAACTCCTAAAGCCTCTGTGGTGTGAGTGAAGCTACATCCATAGTACTACGTTTTTGCGCTTGTGTGCACAGAGATTGTTCTTGTTAGAAAATGCTGTTTTCAAATGAAAACACAGTGGGATGGATGTAGCCGAAGTGCCCCTGTGTATTTATATTGCCTCACCTCCTCTGCAGGGTTGATCTCGACGCCCTTGTTGAGCTGATCCTGAAGCATCGACACCATGGCGTTATTCCCTGGGACCCTGTAGATTCCGGTGTATTCCAGACCCATCTCCTCCACCAGGCCGCAGCAGATCTCCACAATCAATGGGATGAACTGAGACAGGATGGAATCACAAATTTAACTCTCAGTAAAAAGAAAGAGAGAAAATTGAACTTCAGCTACAGAGGGAGGATATTGTTGCTTACCTTGTTAATTACACCAGGCTGACAATCCTCCAACCTCACACCGAAAGCTTTGGGCCCGGCCTTCTTTGTTTTCTTCATGATGTTGATGCCCCACGGAGACTTTGGCGGGCTGCTCTCATCTGAGGACAGATCCAACAAAAGACTTTAACACAGAGCCTCAGTGTTTAGGTTTATGAAGTTCTTATGATAAAGGCTTTAATGAAAATAGGCTGTACAACACTCTCGTCCTCTGCTGTCCAAAAATATATATTACTCAATGGACTGATAATAACTGCTGTGGGGTCCTTAATACCTATGGAGTATTTAACCTAGAGGTAAATGTGGAATTGATTATTTCTATAAGATTCTCCCCAAATATACAGATCAAATATATGGAATTTATATTTTTTCAGCTCTTCTTAATAAAAAGATAAATAAGTTTTGTTATTTTAATTTATTTTCCCCCACTTGTTTATTTATTGTAGCACTGTTGACTGAAATCTTTATATACATGCATATGCACACATTATAGATATAGACCTACTATAATGTTATTTTGTACATATATTTTATTGTTTTGATATGAAAGCCCTGCAAAATCATTTTGGGAATATGTACTATGAACTGCACTGTGTACACACACTGCTGTGGTTTGGATGAGTCATTCTTGTGGCTCTGTGCTACTTGTACTGTTGGAGAGGTCTGTGTTTATCAAGTAAAAAATATGATATGTTTATGGTTAAAATGTGTTTAAAAAAAGCATAGACTTCACCAGCCTTAGCATTCGTCTTAAACTGTGATATTACTCAATCAATAATAATAATGATAATAATAATATCCAATCTCCATAACTTCTAATGAATAACAGTGCCGTCACAAGAAGAGTGAATTTGACTAAACAAAAATATAAAAATGAGGAACCAGCTTCACAAGGTGTGAAAGTAAAATGTACTTCCTCCAAGACTGATCTAATCATGAGTGTTCATGATCATGATCTTTTTCTGACCATGTTTCTAAACATGTTCTCCAGTTCCATTTGAGGGGAGAAGGTGCAGCACAGTGGCAGATTTTTTTCTTTCCCCGACACTGACCTTTGCCATCTTGTTTGGGGGAGCGTGGCGCTGCAGCGGCATTCTCTGTCTTGGTGTGCAGGAAGGGCTTCATGCGGGACATCCTGGGAGACGAGTCTGGCTTGCTGCCTGTCGGACTGCAGGGGGAGACAGAGGTACGCGTTGAATTCAAGCCCTCAGCCATGACAACAGACGACAGAGGTAACAGTTGCTTCATTATAATAGAATTTATAATCAGGGGACTCACCTTTGTTTTCTGTAATCATTCAGTTTTTTATTGATGAGGGCCTGTCTGGAAAATCCAAGCTCCTGCAACATACAAAACAAATCAACTAAGAGATTCTGTGATTTTCTCATAAAAACACACCACAGGTTTTGTACAGGTGTGACCTCTGACCTCGCTGTCTGTCTTGCTGTTCTCCCTGATGACCTTTATCCAGTCCAGCATGTCCTCCCGGTCCTCCGCCTGCAACAGGTACTCACAGAAGTCCTGCGTGGTCAGTCGCAGGGCGTGTTTTCGTTTGGTCTCACTGTATGCGATGTCCACCAGGCAGCCCCGGATGCTGATAGGCTGGTCGTCCTCCGCCGAGCCACCGATCGTGGCCCCGCGGAGCACCGCCTCCCTCTTGTCCTTGTAGAGGAACAGCGAATGGGAGCGAAGTATCGAAAAGACTCGCTTCCACGGACGCATGCCGCTGCCCACCTTCTGTGGAGGAAACACAAAATGTCACGTGAATGAAGCGTTCGGCTGCTTTTCATTCACCTCAGGTCATCATCGAGCTCCGTCCGCTCACCTTGCCCTTCTCGGTGAGGATTTGTTTGTAGTGCAGCCATCCTTCTCTCCGCACGTCGCTGTAAGTGATGTTTCCCAGCTCAGAGGTGGAGTGACGTTTAGATCGAACCTCCTCTGCTGTCCCGAGGTTGTCCAGTGACTGAAACACACACAGGGAAAAGTTCAGAAACCTTATTGATATGTCAACCTCTCTATTATTTGTCGTCTTGACACCTGGAAATTGAAAATCGATTTTATCTGACTTCTTGATTTTAGTATAAACATTAAAAAGGTATGGTTGACAGAAACCAACAATTTTCTGAATGTATTAAAACAAAAAAATTAAATAAACCTAGTTGTGGGTCAAATTGGTGTTCACTTTGAATTCATTGTTTTTACCGAGGGTTTAGTTTCTTGAGGGTTTGGTGTTGCACTATTTTGTTTTGTGATTTTGAAGACGACTCTTGCTTCATAACACCATTTGGCAACAAATGTAAGAAATTCAGGAAGTAACCATCCTGGCCAGAACGTTCTGACATGTATTCAGCCTCATGTCACACAGCTGAGAAGCTTGAAGAAGTCTGAAGCAGCTCTGGTACAGTTTTTAAGTGACAAAATATGAATTTGTTCCTCTTACAAATAAGAGGTCAAAATAACATTTTGGATGCTCGTCGGGTCCTTGCTGGGTTCCCCTGACAGGGCCCCATTGTAGTTTGTTTCTATCGCTGCTTCCCTCACAATGGAAGAAATAACAATGTTGTTTTGTTTATTGTTCACTTCAAGCCCAGACACACTAGGCATGTCCAGCTGTCTTCATATAGCACTTAGCAATAACGTGTGAATGCTACAGCAGTGGACCTGACAACGATAGAGGCTCAAACTCAAGATAAGTGGCGAAAAAGGACAGGATATAAAAAAATAAGGTTTTAGCTGATAAACTATTTAATTTAAACTCACCCCGTCGGTGAAGAAACTCTTCACTCTCTTTGGTAGCCTCCTGGGGAGAAGAACAACACAACTGTCAAAATGTTGGCCTGCAACTTCAATTTAAAATGTTTCAGTTCGATCCAATCCAATAAAAATCTCCGGTGCCTCTTCAGCAGTACTCACGAGAAGACCCGGCCTTCCTCCCTGAACGTGTTGAGTCCTTCGTCGCATGACTTGGAGCGCTCCGTGGTGATGGCTAGAAGATAGGAGGAACGGCGACTGGATTTAATACTGCCTGCTCGATGGGAGGAATGAGTGAACGGAGAGAGAGAGAGAGAGAGAGAGAGAGAGAGAGAGAGAGAGAGAGAGAGAGAGAGAGAGAGAGAGAGAGAGAGAGAGAGGAGAAAAGAAAAGAAAAGAAAAAGAGACAGAGAGAAAGACAGAGTGTTGATGTAATGCCAATCAACACAGTGGACGGTGTTGGATTAGGAGATGGGGATAGCGAGGGAGGGAGCAGGAGGTGGTGGAGGTCCCAAGTGAGTGAGTGACGTGGTGAGGGTGGGGGGTGGAGGGTGGGGGAGATGAGCTGGAGCGTTGGGTTAGACTTTTTTATTCTCACCACTGGCATGCAGGTATATAGCCTCCGTGAAACCCAACTAGCAAATATCATGCAAGTCTCAGTTGGTCCATTTAAAACCCAAACGTGTAAATTTAATTAAAACTCATTGACTTCTTTGTTTCAAACATGCAATCTACAAATCCGTCATGCAAACATTTTACAGCAGTGCTAAAAATCGTAGACATTTTTGATTGTAACTAAACCCTAAAAGTCTTGTTTTAAAATCTAATTTCAAATAGAAATCTGCTGGTTTCAAGAATTTTTAGGCAAAGTGTTGCACTCGATTTTGGAAAACATTTCATTTGTATTTGAAAAAGTTTGAAATTGGCAGATTTTCTTTTGACAAAACAAGACTTAAAGTCATAAAATTCTTCAAAAGATTGAAATTATAGCAGTGACAGACCCTTGTGCCGTTGGGGATTTTAGCACTTGGGTAGCATCTTAAGGCCGTGACAATCTTTACCCACAGACAAAGATCACTGTAGCCTTACGATGCTGTTCAGAAACAAAGCCCATTTTAAAATCTCATGCACATTTATCAGTCTCCCTCGGGCGATACTCTACTGTACATTAGCAGATATTCTTTATGAATCAGGCACTTTTCTGCTGCATGCAGTGGGGGAGAGAGCGAGGGAGGCAGGGAGGGAAGGAGGGGGCACTCACTGCAGTCGTGTGAGAAGAGCCTAGTGAGGGGGAAGGTGAAGGTGGGGGAGGCGGGGCTGGTGACAACGGCGGGCGCCGAACTCATGCCGCTGGACACCACGGAGGACGCCGGCACGTGGCGGGCGCGCAAGTCAGCGCCGGGGCTGGTTGGCTCATCTGTTGGAGGGTTGGAGGGTCAGAGGGTAGCGGAGGCAGGAGGAGAGGAGAAAGGGGTGGAAGAGAAGGAGGAGAGAAGAAGAGAGGATTGGGTTAGGGTGTTAGAGAGAAAAAAGGTCAGAAGGGAAAGGAAACACAGCAGGGGTTAGATCAGAAGGAGGTTAAGGCCAGGAGAGGTTTTTTTGTTTTTTTTAAGGAAGCGGAACGACGAGGAACCACAGGGTTACCGTCAGAGATACGGGACAAAAGAGTGCATTTCACAATATCTTCATCCTTTATATTTAAATTCCATTCTTTTAACTGCAAAAATAAACACATGCAACAATCACACCCTCACATGAGGCCTTTCTTGATTCCAGCGGAAAGAAAGACCACAAACACAAACATCTCAATGTCATCTACGCATCAACAAAACTGTCTCAGGAAAGAATAAAGATATAAAGTCACACAAGCATATAAGAGGCAATATAGATAACGCACAATGCTGTACCTGTGTCGCCAGTCGCCATATGAAGAGTAACTAACAGAGGAGGTATGTGTCATTTGTTGAGAATTATCGGTTCCAGGTTTCAGTTCTGTATGAAATCTACAGTCATGTATGTAATGTCATGTAATCTGATACTTGTAGAAAATAACATAATCCAACAAGTACAGAGTAGAGGATTGTGGGTAATTACATGTAGATATAAAGGGAAATGTGTGTGTCATTAATTGAGGTTTGTTGTTCAAGAAGACAAAGGCATAATTCAGTTTTATAGGTCACACAAGTCTTAATAGTTTCTAATGATGTAAAAGGATATGAAAGCACAACACACACACACACACACACACACACACACACACACACACACACACACACACACACTTCCGTACTGACAGAAAGTTAGGGTTTTTTCCGCTGACGTTTTCAAGGACTAAAATGCTGTGAGGTTTTCTCCGTGTGGAAACAACAGGAGGCAGCAGAGAGTCAGACAGCCCTGCACACCAGAGGGCCTGAGTCTGAGATCCACCCCCACACACCACCTCATGGTCTGTCTTAAAAATTCTTGTTGGGGTTTCTCAGTTTTCCATTTAATCTCACCCCCTGATCCTGTTTTTCCTCTCTTGTTCCTTGGCTCTCCGTCCCAGCATCTTTAACTCTAATCCAATCTAACATTACTGATGCAGCATCCTTCACATTCCCCCATTTTACTTGCTGTATCTCCTTCCCTCTGGCGTTCCTCCATCTCCCACCCTCGCTGTTCTATTCTTCACCCAGCGCCCGACATAAGGCGGAAACAATCCCAATCTGGGGAATCTGCCTGTTTACAGCGCAGCCCCAGAAATAGTCGGGCTGTGGGTTTAACAAAGGCCGTCATTAACAGGCAGCCAGAGAGTGAGCTCAGAGCCACGAGGCCCAGAAGGACCAGCAGAGGGGAGTAACAAGCCACAGCATACTGTTACTCTCACCGTCCTGCGTCCAACCTGTTTCATACGTGGAGCTCAGCATTCAGACATTACACAGGGGGAAGAGACGGAGAAAGAAAAGAGAGAAAGAAAAGTATGAAAATGTTAAAAAAGGAACAAATAATAGAGACTAAAATATCAATGAAATCCAACATGACAATGAAAATACATCATATCACCTAGTTTGACCAATTTTACTGAGTTACAGGATTACATGATGCATTGCTATATATATATATATATAAAATCATATTGGTTTAGTTTAAAAAGTGCATTGTTACCAAGCGCACAGCACAACAGGCTTTACTCAATGTATGTACTGAAGACTGAATACATGTTAAGATATCTTATTTAAACAAATATAAACTTGTTCTCTGCTAAAACCGTCTTAAATGTAAACCGGTGCACAGCTGTAAAGTGAATTGCGCTTGATTTATATGACTGTATTTAAGGTTATTATTGTTTATTCTGCCAAATATTTTCATAACTTAGTTGAAAGATTCCTGTCAAAGTTTCATGGAACCCAGAAATATTTCGTTTATTAATCATGTGAGAGAAAACAGCAGCAAATTATTATAATGGAACAGCTGGAACTAGTAAATGTTGACAGTTGTTGCTCATAAAAATGATTTAAATGACATAATGTTTAATAGATTATCAAAATAGTTGCTGATAGTTTCCTTGACTCAGCTTCTTAGGCAGATTTTGGTCCAATGCAAAAAAGCATTGATGCCTCAACTTTGTTAAACACAGACAAACAAAACAGACATAAAATAAGGGGGAAAAAAAGAGAAAGAAAAAAGTGGCGAGCAAGAACTCCAATGGGGGGGGTGGGGATCTACTGCCTGTAAGTCAAACCACAGGGGACAAGAAGCCCATTTGGATCAGGACAGAAGCCTGCACAGAGGGTCTTGGTCCTGGTGTGTCGTGTTCAGGGTCCAGCTACTAACGACAGACACACAGACCCACACAGACACACCAACCCCTTCATCTTCCACTGCAGCACAATAGCAGCATTGAGGGACGGAGCAGAGTGTATGGGCCCCTACTGTTCCCCACGAGGACCACCACAAAAACCTCCTGGTAATTTACAGCCAAGATTCATGCTGAAAGACTCTAAGTGGGCACAGAGTGAAACACTGCGCCTGTCGACATGCCTCTTCCCGCCTCATCCACTTTGTACGAGTTACCAAAATAGTCCAAATACTCCCTCCAACCTTTTGGATACCTCCACACAAGTCGTCATAAAAACATAGTTGCCCTCAGACACAACATGCCTTTGTGCTCATTATGTCAAAGATAAGAACGAGGGCCTATTAAATGGCATGTTCCTGAGGAGGCCGAGATCATATCAGCATCTCTGTCAAAGAGATACAGAGACGAAGAAGGAGAGAAAGAAGAAAGAATGAAGAGAAAAGCTAGTTCCTGTCTATGGGGAGAAACTAGCCTAGTTTCAGTTTATGGCCATTAAACGTGTCCCGGCCTGCAGCTCTGACTACGTGGTTTCATTTAATTCGGGTGAAGGGATGAGACGAGAACGTGTTCTGACAGACAGACAGAGAGAGAGATGCCTCCTGCTTTGCTGATCCGCTGGATCAGTGAAAGCTCTCTTTAAATGACTTTATCGAGAGAGTGGCTCAGCTCAAACAACGGCGGTCATTCCAAGTCGGGTCAGAAGCTTCCAAGTCAGCTGATTCCAATCTACTCTGCATTAGGGGAAGCGGCGGCTGTTTTTCCTCAGGCTGTGACGGGGACTTTGTTTGCCTGTGGTTTGACTGTTGTCCACGTCGAGCGACACAAGCCCGTCTGAAGCCTGTGGAGCCCCTTTTTCCTTTCATTCTTTTCAAAAGGAGGAACAAGCCAAGACACGATACAGCTCTGCCCCACTGTCTCCGGCCCCCCAACACATGTTGTATATAACTGCAAATATTAATGCCAACAACCTCACCTACACACAGAGCTGCAGGTCCTGTAAACCAAGGGGCTGCGACTATCTACTACATCTGCTTGATCTAATCCAACATTTATGCAAAAATGCCGCAAATTAAAATGAAAAACTTTTATTTAGCTTGGTCAATGAAAGGACATTTGTTTAGAAAAGTGCTATGAAGTTGCATTATCATTATATACAACTGGAAAAAATCTTTGCACAACTGATCAGTGCAAGTTTTCTTTGCTTCGATGATTTTTACAGGAAACGTTTAACATTATCCACAGTGAACAGGCTCTAATAAATGTGCAGAGCTTGTCAGGTAGGACAGCAAGTTAAGTGGATATCCAGTTCAATTAATCATTGACATTAGCATCCAATCTTTTTGTGTTACTATTACATGACTATGTCACTTCAGCTTTTCTTATCTTATTAAATGATGAAAATAATAAAAATAAATAAAAGACAAAAAAACTATCCACTGAAGAAAACATATGCAAACTAGTCAGTCGAGCGTATACCTCCTCCAAGGCCCAACAGTCTCCTTAAATCTAATCAAGCTGCACCAAATTACACATTTATTCATAGATATCAGTTCCCTAAACATGCCTGTTTTTTTTTCCATCAGGACCCATGAATTATTCCCTGGGAAATCAGTAAAACATTGCAAAAAAAGCCCTGTCTTCCAATGTTAAAGACAGACCAAAAAAAATCATCGATCCGCCCCACCTTATCCTGATCCACATCAAAACTTAATTGAGTTCTTTCTTGGGCCATGTGCCATTATTTCATTGACTTCACTGAAATCTGTTTGGTAGTTTTAGCGTAATCCTGCTGACAAAATAACCTATCAACAAACTGGACAGGGGCAAAAAACACAATCTCCTTTGGCGGAGATTATGACAACAGGCCAACACAACACAGGAATTATTGTAAATCTCTCGCACTACCCTGCACACACATAAACAAACACACACAGACTCTTGGGATGTCAGACTCCACCTGATTTCCTCCGCACGGTGAGGTGACCTCACAGACCATGGGCAGGTAGCAGGCTTAGTAAACTCCCAACAGATATGATTCAATCAAAACTACTAATACTGTCTGTGAGACTGTGAGAAACAACTGTATTACACAATGCAAACATTCACAGACACAAACACATACACACACACACACACCAGCAGCATTTCAATGAGAGGATGGAAACTGCATCTGAGAAAAGCCTAGAGCCAGAATAGACAGACAAGAAGGAAATTAAAGAAACACACATTTCCCCCTGACTTGTAATTTAGTCGGAATTATAGCCTTGTATTTCCTCTCCGTTAAGCTTTCCCTTACTTAAAAAAAACAAAACACACTCAACGTGGATTAGATTTTATAAAAGGCGAGGAAATCCAAAGGTCAGCACGAGTATTCATGAGGGGATTTAAGTATGAGAAGAGACTCAGGATGAAGTGCAGGAATATGGAGGCTTACCAATGAAGGGGATGGAGGCCAGAGAGTCATCCTCTATGGAGAGCGGGGCGAGGTTGCCGTTTGGTTTGCGCGGGGCTACGTCTCCCGAGGAACCAGGAGCGGGGGCTGAGTCCTGAGGATCTGAGGAAAACAAAGAGGGTTCCAGCCCGTCCATGGGCAGCGCGTAGTGGGGATGACGCAAGCCGTGGACGTTCCTCCGTCCGGTGGGAGGTTTCTGCCTCAACACAACTTCCTGGGTCTGTGGCACCACCTCCGTCTCCCCCTCCACCGACCCTCGTTCCCTCTCGTGGTTCGTCGGCCTGTAAGCTCTATCCTGGGATTCGGGAGTGGTGGAGGCAAGGGGAGAGGCTGTAGAGGAGGTGATGGGCGCCGCTGTGCCCTCTGGGGGGCTGGTTTTAGGTGTTGAGTTCCAGTTCAAGTGAGGGCCAGAGTATGAGGGGTCCCTGAAAGAGTGGGCTTGCTGCATGATGCGGCCTGTCTTGCGGTAAAAAGAGGGGCTGTAGCTGCGGTAGCCCACCGGCTGGTCGTCCATGCTCTGCCCAGTGGGGAGCCGCCTGGTCTGGGGGGCAGCTTGTTGGGCCTGGGGCTGCAAGTGGGCCTGGGTATGTGGCTGTGGGTGGTGTTTAGAATGTGACTGTGTGTGTCGGGGTACCAGAGGAGCTTGTGATGCACCAAAATGTCCCACCTGTCTTGGGTAAGCATCAGTCCTGGGGGGCGGCTGTGGAGCCTGTTGGTGCCATGACGGCCTCTCAAACCGAGGTGAGACCACTCCAGCTGCTGCTCGGTCCAGCATCTCTAACGAGCGGCCATGGCGATCGTACTGGGCCAGAAGGTTTTCAGAGCGAGTTCGAGTATAGTTAGTGCCATGGTGGCCCCTACCTGGGCCCCCCTCACAGTCTCCATATGACCAGCAGGGCTCTCCGTGGGGTCCTGGTCCTGACTGCTGCAATAACAGCAGAGTGTCCTGGGAGGCGCTGTGCGGCCAGCCACCTGACCGCTGCTGCTGCCTCCTTGTTTCACTGAGTCGGTCCTGAGAGTAGCTGCGGTGGCGCGTCTGCATGCAGCGTCCTGAGTGCTCAGGCTGCTGGCTGTAGAACCAGTCAGTGAGCGCCTGCTGGCAGCGCTCGTTGTGACCGTGGCTGAGCTGTGGCAGGGGAGGACTGGTCCAGGCCGAGCTGGACTTCCGTGGCTGGGGCTGCGGGGGACTGACAGCGAGGTGGTTGGGGTAGTGGACTTGGAGCGGGCTGGACAAGGGGCCTCCTGACGAGGAAGAGGAAGAGTAGGAGCGCCCCCTGGTCTGGCCCTGAGGCTGCTTGCTGGTCATACCATACTGGATCTCCTCTGTGCGGTGGGCTGGGCTGCTGTGACCCACACCTCCAGGCTCTCCCGCCCGCCCCTCCTGCCAGCTGGCGGGGCTGCCCAAAGCTGAGTGGTTATCCAGGGGTGAAGAGGGGCTGGAAGAGCCTGGCCAGCGACTCCAGTTATCCAGCTGGTTCTGGCCCATGGGCGTAGATGGAGGGGCTCCAGCAGGGGTGGTGGTCGTGGTGCGTGGGTAACAGAGGGGCGGTGGTGGTGGGAGGTGCTCAGCTCCCCCTGAATAGGGCTCGTTGCCTGTCAGGTAGGCATCCTGGGAGTATGCCTTGGAAAGGAAGAAACACAGACCATGAAATGACAGGAAGAAAACTTGTAGTAAAAGACAAGTGTGTGTGTGTGTGTGTGTGTGTGTTTGTGTTTGTGTGTGTGTGTCTGTGTCTGTGTGTGTGTGTGTGTCAACTTTAAATCAAAATGTGCTGTAACAACACAAATAATAACCACAGCTCTATAGGACAGCTTCATGCTGCTGTACATTACACAACAAGAGTTGAAGTGAGGCCGTCTCTCAGCTCAACCTCTTTGCCACAGTTTGTCCCCAAGGCCTCGGCTCTCAACACAAGCACATGCTAACTAGCTAGAAAAATGCATGAATCGCCTTGAGCAAAAGCCACAACACTCGCTGCACAGCCACCAGCAGCAGATAAAGACGTCCTGACTAATGTTGTGTATACACATCCAGAAAATGTATACATATATATATAAATACATGTGTATATGTATATACAGTGTGCCGCTTTAAGAGAATCCATTGCAAATACAAGCTTATGAGTGAAATATCACTTTTCTACATATTTAAAGCATCACTTCAAGTTCACAACACCGGAAAGAGAAAAACAAACTTGCCAACAATCCTCTCTCTCTGCTTTCATGACTCAAAAGTTATAAAACTTTTCGAGCTTTACCTAAATTATCTAGGCCGTTCACCAGGGTCCAAAACCTTTCCTCAGCCTGCGTGTTCAGCTTGTATTCAACACAAACAGAAGAGGAGGAAGAAGAGGCAGAGGACAAGACAGGAGACCTATCCTCACCAACGCTCCTGACCCGTCACTCCTGCTGCTCAAACCGGCCGTCCTTCAAACAACGCACCCTCTCATGATAGATCCAATCAATATTTTAATTTTCTTCTTGTTTTCTATCTGTTGATTCTCTTGTTTTTTCTCCTCTGTCCGGATCCCTACAAACTCCCTCTCTCTCCTCCCTCCTCAGCGTCTGTGTTACTCCACCCTGTGGGAGTGTGGAAGGAGGCGCAGCTCTGGTGATGTCATGCTAGGAATGCAGCAGATACAGCAGCGAGGGGAGGAGTGTGAGGACAGAGAAGTGGGTTTATAATATTGAGGCATGGCAGTGTACCTAAAATGGGGGTGGGGTGGGGGGGCAGTTTTGGGCTATTACAGCAGGAACACTGAAGTTTCTACATGTGCGACAAAGGTCATCCTAAAACTGTTTTGTAGCGTGTTGACATGTTGCTCCAGGTCAATGGGAGGGGCGAGGGATGATGCATGCCTGATCATGTGAGCGAGCATGGAGCAACCTGTGGAGCGTGAAAAATGTGTTGAACAGTACATGGGTGTGTGTGAGCGAACACCAAGCACTTTTTTTTTTTCATGCGAGCTTCAACAGTCAGATACTAGCGGCTTTTAATGAACGTGTGTTGTAATTTAAACACAGAGCAGAGAGTCTCTGAGTCACTCTCCAGCCATTCTGTCAAAATCTCCACATTCTTTGACAGTGACGAGTTGAATCCAGGTTGAACTCTGCAAATGCACGCGACGCAGAATACACACTTTACTGAAATGGTCTCAAATAAATGAACTAGAATGACACTCAGATGAGCGTATACCTCCACCGAGGCCCAATAGTCCCCTTAAATTCAATCAAGCTGCATCAACTTGCACACTGTTACAGAAATTAGTCTCCTAAATATGCCAGATATTCTTTATCGAGATCCATGAAATATTCAGAAGGAGATGAAAAAATGCCAAGGTTAAAAGTGAAAATAAAATTCCTGGAGCCGCCCCCTGATCCAGATCCGCATCAAAATTTGGGGAGTTCTTCTCTGTCCCATACCACATCCTTCCACCAAGTTTTGTGGTAATCCCAACAACCAACAAACGCACCGGGATGAAAAAGTCCCCTCCCTGGTTATAACAAATAATTACATGGCATGTTTGATATATGTATGTTTATGTTTTTGAGCATAAGGTGCGTGAAAAATCCCATACTCACACTTACCAACTGAAGCACGTCTTCATCTTTTGGCATGATGGAGAGCTCCAGCACGCTCTCACTGAGAGGAGGACGGGAAGAGTAAAGATAAACAAGAGATACAGATGAAATAAATACACTGAGTGAGGAATGAAAAGTGAGTTCACATACAAATTCCTGACCTGGAGCTTGATACAAAGTGTGAGGGACATTTAACAGCTAATTATCTGATCGGTGGAGGTGCAGTTAGAACCTCCAGGGCTTTCTCGTTAGAATAATTCACGATTCATCAAAATGATATGTTTGTTGTCTAAACATAGTTTTGGTTAAATTTTCAGTTACTGACATAACCATGAATCCAATATTTGGAGCTTCCTGTGCTACTTCATACAGCTCCTCCACCACCAGGGCCTGCTGTGTCCTTGCTTTCAGGCTCAGCTCACAGTTCTTGTCATTAATATAGAGTGACAGGCCGTTTACCAGGTCCCAGGTGATGTCATCGTTATCAACAAATAAGTGTATTTCTTTGTGTGTGGGCCACGTAATGTGACTCAGAGAAGAATGCCGGCTATCAGCGATCTGCTGAACTGGTATCAAGGCTGATATTGACTTAAATAAGTGGATCAGGTCAGTCAGGTACAGTGATACTTTAAGTTTCATCACCAGTTACCATTTTATCTCCTTAGCATATCCTATCAGAAAGTGTGGTATATTGATTTTAAATACTGGGAAAAAGACATCACTGGTACCAGCAGAAAACCTGAGCCGAGGTATCTGTATCGTTATCGGAAGAGAAAAAGTAGGGTCATATACTCCTTCTATAGTTGCCCCTGACCTTTGACCTTCCAGTGGATATTTGGCATCCAACAAAAGATCAGAAACTGAGGAGGGTTAATATAAATTTTAGGAAAATTATTTTTCAGAGTCTAACCAAGCATCTGAATAGAAAGAGAAACAAAATCATCAACAAAATGTTACTAGTGTAAAATATGACTCAAACCCAGTGAGCAGATGTCACTGGTGTTAAAACATGAGTCCCGTGTATAAGACACCTTTTCTAGCCCCTAACTGGCCCTCACTCTGAAGAACAACAGTATCTGGCTTTGGGATCATGTAGAGCCCGAGCGTGTTAAGAGTGCATAGCTCGAGGCTACTCTTCATAAAAAAGCAGGTAAAACTAACACTTGTAACTAGGTGTACGTCATCTCTGCGGTAAGTTTGTGAGGAAGAAAAAAGCAAACAGACGCTTCAGTAAATCAACACGGCTCTGGCTCGCAGCAGCAGACAGGCAGGAGGACTTACCTGTTCTGAATGAGGGCGATCACCTGCGAGTACGTCTTCCCTAAAACACTCTCGCCGTTCACTTTCACCAGCCGATCCCCTGCAGAAGACACAGACATGTTATCATACCGGGCGACCTGTGGCGGCTAAAGCAGGTGCTAAACTCCTGT
Organism: Verasper variegatus; assembly: GCA_026259375.1. NCBI lineage: Eukaryota > Metazoa > Chordata > Actinopteri > Pleuronectiformes > Pleuronectidae > Verasper > Verasper variegatus. The sequence goes on from CM048054.1 coordinate 7,182,160, forward strand.
CGTGTTTTGCCAAGAGACGCCAAGCAGAGTCTGCATTTACATTTATATTTATTAGTAAACAATATGGGCAGTTAACATTAGACCCCGCCTCCTGCAGCAGCAGCATCACTGGTGGAGAAGCATTCAAAATGCATTCAAGAGTCAGACATAATTATGTATTAGAAAATGATCTATTTTATAATGTGGTAGTTAATGAGTATTATAGTCTTTTTATTTGTACTTTTACTTAAGTAACATGTTTGAGTACTTCCTTGACTGCTGTCAATACACAGACTCAAGCAAATTCAAATTTAATCGTATTTTTTATGATTATTTATTCTGATAAATAAGAATTATTAAAGATAATTTATAAAAATGTCCGTAATGGCAGCTGGGATTTGATCCAGCTGCTCCACCGGTGGCAAAGCATTCAACACTCTGTCACTGTTTAGTGAGTTCAATCTAAAATAATTACTAATGCGATCAATTGAAAATATCTTTCAATTCCTTATCAATGTGTCCCATGAATAACACAAAGCATAGGTCCGTCTGGTAACTCTCTCAACCTCAGCTGCAGATGTGTGACCAACATTTTGAACTGTAGCCTCAGGAAGAACATTAGATAACCCATACAGTACGTGTTCAAAGTCTCTGTGCATTCATTGGGATTTAGTGCAAGCTGAAACACATACACAGGGCTCAGAATGTGAGCGTGTGTGTGTGTGTTCGCAAATGTTCAGGCAGGTATGTGACTCTCTGGATGTGACTGCGTGCATTTAACCATGTTCAGTACTGGTTTGGTTTGTCTGAGCTGGTGGGAGTGGACTGCAGCTCAACTGATGCCGTGAGACAACAACAGGGAAACTTCACATTCAAATGAACATGTAAATTTAAGTTGTCATACTGGAATCTGTATTATACAACCAACACAGCTGTTGCCAACTAAATCCTTATCTCTTTCGCAAACGGTCTAATGTTTGTGCTGATAAGAACAGGTCTGTTTTTTTTATCCTTGGCCGACCGTCCCTCCCTGCATCCTTCATAACATCGTGCATCTAATTGTGTCTGCAGCGTCACATGGCCGCGGCTCTCTCACCAACTGATTTCCAATGCAAAACGCCATGTTAATGCTCCTGCACCATGTGCTCCCCTTACCTGTGCATAAGCCCGCCTGGTGGGCCGGACCTTTCTCCCTCACGTTCTTCACAAATATGGTGTCCATCGGCTCCAGGCGACCTTTCTGATACCCTGAACGTGAACAAGACACAGATGAATTATAAATTATGATTACAAAAATGCTGAATTATAAAAATGTGGCATTGTGAAAAAAATAATAAGTTTGAGTAGTTGTTTGCATGACTTTTCTGGAATTGGAAATGTATTAATATCCTACAATTTACTGTCTATTGTTCTTATAAGTGTATAAAGCACAATAAGTGCACTTGGACTCCCGTCTAGATGCAGTGCTGCATAACGTCCTGCAGAGGGCAGAGATAGGCTGCAGAGCAGAGGTGACAGGGGGGGCGAACAGGAGCTGCCAGCTCATTACATCATAGTTCGCCCTGGGTACAGGCCTTCATTTGCTGCCTGATGAAATGATAAGAGAAGGTGAGAGACGGAGGGCACTTACCCTTTCCATTTCCATTCTCCTCATCCTGCGAACGACAGAAACAGAGAGAATCAGTGCTCAAGTTCAAGTCAGACATATTTATAGAAAACTGGTGTATCAGTGTTGAACAGAAACGTTAAAATAAACAAGTGTAACCCTGTGTAACTGAAACAAATTGTAAAGTAAAGTAAAGTAAATGAAGGTTGAGACAAATCTTTCCACATACAAATACAGTAACAGAATGTAAACTGATAAAAGAGCATGCGTCTGCTCTCCAGATCTAGAAAACATAGAAAGGGTATGTATTTTTGCAATCAACATAATGTGGAACAAACCTAAATAAAATGTGTCACATTGACACGCAGACTTCTCATATGTAAGATAGTCCTTCATTAGTCCCACTAAGGGGAATTGCCCAATGCCACAGCAGCAAATTTCATTGGATTGACAATAAAGTTTATTTTGACATTTGACTTTGACTTGGGATGTTTGAGGTTTTGGGCGACAGCTGCATGATTTCATTGGGGGTTATTCACTCCAAATATGTTTTTAGGTGAACATGAAATATTTCATTCAGTGAACATTCAGTTCCATTCTTCATTTACTGTGACCTAGTGACACATATATCGATGCTGACACCGCTGCAGGAATCCCAGTGTTACCTTTATGGAGATACCAAGATTTATTCATTTTGAACATGTCATTTTCGAGCAGGGGCCGTTAAGATAAGGCCAGATTTGAAGGGGTCAAGATATGAAACTGAAGAAAGTGACTCAGTGCAACGCTGTGTCTACATATGTGGGTCTAACTTTAAGCAATAAATAAAATCATCTACTTGAAAAACTTAACATCTACATTTTTATCAGTTACAAATGTCCCTGAATATCAGTGACTTGTTTGTTCCCTGACATCCAAAGTTTCTGAAAGGTTCGTCGTTAAGAGCGTTGAATGTTGGAGAGCGAAACAGACTTTCAGGTTAGACCACGTGGAGGTGCTCATTACGTCATGAAGCAAACACTCAGCAGTGAGGATGCTACTGGTGAGGTTTGATAGATGCAGCCAGTCTGATCACCTCCACACACACACAGAGACACACACACACTTGAGCATACTAAGCTGAGTGGACAATTTGGGGTTAGGGGCATGTCGGGCTGACGGCTGCCCGGCTGACGGCTGCCCGGCTGACGGCTGCCTGGCTTTATGCTGCGCTGAGTGGGCTCATTCCAGGCTCTGCAGACAATGGCGGGGGGTTTAGAGGCAGAGAAAGGATGGGCGGCAGACCTCAGAATGGAGCTCCGAGCTGCGGACACTCCACAACTGACCACATCCAGGACAGAGGAGGAGACAGTGAGAGGTGGACACAAGACACTGGACCTGGACCAAACACTGTACAAACCCCTGAGTTAACATCTGAAGCCGCACATGTATAAACCTACACATTTCCCAACTCTTAAAAAATGAATAAAATATAACAAAAATTATAAAGAGACAAGGGATTGGAACCAAAGAAAAACTATTTCTACATTTACATTTTTGTCATTTATTAGATATTTGAGACGCAGGCAGGAAATGTGGGGAGTGAGCGAGCTACAACCACTGGGTCATTGTAATGTTAAAATGTATGATGGCATCTTTTTGCTTTCTTTCACGTTACAAGAAAGACCTTTTTTGGCATTTTCTCCATTTTCCTATGAAAAGAAATCCGACATATTTAGAGAACTGATATCTATGAATGTGAAATTTGGTGCAACTTGATTGAATTTAAGGAGACTATCCTAAGTGAGAGCCATCCTAGTTGTATAAGGGCTTACGCCCGTATTCTGTGCAGCACCTACAGCTATGACTGAATGTCATTTGTGACTAAGTATCGATTTTGCTCTGACAGAGACATTTTTATTTCAATGAGGTTTATTTGATTAGAGCTGTGTAACCAGGTGCTTCTCATTGTGCAGACAGACAATGTAGTTATAGTGAAGAGTAAAACGTCGTACACATGTGTGACCCACTTCTCTGTCACTGTGCATTCTCAGTTGAGTAGACAATGGTTTATATGTGAAGCATCGCTCCTCCTTCTTTCCTCATCATCCTCACATTTGCATTTATTCAAAAAGCGGCATACAAACGCAGGTGCAATCCAATCCTCAGTGCATCAGAGAAGCCGCAGAGAAAAACCGGCCAGGGTTGTAAATAATATAAGACATAAGTCTAATGAAAATGAACCTTGTACGAGCCTCATTTAAGATCATTTATATACACATTATTTTATTTGCGTTTGTGAGCATGCACCCTCCCCACTTCTCAGGTGGTCTTTAGACTTTAGATTTCTGCATTTTGTTTTCCTATTATGGTTATTTTTGCGATAAATTCCGACCAGTGAACCTGACAACCTTTGGATTCCTTTTTGGGATGTTTTGACTGCAAGTCTGACAAACAGCCCCTCACTCTCCGTGTGGTAAAATAAAGGTCATTGGGACAAAGGGGGTTACAGGTCAAACCAAGTCTTAAGATGTTTCGCCACTACAAACATTTTAATAATCTTATCATTTCTGAAGAGGCTGTTTTTGACCACAGCAGAAAAATGTGGATCTTTGATTTAGATGATAAACTTGAGGACCCCGGAGACTTTCAGGACCTGCAGACACCATGTAATGACCTCCCAATTGGGTCATGCACCCTGTAGGGCTCTGATAATTGGACACTATGAGGGTAATTTGGGAGACTTCCACGAGGGCTCTCCGGATAAGAACGGGCAGCTCTGTGGCTCCGATTGTCCAAAAACACCACGTGACCCTCAAGGAAGAGTAGACGAGGACAGAACCGGGGCCAGAGGGGCCAGCAGTGGGCCCATTGTCCGACGGGCCTGCCTGGTACGGCCCAAGTGCCAGCGAGTGGTACCAGGCTAAGACAACAGATCTCATTCAATCTGTGCTCCTATCTGCAGCTGCTGCATGGTGGGGTGGTGGAGTAATAATAGATGCCTTGTTTATGCTGGCTCACCCCATCCCAGCCTCCATATCCCTCAATTTCACATCTGGAGCCGTTTGCCCCCCACACCTCAAAGAGCTAAATAACCACTGGCTCACACTCAGGCTTGTTCCACGTCCCCAGAACAATCTTGAATTCTCCAGGGACTACAACAAGGCTTGAGAGTGAAGAACTAAGAGAAACACTTTTCCTGTCAGGCAGACTTTGTTCGTCTTACAAATAAAGAGCTTAAGTCTTTATTCTTTCTGCTAATCTTTTTGCTCCTTTTTAACAGCTTTAGATTGGAAGTTGAAAACAGGACTTAATGACACCCCAAAACACTCCACTTTTCCACACAACTGTAAATGTTTAACACGTTTAAACACTCTCTACAACTTCATAAAATGTGATTTCAGACCTTCTCAAACATTTCTGTAAGCCCCTGCAGGTCTCACCTTGAGGTTGGTGTGCAGGGTGGACTCTGGAGGGTAAACGATGAAGTGGCGCAGCGTGAACCCAAAACCCTGGGAGTTCTTGCGGAGGACCAGCGTCCGGGGACCCTTCCAGCCCATGCCGACCCCCTCCCTTCCCGACCGGGTCGCCATCGGCGGCCGAGGGTTGTCACCAGCTGAGGAGAGACCATCCCTCCGCCCCTTAGCCTGTGGACATACAGAGAAAGAAATTCGGTGAGATTCAGGTGAGTTGAAACACATTTTTGTGGTCTAATTGGTCCTTTACAGACATTTCCAGGTGGCGTGCACACGTGTACATGAGTGCACGTTTACAGATGTCGATAAATTAAGCATCTCCAAGTGTGCATGTTCCTAGGTTTTCAGCAAAAAATAGCACCAACAATGAAACAATATTTACGATTTTCAGATGTAAAACACTTTGTTTCTGATGGAGAAACACAAACTGACTCTATGGGGCTCCAGTGACATTAGCTCTCAACTGCTTGCTACATTAGCAGCTTCCTCATTGAGTCCTGAATGTAGCTTAGAGCCAGGTCAGTCCTGCATGCCACCCAGCCATAGAACAATACTCCACAAACACACCTGGGGGGTCCACTATCCGGAAGGGCCCGTCTAGACTGGGCAACAGAGGCAGCAGGGAATGTGGGGATTGGCCCAATTCGGACCACACAGACCTTGGTCTTATCAGAGAAGGAGAAGGGAGAATCTGAACTCGGAGCTGAGAATAAAGGCAGATTTCCACCCGCTATCTAAATATCTCATCCCTGCTGCCGAGTAAATAAGCCCGGCCGGCTCAGCTGACAGACACACGCTAGAACTATCATCCCCCTGCTGCCCCGGCAGCCCACATCTGTCAGCCAAACACAATCACCTGACCAAACAGGCGCGAGCGAGGAGGAGGAGGAGCAGAAAGAGGAGGAGGAGGAGGAATCAACCCAGAGGTCACGTCTGCTGTGGTTTAGTCATCTCGTGCGACATGGTCACAATCAAACTTTTCTTGGCGAAACTGAACTCACTGAACTCCATCCTGCTGTCTTAAAGAGACAGATCATAAGAGACAACTCCGTGCTATAATCATCCACATGTCATCCCGACCTCGTCCATCAATCACTGAGCATTTAGAATTCACTACACAGGAACGAGAGCATCCCACTTCCATATTTCGGACAAATTAGAACTGCGTGTTGACACATGAGTGAATGCTTTCGAACAAAAATAGCAACACTTGAAGACGTTAGTATGCACATTTAATTCATGGGACGTTTGAATGTGCTTTTCATTACAATGGAAGCAGCATAATTGTCATAGTCAGTGAATGGTTCACGTTATCTTTAAAGTAAAAATAAGACATCACTGGTTCTCTAATGTGAATATTTTATGTTTTCTTTACCAGTGACACAATACACTCTATTTACTTCAGGTCTGGGACTTGACAGACCAAACAGCCATTAATAGTGGAAATAAGAGTTAAATGTCATCGAAAATGACAAAGTATATTCTTTATATTTTAGCAGGATTACGCAACAATGACTGGACAGTTTACCACGAAACTTGGTGGAAGGATGTGGTATGGGTCAGGGAAGAAACCCTTCAATATTTCCGTGGATCCAGGAATTTTCATTCACTTTCTTTAACATTGTGAGATAGGACACTTTTCAACATATTCATTGTTTTCCCAGGGAATTATTCACTGAACTTCATAAAAAAAAACCACATCAGCCACATAAGAGTGTTATTGATTTTTTTCTTGATTAATTGTTCAGTTGTTTGGTCCATAGAATTTCAGAGTGTTTCCACAACAGCCTCATCAAATGTTTAGCTTTAACCCAAAACCAAAGACATTCACTTTACGTAGCTAAGAAACCAGAACATATTCATATTGAAGAAGCTAAAATCTGTGAAATTTTACTTTTACATAGGTCATCAAAATAGTTGGCGACGAATTTACTTATCGATTATCCGATTAATCTTTGCAGCACTGCATCAGACAGTCAGACAGATCTGTTTTGACGTCATAAGATCATGTTGTACTGATCTCCTACACTATACATTCTCTTTTGGTTTAATGAGTCAAACATGAAATGCAGTGTGAGAATCTGTTTCGTTTATGTGGTTTACGGTAGTGGCCCAAAAGAAAACACGTCTAGACTACAAGCAGCCCCAAAGAAAACATGCAAACCCCACATTTCACTTCCTTCTACACACAAACACACACTTGACCTGGCAGACTCCGTACATGGCCACACAACAAGAGGAAGTGGCAGGACTGGAGGCAGGAAGCGGGGTTAGCGTTGCAGAGCGGGATAACCAGACGCTCCTGTAAATATAGCCCCTGCTGCTCTCCGCCATCGAGGCACTTCCACTCCTTCACTCCTCTTTCTCTTTCCTTCCATTCTCCTCCATTCACCTCTCCTCCCTTCTCCACTTTTAATGTAATGGAAATACGGATGTTCTGACATTTTACCAGCACATTTTTCTCCTTCCTCTACTTTCGTGTTCCGTCCAAGGAAAAAGAGACTAAAAATAGGTTTGAGTTTGAAAATGCAGAGTAATTTTCTTTATATTCAAAATACATTTTTGGACAATTGTGCTTATTTTCAAAAGCATCAAAAGCACACTCTGTGTATACAGTACCAAGTGTTTATTTTGCAGACTGAGATCCATAAATCTACGTGACACTAAAAGCCTGATCTTTCGTCTGGGAGTCTAAACAATGTAAAGTAACCCCAGCTATTTCTTTCAAAGCTGCGAGCAGTGAGGCCCATTATGTGGCATGAGAGCAGCATCAAGAAGTGCGTGAGGAAGACGGAGGAGTGTTCGGGGTGTCGATTTAAAACAATGAAGAATTAAAAAAAGACAAGAGTAAAAAAAAAAAAAAAAAAAGAGGAAGTGAAAGAGCAAGAGGGTGAATGGAGGAAGAGATGGGGTGAATTCCTCAGAGGGAGCGGTTTGGCTTGGACAAGTTGAAACACAGACACTGTAACTGGCAGGGGAGGGAGGGGGCAGAGAGAGAGTGAATGAGAGGAGAAGGATGAGGAGGACGAAGAGGTGGAGGAGGAGTATCGGGCTCCAGCGTGGAGACAGGCTCCAGCACGCCGGTTTCGACCACATGGCCCCTCCCAGCACTGAGATTACTAAACCCTGTGATTACCCAAAACACACGGGGTCTGACTGGGTCTGTGAGCCAGCACCGTTTCCCACTCGGCCGCTCTGAACTGTGTGGGACGTGCGTTTCTGCACGGCCACTCTGCCCAAATTTCTGTTAACGTTTTCCCCCCTGACCCTAGAGAACCACCTCTCGCCTGCCTGTCACCTTCATAAAACTGGTTTGCCTGCAAAAAAAAACAAAAAAAAACAAAGAAAATGATCCAAACTTGCTGACATGCTCTGGCCTACCCAGGCAGTTGGACATTCAGTTAAACCAACAAGGCACTTGGAAATTTTTTCTGTGGTTTTGGGTCTAAACTTGACTTCCTACGGAGGCTCGAGACACGGACAAGGGGAAACCTCGCTCTTGTTTTGCAGAGAAAAGAAGATATTTGGTATTTGCTGCTCTCCCTCTGGGAATTTCTCCTGCTTAAGACGCTTTATGCATGAAATCTGTTAGTTAAGAGTTATAGTAGTTATAGAAGCTAATTACAATAAAGCCCTGAGGGATCCCATTACCACCTGTGGGTGTAATTAAACACATGCAAATACAACCCACTGGAAACAAATGAATATGCAAAACAGCTTGAGAGGACACACGACTGTTTCCTGCTTTGAGTGGTGAAGCGGAGTATTCTGACACACACGCACACACACGCACACACACACACACACACACACACACACACACACACACACACACACACACACACACACACACACACACACACACACACACACACACACACACACACACAGGCTCTTCCCTGTGGTTATTCCTCCTTTTGATCTCAATGAAGGAGCATATCATTGAGATGCATGAATGAAAAGACAAAAGCAGGTGGCTCAAGCAGAGAGAAGCATATCCAGTGTTAGAAAGTAGTAAAGCCTCAGTTGTAAAGTTGACAGTCAACCTACAGTTAAAGTGTATTTTCTTTGTGTGTGGCTTCTCTATTGGACATGATTCTGCAGTTATAATCATCAGTGTACATTTTATGAAGCACACACACACTCCTCTCCTCACTCCATCCAGAGGTAAAGCAGTACGGAGGAATGCAGCGGTGGGGGGGGGGGGGGTGGGGGGGGGGGTGGGGGGGGGTGGGGGGGGGGGGGGGGGGGGGGGGAGCCCGGCTCCTGCTAAAACCCCAGCAGGGCAGAACAATAATACTCTTCTAAACAGCTGAGAGCTGCAACCTGTTTGAAAAGTGGAGCTTTACGGCCGATACAAATGCTGACGAGCCTTTAATCCCGACGGCCGTAGCTGTCTGCGCCCGCGGCCCTGAGCCGAGCTGCCAAGAGGGGAATGGGAGAGAGGGGGGAACAGCGACCAGTCGAACTACACTCGTCCTAAAGGCTCCTGGACTCACCGGCCACTCGGATGGAGCACTCCGCCGCCGCTGCAGGTCTAAATGCATCCTACGTGTGGTGAAGGAGCTCCATAACATCCAGCTGTAACACCCAAACTGAAAAATCCCCAACTTGCTGTCGAGCAGCACATACAGTTCAAACACTGTACATCCCTCTGCACTTTGCATAACAAGACATTTTATTAACCATGCGTGTGGACCTATGTGTGTGTGTGTGTGTTTGCGCGCAGCTCCGTGTCAACATCAATATAGTGTGTGTGCTCAAAAACCAGTCCAACCCCATTGTCAGTTCAACACGGCCAACAGGTGATGATGCAACTGTTGGTTAAACAGGGTTTTCTACTTGAAGAGCAAAACATATTGTACTCTGCCTTTGTTTAACTGAAACCTGCCTCGCTGCCAACGATGCCTGCAAAATATTTCATACATGTGAGTCATTTTGGCTTCTCTGGTTTAAATCCAAGCCAGAGGAGGAGGAGGAGTAGTTTCAGAATAACTTTTACAGGATGACTTGGGAGCTCAGTGGGCAGAGTAAATCTGGATGGGGACTTTTTATCCTCTTGCTTTTGCTTTTAAGAGGAAAAAGTGCCACAGAAAAACGTATCAAATGATGGATGGTGCTATCAACGACCAAAATCCTCCACTTTTTCCCACTTTGTCGTCCTCCGACATGAATTAAACAGATTCTGGCTTCTGGGGAGCTTCTTTTCTGTACAGCTCTCCAATTTCAACACAGTCACAACACAAAGAAATCATCCATGTGATGATGCCACGCAGAGACGGAGAGAAACCGCGCGACGCAAAGGTGTGTGGATGTGAATATGAGCGAGTACCGACACAGGCTTTGCATCATCTGCAGGAGATGGTGACGTCTTTCCTCATCCCTTTGACACATCTCAGTCCTGTGGAATAAACAGTGTACAGTGTGTGTTTGTCCCAGCTGTGTCCATACAGCCTCCTCCCCCCACACACACACACACACACTCACATTCCCGATTGTGGCGTTTTTCTCTAACTGTGTCAGTGAGTTGCGGGGGGTGGGGTTGGCCCTGGTAGCAATCAGGAAATAAAAAAAAGAGGGAAATAATATTCCACAGAAACGCTCACAGTAAAATGAGATCATGTCGGGGGAGCGATGCCCTGAATACTGAGGACACCTCGCTAAAAGTGGCACTTACTGTCGCGGCCTCCTCCTCCTTCATGTATCTTCAGCCACTAATTAGAAACCCCTCAGAGGAAGGACAAGGGTCAACGTGCCCCATGTACACGAATACACGTGTCAATGAAGTAGCAGAGAAATATGGATGGTAATGTACTTGAGGCTAAAACGACCCCAGCTTCAATACACATCTATAGTGGCTTAAGAAATTTAGAGAAATGTAAATCGGAGTATGACTTATAGCTTAAATCATTGTAAGTACAAAGAAAATGGTGTGAGCTCCATGAGGAAATTGTCTCTGAATAAATTACATGAGGAGTAATTCAACAAGCTATTTCACTTCTACATAAGAAAATATACAGGCCTAACTAGACTGTCAGGCAGTAGAGCACAAACCTCCAAGAGTCCATTTAAATTCAATCAAGCTACACCAGATTGCACACACTCATAAATATCGATTCTCTAAATGCATATCTGGCAAGAGAGCACAACTAAATCCTGGATCCGCACCAAAATTCAATGGGTTGTTTCTTGACCTACACCACATACTTCCACCAAATTGCATGCTGATCTGTCCGGTAGTTTTTGTGTCATCCTGTTTACAGTAATGCTAAGTCTGAAAACACAACCTGTGATTTCTGTCTGTGTGGGAGGCTGTTTGCCACAAGCCATGGTTTCCATGCCTTTGTCAAACTTCGGCTCAAAGTAAAATCTGCCAAGTAATCTAAAACTGTAAAAGGTGTAATATTCCTAATTTGGAGTTCATACAGCAATAATCTAATCCTGCATCTTCAGACAACGCGGCCGCACAGCATGCTGGAATTTAAAGACTGCCAGCACCAAACTGAGACAGCCTGAAGGCAACACAACCATCAGCAGGGAAACAACTTAAAGGTTAAAGGAATCCGTCAACAGCTGGGTGGTTAACACACTTCAAACAATGGCTACAGTTACATGGATGCTTGATGTTGACGTGCGTGACTGACAAATCCAGCACACAGCGGTTTCTGCACTGTTTATCGCTCTCACTTCTTCCACAGCGATAAATCTCAGTGGGTAAATGCAGCAAGGATTTAGCTGCTTAGTGATTATTGGCTGATCGATTGATTAGTAGTTTGGCAGAAACCTAATGATGGTTTTCACAGATGCATCATGTCAAACACATTTGTAGATCCCTGCTTCTCCAGTGTGAGAATTTGCAACATTCTAATAAAACCTGACACCCTTTATGAATTGATTTTAACTTGTATAATAAGCATTTGTAAAAGGATTCATTGAACTATGGAAACATAAACGGAGCTTTCAGCCTTATTTTCGGACATATTATAAAATAAAAAATAAATCTACTTTCCATATCCTCCTATGTACATGAATCAACGAGTCAAGCCTTGGACTAGGGGTCTCGGACTCCATTTCCGACCACTAGACGAAGATGAGTGACATCTCCTTACCCTGGGCTGAAGAGAGCTTTTTCTGGGCCCAGTGGCCATAACGGGTGGCGGGGACGGCGGTGGCACAGGGCCCGTGGTGCCGCGCAGAACCGCCAGCCAGATGCAGCGAGGTTCGGGGGAGCTGCAGTCCACCCCCACCGGGTTCTGGAAGCTCCAGTCAGACCCGACCGGTGCAGGGCAAGGGAGCATAGCAGCGGGCATCGGGGCGCAGGGTTTGCTCAGATCCGCATGCCTCACTGTCCACATGGGCTGCTCACACACACACACTCAGGTAACCACACGCGGTCTCAGACGCAGAAATACTGAAGGTACAACCAAGCCAAATGAAGGAGGTGGGTGGGTGGTTCTAGTGCAGCTTCCTCTGGGATCCTCCGGGCATTGACTCAAGCGTCTGCGCGACCCATCTCAAGGTTCCAGTCCATCGCCGTTACTGCCGAGCCTCTGGAAAGTTTAATCCCACAAGTTCCACATCACAGCCTGCTCCTGACCTCCAAGAGTCAGACTCTAAAACACACACTCGCTCTCCTGAGGGGGTTCAGTCCGGAGGAAGCAGAAGGCAAGCTCCTGGGCAGCAGATGGAGGAGTGTGTGTGGCGCTGGGATCAGAGGTAGGTCTGGTTTCACTACAGACATACACAGAGAACAACTGACAGCGTCCCTCCCGTCGGTGTCCGGTGATGTTCTGCATACAAAGCCACTCTGTCCACCCCCAAAACTGTCCCAGAGGGCTGGATCCTCTGACTCTCCTCCCTCCCACTGTGCACTCTCTCTCTCTCTCGCTCTCTTTTTCCCTCCTTCCCTCTATCTATCCATCTATCTCCAGAGCCAAACAAATCCCTTCATCTCGCAAGCATTGGACATCTCATCCCTCCCTCTGTCTCTCCTTTTTTCTCTTTTGCTTTCTCTTCCCACCCTTGTTTTCGTTACTCAATCCTTATCCAAACAACCAGTCACTGCCTCCGCATGAACTGGTCGAACACTCTTCAGCAAACAAACAAAACTGTGCTGTGCTGTAGTCTAATCCCCAAAAAAAGATGCTGGACATCACCGGGCCCAGACATCGGGGATGAGGTGTCGTGGGGTGGCGCCCGGCGTCAGCAGTTAACAGTCCAGATGGAGATGTCCCCTGTCGCCTGCTGCTGATAGGCTCAATCCACTGTAGTCTCTGTGTGAAGAGGAAGCCTGGTGGCTGCACATGTGCTGCATGTGTGTGTGTGTGTGTATGTCTGTGTGTGTCTGTGTGTGTAGGAGACACAAACACAGTGAGAAAAGCTGTGATCCTGGCGCTAAACTCCACAAAAGCCGGCCCTGCCTCTGCCGTCCCCCCCACCACCCCTCCAGTCAGAGGGGGGGGGGGGCAAACAACAAAAAAAAAGAGAAAGAGAGAAAGAGGCCAATTTCCAGCACAAAAGAGAAAAGAAAACATTTGCCTTGCTGCTCTGTTCGCTGTTTCCCTGCCTGTCTTTTATTTTTTTGCTTAAGAGGGGAAAATATAGAGGAGGGAAGATGATAATGAGAGGACAACATGGAAAAAGCTGGGGGAGAGAGAGAAGGAGCGCTCTCAAAATAAAACGGCTGCTACTGGATGTCAACATGACCTCGGTATCAAAACTATACTCCCTCACACTTTTTCTCACACACACTCATATTCCCAGGATTCAACACAGTGACATCTGAACACCACGCCACTAAATCACCCAGGACGGTGACCAGCCCCCCCCCACCCCGCACCGTCCGGTCGCCCACACAGCAGAGTTCTCACCAAACAGCCAGGTGTCCAGGATACATGCGAGAGCGGCAGACAGGTGACCATGTTGTTGCTGACGACTTTTCCCTCCAGTGCTCGTCGCCGTTTGGGAAGAAAAACGCCGCACATCCGTTACCAGTGAGGTTAGACAGGTTTCACCTGCCGCACAGCGAGGACAAGTATCAACTCGACCGCCCGACATCCTCACAGAGACCGTACCCTCTGGATATGCTGCGGTTCGCCTACAACAACACATACTGCAGGCTTGAATAGATGCTACTCATAAAGAGTGATTAATGGGTTGAGCTTTCATTTCATGAACTGGTCTGATTTTCTTACTATTTCTTGTTAATAGGAAAAGCGTTTAGTCTCAGAGCACAAATGATATCAACAAAATACATTTGTGGTTCTTATTCCTATTTTATGAAAATAGTAGTTTTTTGAACTAACACCTATGCAAAAATAAAAATAAAAAGATAAACCTAGAAAATAAAGATGACAAAAAAATACTACTTAAACACAGAATAGGTAATTCCGGCTGCTACGGGTCATTTAAAATAATAACAAGCAGAGTGGGATTATGGGAGTTGTTGTCTCCACCACTATTGTTGATGAAAATCTACCTGACGCCATTCTGGTGTAAATCATGTTTAAGAAGTTTTATTCACGTTACGCAGCAAACAGCAATGAAAAGTCGTGATCCATCACGAGTGACCAATACAAACAGTGGAAGAATAAAACAACCGACTGGCTCACTGTCACTTTCCTTCGCCATACGTCGTGAGCCCCTGAAGTTATAGTAGAGACGGGCAAAACCACAGGTTGAGCAGATGTGAGGCAATTAAAATGCGTCCCAAGAAAACTGTCCTGTTACTTAAAATAAGTCATAAATAAATCACACGTCCCACCATGCAGCTCAGTACTGTACTTCTCATTAGCACCTCCTGCCTGGTTAATGCGTGTCCATTTAAAGCTTTGTGTTCTCAGTTTCTAACTCAGGCTTTTCAATTAAGACTAAGCCAACGACATCACTAGGGTTTTGTCTGTTCAGACTTTGGAGAGCGTGCTCAGAGTCAATAGAGCTGCCCAAGGACTACACATCTAAAACTGTGGAAATGACATTTTTTTCTTAAAGATTATCAACAAAATATGAGCGTGTGTCCTGGCAGAGACAACGTGTTTAAATGTTGTTGGGATAAAAAACAGCTCGTACATGATGAAACAATGCTGTAGTGCCAAAACATTTAAAAAGGTACATGTGATTTATAGCTCAGGTGGATCTAACGGCCGCTTCATCCCTGGTTAAAATAAATAGAGTCAATTCACACTTTCACTAATACACACACACACACACACACACACACACACACACACACACACACACACACACACACACACACACACACACACACACACACACACACACACACACACAGCATTTACGTGTGAACACAAAAGCTGTTCTTCCCGTGCACGCACGCTCACACAAACACACGCCACATGTCTCACTGAGTCACAGCTGAGTATAAATACACTCGACTGTGTAATTAGGGCTCTTCATAAAGTCAGAAGACTGTGGCTGTGGGGGGGGGTTTCTCTTCTCTCTGCGGTTCAGACCAGAGCTTTGGGTCCGACACACCGCCAGGCGGAACCGCCCTGCGGTGAGACAAGCGGATCACCGGTGGGCACAGGATGATGATGAGGAGGAGGTCCTACTCTTTTCCAGGGGGGAGAAGATGTGCAAGCAAAAGACCACACCCGCGTGAAGCCGTGAGGAGATCACAGGCCGCCAGTGCAGAGAACAGCAGCTGGATCACAGAGTTTAATATCTGAAACTACAAACACGGTGGCAGCGCTGAGCTGAGCAGGGATTTCATATCACAATTTCACAATAACAGTTGGTTTTGGCAAGGAGGCAGCAGCAGTGCCTAATTTGGAAACAAAAGGTCTCTGTCTGTCCAGCTCTCCTCGCTTTCTCCTTTTTCATGAACGATGGAGACATTTACAAATAAAAGGAGGACGAGCGTGAAGGGGGGCAAGAGACAAGAGGTGGAGAAAAAGGGAAATGAACAAAAACGCCTTTGAGTTACAGTTTACGTGGAGGACAAACAGTCACACATGAGGAGCTGTGACAATAGCAGCCCTCCTACCAGTGACCCACGCTGACGACTGTTAGGCTGAAGCATGCCCGAGCAGGCAGGCGGCTGCACATCCATGTGGGCCTTATTGCACCTCATCAAGGCATACCTCTGTTATCTGACCGTTTGATTCCTGAGTAAACGCACTGCACCCTCGAGAAGCCACAGACAGCGTATTAGCAAATTGTTTTATCATAGCCTGACATCACGAGGTTCTTGATGTCAGGAAACCAAAGGCCGACACGCGCCGCTAATCTCGGAGGAGCGATGCCTCGTTGCCTCCTGTCCTGGCCCCTCTGCGCTCTGATAACAAACACGAGTGGAAAGTGAAAAGGGGTGAGGGAGGGAACGAGGGAGGTACTGCAGGATATAGCAGAGCACGGTTGTCGGCGTAACGGACAGATTAGTTTGGTGATATGTTTTAATCCCCTTCAAACTCATAACATAACCGCAGGCCAACAGATTATCACACAGAGGCCTCACCTCCTTTTTCCCACTGTTGCTGCTTCGCAAGACAAAACAAAGTTTTCCTCCTTTGTGCCGCAGCCGCACATTAACACACAGAGCTGCGAGGAGGAGACGGAGGCTGATGCCGGGCAGGAAAATACACAGGAAGGAGAAGAGTGAAGAGCTTCAAACTGATGAGTGAGATTTTCATTGGCGTGTCACAAACAAACCGGGCTGCAGACACAACCACTTCTTGGTTTTTTTTCTCTCCTCTAAACACAGACTGAGAAAAAGCACGGATAGGGTCAGTGCAGGACACGCTGGGTTGGATACTCTCAGTAAAACTCCTTCAGACTGAAAGAAAACAGCCAAGAGCGAGCTGATCAACTCCAGAAGATGAAGTCTGGAAACCCCTGAGTAGAAGTGTCCTCAGCCCAGAGTGTGAATCCTGTCCCCTGCTGGTAACAGCAACACGCCACGGTCCTGTGCCGTGGCGAGTTTTCATGTGCTGCAGCAGCGGCCACGTGATTTATCTGTCATCACGCTGCCGCTTTATATGAAAAGTGATGCAAGCTCAACCACAAAAATATGCCTGCTGCACAGCGGTGGTTAGAAGCCCCCCCCCCCGAAAAAAGGGTTTGCAAGAGCGGCAGAGAGATGAGTAATGGGACAGAAAATAATGAAAAACAGACCTTTTCATGCAAACGTAGGCTTAGTTTTTCATATTTTGCAGCTTTTTGTGAAATACTGAACGTTAGAATGAAAATGAAATTGTTTGTGAGGGTAAGGAAAACTCATGGGGATCCAACCGATGTAGAACTACTTCATTTTAAAAGTGCACAAGCCATAAAGCGAGAGTGTAAAACTGGTTTTCATTAAGTTTTAACACCAATATGAAAAACTTTTTTCAAAGTTAACTAAACTTTTCAATTCATCAGTTACACGAATAACTAAATAAAATGCAAAGTGAGAAGAAGTTTCCTGGTTTGAAAAGCCACAATAATCTAATATTCAGACATTTCAATGTTCAACTCTTTTCTTCTTTTGTTCTTTAAAATGTTTGACTCCCATTGGGAAACCTCTGCTGTCCAGTGATAGAGTCCATCTCTCCGTCTAGACCAGACATTACCAGTAATCTGTCAGAGTGGATTCTACAAAAGCAGACGCTGAGGTGAAAAGGGCTGCAGTTGTTATAAGCAGGTTAATTTTAACTTTAATCTCCAGTAAATCCCCCCCTGTGCCACAGAACCTATAGGCATTGGTGGAGTAGTGAGGAGCCGGCAGCCACTAGAGGGCAGCTACAACTCAAGAGTCTGCAGGCAGATGGGTGGGGGTAAAGCTCAGAGGGCACTGGGACACAGAGCAAAGGGTGGAGACTCAGGGTGCAGCCGCATACAGTACAACTGAAGAGGTTTTTAATGCAGTGGCTGGCATTAGGACGTGTGTGTGTGTGTGTGTGTGTGTGTGTGTGTGTGTGTGCGCAGGGGGAGTGAGGTGCACAGCGTGGACCTGTAGGCTGTTATCTGCTCTCTTGCGTCAGGTACTAATGGAAAACATCAGAGTCAGGGTGGGGGATCGGCGAGGTCACACCTGTCGTGGGCTTTGAGGTGGAAACAGCCTCGAGAAGTCCAGAGACCAGAGCAGGTGCAGGAGGAGGAAATGTGCGAGGGTCAGGCCGTCCCATCAGCCCACAGCTGAGGGCAGCCGGGTGGTCCCTAACCCCCTTGCTCCCTCCCTCCCTCCCTCCCTCCACCTCTACCCCCCCCTCCCAGACTGACTGGCCAAGACTGACACAGCAATAACAACAACAACAACAAAGCACGGCTCTCTCCTGCAGACCGGAGGATTAAAGCCACGTGCTCCTCCAGTGGAAAGTTAACGCATTATGTATGCATTCTTTACATGTGCCTGCTAACATGTGTGTGAGTGTTACATTGCAACCACATGAGGTCAGAACATGTGAGCCGGCTCAGCATGGAAACACTTAGCTGGACCCAAACAATTGGAAACATACATTCACTTTTCCATCCACCTTGACGTCACCGACTTCACAAATCCAAGGCACTGATTTCTATACTACGCAGCTTTAAAAAAAAAAAATCACTTTAGAGCTGCAGCCAGTGAATATTTTCATGCTCAATTCAGGTAACGATATCTGTAGATTAATCAAGCGATTGTTTGGTCAGTAAACAACAAAGTGTCTCTCAATTTCTCTACAAAGAAAGTGAAATCTTTCAAAATAATGTTTTATGCGATCAATAGTGTCAAATCCGAGATGTTATATTTATTTTAACGTAAAGTTTTTAAGTTTAACGTAAGTTTCTAAGTTTACTTTAACCAGATATGAGAAGCTGAGACTGGTGAATTTTGGGGTTTGAGACTATTTTCCTTGCAACTGCTTGTTTCAGCTCAATGAAGCTGTATGATCTTACAACCCATCTGTTAGAACGCACACTGCTGAAATCAAAGATAATAGATTAGAATATTGATAATAAACTAAATTTCAATGGTTCTAGCTTTTCAAATGTAAGATGGTGCTTTATTTAATCTTTGTAAATGAAACATAATTCCATGACAACTGGACAAATGGAAATGGATTTTGAGTTCTAAAGGTTTTCTAAAAAAAAGAAATCTGAAGATGTCACCTCGTACTTTGGGATTTGATGAGCAGGATCTCTAATTATTTAATGACATTGAAATAAAAACAGGCAGATGAAATGATGATTTCCATATGATTTTCCATATCCACATTAATTATCCGCTGTATGTTGAATCAAACAAACTGCAGCCATTGACACAACTGCACGTTGTTATAAATGTTTTTGGCCGACTCGAGATTCGGAACATGTCCGTCATGCTACATGTGCCACAAGGGAATGTGGGACACTCGAGTCAGCCCTTCAGCCCTACAGCCATCTACATAGGCAACTAACGTGTGTGTTCTGTTCAAATGTGAGATCCGGGTGCTGTTTATTAAATATCTTTTGGAAATCTGCAAAATAAAGCTAATTCCACAACAACTGGGCCATCTCCATCTGCTGATGATCACATAATATGATCAAAAGCTCCAGAACAAGCTACTAAATGGACTTTGCTGTTCAAAAGTTCATTAAAGGAAATCTTATGTCGTTCATAAATCCCCCAAAAGTGATGACGAAAATATTCTTTCCATCCCTCATCTATAAATAACCACATAAAGTGACACAACGGCACGTCGTTTGGGAAACTTTACACGAAAAATGTTATTGGCCAACTGGGGATTCTGAAAGTGTCCATCTCGTTACAAGTGCCCCAAGGGAGCACGAGTCAGCCCTCCAGCCAGCCATGCATCTACGGAGGCAAAAAGAAAGATAGATAGAGGTGAGGGGGGTTCACAGATGTTGGAAAGCGAACACCAGGGAGGAGGGGTCAACTTAGTGAGGATAAAAAATGAGGGCAGCGAGTGATTTAAAGCAGAAACAAAAGGAAAGAAGTTGGAGAGAGCAGATGGTGAAGAGAGAGGAGGAAGAGGAGGAAGATGGGCTTTTATACATTTCAGCTACGTGACACATATTTACTCGCAGATTCGCTCCAGTTACCTCCGATACATCTCCTCTCCGCCTCTCTATCATCTGTGACTGGGATTCTTTGACTCTGTGAATTTAGTGCAACAAACTGATGCCGACGGACTCGAGTGCATGGCCGAGAACACATTAGCACACATACGCTGCCATGCGTGCGGCTCCACATTCAGGGGAGTCTTGGCATGTTAATGAATTATTAATTAGACTCGTGTGCGTGCGTGTGTGTGTGATATTTGACCCTGTTTCATAAAGCTCTGCAAAGTTTTATCATCCATGACATACGTGATCTTACTGTAATCATGTGTGTGTGTGTGTGTGTGTGTTAGAGAGAGAGAGAGAGAGAGAGAGAGAGAGAGAGAGAGAGAGAGAGAGAGAGAGAGAGAGAGAGAGAGAGAGAGAGAAACCCACAGCTAAACCCATTTCCCAGAACACTAAGTGGAGAGATGCTGCTCCGATTCAACCTCATTAGCAGGGAGTTTCTTCAGCTTTATGTTCAGGTCACAAAACTGCAAAGAAGCTAAATCTTTTAGAATTATGAACATTTGTCCACATCACATGCATTTGGTCCCTGTTTATCCTGCAGTTGCAACTATTGTTAGTTATGGTTCTATCAGATATCTGCCTCCGAAGCTTCTGCACCCACCACAGCAGCAGCATGTCTTTATGTAAACAACACAAGCTCTTGTTATAATCAAAGATATCCCTCTGGTTTAAAAAAAGAGAAAAGTAGTCCCAAAATTAAGTGTTTACAGCACAAGCAACCGTGAAGAAGAAAACATCTCCACACACGAACGGATCAACACCCAAACTAGAGCACGACCAAATACTGGATTTTTGAGGTTGATACTGAGGTCGAGTTTTCTGCTAAATCGAGAACATTTTGCACGACTTGTTCGACCACTGCAGGAGCATAAATTGTTTTCGGTGACCACACTCGAAGGTGGGGTACAAAATAAGAAAGAAAAAAAAGGCGGGCATCGTAGAGAGGGAGGAGACGTGATAATCGTTCAAACATGGGGAGGATGGCACATGTTTTCAAACACAGGGTGAATGAAATAGAGGTAGAGAGAAAAGTTCACTGAGCAATCACGATGTAAAGTGGGCGTCAAATCAGAGGCGGCTTGTTAATACGGGGCACCTCCAACGGTCTGGGACAAAACAGCCTATTTAAACATGTTAAACATAATTTAATTAGATAATAATAGTTTATTCATACAATGCACCTGGCATGATTCAATATACATGGTTTTCAAATAGTATTATTAGTGGTTATTTTCAGTCTAAATTCATATACTTCCTGGTGCGGGGCGCCGGCTAAATGGAAATGAATGTGGGTCCTTAAACTTTCGGCAAACACAGGAACTGAGGCTGCTCTTTTAATTGGTTGTTGGAGATTTTCCACAGGACGCAGCTCTCTGCGCCCCCGGACAAGTATATTTACAGCGAATAGGTATGGATTTTTCTTTTTTTTCAAATCGAATGTGATTGGATGACTCTCGACTCTGTCTGAGGTACATCTGCCGTCACTGAGTTACTTCCGCTGCGAGCTGACGGGCACTTCAAGTGGAACTACGGCAAATCCGGTAATTCACAAGAAAAAAAAAAAGGGAGCTTGGTCTAAACCGACCAGATTTACAGATTCAGCAGCCGGCAAGTGATGAGGACGGGCTTAAACCAGGGGCTTCCCCCAATCTTGTTATGAGAACCAGAGTTGACTAACTGGATGTGGTGCGAGTAATGTCTTTTATTGCGTCCCCTGTTTGCTGTCGGCACAGAGGTACTGTGGACAACGACGTGGGTGAGAGACCTAAACCATCTGACTGAAAAATGCAAACGGCATGAAAGTTGCCACAGTCACTTAGACACAATGAGGCTGCATTTTTGCGGCAGGCTTAGCATTGCTCAGCAGCTCGATGAAGGCTACAGGACTGGAATATTGTGTGTTGTGTTGTTTTTGTTGAGTCTGGCTTCAGTTGCCAATGCTCATATATTAGCAAATTTATCAGTGCAACAAACCACAGGTCTTTGTTCCGTGTCAGCCGCCACGCACTGATACCACTACACGTCAAATAAGATAACAGCAGCTATATTTGCTATAGTTAGAAGAAAGAGATGATGCAGTTTTGAGTGAACTGATCCTCAACAACCAACGTCAACAACTGCTGACTTTCTCCAGGTTCTTCATTTTGACACCCGTCTTCATCATCATCATCATCATCAACTCGTCACCCCTCAGTTGCCATGAGAACCAAGAAGGGAGACAGGTTTGAGGGCAGAGCCATTTACAATCAATATATGTTGGAAATTGGTTTTCACAGCTGATTTTTCTGAGCATGAAGCTTCAGGCCCGAACTCTCTCACGTAGAAAACCAGTTGGCACCTTTAGGATTATTTATATACATGATTGATTTTTACAGCTGGAATGAACATTTTTTGTTTTCATTAGAGTGTATATAAAACACATCCCCACTTCCTCCCATTATCCGGAAATGAAGACAACATAAACGGTATACAAACGCGGCCATCTCGCGCTGAGGAAGTCATTTAGAGCCTGAGTCTGCAGTCAACCAATCACAAGTAAGTCTCAGCTGTCAATCATGACGTCTCCTCGCAAAAATACACACTTGTATATACACATCAGTGTGAAAAGAACTACCTAAGACAACAAAAATCATCACTGACAAAAATGTATTTGACATCTAATTTTTATTTTGGTCAAGGAGGTGGGATTTATGACCTATAATGCAGCCAGCCACCAGGGGGCGATGGAAATGCTTTGGCTTCACTTTTAGGGAGTCGTCATGTCATCAAAGATGTGAGAGGTCACCAACAACACTGAGACAAATCTGTTCCAGTTAAAGGTGCCATATCTTCTGTTTCTATCCCTGAGCTGTCGCCCGCTCTCACACTCAACTGCCACATCTAATCTCGCTGTTTGTGAGTGTCACCATGACACGGCAGCTGTGTTCTGCCAGGTAAGCTCCCTGATGTACTTTCTCTTGAATAGATAAATCCGTCTCCTGATATGTGTGTGTGTGTGTGTGTGTGTGTGTGTGTGTGTGTGTGTACCATACAGTATATACCCTCAGGGCCAATGACGACATCTGGCAAAGAGCTAACTCGTCTCTCCTCGCACTGTACCCCCCAAACACACACACCCTCCCCCCTTCTCTGTACTGACCACAACCGCTGGGAGCAATCAGAGCGTCATGTCTGAGCTGCGCTGCAATAAGAGCCCACCCCCACTTTTTTATGCCTCTTGCTCTTTTCTTCTCTTTCTCTCCTGGTTGTTTTCAGGAGCAGGCCTCGGCAGCAGAAAAACCACAGGGCTCCAGCAGGCCTCTAAACTCTCTCTCCACCTCCCCCCCTTTTGTCTGCGTCTGGACGAAGGACGGCCATAGTCGGAGCCCCCCCTCTTTTTGGCTATACTTCCCTCCCTCTCCACAAGGCCAGATGTGTATTTTTAGCTCATCTCTGCCTCTGTGTAATTAACCGAGGAAATTATAAGTTTGGAGACTTGAAGATGACGTTGTTGTTCTCCTTCACTGAAGCTCGCATCTCAGCCCGTAGTCCCAGGGACCCAGGCAGCGGTCCAAAGTTTGGGGCGTGTTGCAGGCGATGCTGAGCCAGTGAGGGAAAGAAAAGACAGAGAGAGCAGGGCTGCAGAGAGAAGGAGCCTTGAGTGTTTATTAGAGCAAGCAAGATGGCCTGCCCGCCTCAAACAGCCCTGGAGTTTCCATTTGAGGTCATCTGGTTTTTACATTCCTGCCATGCACCACCACTCGCACCACGGCGAGGACGTCCACCAACGCTCTGCTCGCACAGTCCAGCGACTCTCAAAGTGGAGTCTCTGGGTGCAGAGCAGCCGTTTATGGAGCTGTCATCAGGGAGCATCAGGGAGTAGTTTCATTTCATCAAAAACACTCCTGTGTTTGGGTCTCACAGAACAGAATGTAAACAGCTGGGAATCTCTGGATTGTGTCTGAGTATTTGCGATGTGAAAATATTTTTGAATTCCTGGTAAATAAGCAGCTTTTTCCAAAGTTTTGCAAATTCCCGACTTTGAAAAGTTCAAACCGCACCGTATTTTTTCCAAAATATCAGCCCTCGTGACCCTCTGCCAGGTTCCCACTGACCTCTTTTAAAAAGATATTCACACAACATAATCAATTACTGCAGTGAATTTCGAGGCCAACAAACTAATTTTCTCCAATCGAGTCAATTTAGAAGCGAAGTGAAACTAACCCGATGGCATGTGATGCAAATGCCAAGACAACTTAACATGAGCTGCTCTTTCTCACACTGCGATGGGACAGAGATCAAACTGTTTCTTGCCTTTGCCCTCCTCCTCTTCCTCCTCCTCTCTTCGGCAATCCCCAATGGCACAAAGATGGTGCACCGATAGCGGCCGACATGTTTTGAATACAGGAGGATCGGCCCTGCGCTATCGTTTTATCTGCCTGCTCCTTCCTGTTGACAGGCTGTACGGCCCAGCCGAGGAGGAGGAGGAGGAGGAGGAGGAGGAGGACATCTCTGGAGAACAGGGATGCTGCTGGTGTCTGTGTTTCGCTGTTTTCTCGCTGATCCCAGAGGCCCCTGCCCTTAGTATATTTAATGCAATGTTAAGATCCATATGCCAAGCTGATGCTGGGACTGTCTCTCCAGCCTCTGTCACTCTGTATTAGCGAACTTTTAACGCCAGGACGGCAGCTGCTCGGAGTCTGAAATTGCTCACCACACAGAAATGAACTGTGCTCTATGGTTTCATGACTTGTTTCACCGCAGGAAAAAAAAAAAAGGTCAAATGTGCGGCCTCAAGGGACGATGTGTCCCGCTCGTCTCCCTGTTTTAGCCTAGTGGGATGACAGCATAGGACTGCGAATGTTGACATGGGAGTCACACACAGGCATATGGGCTCAGTCTGTTTTTGAGATGAAAGACGCACTGGCACTGCTTCGAGCAAAGAGGAATGCTAACAGAAACATACTGTCCTGCTAGTTTTCATTCTGTAAACTGAGCGAGCAGCGGAGGAGGAGGAGGAGGGGGATTGGACAAACAACAATTGAACCGAAACAACCTTTTATGGCACAAAATTTACACCGGAAAACCTGCTGCGTAAAGGACAAGAAGCGTTTTCTTGTTGAAAGCAGACCTGAAATCAAAATGAAAAACGTCCGACGAGGCTTGACAAATGAAAGTGGTTGAAAACAGGAGGACGGTGAAAGGAGATGACCAAAGAAGGCAGCAAAGAGCAGATCAAAGCAGACAGACGGTTGCTCAAAGTTACGAGAAAACGGTGAACAAGAAAAAAACAAGAAGGCTGGAATTTGCACAGGGTCGAACAAGGTTAGAGAAAGAACATTATCCCATCAACAGGGATGGAGAGGGAATGAGGAAACAGAGAGAGAGTCAGTGATGAACACAGCTCAGTGTGATGCAGAGTTACTGTATTAGCATAATGCGATATTAGTGATAAGCCGTAACAATTTAGATATCCATCAAGCAAATCCTTAGTTAGAATGGCACTCAGTAGAGTCCACACCTCCACAAACAGTCTCCTTATGAAACCACATTTGAATTCACTTCATCCAGATTTCTATTTGGATCTGCAACAAACAAACACACACTCATAAATATCAGTCCCCTAAACATGTCTGATTTTCTTCATTCTCTATTATATGAAAAAAATGCTATGTCTCACAATGTTAAAGATCCGAATCAAAACCAGTTCTGGTTCTTTGAAATAGGTCCTTCTTTGGGGCATGTCCCATCCCTCCATAAACAAAACAAACAAACTGAAACAGAAAACATAACCTCGGAAACTGGCAAATTAGCTGCCAATTTGAAAGCATGATACAAATCAGTGAAAAAAAACATAAGTGTCCTTAATTCATTCAAAACAACGTCTAAGAACTTTGACGCCGCCACCACAAAAAACGCAACTGGGAAAACATCAAATCTAGGATATATATATATACATAAATATAGGATGGACGACAAGAAGACAGAACGTCACTGCGACGGCAAAAAGATAGCTGTGGCACTAAATCTACATTAAACCAGAGGATGAACTACACAAGGACCATACAGAAAAAAACATTAAAAAGGAACTCCACGTAAAACCTCAGTTTCTCTTTGAGCCTGGACTAAACAAAAGGGAAATATATTCAAATTCAGAGAAGGATGTTTCTAATTGTTATGTAGAGATAGGTAGGTTGATCTCATGTGGATTCCATTTCGCACAGGACCACGTGAGAGATGACAATTTAGATTCGTTGGTATGAGCAGCATCATTCGTTCAGAGAATCTTGGTGAACATCAGAACATGTAAACAGAGGTGTTGTTGTGCCGGACCAGCAAGCATCAGGAAAAACCACAGCGCTCGCTCTATCTCTTCCCGGCATCCACAGCTCCTCAATGGCTTCACGATAATCTCTGTCCCGTGATTTTGCCGGACGGTCAAAACAAACTCCCCCCCCTCCGCCATCAGGAGCACTGAGAGTTGTGTACCAGTCTGTGTGTGTGTGTGTGTGTTTGTGTTCCCACTGCAGCACGGGTTGTTTAGGAAGCAGAGCTCGAGGTGAGTGAGTCAGCTTCACTAACCCCAATGAAACAACAGTAATTCACTGCATCTGACCTGCAATTCACAGTTCAGCAACTCTCAACCGGAGGGTTGATGGGCATTCGTTGGCCGGCTGCCATGTACAGTATAAACAAGCCCAGAAGAGCATCTCAGATCTGAAAGCTACGTACAGTGAGCAAACAGCATCACACACTGATGCTGCAAGAGCTCCTCTTCCTCTTCTTCTTCTACTTCTGCTAATTAATAGACTTAATGGCCCCGGTACAAAAACCAGAACATGCTGAGTGCAGTGTCTTATTATTGGAATGGGCTGTTTGTTTTGCCTGTGGTGATGCTGGTGGTAGTTTTCTTTCTGAAACTGTGAAAGTGACCTGGAGTAATTGAGCTATAGCAAGTAAAGAAGTGCAGCAGGAACAGAAGCCTGAAGCTGCACCACCGCTGCTGCACAAAGGGCCGTTCACCTGTATATTCAAAGTTTGGTGAAGCTCCACTCAATACGCAGAACCCCCGAACTGGAGAATCAGAGTCATTGCTGTTACATTGACGTCTCTGATTTTTGATGAGTGCCAGCCACTGCTGCTACAGAGGGCTTTATTAATATTGAACATATCACATGTCTGAATTGGACCAAAAAACAACAAGTAAATAACAACATAGCAGCAGCTAATTAAGGCCTCAGCTCTGTGCTTGAAGTTAAAAAGAGCAGTGTGAGACCTGGCAGCTTTTCAGCAGGTGATAAAAGGGAGAACTTGCTTTCCTGCAGCCCGTCTTCACTTTTCACTGCCTCATTGTGTTTCCACTGTCACCATGCCATGCCTTCTCCCACCATGAATCATCGGGATTCGTCTCTATTTTACCACCTCCTGCCCTCCTCCTCATCCTCCTCCCTTACCCTTCTCCTTCACTGTCTATCACACATTCCAGTGAAATCCCTGCTGTTCTTAAAAAGCCTGCACAGCTGATTGGAGCAGGACACAGAGTGCCTTTCAACTTCCTACTAACACACACTTGCTCTTATCTGCAACGCTCTTTGCACCAAAATGTAAACACGAGGAGGAACGCGATGCAAAAATGTACACGGTCGATATCAGAACGTGAGAAAGGACGAAATGAGGACCCAGTCGTCTGAATGAGCTAAATGTCGGCCCCTGCTTAACCCCTGTGGCCCCTGCTGCACACACTGACAGGGGTCCCCCTCCTGCCTCTTTAGCCTCTTTACTGGGGGCCAAGTGTGTGACTAGGGGGGCCCCTGACCCCTGAACCTTTAACCAGATTCAAACCCAGCCTGGCCGCCCCCTCAGGCCGATCCGGCAGACAGATACGAAGTCAAGTCTGCATTTCAGAACAAGATATGACCTGTTCACCATTCCTCCTTTCCTTCTATGAAGCGAGCATCACATCAACACAAAGCCCCTCATGTACAGTGCGGTATGACAGGCCTCATATTTCCTCGCACAAAAGAAAACACACTGTGGAAACACACATATCAGCACAGGATCTCTGCAGGCTGGGACACAAAGAGGCACAGGCCAGACCATCAGCAGACTGAATCTAATTAGCTCTCATCTGTCTCTCAGAGGCGCTCGCAGCACCTGGGAGTCAGACGCCACATGACAAACAGCTGGGACACGAGAGGATGAGCATTTGTTTAGCATTTAATATTCACTTTTAATCCATGACGAACATCTTAACGGAAAAAGTGCAGATCAGACCTTTGATTCATGATATTTTATCAAGATTCTTCACTGCTCTGCTCTGATTTGTTGGATCAGTATCAGCTCTGATGCTCAATTGTTTGCATCCCACTGATCTCTGTCTGATTATTTCCATGAAGTCATCGGATTTTAAAAGCTGAATAAAACAAAACAGAGGAATCAGATCAGTTCTTGGTGTCAGCAGAGACCCCAAGATATGATGTGATCGTATTTCCGTGCACTTTTTCATTATCAGCTCCTAAACCTTAGGGGTCTTGGGCTATTTTGGACAATTTTAATGCTTTTGTTTTTCAGTGCAACATTACTACAGAAAAGATATATAATGATTATTACCAAAAAGAGCTGAAAGAGATTTAAATATTTTGCTTAAGAAGGGGAAAAAAAAGGAAGAAACTAACAGAATCATATCTCCTCCATCTATTTACATTAATTTACATGCAAAATGAAAACACTTGAAGTCAGTTGTGTGTCACACAGAGAACAGAGTGATGGACTGACTAGAGGGAGATCAATAAAGATCCATTAGCAACAGAAACACGGCTGCTTTGCAGAGCTGCACCACAGCGGCCGCTCCCCTCTCACCACAGTAAACAAGGTCAATGATGACTGATGTCCTTCGCCCACCTACATACAGGCTGCACCATATCTGTTCAACATCAAGGACTTCCTCATGGAGGCGCGAGAGGAGAAGGCCAAATTGAAAACGCACTTGACTTCAGGCCAGAAGGCATCTGAATACAATGTGTGTGGGTGTGTGTGGATGAGTCCCCGTTTTACACACCTGCGTGCACATTATGAGCGTGTTGTAAACACGTGGGATTGCATATATTTTTTTAACACCTATGCTCGACTGTGTGTGTGTGTGTATTTTTGTGTGAGAGTGATTAAAGTGTGTCAACACACACACTCTCGAGGTTAATGATTGTGGGGATGTGGTGTGTGAGCGGCGGTGCAGCTGTCGTCTCCAGGCCCGGAGCTGAGGAATGCAGCAGAGGTGACGGTGTCGAGGCGGGAGGGCGGAGGTGTGAAGCTGTGAGGGACGTTTTCGTGGTGTTAACGGACTGATGTTCTACAGTGTAAAAGACAGTGTTTTGAAAAATCAGGTTTGGGGTATTTCGCAATTTGAACCTAAAAATATGAAGAAAATTTAGCTCAGAGAGCTTTAACACCACCAAGGCCCAACAATCCCTAAAATTCAATCCAGCTGCACCAAATTGCGAACACCTATAAATGTGCCTGATTTTTTTCCATCAAGATCCATGAATTATTCTTTCGGAAAACAGTGAAAATATTGAAAAACGCCCAATCTCACAATGTAAAGATAAAGAAAGTGAATATCCAGGCTCCACCCCCTGATCTGAATACATAACAAAACTCAAAGCGGTTCTTCCCTGAAAGACACCACATCCTTCCACCAACTTACGTGGAAATCATTCCAGTTGTTTTTGTGTAATCCTGCTAACAAACATACAAAACAACCAACCAACCAACAGACAGGGGTAGAAACATAACCTCCTTGGCGGAAGTAATAACACGTTCTAATACTATTTTCCAGGGTAGTGACAAATGTAAGTCTTAAATCGCTCGAGCTTTATTGTTACGCAGATAATCCCGCCGCTCCTAAAATTGATCTGGACCAAGATCTGACCCTCAGGTTGGGAACCGGTGGGGTGGAATATGAAACTAGGACAAACTGTAGATGAATGGACATGAAATCTCAGTGACACTTCACGTAAAGAAAATCCCTTAAACTGCCAGCGTTGTATTATTGACTGTGGTACGTGGTACTGCGTGGTGAAGCCATCTGCTTGTGATCAGAGAAGTGCTTTCCTCTGCAGCATAATACAGCTGTTGTCAGTCAACATGGCCTGGACCAGGGACTGATCCTGGACCCCGCTGACAGGATCGGCCTCTGGGGTTTGAGGGTCTGCCATCGTTCTGAGGTGGCTGTCCTGTGATCAGCTGGATCAGCAGTTTGTGGGTCAGACCACGCCTCGATCTGAAGTCACAGTTATAAATGATCCTGGAGAAGCTGTTATCGATGTAAAGGCGGATCTCTTATCAGGGCGGAAATGATCAAAGATCAGCTAAAGAAAAGAAAACTCTCATCAGCAACGTTGAAGTCACGTCTGGAGACTGCCGGGAAAACGCTGCGTTGCATCTGCAGTGTATCACACAAACGAGTACATGTGCTTCAGCATCGACCGGCTCGCCTCAAGATTTTCATAAAAGAGCTCTTGTGTTTCACATCATCAATATTCTCTGACATCACGTGGCTCGGTTACAGCATTAGAACATCATCCTGCCTGCTGGCCCCGCCCTGCCTTCCACTGCCCCATTGATCTCACCCACAAACCCTGCGCTGCTGCATTAGAGCGAGGCCTGCTAACAACATTAACCCAGTCCCACAGGACATCATCATAACTGCTACCATCACACGGACACTTTCAGCCACTCCTCTTTGTGTTCGGGCGGTGAACGAACGCACAAAGGCTGATTTACTTCGCGCCTCATTTGGACAAATTAAGCGTTTTATCAGATTCTGGTGCAGTTTGGGGTTTCACTGCCGGTCTTGACCGATGCCAGTAACGGATCAGCGTTCAATCACGCGACTCAGGGAAGAGATGATAAGAAAATGCGCGCAGGTTATTTCTGAGTCTGCGTCCATGGTGAATTCCTCTCTGCTCGGCGAGTGAGATGGGCTGGGCACTGACGGAGAAATGCAGGGTCAAAGGTCAGGTACGAAACAGGTCAGGGGCTGGATTTAGACAAGTCGAGGTCAGCACAGAGGCCTCTGTAAAAAGAGACATACGCAAAGAGTAAAACGTGACACTTTGAACGTTTGAGTTTAACGAGTTCCTGTTGATTAAGATGACAGTTTTGTGGCTAAACACGCGTCCCGTTTAATGTTTTACAACAACTACATAAGTAAAAACCATAAAATGTAAATTAAAGTGAGTTAAACGAGTTTGAAGAAACATGCAAACAGAGAGGCTCGATTTAAGAGAAACCACAGAGGAGGAAGTGTTGCGCTTTACTGGAGGTGAAAAAACACAACAGATAATAAGAGATTATCAGAATAAAACACGGACCAATTTATGTCTAACACTTCGCCAGGACCTCAGAAATGACTTTTGGTCCCCAGGTCTACTGGTCCGGACAAGGTTAGTGTTTATACTGGAAAAAGTCCTGGAGAGGTAGCGAAAACAAATACACACAAACACACACACCACATTCATAAAGCGCAGGACTGAAGCAAATATCAGCGACCTCAGCATTTCCCTGACACAACCACATCACAGACACAGATATAAAGCACCAAGGAGCCGAGAGAATACACACACACAGCAGACCACCGCCCAGACCACCTCATGACTTCACTATGACACATCAGTGATTCGACGCACATTCCTGGAGTCAGTGCAGGAGGAATTCTACCTATATCTAACTCTTTGACACTTTGAGAAAAGCCAAATTTACTGAACACGTCTTGTCACGATCACATTTTGCTGTTTGATTTGGCAAATGAGGAGAAACCCACCAATTCATCTGACTGCTTGTAGGTGTGTATGTATTTATATCGTCTTAGGAGGGAAAACATAAACAAAAAAGAAGTGAAGCATCTTTCTGAGGTGGTTGAATGGTCAAAAATGTGAATGTTAATTCAATGAAGTCACATTTCCATAGTTGTGTCACTATATATGAAGTATAACCATATTATCTATGGTTAAACCAACAACTAAAGAAGCAAATATCCAAGTCTGTCATGAAGCTCCACACTCACACACCCCGCGTTGACTGTTAATAATCAACGCCTGTGCTGACACATGCTCCAAGCATCATCCCTGTTTGGGACGTCCGGTCTGGACTGATGAGCCTTCCCGACTCCTGGTGCAGCGAGAGGCGGACAAAAGCCCGAGGCAAGCCGGACGTCAGATGTGCCCCTGGATCCCTTGTTTTTCTGTGGAGCAGCGGCTGAATTCATTCGGCTGCGCACCACTTGTCGACCACAATGGTGCAGAAACAACACCGATCCAACACTTGTGTTTCTGTACTGTATGCCACTGAGTGTGTGTGTGTGTGTGTGTACACGGTGGCTGTGTAAACGAGTGTTAATCCTCTTAGGAAATCACGCTCTCTGGCCAACCCCTCGCCAGCAACGCCGCGCTCCACACTCTCCCAACACAATATAACGCACAGGTATCAAGTTAACGGTGTCCGCCCTGCGTGTACTTACGTGGTTCTCAGAGTACGGTGGTATTCCAACAAGGCAAAAAGCAACTCCATTCATTGGACGGCACAAACTGTTCGGCTGCAACAAGGAGAGAGGCAGATCTGTCGCTGCGCTAAAGCGGCGACGGAGGCGGACTAGGAGCCGTGTGTGCGTAACTGTGCGCAAAACTTTATATGTTCAACTCTTCTCCAGCTTCCTTCCTCCTAAAAAAAAAAAAACCCCACTCTGTTCCCGTTGTTTCGGGCCGTTTACTCCCCTCCCCTCCCCTCCCCTCCTCCCTCTCCTCTTCCTCCTCCTCCTCCTCCTCCTCTTCTTCCGCCAGACCGCATCAGTCGTACATAACTAAATCCGTCTGTGCGCGGCCTGCCTGGAAACGCACTGCAGCAGCGTCAAAACACATGGACAGGGGGGGGGGGAAGTCAGGAGACGCCGCTTTCACAGTAAGTTCGTGAACAAGCTGTTGTCTGAGCTGCAACAAAAGAAGCGGAGCAGTTTCCCTGACTATATCAGGGAAGGACACAGCTTGTGGAGAGCTCAGTTCTCATTGTTAGTATTTTAAACTTGAAGAAATTATACATATATGGCATAAGTGTCACACTGACCCAGTTTGCACTTCATTCATAACAGTGTGGTGTTTATTTAAAAAGGGGAATAATACATTTAACTGTGGTTTTTAGTCGAAGCTTTTATAGTGAACATCTTTACCGGAAATGGTGCACTTGTATTGTGGTCAACTTGACAGTGTGGGGGATCGTAGGGAGACAAATTCGAGGAGGGTGCCTTGGGTAAATCCATGCGCTCCGCCCACAGCGTGCGGGCTCCCTCTGGCTGTGCCAACAACAGTTGGGTGCTGGGGAAGCTGGCCGGGGACGTCATGGACAGAAAGTAAAACATTTGACACATTATGGAAGTAAAAATAACCGACATTATTGTCAAGTGGTTGAACTATGGGCTGTATTTGAGAAATGAACCAAGTTTAAATTATGTTTAACATGTGTTCAGATCTTTTATTTAACCAAAGTAAAAGCACCATTGGAAATCTTCGTGCTCCAAGTAAAAATTCTGCTTCTAAAACTTCATTAAATACAAAAATTATATTTAAAGTATCAAAAGTAGAAGAGTTCATTATGCAGGCAGAATGGAAGGAGGCCAGTGATATATTATGACCTAATATTGGATTATACTAAAGCAGCATTTTAATGTTACATCAGATTGATGTTAATAAAATGTACTTTAAGTACATTCGACATGAATGTGCTCTGAAAGGCTTTTCAAATTTGTATGTATGATCAATGTATCATAAATTAAAAAGTGCCTCCAAACTGTACTTACTGTGATAATAATACACAAATGTTGAACAAAAGCTATTTTCATTTTCAAATTGTTTTTTTTGTTGTTTTGGACAACCAACAGACAAAAAGCCAAGAATTTACTCAACGTTTATAAAAGACTTACATAAAGGTAAATATTCACATTTGAGATAACAATCAAAGACTTTTTGTCAGTTTTCCAAAGAAAATTACTTAAAGACAGAATTGATGATTCAAATTGTCACTCCAACTTAAATCCAGACGTACGAAAAATCTCACATCCTGATCATAAATCAGTGCGGCCAACAAAAGCCACGCAGAACGAGTGGGTGTGTGACAGATAAGGCCCGAACAAAGGCTGAAAGCATAATTCACTCAGAGAATTCCTTCCCTGCCCAGACACAGTTGACCATCATTCTCAGAAATGTGTTGACATATTTGTATTTTTAGTCGGTTCTGGCTTCAGAGGAACATGAATCAATAGGCGTATGCCACAGTCAGGGAAGCTTACTCATCAAACCAACAGGAACTTTACGCTTATGCCAAGAAGTTACTCTACATCATACTGTATATACAGCGTTTTGTGTGAAAGGGAAGGGAGATGAAAATGCGGAGAGAGATATGGTGCTGGCTTCAAATGCTGATGGCTCAGAGCTGGGGGCCCATGTGGCTACCATTACTCAGAGGGGTGCAAATATCAGAGAGCCACTTCAAAAGCCTGCCTGCCTATGGGGAAACAGAGCGGAGTCATAGGGGGGAAAAAAGCAGCTTACAGGAGCCCTTCCCACGCCAAGAGCTGCAGCTGCAGACTCAGCCTTTATCTCAACACGTCTCCTCCGTGCGCTCGCTCCCTCTTCATGGTCTACAACCTCTGCTGCTGCTGGCCGGCTCCGAGACACACAGCCCCTGCCAAAGGCTTACAGAGGACACTCCTCTTAAGTACTAGTCTTGACCTTCACTCATCTCCAACTCATCTCCCATTTGAGATGGATAATTACCATATGGGTCTTAAATCCCCTCCTCAAGGTTGGTCATACAGCAAAGCCAAAGCAGTTTCACTGAACGCCAGGGGCAGAGCGAGAGCCCAGAGAGACTCTGCAAAGAGTATCCTGGTCTTAAGGTGGGACAGATGGCCTCTAAGACGAGAGGAGGTGAGGTTCAAGTACCTCTTTTTTGGGGGGGGGGGTGGTGGGGGGGTCAAAGGGATATCACAGCTGGATGCTTTCTATCCTCTCTGACCTCAAATACGGATCAGTGTCTGCAGCCGCCTTCCTCACTCCATGTGTTTTCTATTCCAGCAGACGGAGGGATAAATCAGTCCGTGCCCTGACACTTTTCTGTGGGAAGAATGATCCTGTGTTAGTGCGCCCCTCCTGTGCTGGGGTTCTTCCAGATCTCATCCCAGATTGCATGCAGATACACACTCACGCTACGCATCAATTTGCCCGTCAGCCGAGCAAAAATGGGGCCTTCAATTATTGATGGCCGCCTCTGAGATTGAGAGGTGCGGAGAGACGCGGGAAGATTTGTGTGTTTCAGGCGTCATGTGTCACATTTGAGCAGGTGGGTAAAACGCTTATCTTAAAATACAGGAAAAGAGCTCTAATTGTATCCATAACCAGCCAAAAGAAGTGTCTTCTATTTCACATACTGCACTTGGCTGAAAGTGTGCATCTGAAGACTCTCTTGTCTCTGGGTCAGGCTTATTTACTGACACACAGCCTCAGGCGTTGGGTATGTCCTGGAGATTGTGAGTAAGCTCCCGATCTGACGGTGATGTGAGGCAACACGCCCTGATCTTTTCCCCTCGAGGGCCGGCTGGGGACGAGCAGGCAGCATCCACAGACTGCGAGAGGGGCTTGTTTGGGTCATTACATAATCGCACACACAGCCCGGCACCTCGAAGGACCACCCCATAAACAACCATCATCCTATTTGCCCAATCGACCGCGCCCCAATTCCCACCTCCCTCCTCTGGCCGGGGCGGAGACGAGGCTCCCGCTCTGCCACTGAGGCTCCGGTGGCGGGAGGAGACGAGGGAGAGATGGAGGGAATGGTGGTGAGTGGGCTTCCCCTGCCGTCCCTCATTGCGTTCTAGGCCACTTCACAGAGCGTTTGCACTGGTATGCTACTATTAATTGTGGTCACTCCATATATTCCAACTTATACCCCCCCCCCCGCTGAGGCTTCTGGCCCCTCATTCTTTCAGATCTCGTCTGTTTCACTTCGCTTCCCTCCAGTTATTGAGTCCCTCCTCTGAGTAAATGTCCGTCACCCTGCTCTGCACACGCATACTTTCAGTCTGAGGAGTGCAGTTGCAAAATCTTTTCAACAATATTTACATTAAGAATCTACAGAGACACTCCTTTCTCTGTCAGCCAGGCCACACTGTCCCTCCACTTGATACAGCTGTATTTAATGAAGGTGTCTGGATGTGCATTCACTAGTGTGAAGAGACAAGACCAGACAATGAGCAACTCCTGCCAAGCTGCACTATCTCCTGCTCTGCGCTGATCTGATATAAAGGGAAACCCTGTTCCTGTCCTCTTCTCAAATGTAATAAGAAGCTGATTCTCGCCGTCTGGGCCTGATAACATGAGACCTGTCTGGTGAAAGCAGTTAGACAGAGTCCAGGTACTTCTACATGCACAAACACATGAGTGATTAAGCTATGGATGTGGCAAAGGGGTTAGGGTTAGGGGTTTTCAAAGCTTTGGATATTTACGTGCTTGTGAATGAGTTGTAGATTCACATGTCCTGTGCGTCTCTACTTGCGAGTGTGCCCGGCTGCCTGTTGACACAGAGGCTCCTGTGACACTCTTTGAATGGGGTTGTGGGAAGGTTGAGGGGACATGAGGGGCAGCGACCCCTGGCCCATGCGTCGTAAATCCCCCCCCCACCACCACCACCACCACTCTGCGTGACAGGAGGAGTCTTCTCTGTCTGGCCCGACAACTGGCACGAGGAGAGGAAACAGCTGACCAGTCAGACACACAGACGGGCTTTGTAACTCTACTGTACAGACATGTGGAAACCTGACTGACATGTTTAGGTTATGAAGAACGGAGTTTGACCGGCAGCGTTTGCTCAGGCCCATCCTCCATCCATTATACCGCTCGAGCCCATGGCCACAGATTTCCACAAAAATAGTTTCCACCAAACAGGTGACACTAAAACTTTACATAAGCAGCATTTTAGTGAATCTGGGACCATTGCTGACCATTTTCAAATTTGTGGTGTACCATTTAGAGTCTGGATAATAAAAGAAAAGAAATATTTCCTCCCATTTTGGTTCAGCCTTTGATTTCCTTTCACTCCCCTTTAATTAGTAGAAGATTAGTAAGTAGACTCTTGAACTCGCTTGAGCTTTACAACCCATCACAGTCTGGATTAAATGGATTGTGTCATTATCATTGAGTGGTAATGCAGTTTAAGTGCAGCTCAATTTCAAATGTCCACACTGCAAAGCAAAAACATTTATTTGAAAAACTGTGGTTTCAGAGGTCTGCTAATAGATTTTTATGTCGCACTGGAACCAACAGAGGTCTGGAACACTAGAAAAATTAAAATTAGATGGATAAAACACACACCCATAGTTTGCAGAGTGTTCAAACACAGAAAGCGTTCCTGTCGCTGCTCACTCAATAGACTTCCATCAGGTGACGGAGAGGATATTCCACCTCTTCAACCCCGAGAAGCTGTTTGATTGCTTTGGCTGTATATTTGGGATCGATGCTCAATGATGCAATGTTATTTGATGCATTTGACTGTAAGAACACACAGTGCTCCTGTGTACCTCTGCACTCATCCAGCTGCTTCTGTCAGCTGAAATGATCAATAAATGCCAGTGTCCCAGTTCCTCTGGCAGCGGCACAAGCCCACACTACTACAAAACCAGCGCCATGTTTGACATTTGAGGCGGAAACTTTGGCCCATTAGCTGTTCCTTCCTCTCTATGGAACTCAACAGGACTCTACTGTGAGTTTCTGTGAACTGCTCTTTCTGTTTTGGGGGGTTTGTCCCTTGCGTTGAACCCTCTGCACCTCTGGTCATGGAGTCTTCTATTGATCGTTGAAAAGGAAACATGGCCGTCTGCATCCTGGAGAGGATGCTTGCTCTGCTGTGCAGCCATAAAGAAGTGGTCGCGCAAATTATCCACAAGACTTACGCTCCTTTGTTGACCAGCTTGGTCATCTTCTAGTTCTACTGTACTACTTCTGATATCTCCATCATGTTCTCCGCCTCTCACCCAATGTCAGCGGCCCATCGACCATCAAAGAATAACTAATGAACGGATTATCATCTCTTTATTCCTCATATCTACAGAGAACTCCACCTCAATCTAATGCCAACTCTCAGCTCTCAGTAAATGTGTGTGCTTGTTTTGTGTTATTGAATGTGAAGACACAACTGCCCAAGAAGCACTAAGCAGCCAAGTGTCTAATTGCTTTTGCACTTTAGGTCCTATGTGTTAAAAGAGCTAAAATTCACACAGTTCTGAATGATGACACACACCTACGCCACTTAAAGCTCAGAAGTGAACGCAGTTTAATTCTTTTATTTCATGTTGAATGTGCTGAGACTACAAAGCAAATAATGTGTAGCGGTCCAAATATTTATGGATTGTGTAAAGTCACAAGTTGGCTTGGGCAACAGAAATCTTTAGATTTATAGAAGAACGTAAAGGCAATAAAAACCTACCAGTATTTTTCTTGGCTGTTTTCCTAACTATGGTCTTTAAGAAACATTTCTTTTCTTTTTTTATAAAAGGAAAACCAGTCAAACCCTTATTTTACTTTATTTTACTTTATTTTACTCGTCCACTCTCTCTTCTGACCCGTCCTCTCTCCCTGCCTCACCCCCACACTGGATTTCCCTGCAGCTCCCCCCCATGTCTCTTGCAGCTGCCTCGCTCATTCTCCTGCAGGACGCTGTAACTCAAACAGAAAATGACCATGAGCCTGCAGACGACGAATCTGAATCTCTGAGACAGGGGCAAGTTCGAGTCGGAGCTTTGGCTGTTGAGAGAGCTGGGCGTTCGATTGGGTAGGATACTGGAGAGAATGACTCATTGGGGCCAAGAACGCAGAGACACACACACACACACAGGAATGCCACCGGCCCGGCTCTTGACTGGACATGCTGATTTGCCACAACCCAAACTGAGTTCAACTCTGATTTAAGAACCTTTTCAAACTCCCTTGCGTCAACATCTCCTCGGCAGTACTTTTTCACTGGGTTGTACAATATGCCCACTGTACGTTTATGTCCCGTCTTCCCGTATGAGCTACTATCTCGTCCCAAAATACAAGGTACAGTTTTCTGTCTGGCACAGACATTGGTCTTAAACTGTCCAGAGCTGATTAGAGCGGCCGTGTGGGAGCGTTTGAGAGAAGGGAACAAAGAGAAGGAAATACCCCCGTTCCTGTCGAGGAGCGTGGTGGATGTTCAGGTGTCACAGTTTACACAATTGTCCACAGCTTCAGTCTCCAGTCTGTGTCGTTTCATCTTTTCCTCAAAGCTCCAGACAAACAACAAGTGAATCACGTACAGGGGTATTCCGCTCTTACTATAAATTTAAGCAGTTACTATAAATGCTTGGACATCCCAGCCCTGTCTCCACCTTTTCGATTCCCCTAAATCTCCTCTGAGAGACAGAGGTGGAAAATAAACACAGGCTGGTAGTTCCAGTAGCAACGGCGCGAGTTTCCTTCCTGCTGCTCGTCACTTCATTGAGCCCAAATGTGTTTGCAGCCTCTTTTACCTTTCACAACTCCACTTCCTGTCTCGAGCATCGCTTCCTGAGGCACCGGGACACACAATGGAAGTGATCTCCAAGGAAGAGATTCGTCTTCAAGTCGCATGTGGGAACCAACCACTTTGATATCAGCAAAAAAAGATATTGACATCAGATTTCTCTGCTGGGCAATGCTGAGTCAGGAATAGCCTCCAGGGAATCGGAACAAAATTAGAATGGCATATTGTTGGATTCGAGGTTGTGTGTTGCCTGAATGTGTCATTGTAAGTTTACAATGGAGAAGGGAATTTTTTTATTTTTTTTGTAACTATTTGAAAAATCCAGATGGCCACTTCCCATTTATAGTTAATCAATATTAATATTTAATATGAAATGTTGAGTCAACTGAGGTAAACTGGACTTGGTCTGACAGTTGCATTTGTGTTTTTATTGTTTTATGTCCCCCCCCCCCCTCGTCACGTTTTTTAACATGACAAGATTTAAGAGACATTTTCACCAATTTGAGAATAATTCATGGATCTTGACGAAACAAGTCAGGCACATGAGTATTAGTGCTGATCTAACTAAAAATCTTGATCTAGCAGATATGGGCCAATAAACTGAGATCATTTGGCTTCAATAGAAAATCTATTTTACATCCAAATGACTGTGACAGACTTGATGCAGAATTTAAGGGGACTTTTATATGATTAATTAATTACTGGTTTAATGTCAACCAGTTTTACAAAGTGCCATAATTAAACCAGTTTTGAAAATTGAGTAATTAAGGTCAAGTAGTTCTAGCTGTTTTCATTTTATAATCCAGTGCGCATATATCATTTGTATATTCATGCATCCTCTAGTAATAAAGAAACTCTTCTTGTGACTTATGTAAAGGAGCCTATGGCCAACGACAGATCTCCTGAGCGTCTCCTGAGCACAACAAAAGCTTTAGGCCACACCCCTTACAGTATAGAACGTAAACTGAATAATCCCGTATGTTCCAGGAGATCATATCCTAATCCTGAGTGCTGCCCCGGCCTTAAAACTCTGAGATAAGTTTGTCTAGACACGGCCTTAGAGCAGCGTGTTCTCCATTTGGAGGAGGACAGGAGGCCACACGAGAGGAACAGATAGTTCTTAACCTTCAGAGAGGTCCATGTTTTCATTTGTTCAGCCTTCACCCTAAAAACATTTACTTCACACGTCCTGAAAACTGAGTCTCGTGAGATTATAATTCTATGTTGGACTTCATGCCTGAGACAACATCATACATTCGTGTACATCAAATGTTGTCTATTGTCTGCCCTCAATTCTTCATTTTTATTCTATTATTATTTTATTCTTCACATATATTAATCAATCATGAAATCTTGCATTCTTCCAACCGTGATCAATAAGCGAAACGAATAATGCACAGTGAGAGAGAGGATTATAAAGTGTGTATCTAAATTTGCACTGTCATCAATGTCGCCAGCAAAAACAAACATCTTCTTATTCTAGGTTGAATTCTGTCAAAGGGACGGCCATCTGTTCCCCTGCTTGCCTCCACAGAGATTTCCCAAAATAGATAATCCTCAATCCCCCTGAAAACAGAGGAAATTGGGCTATAGTTGCGTGTGGACACCACAAGGGGGCTCAGCACAGTGCTGGAAGGACAAGGCGGGATAAGGGTGGGAAATTAAATATTAAGTTGTGGTGAGGTTTTCATTTTATCCCCATCAGTGTGATTAAAGTGGATTTATGGCGATGATACTAAAGCAAAGAAAATGTGTTTGACTGAGCTACATGGGGAGGAACAGTGTGTTCTGCTCGGCATGTGCGAAGTGTGTGAGGGCGGAAAAAACAAGACGAGCCGTGTTTTCTGCTTCCTAGACGGACGACCTTTCTTTCTCACTGAATTGTGTTAAGACCGGAGCATGTCTGCAGCAGTTTGGAAAACAGGCCAATGGGTCAGCAGCGACTGCAGCGTTCAGTTCCTTACTGATATGCAGCTGTGGTGCAAACTATCACACTAACACTGGGGCATCTCTGGGGTCTGTTTAATGATCAAAGTAATGAAACAGCAGGCGTCGGCTGCACAGCTGCTCATTCCACACCGACATCCTCTCGAGGAGGAGAGAGGAGGAGCAGGAGGCTGGAAAACTAACCCCGAGAGATAGAAGCTGACCATCGGGGTCATGGCACCGAGCGCTGTGCACGCCTAACCAGCCCATTAGGTTAACTTGGACCAACCCAGTAGCAAACAGCCTCCTAATTGGACGGCCGCCTCATGCTACTGATAAACCTCATCCCTCTGTTTTTCTCCATTTATCCCTGCTCAGCTGCTCTCATCCTGTGTCATCAGCATGCAGATCTTTGACACGGGCTGGACTGATGCAAAGTGCTGCTGACAGGAAGGGCTTTAGCCCCACAGACTGACCTTCGACCCCTGCGAGAGAAAAAAACCCGGCACCCCTTCCCTGCCACAGCCATCTGCGTTCATTCGTTGCTCGCCAGTTCAACGCGTGGAGGCTGAGGTCTGACGACGCCGTCGTCCTGAGATGAGCAGGAGCTGTTTACTTCCTGGAGATGGTTTGTCCTAGTTTCTTTCACAGGACAATCTGCCCATTGTCTGCCTGCAGGCATTCACCGAATTGATTATAGAACGTGAACCCTGTGCTGACATCCTTCACACGCAAACATTTACACCTCAACATCTTCATCTCACACTCGACACCATGTACGTTTCTGTACTGACAGACAAATACTGATTGTTGATATTTACTGATAAATGTGTTTAGATATGCAAGTTTTAACAGCTAAAATATTATTTCTTTGTCATATGAAGAAGCAGAAGAAAAGAGGAGAGGTACAAGATTCATAAAAGTTTATAAATTAGAAAAGAGAGTGGAGGATCAAATCTGTAAAAATATAAATATACAAAATTAAGCTGTAAAGAAAAGTTGCAAAGATAAAAATATCTCTGGGGGTGTGCTTTAAATGTGCCATAAAGTATTTAAAACCTTAAAGCCTTCATCTTAACATAGTGTTGAGAGCAGAGCAGGCTGCATGCTTCATCTGCTGCAGAGCACATTGTGATGGTGGCCAGCCGGGTCAATCAAGAAGTCCCCAGAGCTCCACGTCAGACAAATGTCCCAGCAGAGCTGTGTGTTTTAAAAACCAGCTGAAAAACCTTTGCAGCGTGGTTAATTTTCATTGTTGTTCTGTGACAAACAGGTCAGAGGAGCCGCGGCCGCTCCCAGCATGGGTGAGGAGATCGATATATGCTTATATGTGTGTGTTTAATTTCAATTTAGATGCAAATGCTCATGCAGAGTTCATTCTTATAGAGCCGCTCCGTGTCTGCTGCTCAGGACAATAGAGCGAGACATTCCTGAGAGTCCATAGATTGGAGGGCCATGGGGGGGGCCTCGGGGTGCCATGGGTGGGGCGTCAGATTAGACCACCTGTTCCACCATGAGGCGCACACACTCTTTCCCTTTATCCTTCTCTCGCACACACTTGTTGTCCGGCACATTCCCTCTCACTATCTCGTTTGTAACTTAATAAGACCCTTTCTTGTCTCTCTCTCACTCACACACACACTCACACACACACACTTTCACTCTCTATAAAATATGTCCCTCTGCTCCGTGGCTTCTGCGCTCTGGGCTAATTTTGACTGCATTCCATGTCAGTCACATCTATGGGAAACAGACAAAACAATTTGCCAGATAACTCTGGCTGAGAGCCGCAGAGACTCACACACACACACACACACACACACACACACACACACACACACACACACACACACACACACACACACACACACACACACACACACACACACACACACACACACACACACACACAAATATTACAGTTAGACATAAGTCGCCTTGCCGTCCAAATCAAGCCTCCAGGGAGTCGAGTTCAGACAGCAGGATAAACACAACAGCGTCCCTTCACTATCCACATCACTGAGGAATTCCCTACATTAAAGATAGGGTTGGTGAGGTGTTTCTGAAACGTTTGCATATGTGTGACCGGGCCCTAACTGTTCATGACCCTAGGTCTTCACAAGCCGGAGAAACAAACACCGTGGACGCAAAAAACGATAGCTAGAGACTAGCGAGTGAGTCACAGAAAAGTCGGATCGCTTTTCCAGAATTACCAACCGTAGCTTTAATACCTCTGATATATCTGATACGCTTTAACATTGATCGAGTTGCTCGTTTCTTCCCTCTTAACTTTTCTCCATGGCTCTCACAGGGGCTGTTGTTTCTCTCTGATGGATGTGGTCAAACAAATTTCCATCTCCAATCCCAGAGTTCACAGGGCAGCGGTCACCACAGCCCGGCCCAGGTCTGCACTAATGACTATTGATCGCGAAGCACTAATGACCCAAACTGATTTGCAGCGGGTCTGGCATTTGAATCGTCCTCAGGCAAGTATCCTGCAAATGGTAGAGGTTGTTGGTCAGTGTCAGTCAGCGAGTTTCATAAGCTGATAAAAACCGGAGACGTCCTCTGAGATGATTTACATCTCGTGTGGAGTGTGCAACGCTCGGATGCAGGAGAAGAATGCAGCGCAGACAGACTCCAGGAGGAAGAGGTGTCCTGCTGCCCTGGATTCTCTCTCACAGACACTTTATATAACCAGCCTTTTCCTTTTCTTCACTGAGCCACTGCCCTCCTTATCACTGTGCATATGTGTATCTGCCATCACACACACACACACACACACACACACACATTGAAAACACAACTCTTTCCATAAACTTAGTAGTAAACACCACATACCTCTGTTTACATTTTAACGGAAGTTTTGGTGCGTGTTTACACTTCCAAATGACAGTAGATCCTCAGAAGAGTCTCACACACACTGTACATGTGCAGAGCCGTCTTAATACGGCAGGATGATGGGGCCACACACACACACACACACACACACACACACACACACACACACATACAGAGAGAGAGAGGCCTACAGTAGGAAACCCAAGAGATAATGCATCATGGCCACATCGCTAAATGACAATAACGCGCAGTCACGTGATCAACAGGAAGTGCTATAATCATATTTGGCTGTGACATCACATTGTGGTCGGCCTGTTAAAATGACACTGAACCAGCCTTAGTACTGTGCCAACGCCTTGCCATGTCAGCATTTCACAGCGCTGCACAGCCTTATAAATAGTTTTCATTTCCTGAGAGCGATATTGTGCTGTAAGACACACCGTTCTCATTTTTCA
Source organism: Verasper variegatus (assembly GCA_026259375.1). Lineage (NCBI taxonomy): Eukaryota > Metazoa > Chordata > Actinopteri > Pleuronectiformes > Pleuronectidae > Verasper > Verasper variegatus. Next base: position 7,227,024 of record CM048054.1, read on the forward strand.
GTTCAGATTTTGAGCGAATATTTGAGGTAAGTGTGTTCCTGCCTGTGTGTGTGTGTGTGTGTGTGTGTGTGTGTGTGTGTGTGTGTGTGTGTGTGTGTGTGGAACAGTGAGGCCGTGACCTATACATGTTCACCAATACACCTGTGCTGTTTTGAAAGAGGTGCATGCATGATGAGAAATAAAGTTAAGAAATAAACACAAAGAAGTGCAAACATGGCATTTACCCCTGCCTCATGACACACACACACACACACACACACACACACACACACACACACACACACACACACAGTCTGGCCAGCAGAAGTGATGACATCATCTCAGCTAAATTGGGGGAGCTAACGTCACCCTGACCTGTGAGGGGAGGCGCACACAGTCAGGGAGACATTCTAGTGGAGCACATGCATTATTCAACCAGAGGAAGGTTTGAGGTTGGGTGTGTCACCCTCCTCCCTCCCTCCCTCCCGCCCTGCCTCCGTCCACACCCCCAAATCCCTCCTTCTCCTCCTTTAAGACGAACCTGATGCTCGACCTCAGGAGGAGGAGAGGACGCAAAGCAACAGAGGAGACAGAGGGAGGGAGGGAAGGAAGGGGGAGGATGAGGTAATCAATGAACAGGACGAACACTGGCGGCGTGTTGAGGGCAACAGAGGGGAGACGTGGGGAGGGTCTCGCCACAACCATTCATCACACGCTCGACTCCCAGCAGCTGCTTACGAACGCCAGGCAGCATCAGCTGCATCAGCCGGCCTCTGCTCTCTACACGCCAAATATTTGGAAAAGCACCCCTGTCTGTTTCTGAGGAGGCTTCAGGTGCAGCAGAGGTGCAGCAGAGGAGGAGATTCATCAGGAGGTGGGTCTCACCGCTCTGTGGGCTGTCAGTGTAAACAAGCCGAGCCGCCGCTGATGACAACTGCTGCAAAAGAGCCGGTGACACGAGGAGGACACAGTGTTACGGGGCAGCGGCCTCAGTCGTCTGAGGCTTGATGAATGAACACACACACACACACACACACACACACACACACAGATCTGGACCCTGCTGCATGACATCCCACGTCCCGACTCCACCCTGGCTGACTGTGGGTGTGGGTGTCAGCTGCTACAGGTTATGTTAAGACAGATGATGATGATGATGGTGATGAGGATGTCTCAGCCACACCCCTCTCTTTTCATGCTTTTCTCCTCCCAAGTGCTGCTGATGTAAGGAGCAGAGATAAAGCCGGGGATGATTTTAAGCTGTGTCACCACCAGTCCGCCCCCCCCCCCCCCCCCCCCTTACCAGAGGCCACCCAGCCCATGCACGCTGGTGGGCCCCTGCATCCTACCTCTACCCCCAGAGTGAGCGAGGGGGGATAAGAAGTGTTTGCTTTTGCCTTGGGGGAATGGAAAAGCTGATGATGGATGATATGAATGCACCAGGAGCTGCTGCTGTTGGTGGTGTGTGTGTGTGTGTGTGTGTGTGTGTGTGTCGTCAAGGTGTGGATATGTGGTCCCCTCCCCTCCCCTCCTCCTCCTCCTCTCCATCCTCACCTGGTCCATGATCTCAGCGAGCCTGCTCCCTCCTCCTGGTCCCAGTCATGGCACGAGATCACCTCCTTCTTTTCTCTTGTCCTCCTTTTTTTTCGATTCACTATTCCCACAACAGCAACGCAGGCGCTGCTCCGCTCACACAGGCGAGGCAGCCCGGCAGCTCACTGCTGCTGCTGCACGGCTCCACACAGGCATGACTCCCTCTCTCTCTCCTTGTGTCTCACAGTGTGTCAGTGTGATCCCTGCACTACTCCTCCTCCTCCTCCTCCTCCTCCTCCGTCTCCTTCCTCCGGGTGGACGCTGCGGTGCAAGCCGGGCGCGCGTGGGGTCCTCGCCTCTCTCCTGCAGAGGGAAGACGTCTCCCGCTCTCCCGTGTTCCTCCTCCACCTCCTTTCACTCGCTCCCTGGACTGTGTTTGCTCTCCTTCCCCTCTCCTCCCTTCCCTGTCCACACTTCCCTCCACCCCTCCCCCGCCTGCTGCAGCCGAGCCGAGCCAATGAGGGAGCGGAAACCGGGGAGAGAGGAGATTGGCGATTGGCTAGCGGTGGGGGGGGGGGGGGGGGGGGGGGGGGCACGTGACACGGGACCCGGGCACCCTCTACCAGCTGTCCAGCTCATCCCTCCCCTCAAAACCTCTGTTGCCATTGACAACAGCTGCTGTGCACCCCCCCCCCCCCCACCCAGACACACAGCCATTGGCTGGGAGGATTTACGGCCCCCGCCCCCTGTTGTTGGGGAGGGAGCATGTCGGGACGTGTAGTCCAGGCTCTGCAGAGCTCAAAGAATTCAACGTGTTGAACTATTCAATTACTGTATGTACAATACAATTGTAATACAATTACTGTACTAATATATATATATATATGTTTTCGACTGTCCTCTTTGCTGCTGTAATATCACAAATGTCCCCATTGTGGGACAAATAAAGGATGATCTTACCTTATCTTATCATATCGTATCGTATCTCATCTTATCTTAAATCATTCTTATCTGCTTATCCATATCCCATCAGCTGTCAATCACATCTATAGCCTCACAAATACAAATTATTTAACATACATAGTGTAGCATTTTTGCGTAAGTTTGGTGCCCCCTGCTGCTCTAAAGCAAAAGACAGCAAATTGTGGCAAGTTATCGTAAACTAGTGCAGTGGCCATTCGAAACCTGTTTGTTATATCTCTAAAGATGCCACCCCTTAAACTATCCATGCCATCCTCCTGCCATCCCATGATTATTTCTCTAGATCCGCCCCTGGAAGGAGGACTCTGGGTGGGTGTTTTAAGAGCAGACATCCCTGTGACCTTGGGAGGAATGCCCCCCCCCCCCCCCCAGCACTCGCCTCTTCTGCAGAGGTGTTTATGCATCAGTGTAACACTGGCTGTCGTCCAGCGTGAAAGAGGAGGCCGGGCGGCTCATCTCATTTAACATGAACTTGTATAAAAGACACGCGAGAAGAGGAAAGACCTCGAGGCCCGGGCATTCTTGGCCAGCCAGGAAAAAGACATCCTCTGTCGTTTCCCTCTCGGCCCCCGTGCAGAGGGAAACTCCCACCCCACAACAACAGGATCTCCGCAGCTGAAGGCCATCGTGGCTACAAGCCCAAAGGCAAACCCCCTCCCTATCTGGTCCACCCCTCCCTCCTTCTCATTTCTTTCATGGCCTCCTTCTTTCTTCATTTGCTCCATCTCTGTCCCTTCTCCTCCCCTCCTTCACCACCGCTACCTTTTGTATTATTACGCTTCATTTCTTGACTCATTGCACCCCTTCGTCTCCCTGCCCCCAACTCCGTCTCATTGGCACTCCTGAAAGGCTGCGTGAGGTTACAGGTGCCACAGAGGGGATATGTTCTTGCAAACTGGCAGAGAGCATCAACGGTCACATTGTGCAGCATCAATTTAAAGGTAAAAAATAAAACACTGGGATACTCTCACATGGCTATATATCATTGATTTGTTCTGTTCAGTGCATTCCAGGAGTTACTGTGTGATTAAATACTGTAATTTGTGTAATATATGGCGTCCGCTTGTCTTCAGTCTGTGTTGTTGAGGCCTGTTTAAGTGAATGGTCATATATTTTGCCCATGAAAAGCTCAGGAAGAGAAAGAGAGAAGTTACAGCAGAGAACTTCTTTAAAAGTAAAAGTAACTCCCCTGTATTTGAATCGTTGTTAACCTTGTGGTTGAAAAGCATTTTGCTTTATTGAGGCCACTGTCTGTGAAGAAACCAGTATCGCTGCTTCTTCTACGATAGATCGTGTGTCTGATATTTTGAGGGGGAACAATGAGGTTTGTGCTTGATTTACATGCGTGTTTATGATTTAGATCGAGAGACAAGATCAGCCAAAAGTCTTAACTGGTAACATCTGGCAGTGATATCTCATCATGGAGGTTCAAGCTATCCAAAAAAGTACAGGAAGACAATGAAATATCTTCATGAATATGCACTGTAGTATTGCTTGAGTACTATTGTTCATTTTAAAAGTCATTATAAATACTTTAAAATGTGCCATATTACTGCATCTTCCCAGAAATACCACCGCAACCCAAGGCCTCGGTGGCAGAAAAACAAAAGAGCACCTGTTTTGGCTTATTTTGATTCAATATTGGCACATAACACAGCTGTGACATGCTCGAAGCAGCGTGGCAGGCCAGTGAGTGAAGGGAAGGGGTGTGTGTGTGTGTGTGTGTGTGTGTGTGTGTGTGTGTGTGTAGAGCTCAGGAATGCAGGTCCAAGTTACAGCAGCAGTACAAGGTCATACAACATGTGCAGGGCAGCAAACAGCAAAACAAACCCTGCCCCACTTTCCACTGTCCAGCTTCAATACATCGTTATCTTTTCTTAACCAAATGAACACGAGCGCTGTGGTGTCACTGGATGTGGTCGCACATAGGATGCAGCATGAAGGGAAGCACGTGTGTGTGCGTGTGTGTGTGTGTGTGTGTGTGTGTGTGTGTGTGTGTGTGTGTGTGGTCACAGATAGGACAGTGGGTGTATTGTAATGGTGAGGGTGGTAGATTATTCTATCAGCAGAGGAATTCCGATTATTTGCCACAGTCGGTCTGTCTGCACACATGTGGGGGAAACTTTAGTGAAGTTGTTGGAGGAGGTGGAGACGAGGGTGAGACTCTGACCTTCAAGGAAAAGTTTAACAACGTCATTAATCACAAATAAATAAATAAAAAGTAAGCTTGCAAATGAAAAATATTTATTTATTTCTGAATGTGTTCATTAATTTATATATTTCTACATTTATTTATTCATCTATACTTCTTTAATTTATTTTGTCCTTCATAGTCTGACTGGTTGATATTTGGCGAACACACAGGACAGTGGTATTCCTGGCGGCAGAGCAAACAGGCACATTTCCCAAATGTTCCTATTTTTACTGGGTTTTCAAAGAAATACATTTAGTAGAAGGGTTTTAAAGGATTAAAAGATTAAGATTACTTAAAGGGATTGTATAAAAGCCTGAAAATGTCCTCAAATTTATGGAACAGAAGGAGCAGCTGACCTGTGACCCCGGAGAGGGACGGACACATTGGAGAGGCCTGGGTGGGCAGGGGGGGAGGGAGAGCTCCTTCATCTGCTGCATGAAATGAAAAAGGAGAAATAAATCTTGTTTTCATAACAGCAGCACTGAGTTAAGGTCGATACAATAACAGACACAAGCAACAGGAAGAAGAAAAAACCAACAAGGGGTTTTTTTTAGGCCTCAGTGACGTGTTTAGATCCGATCACTGATAAATAAGCTTTATGCTCTCTACTGGAAAAAGTTATTATCATAAGAATATAATTCACTTCATTACACGGTGGAATTAAAACTGAATATATAATAAACTATCATTCAGAATATTATCCCTCATAAACAAAGGGCTCCCATTTCCCTAATATGTTTGATCTCATTTCAAAGATAGTACACGTGTTTACAGCAGCTGTGAGGGCTGAATTAAAATCGCCCTCATGTCCTCCTGTCTCATGTGACCTGCTCTTCCACACATCTGGACAGGGGCCGAGCTCATTCTCTCCATGAACACACCTCCACAGGCCGAGTCTCCAGAGCCTGTGCGGTGGGTGAGCAGCACCATCTGCAGGAGCACACGCTGCATGAATCCTCTCATTCACACGGTGGCCGCTCACATCATGTGGACGTGATGGACACGGCTCCTCTATCTGGAAAATGTTTTATCATGAGTGGGAATCATGCTCAGAGTAGATTATCGTCCAAGTCAAAGTGCTGGAGTAGGTGAAGAAGACATAGGAAGGAAGACATTAGAGCTGTAGTGTACATAGTAATGATAATAACAATAATAATAAACTTTATTTATATGGCACCTTTCAAAACACAGTTAAAAGGTACAATAAAAAGTGAAAATGTTACAGATGAGAAAACGTTAGAAAATAATTAAAAGAGTCTTTAAGATCAGAGCTTAAGTAAATAACATAAAAATAACAAGTTCAGGCTGAATTCAGACCCCAAGGCCAAAGAAACCACACCTATATAAATGTGTCTTAAAGAGAGATTGTATGGAAAATAAAACAAAAATAACAGGGATGAAAAACATAGACTTTTCTTCTGGTGTTTCCAAAACCAAGATATCGTCTCAGACAGTCAAGGCCCTTATGGTTTCATTTTTAACCCGTTAGTTGAAACATAAATTCCTCAACAGAGCATGAAAGTTGGGACTAGAGCCACAAACATGTGACTTGCAATGATGCTTAAGCAAAAATATAAATCTATCATCATATGCCTTACCGCTGTCCCATTACTATAGTTAGTGTCCCAAAAGAGTGGGAGGCCCAGTCACCTCTGGCCCTCAGCCGGGACTGTGGAACAGCGGGCAGGGCCGTGATGGGGACCTCAGGTTTTCGACCGAGCGCATGTGGTGTCAAAAGATCATAAATGCGAATCCAGAATGAGCCCTAAAAGTCAGCAATAAAACATTACAATTAATTTCTAAACTGAATGAAGAGAAGCTAAAAGGGGAGTAATGGTCATGTTCAGCTGCATGATTATATTCCTACAGGGGCTCATCAGGAGAAAAAGAAATTGCTCAAGATATGCTAATACGTTACATGGTCTAAAAGCCTGAACTCAGGTCTTGTTTTAATAAGTTGTTTTGGATACCATCAAAGCACTTTTCAAATTTCATCTATGTCCCTCCACTAATACAGAAGAATGAACTTGTGACATGACAGTTGTGTAAGTTTCATTTTGATGAACTGTGTTTTGTCATTTGAGGTTGTCTTTACATGTTAATATCTTCTGTTGTAACTGTGCTAACAAAGTAATGAAATAATAAGAATCAAATAGGTGATGTGGACTGAACACTTCATTGGCTGCTGCTGAGCTGTCAGTCACTTACAGGCGATGTTGACACTAACATTTAGATAAGCCTTTTGTTTAAATCTATATTTATTCATTTTAATTCAACCTTTATTTGAAGTTGGGAGTACACTGAGGTAGAATTCATTACAATATAACCGGAGTACAGAAAATAAATCATTCCAAGCATCTAAAAAAACACAATTTAGAAACAATACAATTCAAATACTGGCAAAAGCAAAAGCCTAAAGAATAAATACAACATTACATTTAAAGCAACTGAATGAGACTACATGAAGTGCAGCTGAGATTAAAACGATTGTCAATGCAATGAAGCTTTAGTTCCATGTTGCAGGTGCATGATGTGAAAAACTGGATTGGCTCCTGCAGAGTAATCCAGTCGTTTGGGTTCACTGAGAGGCCACATTAAAAAAACTGTTATATACTAGATCTATATCTGATTATTACTGTCGAGTTTATAATCAGGCGAGGACATAGATGCAGATGTCGGTGAGGATGGGCAGTGCAGGAAAGAACGTTTTATTAAATAGGCAGGATTACAGTCTCTATTTGCAGGGATCCAAAACTCACACATGGAACACTGGGGACCAGGCAGGAGAAAAACTGAGCCAGGGACACACAGACTAAATCCACAAGGGGGGGCCGGGATAACTGAACACAGGTGAAACACGTGAGGTCAGGAGCAGACGATCACAAGGCGCTGAAACGGGACAAAGACGAGAAATAACCAAGAGACACCCGAGGGAAGTGGCTTCAAAATTAAAAAAAAACAGGAAATAAACTTTTCAAGCAAAAAAAAGGCCAGAAAAACTCCACAAGGAAATAACAAAAGACAACAACTGATATAACTAAAGTCTTGCAAGAGTTCTTCATCTGGGGCTGAATCATGATTAGATTTGGTTTTCTATATCCTTAGCTTCTCTTGAGGATTGTTTTTTTTTACTAGTTTTGTTATTATCTCATGTTCCTTTGTGTTTATGTTTCCTACGTGTCACTTTTCTTTGTGACTTTCATACTGAATTCTTACATGTACCTCTGGATTAATAAAGTACTTATCTATCAATTTGGCAATTATTTTCCAAAGCTTATTTGCATCTTAAAAACAACGCAGATTTCAATAATTAATTGCCTGGAGACATTGTGGTTACGAGGCGTTCAGTGCAGCAGCAGCGTCGCTGGTTTGATTCCAGCTGTGGACTTTTGTTACATGTTATAATCTTCTCTCTCCGTGTTTATCATGTACATATATATGTAATTCCACAACCTACAAGTGTTTACTTATTTGCCTGACAAAACGTTTCCCTTGACAAAACCGAATAATCTGTGGTTGTCAACGGAATCAAAATAAAGTGACTTGTGTGTTGAACAGAGGAAAAAGCAACTCTGCTTTACTGAAATCATCTTTATTCAACATAACACACTGTCAATAATCAGTGCATCAGTAAACTGAACATCATTTAAATCCTGAAGAACATAATATATATTTGAGGTTTGGTGGTAAGAATGAGAAATGACACCGCTGCTCTTCATACGTGTCATTTGCAGCCAAAAACAACATATATATATATATATATATACTGCATATAATATTAAGACAAACTGAATAACGTTTCAACAGAGAAGGTGATGTGCTGTGATCTCTTCACTGAGTTATTGCACTGACGCTCCCCCCGTGATGGGAAACCTTGATTGTAGTGAGGAGGAGAACGTATTGTGGCAACACAAAGAAAATAATATTAACACTGACGTCAAGGCTGAGACATTTGATGAAACACACACGACAAAAATAAAGCCATGAGTGCAGAGGTGTTGGCCACACATGGATAATACTGTTAAACTCACATGCGCATGAGGTGGAAGCGATAATTGTGTCGTGAAAAAAGGCAAACTCCACACTCAGACTGGTATTTTTGGACTCGTGCGGAGGGGACACGTCTCCTCCTCGACAGATAAAACACAGTCTGGATAGAAAACGAGTTGGGTCCATTGAAGAGGAAGTCAGGGGAGTCTCCTCGGACTGGGCCGGTCCTCTGGAGGATGGAGAGATGACATAGTGCAAGTGGGAGATATAGAAGAAGAGAGGAAAGAGAGTTTGGCCTCCACTGCTCCCTCACTCCCTGCTGGATCACTCCTCACATCCCACCTGAGAGCACAGATGGGAAACCATCATGGCTCCGGCTCCTCTTCCTGAAACACACAATCAGCTGCTCTCAGACCTTTGCAGATTGTCTCTTTGGAATAAAAAGCAATTAGAAACAGAAAGGTGCACAGGCTCAGGGGAATTCAACCAGCATCATCTCTGCAGTTTTATAGTTTTATAATATATGAATAATACATTTAATAGTATTATAAGACCACAACAGAAACAGCACACGCATCATGTGAGACGTAGGGATCGCTCACCATTGTCCGGACACCGGGGATGCAGGAGAAACACAACATCCCGTGTGCGCCCATGTTTACCAGCCGCCTGTGTGCAGGAGCCCTCGTCCTCCTCCTCCTCCTTCATCCTCCTCCTCCCCCTCCTCCTCACAGCATGTAGATGATGTAGGAGAGGAAGACGAGGCCCATGATGGCGAAAAACATCAGCATCAAAATGTCCATCATGGTGGAAATGGTGTCAGGCGGTGGAGGTGCGAGGAGGACGAACAGCAGCCGGTGCAGGAGCTTCGGCAAAGATCGGCAGTGTTCGGAGGGAGTCCGCCCGACCCCTCCCCCCTGTGACGCCTCCTGCTCCAAAACCGGAAGTGAAAGGAAGGATCTGTTCCGGTTCTGTTTTATTCCAAATGCAGACTCTCGCCTAAAAAGTTCACATTAAAACTGTTTGAATTAAAATCAAATGTTTTACTTCAGGCACCAGAATGTGACATTTTGAAGGAGTTAGGTACAGGAAGACGAAAAACACCTGACATTTCACTAAAGGGCGATTTCCACCATTTTCCCCCCAGCTTTATTTACAAACATTGCTATTATTAGCCCAACACAGGAAATAACCAGTTAACGTGATAGCGCAGTTAAATGGACATATAGATAAATAAATATTAGGTATTAGATATTAGTTAAGGCATTCATTATGTCAAAAATGATATATAACATAAATGTAAAGGAAAGAAAGAAAAATAAAACAGTTTATTGTTTATTGCGAAATTTGACTTCGTTGCATATTGTAGTTTCTATTAGTTTTACATTTTTGAGATTTATGCAGAAATCCTTTGAAGTTAGTATTGTTTTCCATTCTGCAGATGTTGACGTTATGGATGTTATGAATTTACCAAATCATAAGGTTAATAATAAAGTCAATGTTATAGCTCTCATCTTAAAAATGTGTAATAATATTTTAAAGCCTAATTTGACACAGATATTAAATTAACACAATTTATAATCCTTCATTCCAGTTTGAAAAGTCATTGAATGGATACAATAGTCCACTCTGAGCAAGACCAAGTTTATTGTTCACGTGTTTTTATTTCTTTATCCTTTATTTAACCCAGAAGGTTCCACTGAGATACAACATCTCTCCTGTCAGGGACTCCTGGTGAAGATGAGCAGCACTGAAGTAAAAGTTTCAAATATAAACACAAGGAGGCAAAAATACACGCAAAACACACAGACAACCTAAAACACAGCAACACGATTAAAAATAATTAATTATAAAAACATAAGAATCTGTGGCTCAATGTTAAAACAATGACATTGAAATTATTTTAAAATCCTTTTAAACAAGTTGCTTATAATGATGCCATAAGATAATTACCTGGAAGGTCTAGTGCGAGTCAAATTATGTGGCTGCAGGAATCAATACTTTTCAAACTGTTGTTTATTCAATGAAAATGAAATCATCCTGGTATAAACAAATATTAGGTTTAGCACTTTATGCTGCCAATCTGAACTGCGGAGGCGTTGGTGCAGTTGTCCTCATGTTAGACATGAATATTCAGATAATTTATTTCTCTTTTGGACTTTCGTATGTATTTTAATCTATGTTGTTTTATTTTACTTGGACCCTGAGTCTGAATAATTAACCTCATCATGCCAAGTTTCTTGCAGCTCATTGAAAACATGTAGTTCATTATAGCAAAAGGCAGATTTACTGAGCTGTTTCAGTAGTTTAGACCTGGAGGAGAACTGTGTCAATGAGGCTCAGTAAGAGGGCAGCTGCTCCAGACTCCTCCGCACCCTGCAGGTTCAAGGATGCTAATAGTTTGATTAAATACAAATTTGTCAGGTAGTTTGTGCAACTAAAACAAAAAAAGTGAATTCACAGATGGTCTGAAGGATTCAAACAGAAGACGCAGCACAAACAATAGTCTGAGAAAAATGACATTTTATTGAATCTGCAGAATCATAAGTACAATTTGAAGTGCTGTAACAGGGCAACAGGAGATGATATCAGGTCCTTAATTCTGAGGATGTATTCAGTATGAGTTTTGAATACATGTGTATGTCAATATGCATATGATATCTTTATTTTTTTTTTATTCAAAAAAATAACAAAATTATATCAAAAACAAAAACAATTTAAGATGGAATGCACAAAACTGGTCTGAAGGCTAAACCTGCCATTGTGGATGATATGATTTCAATCTGCAGAGTCTACAGTATATAACCAGTATCATAGAAGCAGAGGATGATTCATCAGAAGCACATGAGCCTACGATGGAGGCTGCAGGAAAAAAAGAGGGATCACGGCAGACGGGTGGACAGGATACTAGACAGAAACGGAATGGAAACGGGATATGATATGTCGTTACGGTTCAGTAGATGAGTGCTGCAGAAGCAGAAGAGCGGTATTTGGTGGCAAGAAGTTAACTTCTGACTAATATCTGGGTCAGACAAAAAAAAAAAAAACTTGCCCTGCCTCACAGGCTGGGAGATTGAGAGTGAGATCGCTGCCCCCCCAGCCGCACGCGCTTGCATCATCCCACGCACAAATTTGACTTCGCCTTAACAACTCAACCCTGAGCCTCACTTCCAAAACACTTGCTGTCCACTTTTCCATTTCATCCAGGCCAACCCACTGACATCATCAATCCGCAGGTGGCTACCAGTGTGACCAGCTTTGTGATTTAATTTGAGCAAACATCAGCATTAGCCAGGAGCAAGAATCATGTCACTACAAGCAAAAACCTCAAACTCTCCAGTTTACCCAAGAGAAACAACATTGAGCTCTAAAACAGCTTTCTGTTCTAGCATCTGCTTTGCAAGTACGTAAATTCATCCGGGTGTCAATAGGGGGTTAATGCACAACACAGGCACACATACTATACAGTGTGTCCATCCATTTTGTCTGGCAACCCATTAACCACTTTGAGGTGGAGTAATCATTTTTATCAGCACTGTCACAATTCATCACATTAGAAAGATGCAATTTTTTTTGAATGAATGTTCAACACCAACTGACAACTTGCACCACACTGAACTTTCTCCATGAGTTTTGAAAAACACATCACCTCCCCCTCAGCCAAATTCACCAAAATAATATGAACTGCTATTTTCTTTTTTCTTTTTTTTTTTTATCTGCAGGCAAACCACTTCCCCCGAGCACCATGACCAGTAAAAACATTTCCCCTAACTTAACTTTATGATACATATATAATTGTACAATGTCATCTAGCTACAATAGTGAGAGCCTTGTTTGTTTTAATAAAGCTGAAATATCTCCAGGCCCCTCCCACCCCATCGGAAAGCACACCGCCCTGATCGCTCCATGTCTGTGACAGTCACAGTGCATCACACGGGAGGATGAATAAGCAAGGAAAAGGGGAGGAGGTCTGCAAATCGCATTATTTACACAACTGAGAGATGGTCAAATATCTTTTTGAAAGTCTGATAAGGTCCTCACAGAAATACAGTATCTAGAGTGGAGGAAGGATGTAGCGTTTGTGTAATAGCCAGAAACGTGAACGCTCAATTTTGTGATTTGAGACGACCAAAAAGTGGTAAATTTATGGCAGATTTCATCGGTCGAATATCAAAAATAGTTTGGGATTCACCTGCCGGATGGACTTTAAAAAAAAAATCTACCTTTATGGATGTTTTAATGACCAGCGCATAAAATAAAATTCTCTTTCATGTGTTTTAAATGCCAGTCTGTAACTTTACTCAGGAACAGGTTTAAATGTGAGCATATTCGGCCGATTTCTCCAATGAGTCAGCTAGGTTAATCCCACGACTGATCAAATGTGCGGGGGTGCACACGTCAAGATAAACTCCTGTTTCGATTCATAAATTGGGCTGCTGGTTGCATTTATTTAACACACCAATATTATTTTTGAAAATAAGCTTCTCACAATAACAAGAAAAGATAAAAGGAAGAACAGCATGAGAAAAAAAAATAAACATTTAGCACAGCCAAGGTTTCACCAGTTGCTCTCGACATTAAATGGAAAAACAAACTGGAAAGTTCACTCAGAAAAAAAACAGTGGATTAAATTTAAAACAAAAAAGATAGAGAGTTGTGCTTGGCCTTCTGTTTCAGAAATGTTTTTCCTTTGATGGTGATTTCATAGCAAAAAAGGGAAAAAAGACTCAACTTGTTCCCATCTCGTTTTTTTCTTCAAACATTTATCACCAAAACTATGTGAGGACTGAAGGCTGCAAGTAACAGGAATAAACATGTATAGACGATAAATGCACAGCCACTGAGGTGATGTATTCAGTTCGGCTGCAGAAAATGGACTGATGACGTCCCCTAACTTTGTCCCTGATCCCTCCCGTATAACCGTCACACTCGTGAAAAGGCAACAACAGGAGGTGCTCTTCAGTTAGGCTGCGATTCCAGTTTCACACAGCTACCCACAATGCAAAGCAGAATGCGAAGGTGGCCTCTTTGAGCACACAATGGCAAAATGTGTGTCAATCTATAAATATATTAAAAACCTCTCTGTTAAGACTGATAACCGGCTGATTGGTGCAACAGGGTTAGAGGTTAAGGGAATGTACAAAAGTCAAAAACATGGAAGAGGATGGCGGTCGTCCAAGTGGAGACAGACATCAGCACAGACAGACAGAAGGACAAAAAGAGACAGACAGATAGAGGGTGTCTGTGGTTGGCAAGCTGAACGGTAAGAGCAGAGAAGGAAAGCAGGGTGGGGTGGGATGGGTTTGAGTTCTCACATGACAGATTAGGGAACAAGAGTAAAATTAAGAGAAAGCGGCGTTAAGATGAGATGGCACTGGGCTTTTCCTTTCTTTCTTTCCCTCCTTTTCTTTACCTACTCCTTTTTTTTTCTCTCCCTCATTTACTTTCCCTCTCACTCAGATGGCCTCCACGTAGTTGGCAGGCAGCATGCCCTGCTGGCCGGTGCGTTCCACGCGCCCGTACATCCAGCCCTCGTCGATCTGATGTACGTCCATGATCACATCTCCGTCCACGAAGGACACCTCATCCTCATCAGCAGCAGCATAGTCGTACACGGCCCTGTATCGTTTCTGTGGACACAGACATAACACAAAGATGTTCAGTCAGAGGTGCCTATCACTAAAGTTACAGCATAAAATGTCTTAAGTCTTTGTAACCTTTCAGGAACTTATTGTCAACAACATAACCATGTTAGTAACATGGTCTCTGCCACATAAACAATAAACTATCAAATATTATCAATGATTATCTGCATTATTAGTTGATAAATGATCGCCTCAAGGGAGGTGATGTTTTAGCCCCGTTGGTTGGTTTGTTTGTTCGCAGCGTTACACAAAAACTACTTAAGATTTCTAAGAAACTTGGGAGAAAGATGACACATGTAGATACATTGGCAGAGGTATGTGGGTTTAGTTGTTTTCTATAAAAAAATCAGTCCTATTATGATGTATTGAAGCCCAAGTTAATGTTTTCAAATATTTTAACTGTATCCCAAACTATTCAGTTTTCTGTCAGCTAAGTTCAGGAAACCCATCAAATATTTACATTTGAAAAGATAAAATCTGTGAACTATTGCCATTTTTGACAATATACGTAATTGATTTAAAAAGGTGTAAGGTGTATTTTGCAATATTGAGAAAATTACAACAATATCTTGGGACACAGGTTTTGAATATATGAAGTCATGCATCCTGCAAAAGTCATTGGACAGTGGAAGACCTACCCCAGAACCGGAAGCTGGGCCGCCAGCTGCCTGGCCCACTGATTCACAAGGAGCATCATAGTTGTTCTGAGATCCTGCTGAGGACTGGAAAGCTGCTGATTAAACAGAAAGAAAACAAATGAATATGCAGGGAACTTAATATCTCAGAGATCTGACTCACAGGGGTGATGCCTGGGGATTTAGCCGCAAGTGTTAAATTTGTATTCGCTTATTTTGGGGAGGAGAACTGAGCTTTGATTGCATAAAGCAAATGCCTGCTAAAGCCAGGTGTATTTACTGCTGCCTGCACTGACTGAGAGGGTGAAGAATTCAAAAACATGGCAAGTCAATACATGCATCCAGTAGCTCTTGATTTCACTGTTACGCAACCATGTGAACAACGACTTTCTGTGTTGAAGTGTAAATAGGGCAAGTAACACAAAACAAACTAAGGGTCCACTGGTCGCTCAAGGTTTGTAACGTTTCCCATTTTCATTACTTCAAACTTGCTGAGCTTGAGCAAACCATTTTTGGCTTGAGGAATGAATACAACAGTTTGTCTGTTAAAGTTCAGATTACACAAGACTGTGAAACACAGCATTTTGTGCAGCAAAGTGACTATTTACAGCCGAGTGGGATGAATGCAGACGACGGCGGCAGTGAACAAGTTACGACCAAGATCCCCGAGTGGTGTGACAAGGTGACCAGCCTGGTGAGCTCATGTAGCCTGTGGCAGCAATAAAGCCACACACAAGGCAAGGAGCTTAAAGAAAGATGTAGGTGCAGCACTTGTACTTTTCTGAGAAACCCAAAGTGTTAAAGTTCTCCAAAAAAATAACACGTTTAATAGTGCTATCCATTTATACAGATGGTTTGCTTTTACTTTGCATTCATTTTTCGATTTTCTTGAACCATTTTCAAAACGTTTCCCTCCCACCGTGTACTATTTTTCAAAGCACACCACACCCCTACGCTGCTACTGTTGCTGCCTCTGCCCAGTGCTGAATGTGTGTTTTAAAATTAAATAAATAAATACCTGGGCTGTGGCCACTTCGGGGTTGTGGGACATCTTTTCCCACCTTAGCCTTCTCAAAGTCCTCGTGGTACTTAATCTGCAAGAGACAAACAAGAACGGTGTGAGCTCACAGAAGGAGATGAGTCCATACACCTTCAGACACACATCAGTGAAAACCACTTGGGATGATATTTCCTTGAATTATTTAGTAAGTGCATGAATTTATTGACATTAATGTCACATTTTTGTGTCCAGTCTTCGGAGTTGTAAACAAGAATAATTCCTTAAAACATAACATTAATAAACCAATTAACACAACCAGCACCTGGATAAGCAGCAGAAAATAAATACAATGATTAAAAAATGAAAACAATGTCAATTTACTTAAGGTCCAGGAATACATTTTTGGTCTGGATGACATTTTCGAGCCAATTATTGCCAAAAAAACAATTTATATGTAACATTGCTGCCTACAGAAAGCTAGATATTTTTAATACATAATATTGTTAAATATAAACTTTTATAGGACTGTTGAAAACCTGTAGACACCCTGCCAAGAGCTTTAAATCTACAGGTGCAGTTGTTTTTCCAGGAAGCTGTCACAGCATGTAGTTCATTTTCTATCCACCAGAGGGCTCCCACTTGTTCTACAGCTTTCCTGTTCTTGTGGTGTTAGGTGGGGCAGCAGAGCCTGGAGAAGCAGCTCGACACTGACAGGAAGTGACATCTCAGCAGTGGCCGGAAGTAGTGTGAGGTCAGAGTAGCATAGCAACCGCCACTGACATATTAAAAAGAACAGGTGAGGTAAAAAACAAAAAAAACAAAACAAAAAAAAAGGGAACCCACTCTAAGCATGAATGCTCGGTGTGAGAATGAGCCGGTTAGATTCAAGAGGAAACACAGAGGAGGAGGAGGAGGGGAATCATACGACTGCACACACTTAAATCATTTATATTACAACTACAGCAAGTGTGAGTGAACATTTTGCTGAAAGCTTTTTGAATCTGAGTCATAAACTCTAAGTTCATGATCCTTCCACCTCCCGAGCCGGTGTAACAAGGGCAGCATTCAGTGCGACAACATGAAACAGGGCCACTCTGAGGAAACCGACCGACTCTATGACTACACTCAATAACCCGCCCCCTTACTGCCAGGGCTGATAACAGACTGACTCACAGTGTCTCCGCTCCAGATTTACAACGCTCGATTCTGTCCCCGCTAAATGAGCCCACTGTGCCAGCGGCATTTTCAAGGAGTGTGTTCACAGACTGGACGGGATGACAGAGTGTTAGTGCAAGAACAGTGAAGCAAGTGACTGAGAGAACACAGTGGCTGTTCTGGAGTGCAATATGCTGCGTGAGAGTGTGTGAGGGAGATTCATTTGGCTTGTTTTGAGTGAGCACGTCAAACAGATAACGTGAGTAGCAGAGTTTTCAGACACAAACTCCATAAAATGTCTGGATAATGGGGTCCGGAGATTGTGAGGATGTCACATATGAAGAAGGGAGCAGGAGGTTGTTTGTGTCAGACACATTCACGGAGCTTTCAGGTGAAGTGTGGCCCCTGGGTAGATCATGCAGGAGGCAGGACGTGATGCATATATTCGGCTTCAGATATCAAATAGTTTTGTTTACGTGATCATCACCAAAAGCTGTTGAATCTCATCGTCTTTCCAAGATGACATCATCTTCAGCGTGTTCTACGTGTACAGCACCTCTTTTCTGTCCTGAGATATTCATATTCTTTTTTTCCAGTTTTGTGTCTGTCCCGTGTTCAAAACATCAACAACATGCCCACTCACTCTCTGGGAATTCTCAGGACATTTTCCTGCTGTATTGAAGAGTTTTTACAAGGGACCTGGCAGGAAAAGCTCCGGAAGAAGAACGCCCGGAGCAACTGACTCGGACATTTGCGTTCTCACTTACAGCCCCTCCGGATATTTCAGTAGAATATCTGGAGTTCAGTGCATGTCTGAAAGAGCCCAGGATGCTGTTCAAATAAACTGGAACCTGTTATTTATTTGTTGGTGTTTGACAAGAGGACAGTGAAGGGAACGAGTGACACAACGGACATTTTGCAGAGGGTGCTGGCTAAACTGGTTTGTTTCTGCGTGTCTGGGAAAGAGAGCAAAGGGGGAGGGGGACGTTGCATTCATCTGTAGCGGTTCTATCATGATTGACTGTGAATGACGGTGAATGATTGCAAGCAGATGTCGTGTTTATCGGGATGACTGATGCGCCCACGATGTGCCCAAATCAATCCTGCCATAACGCACTTGTTATCTTGATGTGGCTTGCCTGTGCGCACCCATAAATACATGTAATATATGTGTGTCTCTCTCCATCCTGCAGATTTCCTTGATCTCAGTCACACAAGATCTTTCATCGCATGAACACAGCAATTACCCATCACCCTCCACACTAATTATACTATTAGCGAGGCCGGCGCGGAGCTGGTTATTTGTAACAGTTGTATGTTTCGTGTCTGAGCGAGGGAGTTTCACATCAAAATAAAAGGCTTTCGCTGCTGACTTAAGCAGTCTGGGGATGCAAGTTAAGTACTGTTTGCATTTATACATCGCTGCTCTGTATTTACAGAGAAACTGGCAAATCAATAACGGGAGCTGAGGGAAAGACGAGGGGAGAGTGGAGGAGAATGGTCTGCGCAAAGTGATTTGAGGAGAATTTATCAATATAAATGAGGAGTGATGTGAGCAAGAGGCGAATGACATTGACTGGTGTCGGTGAGTAAGTGGGAGGAAAGATACTCTAAAAAAAAAAACCAGCCAAAAAACAGTAACTTAAAAAAAATATGATAAAGCTTGAGATTTTCATCTAGTGAATCTCTGTGGCCTGAAATGGAGGTGGTGCAGCCAGGACTGCAAAATAAAGGAAACAATCCACCCTTAAAAATAAAGCAAATCTCCGGGAACTCCTGGTTTCTATTGGTAGTTTTTTTTTAAGCGCCTAAAACAAGGAACTTTGCAGAAAAACCTGCTGGCCCAGTTTTAGTTTGAAAACTTCAGGCTGTGTTGAATGGACAGACAAAAAGAGAGAGATTTGGCAATGATGACACTGTCATCCGCATTCACTTCCTGATTTAGTTATCATCAATTCACAACTCGCAGAATGATTGGGGACACCGTTGCAAACACTTCGCCCCTTCTCCACCGGTCAAAAACATTAACACCCTCTTACACCAGGCCTTTGTCTGCAATGGGAATGGATACAATCAGCATTCAATCCCGGGTCGAATGATTCGGCAGCAGTCACGGGTTTTAATGCTACATTTGCTGTAAAAACGGTATTATTGTCAGTAGTAGTTAAACCTTGTCGTCGATTCAGGAAAATAATGTGCCAGTATTGATGGAGATTACTTCTGATACAGACCTAAAATGCTGGTCTGGACGGAGGTCAAAGCAGTAATACAAGGAAAATGTATTTGTAAGGATGTAGTCTAAAAGTCCACTTTAAGTTGTGATATCAGCAAGAAAGAACAGGACCCTGTTCAGTGGACAATCCTAAATTTATTGTTGCCAAAAGAGATTATTAGAGACTTAGAGAAATTGAATGGACAGGTGAAGTGAGGGGTGATGCTTTTAAGTGCCTGTGTTGCCGACACTTACGTTGCTGATATTCTCCTGCAATTTCTTCACTCTCTGGATCTCCGGTGTGTCTGCGACCGAGCTGAAACATTTTCCTTTATTCTTCTCAAAATCCTCCCTGTAGAGAACCTGTAGACAAAACACAATCATGTTAGAAATGAAGAGAAGGTCAAAATACACAAAGCGAATCGCACAGCTATGAACAGTTTTCTACGCGTTTGTGTGGGTCAACAAGGAAAATCCAACAAATGCAGCTCAAGTTATTATTTATGGAAACCCTGACCTAGATCCGTTCAACATACATAAAGAGATCTTCTTGCTTAACATGGGAATAATTTCCACTTCCTCCAAGATTATAATATTTGTATCCTGTAGCATCTGTATCTGTATAGTGCAAGTGCTCGAACATGAACTAGCAAATGGATCTGTCCCGAATTTTAATGAGCTGAGTGCTGGCCTAATAAAATATTTTTATAGCGGGAGGAAAATGGTTTTACTGTTGACTTTATTGCAGCTTGACACCATTAGATAACTAATACGAGAACCCTGAAATGTCACCTCCAGTGAAATTAACATTCTGCTAATGTTTTCCCTTGGCAGAGGAGCCTATGTTTAAATTAAATTTGAAATGCTACTATTATCATTGCATTTCAATTTCACCGAGTGAATTGACAATGTTACTCACTACAAAATAGAAGTTTAATGATAATACAACAAGGAAAAAATAAACTGATGATACTGATGAAACCAGAAGAATTATCAACAATCTATACGGAAATCATAATTCCATATAGTGCTACAGGCCTGGTAAGCCCACAAGAGAACCCCCAGCATGTCAAAAAATAAAAGTTAATACCAATAACAAAAAACAAAAAAATCCAAAAGGATTATCAAGTGGTACATTTTTATGTTTATAATGACACACCTTTAAGATCTTCAGTGATTATAGTGGTCCAATTTACATCTTTTACACTATTTCTAAATTTCCGCAAAACATGTTTGGCATTTTGTTGCAGGTATTTTGGTAATTATCAGTCAGGCTGATTCATCCGTTGAGCTCCAGTGACTAAGCAGTGACTGTTGGGAGTGTCCAAATGTTTCTGCAATTCTGGTATTTCCCCATTTTCAGATTTTCTACAGAAAACCAGAACTAAATCACTAATTTCCTATGTACAGAATGACTTCCGAAAGAAATTGGGTGTGTAAGCAAAGTGAGGCTGGCTATATGTATTCAAGTCTTTTGTGGTGACGATTGTTTCCTGTTTGCTGGGGGAGTGAAGGCCTTACATACAGGACGTGGCAGCAACCATATATGGTCAGACTGAGAGGTAATGTGTGGTATGACAAATTGTGTGTGTGCTTTCTAGCCCTCCCACCCTGTCCTGACCCTAAGGGCAGAAGAGGAAACGTCCAGCCCAGGCAGAGTCAGATGAATATCTGAAGCTACAAGATATCCCCCCCCCCCCCCTCACTGCTGAGTTTCTGCAGGTTTCAACAAGTTAAATTCAAGACGTTTTTAGACCATAATGAATTCAATTTAGGAACCTATGTCAAGTACGACAGATATGAAGGAATATTAAAGTCAGAGTAGAGAATAACCCTGTAAACACCACTTTATTTCACAACTACAGGCAGAGATCAATCTATTCAGTTATCCATTCCACATTGGTCATATTTGTAGTCTATACTGTCGAATTTCGCTGTGGGTGTTTTTCCGGTGGTTTGTAGGGAGTTGTTGACTGTTGTAGCTTTTCGTTGTAGTTATGGGCAAACTTGAGGCTACAGGGCAGGTCTTTTATTTCGTCATTGAGGTGTAAGTTCAGGTTTTTATTATTGGATTGGACCAGAATGACCACTGGTGTCTCCGGATGATGATGTTTTTAAAACATTGTTTGAGAAAGTCAGAGCAGAAAAAGTTTGCTGTTCCTCACTGACTGGGCGCCGCCATGATTGATCTCACGCATAACGTCTTGCAGACTTTATTTTTAACCCCAAAAAACGCAGCCACGCATTCAGCCCCCCCCCCATCGATCTCCTCGGCACACGCCATGACATTTCAACAGTGACAAATCACCTAATTCCTCCTCCCCACACCGAATCCTTATTCCCGCCTCCATGGCGACTGCGCCAATATCAACGCACTCCTCCCATGAAAGGACTCTGCCTGCACAGCCCATTACCAGCACACAAAAGCTTCATCCCTCCATCCTCTCCCACAGTGTCCACATAATGTCTGACACTGCTAAACAGAGTGCTGACCAATCCTCCTCTCGTCTTGTGATGACGATGGTGTGTGCGTGTGAGAGATATCCGCTGTCATCCATGGCATGAAGTCCACTGAGAGATAGATTGAAAACTATAGATGAGCTTCATTCCATGGGAAATTATACACGGCTCTCAAGCCTGCGTACAAAGATAAGTCATGGAGAAGATTAATGCGGCCTCGACCCATCTTTGTCCTTCATTTGTGCTCCGCTCCCATCAGTCAACGAATTATCCTCCCCCTATTTTTATTTCTCAGACCTTCGCCTTTGTCTTTTTGGATCCATGCAACAGCTTTTTCTCCTCCTCCTCCAATCATGCTTCTGCTTTCTCTTCCCACCCACACTCCCTCCTCTAGCGCCGCTGCTTTTTCATTCATTCATATTTTACTGCCTCAACAGCAACAGAGGCAGACATCCCATAGAGCCCATGATACTCGTTCTCTCTGCATCTATTTGCATTCCTCTGGCTTTCCTTCCTCTGGGGATTTTACTTTTATCTCTTCCCTTTTCACCCTGAACTCCTCCCTCTCTGTGTTGGTGCCTTCCTGTCTCTTCCTTTTTTTCCACGCTCATGTGCGCCTCATTGCTCTCCCTCCTCCCAAATTTGCTCTCCCCAGTTTTCTCTCCATCTTGTTTCTTTCAGTTTCCCCCGCAAAGTCTTGTAATAAGGTGTGACAAACCTCTACCCTGCTACCATAGCAATAGGTTTCCCGTAGCAACGCAGCAGCAGCTGTGGCGAGGGGTTAGACGGCCACAGTTATCCGCAAACACTTTCAACTTCCTTGCAAAGTGTACAGCACAATAATACTGTGATAGCACAGGATCATCACAGTGCAAGAGGCTTCTGTTATATTATCTTAACAAATACACAATAACTACATATGTACATATGTGTAAACTGTGTGCCATATGTTCAATTTATATTTTCTCACATTCCTAACCCATTCAATTTTGGTGTGGATCCGGAACAGGGGGCTCATCCAGGAATTGTATTTCACTTTATTAAACACTACAAGATTAGACATTTATTGACATTTTCACAATAATTACTGGATCTTGATGAAAAACAAAATCTGTCATATTTAGGTGTTCTTGATTGAATTTAATGGGAACGTTCGGCCTTGGCTGAGGTATGCACTTGACTTAGTGTCATTCTACTTAAAGTCTTCAAAAACGACTTTCTATACTTTCTTTTTTTAAAGAATATTTTATACTTTGTTGATTATTTCCTGAAACAACTAAAAACACAAGAGTTGTTCTAGCTTCTAATCATGTATGACAACAGAGTGAATATGGTTAGGTTGAATGAAACACGCAGGTTGAATACCTTCCTTCAAACTTGACAGGTGGCGTTTTAACAGCCCACTTTCACCATTTTATGACATTTAATGGGCAAGAATATAAACAGCAGATTAATCAATAATAAAAAATCATTAGCTACAGCCCTATAGAGAGGAACGCCTTGATCATAAATCCCTTTAGACCTACTTCCTTTAAAAGCTTTAAGTATTAGAGGAATCACAGTTTCCTGTCCACTCAGACCACTGCTCTCACACAAACAGAGCAATGACACTATTTTTGAATCACGATCGCATTAATCCTTCCTGTCAAACAGACATCTTTTGTGTATTATAAGCTCATTTTGAGTCAACTGTTTACAATTAACCATTTGTATGACCACCACCCCCGGGTGTTTGGTAGAGAGTTGTTGGGAGGGGGGGGGCTGTTATAACACACAATCCGTGTAGAAAAACACCATCTGTCCGTCAATCCCTTCATCATTTCCCTCCGCGTATGACCCCCCACCCCCAACCCAATACTCGACAAATCCCCATCTTGTATATACACACACACACAGAATAATATGTAGTGTTATGACACAGACACTTGGATGACTGATGTGCCTTCTTTAATAAGTCCCGCCCACTCCATGAATAACTCTCTCTTCTGCTGCATGATGTGTAAACAGCTATTCACCACGGAGGCTCCCCTGTTCCCCATCGTGTGATTAATGAGGCTGAAAATGGCTGAAGTTGACAGCAGTTTGTTTTTTTCACATTAAAAGTGTGCAATCATAAATGTGTTACGCAGCTGTTTCTGCAGTTGTTTTAGCGATCACACAGACAGACAAGTTCTTACGCCGCAAAGAAACTTATCTCAGATATTAAGGCATGAATAAGAGAAGTGAAACCTCACATGACAGCCATCAAAATTGATGACACTCTGCCACTAGTTTTCCACCACATATAATAACATTTTCTACTCACTCTATCTGGGATTTGTTATTCTTCCTATAACTGCAGGAAGCCACAATGGGAAAACGTTGTTGAAAGTCTGTCGGTGAGTGTAAATCTCGCAGAATCTCTGTCGGGGCCGTCTTTATTAAGTCAACACATGGCCCAGTTCAGACGGATATTTTGGTCTGATGAGGGTTTTTTTGGTCTCTCAGAATATATTTCGGTCTTTATTTTAGCTTCAGCTGGAGCAGCTAGTGATATTTTCTTGGGGGTAACAAATCAGATCAGGATGGGAGAAAAACTCTATATGAATATTTGGGAGGATCACTTAATCAATAAAATTGTATTTGTATAGTCCATATTCACAAATCAAAATTAGTCTCATAGAGGGCTTAACAAGGTGCGACATCCCCGGTCCTCAACCCTCAACAAGTGTAAGGAAAAACTAACAAAAAAAAAACTTATTAACAAACATTTAAGCCTAAACTTGCTAAAAAAAAATGTACAGCTGCAAAAGATGCAGAGAAAGTAGAAGTGCAGTGGTAGAGGCCTCGGTAGCCCTGGGTTTTAAGTCAAAATGGTATAAAAAGCACACAATTTATCGAGCTATAATCCAGGTTGAAACCCCCACAAAAAGGCACATAAATGACAGTCATACACATACTCAACACTGACGGAGGCTGTTGAGTGAAACAAGAAGTTTCTTTTCCAGACAGAAATTGTACTGGTTAAAGAAACACTTAAATACAGGTATATATAGCTCATTTTTGGGTCCTAGCATTCTGGAGGATGGAGTCTGTCAATGAACAAAAGCCAAACATAACCAGCCAATCTGATGGAACACAACCAATGCTGTGCACAGATCTACATACATTTTTCTTTTCCAACCTCATTTTGAACTGATTCAAACACAGTATATCCTCTTTCACTGGGCTTAAACTTAAGCTTTCTCCTGAGTATATTTAAACTAAAAAGCTCAATATGCTTATATTCAGTGTTAAGGACATTAGTGTTGCAATGCTTTCCTGTGTAACGATTATTGTGTTTCATTGAGTCATGTAAGGAAATGTAAAGTATTGCGAAACTCATCCAAGTCTGTCCTATTTGACAGCTCCATACTGCTATACTTTCCAATATAATTTAAGGTGTACTAGTGTTTCAATTGACTGAACCACACAGGAGTGGCACACACAACCTCTCAAACAAATACATTTTTATTTAGTCTTTATAACATTTAATGCATTATGACATTCTATGGCCATGGACCATCCAGCCCTCTCTTCGTGTCTCCTCCTTGTCCATTGTGAATCAATTTCGTGCTTGACTTCTCAGGTGTGTCTTCAAGTTTGAGTACGCACTTATTTTTAATGTTTAAACTAGGTCTGAATTAGGCTGATAAAGTTATCAGAAAGTTGACTTTGTGGAGGCACTTACTCCAAGATAATTATTAGGGTTAACTCAAGGTTTTTCAAATTACGCACATTGTTTTATTACCTCGGGTGGAACAAACTGTGTAGCTGGAATTTGGGTTAAGGTTAATATTATGTTTGGTTACTGACTTACATGGCTCTGCATCTTTGTCTGCTGTTTGAGGCGGAGGTTCTCTGGAGTGTCAGCCACAGCGGTAAAATGTGTCTTGGGGTAGTGTCTGCAAAATAAACACACAAAACAGTAAAAAATGTCAGTACACCATAAACATGCACACAAAACATACAAGCAGATGCCAGCTTTTACTCAGTCTCCCACTGTGACGCTCAAGCCAAGACTCCCAAGAAAAAAACAAAACATAACAGTGCGCAGTCTGTGGCCCCGTAGTGGGGGCATTTGTTATTCAAGGTGGTCTTGAGGTTGAGTTAGAAGCCCCTGTAGACAAAAGGCATGTCAGTACAACACACAATGCTCTGTCAGTGGGAGCCAAGGTAGTCAGAACGAAACGAGGAAGTGCAGGCAGGGGCTGTGAGTGGGGGAAGAGAGCCTGAAGGTTTCAGAGTTTTGGCGGAGAGCCATAGCAGGTGTGGAAAAAATATTAATGTTAAAAAGCTTACAAAGCACAGGCACACACAAATGTGTGCAAACACTCATGGGCACGTCCCTATAAGGGATAACAGGAAGAGAAACTGCATGCAACAGACACAACAGGGTCAAAGAGACAGTGGGCGAGTGTGAATGATGTCATGGGCAGCCCCCTTAAGCACAGCATGAAGGCAAGTCTCTTTTCTGAATGGATTCTGGGAAATTTCTTGACAGTCGCGGACCAATAACCACCCGACCTCCCGCTGCTCTGTCTGAAACAAACAGCAAACATAAATGTACTCAAGTAAGCTGAAATGCACATCTTCCACGCAGACACGCAGGCATGCAGCATGCAGTCAGAGCATCATTCCAAAAGCCATTCATCACACGCGTACTTTATTGATTAGCTAAACCGCTGCTGTGCGTGCAAAGCCTAAGGCAGTGTTTTTATTCACTGGAGGCTTCTGTGCCCAAGAGGCCGTGAGGTCCACAAATAATGGTGCCTGTTAGTTCAGTGTGGTCCTTAAGGCAGCAAAAACACATGGCTCAAATCCAGCAGGAGAGGAAGAGCCCTCACAGTTTATCTAATACGGACTGCAATTCCCAGCATGCTTCAGGGCACTGGGTGACCTCAAAAACCTTCAACCACTATCCGTGCCTCTGGGTAACCCATTTAGGCAATGTGTTTACTGTTTCCTTGACAACATAGGAAACAAACTGTATCAGCACTCCTCCTGCTGTTATTATAGGATGTAAAAAAATTAACAAAAGGATTGTGGTTGGCGTATTTTACAAAGTTATAAAAAGAGATGTGTCACTTTAAAGAAACCCCAATGATAATGTGAAAGAAAGGGAAGTGGAACATCAATGCAATTACATCAGAACAAGAGCAGAAGTTGGTGATGCATAAGAAACTCAAGCACTTGAATCCTGCTAGCATCCACCCAAAAACATGCAGGTCTGTGCACACTTTGTTTTCACCACTGTTAGCACTTTTCCTGAAAGGGTAACATTCAGATGTGGTTGTTATCTACGTTAGCAGTCAAGCATGCTAATTAAACTGCAATGCAAAATAATTCAAATTGTGCTCCTCTTTCATCATTGTAAATGATCTAACCATCTAACTTTCATTTTATACAAGCACACCTACCGCTTCAGATTGAAAAGATCCGTAGTTACCTGTTACATCTTAAACAAAGGTCTACATTAATCTCAATTAAAAGATTTTGCATGCGCTTATGCAGTTTGACGAGGGACAAGATTTGGGGCTGGAAGCCTTCTGGTTTCTGTTTCTAGTTTGGCCGATCACATTTGAAAGGTTTTTGGTGCATGCAGGTTAACACTCTGTGTGGAGCGCAAAGAGCAGAACACAATGCACAAAATCCGCTTTGAATTTATCTGCATTCATGTAGAGATAACTGTTAATTTTTGTGTTGTGTGTGGAAAAATGTTTGACTTGAGTGAACTCTACCAGGCTCAGAGATTATAAATACATTAAAAGACACAATCTTTATTTTTCTAATTCTGTGCAGGGCAATGTCAAATATTATCTATCTCCATTGATCAATGATGTCAACCCAGTCTCAGCTTAACGGAAATATTGAGGATGCATCCTTTATAGTATTAACGTTAATTGATGATTTACTGGACAAGTATGCACAGGTATGATATGTTTTTATATATATCATTTAGTTGAGTCTGATGTCCTGGATATCTGTATCAAGATGATCTCAACATAAAGAATAAAATCTAAATTTCTAGCTGGCATATGTGTTGTACTTTTTGAGCACTCATAGTCACTGGCACCGTATCTCCTATTTCTTGACAAATTTTTCCTGATCCAGAGTTGGACACTAGTAATATGTGTTAATTTTACTCTGGAGTTGGGTGTGTCTGCTCTGTGGTGAAACACACTTCCTGTCACTGAGCAACACTGTGCTCCTGCTTGTCTGAAGCAGAGTCAGTCTCAGTCTCACTCACTTAAGGATTGCTACACAAACATACAACACTGTTGTAGATAAGAGCTTTGTGACTCAGTGAGGTCTTGTTATGTGTGTAACCATGCTTGTGTTTTTATGCATCTCTGAGACTATGGATGAATCACAAGAAGGCTCAACTATCTGTCAGGTTGTATAACAAGGTAATGAGTCGCAGACAAGAGTGGGTGACATGCACAAACTCAGTTAGCCCTGTGAACGCAAAAAAAAGGGTGTGATCAAAATGGAGGGGAGGCGCAGCTGGGGTGTAGGGGTGAGGGGGGCCACGCATGTGTAATCAAATTCAAAACACACGCACACAAAACCCGCCTACTGTGCATGAGGAGAGGCCTGTTTGCTTTGTGGGATCAGGAGATGTTGTGGCCGGCTTGACCCTGTAAGACCTGGAAAGGTTGTAATGCATTATTCAGATTAAACATGTACATATCAAATCAACTTAGCAAGGTAAGTGACTGACAAAAGAAAATCTGAACACAGACACACACACACACACACACACGGAGGAAGGGTTAAAGAAATACACATAGTGAAACCAAAAGCAGAGATCGCTGCTTTACATGGCAGGAAGAATTCATCTGATATGTTCCTGACTAGGCATCTCTGCTGGTCACCTTCCAAAGAGAAAGAGCCCTTAAAACAAAAGAAAAGTACAAGCATTGTCACGCCGCTTGATTGGTTTGTGATTAACAACTTGTCAACAAATTCGGTTGTCCGTAATTAAAGCTGGTCTTACACTGCAGGAACCGGTCAGCCATTAAAATAAACGATAAAAGTAAATCAAGACATTTGTGACAAGTTTTAATAACACCACATTGATGTCCAGATAAATATCAGTCATTAAGGCAGTGTCCCACCAATGTCTCCAAGGGGAAATGAAGAATTTACCGTCTACCTATCTGCCCTCCTAAATCTCCCACAATCCCCTTCTGTGACTGTAGTATCTAATCAGGGACAGGATTCTCTAGGAGGAGGTGGGTGGGAATACAGTGAAAACAAACAAGACTTTTATCAATTTAGAAGGCCAAATATAGAGGAGTAATGATAAAGTAGTTATCCCACAGAACAACAACAGAGAACGTAGCCATCTTCATAGCATTCCTTTCCTAAAGTGGGAGGCTCTTCCCCTGTTATTGTTTACTTGAACATGGCTTGTTTTAAACAAACGGAAAGAGGCATAATAAACAGGCTCTGACGGGCCTTGCTCCTGTTCGGCGCATCGAGCGGAAGGAACATCTGAAGCAGGGACAGGAAAAGAAGAAGCTGCTTTCGTCTGTGGAAATAAATGTGATAGTAGGATGACGCTGTAGACAGTAAATGCTTTGATGCAGACATGAAAGATAGCAAGTAGGGACAAGGTCACAAAGAGATGTTACACCAGAAAGGAAAAGCAGGTAGGACAAACAAAAGGTTGTAAGTAATGCATAACATTATCTTTGGTTTAGGTTATGGATTGTATGTAAAGATGGACAACAGTGACAGCTTCTTAAAATTGAAGACAGAACATATAGATCGCACCCTGGTATCAGGCTACAGTATAAACCTGCCGACAACATGTTATCAGATGGGACAACATTATTATTACATAAATAATGAACAATGCATACAGCTCTCTCTGTGTTTGTTGCCACTCTTTCCTGCTGCTTCTACCCTAACTGACTCTACCACAGCAGCATGTTGGCTGTTGTCTTCCTCCTCTTCTCCTGTATCTCTCTCTTCATTAGCTACAGCTATCTTTTCCTGACCCTCTCTTGCTGCTCCAGCTGCCACAGCAGCACTGGTTTAAGTCTGGAAATATTCAAAATAGCTTTCCAAAGTGTGTTTTCTTAAGACTCTAGGTTTTCTCTTTTAATACTTCTCCTCTAGTCTTCGAGACTAAAAATACCATGCAATATTCATGTGGATTGGAGGCAGCAAACATTCAACATCAGAGTTAAAGAATTAACATTAATGTTATCCACTTGCACGAGCAGTCGATATCGACTCAGAGCAATGTCACCCATCTTCTCTCTGGGGAAACACCACAACCAATTGTATCTTTACACCAGACAGCAGCCAGGCAAAAATGTAATTTGGATGCACACATCGGACAAGAATACAGCCCAGCCAATTTATTGTTTGGTCGACAAAAAATGGCCAATATGAGCCTTTCATAGACATAATTTGTTTCCCCTTTTCCTTTTAAAAGAGTGTGTTTGTCAGTCTTTTTTTCTTAGTCATGTTGTTTACTCCAATTTCAGAAACAATTTCTCTTTATCATCAAAATGCCAAATGCAAAACAGCTGACCACAAGATAGCCTACAACCACAGAGTTTCCACTAGGGTAGAAAACGACAATGCTAAGAATGACGTGGCTTGATTTACTTCTCTGGCAGTAAAATGCCATTTCAGAGGCAGAAAAAATGCTTAAGAGCTTGTCAGAACATGAAGCAATGCCTTCTCTCTGCATTCCCTTTCAGAACATGCACTCACTCTGGTAAACACACACACACACACACACACACACACACACACACACACACACACACACACACACACACACACACACACACACACACACACACACACACACACACACACACACACACACACACACACTGTAAGTAATGGGAGAGGAGGATTCCATGGACTCCTGATGAGCCTTTAGTGTGTGAGAATGTGCTGGAGCGAGAGTGGACATGCTAGTTTTCAGAGTGTCCGCCTGTGTCACTGTAGAGGAACTTTAGGAATTTCCTTTGTTGATACCCCCCCTTTCCCCCCCCGAGGAGGAGGCATAGAGGCACTTTCCCACACCACATATATGGGCCTTTTCTCTGAGGGGGGAGCTGGAATAGTCACAGATAAACAGCAGAGGAGGGAGAGAGGGGCCGTAGTTGGGTTGCAACATGCACACACACATTTAGAGAGTCCTATTTCAGTTTGTTGACAGATTAAACACTACACTCAGTGTCTTTGAGATGATGGCTGAACCAGTATGAAACATTAAATGATGAGTTAACAACTTACGCATTGCAGTATGGCTTCTTCTCGAAGCCTTTGTAATTCTTCATGTTTAGAGTCATTTTGCAGGTCTCGCAGCTGAAGCATCCTTTATGCCAGTACTGTTGAAAACACAAAGACAGAAAGCACAATGAGTGGTGTAGATCAGGAGACATTTGTTTCACCTTATCTCCACAAAACCTTACAAACACAGGAAAGCTAATTGTGAAAAAGTGAGGCCAGGACTCATTTCTAATCCCTCTGGGTTTCACAGGGACAGAAGCTGCAGACAGAAAGAATAGTGACCGTTAAAAAGAGTGTGTGGAAAAATATGAAGCAATGTGGAAACACAGAAGTTTGTGTACGTTTGCATGAGACAGTTACACAAACCAACTTCCCCTTTTACTCAAAGTTTAGTTTTTACAAGTGGATGGTGTGAACGTTAATGGTCAAACCGTAAAATTTGTGATTGATGAGCATGTATCTGCATTTTGCAGTCTAATCTGTTTGTCAATTTTTACACCCTCGTTATTTGACCGCTAGCAAATCCACCTCTTGATACCCCTTCTGTCATCTCTGCAGGCCTTCATGTTCTCTACCTCGTCTATCCATCTTCTAAGAGGCTGTGCCTCTATCTTTCTCACAACCCTTCCTCCTACCCACCCTCTCGCCTCTTTTCCTTTTTTCTCCTGGCACTCGGCTGATCTGCGGCCTGAGGGTTCAAAGACGGATTGAGGGAGGGAGGATTGGCGAAAAACTGGAAGGAGGGAGGGAGGAGACATGAAAGGAAGGAGCTAGAGAGAGCAAGAGGAAGGGAGGCAATGCAGGCAGGGGAGGGGTGGGCAAGAGAGAGAGAAAACACCAGAATGTGAAGCAATGATCTGGCTGCTCCTGCCATCATCAAGGGAAGGGAGGGAGGAGTGCAAAGACATGGAGAGGGAGAGAAAAAAATAGGAGGGAAAGAAAGAGGGAGTCCTTGTTAACATGGCCTCAGGGTGCTCTGGACATCCCTCATTCTTTCACCCACTCTTTATCACTTTCTATACCAATTGCCCACACACAAAACACTAATCTTCTAAACAAACGACACGGAACAGATGATTCAAAACAGAGGATAAAACATTAAAGTATAACATCACTTTAGCAATAAAAACATGCAGGATGCAAGTTTGATTTCACACAGGCTTCTCAGGATAAGAAGCCAGTAATCATAACAGAAATCTATAATACATAATCTATAATTTTCTTATGTGTACAGGCCAGCACTGATTCACAGCTGGCTATATAACACTGAGGTTTGTGGAAGCTACAGATCAATAGAAGATGCCATCATGGCAGTGCTGTGTTTGGAAACATGACTAAACACACAGCACAATGAGCATTTCACGTCAGACTTCGCAGATTCCATTACTGAATGGCCAAAAATGTGGCTTCAGGCTGATCTTAAGAACAGTTTTGTCTGCTCTGTCTGGATGTAATGGACCACACAGAGTGGTATGCTCTGAAAACAGACGAGAGTGTGTGTGTGTGTGTGTGTGTGTGTGTGTGTGTGTGTGTGTGTGTGTGTGTGTGTGTGTGTGTGTGTGTGTGTGTGTGTGTGTGTGTGTGTGTCATGGGTGTTTGTAGCTGTCGGCCAACAATATTGTACCAAGGTATACAAAAAAGAAGAAAAAAAGAGCAGCCTCACATTGAAAACCGAGGACAAACTCTGAACTGTGATCCGGAGCCAAACACACTGGGCCAAGCCTTCGAATGCAAACTCCTTATCCCACTACAGCCCAATCGAGGCCGGAGGGAGTTGCAGATGGACACTTTGTGTTACTCTTTCCATTGCTCTCCCTCTCCATTGTTCTGGCTTGCACTGCAATAGCAAATCCCTCTACAAACAACAGCATACAGCAGGCAGATTCCATTTCCTGTAGCTTCAGCTGACTTGCAGCTGTGGTGGCTGACATCTTTTCAGGCATACTGTCCGTTACTCTCTCCCCAGTTTGTCTAGATCTGTAATGATGGCAAAACTGTGTAATACCATAGTCTGTATATAAAGACAATTTATGTGTCTACAATTGCTGAAGCTAACAAAGCTAATGTAGCTAAAAATGTCCTGACATCTTGCAGTTTTGATGTCAATTGGAGTCAATGAGCCGAGTATGGACTTTGATACGTTGTTTCCCAGAATAAATATTGACCTGTGATCTGTTCCAGAGACCAAGTGCCAGCTGAACTCCACTGTTTAGCAAACTGTTCCGACCAACCCGCTAACCCACATTCCATCAGGACAGCCCTTGCCACCCTTCCACCTCCTTGTGGATAGCACAACTCTCTCAGGTGACCTTGCTCAAACCCTTAGATTACCCAGAATACCCAGCAGACAGCTCTAAGGACACACTGGGAAATGAATGCTCAGTCCTCATTTGGAGGTAGGCAGGGCTGCATTTGTCCACATTTGCACCATACCCTGAATATCAAACAAAGATGTGGGTGAGAGAAAGAGCCCAAAAGTGCGTTAGAGAGGCTATCCAGCACTTAACCTAGTCCTGCTCTAGGAAAACCTGGCTCTTGGGTACCGAGGCGGGATCTGGCAGTCGGCTGGAAAATGAGGACACTGCAGAGACAGAGCCCTAGAAATAAAACACTCGTGAAAAAAAACCCCGGCACTGTCTTCCTGCTTCAGCGCAGCTCAAGGGCACATGTGTACGCGTGTATACATGTGTGTATTACTGTATGTAGGTTATATGTCTGTGTGTGTTATGCATGCATTTCAGATGCAATCCAAGGAGCCAATCAAGAGCAAAAATGCTCAGTCAGCCTCAATGCTCCATCTCGGTGAGAATCAGACAAGTTGGCCTGGACAAAAACCCTGCAGCTATAGGGAAGCCACAATTTCAGACACCATGTTTGCACAAACAGAGGGATGTTTGGTGATAGTCTGACCAAGACTGTGCTCTCACTTACTACAGACTGATAGGAAACAATAAAGTGTCCAACTTAAGTCTTTAAAAGCTCCAGGCCTTTTGTGTCAACAACTTCTTATGTCAGCATTAGTTTGTGATATAAACAGGGCACATTACTCACTCAGTTGTTCAAAAGCAAAACATTTACAAAATGACAGTTGTCATTTGACTTTTACTGATAGAAAAAAGGGATATTTCCTATTTCGAATTTCAATTAATTGATTAGTCGCTTTTTTTTGTTTCCTGCTTTTGATTAAAAGAAAGTACTTACAAAGATAAATTGATTTCCATAATAGCTACCATCCACTATTCGACTAATAGTCGCAGTGGTAGTTGGATATTTTGGTTGGGTACCAAAAGCCGTTTTCAGACACGACCTGCGGGTAAAATCCAGAGAATTGGCTATGGAGTTTGCCCGCAGTTTGCCTTTCCTACATTCCCAACGCAGTGGGAGGTTCTCTGCCCAGACAAGTTCAAAACAGCAACAAATCCTGCGCATTATTCAGGCGAGTGGTGGAGCAGTCAGGTGCAGCAGACAGCGACAGGAAGTGACGTGTTAACTCCGTAGCAGCAGACAGAGACAGGAAGTGACGTGTTAACTCCATAGCAGCAGACAGAGACAGGAAGTGACGTGTTAACTCCGTAGCAGCAGACAGAGACAGGAAGTGACGTGCTAACTCCGTTGCATATATCACGTGATTTTCTTGACAACACACAGACAGCGGTGTCTGCTTTTATCACCACAAACTCTCTTGACACATTTGCCGGTGTTTTCTATGTGTGTCACCACTTTTTCACCTGGAGATATTTGTTTTATTTTAGTTTTTTGCACCTGTTGCATGTTAGAACCCCCCACTTGCTAGCGGGGCTCCCCTGCTGTGTTCACAAATCAACTTCTCCTGGATTTCTACGGACATTATACTACGAGGCCAGGAGGATAAAATCTGCAGGAACTGCGGAGCGTCTCACTCAGACATTTGCATTCACACATACATCTCCTCCAAAGAAAATACTGAGGAACTGTGGAGTTAAGTGCATGTCTAAAAGCATTTTAAGTAGCTTATAGAACAGACCGATTTTCAAAATCTTGGCTGTTGTTATTTTCTTTATTTTTCTAATTGAGAATTTCTGACCAAATCATGCCATTTATAGATTTTTAAAAAAGGGTATCTACACAATCAATAACCCGCGTTAAATGGATTTGAATGCTCCAGTCCTCTGGTGATCACCACATTAAGCAACAGAGGAATTTAGTGCCTTATAGCACTGAAGGACATCCCTTGGGTTCCTGTTGAAGTCTGATATCTCTTGGTCAAATCAGTAGCAATTAACTTCAGTCTAAACCACTTTGTTTTCTACGTTAGAGGCTGATTAGGGCCACAGTTTGAAATATGCAGTGATGACTCTTTGATTGAGATATTAATTGAAACCAAGTATTGGTTAAATAAAACAAAAACACCAGCAGAGACTCACGCACACAGAGTGGGTCATTATAGCCACGTGTCTGTGCATGTGTGTGTTTGAAAAACTATTCTTGAGTAAGATAAAATGCCTAAAGACAAAGCACAACATCTGGCTAGTGCTAATAGAGGAACCTCTTCAGCCATCAAAGCATGTTGGTTAATTATAAGCCTACCTGTTGCCATTCATTTCTACCAAAGCCAGGGGCAGGAAGACATACTATGCCTAAGTAGAGTATGCACTCAACACACTTTCTGAACCACTCCAGACTGTGATGTGCACATTGTAGCATGCATACACACACACGCATGAGTCCAGGTGAAATGTCAAAACCCTTCTGCCTTTTCATAAGACAACATATAAATAGACTTTACAAAACATCCAATCATTTTACAATTATAGGGACTAACACAATATCTCCGACTTCCTTTCTATAACTCTTTTAAGGCAGTGAAACAAAGAGTCCAGATTTTTTGTGTGGGGGGTAAATGTACGAATATATTGGGGGGGGGTGGGGGAGAACATGTGCATTAGTTCCTTTTTTCTGATTAAAACATGAACAAAGGAGAAGTACCTGGCTGCACACTGTGCTGATTTTGATGGTAATTGTGTGTTTGACTGTGAGTCATCTAAGCAAGGTGGTGGCTGGACAGATTCCTCACCTCTTTTTCTCATTTGGACAACATGAATCAGCACCCAGAATAATCTGGCTAAATATAGAGACGCTGCTAGACGAATTCCTCTAAAACTGGGGTTAGTGATAAAGTGTTTGCAGGCAAATGTTCCCCATTTAAATAAGAATGCCTGCACAAAACTGTTTAGTGCTTAAAGAATTACAACAAATGCATGAAGCCAAAAGCTTTGGTGATTTAAAATAAGACATTTTTTAACTTAATTTCACAACTGTATACTTATAACATGGGGCAGCATGTTTTAAGCTCCTTCCTACAGTTGAGATTGTACAGAGCGGCACCACTTTAAAAAGGTCTGACCTTTAACCCCCTTTTCCAGCAATTTCCTGGGATTGAAAAGCAGCAGCACAATTGGGGCTCACATCTTAACCAGAAATCCCACATTGAAACCAAATAAGACAAAGTCTGCTAGTTGAGTAATGAAAATGTATGGGCGGAAAAGTACACACACCCAGTATATATCATATAACTCAGTGTGAGGCAAATGGTGTATGAAATCTGATTGCTACACTCACTTGTGCTAATGGCAACTGTGTCATAACATTTGGGATCATGTAAACCAAGATGTGCTTCCACTGCTACCAACCCAACTACATCTCTACAACACATCTTTCAAAGTAAAGAAGGAATCTGTTAATAATATAGTCAAACTCCCTCCTGTAGTGGATCATTCTTATAGTATAACATCACGGAACAAAAGCAAAGCAGCAGAATAACTGAAACATGGGTTTGTTTCTTGTCTGCAAGGAACATTCAGATGAGAGGTGGCGCCTGCGTAAACTCAGACAACAGTGTCCTCTATGTGTATAGTGCACTTCTTTTTCATCCTGACACTATTTGTATTGTTTTCTTTTTCCGGTTCTGCGTTCGTCATCAATACACCCACTTGCTCAATGAGATTTTCCCCATTTCCTGGACATTTTACTAGGGAACGAGCAGAGAAAGACCCAGAAGATGTCCGAAGCAACTGAATGGCATTTGCATTCTCATATACCACTGAAAAATGTTCAGACTTCAGTGCATGTCTGAAAGCAGCAGCTTATGAGACCTGGTGCCAAGTGGGAGATTGTTTCATAAAAGCTATGATCTGAAACAAGCAAAATTAGGTCTTGCCTCAGAGAGAGAAAGAGAAATAAATCCAATACTGTTGGTAAAAATAAAATCTAAATATTTAGACGTTGCTAACAAATTCAAGAGCCAAAAGACATCTTCAAGAGCCAGCGGCAATATTAGTACTTCACATACTTATTAAATGGATAAGCTGTCATAACATAGTCCGTTTCTCACATTATTTATAGACCTTTCATAAACCCACACTCACTGATACAGTCACTGATTTACAACCCAGGAACCACTTTGTAATCTATGACATAATGGTACATATTTCACAATAAAATTATAATTAATCATACGCCGTGATGTACGGAGGACTGCAGTTCTTTACCTGCAGAAAGAAACTGCAGACATTACGTGCAGACAGCCCATAACGATAGTAAGTAGAGAGACTCTCCAGCAGACACAAGTGTTTGAGTTAGAGATGAGTTTTCGCCTAACCACTTTACACAATCTCTCAATTTATCTCGGAAATACACACTTCCTGAGTGCAAAAAAAGGTTATTAATCTTAAAGTGACACACATACAAATCATTTCACTCCTCCAGACATGACGTATTAACCCAAATGTGACAGCTTTAGCTGGTAAAGTTTGAAATTTAGGCACTGGAGAATTAAAATGGTGTAGGCTTTGTTCCTACTTCCTTGTTACAAGGTTTATTGGATGCAGTTCAACAGTAGTGCTCAACTCAAGTCACAAAAGCTACTGTGACATATACAAGCCTTTAACTAGAGGCAAATATGCAGCATCTAACTCCTTACTATCAACAAGCATTTATGTATTGAGGGGGAAGCCAAATAACGAGGCAAAACCTTCACCGACAACAGCCTCAACCTGAACAGCCTCAACCTGAATTCACTTCCTGTCGTTGCATGTGCTCGGCTGCTCGCTCTGGGCCTAGCCCTGCTATTAAAGAATGAAGCTGACAGACCAACAAGCCTCTGTGGCTCAGCCTCGCCACAGAGGTATATTATAGAAGAGGACTGTCAGGTAAAAGCTATTCATGAGTGGCTGAGAATACCAATTCAGAAGCTATGCACAAAGTCTCCTGCCTTCACCTGAGCTAGCCTAGCACGTGGAAAAATCCCCGGCAAATGTGGCCTCGTCTGCGTTGAACAAATGAGAATGGCAGTGTGAGTGTGCTTCGGAGAAGGAAAAAGGGGAGGTTGTTTTGGCGTGTCTGAAGGGGTGAGCGCTGATGCGGAAAGACAGCAAAGACAGACGCCAGGCTACTCTCCTGAGCGTGGTTCAGAGTAGGGAGACAGCACAGCGGGCCTCTGACAGAGCACGTTTTATGGGAGTGTCTGTCTGCTGGAATGCACTCTGCCACAGGCCACATTCCCCCAGCACATTCAGGGTGTACTTGTGGCAATTCGGTTCTGATCATCGATACCAGCCTTTCGAACGGGCTAAAATGACGTGTAACGTTAGTGGAATGCTTGTGCACGAAAGGAGGGTCTCTGAGATAAATCAATTCCAGCCTGGAGCAGTTTGGGGAAAACGTTAGTCATGGTGCATTCAAGAACACATCACTGCAGAGGACCAGTAATGCATCCAATCAAGAGCTGATGTTACTTTAGATAATGTGCTTTGTGCGCTCTTTCTCCACCTTCTCCTGTCTGTCAACCCCAGCAGATAAGTACGTCTCAACAGGGATTGATTTTCTACAGCCATTCAGACGTCCATTAGACAAATTATCTACTTGCCCCAAGCCACACTTTAGTAAAACTGTGTAAACATGCCTGTTCATAACCTGGCAGAGAAGACTCCATCCAAGTAAACCATGTTGCATTTTGATTCTTTATCTTGCTGCAAAAAAAAAAAAATACAATCAAATTGCAGCAGCATGAAGTCAATGCAATATGATCACCTTCCACTCCCTCAAAGCTCGAAGGTGTCACAGGAACCGCAATCTGAGCTCAAACTGACGTTCCCCCCCCCCCATGAACGATGGTTGGACTGTGGGTAAAACTGATGAGATTAGCACCTCGGCTGAGATTAGTCCACCACGTTTGACTGGCAAACTGATCATCCCTGACATGGATTAGCCAGCGAATTGGACACAGACATCAGTCCACGCTGCTTTTAACAGCGGTAGACAGGAAGAGCTTTGTTCTGGGACTGTGGCGTTTCCTCATAGAGCTTGGTTTCGTATACTATGTGTGGGGTCAATCATCTTATTGCGTATTTCTTTATGCGGAAGGTGTGAGACGTTCTCAGTCCGTTTTCTTGAAGGCAGCGGTGCCAGCCAGGCCCTGCCCCGGCTGTCTGGAAGCACTGAGAGGCGCTGGTTTGGGCTAAATCTGCCTTTAGCCCCCGTCTTGATAAGATAAAAGGATACGTGTCAAATAAAGAGTGTTTATAGTAGTATAACCCGCATTAAAGGGTGCGTGTTCGATTCGGGTCCACGCTGTTTCCCCACCGCCTCCCAGACGTTAGCTAGCCGCTAGCTGGTTTAGCTAGCGACATACCTGTCCTCTGGTGGTGGGTGTTCAATTCATTCACAAAAAAATACGTGCCATTAAATGCGAGCAGGAATAAGCTCAGTCGGCGCTCCGTGAGGACTGGGGGTGGGGGGGGGGCATACCCGGTGTTTTGTTTAAAGGAAGAAGAATAGAAAGTAATGGACGTGCTCGTACCTTGTCAAGACAGTTCACTTTTTCCGTGGGGTAAACGACTCGGTTACATCTGCCACACAGCGGATTCATGTTGGAGGAATGCTCTTCGCAGCGAGTTAGCACGGAAACCGCCGAGGATGCCGGGTCGTGGCTGCCTGCCGTCGGGTATTCAAGTCCAGGAATGCGAGCGGGCCACGGTGTTCTCGGTTGTGACGGGCAGCGGGACCGTAAGGGGGGGGGGGGGAGTTCGTACGAATCAAATCCAGGAGGCTGTTGTTGTCGTTGTAGCCGCACAGCTGGCTGTCAGTCCACTAACCAGACACGGAAAGCGCGCTCCCGACACCTCCCCCTCCTCCTCCTCCTCCTCCTCCTCCTTCTGCCTCGCTCTTCCTCTGCGCGTGTCCGAGCAGAAAGGGAAGAACCAGTTCGGGAGGTTTTTTTTCCAAATGTTTTCACACACGAGAGGAACATGTCGGGAAATCGTCGTTTGACGTGATACTGTGGAAACCGCCGTGTGATGCGCGCGTTCGCACACTCTGGGTTATGCAAATCCAGGTCGGGCCTCATTCGTGCATGATGTGCGTCCTCGCCCCATCTGCGCTCACATAGAAAACTCACTCACTCATTTGTTTGTGTTGCAGGGGGTTTTCTTTTTGAGGGGGAGGGGGGACTTTACCAATGCAGTGATCTCAAATCACATTTTTACACATCTGCCACGTTCACCGCACGTCCCACTGGACGGCCGTGTCCATGCGTTTGGTTAGGGTGACACCTGCTGGCCAAAGGGCTGTACTGAATCCTTCCCATACACCTCTGGAAAGATTGCAAGTTCATTTTCTACAATCCTTCAAACTTTCTGTGAACATCTCTCCCAAATTACAAATTCAACAGACACTGGAATGAGATGGCTGCCATACACGTGGGGATGCAGATTTAAGGCGAAGCTAGTGTTTGCGCTTACTTTGATGGCATTTTTATGGCACTGTTGGTATTTTCTCTCCTGCTGCTGTAAGATTGTATAATATTTGTATATATCTGTGCAACATGAAGTAAAACAAAAACACAAAATCAAGCTCATGCACCGTTGAGGAACTGTGCTGTTCTCACAAAACAAAAGGTGGAACTTAAAATGAATAACTTCTCCATTAAAAAAAAAAGCAGGGAAGGGAGACTGACATAGCATTTATTTTTATAAAGTGTATAAACAAGTTGGAGTCCAGCCACTGTTTATTCCAACAAAGATATAAAATGAAAATGAAAATCATTCAATATCAAGCCATGGTTCGCTGTAATCCACCAATACTGTTTTTATCTGCAAAAACTGCAAAAAAAAACAACAACCATAAGCTGAATGCAAAAATTAAACTGGGTTTGAAATGTGAATGTGTCGTTGTAAGAAATCGGTTCAATGCAAATATCCCCCCCAAGTCTGTATTCATGCTTTCATCATGGCCCTGCTTCAACAATGCTGTCTCTCTCATGTCCTTCTCCTTCCACTTCTGTGTAGCCTGGTTGCTGCTTCTGAAACTTCAGTGAAGGCCAGAAGTTCCTGCGTCGCTTTAAAAGAAAAAAAAAGTTTGATGAGGAAATTCTGTTTGTCAGCAATAGCTTGTCTCTAGTTGTAAGTGTGGGGCATTTACCTGGATGAGGTAAAGAGGTGATGCAACCGCAGGATGGCAGTTGATGTAGAGAGCAACAAGTATCAGAGCCAAGAGCAACACGAGAGCAGCTGCTAGACCTGCTATCACTCCTGTGTTTGGAAACGCTTCGCTCCAGGTTGAAGAATCTGGCTTCACATCTGTATCGAGGATGAAGACTGCCGGTTTTTAAAAACACTGTTTCTTAACTGTAAAGGCAAATACAACTGTGAACTCACCATTGCTTGTCTTTAATATATGATGTTTGGTTTTATCTGTAAGAAGAAACCAATGATTTATTTCACGAATATAATGTTATATGGCGAAAAATGGTGTAACTGTGCAATAGAAATTATGAGAGAGCTTTATAGTATGGGGGAAATGACTTAGTATGGGGGAAATGATGCTTCTCTTTATTATGTTTTCATGTCTAATTTGTGGGGGGGGAATCCAGATAAGGTGGCAGATTTAATATTGTGAGATATGACATTTTCAAACATTTTTGTTGATTTCTCAGAGAATAATTCATGGACTTGGGCCTTGGCGAAGGAATGTGCTCTCTGAGTGCCATTCTTGTTGATATACAAACCTTAATATAGTGGACTTGTATATGCCCTTCAATGGACACTTATAGATCCAGTGTAATGGGCCAATACAAGTTAACGTTGAAAATACTGTACAATATATTGCACTGATGCAGAGAATTAGCTCATCCTCACCATCACTTTTACAGTCTTTTTGTAGCGGAGTCAAAGATGTCACATCCTCGACTTCTGGTGTGACAGAGGAGCTGTCACCTCTGCTGTAATCTTCGCAGGTTGCATCTTTGCTCTGCCCACACAGGTTATAATATACATTTATATATTTGAGTCTCAAAAATGGCAAAAACAAGCAGGTATTCATTCACGATGTCCAGCAGTACCTCTTCTGAACAGGCGTAGTCCAACCAATCCTGCCTGTGTCTATCCATGCCATCTGAACACCTGAAACAACACGGGAGGAAAAATAATCATAAGACGTTGATCCTGTGCGATATTAACACTGCAGCCATCAGTTTGCCTCACTCACCTCTGGAGCACATGACACCAACTGCAACCTGAGGTCTGGTTGGATGAGAGGCAGCGCTCACAGCTGTCATGCTGCAGGCAGGCTGAGCGGAGGGAAGAACAAGTTTGACGGATCGTGTGTTGATGCTGGATCCATGAAACTAATCTTTTCTGATATTTTGCCAATGATTTGTACAGACAGGAATCACTCACTGGGCAGCGCAGTGAACTCAACAGCAGAGTGGTTTGTGATCTTTGTCCTGTCTATCTCAACCCTGTGGTACTCGTAAATTGTCCGCCGCTGGGCCTCTGTGTCAGAGATGTCTCAGAGTTACTAAAGATGTTCACAAAAGCCTCGGATACTGGAATGACTGTATCTAAATGAACATGGATGAACATTATTTCTGACCTGGTGATTGAGAAGAGTTTGACGAGACCACGAAGGCATCAGACAGGCCGACCTTCACCGGATGCTCAGCTGAACCAATCATATCTAATGACTGTGGTATCTAGTAAACAGAAATAAAAACAGAACCCACTTATGCATCAGGAAGAGAACGGTGTCAAAAAAAGTTTGAAAATTTCGAATGAGCACAAGGTCAATGTGAGCATGTTACGTTTCTGTAGCTGAACGAGATGGTTCCTGTTTTGTGAAGCGCAACCTGAAAGGTGAAGGCCCCCTCTGACTCTCTGCCGGAGAGTCTCACCCGCTCCCACTGGACCACAAACACCTCACCTGGAGAGAGCGCAGGTCAAACAGGAGTCAAAGCAAATAGAAGACAGATGTTGAAACACCAGGTCATATCTTACCGTTATCCAGGTATTGCACAGTGGATTCTTTGGAGTGGCTGGGGTCAAAGTTAGCCATTAGAGGTGCGATGTACTGTGTTGTGGTCAGCATACGGTGAGTAATGTCCCCCGTGAAGATAAACCCTGAAAACGTCCAGATGGGAAAATGTGTGAGGCTCGAGTACGACCCGTTACATTGCATAAACACTTTTCCCCTCTGAACATCTGAGCTGGAAAGGTCACTCGAAACATCTGCTAGAAAAGCAAACTGTACCTC
This sequence comes from Verasper variegatus, assembly GCA_026259375.1. Classification (NCBI taxonomy): domain Eukaryota; kingdom Metazoa; phylum Chordata; class Actinopteri; order Pleuronectiformes; family Pleuronectidae; genus Verasper; species Verasper variegatus. The sequence continues at coordinate 7,270,657 of CM048054.1, forward strand.
CTGTTGCTATGGTAACCTGCCTCAGGTAATGTCCGTAAAAGGGAAAGTCAAATGACAGGGCAACCCTCTGCAACAAAAGAGATAGAGGGAATGAGATATTTGAATGTACATTCTTTATGCAACTTTCAAACAAACTGAATCCACAATTTACAAACTACAGGCTCTGATGTTGAGGTTATGATGTTGTTGATCCTGTCGCGGTAAACATCACAATCAGCTCCTAAAGGCGAAGGAGGAGAAACAGCCAGTTCCCATTGGACTGGGACGGAATAAATAAGCTGGAAAATGCTGACTTATCTGGACAAGCTGTACATTTCTCTCACTCAAAGGTCATTTTAATACATTTTAGAACACCACTCTTGCCCACTAAGTAATGTCATCACATATATATATTCAAACATTTAAGTTACAAGTTAAAAACCATAAGAATTGTATTAAATCAACTCCTACTTTGATTCTTTTAGCAGTAACTATTAAGTGTATTTATATTTCTACCTCCACCAAGGAGATTATGTTTTTTTTGTTTGTTTGATGGTTGATTTGTTCTGAGGCAAGAGTACACTAAATCCACTGGACAGCTTACCAGTGAAAACATGGTGATAGGATGTGGTATGGGTCATGAAAGAACCCATTCAATTTTAAATAATAACATTGTGACATTGTGAGATGGGATGTTTTTCCAAATATTCCCTGATTCCCTGAGTGTGTTCAATGTGGTGCAGATCCAAGTAAAAATCCAATCTAGTGAATTTAAATGTGGCTTCATGAGGGGACTGTTGGGTCTTGGCAGAGATATGCGCTCGACTGAGTGCCATTCTAGTTTTTTGATTGGATTCAAATTGCCTGCATGCACATGGGGGGTTGAAGTATATAGAAGAGGAAGACGTATATAATCATATCACATTCACTGTTAACACACAGCCTTGCCAGAGGAGATTACATATTCTTATTATTCACTGTATACCACTGTTGTCTCCAAATCCCCCAGGGCTGAAAGTATTGCTAGATTTGAACCAGGGACATCCTGGATCTACCACTGAAATATAACCCCTGTACCTGCATTTTTCCCAGTCTGATGTAACTATTTTGCAAAGATCTGTGTAGACACAACTTGGCCTCAACTTCACAAAAGCCAAATTATCAGTCTCAAGATCAACAGGCAAATGGAACAAGTAATGCTGCTGGAGACACTGATGAACATGATCGGCCTTGAGTTCAGCCTTTTTGTTTTTCTTTCTAATTTTGTCCGTTTCTAGTCTTGTTTATAAGAACCACTGCTCTGACTGCTGCATGGATTGGATGTTGCTACAAAGTGGAGAATCCTGGGTTCTGTTCGTCGGTGTTCATGCACTATGTATGTTCTGTACTAAAGTGAGCTGAATGTATTGCACAAGTGGCAGGTGTTGGAAAACAGAATGGGTCGAGAGCAGGCAGGTGCTGGCAGCCTCTGGCCCGCCTGCAGCTCGTGGCGTGTTCGAATGCCTTCCAGCCTCTTAGCTCCCCCTGTTTTACTTTACTCTTCATGTTGATTTCCATCCTGACTTACCCTCACACAGAATGTTAGGGAAACATTCAAATGCACTGTACTTCTTTTACAAATGCAAAATCAGCATCTGTCTATGTACTGACTGTATGACTGAATTTCACCAAGGACACAGAAAAGAGAATGAGTTTCATTTTTGATGCATTTGAACACAGAAATTTGTGCTTAGTTTCATTAATTTCTTTAGTTAGATTTGAGAGAAAGTTGGATTTGGCAGCAAACATGGTGCACGAATCACATATATTTAAACATTTTACTGTACAAAAGAGATCATCCAGGATTTCCAATCATATTATATTAAAGTAACTATTACTTGTTTAATTATGCAGGGGGCACCCAGATTTGAACTGGGGACCTCTTGATCTGCAGTCAAATGCTCTACCACTGAGCTATACCCCCTCCTATAATTTCCCATAAATGGTCTGATATACGACCATATGAATACAAATGTCAATATAATTATCAAGTTAAACAACAGTTTGTGTTTCAGTTTGAATTATCTCATTTTATTTACAAACATTTTGAAAGAATTTATTGTCCTAAACACTGAACGTAAGATACGGTTTGACTACAAATTGACTGCATGCTATGTCGTACTCTGTACTATGTCTTGAGTACTTAAAATGTTGCGTACTTAAATGTTCCGTCTACTTATATGTTTACACCAAGGATCAGATAAAAACTGCATTTCAATCCTGTCTATGTCCTGTACATACGGCAGAATTGACCATAAGGTTGACTTTGACTCTGAAAATGTACATATGTATTTAAAAACATGATATTGTGATAAAACCACACACAATAGACCTCACTGTTTGCACAAGGTTGCACTGAGCCGAACCACTTAGCTCAAAAGTGGCTTTAAAAACAGTTGACACACAAGCAGAGCAGCTTCAAGGCTGCATGTTTCCATCAGCTGGGGGCACCTAGAGTTGAACCAGGGAACCTCTTGATCCACAGTGACATCTCGCTGCCTGGCCTCACACATTACCATACAGAGGATAAACATGTATAAATGACTTAGAGAACTTTAATCAGAAGTCCTGGATTGTCTCCTATGAATTTGAAAACATGGTAACTGTGTACTTGCACTTTAACACTGTCTCAAAGATCCTTGGAAAAATAGATTTAGCTATCAAAACAGTACATTTGTACTGGCCTGTGTGAGCTGCTTAGTTTGGCTTCCGTCAAATATTTGATCAGATTGATGAAAAGAGAGTTCATCCAACATTCTTTTCCAGTACAGTGGATCACTTCAAAGACTACAAGTAGAGACATTTCACACATAGCAGGGGGTTCACATACCGAGACGTCTTGATCGATCCACTTACCACTTACAAATGACCATATGCATAAAACATAAATGTCTTACAAAGTCAATCGCCAAGTGACAGGGAAAATTTCTTAATAGCAAACAGGATTGTGAAGGAGATGACCCCTTACACATGAACTGAAGCAGGGGGCACCCAGATTTGAACTGGGGACCTCTTGATCTGCAGTCAAATGCTCTACCGCTGAGCTATACCCCCTACATAATTCATCTGATTGTTATCAATCAGCTTGTTAATAATTTTGAGTAAATATAGATAAGAAGACAACAAAGAAATAAATGTATTGTTTAACCTGTAAATCGGGTTGAATCCTCTCCTGTTTTGTTGATTTTTCTTTTACAAATGCAGTGTAATTATCTTCCTGAGTAAGTCAAGTGCTTTCATACTGATGCATCTGAATACAGAATTTCTTGCATAGATATATTCAAATCTGTTAAGAGATTTGATGCTGAATTCTGCTTGAACAATTACTTTTTGTTTACTGAAGCAGGGGACACCCTGAGTTAAACTAGAGATCTCTCAATCTGCAGTCAAATGCTCTATCGCTGAGCTACACCCGCTAGGAATCACACATCGTTTAAAATGTTTAATGTTTCATATTCAGACAAGTACCCTGCCACTAAGATATACACCATTTAAGTCCTGCCTCCCACTGTTTATTCACTGAATAAAATTGTTTAAAATACATTTAGAAACCTGTGAAATCACTTGTTACCTCAGTGTCAGATTGAATCATCTCCTCCCTCTCTCAGCAGCATCTGTAATCAGCAGCTGTCTTGTCACTTACAGTTCCTGCTGTGTTGCAAGGACGTACATACATGTTGCTAAGAGAGCAGTGTGTTTGACAAGTGTCGTGTCTGTTAAAGACGTTTGGAAAACGTACGGTTCTCTATCAGAGAGTTACTTTATGTTTTAGATTGATTTCCATCCTGCCGTGTCCTCACAAACAATGTTACTTTTGAAAAAAATGTTCAAATGGTAAATGGTCTGTATTTATATAGCGCTTTTCTAGTCTTGATGACGACTCAAAGCGCTTTACGCGCTAGTTTTCCATTCACCCATTCACACACATTCAGAAAGTTCATCTATGGGTAGCACTTTTTCCTATGAGGGGCCATAGAGGGGTTCAGCATCTTGCCTAAGGACACTTCGGCATGCAGATGAGGAGGACTGGGATTGAACCACCAATCTTCTGGTTGGAGGATGGCTGCTCTACTCGTCAGCCACAGCCGCCCAAAACGCAGTACAAATACAGTTTAATTATCTCTCTGGTTGCATGTAGATACTTAAAAAATAAACTTCAAGTATTTTCATACTAATGCGACTGTACACAGAAATGTTGGTCTGTCTGTCTGCCTGTAGTTGGACTGAAGCAGGGGGCACCCAGATTTGAACTGGGGACCTCTTGATCTGCAGTCAAATGCTCTACCACTGAGCTATACCCCCTATGAACATTTTGAATATACTAAAGTATAAAGGAAGACAACAAAAAGACTTTTCAATTTTCACATGGTAACACCGAAATCTATGTTTATTTTCATTAAAATCTGATATGCTACAAACATGTTTAATGAATTACTTAGATCAACAAAAGACTTTCGATCATATTTGAATAATTAGTATCTGCTTTTTAAAGTAGAGGGCAGCTCAGGGCACTCAGATTTGAACTTGGGATCCTCTTGATGTGCAGTGAAAAGCTCCACCACTGAGCTACACCTCTTCACATTATGGATAAAAAATAGTCTGGTATACAACCTTATGAGTTAATCCATTTATATATTTAGTCAGGTTCCAGGCTGGATTATAATATCTGCCAGTCTTGCTCCTGAGAAAGAACTCAGACCACCTTAATATAATTCACCATGCATGATGTTTTCAGAGCCTCATGGATCACACAGATTTACATTGGTTTTAAAAGCATGAGTAATGAGCAATAGCTGTGGTTGTTGGCCTGGAAAATTAGAAAATTAGAAAATCCTATTTTAGCTACTCAAGAAAGAGTGCATGTGTTTTCATGTGCGTGAGAAACTTACCACAGCTTGTTTGTAAGAATTTGACAGAATCCCATGGACTCTAACTTGGCTGTGCCGTACGTCACTCATGTCTACCCATAGTTCCTGTGTGCGCTGGTCCTCGGGGCCAAAGCTACGCCATGTGTAATATTTGCCAGAATCCTCCTTCCAGACAGAAAAACACAGGAGGATCAGAGGCTGCGATGGTGTGACCGCATTCAGAGTGTGTCATACAGTCATTAAGAGTTCACTATGAGCACAGTTTCATCTTTTGCTGTCATATGCGTCTCCAAGCGAGTGGAAAAAAGTAATGTTTACTTTCCAAAAGAGGGCAGTGTTTGACTCCAACTAAAACAAATAGAACTTGTCAAAAGCCCAAAACATAATAAACGCCACAAACCATTAAAGTCAATGGAAACACTGTGGTGCAACCAGGGTGCAACACTCACCACTACGCGTGTCATGTTGTCTGGCAGAGTGTCAATGGTTAGTCCTCCACCCAAGACTGCCCTGCTTATCATGGACTGGCCTGAGGATGACCTCTGAACTCTGTGAGGATGACCGTCACCTCCAGTTGACTCTTCGTGATGCTGTGAGGTCACACTGTACCAATCATCTGTCAGAAAAATCACGAGCATCGGGTTAGCATGCTGTTCTGCTCATTATGTAATATGATGATATACGCAGTTGTATTTTATCTCCTGAAACTCAAAATCCACTGATTCTCTCACTTATTTAAAAACCACACACTGTTGGGAAACATTTCAGACGCCAAATACTTTCTCACTCATGAGACTGATGTTTACAGCTGCGGCTCGGAGCTGGGTTTTGTCAGCCTATAGAGGAATTACATTTTGCTTTTGAAATTGTCGGTTGCGGCCTTGTCAGTTTAAACCATTGTTGAATGAAGTCAGAAACTATACAAGAAACATTTAGTGGTGCTCAGGAGGAGCTGTCAGATCCTAAAAACAATGTAAACCATATTTGGTGAGAAACCGGGATGTGTTGGCTCTTTTCTCAAACCACATATCCAAAGCATAGAACAGAGCCTATGATTCAAAGCCACACTGACGCTGGGGGTTCCTTTTCTAGAAGATAGCGAGTCTTTAGGCATGGGCCACCTGGGTGGTCGCCTGCACAAGCAGCCAGAGGGGCCCCAAAGAGGAGAAAGAGGAGAAATATTTTGTAATAGCTCCAGATCTACTTTTAACAGTCGGTCACTGATGATTCCAGAAGTCTGTAATAATAGCAAAAATCAATTACATATATTTAGCTTCCACAAAACAAGTGCGGCTTCACTCTTTTACAAACACATGAACAAGTTTGCTTTAAGTTTTGCTTTTCAGAGTTTACAGTTGTGCTGAAAATGTCCAGCTCTTCTCTTTCCACGAGCCAGTTGATAAAATGAATTGTGTGCTCATAATGAGATTCAAGAATTCATAGAGACAGACAATCGTATAATATACGCATGGCAAGAAAAAGACATGAATAAACCTAATCCTAAAAATAATTCAAATCAAACCGAACAGCAGACAGGGGTTAAATAATGAATTTCCATATGATCTATCTATCAAATATTAAAGTATTAAAACAATAAAAAATACTCATTATGCAGGATTGTCCTTTTCAAAATAAGTATTATATCATTTATAAATTAAATGAATATTTACATTTTGAATTTAATTGTTTAATAAAATGTTTCATTGTTATTTGTTGACAATGTTTCTATCCAGCTATCTATCTATCTATATGTTTCTATCTATCTGTCGGTCGTGGGTTTGTTTTTGTATTACGGTAATTAGTTGGTGGTTTTAGGTAGATTACGGGACAGCGTGGTGACGTCACAGGAAGTGTATATAAACCCTGGCGCAGCAGCTTCCGGGTGCGGGGTGTCTGTTCTAACCCTAAATCAAGCTCGGCCTCCTGTACCTGACGTTCGCTGTTTTCTCTTCTCTGGCTTTCAGAGAACTACAGGAGGTTTGTTGTTATCCGGATTGACACGTCTACCAACCAGACGCTCTAAAAAAAAAAAAAAAAAAAAAAAAAAAGCCAAGATGGTCACTCCGCCTCGTTCAGTTTCCCGACAGCAGCACCGTGAACGTCCCGCCGTGGTCAGCCCGGCTGCCGCGAAGAGTTGGTCTCTGCTGCTCCGGTGTCTTCATGTCGGGAGTCTCCCCCAAGCTGAGCAGAGCAAAGCTGAGCAGGGCGACTCTGCCACATCTGCAGTGGTGTGGCCAGGAAGCTCCGGCTCACACACATGCTGACATGTCAGCTAACTGTTGTCCGGGCTCTCTCTCCTCACTTTGTGACTAGCTTGATTTCCAGCATATGCTAACGCCAGCTAGTTCCCAGCTCTGCCCACTGAGGCCCCACTAATCGCCACACATCCAGTCCCTCCAGCTGCTGGAGTCCTGGCACATGCAGTGGCGAAGGTGCAACATACAAGTGATCCGTATTCAATCTGAGATCTGCACATGTAAGTTGGAGCTTTCTTGAGCATTAACGCCAAAAACGTGCGAGAAATTTTCCTGGAAACTACTGATTGATTGTTCCAGTCTTTTTTTTTTTTTTTTTTTAGAACCACCCTCTCAAATGAGAAATTTGACAGTAAATGTAACATGCTTTTTTTTTAAAGTGCATATTCTATGATAGTTAACTCAACCTTTTGGGTTTTTGATATAAAACCATATTTAACTTCCACTTTGATCGATAAACACTAAGGAACCGAGCCCATACCTACGCTAAGGCCCAACAGTTCCCTTAAATACAATCAAGCTGCACCAAAATGGATACCGGTTCCCTTTAAGTCAGATCTTTTTTTTTTTTCTCAACAAACATGTTTCTATGTTAAATAAAATCCTGTATCTGCCCCCTGATCTGCATCTGAAACTAAATTAAATTCTTCCCTGACCCTTACCTCATTCCTTTCGCCAGGATTTGTAGAAAATCTGTCAAATGCAAATGAAAACATGACCTCTTTGATGGAGATAACAAAAAGGCCTTAAAACTTGATTTTGATCGTGTCCCTCAAGATATAAAAACCCTCCAGAATCAGTGTTTCTGCCAAGTGGTTCTGATTTCTAATTCTAATTTGCAGTTTATCAAATTATGCTGACTCAAATTTTTGGAGTAAACCTGGGACTTTCAGGCCCCCTGCAGAGTTGCCTGCTTTTCCCAGTAGGTAATTCAACCTTGTGTTGTAGTTTTATCTTGATCACATTTTAAAATACTTTCAATTATGAAACGGTTTCTCAGTGACATGGCTGAGATTACCAAATGTTGGCAGCACAGTGTTTTTATTCGTTTCTGATGGAGGATGGGTGTGTTCAGCACTTAATGCAAAGGAATAAAACATGTCAGACTTGGTGACGATGGGTGAGGATTAAGATATTTAAAGCCTGTGGGTGCACGCTCAATAAAATTGTTTGTGATCAAGCCAAAATTTGAGGTTTGCAAAACCTTTTTAAATTTCATTTAACTTGAAGGCATAGCAAACTCACAGTAATAACATGAGGTGTCTTCGGTATTGGTCTTGACCACCTGAACTCTGCTTTTTCAAGAAATACTTTGCAAGATCTGCCATTTTATACATGTTTCAAGTCTAATTAAATACAGCAGACAACATTTTCCCCTACTGTGCTTTTACTGGGACATGTTAATGAGAAGATTAACATCTTAATCCTTCCTTACTGCAGTTTTGCAGATGCTCATCGTAAAACAGTGAGCAGTTAAGGCAGGGGGCCTCAGCTGCAGCTCGGAGCATTGGTCTTTAATAAAAATCTTGATAAACCAGAAAACGAATATCTGAATGTTAAATTTGATATATTAAATTTGGCCAAATTTTCATGAACCCCTAAACAACATCCACTGGGCACCAGCCCCCAGCGCAGCTCCTCCTACACCAGAGAAAAGTTAGTTGACGTTGGTTTGCAGCCAGCATTTCTGTCCTGAGTGTGGGAGGGAAACACAGGCCTGACGGTCCCTCAGCTTTGTCGTCATGCCAAACCCCCAGAGACTGTGTGGGACATTGGTTGGCGAGGCCTGGTTTAACCATCAGTCTGCATTCATGCCATAAACACTGATGTCTCATGCGTCATATAACAAGGCGCTGAAGTGACAACCCTAATGACTTGACCTCATTGGGAGCTCAGTCTATTTAGTTCGCGAGTTCCCCCACGCCCCTTTGATTTAATTAGGTAGTGCGTCAATGCATTCATTTATTAAACACTAAATATGCGATCGTAGAGAACCGGATCCACCCTGTTATGGCATCTATGAGGTAAGAGGAGAAACATTGTGTGCAGTGCTGCAGATAAACATATTCTCTGGTTTATAAAAGCTGAGATGGGTGTAGACGTCAAATGTGGATTTACGGCTTATGATATCTACTCAGGTCATCGCTTCTTCTGCCAGTAGTATTGAAATCACTGGCAGATGAACAAAAACAGTGATATTGTATAAACTGACAAAGTTTACTCATCCAATCCCATATGAATGATTCACTGGATCACACCTCGTCCAAACCCAGCGTGATTCACTGGATCACACCTCGTCCAAACTCGGCCCCTACCGCTGAGCATAACAATTCATACAAAACAGTACAATGGAAGAAAAGAAAACTCATCTTTTAAACCCAAATATGACTATTGATAAAACAGTGCACACTTTATTGTACTGGTTTTCATAGTAATGACTGAACCATTTACTGTCAGTGTAGATGGACGACATGACTGCTCCTCAAAAGTGAAGCCAAAGAGCTTCAATCGCCACCTGGTGGCTGGCTGCAGTAAAGGTCATAAATCCTCCATGTTTGATGAACCAACCTAAAAATTACACGTCAAATAATTTTTTCTCAAGTAAAAAAGAAGCCGAAAGTGAAGCCAAATCATCTTGTTCCCCTGTCTCCTCCATGTTAGCAGATGGAACGTGGACAAAAGTAAAAAGTACACGTTCAATATTTTTTTCTCCAAGATGGTTTCTATCATTTTTAGGTAGTTCTCATCAGACTGATGTCTGTTCAAATGTTCATTTCTCTGATAAGTTTGGTTTTGATTAGTTATTTGATGCAATAAAAAAAATGTGAATGACAGCTGAGACTGACTCATGATTGGTCACTCGTGTGTATCGATACAAACGGGTCCTCACTACAACGGCTCCATTCTCCCCCTGATGATTACTGTGCAGACTCTGCCTCTGAACGCGCAAGATGGCAGCGTTCTTCTCTGGCATATTTTGGCTTCATTTCTGGATAGCGGGAGGAAGTGGAGACACGTATAATTTGTAATGACCAAGGTCTGAACTTTCATTGGTTTTCAAAGTAGAAATACTGTATCCATAGTCTTAAACAACGCTGGTATCCTTATTGTAAAAGGTGAACATTTTTAAGCTTGTTAATTCAGTGCTGAAACAAGAAACATAATTTACTTGTGCAAAAATACTTACACATTCATGTAAAAGTAAACATCCTGCATTAAAAATCCTACAAATAAAGTGTTCATTTTGTCTTTTGTTGCAATACACATTAATTCAATAGTACTAATTATTTGTATGTCTCTGCTCTTGCTGGGTGCTTCATAAACAAAGTATTTACTTACTGAAACATCCACCCCAAAAACCCAAAGGGAGAACATTGCAGCAGAATACCAAAGTGATGAATCAACATCTTCTTTTTGGACAAAGAACGGGTGGTGCCGTGGTTGGAAGATAATGCCTAAAAATGTTTAATGGACCCTCTCACTCTTAATTGTGGACACGGATGAGGTTTGAGCTGAATTCAATTTACATTTGAAACAAGTTATTTAAGGGTGAAAAGTCAAGCGAAAACAATGGGAACACGACTGGGGAAAAGTATCTAGTTATATTAAACAGGAACTTTTTTCCAAATAAAGGCAGTAAAGAGGGCAGCTGTTTAGTTACAAGAACTGACCTCTCTCCTCTCTTTCCCAAACCACGACGTTTAGCCGTCTTTTTCTGTGAGTGGTCAGCTCAGAGCGGTATGAGAGGACACACCCTTCCTGAGCAGAGGCTGCAGCCGTTGGCACCGACGCCTCAACATCAGCCGCAATAAACATGTATAGTTCATTTTAAAGAGCGTGCGTGAATTGCATTGCAGATGTGCAATTCCTCTATATCTCAACTTAATGTATTTCACCAAATTAAAGCATTCTGTGTTGAAGTATTTGTGAGAAAAGGAATGTGCATATTTAACTTCCACTTTTGTTAAATACTAAGGAAGCAGAGGAGCCTGTGTATCTCAACTGAGCTGCTGATATAACAGAAAAAGCTTAAATAAATAACACTTGGAATTTTTCAAATGACAAATACAATTAGGATCATTCACGAGACACTGAACAAGTTACATTTCATGATAAAATATATAAAAACAAGAGACATTCCAATTTTGGTCCAAATTTTGTAAAGAAAACAGGAGCACTGATTTTGTTACAAAGTCGTTTCTGCTTTTTTTATTTTCTGATAAGAGAAATGAAGAGAATGAGTATTGACCAAAATCATTTCCCATGCAAATCCTCCAAATTACAGCATAATTCAAAAATAAATTGCTAAATTGTTGGCACATAAAATAATTTAACCTTGTTGCTTTACTCCTAAAGTCAACTTGGACCTAACTTTTTATAAAATAAAGAGTCAATCTGGAATCCATGGACCACTGACAATGATTCAATCTGACACAACATTTTTCTTCCTCCTAAGTTTTTCATTCTTGCAGCTCCAACATATCTGGAACAGCTTCAGGCAATTTGTTAAGCAAACTCCTTAGCCGGACGAGAGACGAGAGGCCAAACACTGAGGTCATCGTCGGGCACACAATTGAATCTCAGCCCGTGGGGGCTCTGTGTTTTTACAGTCTGGTTAGCGTCAGAGGACTCCCTCAGGACCAAAGTTTCAAAACTGAACAATTTATAAAGTTGTGTGACGAGGCAGATAAGAGCAATTGGGTGATGGATAGCAAGGTATGTTGGGTCAATATTTCCAGCTGACCTCTGATTTTGCACATGTCAGATGAATTTTATGCTGTTTCATCTGCAATACATGTTTCCATCGGCAGAATGTGTCTCCTTAACTCACGATAAGGACTGGATCATTTCATTTTTGATGCAGTTGTAAAATACGATTTCATTTAATCATGATAATTTCCAATTTCATATTCACACACAGCCACCATTTTAAGTTATAAATCCCCACTGGGGTGAATGGGGAGGCACAAGAGAAGTTTGTGAGTCAAATTCCTCAAAATACGAAGAAGAAGAAAAAAGTAGATAAAGTCCTGTATTACATTCTGAATCTCTCCACTTCCTAAAATATCTCTTTACATTTATAAAACACTATACATGGCAGCTGATGAAAACAATGCCTCTCTCCACATTCTAGCAGGGAGGCAAGAGGAAAAACAAAGTCCAGATCTAATTTTAAACTCTGAGACGTGCTGTTTTGCGGGCTGTTGTTCAGACTCAGGCACATGCTTGTGGAATCGGGTATTTTTATTGTACACTTTATTGTAAACTAGGTCATTCACTTTAGTGTGTAACATATAAAGAGCATGGCATGCCCATTTGCTGCCCCACAAAGATTCCTCCTCGGCTTCTGTGGTTAAGTTAAAATAGCAGCGAGAGCAGACACAGTATAAATGTAAAAATGAATGAAAAAGAACTTCAACTATTCTTTTTAACTGCAGGACTAATGTGTTAGCTAATTAATAAAGTTTAGTTGCAGAGGTTTCACAGCATTTAATGACAAATTTAATTAAAATATTAAGTGGAGGGGCTGGAGTTGATGAAGTTAGTAAGAAAAACACCGCTCACCTGTTTGCTGTTGATCTGTAGCCGGCTCTATTTGTGGGAGACAGAGGAGCAGCATCACTAAGCTGAACCACATCATGGGCAGCAACAGATTTTAAAAAAAGTAAAATTGAATAAAAGCGTTGTCTTCGCTCCTTTCTTCTTCCTCTTTTCCTCTTTGCACAAACACTTTTGTCCAAATCCCACTTCCATCCGCCGCCCTCTACCTCCCTTCCCAATGTCGCCCTCTCCACACACCACCCCATTTCTAAGTACGCCCTTTCTCTCCTCCTCGTTGCTGTCCGTCTGTTGCCATGGTGATTGCAGAGGCACAAGGATCCGCTGATGAGGCTTTGGAGCAGCTCGGAGAAGTTGATCGTGTACACTCTTTTGTTTTTTATTGGGTTTCTATCTTCATTGTATCCACAGTGTCTTTCTCTGTTTGGGATTCCAGCACCATACTGTGTGATGAAGGTGTAAATGGGATCATCCACTGGAGTCTGAGCAGCAGCAGAATGGCGCCTCCTTCTGTCCAAACAGCTGCAAAGACAGAAAGAAATCTGCCGTCTGAGATTAGACATGAATATGGATGCTGCCAATGCCAGCCCTTAAATCTGTACTAATTATGAAGTTGCATATTCCATGTCATGCCTGTTTATAGCTCCTCAAAACACTGTGCATACTTCCCAACAACATCTTTTTGTTGTCCCCGTGGAGCAGAAGAGGTAAATAAATAAAAGCTGTGTTGTTTATAACATGTAAAGCTGATTTACAATGACTGTGGCTCTTTGTCTGTGCCACAGCCTTATTCGTTTTTTATCTGCTTTTGGAGCAAACATGGGATCCTTATGGCTGCTGGACTCACAGCTGGAAAGGCAATCAGTGCCCCATCCAATAACCCAGACCGTACACACACAGCGCACAGTGCCACAGCAGCAGGCGCCTGTGACAGAGAGGTGCCGATGGAGGGGTGGGTGAAGTGTTTGAGTCCACAAAATACTTCTGGAGTTTCAGGGGTAAACAGCATTGCAGCCAAATCCAATACAACTGAAGTAACTGGTGACCAAAGCTTCAGACGGAAAAAAAACATCACATGCTTCCATACTGCTGGTGTGGTGTCATGCAAATGTCCAATAGCCCCGACATTCAAATCATTATACTATTTACCCCTGAAACTCCAGAAGGGTTTTGTGGACTCAAACACTTCACCCAGCCCTCCATCAGCATATTGGTGTGTAGGTAATGAGTGAATTTTCATTTTTTGGTGAACTATCCCTTTATGGTTTTTGTCTTACTGTACATAAAGTTAGGATCAAGCCATTATTATGCACAGCAACCACACAGGAAGACAAGTGTACGAAGAAAATATATATTTCTCCTCTTGGTGATACAAATTACAAGAAAGTGTCGCTTAATGTAGAGAATGTCCAGAAATTACATTCAAATTACTTAATTAGTGACTTAACAGACTCTTCCTGCAGTACTACAACAAGCCCTCATATTATCATGTGATAAAAGCTACAAGATACATTTGTGAGTCAAATTCCTCGGAATCAGAAAAGAAATAAAACCAACACTTCGTATTTCATTCTGACTCTCTCCACTTCCTAAAATATCCATCTACATTCACACAGAACTATGGCAGCATTTTCATATTCCCATTTCCTGAAAATGAAGTTGTGTTTTACTTACTGTGCATAAAGTTAGGATCACTTTCAATGAAGTGTACTGAAGAGGTGATTCCAGGTTGAAACCATTATTTTGCACATAGCAACCACAAAGGGTGACACAGTTACAAAGGGAAAACAATTTGTCCTCTTGAAGATATGAGTTACAAGGGCGTGTAGCTTGATATAAAGAGAATGACTCAAATGAACTTAATGACTCTTTCTCCAGCCTTACAACAAACCCTCATATTGTGATGATCATCGATGACATGGTGATTATGAGTGGAAATCTTTTCCCTCCTTGCTTTAAAAATAGCTTAATGACGTGGTTTCCTGTTTTTACCTTGAACATCTGGCGACCTTTAATCATACATATTAGCAGGAAGAGGCATCAGTCCTGGTACTTAATGTATCACAAATACTATGTTGTACTGTTTGCTGCTTTTCACTGAATTGTACTGCATTGTCTGACCCGCCAGGAGTTTGGGCTCTCTGGCCTTCAACCTCACTCGATCATGTTTCCAGTTTTATCAGTAGTATCTTGTTTTTCTGACCCGTATATTTTGAAAATAGTTTGGATTGACATGCAAAGGTGTATTTTAGTTTCTGTAACCTGGCAGTTCTTTTGTTTGTGGTTCCTATTTGTGTTTTACTTTGTCATGATATTTCTCATTTATGTGTTGTAAAAAAGTTAAAATATCATAAATAAAATGATTGATTGATGATTTTGTGTGAAATCAGTGTATACTGTCCAGTATTAAGGTATAAGTCTGTAATTATTCAAACTAATTATTTAATTATTATTTTACTTATTATTAAAGATTAAATTAAAATGTGCACGTTAGTTAGAGTATAACATGTGTGTTTCCATAGATGCTGAACTGTAGCAGAGTTACAATAAAACACTGCTGGAATATAAAGACTTAATTTGTCTGATTCAGTCTAAATGAGCCTCATGTTTAGTTCAGCTGAAGATATTTACAGTGAAAAATAGAGCCAGGGAGACTTTTTTTAGATGAATATAGCACTGCTTGGGTCAGCATTATAGAGCTTTCATGACATTTCAATAACTTAAAACTATAAAGTGGTTCTTAGATAATATTTCAGCATTTCTCATAGATCAGAACACAATTTTACAGAATGCATAATGTTTATTCAACATTAAAGATAATGCAAATTGTACAATAAAACGGTTGCAATCATGTAAAATCTGTCTTTATACAAGTCAGAGGTAACATTTTTACTTAAAGTCTCCCAATGTAGTATTTGTAAGCAATTAAAAACAAATATAATATAGCTTAACTAGTAACACCAGTGTTCAGGTCGCATTTCATGAAAAAAATTAAACAGTATTTTGGCAAGAGCTTATACACATCAGACTCAATACACAAGACAAAACACAAAATACTTCCGTCCTTTCTATCATATTTATTACACGCTGAACAACACAACTACCTCCGCCTGATGTTGCACAGCTCACGTCTGCACTTTATTCCATACAGCCTATTGTTGCACCTATCCGCACCAGTTATGCATCTTACATCTTCCTTCGCCACACACCATTTCTCTCTGTAAATAGTCAATTCTTATCTTTTAATCTCATCTTTGTGTCAAGGGGAGTGGTAGAATGCTTTTCACTGCATGTCGTACTGTGTATGGCTGGTGAATGTGACTAATACAATTTGAATGGCAAAATACGAAAGTTCAGTCATATGAGGAATGTTTGACAGATGACTAAAATATAATCAAAACAAACTGAGCAGATCATGGTGCGGATATTAAGCTGATGTTTGTTTTAAAACCATTAAAAATATCCATGTTTTTTATTTCAAATGTAATAAAAACACAAACAGGTTCGAATCAGGATGCTGGCCAGCACCGTTTTGTTTTCGTGAATTCTATATATTTATAAGCTGTAGGAAATCCCACTGATAGTGTCTATAAGGTTAATTTGGCATTAGGACAGTAACACTTCTGCTTTAGTTTATACTCTATTGCTCTAATAGATAAATGACAGAGCTACAGTATCTACAGTAAACACTAGTGATGGAAGTTTAATGGTTGACGCACAGAGGAACCTCCGTGACTGCACACATCCAGCCGGCAGACCCCTCTCGGTTCACCGCATGGACGGAACAATGGAGTCGCGAAATCACTGCCTATTCAAAGCTACAAGACACAGTCCCGTCCGCCATCTTCCTCAGGCCCAAACACAAACAAGGGCTTAAACAGGAAGTTCCAGTTCAAAGGGAGGTCGCACGATGGAAAAAAAACACATGAGCACCTCTAGTGGAACTAATAGAGAACTGAGTTATTACTATGATTTCGGAATTAAAATAGCATTTTATTGATTTATATATATATATTTGTTCATTTTATATAATTTAATTTGTGCATTATATGTTATTATTTGTTAATACCTCTATGTTTGTATATGGAATATGTTCAGGAGCATCTCTGACGACATCAACATGTTTGCGGGAAGTGTTGGTGGAATGTTTGTGGAAACTAGTTGACACAATTCACAAAACCACAAACACAACGTCCCAAAACCAGAAGCCGTAGTTGGATAAAAGCATCCGCCACGTTCTGAGACCCTCCGCCACAACTCAACGATTTATTGCGTAGAGCCACCACAAGATAAACAGGAATATAGAGCGACCGCCGGTATAAATCACGCTGTATTCTGGCAAAAGCTTTATACTCATCAGACCCAAAATATACCACACACAGAAAAAGGTTGTAATAATAACATTTATATATGATTATTGAAACCTCAACTGAACACAGGGGGTATAGCTCAGTGGTAGAGCATTTGACTGCAGATCAAGAGGTCTCCGGTTCAAATCCGGATGCCCCCTTTATTTTTGGGCGTTTCCGCATTTTCGAATTCTACTTAGTTTACAGGAAGACAAACGTATTTAGAGTCATATAAAATCACACTGACTGCAGGCATAAGGTTATTTTAGCTTAAGAAAAGTAACACATCGGCTTTAATTTATGCTCCTTTGTTCTAATAACAAACGTGGAGATAAATAAGAATATAAGTAACAACAGTATCTGTAGCATATACTCAAAAACGATGTGATTTATTGTGTCATGCTACCAAAGCACCAAAACCAGGTGCCGAGACCGTGACTGCCTACTCACTCATTTGTTCTCCATACTTTTAAAGCAGGTATAACCTGCAAGGGCATGCTGCATACCCACAACAAAGAACATTCCAGCTGACAGATATAGGACACACGCATGTATTGAAATAATAATATTTATTTTAAAAACTTTATACAATACAATATATACATTTATGATATGAATTCAATCATTAGCAGCTAGCTCATTCCCCACCAATATAAAATATATAGTTCAAGAGCTTATTTTCAAAATAAATTACTAAATATATTTAGGTTTTACAAAACAGTCCTGTTGTTCTCTGGTGTAAACATGAAGTCATTAAATCTGGTGTAGACTCGCGTCCCAAAGCTGCACAGGAGCGACAGCACCTGCTTATAGTCTCCTCAGTTACAGTGTCCTCCTCCAGGTTCAGTGCTGTAGGCCACAAACTCACTTTGTGATTCAAAAGCTCTTTTATATGAGGAATCATCTCCAGATTACTAAAACATAATCACACCACTTGACGGGTCTTGAAACCGTATATTCACCATATTCATTCATCCACCCTGAGGCTCAGCCAGACAAGGGGCGAGGCCCATTCTTGAGGGTAAAACATACTGTACTGTAGGTGTGGTGACAGACTCAATCACAGACAAAATGTTCACACTGTGGCCTGTGCGGCGTCTTTATGGTTGGCTCAGTATCAGGAAGTTTGATCCACTTTTTTAGTTTGCTACGACCCTTGACCTCATCCAATCCAGACTGGCAGGAAGACTAGAGAGAGAAGAAGAATAAACAGGTCATCAAAGCACACGTTGATGGTGTTTTGCTGTTGGCTATGTGCGTTAACTGTCAGTGTTGAGTCACGCACTATGATGGTAGTAGAGAGAAAGAGAGAGTGCTGGGTGTGTGGGACTCACCCCTCGCCTGTCAGGGCGCAGCAGGCCTGGACATGCCAGGAGTGAGTTGTGATGGAGTCGAGTGTGAGGCACTGCGAGATCTCTTTCGCCGTCATCGAGCCTTTCATGTCCTGTTTGTTGGCCAGAATGAGGACGGCTGCTCTCTGTAAGTCCTGCGTAAAAACAAGAGTGGATGGATTGACAGTGCTGCTTCCTTTTATGCATACCTATATGTTTTTTGAGCTCTGATATTTAGGCCCAGAAGAGGAAACCACCAAAAACTGTCCCCACGTCACGTTCGAGAACAAAGAACAGCTCAGCGGAATATTTAAACACATGTCGACGCTCTGACTCACACAGTCTACGCTGAAACTTCCTCATCGTTTGCTGTCATGGGTTAGCGAGCTATGTCACAATCAGTCTACGACAGTGGGAGTTTATCTCACATGTCAAAATATGATTTGCAGGCACGGCAGTTTCACTAATGCTCAATTAGGATTTTAGGTCATGGCAGGTTTTACGTCAAGGCAGCATTCAAACTAAAAGAAGAATGTTCCTTTGTTTTATTGTTATTTTATCTACCGGTCGGATGTTATTTCTTCCTTGTGAAGCACGCTATAACATTCTTAAGAAAAGTACTACATAAATAAAAAAAGACACTTAATTTGAGCTCTTTTAATTTATTTATATTATATATTATTATATTATATATAATATTATATATTATTATTTATAAGTATATCAAAGTCGAAATATATAGAAGTATATATGTTGATCACTGATTAAAAGCAGATTCTTAAGTTTTCGTCAATATAAAGGACTATAAAATAATTTAATTAGCATTTACAGTCATTTTATTTAATTAATTGCTTATAACCAAATGTAATGTATTTGAAAGGAGATAAAAACGAAAGCGTGACCAGAAACATCTCAGCCATGACACCACACAGACACACAATGCAATGAGATCTTGGTTTTGTACCTCATGTGCGAGCATTCGGTGCAGCTCCTCTTTGGTTAGAGTCAGACGTTCGCGGTCGGTGCTGTCCACAACCAGGATGACAATCTGAAAAAAACATGACAAAAAAGAAAACCCATAGTTGATTATTATCATTATTATTGCCACAATAATTTTGTATTATTACACAATTAAGAGATATGTCATATTATCAAAGGCCATTTTATCAGTGAAGGGAGCACAAGTCATCTTCTGCAGACATGTGTGATATAGGTAATTATGTAATAGGCTTTATCAACATAAGCAGCAGGGGAGCCAGAGTAGGTTAATGTGCAGCTCAGTCAGCACAAGCCTATAAACATTTAGAGTGCTTTCTCTTTCTGTCTTAACTCTAGACTATCCCATGTCACAGCCTGTTCCAACTATCATTGATATATATATATATATATATATTGAATTTTAAGTGATCAATTTTTCCAGCCAGTGGCTATGAACACGATATCTCAAGAAACTTATTTGGTGCAAACGTTTATTTGGACTCAAAGATCAACTGATTAGATTTTGGTGGTCGAAGCCCAAAGGTCACAAAACAAAGCCCCTTTCTTGTGTGTTATTTTAAAAACGCCTCGAGAGAGCCCTTTCAAATTAGGCACAAATGTTCACTTAGATTTACAGATTCAATAATTAGATTGAGATAGCCAAAGGTCAAGGTTGCAGTGGCCTCACAAATGTTTGTTTCTGACTCTTATGATAAATTTCTAACCTATGAAAAGTGTTTCAGTATCTGCACATACAGTTTACAGTAGATAGAAGAGCTTAGTACAGTTAGTGATCCACACCTCTGTGTTGCCGAAGTACGAGTACCAGCTGGCTCGAAGGCTGTCCTGTCCTCCAATGTCCCAAACCAAGAAGTGTGTCTTCCGCACGATGATCTCCTCAACGTTGCTGCCGATGGTCGGGGACGTGTGGACGGCCTCCTTTGTCAGACTGGATGAGTTTGTGAGGGAAGAAGAGGAAACATTTAACATGAAACAGAAGAAATGGCATCACAGAGATGAGGTTACGTGAGATTATCCAAGATCACTTACAACTGGTAGAGGATGGTTGTCTTTCCTGCGTTGTCCAGACCCACTATGATGACTTTGTGCTCTGCAGGAAAGGATTATATATATTTATTGTGTTCCCACTTGAACGCAGTCTATTCTGGAGCTGCATGATTGAGTTTGAAGGCAGCGTAAGACACACAGAGATAAGACAGGGACACGTACAGGACCGCTGTGTCCTGAGCAGAGTAAAAATGGTTCTATTACATCACCACATAGCAGTAATACCTTTAAAATAATGGTGTCAAGTATAGGAATTATTGTGCAATACTTCAAATGAATGAAGCTGAACTTAACAGTTTCATTGTAGGTCAGCCAGAATCAAAACAAAAGCATTTAAACAAAGGGATAAAACATATATATGAAAAATATACACTGAAATGTCTTAGTTTTACTTAGTTTTTAAAAAGAGTGATAATACACTACAGTAGAAATTATAAACTCATCATTCTTACTTTTACTCTAGTCAGCCAGAATAAAAAGAAATGCATTAATATAAAGTTATAAAACACTTTAGAGGGGGAAAAAAAACCATCAAGGTCTTAGTTTTATAGTAAGTTAGTTGAATAATTCAATAAGTGATAAACCACTATTTCACTAAGGTGATAATATGAACTTAATAATCATAGTTTTTTTTTTTAATGAGCCTCAGTCTAAAGTCTTACCTTTGTCACCAAACACAGCCAACATCTTTGTGAGCAGGAATCCCATGTCCAGCACTTGTTTGTGATGAGAGAGTAAATAAATATTGTTATATATTATTAATACTAATGAAGAGGAGGCAGACTTCAGTGTGTGATCTAAGCTGACTGTCAGGACAACTCTCTTTCGCTCCACATAAAAACACCAGTTTCTGTGGGAGGAGCTTCAGACTCACGCTCACATGGACAAAGTGCACATTAGTGCTGCGTTCAGGTGCTATGGGGAATATCTGAACTGAAGCAGATAAGGAACCCAGCAGGACAGTAAACACTGGTCAATGTGGGTGTTTTCCAGTTGTGTAAAACAAGTATTACTGCTACAATAAAAGCGGTATAAAGACAAACAGTAAAAGTAAAGTAAAAGTAAAAAAAGGTTTCCTAAAATGTCCACTGGAAAGCACCCCCTCCCTACTCCCTCCCTCTTTCACTCCATACATGGACAGAGAGGTGAGGCAGCTTTCCTTCCTCCTTCTGTAACAAGAGGAAACTAATTATTATGATCTAACAGAAAGCAAAACTGGTTATTGAAAGGATTTCCCTAGAGTTTCCAGTGAAAAGTCCAGATCTGTCCAGGGACTCTCCATTCTGTTCTAACAGCAACGACAACAACGGCAATAATAATAGAGAAATTTGAGTTCCAACGCACAACGGATTTGTTATGGACTTAACGACCCTACAGTGGGCCTATATAAACTAATTTCAATTAACTCCATCATGGGAGGAGAAAGAGAGGAAGGAGGAGGAGGAAAAGGAGAAAGAAGAGGACGAGAGCATCTGTAAATAAGGTATCTTTAATTATGGACTGAATTGAGACATTTCAGCTCCAATCCACACAGAGTTTGAAACAACAGCTCTCTAAACCTACCAGGCTCTTCACCACCTCTGCTGTATAGACTGTCGAATAACTCTGAGGTCGGTGTGTCACGTTTGAGCGTCAGCTGGAAACCACCATCTCATCTGTGACACTTCCTCCACTGCAGATGATCAGTGAGATTGCAGCTGACGAGGAGACACTGAGAAATAAAAACCACATCCTGGAAGCCGCTGCTCTCCAAATTCAGCCTTTTGCTGATTGTGTGTTTTTACAGGAGCATTTTAGAGTTGATCATCCCTGTCAATGCAAAGCAGGGAACAATAAAGTTACAAAGGTCCTTCTTCATTTATTTCTTCATGAGAGGTAGATCTGTTTTTCACTGGAAGCCAACTGTCTGGTTTTTCAGGTTCACACCTTAACTGGATAATAATTTCTACAGGCAGGCGTTAGGTGTTAGACACAACAATGTTACACAACAGTCTTGTTGCATCTTTCTCAAAATAATGAAGTGAAGGAAACTCAGGCAGAAGAGAGAAAAACTCACTTCTGATGTCCATAAAAGTCAACAATGCTAACAACTAGAAAAGATTCACTCTGAAATCTAATCAGTTCATCCTTGATTTGAAGAAATTCACTTAAGGCAGGCTTGAGATATCAATGGTCAAGAGGGCAAAAACAGGATTTCTGAGATCACTGTGACCCTTGACCTTCAACAGTAATTAATCAGTCAATCCGTGAATCGAAGTGAACATTTGTGCCAAACTTAAAATTATTCAATGAAGGCGTTCTTTATTATTCGATAATGCGTTCACGAGGCAAACAAGTTTTGTGAAGTGACCCTTGCCGTCCAAATCCTAATAAGGTCATCCTTACAAATGTAATGAAATTCCCTATGGATGTTCTGTATATAATACATCAACTACTTACATCTAACAAGTTCATCTTTGACTCCGAGTGAATGTTTGGACCAAACTTAAACAACTTCCCTCAAGTTGTTCTTGAGATATTTACAAGAATGGGACAAACAGACAACCCAGAAACCTATTACCTCCGGTCACTGACTGTGGAGATATAAAGATCAAAGTGTTCATGTGCACGATCAGGTTTTGCATAATAATCGTCTACTCATATAAATCAATCGACACAGTGGCATTTTCTGGTTAAATTTTTAATTAAAATACGAATTTATCCACAGATTAAAAATGAAAGGCAGAAAAAGCAAAATGCAGCTACAATCAGGCACCAATGATACATGTTATATCATATTTTTAACAATTGCGATAACGCAACAATAACATTATTTACTGATCATTATTTAATATCTATTTATTCGACTGAAGACGGGCGGGCCGAGGCAGCCCGCCAAACACATTCATGGATTCTTCATTATAGATAACTGAGTAAAGACCAAAGCTGATCCTATCCCCCCTCCCCGATCCCAATTGATACTCCTCTCACTACCTCACAAGAGTTGAAAAAGAAAATTTGCAAATGTCCACAGGAAAAAAAACCCCAACAATAATTCAGTCAGAAATCAAAAGTAAGAAGAAAGTGGTATTTAATATCAGACAAGCTAGCTGTTTGGGTGGAAGTTGATCAGCCACACACAAGTACTTTTTTTTTTTAGTATAACCATTAGCCCTGAAAAACAGACGACAAAGCTGGTGCAAAGAAAACGAGATTAGCGTTGACGTGCTGAAACGACAGTGTGGGGGCAGGGACACGAAGAGACACGGGTATGATATGAAAACGAGTGTAACGAGAGTTTAAAGACATCCCACCGTGGCAGTGGTGGACATGGCTTGGTGAGACAATCCGGCACTTGTGATTGGAGATTTCTTGAATAAGGGTGGGAGAGTGACTAAGGCAGGACACTTCATTCACATGACCACGACTGCAGCGCCGCTTTGAATTTGCACCGCGTTAGAAAAAACAGAGAATGAGTGATACTGTAGGCGCCCTCGGCACCCACAGAGAAGGGGGTAAACGTAAATGGGAGGACTGGGTCAGACGTGTACAGTCGGGTACAGTGACTGAACCAGGTGGGGGGAAGAAGTAAACATCTTTGGAGCACGTTCTTTGTCCTTATCAAGCTGACATGAGTGTAGCAACACGTGTTCTCGATAAAATATGGCAACTTCTCCACCAGCTCATTTATTTTTAAGGTCTAGGTGATAAGAAAGTGGAGGTGTGAGACTCGTGAGTCTCACACCTCACACAATTAGATGTAACCTCTGGATCTCATAATGGGAGGAAACCCTGACATCCACAAGCACAGAGTGCGATTAAGGTAAAGAAGAACCCTGACACTGTACACACATGGGGGACGGTGACGTTAGACCCTGTTTAAGACTGCAGAGGACAGACACAACAGACGATGGCTCTACCAGCCTTCACACTCTACAACTGAAGGAGGGATTGAGTCATACGGACCACAATCATAGATTCACAATCGTAACACTTACTGTCCTCGTGCTGTCAGTATAGAAATCCATGATATTCATGCAGTATTAACATAAGAAACAAAAGAAACAGACCAATATTATTTTTCTAAACATAAAGAAATAGAATTGCAAGAAGAAGGTGATGAGAATGGGATCTGGCAGTTGATGTATTCATTTACATTGTACAGGGATGTAAACAGATTAATTAGCCTGACTGGCATGGCCCCCACATTTCTCCCTCCATCCTCAGTCTGTCCAGGAGCTCTCTTGCCTCTGTGGTGTGATGCATGTTCAGCGGATGTAGACGTCCCTCCCCCACTCGTCCTGATTCTTGTTGTGGCTCATGTTGGCCCCTGTGTCCACAGGGTCCTGGCAGTAACGCTCCTTCAGCTTGGCTCGTCCGTGCGGCTGCATCTGGCTCGGGATCGGAGGGTGGTTGAGGTTCTCCTGGTCTGGCTCGGCGCCCTCGTCCTCCCAGGATGCCTGTCGGCCGTGATGCTGCGCTAGGTGCAGGCGGCTGCCCCCGCTGCCTCGGTAAGGCTCGGGCTCCTCGTAGGGGTCAGTCTCAATGTCCATGCAGGAGTCACCGGCCTCGGTGTAGGCCGAGTCCCGGCTGCCCTGGGTCTCGGAGTCGAAGGTGTCCTGCCGTGAAAGGCCTCGGCCGCTGCTTCCTCGTGGCTGGCCACGGGAGGAGCGCAGGTACGTCTGCTGCTGCTGCTGCTGCTGCTGCTGAGGCTTTCCTCCCAGGTCTGTCTGAAAGTCATGTAGAGTGCCGCTCCCGCCGCAATCTGTCAGAGGCCCTTCTCGTTTCTGCTCGCCACGCCCCAGGTACGACCCCTGCAGCCAGCCACAGCCATGCCACACGAAAAAACCATGCAGAGACACAAACAACAGAGCAAAACCCAAGTGTCAGTCATTAGTCAGCAGGATTAGTAGCCAGGGTTTACAACACCGGCTTTATAAGGACCACAACTTGTTATATTAAAGAGATTTGAGACATGTGACATCACACACATTTGTACTTCTATCTTAGTGAGGACAATCATTGACATATTACATTCCCTCGACCCTTACCCTAACCTCAACCATCCAAACTAAATGCCTAACCCTAACCTGAACATAAATCTAAGCCTAACCCTAACACCGAGATTTAACCCTTAAACAGACCATTGAAAAAGTGAGGACTGGTCAAAATGTCCTCACTTTCCAAAAATGTCCTCACACTGTAGGGTCTATGCTTAATTAATGGCCCTCACAAAGATATAAGTACAGGAACACACACACACGCACACAATTTAACATACACACAGACTAACGTGCACTCAAATCCTCCACAGGACCAACACAAACACACAGTTATTCCACAAATTTGTCAAAACACAGTGTTGTCATAAATCACAAACCCAACCAGCAAACACTCCCAAGCAGTTATTCACCAAGCAGTGTCTACCACTACAGCAGTGCCACCTACTGGCTGAGTGACCTCATGGCAGAGAAAAAAGCAGAACGATCACCATGCCTACCAAGCCATTACGTAATTAATTTAACTCTGCGCTATGGGATGTTTATAGTGATGCACAGAGCTCAGTATATTCAATCAATTTAATGATTTTATGTGAATAAATAAATAATAATTCATTTGTTAGATTCTTTTGTTGACGTAAAAATAGTAGATGTTTTCTGCCATTCAGTGCAGCACTTGCCACTTCATTTCCATAATGTTGAAGACTTGAATATCTTTGACAGTATGGAACTCATCATAAGTGAGGACGAGCCAGGAATAACTTTCCAGTCGAGACAGCTTTGATTAGTGTTTTTGCTGTTAAAAGTTAATACAAAACGAGAATAAACTGGACAGTGTTAGCAACAGCCTCCACCAAACTCAGTGTTTCTGTTTGAAGAGGCGGACATGACTTGCTGTTTTCAGGGGCGGTACCATGGCAACACAGAGGAGGAGGACAGCAAACTGTATTCAGCCTCCCGGAGAAGAGAAAGTGCAGGAGAAAGGAGGCCACGGAGCAAAAGAGGGCAGGGTTGGGGGGCAGCAGATGTCATTTCACTCTTGATTACAGTGAAACGGAGGGGGGAGGGTGGCCTCGGCAGGCAGAGGTATCGGTTATTCTTTAGGTCCAGTGTTGTTGGAGTTTGAGCTGCTCACACAGTTTTAGCAGGGAGAGAAACCAGCTACAATAAAGATGGTTTTGCTGGTTGGTGTTATGAAACTGGCTGTTCATGCGTGGGAAATCGGCTCATTTGTGTGTGAAATTCTTGCATAGATGTGTTTGTGCGAAGGTGCATCTGTGTTGTGTTTCTATATACAGCATAAACAGGCTTTAGATGCACCCCTCCTTCAGGGTAAAGAGAGCAGGCTGCAGGAGGTTGAGTCCCCCTTCCCCTCACTTCTCTCTCTCTACTGGACTTCAGAGAGCGTGTTCTGCCACTCTCCCATCATTGGCTACACCGTCCATTTCAGGCCACAGATCCATATTTCTGCGCAGGGAGGTGAGCACCTGTACCTGCAGGTTGGAGACGGGCTCGGGGGAGGCGGCCAGGGCTGCTGTGGCCATGGTGCGGTTGAGCAGGGGGTTGGGCGGGTTGCTGCTCGGGGGGTGCGTCGCCTTCCAGTAAGCCTCCAGGTAGTCGGCCAGGTGTTCGCAGGCGTCCTCCAGCTGGTTCTCGTCCAGGATGATGTCAAACAGCTCCTGCATGAAAATAATGTCGAAACAAAAGGGAATCATTCTTCTCTGTTTAAGCCCAAATTATAGGAACTGATAGTTGTTTTGTCACAAAATCGATGGTTTGCAAAGTAGAACTCACAGGAGGGCACTGAGCCAGTTTGTCTGCTGCCGCCGTCTGCACAGTTAGGTATTTAGCCTGAGACTTCCCTCTGGATTTAATGAGTCTCTGGAGAACCTGCAGGGAGAAAACAACACTGTGTCTCCTGATACAACTTTTATCCTTGATAATATACATGTGCACGTTTGTTCAGCTATTAGTGTGATTTGTATCTTTATTCAAGAGTGTGGTCTTTCAGTTCGAGAGCAGGACTCCTGAAATTACAAATATATACCCTGCTTGTGCTTAGATGTCCTGGGCTCCAGTGTGCTTGAAGAGAAAACGAAGACACCTTCATGAAGCAGGACAAAAGGTCAACATGGAACGGCAAAATCAAGGATCTCAAGGTCTTTACGAATCTAGGAACACTGTTGCAAGCGACGAAAAAAACTAAACCGATGCCGCCCTGTATCTCTTCCTCTTGTTTAGATTAGCAGAGGAAACAAATCAGAGCGCTGAACCTGGAGCCCGAGCAGGGTTTATCTGAGTGCGAGCACAGGGTTTTGAGTGAAAGTATTACATAATTTGAAAGTGAAAGACCATGCTCTTGAATAAAAAAGAACATTGTATGGAGCAAGGTTTTGATGCGTAGGTCCATGTTTTGTTTGTGGCATTCTCAGCACAAGGACTTGGGTGTCAGCGTTGCCAGATGTACGATAATGTTTGTATTTGTATGATAACTCTGCCCTCTGTACGATCAGTAATACCAAAATTCCCATAATGTACGATGTTTCTTCCACCGGGTTCCTCTGAAGCCATCTGTTGCCGTACCTTAGGTGAGGCTATTTTGATATAGACAATGATGGGGGCGAGGGAGGTCTTCGCCAGCTGAGAGGGGTGGTTGATGGTGTCTGCATCCAGAGCGACCAGCTGGAGGGTGCGGGCCAGCTCAAAGATACGCTCGATCTCACTCTGCACCTCCGCTGAAGGCCGGGGAAACAGATAAGACACGTAAACACAGCGAAAAAGTCAGCGATAGGATTACTCAAAAACGTCTTTCTTTGAGGAGACACAGCACTGCATGTACATCAGCCACACTTCCTCTACTCTGGGAACAAGTACATAACCAACATGTTAGTACTTAGTCATGCATGTGGAGGTTTAAGGAAAAAACACTTCCAAGCGTATGAATTAGATCACAATTCAAAGTTCCATTTATGCACATAGCTAAATGGAGCAGTGTCGCATCCTCATTCTGTTGCCACCTCCTGACATTCAGGGTGCCCCTCATGTGCTTGTAATCTTTTGTATTTCAAAGTTGCAGAAGGAAGGAGGCACTTAAGAATGAGATGCCTGTGGCACTTGGAATAACTAATAATAATAAGGGCACAATTTTTCACCATGTAAACAAAACAGCAACAAAAAAAGAAATAATCACCCTCATCAAACGAATGAAGTGGAACATTAGTTTTGTTAGCACTAATTTGCACATCAGTGATTATCAGGTGAGCCACTCAAGTCTGTGGACTGCTTGGGCGTTTTGTTTTCATTGTTCCTCAGCAACAGTCTATGTGAGCTTGTTATTCAGCATTTTGAGCACAGTTCCACGTGTTTTTTTTTTTATCAGCTCTGTCGACGTGTAAGGAGAGAGATTAAAAAACGGGGAAAACAGAATGCTCTGCGCCTGTCTCGTCAAACCTCAGCGTCTCCAACCCGGCAGCAGAGAGCGATAACATCTGCAGAGAAACAGGGACCTGCACACTTTTCCGCAGCCTCCAGAGGGCTTGAGAATAGAGAATTGAAGCTGGAGGTGAACAAAATGGGCTTTTGTAGAGTGATAGCAAACTTAAACTTCAACTTGTTTATAGAACTGGCAGGCAAGGTTGCCATTAACCTCCACAAAGACTCGGGCTTTGGAAATTTGGAGTTTTTTGGGCAGTTTTGGGGAAGCAGCTTTCTATATGCACCAAAGGTTTGGAACATCTCCCACCTCAGATCAGACAAGCTACTTCGGTTAATAGTTTTAAGAAACAACTCAAGACTTATTTCTATGATCTTGCTTTTAATTAATTTAATCTTTTGTTTTGTAACACCATTGTCTTTATTACTTTTTTTTACTTCTTCTTACACCTTTTGCTATTTTTGTATTTATTTTTAAAGTCTTTGTTAGGTCTACGTTAGCGTTCTTAATGATCTATCTTATATCATGTCTTTCATTTCATTGTAAAGCACTTTGAGTTGCATTTTATATATGGAAGGTTCTGTATAAATAAAATGTACTATTATTACACACATACAGTATAGGCATAACACTGCAGAGCGGTGTGGAAAGTACTGGCTCCTCTCTGCACAGAGAAGCAGCTACCAGCTACCAGCCGCCCTGCTGCCCTCCCACGGATCTGTTCCCGCTTTGCATTTGCAATTCTTTCCTTTTTGTTCGAGACTACAGGCTGTCACACAGATCTATGAGGAACAGAGAAACTGACAGACAAGCAGACAGGCAGACAAACAATGTATGAGCAGATGATGAATATAGTGAGGAGAAGAGAAGGGGGAGGGGGAGGGAAGAGGAGCGAGGCTTCAGCGTTTTGTGGTCGAAAGGAAAGCATACGTACCCAGTACGTCTGAATCAAAAGAGAGTGGGGGGGGATGGGGGGGGGGGGGGGGGGGGGGGGGGGGGACGGAGGGAAAAGGGGGAGGATGGGCAAAGGGCAGAAAAGACAGGATGAAGAGAGAAAGGAGATCAGACTCTGGCAGTGAGAGCGGGAATAAAAGGGAAAATCTTGACATTTTCAGGTACAATGTTGGTTTAGGTTACACGCTCTGTTCATCTTTATCAAAAAGGAACAACATTACGTCAGCTACAAGTCGCCCTCAAAAATCGTTCCATATAAATTATAAAGTGAAATCATAAGTATCTCAATGGCTGAAAGAGCAACTCAACCTCCCCCTGAAATCTTTCTGCTGACCTCCAGTGGTTGCATTTCTTACTTTATACTGTTTAAAAAAAAAATGATTGATGTTTTACCCTTCTACTATTTCTGTAAAACACAAAAATGACCTCTGTGTATGATAATGCACCAAACACATAAATATGCCTTTACTGCCATTATATACATCACTGTTCAGTGTAGACTATGTATATAAAGATGGACGACATCTATATATCTGACATGATGATCAGAAATGTTTTCCTTCTGACTGATCTCCACTGTAAAGATCTATCGTTAACTTTATCATCCGTCAAATAACTAAATGGTACGAGTGAAACACGTCGCCTCACCCAGGCTGGAGCGGGTACTGGAGCGCTCAATGATGGTGTGTTTGCTGGGGTTGTTGAGGACGGAGCGTTTGGCCAGGGAGATGTCGGCTGTCACCCGTGTGATGGATATCCTGAAACAGTGATACAGTGCAGTACAGTGATCAGTTGTTTGCTGGCATAGGAAACAAAAAAAGAAAAAGAAAAAACAGTCGCTATGGAAACACTTTCTTACCTGCCCTCGAACTTGTGTTTCAGAAAGTCAAAGAGCGCTTTCTGCATCATGTCTGTCACCTAAAGATGAGGAAAAAGACAACAAACAATAGAAACTAAATTAGATGTAAAACTAGAGTTACCCCGCTGCAGCTGAGTCCAAGTTAGAACCTAAAGGCAGACTTGAGATATCATGTTCAAGAGGCCCAAAATCTGTTTTGTGAGGCCAAAGTTAACTTTGACCTTGGACTAACAAAATCGAATCAGTTAATCTTTGAGTCCAACTGAACATTTGTACAAAGTTTGTACAATTTCCCTCGAGATATTTTGAAGGTATTGGGTTCACAAGGGAAAAATGTGATAAGTGAGAGCACAGTAACCATGAACTTTGATCTTTGACCACCAAAGTCGATTCCCTTCATCCTCGTGTCCAACTCAACAACTGTACAAACTTCAAGAAACTCCCTCAAGGCGTTCTTGAAATATTAGGTTCACAAGAATGGGATGGACAGACAACCCTTGGAGCCATAACAAGCACAGGGTGTTTTCACCTCGTAGCCTTTGAGTGACGGCCCGACCAGGATGATGGGTCTCATGGAGGGAACCACGTCGTACGGGGGGACATGCTCCATCTGAGCAAGGAAAAGAAAGCGAAGACAACGCGGTGAGTAACGTCGCCATGTTGCATTTGAAACGTACACTCAGAGTGAAACACACAAAGAGATCAACATTACCGCAAAAAAAAAGCCCCCCCACAACCCCCGGACCTCCTTCAGCTCTCTGATTGATGGATGGTGACTTTCAGTTCAGACGCCAGAGTCCATGAGTTTTATTGACTGAATTTCTCACTGAAAGCCCTCGCTACTCTATTTCTTATTCTGCAGCCTCACATAATTAAAGTGTCCATAATTAAAGCAGACGCCGGGATGTCAGGGGAGCTCCTGTGACCGTCTCCTGCTGCTCCAACACACACGTCAGACTTCACACTTTTTGTATGAATCAGCGTCACAAAAAATATTGTCACATTATCACTGCCAGTAATTTCTGACATGATTTATTATTCCAACCAGTTATGCTTAAAAAAGAATGAAATATAGTATCCAAAATATAATCTGATGTTCGCCTACACTTCACCTACGCACTTTGTTTAATGTTTTTTAAAAGTTTTTAATAATAAAACTAAACCAAAATGTTTTTTCTTAAATTAAAAACTTAATACAAACCTCCCTGTGAATGCAGTAGTATGTTGCTTTGCTCAATCCATTTACACCAAAAACAGAAAACGCTATAGCTGACACAGAGACTTCTACAGAACACCCACACACCGGCTTATTGCAGCACATGAACCTTTGGCTCATCTGTATGTTATGAATCATGAAAGCAATGATTCATCTATAAGGACTCCATAAGCATCTGTCGTCTGTGGAATCCGACTGTTTCTCGCTGAGACTGGGGGGGAAACAGTCACACGTCCTATATACACGCTGACACTGTGAAACTGGATGTATTTTTTTTTTTTTTGTTCCGATCCGTATTCCAAGCACGCCCCCTCCTCCCTGTGTGCGCTACTGTACAGCTCTTCAGGCAGGAGATAGTGCTGGAGTGGCACCGTTCCACTACATTACGTTACATAAAGCACAGCAACGGAAGCTCATTTCACCTCATTTGTATTCACAGAGGCTAAAAATACATATTTTAAAAGTTTCCAAATGGCTCTTGTCTCTAAAGGGGCAGAGATGAAGCGCTGCACATAACAATAGTGCTCATTGGTCTTGAATAACATGTGCACGGCTTAGTGCGGTGAGCAACAGGGAGGGTGGCGTAGATAATACAGTGCTACATGTTGATTCTGTTTCACCATTTTCTGTCAGTCCGTACAATCAGTGTATTTTTGTATTGGGCTCGTATAACAGTCATATTTACAGTAAATAAAAGACATTGTATTTACTAAAGAACTATAACTAAGAACATAATTTGTGTGGAAAATGTATGATTTTGTTCTAGTCAAATAAAAGCATTGGACTCAAAGTGATGAGCAATTTACATGTTTACATGTAAATTGTAAACATCTTAATATATCTTCCACAATGTATCCATATTTAATACAAAAAACATTAAAATCAATGGAATGACCTGGGGTTTGACTTTCAAACATAGAATTTTTAATGAATATTTACGACATACCATTTAGAAAATTTAAAAAATGTCTAATATTATCAATATATAACAGCAAAATAATAAAGTTAAGATATTCTTCAAAGTTGCTCTCTCTGCATTAAATTAATGATTACATTTTTACTACAATATATATTAATAATACTTTAGGAAATGTTTTTACTTATTAATATTAACATAATGCTTTGATAACTATTGGGGACGAATCCTTTAAATGTGATTACAATGAGAAGCATAAAAACAGCTGACTGACTGTCACTCAAATCAACAGTCGTGAATGGCAATGAAAGCCCGTCAGGATGCATTACTGTTACACTCTGATTAACAGGGTCTGAGGCGCACATGCACCTGCATCTTCACACCGACAGCTGCGATACGAGCTCTCGGTAAATGGTCCTGTGAACACCTTGGTTGTAATGTGTCCACACGAGCATGAAGACGTGTGTGTGAAAGTAATATTCTGATTTCTTTCCACCACAAGAAGGAAAAAACGTGACACAACAGAGGACGAACAGAGGACGAACAGTGAAGAGTAGAAAGGTTAGAGGTTAGTTCACACTCACCGACTTCTGTTTCTGTTTAGCTGGGCCACCTACAGTATCATTCCACACAAAAGCCAGAAGAGAAAAAAAAAGAGAAGCACAAAACACAAAAGCACATTCAGTTATTGACAGGTTAGGATTGGGGAGGGGGGGGGGGTGAGAGAGGAGCTGTTTATTGATTAAAACAGAGTTCATACTGACGCCCTCCTCTGTGGCTTCATTTTAAAATAGATCCAGACTGATACGCAGCAGCAGCAGCGGCAGCAGCAGCCATTTCAGAGTCTGTCAGTTAGTTCAACGCCTCTCCCCGGCTGACAAGCACAGAAAACAAATATCCAAACACATCTCAGTGGAACCATCATGACTAGAGCCTTCAGAGGCCAAACAGTGTTAGGGCTCAGGAGCTACAGTGAGAGCAGCAGTTGTGAGTTAGTGAGAGGTGGAGAGATTAGACCTGACCACATCGGGAGGAGAGATTAGACCTGACCACATCGGGAGGAGAGATTAGACCTGACCACATCGGGAGAGTAAGGGGGAGCAAGTGCAGGAGGGGAGAGGAGGGAGCCTGGCGGGGCATGCGACGTGTCCTGGGCCCCTTGTGTTACCTTCTTAAAGAAGGGCAGTCTGTGGGTGTTGGCCTGAGGGGACGTTACGCTGCCTGACATGCCCTTGGAGGAGCGAGGGTCACCCCCCAGGGACTCAGGGGGCTCCTCAGCATCCAGGTCGAGGGGGTCAACGTCAAAGGTCACAGTGGACATGTCCATGTTAGCTGATGAGGAACGAGGGCGGGCGAGAGAGAAAGAGAGAGAGAGAGAGAGAGAGAGAGAGAGAGAGAGAGGGAAGGAGAAGAGGGGAGCAGAAAGAGAAGATGAAAAAAAGGAGCGAGAGGAGAGGGCAAGATAAGGTGAAGTGGAAGAGAGTTGAGAAGAAAACAGAGGAGAAATAAAAAAAAATGAGGGGTGAGAGTAAATTGAAGAAAGAATGTGAGATGCATCCAGAAAGAAGCATGGAGGAAACTGCAAGAGATGGCACAAGCTAAAACTGAAACACATTTAAATTGGAAATAACAGCGACAAGAGATTGAAAAAGAAAACGTCAGATTCATCACGAAGCGAGGCAATGATAACGTGAAGAGCAGAGCAGGAAGTGAGTTCCCTGTGACAGGAGAGCAACAAAACCCCAAGTGTAGATGTGGAAGAAGTGAGGTAAGGGAGTGGCTGCAGAGGAAACTGGGAGGAAGCAGGAGGAGATGGGAGAGAAGGAAGCTGAGAGGGGAAGCTGCGACTGGGAGTCGAGTGTGTGTCTGGATTGTCCTTGGTGGGTGAAGCGGGTGTGGTTGGTCCTGTGGGACTGTGGACTCGGCCAGCAGGTGTCTTTAGGAAATTACACTTGTTTGATTCTTTTTTATTTGCTAAGAGTTAGATGAGATGATCAAAACCACTTTAATGATAAAAGTCAATATGTAGCTGGAGCCAGCAGTGGATTAGCTTATTTTAGCACAAGGACTTTCACACCTTGTTCTTTGTAACATTTGATCAGTTAGTTTCACATTGTGGTCCAAAGAATTTTGTAAGACACAAGTAAATGTCATGTCTTCATCACCTACGTAGGCTGTGTCTACCTATACTTGACACAGGTTTGTAGACTGGCGTGCGTCTGACCTCAGCGTGTTGTCAATTCGGCTGTTGTCTTCGCTAACTTTCCTCCTTTTCATTTAAATGTAGAAAATGAATGAATCGGTTCACAGCCAGTGAAATATCATTCCGATATACTACCAGCAGAATGAACGTCATCGTCGTTCAAACATCACATCTTGTGGAGGTGTAGACTGAAAGTAATCCTTAGAGCTGCTTGCACTTCCTACTGTTTCCTGCCGTCTCAACTTCCTGCAATTGGTCCAAAGGGCCAAACAATTAAAAAACGTAATTATCACACTGCAAACGACCCAAAGCCATCGATCAGTTTGATCCGGACCGAGACCCCCTTTTTTTGGTCAGAATAAATTTGGTTCGTTGGTCTGAGGCAACTTTCACACACATGTAGTTTGGACAAAACAAGGTGGGTGTGAAAGCACCCTGAGACAGTAACAAAATGTACCTACCAGCACCTTTAAACCTTACTAATAAACATGTTATATCTGTATGTATGTTTATATGTAACACAGAAAAGCACATGACGCCCTGTGAAATGGCAAACGGTAGGTTTAACCCGCATTTAGAGATAACGTGTTAATTAGTGACTGTTAGAGGCGCTGGTAAGAAGATTTTATTGCTTTTTGAAAGAGCCATGCTTACAGTTCCCTTTGTTTTCAGTCTTTGTGCTCAGCTAAGCTGTATCTTTATTTAACGGACAGATGTGAGGGTGGTAACGATTGTCTCGTCGAACTCCCTCAACAGGAGACGAGTAAGTGTATTTCTCAAAATGTTTGCTTTCAGTCAGATCAGCCGCTCAGAATGTGCCAGGCGAGCTCGGACGGATGCGGTTTCTATTATACAAGTATTAGGTTCAGTTCAGTGGCTCTATTTGATTAATGAAACCCCCTAAAGTCAATACAAACTGTTTATTTTTGCACTTCCCTCTCTCCTGCTGTCTCTCTGAACATCAAGCAGACGTTCTGTGTAGTCCTGGTGATGCACGCACGCACGCACACACACACACGTACACAACACGGGCATACTTATCAAGTTTAATGAGTGCAGTCCATTCTCGGCTCTATTTCAGTCCTGACAGACCTCTCAAGACCTCTCTCACTTCACACGAGACGCAGCGTGATTCATCATCATGCCCGACTAACTAGCCAATTAAAATCTTCATCTAAATATCAGCGCGCTCATCTCGCACGCTCTTTCTTTTTTCTCTCTGACAGGATTGCACGAGCGCCCACACAAACACGCGCACAGCAGTCACTATTTCGCCACTTGATAGGGAGACCCCTGTGACCTCACCTGTGCCAGGAGGGGTGGGCCTGCGGGTTCCTGTGGCAACGTCCAGACTGGAGCTTCCTCCAGATTTACTGAAATGTGAAATAAAGACATGCAGAAATTATTACTCGGTACAAAATACATGGTGCTCATAGTCTTTAACTTGCATATGGTTTGTTTGAAAGTTGCGGCATGAATAAAGTTTGATTTATTGATTGTATGATTGCTTGATTGTTAATTGATGTCACAAGCAAGAAATTGTCAGGTGTATTTTTGCAGTGGACACTGATATGTAGTAAACAAGGTGCTGTTGTGACCTCTGGTATTAAATAGTAAAGAGAAAAAAAAATCACAAAAGTGTGAATGAGCTATTGTGCTTTAAGTGCATTCACTAGAAATTGTATATATGTAATTCTGACCCCTACGGTTACTGTGGTGTTGATCTTGTAATACAGATATTAATAACTGAAATATACAATGCATTCTTTTCTTTTTTTTTTCTAAACACAGCCTGAGACTACAGAGACATGAAGTATATGTCCACGCTTTATTTGCGTAGTGGAATACAGTGAGTCACTGCAGTGCTTTTGTCTATTACCGGATGTTTTACATTGCCTAGCGGCTGGAGTGTGACTCAGTTTTGACCTGTTTTAAACAGTGGGGTTGTTTGTGCTGCTGATACTGTAGATTCAGAGGGCTTTTTTTTTTTTATGGTCACCTGGAGCTGAGTCGGTTCTGTCTCATCCTTTGCTCCTGCAGCAGACGGGTGTTCTCCAGTTTGACCGGGCTGGGGATGAAGCCCACCTCACAACCTTCCTTCACCAGACGCCCGATCCACCAGTCGTTGTTGTACTTCTGCACAGGGAACAGACAGCCAGAAGTCAGCAATGACAGCGCCTGCATTTTCCTGCTCACATATATTACCACTCAGCAGCAACCAGTGCCTCTATTCACACCATTTATACACTATAATGACACTATAATAATACATTTATTTGTATGGCACTTATCTGAAAAAGGTTATAAAGTGCTGTATATAAGACTGTATAAGACAACACAGAGCACAAATGCTTCTAAAAAATATTATGGCACACTTTCTTGCAAGACATTTTTTATATGCATAACAATTTTGCCGACAAAAGTACAATTATGTCCCACAAACTAACAAAAATCGTTTGGTAATGTTAAGATGAATTGATAAATTCTTTTGTTCACTACCTTGGAGGTTATGTTTACACCTGTCTCTTTTTCTGTTGGTTGATTTGTATGTTTGTTTATTTGTGAGCAAAATGACACAAAAACTGATTTCCACGAAACTTGGTGGAAGGATGTGGTATGGCTCAGGGAAGAACCAAATTAATTGAATCTTTGGTAAGTTCAAACCTCTTTAATGTGCAGGAAGTCTTTGTCTTCAAACGATATGGCCATGCCCTGCACAGGAACGTCATCGCTGGGGCCGGGGTTGTAACCGACATTTGTCCGCACAGCAAACGCCACTGGTTTGGTCTGAAGCAGTGATGAAGAAGACAGGTATTAGCAAGAGCTCGCCAAAAACATCAGAGTGAGCTGCTGACCTCCCGTCGAGTTCAGTGTCCATTTGATAACGAGGTTTACCAGGGACCAAAAAAAAAATAGACACTGATGCAAAGATTATGCAGCAATAATGTAAATTAAACAAAAACTAACTACAACAGCTTCTTTCTGACCTTTGCTTTCTCGAGTGTGGCGAGCGCCTGTCTGTCAGCCTCCTTCCTCAGAGCTTCTGGGTCCTCCTCCAGGGACACGTCTGAGTCCGACGGCCGGCTGGTGTAGGAGTCTGCCGAGCCCTGAAATGCATATTGAGAGGTGAGGAGCGGAGAAAGGACAACAGTGCACAGCAGGTATAAAAATCAACTCTTGAAGGGAACACAAACAGGAAGGGGACACTTGAAATTGCAGGATGAACAAGGGTATGAAAACCTGTTGGCTCATCTTAAGGTATTCCCGATGTTCTCCTGCTTCTTTTTCGCCTTGACTATGAAGAGGAGAGGTTGCACCTCAGCCTTTCAGCAATCTGTTTGCGGTCAAGATGTCAAGACTGTCTAATGAAGCGTAACCTACATACAGTACAGTACACAAAAGGGGCCCTGGCCTTCATATTGCATGAAAGCTGACCCTGTGTAATTTGAGGAGGGGAGGATGCATCGACAACAGGTCCACGTTTGCGCCGCAGCTTCGGAGAGGCCGAGGTGTTAACTGGGTTTGCACAGGTAGAACACATCAGCGTGCGGGGGGGGGGGGTGTCGAGTGGAAACAGAAAGATTTGGAGAGAGAGCGAAAAAATGGCCCGAGGACTGTTTATAACATTAGTGTGGATATAAATTTCTCATGAAGTGGCTACAGTTTCCAACATATCCACCACTCATGCACGGTAACTTGACTCTCTCCTGGTGACCCCTCATGCAGACAGCCATAGCACAATAAAAACCCGAGCCTCCGGTGAGCCTGCGGCGTCGGCCTACTGTACTCTCCTGCTGCAGCGAGGGAGGCAGCCTGAACTTCTGAAGTGTTTGAGTGTTCAATTTATATAACAATCCCACTTGTCCTCTTCTTGCTGTGTTTTTTTTTTTCCATCCGTCTTTGAGCCGACAGGCTGCCTGGCGCTTTGTAGGAGGTGCCGACAAGAATGCGGACAGCTGAATGTGCCAGGCAGAAGAAGTGAGTCACTAGGTGTGGGCTTTTAAAATAGAGGTGAGAATACGCAAAGATGACACACGCCATATGTGATGATGATAAAAAAAACAAAAAAACCCTGAACGTGTGTAGTCAGAAAAATGCTCAATGAGTGAGTGCAACAGACTCTCTTGGTTTAGGGCCGGATAATGAAACCATAAAGTTTCTGATATCGAAACAACATTTTGAATTCCTTATAGGGGAAGAGAAACATTTCAAATAAATATGTCAAATTTGCATAAAATGAGTTTGGTACATACAAAATTACAGCCAAATATATTGTAATCTATAATAATTGAGAGGATTTCTGATTAGGACAAGGGAATATTTGATTGAAGGAAAGTAGACATCCTCTGGAATCGAGTATTGTGGGTAATAAAGATGCCAGGAAATATATATTGTTGTATTGTACATTTTTTGTATTGTTCTGCTTTTTAAAGCGGGAGTGGGTTGCTAAATGGGTAGCACACTTTTTCAAGAAATGAGATTTAATGACATTTTGATGATGTGGATCCTGACCAGGGGGCAGATCCAGGTTTGTTTTTTTACTTTCTTTAACATTGTAAGATTTTCAACTTTATTTTTGATTTCTCAGAGAATAATTCTCTGAGAATTCTTTTTGAAAAGAAAAATCTTATGGGGACTGATATTAATGAGTGTAGATCCAAATAAAAATCTGAAACGACTAAATTTAAATATAGTTTGACAAGGGGACTGTTGGGCCTTGGTGGAGGCAGACGGCAAAAACATTGCACGTTATTAAACCAAACACGAAAATGTATCAAAAGAAAAGTGCTTTGTACCATTATTCAAACACAAACCTGTGAAGAGAACTATAATTAGAGTTGACCTGCAGGTACCAGAGTGAAAAGCTTAAGCATCTGTGCAGTGTTTACATGTGCAGTTGTGTGTGATTAACGCTCCTCTACGCTTTGATTCCTGTCAGTGCGTCTGTCTATGATCTCAAATGAATGGGCAAACACAAATGTTGATTCTGGCTCTGCCACCTGTCGCATCGCGGCGCTCTGTGACTTGGCAACGGAACACCGAGAGCAGAGACACTCCCTGTTGCCAAGGTGACGGCTTGCTTATACTCCTCGCATCCTCAGGCATTCACAGAGCATCCCAACTTCCTGATTCATTTACTCAAACTCGAGCGCAGTCCGCGGTGTGCCTGCTTCCCACTCGAGCAGGAAGAACCATCCTGTGAGTGGCACACAGAGTCTAATGAGGACGGTAACCAGCCGCCCCCACCCAGCGGCTCTGAGTCATCCCCTGAACCGCACAGGTTGCATCCTGACACCGAGGACAGACTCAGCGAAGGTTGAGACACCTCGCTCAGGAAACCCCCGGTGAAACCACCACAATGTGACCAACCGGCTCGCTGCGAGAGGTCGGTGATGCAGCAAAATATAATATAGAGCGAGATAGAGTGGGAGGGATGGGCGATGACTCCGTGTGTGTCTGTGCGTGTGTATATTTGTGTGTGGACAAATGCTTGTGTCTCTGAGTCACTGTTACACTCCATTCACGTCACACACAACTCCGAAAATAAAAAAGGCAGAGAAAAAAAGAGAAGCATGAGCACGGATACAACAGTACTTAAAAAAATAATAGAAACGGTGACGGTAGATGAGGGGAGAGAGAAAATAGCAACTGATCAATAACCTCTCTGCACGCTCTCTACCCTGAAACTCTACAGAGGACTGAGAGAACAACTGAACACATTCACTCTACCTTTTCATTTCTAACACTCTCCTTCCTCCCCTCTTCTTCTTCTTCTTCTTCTTCTTCTTCTCCTCCTCTCATGTCACTGGGTTGTGTCTCTAATTTAGCTCCTTGCTTCACTTCACATACAGCTCCTGTTCAAAATAGCTACATGCCACCTGATGATGGAGCCGCTTTCCTATTGGCAGTGCCAGACTCGAGACCCCCACAAGTGTCATAGTAACCATCTCTGCTGCTTATTCCAGGCAGCCGGCGAGAGCTGCATCAGGAGGGAGTCGGACAGAAGATAGAGTGATCAATAGCAAATAAAATGCCCTGAGGGGAAATCAGCGGCTGGGGGGAAATGGCATAAAAGCTTTACAACAGGTGATCAATGAGGTATTTTCTTACACAGTGTTTGTTACATCAGCGACACTCTGTTCAACACGGTACAGCAAGACAGTAAAGTATTTGGCTGGTTACCAATGACAACAACAGAGAGTTGGTAAAAATCCAAACTAAACTGCACGGGAGGTAACGAAAAGAAAAAAGAAAAAGGTGCAGGAGGCAAGGCTCTGTAATTATCAGGAAAATGAAGCCACTGCGCTTCTCCTCTATTTTCTGCAGATTGGCTGCCACCGTGGTAAATCGACACCTTAGCATTGATAATGAATAAATGGAGGTGGGGAAAAATAGAGCCACAGAATGGACGCGGTGGCGTTAGGGAGGTGGGGGAAATGGAACAGGGAGCACAGGTGGGATGGCAAAACACAAGCGCTTTGAATAATGAGGTTTGAAGAGTCGCCCTGCAGCAAGGGAGCAAGTTAACGTCGTTTCTCCAGATGAGAGGCTGCATCCTTCGTAAAGAAGGCAATAAAGAAGATTTGCTTTTGGAAGTGTACACATATTGATTTGCCGTTGACATCTTTGTAGTTTTGATGCTCATTGATCCTTTTTAACATCTTCGGAAAAAAACAGAAACGATCCACCGTCTTCCTCAATGCCGTAAGACAGCTCACGGGTCAAACATTTTAATCTGCTTCTGCCACAGACAACAGGAACATCGCAGCAGGTGTTGTCAGGCTTCACAATGTGTGACTAAGAAGTGATTACCATCTGAGAGCTAACACATACTTCCATGCCCTGCCCGGGTAATTAAACAGATAAAAATATCTGCATATATTTATCAGCTCAGATGATGTGAAAATATAAAAAAAGAAGAGGAGGACAGGAAAGTGAGAGCATCAAATATCCTTTTCCTATTTGGATTATCGCGCTGTGTCTCCTCGGGTCTCGCTTATCAAACATTTCAGGGAAGAAGAACAAAACAGCTCATCTCTCTCCAGCTGGAAGCCAATCAGAATGCATTAGTAGCCGAGCCGGAGCTCTGCTGTATATTCAGATCACATCCAGGGTGTGATTAGCTCAGTAAGCACAGGTACAGGGAGAAACTCACAGGAGAGGCAGATGTACAAACTGAGGCTTCACAAAGGACAGATTTCCTGTCTGAAGCTCATGGCCGGTGGCAGTAAATGACTATATTCCTATCCTCTGTCACAGCAGCGTCATGGCAACCAGCCGGATGGTGTGTGTGTGTGTGTGTGTGTGTTGATGAAAGTTGAGTCATGGTCCGACCTCACCAGAAATTCCCATTTTCACAAACAAGCAACAAGGGAATCAAATAACAAGTCATTATTTTTTAGTGAAAGAAAATCCCCAAAAGTGAAAAAAAGACTTAATAGTCCAATACAATGCCACGTTTACAGATCAATACCTGATTTGTGGAATATAAATATGTTCTCCAACAAGCAAAATATGACATAAACTTATAAAATCAACATTTGATATCTGATCAAAAAGTTCATACACTTGATATTTAATATGCTACAGACATGTTTTGAACACCCAGCGATGCAAAATCAAAACTCCTCTATCAAAACTCCTC
The DNA here is from genome assembly GCA_026259375.1 of Verasper variegatus. Taxonomy (NCBI): domain Eukaryota; kingdom Metazoa; phylum Chordata; class Actinopteri; order Pleuronectiformes; family Pleuronectidae; genus Verasper; species Verasper variegatus. The sequence continues at coordinate 7,313,288 of CM048054.1, forward strand.
TATTCGATATTAGAGGTGAAACTATGAGTCAACCGAGAGAAGAAGAAATAGAAAGTTATTGATAATCTATTACATTTTTTCGAGAACAACTTTAAGCATCTGTTTTTGTACAGTTGGTCGCACAAGAAATTTCACAGTGTCACCTTAGACTCTGGGAAAATATGACATATGACTAATGATTTGACATTTCTGAATAATGTAATCTAATATAATCTAATATAAAGTAAACGGACTAGTGCTGATACAATATGAAACAAAACAACCTCTTCTTTTGTTTACTTTGGAAACCACATACAATTTGAACAACCACTTGCAAAAATAATCAGCTTTTTAATAAATACTTAATCAGCAGAAGGGTAAACTACAACAATATCAAAAATCAATTGATAGTTGAGGCCATGTTTCAAGCTTTGCTTTTTCCAGCTTCTGAAATGTGAGGGTTTGTTATTTTTTGTTAGTTTTACGTGATTGTAGTCTGAATATCTTTGGGTTAAAGAAATTTAAACCAGTTTGGGTTTATTTGCCATAATCTACAGACCAATATTGATCAACTCATTATTTGACAGTAAAAATACTGAATTATTATAATCATCAACCCTGCAAACACTGCCGTCCACTATAAAGTACAAGATCCGGCCGAGGCCTGTGAGGGACAGGGGGAAACAGCAGTGACAGGAGCCCCCTGAAATGGCCACAGTGGTAGGACGCTCGAGAGGCAGCGCACATAGCAGCAGGCAACCGGTGGGACTGGAAGTCTAATTAAAAACACAGCGCCTTTCCCGCAGCTGTGGTCCGGCCCAAAATGGAATCGCACAGTGCAGTGAGAAGAGGGGAGAGAGAGAGAGGGACTTAGACCGGGAGGTTTTAGAACTACCAGGACACGGGCTGCATGTTATAATCTCCTGTCATACCTCACAGCAAAAGAGTCTGCTGAACTTTCAAAACTCTATCCACACACACCCACACAAGGACAGAAGCTCGGACGGCCGCAGATTCCAGTTCAGGTAGATGCAACGAAAAAATGCACAGCTTGTGGATCTTACCATGACGGGCCTTTGAATCCTCTCGGTTCTCTCCATACCTCGTTTGCCACGCTTGCCACACCACGGCAAACCAAGCTGGCAGCGCCGGAGTCCACAGACAGAGTTACGTGTATGTGTGTGTGTGTGTGATGTGTGGGTGTGTGTGTGTGAGAGAGAGAGAGAGAGAGAGAGATAGTGGCAACTAGTGTGAGTGTCTGCCGGTTAGTCTGACAAGTGCATAAGTGTACATGTGTGTATGTAAGTGTGTGTGAGTGTGTGTGGTGCGTGTGGTGCGTGTGTGTGTGTGAGTGTGTATGATAGAGAGAGGAAGACAGGAAAGAGTGCTGTATGTGTCAAACCAGGAGAGCGCTCCCTTAACCTCCAACCCCTTCATGCATGCACGCACACACACACACACACACACACGCACACACACACACACACACACACGCCCACCCCCTCCACCTACTGCTCCCACCCACCCACCTCCACAACCCAGAGGAACGTGAACCTTGTGTAGAGGAAGGGGAGCTGGAGCTGGCCTGGGGTCGGGTTGCAGGACTTGTGCTACATTTGCAAACTGGGGAAATATATTTAGCCCTGGCCGGTCAGAAACAGGGACGCGAACACACCAAGACCCAGAAGGAGGCTTGGTATGCAGCCGTCAGCCATTTGATGTCCCCGTTGACGTGGGAAGGGGGCTGGGGCAGTGCCCAGGGAAACCCCCCTCCCCTTCTCTCTCTCTCTCTCTCTCTCTCTCTCTCTCTCTCTCTCTCTCTCTCTACATCTCTTTGATTCATTCCACTCGGCCTCTGTCCTGATGTCATTCTTCTCTACCTGTCTCTCCGTCTCTTGTCTCCCGGATATCAGGGTGTCAGACGAGGTATTAATATGGATATATGGGGAGGGGAGGAAGGGGACAAAAAAAAGAGGGGGAGTCCGGCTGGTCCGGTGAAACACCAGTGAACTGAGGACATGAAGCTCTTGAAGCAACTGTCGCTCAACTACCTTTAAGTACCCGCTGAATAGTTGCTGCTCAAAACCCATTTATAAACCCACTACATGTTGAACATCATCCAAAATGTGTTGTCTTGTATATTACTATGGGCACCAGTAAGCTAGATAGTGTTGGATAATGTTACAAATCAGCAAGGAGGTCCACAGGCTGAAAGGTGTGGTTAAATGGGTGGTGGTGGTGCAAGGGGGGGGGGGGGGGGGGGGTTCTTATTTGTCCACTAGAGGGCGACCTCTGACGCAATGACGGGGGCTTCTCCATGGCTACAGCCCCCGACCACCTCCTCCTCTTGTGTTAGTGGCTGATGACGAGACGGCCAGCTGGGAGAGGTGAAAAAAAAAAAAAAAGGAGCCACTAGTGCAGCCAGGCAGCAGCAGCAGCAGCAACTGGTCTTCATATGTCAGGACTGACAGGAAGATGGCTGCTGTGTCTCTCTTTCACATACAAGCCAGGATGTGATCATCTCTATGCAGCCATGAAGAAACAAACATGGGTGGATCTTTACTCTGGTGGACTCAGTTTCTACAATGCTCCCCCCCCCCCCCCCCACCCCCAACATGGTTTTCAATTTATTTAAAAAAGGTGAAAACATTTCACGCTTTGCAAATCGCAGTCTTGGGACGACAGAAAATTAGGGCAGCGTGAGATGGGGAGACGCCCCAAAATCGTTAGAGACACATTTTTCCAAGGAAATATGGTGGTGATCAGTCACTGGTGAACATATTACATTTAGTGGACGACTGAAAAAGCTGCTGCAGAGTCTAATTAATGGCAGCCGAGCATAAGCTGCTGTTTGTTCTTGTCAGCAGCGTGAATATCAGGATGCTTACAGAGAAATGGAAGTTGTATTGATGTTTTCTCTTTTTTATATTAAGCTCTTTTTTCAGTTCAGCCATGTTGTACTGGAGATGTGCCGAAGGGCAAATCACGTCACACCTCGCAACATAAATTCAGGTGTCAATAGCCACTTTCTGCAATTTGAAGGAACTTGGAAATGGAACTGGAACGGACCATTAGTTTTGGTCTCAGAGCGAATCCACAAATGTGACGCAGCTGCCATGTGTTCGTCGTACCTTCCGATTTGATGTGACATTATTATGCTATGTTCATGTTGCATGTGAGTGTGTGTTTCTCTGGCTGGAAATGAGATAATGACATAACCTCGCTGGAACAACAGCAGACATGTTGCATATTCCACAGTGCAGCCACGGCAGCAGACAGTGCTCAGTCTTCACACACCTGAAGACAGAGTGTCTTCTTGAGTGTCTAGTTTTGTTGAACTCGACACAAACACACAGACACACACACATGGACACTGAACAAACATCTAGGCGGCACCACCTCCCTCCCAACGCACACACACACATACACATACACACACACACACACACACAAACCCATCTAAACATCATCCCCTCCGTCTCTTCATCCCACTGTGTCTGCACACAGAGGGAGACTCAGTGGCCCGGTTGCCATGGAAACCAGGCCCAGTGTACCAGCCAGCTCTACCGTTGGCTGATTGTGGCTCTCGTGTATTTGTGTGTGTGTGGTGAGTGACTGTGCACTTGCGTAGGTGTGTGTGAGACTGTAAAGCCTATACAGGGCTCTGCTTTGAGTTCCTCAAGGAGAGGCTAAAATAGGCTGTATGTACAAAAACCTATAGGGCGCCTGTGTTCTTCTTTTTCTTTAATTAAAACCAGTTATTCTTATTTTTTATTCAGGAATAACTTCCATGTGTAGAAACACTAATAGACACTTCATACGTTCAACGGCTGAGTCGCTAAATTAATATCTGGATTATGAGCGGCATTTCGACTGTTTGAAATCCCTGCTCGTTCCACTGTCAGTCTAATGAGTGAAATGCTGAGCAATAGCTCGAGACTGGGAGGATATTTATCGCAGGATGTATTAAATCATTCTTTCTATGGTTAATGACTTCCTCAAAGAGTGCGAGTGATTATGAATCCTGCCTAACCTGCAGGCCCCAGTGCACGTGCTCCTTCAGCAGCCCCGAGTCCAAGAAGGATGAGGTGGACGGACGGGTGGTGTGTGCAGGCGAGGATGCAGCTATAACCTTTAGAAACCACAGGAGAGTTCAGCTCCCTGTGTTCACCAACAGTGATAGGATTTCTTCTCTCTTTTTTTTTTTTCTAAAGCAACACCAGCGCTGAACAGGTAAATGTCATTCAGCACGGGGCAAATCATTTCCTCTCACAAATGAAGAGGTCAGACAGAAAAAAGGGGGACTCATTTAGCCGTGACACAGTGTGGCTTTTAAGAAATGTCATGTCCAGACAAGGACTGCTCAGCGGGTCCAGGGCGAGAGGCCTTAAACCCGGCCTCCTGAAGTCCCTGAGGAGAGGGGATGTTCCTGTCTGAGGACGAGAGGCTTCTTGACCCGTCCCAAACGAGAAAATTAATCTCAGCCGCTGGCGCACTGACATGTTTTACTAGCTCTCCCCCAATCAATGCCTCCACATCTGCAGAGCAGGGCGGGGTCAGGGTCAGAGGGGAGGAGCGTGAGGGGGTGAGTCTATCACCTGGGGACTGATAATCAGTATCCGAGCCCTGAAGGAATCTCTGCCTGTGTCTCTCAGCTCCGCCACTGTGACAATAATGCTGTGCACAGCTGTAGTCACCAGGGTTTACTGCTGATGTTATCAAAGCCTTTCCAATGTGTCAGATACAGAGCAGTCTGTGGGCTGCTGGGACACACATAGGTGCAGAGAGGGAGAGACACCCTTTTTAAAGGCAGGAAAATAGAAGGTTCTCACAGCGTAAAAACTGAATAAAACTGGGACATGAAGAAAAACTCAGGTGAAAACTGACAGGGATATAATTTATGGAATAAAATTGCAAATAAGACGCCTTCAACTCTGAAGTATGATAAATGTTCCACTAATCACAGGAGCCAGAAGGTTTTCTTTTTCAGGGACTATTTTCATTCCTGTTTGCAGTACATCTCATATCCATATATAAAAGACTTATATATATCTATATATAAATACATATATATACACACACACACATATATATTTATCTATTTATCTATTTTACCACTTCCTATACCATTTTCGACATTTTCATAAAATTCTTAAATAATAATTTGTGGATGTGGATGGACATGTTTATGGGACTGATATTTATGATATCTAGTGAATTTAAATGTGGGTTTTATAAGGGCACTGTCGGGCCTCGGCAGAGGTATGCACTATACTGAGTGCCATTCTAAGGGAGTGTGGTCATGCCACAAATATTTCATGCATCCCTGACTGTCTTTGCCAGAGATTCCTGCAGGAGATTTGACTTTTAAACATAGACATAATGCAAAATAGAAGACAAACTCCAGACTAAACCCTCCAGGAATCAAAGTGTCTCAAGGTTCAAGATCCAATTATTCCATTCAGGTTATTTCCTAGTTTTGTCCAATTAACTTTTAAAGATGATTTATTAATTTGTGTAAATTGTGAAAGTTGGATATGCAATAAAAAGTAAAATACAATAATCTTAAGTCTGGGAGGAGATGAAACCAATTTAAAGGATTCACCTTTTAATAAGGAGCCAGTGAACTCTCAGCATTAAATGTGCTCACTTTGACTCCATTAAACTTTCACATGACTCTTCATTAAATAAGTTGAGAGGAAAGTGGAGGCTGAGCTCTCTGAGGGAAGGATTAAGGGTGACACGTTACCTGTCGGACAAAGCTGTTGGAGGTGGTGTCGGAGGAGGTGCTTCCGTCCGAACGCTTGAATCGGCCCTTCCTCTTGGCGTACTTTCCCTGAAACCAGAGGGGGATGGAGGACGGAGAGAAGAGAAAGAGCACAAAGAAAGTTGAATGGTGCTGATCCATTATAACTTATCTTGACATATTTCTTTGAAAACCCCATTTCCGGAGAGCAGGATGACCACAAACAATTGGCGTAGCATTTGTTAAAAGCCTCTGAATATGATCAGGCGGTCAGATGGAGGCAGAGATAAAGCAGCATGAGTCCCAGACCGTACAGGAAGTCGACCAGAGAAGATTCGTCTATAGCGTGTCCGTGAACAGGCTTCATTACTTGTCATTTTTCATGTTCTGATGCAAACTGGGACCTTGTAATCTGATTGGCAGGCCCCTGGCAAACAGCCTATCCGGGTTGGGCAGAGGCCACACATTGCATTATGTTCCCACTCTGCCCACATTGCCATGGTTACACAATGCCGACTAATCACATTTGTTGGCAATCAGAGGACTGGCTGTGTTGTTCGAGAGGGGAACAGCTGGTTAGGAAAACGCAGCAGCACAGAATAATGCTTAGAAAGACAAACACAGCAGGTTAATGTACAGAACATGTCACCACAACTACAAAGCACTTTTAATACTTCTATTACCCACGAGACACCAGTGTACTCCTGCTCTCTCATGAGGAAGGGGGTATAGCTCAGTGGTAGAGCATTTGACTGCAGATCAAGAGGTCTCTGGTTCAAATCCGGATGCCCCCTGATTCCTGTTGCATAACTTGCTTTAGTAGCAGGAAGGTGGTTTTGTTTTTTTTATCTTTAACCCTGTTAACTACACATAAATATTCAGTAAGTACATTATAATTAGAAGAACATTATGTACAAGTGGGGTTTTTTTTGTTGTTTTTGTGATGCAGTCTGCAAAACAGCTGTGATTTAAATCTAGCTTCATATAGATACTGAGACTTCTCATTAACTAACTCCACATCACACTAAACATGACATTTTCCCAAATGGATTACAGGCTATAAACGTTCAGTGAGATTTATAACAGAAGCAAATTGTTGAGCCACACTGACTGGCTGGTACCATGTGGAACCGAAAAGTGTCAAATATAGTGATGATCTGGTCTATCTCATCAGATTTTAAAAGATATTTTGTTGGAGGACTGAGTGTGTACATTTTTTTTGTAGATCCAAAATTAATTTTAATGTGGTTTCATTAGTGAACTTTGGGCCTCGGTCTAGTTTTCAAATAATATGCAGCTGACATTAGAGGAATCAAAATAAGAAATGTTTTCCTTGCACATGATCTATTATCATGTTACTGAACATTATCCCTCTGATCGCTGAGAAACAGTTACATTTATCAGCAACTGTTCACACATACTGGATTATAGCAAACCAACCAGCTTTCAACCCTTCACTCTGCACACAAACATCCAAACACTGAATAAAACCTGTCAACTGCTTCAAAGCTTAATGTCTGAATATCTGTTTCTGGGTCAGCAGGCGAGATCCAGAGGCAAGGAAACTACCTGCCAACAGTGATCCCTCCTGGACTCAGTTATCACTGTCACATCATGTGCAACAGTTCAGACTGTGGCCCTCAGAGCGCTGACGCTGCCTTTAAACAAACATGACCTGTAACACCAGCACCAACTAGTGCGAACAGAAAAACAACCACGCTGCAGCTGAGAGGTTCAACAGATGAAAAGAAAAACAAATCGGCTGCACACTAATCCCAAAAAACAGAGCTCAAGTATTCATTTCAATTTATTTTTAAATCCCTGTAGAGCAAAAATAATGTGTCACAATAATGTGACGCTCGAATAAACGCTGCTGGACCGAACCGCTGACGTTCTCTCATTTGAGGTAGTTCATATCGCGCTGATGTATGTATGTTCAAGTTCTTGTCTGTCTCATACGATTGGTTTTAATTTGCAATTTGATCCAATAATAACTGGGTGAAATGTCATAATTGACAGCTGACACTGAATCCTGATTGGTTGAGCACGTGTTTGGGCCTGACCTCGATACCACGGCTCCATCCTCTGATCGCTACTGCGCAGCCTCGGCTCCAAATGGCCTCATCGGTGGCAAGATGGCAGCGGTCTATATACGCAATATTATGGCCAGTGGGAGGAAGTCGAGACACTTCATCTTGTTCATCTTTAATTACGATCTATGGGTAACATCTTAGAAAAGACATATCAGGAAATACCAATCCGACAGTGACGATGGATCACTGCCTTGTTCTTTCAAACTGAGACAAAGTTTGTGAACGCTTTGGAATTACATTTTTTGCTGTTATTATTCATAAAATGTGATCTGATCTGGATCTATTTAAAAAATATAGACAATATGCTTTCGTTAATTCCACACAAACGATGAAAAGCATTGGAGGGGTGATGTTTACCCTGTGTACAATGTGTATACCACAAACAGGCAAATGTAAAAATGTAACAATGACGTTTCGTTTAAACAATGACACACTGATTGGTTAATCTAAATAAGGTGTAGTTCGTGTCTCTAATGTTATTTGTCAAATGCATAACTACAAAATATGACGTTTCATACCATACCATCATAAATGATATCTATAATAATAATAATCTATAGTTTTTAACTGTGCATGACAGCATATTCTGCATCTCCTGTCAATGAGTGAATATCTTATTATTTTGAAGTCACTTACTCACCCTCTCCAGCTTTACGCAAATCAGCAATTCTTGCCCGTACGTTCTGGGCCCTGCTTTTCCGTGAGGCATGTTTCACATCAGCAGGTATGTCTTGTGAATAGCAAATCACAGATTAGCTCTAACCCACATCTCCAATCTGATTTTATTGATGTTTGCCAACTCCTGCATTCAATTAGCTTGCGTTGATGTTATTAGCCTTGAGGTTCTTACTCTTGTTTCAAACCTACACTGTGAATGTTAGAAGGATGAATTCTAAATTGAGAAGAACGGTGCAGTGATTTGTGTTTTATCAGTAAAAATTGATTGTTTATTCATCATTTTAAGCTAGATGATGTTTTAAGACAAATTTATGAATGGAGGTTATACATGTTTTTTCAAGGTTTGCTTGGGTCAGCAGGACGAGATGGATTCAAGAGACCTATCAAATCGAATGTATTTTTATTTTAGAAAGATCTTGAGTCTGTCTAAAAACAATAGTCACATTGTCTTGTAATCATTACTCCTGTTCACACTGGTCCTTATGAGAAGCCCTCCTCATGTGCGTTCAGTGTAAGTGATAGGCGAAAACCTCTATAGTCTTGGTTCTGTGTAACAATATTCAATTGTTCTCTAATCTGAAGCCAACATGAGGCTTTAACGGCCAATTTATACAAAATTAAATTGATATCTTCCAAAGTTAGCAAGTTTTTAGTTCATAATTTCCTCTTTGTGTTACTATCTGTTCTTTGCAGCTCAACAGGGAAACTTTGAATGATATACATCTGATTGTACAAACTCAGGCTGCTGAAGCCTCAGAACTTACAGATGTCTGAATGAGAAAAAAACTAATTTCTACCGTATATTAAAAGTGTGTTTGGATCTTTTCACAACAATTGTGGCAACCAAGAACTGTTTCAACATCAATATGAGCACCTGACTGAGACAGCACTCCGAAGTATCCTTGGGCAAGAGGGGCGTCATTTCACTTTAAGCAGTTATCTTACTGCTCACCTCTGCTTGTGATTTAGATGATCTGCCTCATCCTACTGGAGATGTTGCTCCGCCAGCAAGAAATCTCACAGATTAAGTTTCTAAATAAAATGTTAGAATAGCGACTGACTATTAAAACGAGTCCCTGTTGATGAAATAGAATTTTCTTCAAGGATTTGATGGTGACAGTTTACACAAAATATAACAAAATTTAACATGACGTGTCTGTGGGTGCTGGTACAGGTGTGTGTGTGTGTGTGTTTAGGGGGGTCTCCTTCTACGATCAGTGCCATGATGGGGCGAGTTCCTCTCAGCAAAGGGCAGGAAAATACCAGAGGAAGGATGATGGGGAGGCTTCCTCCCGGTAAACATCCTCCCAGATTAACAGTATAATTAAAGAGGTAGTTGTGAGGGGGCAGGGGGGTTTAAACTGGAGGGATCGTGTGTGCGTGTGCGTGTGAGTGTGTGTGAGTGAGTGTGTGTGTGTGTGTGTGTGTGTGTGTGTGGAGGGAGGTTGATGGCGAGGTGCACGATATCACGACCGCCAGAGTACACTTCACTTCAGGCGTAATGTTCCAATGCCTTAGAGATCCACTATGATCTGCAACCTGATGCCGATGATCAGCAGACACAATCTTTTGTCCCCCCCCCCAGGCCCTGAATTCTCAGTTAATTTCTTCTTCTGTGGTGCGGCCCTGGGCACACTGGGTAGAGAACTCGAACCATCTCCTTCAGGATATTAGAAATGTGGTTTTCCTGCTCATCTCTCCACAGCAAGAGTAACAAATGCGCATTTAGCAGCATGACTGCATGAACTTTATATCTAATTGATCAAAGATGCCACACACACACACACGCACAAAACACACACACACACACACACACACACACACACACACACACCAATTCCTGCTGCCTGGCACAAGGAAGGGGGTCCATCTGTTTCTCGGCCTTGCAGCAGATAAAGATCTGATTTCTAAAAACACCCAGGATGAGGTGAGGTGGCGGGAGCAGGATGAAGACGGTGGGACATCCAGAGTGGAGGCAGGAGGAATGGGGGGGGGGGGGGGGGGGGGGGGGGGGGGGGGGGGGGGGTGGGGGAGAGTAAAAGAGGAGAGAGAGAGAGGGACTTGGCATGGTTGGAAGCACTGGTTATCTGTGGTGCTGTGTTGTGTGATGTTTTTTTTTTTTCCCCATCTCCAGAGAGACAATGACTGAGCTCAGCGTGGGTGTGTTTGTTCTAGATATTCTCATCATGTATCTTCAGTTTTTTTTTTTCATTCTGACTAAACATGCCCACGACACTATGTCACATCCTTAAAAGCTGCAGTTTATTTGTAGCTGTGAAAACACTGACACCATGAAAATCAAAAGTGAAGGGACGTCACTGGATAGGAAATCAACTCACCAAGTTAAATTTGTACGAAGAAAAATGACGGAATAAGATACAAGACTTCCGTCATCACCCAGCAAAACCCAATTCAACTACTTTATGATTGAATGATTTCTCTCAAGTCCAGCTCTTCTCCACAACATCTACTTGGTTGATGAGAGAACCAGCGTTACATCATATCCTCACATATGGTTACACACATGCTCACTTACTGTAACCAACACATTTACCCTGCCTCACAGAAGGAAATGATGTGTGAAACAATAGATCTGAATCGAAATGATGTAAAGCTGCATCACAGCATCCATTCATTGCTTCCTGATAAAAAAAAGAAAAATCCTACATCACATGCATTTCAGGCTCAAATCAGTGCAAAAGAAAAAGCGTTGGACTCTCGTTGGGAGGAACAACCTGTTAATCCTCAGAAGTGAAATGGTTGCTGTCAGAATAAATGTGAGCGCAGAGCAGACTTTGTGTTTCCCCCCCCCGTGTCCCCTCCTCTCACCTGTGTGTGTGGATGATGGTCGAACATGTCCATTTGGATCTCCTGGGTTGAGGTCGAAGGCGTCCTGGACATACTACTTTTCTGTACCATTGATTTAACTTTGTTTAAAAATATATTCTCAGCTTCCTGTGTTTATGATGCTGTCGACAGACTCATCATCATCTTCTTCCTCCTCTGGTTTTCTCTCTGGTCGGGGGTGATGGTGGAGCCGCTGATGTGTCTGTGGGAGCTGGTAAAAGAACAGCTGCCTCCCTCCAGCCTGTAGCTTTACACACAGGCGCACCGGGCTCCGAGCGCCGTCAAGTCTGCGGAATTGACGCAACTGCTGCTTTCAAAATAAACGTCAGTGACGACGTGAAGAAGAGAGGGCAGCAAGTAGGAGGGGTCTCAATTACCTCATGTTGAGGTGGTAATACATTCATTTCCCTTTTTCTACTTTAGTTATTTCTTCAAATGAACATTTAAAAACGCAGTCTAAATGGAAAAAAGTTATATATTATATTATATTATCCATTTTCTATACCGCTTACCCTTTTAAGGGTAATGGGGGCAGCTGATATTGGGCGAGAAGTGGAGTGAGAAGGGTACACATCACCCATTATGTTGTACTAGTATAGTACAGTACAGTATAGTTCCTAGATTTCCCTCTGGATCAATAAAGTATCTATCTATCTATTTATCTATCTATCTATCTAGTATAGTATAGTATAGTGTAGTATAGTATAATATGTATAGTTGGGTTTATAGTAATGTATAAACCCAACTATATATTCTATCTATCTAGTATAGTATAGTGTAGTATAGTATAATATGTATAGTTGGGTTTATAGTAATGTATAATGTAGGCTAGTACAATATAGTATTGTTCAATACAGAATATCATATCATAGCAAAGCAGAGCATAGTATAGTATAGTATAGTATAGTATAGTATAGTATAGTATAGTCAAATATTTAGTAACTTTGTAACAACAAATATCCCATGAGAGATCTAATGGTGATCTTTATTCCAAAGCACAGAGGTAAGTTAGGTTCAAATACATTTCCTCAAGCGTCGATCACACAGGACCAACAAACAGGAACAGTAGATTTGCAGGTATCAGTGTTTTGCTTGTCAGTGTATTTTACTTGTTTATGTTTTTGTGTTTTATCATAATTAAGAATAAAAAAATTAGACAGTTATTTGGCAAAACCAGACTCACTCATGCAAGTGTATATTTTATCTTTCAGGATAGGTCTTCACATGTAATTGAAGAAATACAGAACTGATATTGTTATTAAAAACATCATGATATTTCCGTTTGATTTAGAAATACCTACCATGTAGGTCACACGATACTATGGCATCAAACATGACATTATAAAACGAGTAAAACATAGTAGTGATATCACATTTAAAATTGAGAGTATGTTAATACAACATAACTGAGGTAGTCTTTTATCTGCCTATCATGCTTTTATTTTGAAGGCAGTATCCTGAAGCTACCGGTATAGTCATGTGGTTTTCTCACACTCCAGCTGAGAACCGTGTTCCACGCCCCGCTGAACAGACCCCTTCCTTACTCATCGATTGATGGGGGGGTAACATCTGAGTTTGGCTACACACACACACACACACACACACACACACACACACACACACACCTAAACGCTCACACAAACAAACGCACTGGGACCCTGAGAGCAGGGGAGCTGCTGCTGCTGCTGCTGCTGCTGGTGGTGGTGGTGGTTTTGGTGGTTGTGATTATGGTGCTGTAATGAGGGTGAGAATGGTTCAATTTCACAGTTAGTTTGCTGCAGCAGCAGGAAGTATCTGAAGAAGAGGAGGTTTTGATGCGGCCTCGAGCAGAAACACCACAGAGCTGCCAGCTGCACGTAGCCTCCAGGTCCATAACTGACCCTATTATGTTCTGACACAGGGGACTGGGTGTGTCAAAGGCCCCAGAGCTTTAAGAGCCCCTGACACATGCCAGAAATTACAGCTATATATGTTCAGTACATTCTTAAACATCCAAATTTACATTTAAAAAATGGAAAAACAATTACACAAATACAAAAACCCATGCATTCATTACAATAATAACTATTTACTTTATATTTATCATGGATGATACATTATATAGATATTTTACCTGGTTTCACCACCTGACAATTATCAGTTGTGCCCCCTGAAAAAGAGAAATATGATGAATAATTGCTTTTTTTATTTCAAATTCAACAGTAGTTTTAGTCAACAGTTATTTTTCATGGTTTTTTAGAGGATAACAAATGATGGTTTTACGTGCATTTACATAATGATGGAATTCACACTGGAACTGCTACACAGAGTCACAGAAAACACATCATATCCAATTCTTCATTTCAGCCTATATATATCTACACTTACACTCACAGTAGAAATTTGGTTTATATAACCTCTCAGTGGCTGGGTAACATCATGACAATGTCACAGAATGCCAAATCTGATACAGCAGTCATGACTGAAAACAGACCTTGATGTTTGACTCAAAGTATGTGTTGTTAAATTGTTTTGATTTGTGCCAGTTAAGGGTGACGTAGTGGTACAGCAGTTAGCACTATTACCTCAGAGCAAGAAGGTTATTGGTTCAGATCCCAATTTGACTGAGGCCTTGCCAGGTGGGGTTAGCTTAATTTATCAGCCCTGTGATACACTGGCAGCCTGTCCCCATCTCCTGCACAACATCAGCTGGGATTTGGCTCCAGATGCAGTGACCCTCAAAGGATGGAGTGCCACTTTTACTTTTAGCTGCTTGATGATGTTTTGATTTATAAACATATCTCTATGAGTCACAATCAGCCGACAGATATAAAAGCTTGAAACCCTAAATAATGTTTATCGTCATATAACGCAGAAAGGGCCTTTAAATTGTCAGGTTCATTCTCAGTGTAGCGTGACGAGAGCTAAAGGCTGAGGTCACACATTGAGATGACATTGAGTGATTAAATAAGCCTGAACAAGCTGGGTCTGAGTCATCCACCTCCACTCCTCATAGAAATCACCCAGGGAGGTGAAGGGAAACCTGCGTGACGTGGTCTGATTCAAGCTGATGGCATTGAAACACCCACAAGACCGGCCCTCCGTGGCTGCAGCTCTTGCTTCCGCAGAGATTGGTAGGAGGACGCTTTGCTCGTTAAACTCTTCAAAATAAATGAACCAAAAAGAGAAGAAGAAGCAGAGAATCAGAAGAATGGTTTACTTTTAAAAATGATGACAGCTGTGTCTATTCGACTCTCCTGCAGAGACAGCTTCCCTGCAGGGTTTCAGGTGGTTCTCCTCTGGATCACTTGTTTTCCTGCTCTGTGGTGGTGCCCAGAGGAAACCGTGTGGACTGAGTCAACGGCAGCTTTTTTCAGTTTTCGAGAAAAACCTTTGCATTTGGCTGATATTCTTGTTCACATGCTGTGAATGCGTCATAGAGTCAAAGACAAAGCTGCGCAGTGATAATCAGAAGGCTGGACACTTATGATCATGCGGACAGATATATGAGGTTTACCATACTGTTGATAATTCAAAATCACAAAATAGTGTCAAAACCATAACAAGTACGTGACATTTTTGGGCATTGGTTAATTGAGATTGAGACAAGTTTCCCGATAGGACATTAAAGTTTACCTTTCCTTACCTTTACATAAACCCATTCATTGTGACTACGTTTTGGGGGGTTTGTAATAGATTCCCTGATTGTTACCGAACCGCAGAGGTGTGAAACATCATTATAATATATTTGAAGTATAGTAAATTACCCTGAAAAGGCATCATTGTCCAGACACATCGGGATAAACAGTAAAGACCCCAACTTGTTTAGGATTTAAACCTTGTTCTTCTCTCACTGGAAGACACATTCTTTCACAGAGAAGAAAACAGTGTCTTTTTCACCATCTGGTACTTTGGGTTATACTTTGCCTGGTGATAATGATTTTGTCTGGTAATCTGGGTTATGTGAGGTGAAGGAGCCACACAACTGCTCCTCATGCACCATCGCTGTGTGCAGTGTTGCCACGGAAACGGGCTGCTGCCAGAGAGTCGGTTGCAGGCTTAATAAGTAGTCGGTCAGTTGGCAACGTACCAGTTGGCTATTTTTACAAATGTCTTTGTAAGTGGCCTCTCAGTAAAGCACTCACTGCTGTCAGTTATTGTTTTCATTGGAGGCCACTAAAAAGCCTGACCGGGAAGCTGTCTAATATCTTAATTACTTTTCAATATTAATTTTCCCTTTAAGTTAACTTCAGGTGCATCACTTTAGAGTTCAGATCGTATCAATATACTTTGGGTTTGTACAATATTTTGGGAATACAAACTTTTTACCCCTCCAACTGTGTTGTTAAAGACACAGTTGGAGATGTTTTATAATGATAATAGTACCCAGGGTCCCTGCTTTTTATATGCTCCAATGGTCATTTATATGAAAACATACAAAAAAATGAATGACCAAACAGCCCTCTCCTAAATCAGAATGACCTTTGGCTCTACAGGAGAAATGCTGAGATGCCATTTCTATTACAAAATATTGGCCACACAAATATTACCAGCAGTTAAACAATAATGTATTACATAGAGGACAAATAAAAACAATGAATTATAACTTATTTCATTATTTATTTCATTATTTGATTTTTGTCTTTGCAACAAAATGTCAAACCTTTTATGAGGGAGGCCGAATTGAGTATCACATCAAGGATTGTGTAGAAAAACTGGCAGAATTAGTATTTGGGGTTTATTATTTCAATTTCCCATCAAAAATATACAAATGGAATATTTTAAAAAACACTCAAACGTCGTACTTTATGTTCCTGGTGCGGGTTTTGGGCTCAACACCGCCTCCACGTAGTAAAACGGCAGAAAGCACCAAAGCACTACGTCACCCATAATGCATTGTGAAAACGTTGGTCGGTACCATCATTGTACGAAGGGGGTTTAGTGATTTTAAAGTTTCAAAGTAAAGTCCGGATTGCGTTTGTCTTTGTCGATTCTATACACGTGTGCGTTTTAAGGAAAGTAAAATATGTGCACTGAGGATTGTTTCATAGGTTAACGATCTATTTGCTAAGACGAGGCTGGTCAGTGTTGAATAATGGAGCCTCCTCTGTAATGGTAGCTCCCGGCTCTTCTCTCCAGCCTTCCTTTTCCTACTGAAGTAGCAGCCATGAGGTAGGACCGCAGCCCAGCGCGTGATAAAAGTCATGTTTTAGCTGTTAAAAACACACATGTTAACCTCACACCACCTTAATAACAATGGCGATTTCCTCATTTATCGACACACAAAGTTTAAACTTCTTTGAAACATTAAAATCTCATATTTTCACGTGTCTCAGTGTGACACGATGTAGCAGACGCGGAGGCCATGTTGTAAACCCGGCTGCCTGTTAGCTTAGTGCTAGCTGTGCGGCTAAGGGCCTCTCAGCTCTCTGATTCTGTGTAATAACACTGCTGCAAATCAACAATTAAACGAGCCACGTCAGATCCTGTCAAACACGTGGAGGTAGAAGCTGTAAGTTGATGTGTGTGTCGTGTGTCCCGCAGCATGCTCAGGCTCCAGAAGAGGCTGGCCTCCAGCGTCCTGCGCTGCGGGAAGAAGAAGGTCTGGCTGGATCCCAACGAGACCAACGAGATCGCCAACGCCAACTCCCGTAAGTGGAGCAGCAAGTCGTCTTTCAGTCCGAATATCAGCGTTACGTGTTCAGTTGACTGTGAGAGTGAAATCCCAGCCTGCAGCTACCGGCTCCTTCTTTGTAAAGGCTCTCAGGCTCCAGCACAGTCACATAAACGTGTGATGACCTGGTGCCTAGAAACGAATCCACAGTTGTTAAGGAATGAGTGGAAGGTTCTGTGTGGAATTACTGATCGTCTTTGAGGTAAACCCATTGAAGTACAGCACCATTACAGTAGGCTGATGGCTATCCTTTTCACATTGCAGCTTAATAGTGTCAGATATGGTCTGTTATTTGACCTCAAGTCATGTAAATGCCCTCCTCCTCTTTAACTATGTTGAAGTGTGTGAAATCAAGCCAGAGCTTGGGTATCAGCAGGTTAATGAATATAGTCCCCTGTAAAAAAGGAAATACAGTCAATGGCTGAATAACCTTTAAAATACCTTAGATGTCATTCAGAGTCTTAAATATTTTCTCTTGCTTGAATTTTATGATCATCAATTTTCATTTAATCTAAGTGCCCACTTCATGACACTGAATCTGAGCCCACCTTCCATTCATTTCTAAGTGTATAACATTATGAATCAGTGTTGAAGTTCATTTGAAATAAATTGTCTCCCTATATTGTCCCGATTGGTTTTCCATCGTGTTTTAACACTGTGGTTCATTGTACAGTGTGATGGAATAATTGACTTGTTGAACCCTGCAGAAACACGATGATTGGGGCTTAATAAAGGTTAAATGACACAATCCAAATTTAGCAATAGATCAACATCTCTTGATCTTTGAAGCTCTTAAAACACAAGCTGTTTTGTGAAATCTGATGAATTGGATAGAGGTTACCTGCAGTTTGCCTTTCACACATGCCCAACACGCAGGTCGGGTTAAACATGATTATGTTTACAGCACCCAGACGCTGGTATCTGCTCTTAACACCTAAAAACTTGCCATTGTCGTCTGTGTCTTCTGTGTGTGCATCATCGCTTTTTAGCCCCTCACTCGGGACATTTGCGTTCAGTCACACATTCACCTCCTCTGGAGGAAATGGGGAGGATCTGTGGAGTTCAGTGCATGTCTGAAAGCAGCTATAGTGTATATGCTGTATTGTCCTGCTCTCAAATAGCAGCATTGCAATCAAAAGTTTCTAAACATACTCAACTGTTGTTTCATATAATTAATGAATAGCTCTAGTTGTGTGGTAATCACATTCACAGCACTGGTGTTCTGGTCTTGAATGTTCTCTTGGATCATTACTGTTTGGTTGATAGGAAGAATATAATGTTATTATTGTGGTGTTAATCAGTGTATCCCTGTAGCTCACCTGTTTCTTTCTGTGTTCAGGCCAGCAGATCCGTAAACTGGTGAAGGATGGTCTTATCATTCGCAAGCCTGTTACGGTCCACTCCAGGGCCCGCTGCCGCAAGAACACACTTGCTCGCCGCAAGGGAAGACACACCGGTGTCGGTGAGTTGAAACTGTCCCCGAGCTGATTGCCAAATTGCAGGTCAAATGAAAGAGGAAACCATTAACAAATTTTAAGTTATTCCACTAAATTGATAAATTTAGGAATCTGTCTGAGAATCTGAGTGAGACAGTCTCAACTGATAAAGTGACCAGTAGTATGGCGTAATTGATGATGGCGATGAATGTGTCCAGTAAAGTTGACATACCTACTTAATTTATTTTCTCAGGTAAGAGAAAGGGTACTGCCAATGCCCGTATGCCAGAGAAGTTGTCCTGGATGCGCCGCATGAGGATCCTGCGTCGTCTTCTGCGTCGCTACAGGGAGTCCAAGAAGATTGACAGGCACATGTACGTTCATGACTTCCTGTTGTTGGTTGTGTCGATCTGCTGCTGATGTACAATGATGCATTATTTTAAGATGAGTTTATTTCAGTGGAGCTGAAAACGTTAAACTGAACTCAATTACACCTCTAACAACACTGGTGTTGTAGATTCTTAAAGTAACAGTCCTCTGCTATTACTTTGTGATCTGAATTTTTGTTGATGCCCTTTTCCCGCTCTGCTCTCCCTCAGGTACCACAGCCTCTACCTGAGGGCCAAGGGTAACGTGTTCAAGAATAAGCGTATCCTTATGGAGCACATTCACAAGCTGAAGGCAGACAAGGCCCGCAAGAAGCTCCTGTCGTAAGTCAACACCCAAACTCCATTTCCTGTTTCCAGAACTTAAATACAACCATATTAGACGGCTTCATACACTTTAATGGTCATTCTCATTATGCTCTAAACTAAGTTCTGTGTGGCTCCACACTGTAAAACGCCTTTGCACATCACCAATATGTCAGCACTGTTTTTTGTGCACCAGATTGCTTGGGTTAGTTCACATCCGAGTTATTATTGAAAACTGTTTCCATTATGAACATGTGTTGAATTATCTGAACTTAAAGTTGCAGCAGAGCCATGACTTCACGTTTTCAGTATTTCTAATCAGCTGTTGCTTTCTCCCTGCCTCTCCTACAGCGACCAGGCTGAGGCTCGTCGCTCCAAGACAAAGGAGGCCCGCAAGCGCAGAGAGGAGCGTCTCCTGGCCAAGAAGGAGGAGATCATCAAGAACTTGTCCAAGGAGGAGGAGGCCAAGAAGTAATCTGGCTCTGTCCGTCCTGCCTGACTCTGCCAACAGTCAAGTTGTGACAATAAAAGTGTACATAAAGACACCGATGGTCTCCTGTGCTTTGGTCTCTCATAAAGAAAATATGTAATTAGCAGGAAATTATTGTGGAGGGGAAAAGCAAACCGCTCCAGTCTTCAACAGAATATTTTTTGACATTTTTTCTCATTGGCCTCAAGTCATTTTATTGCTTTGACATTTGCATTTGGCTGTGCAGGGGGTTTCAAATATCCATGAGAAGTAATTGTTTTTCTTTCAATAGTTAAGTTAGAACACAATTTGTCAGTTGGATGGTCCACAGATATGATTGTGAAAGATGGAATATAATGTGAATCTTCTGGTTCTTAATGACCGAATGACTTCAAGACCACTGATAAAATGTTAATGAAGACGATCAGATGGGTGATTTGTACCCAGTGTTTGCACTGTATATACCCAATCACTCAACGCTAACTACTTTTATAAGTTTTTCCACAGGGTTTGAAAAAAGACAAAATTACAATTATTGAAATTTGACATAACAGAGGTACTGTGTAAATATGTTGTCTGGTTCTCATTTAAAACATTTTGCTGCCATCCAATGGTCACAGCTGGAATTGAACATCTAAAGGTCTGATATGAATAGCTGCAGACATCGTGTCTATTTTAGTTGTGTGTGAAAGACTTCTGAGAATATGTGTGAAGTGCTTTGAGGTCATATTGGGAAATGTTTGGACTTTTTCATGTTGGGACCACATGAACAATCTAAAGAGAAGATGATATGATAATCATTGGTCCCACTAGGGTCAAATTTGCCATGTACCTCTGCCATGGCCCAACTGTCTCTTTAAATTCAATGTAGCTCCACCATATTACACACATTTATAGATAGTAGTCCTCTAAATATGCCGAATTGATATGGCAAGTGAACCGCACCAAAGGTTTATAGGCTTCCCTGTTAACGGTGCCATTACAATAGAGGTGCTATGTACATTTCTGTATATGTAATCCACCCTGCGCTCTAATTTAATGGTTAAAGCATATGTCATGAAACTGTTAGATTAGACAGATTAGACATTTGGTGAATCAGGTGGATCAGTCTGTCACTGAAGAAGTTGTTTGAGTGCTGTTGTCCTACAGGGGGCAGTACTGGTTCTCTACACCGATTCTCATCTCCTACCACCTCCACAGGGTCAGGGGGCATCCCAACTGTGGTGATTCCACATTTCACTCTGGGTGTCAACGTTTCCCCTGTTTCCCGCTGCTGTTTTCATCATACAGTTTGCCCCAGATTAAAAACTCACCTGTTAATTTAACTATAATATTACACACAAACAACTGTGATCATCTCCACTCAGGCTATTAGACATTGATTTGCAATACTTTGGAACGGAATGTCCCTTGTGTGCATTACAGCCACAGCAGGAAGTGTAAATTATGCATGTGGCCCTCTAAGTGGTTGTGTGTGTGGCACACAGTGTGCCCAGTGCGGCCGGCGAGTCAGAGCACGAGGGTGAGTCCTGGTGTTTACGTGAGTGTTTTGGTTGTGTGAGTGTTTTGAGAAACATTCAGATAAGGCACCAGACCTCATGCTAAGCAGCTGTGGAATGCAGCAGGATCAGCTGTTCCTCAACCACATGACCCCATTACTGCCACCCTCAGGCCTGCCTGTCCCATCACACCTCCCAGTGGAGCCATTCGCCAGTTCTCAGCCAATGCAAGTGGGACAGGACGTGATGGCAATTTCAAGGGCTGACAGCTGGAGAAAGGCCCGAAAATGGTTCCATTAGGTGGAGTCCCAGGGCTCATATTTAGAAAATGCAGGTAAAATGTTCAAAACTGTCTCATGTGTTAAAAGATTTAAAGTTGACCCATATTAGGTTACATAGCCTTAATTTAATACATTATGTGATGTACTGTACTTCTTGTGTGTACACAAATGCTAAATGGTTTGTATTTGTATAGAGCTTTTCTAGTCTTGATGACCACTCACAGCAGCTTTACAGTACAGTTTCCCATCCACCCATTCACACTCACATACAGGGGCCATTCAGGGTTAAGCATCCTGCCTTGGGACACTTTAGCATGCAAATGGGGAATACTGGGATTGAACTGCCGACCTTCTGGTTGGAGGATGACCGCTCTCCCCCTCAGCCACAGTTGCCACAAGGTGAAGGTAGTGTAGCCTCTGTGTGGTCAGGGGTTGTAGGCAGTAATTTTATGCAGAAATTAAACGATAAGGCTGTAACCACACAAAATTTATTATAAAATCTTTTTGGATTAATCAATGAATCATTCAGTCTAAAAAACATCAGAAAATGTTATTCCTTTTTAGCTTTTTGGTCTGAATGACAGTCCTGTACCAAATTAGTTAGATTTTGTAATTTACATTGACGTTAAACAGCAAATACTAACATTTGATGGATCAGCTTGGTGGTCAATTTAGTTGATGATTGATTTTCAGCAGATCAACCAATCAATCAATCAGCCAATCTAACCCACTGAGTCAGTCTGCACAAGGAAACAAGTGTTCATATTCGTCCCCTGTTTGGCAGCACACCTGTCCATTTTTGGAACTCAGAAACATAGCTTGATGCCTGACAGGAAGCTCATTGCTCTTTCAGGGGAACTCCCCTTGTTCAGAGATGTTGCCGACAAACGTTGGCCCGGTTCACATCCTGCCTTTCATGCTTTCACCTCATGAACAGTCCTGCAACCTGCATCAGAGCCGAGGCAGAGCAACAGCAGAGGCCTCCTCGCTCCAGCAGGAGCAGCTCGTATGAACAAGGTAGAAGAGGGGGAGGACAGACTTATAAGGGTCTGTCTGGGTGACAATGGAACCTTTGTCCTCTTGTCTGACTTGTGATTATGTCACATGGGCTCTCTAGGGGAAGTACTTTGTTTCCCTTGCAACGAGTCACCCACCAACACACTATTTCAAACCTCTATTTCCGCTGGACTGTGAGCATGTTTTTCAACTGCAAGCTCTGTAAATACAGGAATTAAAGCCACTTTGTCACAAACACTTATTTGGGAGTGTCCAACTTTGCGAAGATGCAGAAACGTTTAAATCACGGACCATTGCAGAATTTATGATTTGTCAATTTAGTCTTCTCGATGCTCAATAACAAATAAATCCCAAAATCCCACTAATTACACAATCCTTCATCCATCTCAACAAGTTTGTCAATGCTGAGAAAAAGAGAGATGCTGAGAGCTTGCTGAGGACACAACGCCATATGTGTGTTTTCCTCCGCGGGGCCTTGCTCACAGCGGGGAGCTTGTTATCGCTCCTCAGATCAGGATACATTCAGAAAACACTGGTGTGGTGACGAACAGGGAATTGTCTTCTGTTTCCTCAGTCTTCGTGGCCTCGTGAGGACGTGTGCTCGGACTGAAAGGTTGCATTTGACTCAAATATTTATAGTCCCTCTTGAGGTCACGCTGTGTGCAATATCTCGCCACAACTACTAAATGGATTTCCATGAAACTTGGTGGATGGATGAGGTGTGCATCAGGAAAGGATCTGGGTCAGGCGGCGGATCCTGGAATGTTCTTTTCCCGCATGTAATATTGGGCCTTCTCCAACATTTCTACCGAGAATAATTCATAGATGTAGATGAAAAAAGACTTAGGCATGTTTAGATGACTGGTATTTATGAGTGAATTCAAGGGGACTGCTTGGCCTGTTGTATTAGCCGTACTGAGTGCCATAGTTGCCAAGGAGCCGTTACATAAATGTAAGCAGGTTAAAAGCAGGTGAAGAGCAGCTTTTTCTTTCCTCGACAACACTCTGTTTTTATTGATACCATTAGACTTTATTAGTTGAACAACCTTCTCAATCGAATACCCCCTGTTTACTCTCTGGTCACAGCAAAGGGGCCTCAAACAAACCAAACAAGTTTCCTGAAAAACACTGGCCTCTGCCAAATTGAAACTTTCCCAGGGCTCCTTGTGTTTTGGATCTTGTGTGTGAGCGTCAGGTGGCGGCGTTGCTATGGCACAGCTCAGCTTACTCAGCATGCCGTTACTCGGCACAAGTACTTTATTTGCAAGGAGCTCAGCGTGGCGTTTTCCACTCAAAACTAAATCAGGAGGGATACATGCAGGAGGACAGGGTGTGGTCATCTATTTGCGGGTGTTAATTGCCAAATTCATCCCATGTGCTCAACATATTTCACATAATTCTCCTTGAGCTTAATGTTCAAGTCTTAATTATCCTTCCACCGCACTGGCTTGCAACACAGAGCACTTGAAGCCAAACAGCCGATGAGTTATGACTCTTCTGGGCACCGGCTCCGCAATCTCTTTGTGCTCTTTTGTCCCTCGCTCTCTCCGGCCTCCACCGACCTTCTGCTCCTCTCGTTTCCATCTTTAGTTTTTTAGTCAGTTCCCCTGTTGATTCAGCCTTCAGTGCTGCCATGTTAGGAACAAGCGCCCATCTTAGCTGAGTGTGGACTCCCCCCTGACCCCCTCCCACGCTCAGTTTATGAGTGGATACAGCTGTACAAATTTGAATAAAAGAAGTGTGTGCGTTTGAGTTTTGAGCATTAATACTGATTGGAAAGGGGGCCTCAGCCTCTCCACTGTTCTTCCCCTATCTGATTTTCAACATGGTTCCTTTCTCACACTCACACACACACTCACACACACACACACACACACACACACACACACACACACACACACACACACACACACACACACACACACACAAGTCAAGAGGCAAACTGTGGGCTAATTCAGTACTGGGCACTCATGTTACTGCCTGCTTTCTGTGCAAAGGGGAGAGGGGCTTAAGGGGATGTGGGCGGAGGACAGCTGGAGGAGGGAAGGGAAAACACAGAGGCATGGCTGAGGCTCTGAGGTGGGGGCGGAGAGCAGAGAAGGAGCTCTACAGCTTTGGTACAACACAGCAGAAAGTAGGACTGTGGAGTTTGTCTCTGTGTGTGTGTGTGTGTTTGTGTGCGCATGGGGAAAAAAGATGGGAGGACCAAGGAGACATGGCAGGGATTGAAGTAGGATGTGGAGCAACGCAAGGATCGGTTTCATTTGAACAGGAACAGGAAGACAGGGCAGACTAAGTAGAGGAGCACAGAGGACTTGCCTGAACAAGGGGCAAAAAAAAAAAAAGGGTAAGATAATCTGATAACTGTGGAGGCGTGCTCTCACTCACCATAGGAGGGGAAAGCACTGAGTCAAACCAGACAGGCAGGAAGGACGAGGGCGGGAGGGAGGGAGAGGAGGAGTGAAGTATAAAGAAAATATAAAGAGAGCAAGCAAGAGAGGCAAAAGATTAACACTCTTCAGAGAGAGAGAGAGAGAGAGAGAGAGAGAGAGAGAGAGAGAGAGAGCGATAGGGACAGAGACAGACAGCCGAGGAGGTTGAGGGAGGAAATGTGAGGGAGGGTGAGAGAGAGCAGACAGCGGTTGGTTGTGAGCTTGTAGGTGAATTGGGACAGAAGGTGAGGGGGGCTAGTGGAGGGGGGAGGTCTGCAGGAGGGGAGAGGTATGAGGGGACAGCTCTTGAAGACACTCGTCTCCCTGATGGTCACCCTCCTCTGTGTGGGGACCCTGCTGACCACTCTCATTTGGTACGCGTTCAACGACAAGTAAGTGTACCTTTAGATAGAGACACGCGTGCTCACCCACACGTGCACCCACACGTGCACACACACACACACACACACACCTCAGTGTTGGTGGGGGCAGAAGATGATGCATGCTGGGATAATAATGATAAAAGATGCTGATCACACTGTTCCATGTGTGAAATGTATGAAATGTGTGAAATGTATTTGTGTGAAATGACAAGAAGCTGATTTAGCCCTTTATTTCAACACTTCTTTTTTTTCTCCTTTTCTTTGGCCTTGAATATGTGAATGTATCTCATATGGATGTGTGATTTCTATATACTAAGCACATTTGAGAATTGACTTCCTGATACATTTGGAAATAGCAGAGTTTTTGTTGTCCCGAGTCTTTTGTGGACTTGATGTACACTTTTTGTGAAGTTAAAATTATGGCGCTGAAAGTCCAAAATCAGAACCAGCTTTATTTGCCAAGTATGTGAACACATACAATGAAACTGACTCTGGTTTAGCATTGCAGTTAGTAAACTGACACTTAAATAGACATACAGCTACTATATAGGCAACAACAACATAGAACTGAACATATAAGTTGAAGAAATGATCTAGAATGGGACTCAGTAGAGGACATACCTCCACTAAGGCCCAACAGTCCCATTTTTGAAACCACAAATTAATTCACAAGATCCAGATTTTTATTTGGATCTGCACCAAATTGCCCACACTCAGAAATATCAGTCCCCTATATTTGACGCTTCTTCCCCATTAGGATCAATGAATTATTCCTCCCTGGCCAACACTGCATCCCTTCAAGAAGTTTCATGGTGATCCATCCAGTTGTTCTGTAATCCTGCTAACTAACAGACAAACAAACGCTGATCTAAACATCACCTGGATGGATATGTACATTGTATGCTTTACATACATATCTACACATGTATATATACAGCATGTCAGGATTTATGTTGACAATTATGTACAGAAATCATGCAGTGTTCATCAGATCCAAAGTCGCCAACTATCATAGAAATCCATTAACAGTGAAATATGAGCTGCTGTTACGGGTTAACATAAACAACCACAGCAATAACCATGTGAAATTAAATGGTATTTAAGTGGAAACAATCTGTCGCACAGGTGCACACAACCCAGGGTCACACTCTGTCTCTGTCAGGAAATCGTATTTGTTTTTACAAACACACACACACACACACAGGCACAATGAGACCGCAGTCTCCTGGTGAAATGTTGCAAAGAAGCAAAGGTCTCTGCTCAAGAGTTTGTACACTGGTTGTTCATTTATGGCAGATGAAGCTGAAAGACTTACCACTGGTCTGCATACCAGACGCAGAAGTGTGTATGATTACCAAGGAGGTTATGTTTTCACCCCTGTCAGTTTGTTTGTATGGTTCTTTGTAGCAAGTTGGATTACCATGGAACTTGGTGGAAGGGTGTGGTATGGATCAGGGAAGAACCCATACAATTATGGTGCAAACCCAGTATTATTATTTTCTTACATTCTTATATTTTGCGAGATTGGCTTATTTCAACATTTTCAGTGTTTTCCCAGGGAATCATTTTTTTTAAACTATAAAAAAGATCAGGCACATTTAGTGGAGTGGTATCTATGAATCATTTTTGAGAGTTAAATGAAAAAAGAACTGTCACACCAAACAATCACAGGACAGTCGAGTGTACCATTGCATTGAGGTGATGCCTATATCATCAAGCCATGTGCATGGGGACTGTCACTGTTCAAGCAGGAGCTGCGTGAATGTGCTGTGAGGCTGCAGGTCTGTGCATTTTCCCTCATTTGTCCTGTTTGTGTGTTGTTTGCTTCACAGTAATGTGCAACCTCAAAAAGTGCCTCCTCAGAAAAAAAGTGCCCCCCACCCCGCCGACCCTTGTAAAGGCTGCAGGTGAGAGCAAACGCCGCCACTGTTTCTCCTCAAGCAACCTTACCTTACCATACACCTCTGACAGTGTATTTCAATATGTGTGTTTGTGTTACACAGGGAAATCATCGACAAAGTACTACAGCGTTACTCTCCAACCTGGAAGAGGCGAGAGGACAATTACCAAAAATTCAGGTAAAATAGAAAAGACAACAATCCTCTGGAGATGTCAGTGTGCTGTCACATTCAAGATAAACTGCTGATGAAGCCACCCTCATCACAGGCGCATAAATCACTTTAGCCAAGTTCAT
This sequence comes from Verasper variegatus, assembly GCA_026259375.1. Lineage (NCBI taxonomy): Eukaryota > Metazoa > Chordata > Actinopteri > Pleuronectiformes > Pleuronectidae > Verasper > Verasper variegatus. Next base: position 7,340,687 of record CM048054.1, read on the forward strand.
TCGTTTTCAACTCTGGCGTCACCAATCTTAAAACAACATTGTTGCACCACTTTTCCGAACAAGAATATTGATGCTGTCACTAAACAACCCTTTTGGCTTTAACCATGCACGACATTAAATCCTGTTTGTTCTCGTGTGGCAGTTGTTTTTAGAGAGATTCCAGAACAGCATGTACACAGCTTGTTTCCTCGATAAATGCACTAACTTAAGAAGCAAGTATACTTCCTCCAAAATGTTGAATCTTCAGGGCCAGACCCAGAAACGATGAGTCAGGGTCCCTTCAACTGGTTTACATTCGTCACAAACAGCTGGAGACGATATTTGCTAATTAAATGTGACGCACTGGTAAAGGAAAGAAAGAAAGAAGAACAGATACTGACATGGAAGAGGAAGCAGACATAGAAATGTTGGTAAAAGCAAGGCAACTTACATGCAAATGTCAACCAAATGAATGAAATGTAACACGCCATCACTGAAGGCCAAGTAAAGAAAACACTTTCACTCATGTAGGAAATTGAAACCTTACATCTCCTCATGTAAATGACCTGTTACAAGAATATTTTTCAAGAATAGAGTGGTTGAAGGTGAAATGTCCTTTAAACAAAAAAGAAAAAAGATTCTTTACATTCAGTGTGCGGGTGTTTTCATTCAAAGTTTTTGCAGCCAGACAGTCTTCATGTTGATTTTCTTCAAAATACATTCAGGTGGATCTAACGCTCCCATGGTCAGATATATAACAGTCACTACTAGATGCTTGGCATAAGGCACTACAATGTAGACGCTCACTGTCCTGTGTCTTCCCCAGATCTCAGCTCAACAGCAAGTGCCATGGGTTTGACAAGGCCATTATCACCCAGGCCAACACTCCAGTGGGGTCCAAGCTTGTGTACGACGGTGAGAAGAGGAGGAGCCTGCAGGTGACCCCGGAGGTTTTCAGCACCTTTACGAAGGTATGTTCGTAAAGGTCATTTGCGCAAAACGTGCAAACATTTATCCAACAACAAATGCTCTGCCACGAGCTTTACCTCCTGCTACAGACGCAGGTTTTGAGGATGTTGTATTTGTCAATGTCTGTTCTGCTCTGCCGTGAGTCTGGAACATCTGAAGAAATTAGACTAAATCTCATTTCAGTGGATCGTTCACTCCAGTGCTGAGAGTGGAGAGAGTTCACAGCCTCTGAAGTTTGCATTTCTAGACCAAATATGTTATAACAGGCTGACGAGGCCTGTTCTGTTTCAGACTCTCTGTCAAACAGGGCTGAGAAACGCAGCCTCTTCTTTTGCCCGAACCTGTATCGGCATCAGTAAAACATAGCTTCAGTGTCCTGCATGCTGGGAATTTCAATTTCATACTGAACATAGTACTCAAAACATAAACCATATTCCTCACCATGATGTAAATAACATATCTGTAAACTTCTGAATACTGATATGTGGATTCAGATGGAATCTGGAAAAAGATCAATACTATTATGCTTATTATTTGAGCATTTTTTAAATCATTTGACTCTCAAGCGATAACAGAAAATAGTCTGAGGCAACTCAACCAAACAAGGGACCTTAATCTTGTACATTAGCAAAAGAAATCAATAAACACATTCATGTTAGCACATGTGGCTGCTGCAGGGGATTTCCCTCTTGTGTGGGTTGAAGAGGAAACAGATCCGGCTGTAGACTTCCCTCCATTATGCTCTCAAACAGAATCCTGAAATTAGAATTAACGACACTCTGTTGATCGCAGGAGCGTCCTTTCTCAAATAAAACATGGGACACGTGTGCTGTGGTTGGGAACGGAGGGATCCTGACCAACAGCAGCTGTGGGCAGATGATCGACTCAGCTCAGTTTGTCATCAGGTAAGAAAGATTTCTGGCGGACGGAAAGATTGATGACTGATCGATGTTGATATTCCATCTAACCATCTCTGTATCGTCTTGAATGCTCGTTCAGATGCAACCTACCTCCTCTGCAGCACGGCTACGAGAAACATGTGGGCACCAAGACTGACCTTGTGACAGCAAACCCAAGCATCCTCGTGGAGAAGTGAGCAAGACGATAAATCTCACGCGCAATCTCACCTGATGATGTTCCCCTTGTTGTGTTCCTTCACATCTGCTGTTTACTTTCAGGTACGGGGCTCTGATGGGGCGTCGGCGTCCGTTTGTGAAGAGCCTGCGCAGCTACGGAGACTCCCTGCTGCTCATTCCCGCCTTCTCCTACGGCCACAACACGCCCGTGTCCCTGCGGGCCGCCTACACCATCGAGGACTTTGAAAGCCCCACACGGCCCATCTTCTTCAACCCCGAGTACCTCCAGAGTCTGGCTGTCTTTTGGCGCTCCCAGGGCCTGAGAGCAGTGCGGCTCAGCACCGGCATTATCATGGCAAGCCTGGCGCTGGAACTCTGCAGCAACGTGCATCTGTACGGGTTCTGGCCTTTCAGTAATCACCCACATGGCCTCCACGCCCTGACTAACCACTACTACGACAACAGACAAACTAAAACGAAATTTCACGCCATGCCGGCAGAGTTTGACCTCTTGTTGCGGCTGCACAGTCAGGGCGTGCTCAGGCTTCACCTGGGAGACTGTCAACCCGGTGAAAAGTAATTCCCTGGATCCGGGAACGACACCGAAGTGCCTTCTCACGACGAAGCCAATCCCATTTCATGCACTTTTAGTTGACTGGATGGATCTATTCTGGCTGATGACAAGCGCAAGCAAAGTGGGTGATCGGGACGATCAGCAGCTGAGAAATTTGCACTGAAATCAAAATGCAACAGATTGTAATTGTTCTGCAAACAGCCTCATTGTGTATGTACGACTATATTTATTTAACACAAACGCTCCAGCTGGAGTCTGGAGGGAAGTATTTTTAACTGGGAAGCCTTTGTGAGGCCTTTGTGAGCATCTACATTGTAGTGCCTTATGCCAAGCATCTAGTAGTGACTGTTATATATCTGATCATGGGAGCATTAGATCTACCTGAATGTATTTTGAAGCAAACACCAGCACACTGAATGTAAAGAATCTTTTTTTCTTTTTTGTTTAAAGGACATTTCACCTTTAACACTCTATTCTTGAAAAATATTCTTGTAACCAAGGTCAACTGAGGGAGAAATATGGGTTTCTCACACACTTAGATTACACAAATGCTGTTGCTGTTTGTGGAAGTTTTACTCCACATCGCTGACACTGATGCTGGATGTGATTCGCACATGAAGTAAAGGGGGGTTGTAGCCCTGTACCCTTTACTTCAAACCACAGAGGACCGGTGAGGCTCAGAGCCAAGGCCCGAACACAGACGCCACAGAAAGAGAGGGGAATTGTAACACGAGCAAACACACGGTTGTTATGGTGAGCTTGCGTTCAGTGTGTTACCCCCTTGTCACCGTGGCGACAACACATGGATAGGTACTGTTACAAAGTGGCAACATATTGGTACAACGTTTGTAAACAAGTCCTTTTTTTTGTTGCTGTCAATGACAAATCAATGTAGAATTAACTAACTCCAATGCGAGGTGATACAATGATTGTGAGCTGTGTACTTTGGGTGAATCTGTCGTTGACAACCTGCGGGTACGCTGTCTCCACAAACATACGCATCAAGTCTTATCAGTGAGAAAATGATGTGCAAGCTGATGATGAACTCTTGGCGAGCCTGTTGAAAACTCATGTCGTGATTTTTGTTTTGTTTTGCAAAGTCGAGAGGGGAAAATGAAGTTAAAGTGAATAAATATTTATCAGAAAAAAGGTTACGTGTAATCAGTGACTCGAAGGGAAAAAGCTCTCCAACCCGACAACAAAAGCTTTTTCCCCGACGTCTCAGTGTCTTTGAGCCATTAAGTGCCTGAAACCTGCCAAGATGTGTCATTAGAATTCAGTAGTTCGACTCACAAGCAGCACAGTGAGTGCTTCAGTGTTTATTCCATGGCTGGAACATCATATGAATCATACTTTCATATGCATTCTTGTATCGATTCTCTGTTTTTGGTTCACTTCTTATACCATTTCGAACCGGAGGTAAGACATGTGCAGATGTATTTGCAAACACATGAACACATCGTTATGTTCCTGTTCATCATTAGGCCTCTTGTTTTTCCATACAGCTGTGATATCAGTGGCGTGTACTTTACCGCACTCTGCTGCAGGGCATCATCCCACACTTACCATGTGCACAAGACATGCAAACATCTGGATGATGCCGTGACATAAACAAAACCTCACCAAAAGAAGGAATGAAAAATACTGGGTCACTTTCAGCTCTCTTCTTTTTTTTCTTCTTTTTCAAATTCATGGTAACGTGTTGTGTGCAGCGTCTCTGCTTGGGGTCAGTGCATCCGGCCAATTAGGCCATTAATGGGACTAGATGTGTGTTTCTTTGTAGAGGAATGAGGCTGCCACAAGTTGCCATCGCTGACATTTTGGTCATGGGATTCCACTTATATCGGCAGTGACCTCGTTGTAGATCCAGCTGCAGCACTGGGCTTGTTCCCACTGACTCGTCTCTCCGGGAACGACTTTTTTTTACTTCAAAACATACTGTCCAGTTCTTTTCATCTTCTCACTGTTTTCAATTCCCATGAACACTGAATGACTGCATCATCAAGCTGGATTCTGTTACGTAAAACCAGTGGCTACTTGTAACACACACTGCAGATGCTCTGTCTCATCAAGAGCTGAACGTCCGCTGTCATCCGGTGACAAACAAAACAGCCCCGGCTGACGTGAGCCGAAGTGACGTCCCCTCATTGTCCTGCGTCGCTCCGGCCAGGGACACAGCATCAGCTCGTGTGTCTGTAATTCTCCTGATAGGACTGCAGAGACCCCCTGCTCTCCACCAATTAGAATCAGGAGCGTATTTCACACTGACAAGACTGAACAGGACAATACTGTCAAGGGTGGGAAGCCTTTCATTCATATCCTTTTTTTTTTCTGGAGCCAAAACAAAAGATGCAGAGACTTCATTCAATATGTATTTCTGATTTATTTCATTTTTTCTAGGAAAATAGGTCTTTTCACATGCAAATCAAATGTATTCATTTAAGAATATGAAAAAAAAAGTCTTTGCCAGGGTATACCAGAATGGCACTCGAGGAAGTAAACTTTTTACAAAAAGGCTTAGAAAAACACACAAAACACACACAGATGCATGTATGAATCAGAGTTTGTACTGGTAATAACACTGGTTTTATTGACACATCCCACATGGGTACCTATATAAGAAGCATGTAGGGAAACACCACAGTCTCTTTTCTGAACACAGACGTTGTTTTACAGAGACAGACGGACGCTGAGGGTGGACGTAGTGGTATCCCTGATGAATAGACCCATTTCATCTGTGATACGACCAGTTTTAATTCTCTGACTGAGTTCAAATACATTATATCACAAGGGAATAATTGTCTCTCCCACTGTTAGTGTTCCAACACTGTTGTACCTGCGAACAGCGGCCTTCACACCTGCACCTATGAAGAATACATTTCTCCAAAGGTGTGTCTGCGCTCAAATGCATACTGTGTCTGTCGAGGGAAAACACATCTCAAACGTCGGCGACCTTTGTCTTAAATTATCTTTTTTTAATATCTTTTGCAAAAGAAAATGTCAAACTACTGCCCAGTGTTCGCACTGCCAAGGAGGTTATGTTTTCACCCCTTTGCATTTGTTTGATGGGAGGATGTATTATGGATCAGGGAATAAACCGTTACATTTTGGGGAAGATCCAAGATTTTTTTCCCCTTTCCTTTACATTGCAGGCATTTTTCATCACTTTCATATATTTCCAAGGCAATAATTCATGGATCTTAGGGGAAACACATTTAAGGAACTGTTATATGTGTGAAATTTGGTGCAGCTTGATTGACTATTAGGTTACTGTTATGCCTTAGCAGACATATATGCTCTTCTGAGTGCTGTTTCTAGTTAATTATACAGTGCTGTTGTTGACTGGAAATCCTTACAGAATAAAAGGAATAAACACAAAAACAAGGAATGTGCCTGTAGGGGTAAATTACTGGTAAACCTGAAGGATTAGATGTTTAATATGTATTGAGAAAAAATCCCTTCCTAATAGGCCCAAATCCTTATTTATCATTAAGCATTGTCCCAAAGGTCAGAACTTACACTTAATGTAAGACAATCAAACCACCAGAATCACACCAGACAAGACATTTATTGTCAATGTGTTTCTCTAAAAATCCCCGGTGACATTTTGGTGACATGTTGGGCGTCACATGACAGCAAAAATATGCAGAGGAGAATAAACCCTTATAAAAGTAGAAATAAAAGCCATATCTGTTGGAGAAAAGACACAAACACATCATCGTGCCACAGGGTAATTCTTTAGACCTGGATAGCTGCCAGAATCCCTGACTTTCCCATCAGGTACAACAGTTGTGGAGATGTAAGGCCCAAACTGACAGTGAAGACGCTCACTTTTAACAGATGGAGTCTTTGAGTTCCCACATGGCCCCTCCTCAAAACTCCCCTTCCTCACTGTCTGAAGTGTCGAAAGATGTCGCCCCCCTGTGGCTCCAGCTGCTAAACCAATGCTGCTCGTTAACCAGTCACTCTTCATATCTTCACGATTCACTTCAAATAGTTTAGTTGGCAAAACTTTATTCACTGGGGAAATATTTAATAAGGGCTGACTGGCCTCCAAGGGGCGAGTGTGACTCTGACTGGGAAACTATCAGCAAATCACCAGTGGCTTATTGGGATCCGAGCAGACGTCTGAGGAGCCAGTGTCAATCACTGCTGTGGGGATTTGCTGACTGAAGCGTTGCTGGTGATTTATGTCTGCTGCCGGCTGGGCTTGTGTAGCAGACATGTGGTGCCTGGTGGTGAACACACCAGTCTGACTTTTACGAATCAAATGCCATGTTTATGTGAAGGAAACCACATCACTGTGTAAGGCCTCACAATGGCGGTTTGTTCACTCTTGAGAGAAAGACTTTTTTTTCAGATAAGCTTAAATATATAAACATGTGACAGAGTGTGTTGTCTTTTCAGATCTTGTTTGGAAAGCTTCCGTGGGGCAAAGCTGGGGACTGTATCAATTACTTGGCCCTTTTCATGTCCTTTCCCATCAGCCACTTTGTCTCCACACACTGTTGTTCAGCAGATCTCAGAACAATGTTGGAAAAGGAGAAGCACTGTTTATTAAAAACACAGTCGGGAGGGTTGCCAAATACATTAAATACTGATACGTCAACATACAAGAAAGAGTCTGGCCTTTTTTTCTCTTCAACATCATTAAGTCACCTATATAAGAAGCATGTAGGGAAACACCACAGTCTCTTTTCTGAACACAGACGTTGTTTTACAGAGACAGATGGACGCTGAGGGTGGACGTAGTGGTATCCCTGATGAATAGACCCATTTCATCTGTGATACGACCAGTTTTAATTCTCTGACTGAGTTCAAATACATTAAATCACAAGGGAATAATTGTCTCTCCCACTGTAGCCGACATATTATAAAAATATACTATGTCATATTTCACATTTTTTACAATTGGAAGGCAATTTAAAACACAACAACCATAAATATGCATACAACTAATTCATAAAAAAAAAAAATTGTAATTGCCTTTATTTACAAAAAGCCTTTGGAAAAAGGAGTGTTTTCATACAAAACACAGGCTTGAACATAAGAACCATCTCCAGTTTGGAGTTTTGTTTTTTAAATCCCATTCCAAAAAGCGATACACACACAGCAATACAAAAAAACGAGTGGCTTTTACAAAAGGGTTGGTCTCAGGCATATTTCCACAATTGGAGTAGCATGGCCACAGTATTCCAAAGCTACAAACAACCAGGCTTCATAGCAGCCTAGCAGTAAAATCTTGGCACTGACACTTGCATCACACAAACAGTGTTTGGTCTCACTATACTATAGAAATGGCTTTGTACCTTTTCCATTACAAGGTGGTGATATTGCAGCCTTGTGCATCTAACAATGAACCCATGGTGCTGGGAATACTTCATTAACACAAGGCTTTCTCAATAGAAAAGGAACGCTACAGCTGGTTTAAGTGTTGCTGGATGGGTAGCGTTTGGCGACTGGTTATCTACTCTGCAATATAGGAAACCCTGTAGAGGAAGCCACCAGGGGGCAGTCAACTACAAGGCAGAGCTGCCTTGTTCAATAGCCACTGAAGAGCCACAGAAGGAAACTGAGAACTTCAAGAGTAAGGTATTAAAAACAGGATTTCTTATGCACCTTGTTGAAAAGAATGTTTTGTTTTTTATAAAACGTTCAGATGTAGACTGGTTAAAGAGCCACCTGCTGTACTCAGAGGTTCCTGAGCAGCAGCTGGAGACATTTACACACCCAAACACTCAGGAGACATTTAGAAACATGCTGTCAAATACAAAGTCACAGCGACGCAACACTGTGATTGAAGCTGGAGAAATAGCCAACACAGAACATGACGGACAGGACAGGACACAGCCTTCAGGAAGGTGATGTTCTCGCTGCATTAGGAAGTTGCTGCTTACGGCGCTGACACTGAATTATGCTTCACTTTATTGCATGTACGTTGTAATGACGTCCCTTTGTGACGCCTTAACGAGTCATTTCTTTTGCTCCCCAGGGCGGCATTCGCCTTTGTATTGAGACGACATTTTGACGTCATTGCATTTTCACGTCCTAAGAATTAGGATGCCAAATGTGTTAATGGATTCAGTGTCTTTGCAGAGCGGCAAGAAAATGAGCTTAGCCAAATCTGGGATCAATCTGATTTGCAAGGGAACTTAGAATCTCACCGTCATTTTTTGAAGCTCAAATCCCTAAGAAAGGATGAACGTTAGACAACAGAGGTCAATAATCTGCTTTAGGACTCAAGGAGAATGAGACATGTAAACGACAGACTGTAGCCTCACACAGTTTGTGTTGGTGTGATGTTTCAAGTTACACAGTGAGCGCCCAGACATGACAAGTTGTCAGCTGCAACATCACGGTTGGTTTTTTTACACACCTTAGTGCACAAACACACATCTTCTCCAGCTTGCAGGATTCTGTAAGGCATAGCGGTGTTTAAATATCCAAGAAAGATTGCAACAGCTCATCATCCAACATCTATCATAATATATACACACGGTTTAATACACTCTGGGGTTAAATCCATACGGAGGGTTTTCCCTCTCCTGATTTGCTGCTGCTGCTGTTGCTGCTGCTGCCTCCTCCGCTGCTGCCCCCTTTGCCGTGTTTGAATTTATGCTTGCGCTCTTTCTGAGGATGCGACTGTGGCTGAGGTTGGGCCTGGATGATGTTACTTTGTGGCTTGTCGTCCTGGTTGTCCCCAAGCTGCTCTTCCACTCGGTGCTGCTGACTGTACGCCTGGATGGCCGCCTCCAGTTGCTCGTGAGCTTGCTGGATCATGTCTTTGTTCAGGGCCACACGGGCCTCCCCTCCAGTGGGGAAATTATCCTCATTGCTGCCAAACTGCTGCTGCTCCTCTTGGGCAATGTTTGCCCGGTTCTGCTTGCACGCCATTTTGGCGTTGCTGAGGTCTGTGTAGGGCATCTGCTCAGGTTTGACCACAATGTTATAGCCAGGTGGAGCAGATGGAGTGTTCCACGAGAAGGGGTAACCCACGTAATCAGCAGCCCCATCTCCACCCACCCCTCCCTCAGAACTTGCCTCGGGCCCTGGTCCCCCGACAGAGCCCTCCACACCTCCATTGGTGCCCAGTAAACCCAACTGGTACTCGTCCTCCTGAGGGGGGCAGCGCCGACGGCGAAGAATGTCACAGATGGAGCCAATCCCCAAATGGAGCATCTCCCAAATATTGAGCGTGAGGCAGAGGACAGTGACACCATACATGATACGCAGGAAGATGGTCTTCTCTGTAGGCCGCGACACAAAGCAGTCAACGCTGTGAGGACAAGGCTGCCTCGAGCACACGAATACCGGCATCACACGGAATCCGTACAGCAAGTACTGGCCTGCAAGGAAGCCCGCCTCTAGCACCGTGCGGGTCACCAGCTGCAAAGCATAGACCCTCATTAAACCCTCGTCTCGAATGCGTTTGCGTCCATCATGCCGGATTTTGGGTCTGGGTGCGGGTTGCAGTGGATCCCGAGGCCTTTTAGGGGGCTCGATCTCTGGCACCTCATAGATCATGGGATCATCCTCCTGGTCCTCCTCGGTCTCCTCGATACCCCGGTGCTGCCGTGCTCCAAAGCAGATTTTCCTGGGCTTCCTGTGAGTGTAACCACCTCCTCCTGTTCTGACTGCAGCAGATCCTCCTCCTCCCTTCGCTTCATCTAATCGTGCAATCTTGTTGATGGCGTAGCCCATGTACATGAGAGAGGGCATCGCCACCAAGATGATCTGGAAGACCCAGAATCGTACGTGAGACAGAGGGGCAAAGGCATCGTAGCAGACGTTCTCGCAGCCCGGCTGGCCCGAGTTGCAGACAAACTTGCTCTGCTCATCGTAGTAGATGGATTCTCCCCCAACAGCGGTGAGAACGATGCGGAAGACGATGAGCACGGTGAGCCACAGCTTCCCCACGAAGGTGGAGTGGTTGTGGATCTCCTCCAGCAGCCGCGTGAGGAAGCTCCAGCTCATGGTGTCGCTGGACAGTGGGGCAGACAGTGTCCCTCTCTCACCTGTTCACAGACTCTGCAGAAGGTAAATGGGGAGAAAGGGGGAAGAGAAGGGGAGGGGAAAGAAAAAACGTATGAGCTCACAATAAATTCTTTTGAAATGTGATCAAAGCAACTAGTAAGATTTGTCCGAATGTTCCTCATCAGACTTTTATCCCTGAGGAAACAGTATTAGTTCTGCAAGTTCAGTGGCAAAATGTAAAAAGGCGGAGACATAATAATTGCCTCAATTAAAATGAAAGTTCAAAGCTCAAAGCTCCAAAATCACTATATTCTAGATATGATCTGTTGCTTCTTGTGGCGCAAACACACACACACACACACACACACACACACACACACACACACACACACACACACACACACACACACACACAAACACAGAAGATGGGGCTCAGTGCCACCGAGAGGTTGCTGTCAAGTTCAAGCTTTTTAGGGAATTAGAAAACCAAACACGCTGGAAAGAGGATATCGGTGTTAAAGAAATACCATCAAGCAGCACTGAGAAGAGGGCGAAATAATCCAAATGGGGAATTTGCTATCGCCAAACACACACTCTTTATTTAACAGCCTATCTCTTCTTGAAGAAATAAATCCTCTTAGTGAGCCTTCTTCTGTGCGAGGTGCAGTTTTCAGGATTGTATTAGTTTGTTCTGGTTGGGAGGTAAATGGCATTGTGCAGCTATATGTGCATGTGCAATAGAGTGTGTGTGTGTGTGCATGCACGTGCGTGTGAGCACAGTTTAGGAACAGGGATATGTTGCCTATGTAGGTTAGGTCTGGGCTCCAGGCAGTCCTCCCAAACCAGCAGAATCAGCAGGTGGCACTGGCACAAACTGTTGGAGCGCAGAGACAGCAGACCCACATTAGCTCAGGCAGTGGAGCTGAACCCAAACACTGCTGTCCCTCAGGGTGGCTTTGAGGGATGAGGATGACACCTCCACAGAACTCCCCCCCCCCCCCCACTCATGGAGCTGCTATGGCGCTAGACGCAGAGGAAAATCCAGCCATGAATACTAGCTTAGGTTTGGGGTTTAGAGGGCTTCCTTAGAGGACGATATCCTTACCAAGCAGGTTGAGAGCTTATAGCATGAGTGAGCTGGAGGAAATGTAGCTGGAGGAGACGTCCCAGGCAGCAGCTCCCAGTCCTGCTTCGTATCTCCAGGAGGAGCAGAGAGGGCGGGACGTTTTGAACAAGCCTTGCTATGAAACATGTGCTGGGTATTGATCATTCTGACCATATAAGGCCATGCCTGAGCCACAGGAGCAGGATGTTGGGAATCCTTGGGAGATTCCAGTGCACGCTGCCTACAATCAGTATCAGTACAATCATGTATGAAGAAGCAGCACATGGTCGCAGAGGAGCGAGGAGCACACAGAGTCAGAGCAGTGTCCTTCCACCGTCGAGCTCCATCGGACTTTTCCTGCATTACATCACTTTATTTTTTACATAACTCTTAATGGGCTGCACAGTCCTTTAGCTGAAATATTCAAAGTCAATCACAGGGGTGGGGGGGAGGGGGACACACACGTTCATTAAAACTATCACAGTTTCTTCAATTTTTCTACTTCACCAGCTAATGTTGTACTTTTACCACTTCAGCAGAATAATGGGTGTTGAATATTTATTGTTCTTATTTTCTCCATTTTGTTAGGACACATGTTTTGTTCCCAAGGGTTTGCTCACTTGTCACCGTCCACTTCAATTTGAATTTCTTTATTCTTGTTGCAGATTATTTTTAAGTAATAATATGTGTGCCCCCCGAGGATTAATGAAGTACTTCTGATTCTGATATATTTTGCCTGTTGTTTTCCACTCCCTTCGTTTGAAACTCAGTTTTTTGTTCTTTATCTGGAGTTTTCTGTGAAGATGTGGCATCTGTTAAAATAGTTGTATGTGCACCATATTTGCTTTGGCTGTGTTTAAATTAACCTTAAATCATTTGACATATAGTTGTCTGTATGTTCTGTATGTGTTTTTTAAAAAAAATTGCAGATTGTTCCATCTCTTGCATTAAAACCAAAGAGCTCAGGTTTTTTTATGCCTCCTGAAATAGATTCTACATTGAATACACGTTTCAATTTAATTCTGAAATATTTGGTATTTTTTTAAACTAACATAATAATAATACTAGTAGTAATAATAATGATGACACTTCTGATGACTATTTCTGTGGCACTAATATAGGGTTACAAAGTCCTTCACAAAATACATGGGACTATAACAACACAGAACAGAAAAAGACAAGATAACATTAAAGAAAATATTAAATCAGTCAAGTCTTTCCTTTAAGAAATATGTTTGAAGCAATAGTTTAAAAACTTGTCAAGTACTTGAACTTGATCCCTTGAGCTCCTACAGGCAGCTTGAGCTCCAGGAACTGTCACATTCCCTCCCGACCAGGAGAGACGCTCCAGCTGCCTGCTTTATGTGTTGTTGTTAACACACAGCACACCTCGGCCCGAGCCTAATACTCCCGCTACAACAGGCACATATAACCTGGCATTTTGCTTTCTCATCCGATTTGTGTCTGCGAGAGCTAGTGGGGCAGTTGGGGGTAGGAAGCTGACTCGGTGCATCAAGCTGTGCCGGGTGACTCAGCTTCAGCAGCAGCACCCAGACAAAGCATGGCAGCTTTTCTCTTTGATATAAACAATGAACAGCCAATTGGTGGAAAACATGAAAAAAAACAAATCAAAGTCAGAAAAATACACAGAAAACTCCCTCCAGTGTAATCTCACAGGGATTTTACATAATGGGAGACTAATGAGCTTTGAAAGGGAATTGCATTTGGGATCAATGGCTCTATAGTCATCGGCCCAAAAGGTCATCACTGTGTAATCGTGGGCCATCAAAACGTCAGTGTCTCTGATACATCTGAGCCTGTGACATTGTTGGTAGCCCTACCAAACAGAACAAGGTCAAAGGTCGACAAGATCAGTTCCTAAGGAGTGAATTCTGCATGTCACGACCTCGTGCTTTGAGTCAAACAGACAGTTACAACTAAGCTTAATGTCACTGGAGGGATCCCGCAGTCACTGCCTCTCCTTCCATGGGATCCACAGAGATTCACATCCAGACAATCACACACACACACACACACACACACACACACACACACACACACACACACACACACACACACACACACACACACAGACACACACACACACAAACACACGCACAGAAAAGCAGCGTGACTGAGAAAAACTGAAGCGAGGTTAGACGAGGTGCTCCTTATTCACTCTAATGACTCATCATGGGAGCACGGCACTGCAGCTGCAGGGGCCACAGGCTGGGGAGGGACACCGGGGGAATGAGGACCACCACGGGACGACTGCAGGTGGACGGAGGTTGTAATTGCATAACAGGGAGATGCTGCGACTGCATGTATCAATTAGGAGAGTTCTGCACAGCAACAGGTGGAAGTACATGTAAGGAGGTCATGGTTTCTGTATAGTGTGTCAGGTTTGAACTTTAACGGCATCAGCTCCATTTGACGAACACTAATTTGGGTATATTTATACATAAATAGTCACAAAGACTTTGAGATGAGAATATCAGGTTCTAGACTTTAGATTTTCCACATTAACTCATATTTAACCAAGGTTTTCCTTTGCTTTAGTGTATTTTTGTGTAAATCTCTTGTAATATTTGTGATATTTTGTGTTGTAATCACGTGTGGGTTGAGCCAAATATCTGGCAAAACAGGGAAATGAAAAAAACAACAAACATAGAAAATGATTGGTATTCTGGTCAACTCAACAATTTGATTTTAAATATTTTGTATTAAAATGGCCTGTTTCATTGATGTTTTGTAGGTGATTGTTTTATGTAAAAAAAAGAACAATTGTCATTTTAATTATTATAATAATTTCATGCAAAAATTTGTATGATTATAAATATATAACATATAACATATACATTTAAAATACTATCAATATATTAAAATATTGTATACAATATAAAATATCATAAATTATACAATATAATAATTCACTTTATATACATACAAGTGAATACTGGGCCACTATATGTAGATGAACTGTGTACATTTTCAGTAGCCTATACAAAGACAAACTAGTCCATTTATGCAAAAGTGCAGGGAGAGGTAAAATAATCATAGAGGAAAATATAGATATACAAAGGTCATCATCCTAATAGCCTAAGTTAAAAGCTTTTATTGAGTCTGTTCCCTGTTATTGAACACACATTGTGAAGGTGAGATGAAACATCCTTTTCGTTTTCCCTATCCTCTCTCGCTGGCTTTAAACTGTTTGCATTCCATATTTAAGCTCAGACACAGTATATGCAGTGCCTATAAACAGACACACACACACACACACACACACACACACACAAAATCACATTCATATTAATGAGCACAGGCCAGCGGCAGTCTGGATAATGAACCTACTGTAAATGGTAGAAAAAGAGCTCTAATGAGTGTATGTAAGACTAGCAGATTTATTTGCCTCTGGATGAACTTTAATCAAGTGAAGCATGCAAACGTATAGACGGATGAAACCTATTGAACTGCTACGTGAAACTATTACTGTACATAACATTGATAAATGCATTGTCTGGTCCGTGCATTTCAAGCAAGTGCAGATAGTGTTAATGTATCGGCCCATTTCCTTATTGCTTTCATAATATTTTGTCTCTGCCAATCAGACAAACGTCCGTCCGGATGCAGCAGTCATGACTCAGCGCATAGCAGAGATGTGCTACCCCCCCCTGCAGAGTCTGAATGTCAGCACAGGCTTCAGGTCGACATGCCCTCACTCGGCCTCACCATCGTGCTAATTATCACTAACTTCTTCTCTTAGTGTTTTTAAAGGGATTGTAAAAGATCTTAATCCAATGAACTAAACTCTCAGCGCTCGCTGCAGATTGATTTGGCTCCTGACGCTGCTGATCTGCTGTTGGACCGCTGCCTTTAAAACACTCCTCATTTTTTACACTTTACACTTTTATGTGATTTTGATTGCTTCCAGTGGTTTCGTATGCAACTTTTCATGACCTGCATGATTCGACTGTCCCTGCTGTTTTCACTCCATCATCATAACGGTAGAAACACGTGACCACACTGAATGTTATATCAAACCCTTTGCCTTTTCAATATTAAAAAGCCCAGAGAGCAGCACTGTGCCATAAACAGATTGTTATGTTGACATTATACATGTTCTGATAAAAATTTCAGCAGATTCATTCATTTTAAAACCAGAATATTATGCACCCATTGTTTATTTATGAAACAATATCAGGTGAGGAACATTTGCTGCAGAGTGAATTTTAGCAATTTAACAGTAAACCAACGGAAAAGGGGATAGAGGTGAAAAAATAGAGGACTATAGTTTGTTTTCTCATTTTCTCTGTTACTAGTTTCTATTTTGGTGGCAACAGTATATTTACTATTTCTCACTATTATTACTGTGCATGCACATATGAAATCTACTGGAATAATATTACCCTGATATCAGAAGTATTTTTAATCAAATATACAAATTTGTGAGATTCCAGTTCTTCATGTAAGACAGGATATTTCCCTCAACAACAATAATAATAACGATAACAATAATAATACAGTCATTTTGCATATATTGGGCTCAGAGTAAGAATTGATAAACCAAGTAATGGTTCAAAATAACCAATCATTTTTAATGTTAATTCCAAATAGGTTGGACAATATGTTGTTAAAACTACAGCTGTGCATCAGTCTTAACTAGAAAAAGTAAAATGTCTTAGCCAACAGCGTGGCAAAGTCAGAAAGCAAAAGAAGAACTCAACAGAGAGCGAGGTTAATTACGTCGCTTCATGCAAAACATCTGTGTAAAAGGAATCACATTTATTACATTTTATATCAAAGATACTTGACAAAATATTTATCGGAGAAGATCCAAACCAAAGCTGCGACTTCTAAATGTGCAGCGGCAGAGTTTGAAGCCGCCCTCGCCGCTGATAACAAAGTGGCTGCATGCCGTGTGCGTGCAGAGATTTAATTTTCTGCTTTGTAAAGCTTAATCTTCTAAAAAGGAAACACCTTCATTTAAATAAATAAAAAAAGACAAAGTAGCGAATAATTAATTGGAAGAGACAGAAAGTGCAGGCACACGGAGGTCTATTGTCTGAGGGCCACTCAGGCTATGAAGTTCTTTCAACCTATTGAAAGATAAATCAATGACTTCATAAATTTTGACATCACTATGATCCCAATGCCAACGAGTGACACATGGGCCTTTTTACTGTCATTATTATTTCATTGAAGTTCATTTCACAAGGCACCAGAGGTAATAAGGCTTTCTTTAAACAAAAAAGAAAACAATGAAGATATCGGAGAGCTATGAGAGGAAAGGCTGGGACCTCGGATCAGGTTCTTTTAGGGTTGATGTTGCTCTGACTGTTCTTGTTCAGGGGTTTTGGCCGCAGCGCCCTCTCCCTCTGCTCTGCCCCGTGGCATCCTCAGGCTTCCCTCATGCCCCTGTCCCACACAGCCTGCACAGATTCAAACTAATCTGCTCACACAGTTGCTGGCCAGACATCTGTCCATGATAACCACCTGGATCATCGCATGTAGGTTAAACCGCAGCCACTTTGATGCTAAGAGACCCCCCGAAGGAAAACCGGCAAAAATTCATGCCATAGAAAAGGTCAAAGCTGGTGAAAATCACAATACGAGTAGAGATAACCACAATAAAAGCGCTGCGGAGGACCGACCGTCAGCACATGCTCGGCTTAAAAAACACAAGGGGTTTCTTATTTTGTGATTCCCCTTCTCGTGCTCTGAAGGGCTAGATAAGCTCTTTTGTTAATCACTCAGAGATGTTCAAATAAAAAAATTCCAACATGGCTAAAAATGGATTTCTTATCAAAAGTTTCAGTTTTTTACCCCCAGAGCAGCAACTGTGTTCAAAAGAGTCCCTGAAGTGAATACGAACATGCATGCCGAGAGTGACTTTGCATTAAGTTCAGCCGCAGAAGGTTATCAGAGTTGAGAATCATATCCATTTCACAGGACTAATCTCCACCAGATTGTATGGTGCATGTATTTAAACGGACACGCACCAATGCAGGGAGGAAACTTATTTGCGGGGTCATCAATGCAAGTGGCCATGAAACACAAATACCCTATAAATTCCAGAGGAGTTGATTTGACAGTGGCCCCCGGTTTGGGCCCCTGGCTTATAGAACGGCTTGCAGGAGACATAAAGAAATGCAAATCAGAAGACATTAGAAGTGAGGGATAAAAGTAGAAACTGCTATTTTGTTGTGTGGTCAAACGACAGACTCTTAAGAGGAGGAAGTCCTTGCTGAGATGGATGAATGAGCTATTTCTTCTTTACTTTGCAGCAGGGAGGCGAATTGTGGAGGAGCATTTGCGGGAAACTAACAATTCCCTCATTAACAGTGTCCGAAGGGGAGAAATGTAACGCTAAACTGGTTCCATATGTTACGAGGAGAATCTCTGAGGCAGCAGCAGCCTCTCTGTGTGCATCTGTGCCTTTTTATTCAGCATCATGCAGGGAAAAAGTAACTACTGTTTAGAGTTAGAGATATAACTTCTCCTGAGACCTGGTATAATAATATCTGTGACTTCCTGAATCACCTGACCAGATTATTATCACTTTCAGTCGCGTTCAAATTACCTATACAAAAACACAATCCCAAACAAACCTGAACGAACACAAGCTGCAAAGCAAAGTGATGAAGCAGCATACTCACTTCACTCCTTCTCTCCCAGGTGCCAGGTACTGTGTCCTTTGTCTCCCAGCCTGAGGCCCCTCATCTCTGTCTGCTTGTCTCACTTACCCTCCTTCACATGCCCGATAACCTCGGCTGATATCAAACAGCCCTGACCTGAAATCGGCATCCAGACAACAAAAAAAACAGAAAACAAAAAAACGCGTCTTCGTGGCCGATCTCTCGTGAAGAGCCTCAGTGTCTGTGCTTAACCAAGTGTGAGCTCTTCCTGAAAGGCAGAGGGATGAGGGAGGCAGAGCATCTTGCTCCTCTCTCCCCTCGGTGCTCACAATGGTCCTCACTTACCCCATCATCCACCCCCCTGCAAAATGGGTCATGGTTGGGGGTGGGGATGGATGGGTGTGTGTTTGTATTATGTGTGCTCACGATGAAGAGGAGGAGGAGGTGGTGGTGGTGGGGTTTTTAATACCCCATGGAGGGGTGGAGGGAGGGGAAGCCCGGGGTTGACAGACAGTAATAGGATGGGTGGGGAAGTGGATTGTTTTTGGAGGTAAATGATACTAAACCCTCTGGCCACCAGCGAGGAGCCGGACAGGCTGAGGCTCTCAGGACAGGGTAAGAGGAGCAATTAGAAATCTGGCCATTGTGTTTTACAGCCTGGTTATAATGTGTCTTAAATTTATGAATTTAAAAGTGCCACATGTACTACATGGAGATAGGAGACCCTAAATAAATATTTAGTGATTGGTTGGAAAATAGGGGAAATAATAGAAAGTAACTATTAATAAGAGATCTCTCGTTTCAATAAACCTTTTAGAAGGAGCAGTTAACAGCACAAACAAAATGTTATAACATGTTTATTCATTGCATCCTTTTATAACATGATTAATCAATCAATTTAACTTTATGTGTAAAGCATCCTTAATAGATGTTTGTGCCGTTCAAAGTGTTTTACATTTGCCTTGATAAGACAAATGATGACAATTAAATACCGTAAAATAGATTTTAAATGCTGTAATAGCAATTAAACAATAAATAAATAGCATTCCTCCAACAAGGAGCATCAGTCCCCTTAAAGTCAATCAAATTTCAGACACTCATAGATATCAGTCCTATCTCATAATGTTAAAGAAAGTGAAAAAGAATCCCGGCCCCTGACCTGCAGTGGGTGCTTCCTTGACCCCTACCACATCCTTTCACGCAGTTTAGAGGTAATCCGTTAAGTGGAGGCAATAATGAAAAATAAGAGATAAAATATAGATAAAATAAATAAATGTGCGGCAATAAAAGACCAATAAGAGATTATGTCCAACATATTGAGAGTGGTTTGTGTCTGCCAATAAGTAACTAGAGATTGCAGGACAGAAATGGCAACTGTTTGCGATAGTTAAACAACACTGTCTTGCCAAGAGAGCACTTACAAATGTCTGTGAAATATCAGTCCTTCAGTCAGCCTATCCATCACTTTTCATTATTAATCAATCCATTGGATGGTTTGCACAGAAGTTCTTTATCCCTGGAGGATGCATCCTAAAGACGCTGATCTGAACAACAACTGTTGGATGTTTTGCCATAAAATTTGATACAGATAATTATATCCCCCCTCAGGATAAGCTGAAATAACTTCCGTGATTCACTGACATTTTATTTATTGCCAACTCAAATGAAAAGAGAGGAGTCTAATATTCTGCGTTATGACGAGGAAAGATCTGTTGTGTTGTAATATACTATGATCACAAAACGTCTTGGTGTCTGTTTGAAAAAAAAAAAATCATCAATATATTGATTGGATCCTCATCAGCATCAGGATAAGTTACGTGCCTTATTTCTTTATTCCGTATATTTGCATTAAAAATCCAGTATTATTTCTGCTTTATTTTCCGTATCGTTTAAAGAGAACTGGCAATGAGTTTCATACCAAGTCCGTTGTGACAAAGTATAACAAATAATTGATGCCCAACAGGCTGCCTGTTACGAATGCCAGAGGATTTGGGGCTCTGAGAGAAGGAGCCCAACGAGCTGCCAACTAGGAAAGAAAACAACAACGCTACTTGGGAAAAGTTGAAAAAGTCATGAGAGGACACTGAACTCTGAGATAAAAAGTTGGGAAAAATCCTAATAATCAGCTGACCCTGGCTATTCTGAATGTTTTATGTCAGCCACACATGCCGTAGCCTCTGCCTGCAGGAAGACGGAGCCTCGGTCATTATCCTCTGCATCTCTCTCAGCCTCCTTGTGCCCTCCTCACTCCATCTCCCCGCTGCCTCCCTAATGCCTCTCTTGGAGTCATAATCACGCCGCGCTACAAACAATAAAAGATGTCCGTTTGATATTGTCCAAATCCACTCACCAGCGGTGGTGGCTCAAATTAGGACTGCATGCGCGCAATCTCCGTCTCTTTTCTTATCTCTCTCCTTTGAGCGGACCAATTGCTATCACCAAATTTCACAGATCGTGTGCTGGGCGTAAATCCTCTTTAAATTCATATCATGTCGCTCAAAGTCAAAGTCACAGTTTATGTTAAAATGTGTTTTCCTTTAATGTCCAGCTTTTTCCCCCCATAAATGTGAGGTTGATAAGTAGTGGAATGATATTTTTGGACACGGCATCTCGGTAATAACCTTGAATCATTTGACGTTCTCGTCTTCTTCTGATGGGAGCACTTTTATGGAGAGATTTTTTTTCAGCTATATTAATTTTGATGGGCAACTACTGTAGATGTGATGATGGTGTCAATGTTGGTGTTGACGACAATGATCATTCAAAACCATCAGGAAAAAACATTAACAAACACACACTCTAAGGAGGATTGGTGGGAGTTATTCACAGTCAATCTGACTAAAGGCTCTGTTGCTGTGAGAGTTTGACAGCAGATTAAAATGCCCCCAGTAAGTAAGTAACGTTGTTTAGAAATCTGTGTGAGATTGTTCATGCCACATTTCGGTAAATCTTTAAAGACTCAATCAGCACAGGGGTTGAGGTGATTTTGTGCTTTTATAGACAATAAGCAGAACAACCCACTCTCTCTATCTCTTCCTGTGGCAGGCACAACGAGGGTACAGCTCAGTGGTAGAGTGTTAAACTGCAGAGGGAGAGATCGTCTGTTTCAATCTAACTATCCCACCTTTGCGAAACAGTTTTTTTTATAGTATTTCAAATCAGACTCTTACTTGGTGGCCACATTATTAAGATTTCGTCAAAGCATCACATTGTTCATGCACACTTTCTCCTCAGCCAAAACAGCTCTCCTCTCTCACCGACTCCCCAAATCACACTACACATTCATTCTAAACAAACAAAAATGAAGGCCTTTCAAACTAGAACTTCTTCTAAACACATTCAACTTCTAACTGTAAATATATATATTATGCTCCCACTGTGGAGAAGCTGGAAAATGACATTGTGGCTGGTGACCAAGCTCCAGAAAGATCATAATTACAAGAAGTATTTAATCTTAAGAACAACCTTTGGCTTTCTGTTGCTCTTATTGTCTCACTTCCTGTGTTTATTATTAAGTATGTCAGTACTAGTGTACAGGGCAGAGGGGGCCATAAAAGTATAAGAGGGCCCTTGGGTCAGAGCTTCTGAATGGTCTGAAAGTAAATCAAATGACAACAAAGATGCAAAATGACCAAAAATGGCATCACTGAATCATTTTGTGTTAGTGAATCTCAGCGTTCTGCTTCACCTGAAATAGAGACAAATGTCTTTGCCCAGAGGCCCATTGTCTCATCATCCATCCATGCAGTGTACACGTGAGCGTTTCACTGCTTAAATTTATGATTAGTAGTTAAGACAACTACTTTATATAACCAATATTCCTGGAGCTATAAAAGTGCCACCCGTGTCTTGAGTCCAGCATGAGAGAGACGGTTCATATTAGCTGTCTGTGGTGCACACATGGGGACGATCGGCTGGCTTCCTTACAGACACGACCAGCTTGACAGAGACCAGCGTTAATAATGCAGTGCCAGTTGGTTGACTCTGACTGGCGCCGCGAGATAAACTCTGTATCTATCTTCAAGCATGAAAAATGAAAGACAATGTCATTGAGCTGCTCCCAGATTGTCGGGTATAAAAAGGTAAAATACATAAATATAGAGTTTTACCTATTTGTATTTTGGCACATAGCTGCTCAGAGTAATAGTATAAAGTGCAGAAATACATGTCATCAGCTAAATACAGAACACAAAGAAATACATCAAAAATGTAATTTGTCACCATGAGAATCATCGTGGGACCATAATGCAGATACGTCATTTGAATCAAAAACTATACATCTTGTGTCTAAAAAAGTAATCTTCTTCTATACTTCTAAACTGTGTATGTTCACATCAGTGTGTCATGAGTCACACTGCTAAGAGATGGATAGAGGAGATTGGTGGTTGCTTAACTCCCATAATCCTTCAGGCCGTCTGCATAAGCCAAGATAATTTGGCTCATTTGACAGTGTATCATCCATGTAAACATCAAAGCTGTTTAAGAAGATGTTTGAGTGACAGATTTTCACTTGTGTTCTTGTCAGTTTTTTCTTCTTCTTTTTTTTTTTTTTACAACATGGCTCCACTCAGGAACCTCTCTATTTCAGAGCTGTGCACTGACGAGTGGCGACTGATGTGCGTTTAAGCCCGAGACAGCAGTGTCATCATGAAACGAGGACTTAAAGTTTAACGTCCAGGGAAAGATGAAGACAATTTGGTGTGTTCGGGTGGTCAGGAATTTCCAATTTTACAAGCAGAAAGTTTAATAACTGAACTCCAATACTTCTCCGTACTTAACTTTACTCGGTGTTGTGTCCTTTCTGAACATCCTGCTTCGACATCATGTGAGTAAAAACCAATGGACCAATGGGACCAAGCCAACCAAACCAAACCTCTTGACTGGGCATATTTTATGGAGAGTAGCTGTTACCGTAGACTACGAGTATGATGTAAAAATGGAACTAACCAACATAAAATTGATACGTAACTGAAGGCATTTCATGATAAATTGTGAGACAAAATAAAAACGCTATTTAATTTTTGTTATTACTCAAAACGTTTTGCTCTAAACACATCACTTTCCTCACACTGGTCCATAACTGCAGCTCCTCTTTTCAGCCTCTGTCTGAAAGACTTGGTTTCAGCTCCTGTCTCTTCAAGGACCCCCCCCTCGATCAAGCCCAGTCTAATGTGATCGGCCGCGAGGGCCACACTGTTTGCGATTGGTCAACTGCTTCCAGCACATGTAGGAAATGTGGGCCTCCTCTCTTGCTTTACCTGGCTTTGTTAGGCCGCGGGTCAGCTGCTCGACATGCATTAAGCAAATGTGATCACAATAATGTGGATGTATCGGCCAAACACTGCTGAGGAGGTGTTTCAAGAGCTGTGGGCGAGAGGAACTCCATTTACTGGGAACGTTCTTTGCAGATCTTTTATATTCACTAAAAACCTATACAACACACTAGAGGAAAGAATCACTGACATCATAGTCTCCTTTAAAAGAACAACAACATTCTTCGGGCTGCGTTAGAGGCCTCCACTGGAACACATGAGCCAAGATGTAGACACATCCTGTCCACTGGTAAAACTCATTGGCTAAACATTTGACAGCGGGTCAGGAGGTTCCCTCTTCACTTCTGGCTGCCTCCGCTGTCTCTCGTGTTTACACAGTGACAGTATGAATGTTTTTGTTCAGTGTGCGCACATAATTGACTCAGTGAAAACACAACACTGTAGATCAGTAGGTTCCCTCACATATCAAACGGCTGTTGTTTAAAGTTGAAGTCATATAATGATCTAGTTGCCTTTGTAGTGACATATCCACTTCATACTTTGCTGTTTCATGCTGGTGGACATTCATTTGTGCTAAGCGGGAGTATTTATAAGCATGTGATGGTTGAATGGTTTGTTTGTTCATTAGTGTGCCATGCTATATATAGTGTGCATTGTTTATGATATGCTATATTTGCTTTAATTAGCCTATACAAAGCCAGATCACGCTACACCTTTTGCAGTGTTATATGCATCAGGGGGTATAGCTCAGTGGTAGAGCATTTGACTGCAGATCAAGAGGTCCCCAGTTCAACTCTGGGTGCCCCCTTATAAAAGGATTGTCAATTTCAAAAGAGAGAAAGCTCTATGCAACTTGTACATCAAAGAAGTATATTATATTCCCCAGATAGAGAACATAGATACTGCAACAGTAACTATTAGGAAGATCACAGAGGACATTTAGGCTAAAAACATGGTGTAAATGACACCATTTCTAGTCAAATTTACATGGCAGGGCTCGATGACACCACAGGAGCAGTAGGGAGGTCTTTTCTGTTGTTTTAAGTTTGAAAAAGTAGTCCCCAGTTACTTCAATTGTTTTAGATTTGGCTGCAACGCTGTTTACCCCTGAAACTCCTTAAGTGTTTTGTGGACTCAACACTTCACCCACCCCTCCATCGGCATAGTGGTGAGTAGATCATGAGTGAATTAAAATTTTTCTGTGAACTATCCTTTAAATACTTCAGAAAGAGAAGAGACAAATCGTCATCTGCCATATTGTTCAAGGTGTTTGACACACAGACATGCTGATGGTCCCTATATAGGGGGTATAGCTCAGTGGTAGAGCATTTGACTGCAGATCAAGAGGTCCCCAGTTCAACTCTGGGTGCCCCCTCAAAAGGGATTGTCACTTTCAAATGAAATATATTTGATGTCAACCAGCTTCAACATTAATTGTTCATTCATAATCAGAGGCTACCTGTAAATAATAGGATATCTAATAAGCTCTTTCTCTGCAGGTGGATCAAAATAATGTTTTCATAGGCACAGAGATATACTATTAAATGCTTCAGAGATAATACATGCACTTCATAGTTTGCCATATTGTTCAATGTGTTTGAGACACAGACAAGCTGCTAGTTCCCCATCCAGGGGGTATAGCTCAGTGGTAGAGCATTTGACTGCAGATCAAGAGGTCCCCAGTTCAACTCTGGGTGCCCCCTCTATATATAACTTGGAAAGATGAAAATAACACCTACCTTCCTTCATTTGTAGCATTTCATTTTGATGGAGAACTCAATCAAATTAATGATCATCATGTGAATTGTTTATGATGTTTTATTTTATTTTGCTTTATTTAGCCTATACAAAGCCAGATCACTGTATACCTTTTGGCTCAGCATAAAAAACAGGGGGTATAGCTCAGCGGTAGAGCATATGACTACAGATCAAGAGGTCCCCAGTTCCACTCTGGGTGCCCCCTCAAAAAGGATTGTCAAAAATCTCTATGTGCACTGTCATTGCAGATCTGCAGGTATCAAATAGGCATGAAAGTAACAGGCGTAAATGATTCAGAGATAGAAGACATCAATCATTATCTGTCAGAGTTGCATGTTTGTTTTAGACAAAAGTCGACATAATGATTGTAATAAACCTGAATTCTGTTTAAAAATTGAAGAAGAAAGAAACCATCCACTGCAGTTGAAGTTGGCAAACAAAACTGAATCATTGCGATAACAGAGTCAGTATAAACAAATACAGTAATGAGAACACATAATTCAAGTCTTCAGAGAGAGCAGGAGCGAGTTATAGTTTGTTGTTGCGCAAAATAATAATAGTAATAGTAATGGTATTAGAAAAATTTTACCTGCAATTTTATGTGATTATAAATATAAATTGTGATTCAAATTGTATTTATTTGTCCATTTACCACTATAATCACCCATTAAATAAGGGGGTTTAGCTCAGTGGAAGAGAATTTGACTGCAGATCAACAGGTCCCCAGTGCAACTCTGGGTGCCCCCTTAAAAATAATAAAATCTATATCTATGGTAATCTACATTTAATTCTGTTTTATAATTATTCACGATTAACAGTGTTTGTCCAATAGTATAGAGGTGGAGGAAGAATTGCACCTCAGTAGTTTAGTTTATGTCAAATGAGATTGGTCAGGGGGTACAGCTCAGTGGTAGAGCATTTGACTGCAGATCAACAGGTCCCCAGTTTGACTCTGAGTGCCCCCTGTACACATGTGTTATTATACACTGCCAATTAATGCTTGATGCTTGATTAACAGTAGTTTCAAGAGCCAGTTTAAACAGAATGCTCTGGATATTTTACTTAGTGTTCATTTTATATTGTAAAAACTGAATGGCTCAGAGCCGCTGACTGACTCCTCTGCCCCTCTCTGGCATCTATCAGGACAATTACCTGCAGTGTCGTGTGTGGAGGAACGGAAACCTGTGGACTCTCAGGACTCACTGGTGCACAGTGTTTGACACCTGAGGCTGCTGAGATGTTACATAATAATACAACAGCAGTTCTCAAACTCAGTGTAGAGAAGTCTGTATCGCTGTTCATTGGCAGAAATAGTGATTAAGAAGGTTAAATGTAACGTATTTAGTAATTGGTTTCCTGCAGGGGGCATCCAGGGTTGAACTGGGGACCTGTTGATCTGCAGTCAAATGCTCTACCACTGAGCTATACCCCCTATAATGGATGGATGGATGGATGGATGGATGGATAGAAGGAGCAGATATCATCCCTAAACCTACCATTCCATAATTAATGCACCACACTAATCAACAAAGAAACCAATAACCATCTCATGCAATTTATGGAAATCTTCTTGCTGAGCATCTATTAACAAACATTAGAGAAAAAATGTTATCTCCTTTGTTTACTGGTGCCTTTAGTAAATAATTACAATACAATAAAAAGTGTGTGTGACTAAGGTTAATTTATCACCATGTTATGCACAACAGTGCTTAAACTCTTTATCTCCCCTGTTGACCGTGAGGAATATCCTCTGGAACAGTAAATCCTTGTTGGCTTTTGTCTGTAATCACCACGGAGCAAAATTGAATTAACACAGGGTGAACGGAGGCGTCCACAGGCAAAGATTCATGGTCCCAAACAAACAGCAGCAGACTATCTGAGTCCCTGGCATAAACACACACAGTCTGACGTTTTTGCAGTTCAGAGTGAAGGCAAATGTGTGTGTGTTTTGTTGTGGTGCTGAGCTATGGCCTTGTAAGTGTGTGTCCACATGGAACAGAGCCAAAACTAGAAGGGCACTCTGAACGCATCCCTCTGACAAGACTTACATCTCACCATGCTTTTTTAAATAATAATATTCATAAACTACTATGAGCTGTGTTTGTTTGGAGTCAGTGGGTCATATAACATGGAAGTTATTAAAAAAATGATGTCTTTATTAAATAGTAATGTTCATATTAGATAGAGGACTTGCTCAAATCTAACAAGGAGGTTTGTCCTATTTGCCTGGGGTTGTAATAACATCTGATATGATTTGGAGTCAGTGCGTCACATGACATAGAAGGTATTAAAAACTCAGAAGAGCGTATGTACCTCCACCAAGGCCCAACAGTCCCAATATGAAGCCACATTTAAATTCATTCGATTTTTGCACCAAATTGTACACACTCATAAATATGTCTGAAGTTTTTCATCACAATCTATGAATTATTCTGTGAGGGCCATAGATTGTGGTGAGGACTCAATGAGAACGATGAAATTTCATCAATGTTTCCCCTAATCCTGCTTATTTACAGACAAACAAACAAACGCAGATGAAAACCTAACGTCCTTGTCAGAGGTAATAAACAACTGATGTTCCAGTGTAGTATAAAAGGGGTGTGAGAGGTCAATGGTAGAGCATTTAACTGCAGCGCAACAGGTCCCTCGCTCGTGTTTATGACCAACATAAACATTACATGTGTGACCTAGCTGTGCAGCATGTGAAAACCGACACAGGAGCTTACACAGCTCCGTGGGGAGATTTTAGAGGTTGCAGCCACGGATTATTAAGCCCTATAACATCTATCTAATGCACATTTATGTTCAATATGTTTCTCTACAAAACAAGATTAGAGGAGCCACCACCTTACTGTAATCTCAAAGCTGGTCCGGCCTGCGTGTTTATAGCTCACACTTGGCTGCAGATAAAGTGGTTCCTTTCTTCAACTCCTGGTATGTTGATAACACACATTATACACAACCATCACTGTGGAATATTACCCACGTATTTATCTACTGAAAAATGAATTACTTAAATCTGGAGTAATTTTATTCGTAAGTATAACTTTATATATAGAGGCAAGCTGAGGGGACCAGAGGAAAGGTGATTTACAGGTATTCACAGGCTTACAGTGACAAAGATAATATCACTGTACATGTAGGTAGATGGTAGCATAGTTTTATTTCTAACATTTGACTGCTGTATCTGTGTATGAGTAGTGAAACAATATTCTCCACAACCTTGATCTGTTCCATAATAATGTTTTGAGTGATTATGAATAAAGATTTGTAAGTTTTTACTGGCCACAATGGAGCTTTTCTTGTATTTTGCATTGTTACCAGCTTTAAGCTGAAAGAGGGAAAATACAGATTTAGCTCAGTCCGACATCCACACATCTCCCGTTCATCTCGCACACGCGTCATTTTTTATTTTACAGTATAAATTGTTTTCTACTTGATCATTGTTTATTACTTCGGCCAAAGAGGTTATATTTTCATCTGCGTTCGTTTCTTTTGTTGATTAGCAGGATTATTCAGAAACTACTGGACATATTTCCATGAAACTTCATGGAAGGATGTGGGTCAGGAAAGGATCCATTCAATTCTGGTGCAAATGCATTCAAACAAAAAGAACGTAAAATTGTGAGACGTTTTTCAACATTTTTATTGATTTCTCATTGAATCTGGTATGTTTTGGACTAATGTTTGAGTTTGGGCAATGTGATGCAGATCCAATTAAAAATCTGGATCTAGTCAATTTAAATGTGGTTTCACAAGGGAACTGTTGGGCGTTGGCGGACGTATGCGTTCTACGGAGCGCCACTCTAGTTTGTACATTTCATTTAATTGCCAAACCCTATTGCAGTAAATGCTAAATGAAAACATCAGGCTTATTATGTTCTTCCAGTTGGCAAAGCTGTGGACTCACATTATTCATTCATAATTCATGTTCTCCGGCAAGACTGAGCCACACTTCATCTCAGGCTTTTTCGTAAAAACTCTTCGACTCATCAGCCTTCAGATTCTCATCTCTAATTAGTGCAGAAGAAATGGGCTACTTCAGGTGAACGGACGCTTGGGCATCTCTGTGAGCATGTGTACGTTATCATACATAATCATGCATGCCAAGACACACACACACGCACACACACACACACACACACACACACACACACACACACAAACACGTGGCAGCATGCACCTATCATCTCCTCAGGCTGCGGCTCACCAGCAAAATCTCATTAGGGCAGGATGGAGGAGGAGGATGAGGGAGGAAGGAGCTGAGGGAGGAAGGAGCTGGGGGAGGGACGGCAGTGAGAGGTGCGGTCTGAGGGTCTGTGTTTGAGTGAAAGTGTGTGTGTTTGTGTAATGTATTGACTTGATTGTACAATAACTGTACAATATACAATGAATTAGAGGTAAAATCTGTCCCAACCCCAAGTTAAAGGGCATTGGTAAAGCAAAGTGCTCTGGGGGAAAGAGCTGCTGTGTGGTTGTACTTCTGTATATCCGTGTACTTGACTGTATGTGTGTGTGTGTGGGAATGTGTATGTGCGTGTGCCTGTGAGTGAGTCACACTGAGGGCGATTCAGAATTAGATGATTCTTGTTGTGTCTTTAGGCATGGATGGAGCATATCTGACGTGTGTGTGTGTGTGTGTGTGTGTGTGTGTGTGTGTGTGTGTGTGTGTGTGTGTGTGTGTGTGCAGAGCATTCTTGCCTTTGGTGACAGGTTTGGAGGGCAGAGGTAATGTGTGTGTCTGTGCGTGTATGTGTGTTTCTGTGTGAATGTGTATTTATGTAAACCTCTGAACGTGTGTGCTTACATTTGTGTAGACCTCAGAAAGTGTGTGTTTATGTTTGTGTAATCCTCTGAATGTGTGTGTGTGTGTGTGCGTGTGTAAACTGCTGTACATGTGTGTTATTCCTATTCATATTATTCACATTCTCCAGGGAAGCGGCCAGTGTTTCATTACATTGTGTGTTCACTTGTCAGACATATTTGCTCCTGAGGCTGCTGCTGCTGCTGCTAAATATCACACACCTGGATGCACAGTGTGTGCTGCTCCCGCTCATTCGGTGTCTTCTAAGACCCCATCACCATGCTTATAATATCCTCAAAATCTGACTGCACTCTCACCTTCATGAGTCTTCGTCACAGGGCCCGTGCAGCACATGTGGGATTAGGGATGACTTCATTTACGGCAGCATATCTTTAATGCTGCGGGAGCTGAAAAGACGCCGGGCAGGGGAAAGATGGATTAAGGCAAGGAGGGTTCCTTTGAATAACGTCCAAAATATGTATAAATATCGCAGCTGGTTCCAAAATGTATTCAGCTATATGTTAAGGCCGTAAAATTTGGGAATGAGAAATGAAGGTGGATTTAATATTCTTCTCCCTGTGTGTTTAAATGTGTGTGTGCATATTGGAAGTGGAGGCATGTTGGTGCATTTTATGGCGTCATAACCCATAAAACCTGCTGATAAACTAGCTAGAAGCATTTCGTGGTTATACGATACGACTTAAATATACTATTTATAATGTGTGAAATATTATGCTTCAGGGAGTATTTCAATTTTTACATTGCAAGTAGTAAAATGTGACATTAATTCTAAGCAGGATTTTATCGCGCTGTTCTAATCTTTTTTAACTTTTGACTTTTCCTCATTTCACCATGACCCCCATTAGATAGTGACACCTTATGCCTACTAATTGATATCTAAATCTTTGCTCATCAATTAAGAGGAATATATACATATGCATACAGGAATAAGTAAAGTAAATAATTAAGCAAACAAGCGGATGCTGGTACATTTTCAGTTGTTAAAAGTAGCCTTTATTTTTTTCCAAACTACTCGTACTTAATACATTTTCACATAATATTGTGCATGGATTATTTCTAATTAATCTAAGTTGTTAAAGTAAGTGCAAACTAATGTAAATCATACTCATCACCTTTATCTCCTGTCAAACATACATAACATACATTTTTATCTTGTTTTATATAGCCTACTGTCTATGCATGATAATTTATAAGGCTTTGCAAAAAAAAACTCTTAATCTGAAGCATCTGTCGAATAAATGTAGTCAAGGAAGAAGTAAAAATGACCCCTTCTGAAATGAAGTGGAGCCAAAAAATGTAAAGTCATATATTGAGTTATTACCATGGAAACAGAAAACAAAACAACCCTGATAACAGTCATCATTAGTTGCATGTAACCTCCATCCATGCTTTTGTATCATATGAAATGAAACCTTCCAAATAATCCAAATTGAAACTCTGGATTCAAAAATACATGGCGATGTGTTTTTAAATCCCGATACTGAGTTTTTGCTGTATGTGGAAAAAAATATATCTTAATTACAGCACTTTGGAGGGGGACGCTCTTTCATGTTTGGTTTAATGTATCACTTAGAAAAAAATCTGACATTAAGCTAAAAGAGGTTGAGCTGTCTGTGGGCCTGCTGCATATTCACTGTCCTCGCCGATGTGTCAGTAAAGGACTTTGCTAACCCACTTATGCAGCTGGATTTGCATTGAGTGAATCGAAGCGAAAGATTTAAATGGCATCAGTCTTGCTATTAAAGCAAAGCAAAAACATCAGACAAACAGGGAGGAGCAGCTCTCTCCATCTCTCTCTCTCTCTCTCTCTCTCTCTCGATTTGTGTGGGTGTGTGTGTGTGTGGAGGAGCAGGGGGAGTGCTGTCCCCTGCCTCTGCTCGGTGTGTGCAGCAGCTGCAGCGTTCAGCCTCAGTCTACACTGTAGGGGCCATTCTGCTGTCTGAATGACTGATAGATACAAAGAGCCGAGTGGTGATGAGAGGTGACTCAGAGGAGAGCGCTGATGGTGCGTTTCAAACACACTCGTGCCCGTCTGCATATTGTGATTCAACATTTGTATGACGTGAAAACGAAAAAAGACAAAGTAAATATTTCCGGGTCAAGGCTTCGAAGCAGGATCAACAATAAGGCACCGCAAGGAGCCATTTTTTTTCCCCAGTCATTAACGCCGTGTGTCGATTTCACAACTGGCCTGAGGGCTGGAAAATCTTTGACTGAATTTGGAAAAGAGAAGTCCACCCCTCCCGCCATCCCTCCCTCCCTCCCTCCCTGATATGAGGTCTCATATGTTCATAAATAAAAAAAATAAAAACCATGGTTACAGATGCTGACCTACGCCTGACGCACACATATGTTACAGAGTAAAAACCCTGCAAGCGAAGCAATCAATTCTCACACTCAACAGAAACAAACAGACATTTGCACAGGAAGACACAAACGGGAAGCTAAACACGCATGGTGCCCACAGTCTAATGAGACCAAATCGGACAGAGTGCATGAATGGAGTGCCCTGATTCAGCCCGTGGCACCGAGCTCTGCGCAGAGACAAAGCTCTCATGCAACATCCCCCGTTCACAGTCTGGCACTGAGGGCAGAAAACGTTAGCTGCTCCCAACTCTCAGCTCCACAGTATGGAGGTATTATAATATCTGAAAGGGGTGGGGGGGGGGGGGGGTAGTGGTGGTGGTGGGGGTGACTCGGCTCAATACCATCCCCCACTTTCCCCCCCGTGGGCCCTCGCCGTACCCGCCCCCACAAATCCCAACACACACGGCGAACCATTCCGCCAACCTCCCCGCTTCGTGCTCTCACTGTACTCCGTCCCCATCCCCCCTCTCCAGAACCTCCACTTCCTCGTCCTCATCAGCATCAATCAAGGACCAGAAGGGCAGGCCCAGAGCTTTTTGCACATTACATACACGGCATGCCACCGCGTGTGAATAATGGTTCATTCCATGTAGAGTTCACTCATGTACAGTGCGACGCATGCGAGCCAGAAACCAGCTGCACAACCCAACCCTAACACAATAGATGTTTGTTTTTTTCAAGATTTTGGGCTTCAGGACTGCAACTAATGATCATTTTTATTGTTGATCCATCTGTTGGTAACTATTTGATCCATAAAATGTAAGAAAGTAGAGTAATATGAGGAATCGCAGCAGAAAATCAACAAATCTTCACAACAGAAAAGGGAAAGATTAAATGAATGTTGAAATGAACATGATTTATATCCTCATAAAAGTTGCCATGCAATTAATGACGATTGACAAATAATTAGTGGTTTTATTGTTTCTAATATAAAACCTCTAAAAGGATATTAGAGGAGCTCTCTGTAACACAGGCCTATTCCTGGTTTACGTTGTAAGTAATGCGCCATTGAGGACAAAATAAGTAACAATTCTTTATTAAAATGTCTAAAAATTACTAGACTGTTGTTATATATATAGTATAAATAGTATATATTTGTTGAGTTCTGCACAATGCTTCAAACAATGTTCAAACCCAGAGAAATCCTTGATTTAATTCAAGGTAATAGGACACTTCAGTTTGCCTCTTGTTTGCATCATGTCTGCTTCTCTGCTGTGACTTTGGGAGCAAACGACGTAAAGGAAAAACACATTGTTAGCCAGTCGGCTGTTTTGTCCTTCCACTGTTTGTATCGGACTTGTGATGGATCACGATTAATCATTGCTGTTTGCTGCGTAACGTGAATAAAACTTCAATACATTACCTCATTGGTGAAGCCGACTTGTGCCTGAGTCACGTCAGGTAGATTTTCATCGACATAGGATTGTTTTGATTGAGAGATGCCTAGGGGCCACAGTTACATTGAGAGATGGTGTCTGACTGCGCTACTGCCCAAGGACTTTGGAGAAGTGTTGTCCATCTTTATATACAGTATATGGTCATGACGTGTACAGTGAGGGTTTCCCCCCAAATCAAATTATTTTAAGACCAATCTGAGAGTTTAAAATCAATATGCGTGTGCAGGAGTGTAAACGTTTTCTACGCGACACTCATATAGTCCCGCAGCTCTTCCTCTTCCTGCAGGACATTCATGGGAAATGTCACAGTGTCCCAAATTCAAACCATCTCTTCAAGTGATGGTTTATCCCTCCAACCAGATTTCACACCATCAAGGGAAAACCTAGCAACAATTCACTATCCTTGTCAAATTTTTAAATAACACAATAAGTAAAAGATTTACCTAAAAATGTTTTCAATCACTCTGCTTCAAATGATGTGTACAAGTCACAAATAGCATCTAATTTTTACTATTAGATCTTATTTTGAACGAAGGGCCACAGATACAAAGCCTATAGCTCAGCACCATAAAACTAATGAGACGATATGGCTTTAGGGGTTTTGGAAGAAATCGGGTCTTTTATGGGGATTAAATTATGCTATTTAATATTATCTTAGCCGAGACCAGAACATATATATATATATATATATATAAAAATGTAATCATTTGTGCAGATATAGACCAGCAAACACACATCATCCTGCATCAACACAGGACTCCATGTTCTGTCAGTGAAATGCAGCACTGGGGTGAAACAAGCTGCTAACAAGCATTGAAAGGAATGAGTAACCCTCTGACAGAGCAAGAAGATTTACAGACTTCAGCACAGGAGTCAATTACCACACACACACACACACACACACACACACACACACACGCACACACACTAACACACTCACATACACGCACACACACACACACACACACACACACACACGCACACACACTAACACACTCACATACATGCACACACACACACACACACACACACACACACACACACACACACACACACACACGCACACACACACGCACACACAAAACAGCACTACTTCTTCACTTATTGATGAGATGGTTTTCTCGAGCTCAGGGGGGCTGTTCCCAGCGAGCCGATGTCTACAGGAGCTGATTAGAGCGAAGATTTACGAGTGACCGTGAGTAACCGCTCTAAGAGCTTCGCTGGGTTGACCTGAGAGGAGAGACACTCGGGATGCATAGCGAAAAGACAAATGGGTTAAGCGAGGTAAAGCGGGACAGAGGGAACAAGATGAGTGTGGGGGGGACAAAAGAGCATCAGGCTGCTCCTGCACAGTCTTCACTGTGAAGCTAATTGTCTCGGGCCAAAGCAGACCTGAGACCTGCCAACTGCGCTCATCGCTCTCTGCTCGGTCAGGGCCGGTCAGAGTCTAATAGAAGGTAAATCACAAACAGGCCCCCGAGGATGTAACACAATACAACAACATTAATGAGTGACTGATTAACAGCTGTCCCATTAAAACGGTCTCTTTCTTAGCACCTGACATTTCACTTCAAACATGCTAATAATTCAACTTCCACCCCTGCAGCTAGCGTGAAATTGGCACTCAGGGCATCATGAGTCGTGGACATCTATTTGGGGGTGTGACAGTGAGTCAATCAATTAGCAGCACACTTGACTTCCTGCAGAAATTAATTTGCATTGTTTAATGAAATGTGGCTTCGCCCTGCGGCGGCAGGCTGTTTACAATCTTAGGTGGAGCTACCGTTAACTTCAGGATCGGGGCTCTGTATTGCTGCGTCCAATGGCAGCAGCTCCACACACACACACACACACACACAGACACAAAAACACACATGCTGCCAGGACGGAGAGCGCTCAGAGGCCAAATGCCACTGCCAGCCGCAGTTGAACTTGTTTACTCCAGATAAGTAGAGACATCGTTGCCATCACAGTGACTGAACGCTGAGAAGATGATCTTGGCTGAGCTTGTGTGGAGGAAAGAGCGGGGACGTCTGCAACACACAGGCATGCACACACACACAGAGCAACTCCTTATTCTAATTAATGTTTCATTTGAGTTAAGCTGTTGACATGAATCCTTGATAATCTGCAACTGAGTCTCCCTGTTGACATGAATAATTCAGTTAACACTGATGTTCTTGTCCACCTGTGGTGTGTGGTCTGCAGAGAGAGCAGTCTGCTGCCAACCCCCCACCCGCTTCACTCCATCCCCTCTTGATACTGACTACATGTTTTATGCCTCCGTGCCCTCCACAGCTGAGGCAAGAGGCTTTACATTTTTGGGTTGTCTATCTGTCTATCTTGTCAGTCTTGAACGCCTTGAAGCAGCGTCTTCTCATTTCTTACAAATGCTCACTCTGACTCAAGGATGAACTGATTAGATTTGGATGGCCAAAGGTCAAAAGGTCAAAAGGTCAAGGTGACCAATAGAAAAAAACTTTTTTTTTTTTTTGGCCACAATTACAAAATAGGATGAAATGATGAAGTGAATACATTTTGTGTGTAAAAGGTCAAGGGTTAAATTTACTGCAACATCATTATGTCCTACCAAACACATTTTTCAAGATTTAATTCCTCATGTTAATTTTCACATTAATATGATACATTTAAAAGAAATGATTCCAGTTCAAGACCTGTATTCTCTGAAGTCAAATAGTCTCATTCCTATTCCTTCTTCATCTTTAGTACATGGAAGTCAGTTCAGTTCAAATACATACTGCAGTTTATATTTATTTTCATACAATTAATATAACTCATGAGGTTTATTGTTATTTAGTTTTTATTTTTGACTGTTTAAATTAACCTCCTGATCCTGAGTTTGTCTCAGTGCAGTTGGCCATGAAGTGAAAGAAGTTAAATGTTTGCTTGTTGAAGAGCAGGCTGCAGTATCTTAGTATATGAGATATGAAGTTTTTAATAATCAGGTTGGAACTCAACATTTAATGGGATTAAGTCGAATCTGGAAGAATTTTGTTGGCCTGAAACATTTGGCTACTTATCCAAAAACAAACATCTCTTTACAAACCTCTTTTTCTACTTATAAGAGTAATTTGTTTGCTGCCTTGAAGGGACAATTAACCCTCTTCTCAGGGCTGGTTCGGGTTAAGCACTTCGCTCAAGGATACGCTCATGGGACATCCAATCACAAAAAAATAGGGCTGTGTTGGCAGACACTGACCCTGACACTGTTTATTCTGACCAATCCACAGGACATCGTTCATATTTATTTCTGGCCATGAATGACAGGGGACAAGGATCTCTCAAGCTATTATACTGGGTAGTAAGTCAGTCCATGTGAAGCATTCATCAGCCATCACGCACTTTTCTCTGCTTGCACCATGGACACTGTTGCTCCGCCACCACTGCCCTCGCCTTAAGGAGCGAACAGTCGGGACGCAGCGGCCAAGGTTTATCAGACAACGGGACAGAGTTCAGCCTGAATTCAACGAAGTCAAGCCACAGAGAAGCACAGGATGTCGACATAGATGTTGGTGTAAATAACAGATTAATGGGTGACAGTGGTGAGGCGATAAATCGGGAACAGTGGGTGGCAGCAGCTCGACTTAAATATCTCCTTTGCTTCTGTTTACAACAGAAGATTTCTGAGTTCAGGCTGAATCACACAGAAAAGGCTAAATGAACTAAAGCACTTAATATATTTCATCACTTTTGAGCAACTGCACTGCTCAAGTACTTTATGATTTATAAACCCCATCTCCATAACACAGGCGCCTTATTAGGACAAATCCCTCCAACGTTCATCCATGTGGAGAAACGGAGAGGGCACGACGAGCCCTCCAGCTGGTCAGTTTTGTGGCTTGACACTGAAACGCATTCAAGGGTAAAAAGGATTAAACTGTTTAAATGATTAAACTGACAAAACTGAAGATGGTATCGTTTATATTTCCTATTATCTCATTGGAATCATCTGGTAGAAAGCTACACCATGTTATAGGATCTTCAGGTCAAGTATGAATATTAATAGGATAAACCTGATAAACCCAAATGTATCGTGATAAGATTTATATTCATTGCCTAGATTATGGTCGCAAGAATTGTTTTTCTTTTTAAAGTGAAGGAAGCAGATAAGAAGTCAATATTTGCTGAGGTGGATGGTGGATGGACAAACACCCAAAATTATGACCCTGGAAACCAGGGATTGAATTCTGATTTTGGATTTTGGTTCAGTTTACGACACAAGATGTGGTTGAAGTAGTGACATACAGAGGTTTGAGCCCCCTGCAGTGGCCGCAGGTCTGGTTCTGACCTGGCCCTTTGCTCCATGTCTTCCCAAATTTCTCTTTCCATTTTACCCTCACGCTGTCCTATCAATAGACGCAAAAATGCCTAAACAATATCTTCTCACAAAAAGTTAAGGTTGGTAAGTTGTTTCTGAAACATGTTTTATCTGTTTATTTGTTGAAATCCTCTTCACATCCTAATTGCCATCAATACATAAAATCATCTTAAATCTGGTGTCTGTGGCTTAACCCTAACCCTATTACATATTAAAGTTCCATGTAAATTTATTAGATAAGTTTAATGCAATGGGTTGCTTTTAATGAAAGGCTTTCTATTATGTTAGTGTCATTAAATCAAATAATTTGAAAGAGATTTGATTAAATATATGTGTTTATTATATTAATGTATAGATAAGGTATATATATAAGGTTAACTTTGACTTTCTTTTTTAAGTGTAATTAACGTGACCATTAATTTAATTCGGTTTGAATTCTCTGACATCATGTGTTTTGAGGGCGTGGCTCTGATAGGAGGGGGTGGGATGTATCAGTCCTATGTCCTAAGTCACAATGTAGCCTGCTCTTGCTTATCCGGGATTACCAACCCGAGCTTTAAGTCGTTTTATATATTGAACCGAAACTGTGATTTATTTTCTTTAACTTAGAATAACTTAAAAATAAATGTGTTGTGAGTGAGCAGTTTACAACATTTTGTGTAGTTTATTCCTCTTTATGAATATAATAACAAAAACTAATCCAACTTGCATTAGGTTCCCTTCAAAACGTTTAATATATGTGGTTGTAATTTAGTTTTATGCATACAGGGCAGTAAGAGGTCTCTGTGCTGTTGTGTATTGTAAATAAACAAATGAAAAAGGCTGAATTATGTTTGATTTAAAGCATTGTACCCACTGTCACGGCTTAGAGGGGACACCTGAATAGAACGAGCCAGTGTTAATGCCCTTTTCCAACAACAGTTAAAATGTCTGCCGCTTTTTCTCCTGTTTTTCGATCCATGACAGACGCCCATGCAGGCCTCGTCTTTTATGTCGATGTCATCTCCGTGAGCCATGGATTCTACTGTTTTGTTTGGTGCTTATGGATCAAAACACGCCGGAGACCAGGAGGAAGATAAGGAGGCAAGTCAACGCAAAGCTGCCAACATTAAGAATTGATTCACAGCCGCAGCCAATTTCAGCAGATGGCGAGTGAATGTAAACGGAACCGAGCAATCAAATTTTCCACAAAGCACTTAAAGGATGTCGCGAAGGAGAGGAAAGAAAGTGAAAAAGGCCTGAGAGGGATGGATGGTGGAGCTGAGAGGGAAACATGCTGAATGACTGGGGAACAAAAAGAGCCCCGTTTGCAGCAATATGTCCTCGCCTACGGTTACACTTGTTCCAATGCAACTTTAATCATCCAATCGTGCTTGTCGTGTCAGCTGACGGGTCTGGTTGTGTACAAAATTGGATTTGGCTCAAACTGACATCGCATATAAAAGCCAGAAATGAAAGAAACCAGGAATTATTGCGATGCCGCGTGGGGATGGTTATATAATGTTGACGGATCAGTATTTTCTTTAGGATCAAACCTTGTCACAGAAATGCTGGAGAAAGAGACGTCTGATTAAGGATTGCCTAAACATGGTGTCTGAGCTGAGAGTATGGAATCCATAAGCCCATTGTAGCAGTGTGTACAGCAACCTGATGAAGCCTCCTACATCACACTAAGGACCACACAGTGCAGTGCTTACGTTTGCCTACATTAAGCGATGGACAGAGTAAAAGCTCTTTTTCTTTACGGCTACATACAGCTTCTATTACAAGAACAGATAAAGTAAACACAAGTATAAGACGGAAATGTTAATCTCTTATAGCTCAGAGTCCAAGCATGGACACGACCCATAACATTTTTACCTCACTGATACCAGCCTCACACGTTCCGGTCTTTACAGTGTGTCGGAGCTGTATCAAATCAGTGCAGATGCTGAAGCAAACAGTGCATGCTGCTGCCGCTGTTGCCGCTGCTTTAAAAGGGAAGTGGCCACATGAAACACTATATATCACCATCTTCAGTACTGACCAGTTAACAAAACTATGTCTAAAAAAGCAACCCTAACCCTAACCCTAACCCTAACCCTAACCCAGAAATGTATTATTCCTTAATTGTAGTTTTACAGTCAGGAGCAGCCACGGTCTGCAGGAAACAGGCTGCACGCCTCCAGCCTATCAACAAGGTTACTTTATTTTACTGTAAATTACAATACATTCAATACTACGGCAGGATTAGGAGAGCAAAAATTATACAACTGAGAAATTCCATCCATCTATTATCTATAATGTTTATCCTTTGAGGGTTGCAGGGGGAGCTGGAGCCAATCCCAGCTGACACTGGGTGAGAGGCAAGATACACCAGGGACAGGGCTCCAGCGTTTCTCAGGGCCAAGCAACAGAGATAAATAACCATTCATGTTCCCATTCATACCCATGGTCAATGTAGATTCTCCAATTAAAACTAACCCCAATATGAATGTCTTTATGTGGAGAAAACCACAGACACAGGGAGAACATGCAAACTCCACAAACCAGAAACCTCTTTCTTCCTGTAGCTCCCATACTGGTAATACAGAATAAAAAGGAAGTTGTCTGATTTCCTAAATGATTTATCTATCATAAAACAACATTCTAATTCTGTATTATTCCGTGAAATATTAATGAAAATGTTTCTAATGATAAAAGAAAAAGGATCTGCCCCTTAATAAAACGCATCAGCGCCAACATTTAAAAGGTTTTTTCCAGGCCTAGACTCCAACACTCCACGAGGTTTGGTGGAGATCAGTTAAATAGACTTTGCATAATCTTGCTAACAAATAAACCAACACAGAAACAAAGACACAGTCAAAAAGAGGCAATAAAAGGCTGCATGTTCATCAGGTTGTTTGAATCCGATTGATCAGAGGATAGTTTTTCACTGACCACTTTACTAAAGCACCATTAGGGGCTTTTCCTGCACATTAAAACTCCTTTGTTGGATTTATGAAAACAAAGCTGCTAAAGGAATGTTTGCAGTAATATTAAGACACATTTATTACATCATGATGATCGCGGGTGTTTTTAAATCCACCAGGACCCAAATCTTAAGGACTACAGCTTTAAGACAAGGGGAAAATGAACCAAAAGGAGCAGAACAAAAAAACCCTCGGGTTAAGTGCTTGAGACGGGTTCACTGACTTGAAGGGGAAGTGTGTAGCTGGAGCCGAGGGGCTGCAACTTCTCTTGAGCTCCCACACCAGGCTGGAAGGCAGGAGCAATGATGGGATCCAGAAACAATCGCCTTGTGCCAGCAGAGGAAGCTGCTGCTGCTGCTCCTGCAGCTGCTGGGGGCATACAACCACTAAGTCATTATCATTCTCAGAACAAACACGCTCGTCATCTGAGTTAAACTTTATGTAAACGGTCTGTCTTGAGGCTTCTTTAGCAGAGAGGCTCCGCTCCCTCCTCTCCTCATTGGGTTCAAGTCTGTCCCGCGCAGCAGAGGCCCGCACCAATAATAAACAGAGAAGAAGAAAAAATCTGACAGAGCACAGAGCTATTTAAAGTTAGGCCTTAAGCTCCTCTGTCAAGTGAACCCCCTCCACCCAACCCTCCCCTTTTTCCCCTTTGTTTTAGATGTAGAGTCTCAAAGTGTTAGCCTGTGAGGCTATCAGCGAGGCTACACTAGTAGCACGAGAGCATCTGTGCGCCGCTTTGGGCTTTTTCCTACCCATCACACCATGGTGGGCTGTGGCTCAGATAATCCTGAGGCC
Organism: Verasper variegatus; assembly: GCA_026259375.1. Taxonomy (NCBI): domain Eukaryota; kingdom Metazoa; phylum Chordata; class Actinopteri; order Pleuronectiformes; family Pleuronectidae; genus Verasper; species Verasper variegatus. The sequence continues at coordinate 7,382,707 of CM048054.1, forward strand.
TTGTGGCCATGGAAACCCACTCATGTATGAATGTTACTTTGTTTAAACATGACTCCAGGAGAAGAGACAGAGAGGAAAGGACAGGGCAGGACCGTCCTGGGAGACACGTCACGTGTCGGTGATGTAACAGGAAAGAACAAAAATAAGCGAAAGGAGTTGCTGCTTCTGTGTTTTTGTGCCAAAAAACAAACGGAGGCACAAGGAAGCTGACAGGTTGATTCATCAGTCTGTTGGTGCTGAAGCGTTATTCAACCTCTGCTTTGCAGTGTAATCAAGTTAATCACAATAAATCACAAACAGAAGAAAACACAAAGTCCTTAAAAAACTATTCTTCGTGGGAAAAATCTAATCAGTGGACGAGCGTTTAATATCTCATCATCTCCTTCAAGGACGTTTGAACCCCTGTCTGTTTGGATGTAAGCAGGATGAAGCTTGGTGGAAGGATGTGGTGTGGGTCAGGAAAGAACTCGTTACATTTTGGTTTGCATCTGGATCAGGCCGGATCCAGGAAATTCTTTTTTTTTCACTTTCTTTAACATTGTGAGATCAGACGTTTTTCAGAGAATATTTGATGGATCTTGATGGAAAAAAAGACGTGACGTAGGACTGGTATTTAAGAGTGTGTGAGATTTGCTGCAGATCCAAATAAAAGTCAGACTCAAATGTGGTTTCAATAGGGGACTGTTGGGTCTCGGCGGACGTATGAACTCTCGCCCTCTAGTTAAAAATGAAGTTAGTAAAAAACCAGGATTAAAATTTGATCAGCAACTAAGCATCATTTCATAAGGAATCAATAAATGATATCCTCATTTCATTGATTTAATCAAGATTTAGTGGTGTCGCCACCTTTTCCTTGCTACGTCCATGCAGCTCACACCTTTTCTCTGCTTCATAGCAGATTATTTACATTCAGACAAAACTGAAAAGGCAGAGATCTATTATCACTAAATTATGAAAGAAATCACTGTTCGCAGCCCTAATGTGATTAGTTTCGCATGATACAGAAGAAAAGTTGACAGAAAAGCATGAAATCAATCAAGATAAATTTAATTCAGTGATTAGTTAAGTCTAATTAATCTGTCTGTTATCCTTTTTTGAAAAAAAACATCTCTTCTCAATAAAAACTTCTAAAAGCTGTATATATTACGACTTCCCAAATTCGCTTGAAATTGTTGTTTTATCCGACCATGATACAAAGCCCCAAATTATCATAATTACTTTCATATATGACAAGAAAAGAATCGTATCCTCACTAAGAGGCATTTTTGTACATCAAACTTCTGAAATGATAAATTGTTTTTCATACAGTTTCAGGATCATTTTCTCCGCCAAGGAGATTTTGTTTTCATCATTGTCTGCGTGTTTACACAAAAACAACTGCATGGGTTAACATGAAACCTGGTGGAAGAATGTGCGTTCATGGGAGCTGATCCACATCACTTTCTCTAATATTGGGAGATTTTGTGCGTTTTTCAACATTCTCACAATTTTCCCAGGAAATAATTCAAGGTTGTATAGAGGAAAACAATCATTAAGAGAACTGATATTTATGAGCTTTGGTGCAGTTTAACTGAATTTAAGGGGCTGTTGGTGACCTTGGTGGAGGTATGTGCTCCACTGAGGGTCATGCTAGTTTATTTTTTTTTCCAGTTTGTTTGAAATAAAACACATAGACAGACTTTTTGTTATTACTGGACCCTCTGATAAAACACTGAAACTAAACCTGTAAACACTTCACTCATATATTTATGGTTCCTCATGGATTTGTAAGAAATGTATTTAGATAAACTTAATCCAGACTCTTCCTGTGACATATCCTGAAATCCACTCTGGTGATATCTGAGAGTCCAATAAAGCCCCAGTTAAAAGTTGAAGGCACAGGGTTTCCATGAGAGTAAACACTGAGAATGACCTGGGAGCATCTTAGTGTCTGGAGGAACATGTTGTATATGGAACAGAGGCTAAAAATAACCCTGGTCTAACTTGTCTCCTTCGAGCTTTTCATGAACCCTAGTATGCTCAATTGAGTTAAATTAGTGTCTGAGATGTTTAAAGAGCCACCACTCGGATGATTCATGTGGGGATAAACATCAAGGCCTTGTCTACACTACTACGGATATTTCTTTTGAACATGATAATTTCTCCTCCGTTAAAAAAAAAAAAAAAAAAAAAAAAGGGCGACTCAAAACGGTCACACAAGCTGCCGGGCCAGTCGGTGGCAATAACATAACATTATGCACAAAGTCACGTGAGGTCTTCGTTTCCCAAAAGATTTGTTTTACACACGGATATACAGAAGCCGAATTTTGCAAAATATCTGCATTAGAGTGAAAAGGGTATAGGTTTAAAATACACATTCAAGAAAGGAGCTGCTGGGGTTTACTGTGCGTGTTAAGATGAATAAATCAAGGTGGAGGTGGGAGAAACACGTTTATAGCTAGACAAACAGATTGTTTAACTCACTCCATGCTGAAAATAGATTAAAGGTACACAAACCTGTGCATTACTCTGAGCTAAGCTCCGTGGCCCAGTAATGGAGGTCGTGACCTTTTTGAATGTGGCAAATAAGGGGAGGGAGGAGTGGAAGAGGATGGAGGGTCTGCAAACGCTGACACAGCACTGACTGAAATGGGAGTAATATGTGCATTTGGTTATTGTTATGATGAATCATTACTACGCGGGCAACATGCCCCCAAAAAATGTTTCCTTTCCAGAAATACATTTCGGACAGCACGCAATCCTCGCTGTGTCCTCGACTAGTTCGGGTTGCTCTGCGCTGTGTGGTCCAGTGTTCCTCACATTTCTGTCTGTGCATAAGTGTGTGTGTAAGTCTCTATGTGTTTGTGTGTGTGTGTGTGTGTGTGTGTGTGTGTGGGTCAGCCTGCCTCAGTGTGTGGTGGAGTGTGCCAGGCAAGGCAGTGACAGGGTGTCGGCCGCGGTCCGTGAACCTGGCTGCTCTGCTTAGCTACTCCAGTGACAGAGAGCGAGGGGGACGTCGCCCGGCCGTGGCTGCCCCATCTGGGCCAATCAGGCGTGAGCGCTCGTGGCCGGATCAGCGCATGCCTTCCGCCATGTGCAGTGCTGTGGCACAGATCCCCTTATGGATTCTAATATGTTCTCCACAGTGTCAGCGTTGCTCTGCTGATCACTCGTGAGTGTGTTTTTGCAGATTATGAAGGTGACTGTGAATCTCTGCAGCCTCCTTCAGTGCACCGATAGATCCTGAGAGTGGAAACAGTTTGTGTCTATAATGCTGACACCAGTAGCTGTATTTTGAACCGTGTGCAGCCTCCCACACGATGTTTCTCCTACCAGGCTGGAATCTGTGAAGACCTGTTAAAGTTTTAATTTGGTTAGTGGCTCTGTTAAACCTGACCTACGTCAACATTGAAAGAAAATCCCAACCATTATTATTGACACATTAAATCTAACCTCGTGTCAACTCTTTGTCACCTAGAATGTGTGTTTATAGATGATTAATTGCTTTTTGTATTGAAACATATTTGTTACCTGGATTATATCATCTGAGTTAAGAATCTAATCCAACAATACAGTTGTGGTATATGAATGTATGTAGGGACTGTAGGGACACAAAGCAAAGAACTGTGGTTTGGGATCCTGTGTTACACACAGAGGCAAATGGATTTTGTGTAATGTTTGGGAAAGATGGTGGTTTAGCTTAAAGCTATGTTTAAACCTGGAAAAAAATACCAAGAGCAGGCTACAATATGCCACCCTATCCCACCAGCCCTCTCATCAAAGCTACACCCCCAAAACACATGAACGTGCACTGCCTGACGACTGCTAGAGGTCGACTTTTCGGCGACTCGCTCGCTCACCTCAGTGCAGTGAGAGCACGGACAGGGCGCACGCAGGCAGATGGGTCAGTCTGTGACAGAGAGTTACACCAGCCAATCCTTTCATCCGGTCCAAATGAAGTGATTGGTCCGTTTTATTACAGTCCTGCGAGGGCCATAAACATCAGGTCCCCCCCCCCCCCGCCCCCAAACTTTAATTGTTGATGGCTGTTGGAATGTAAAGAGGATTAGAACAAATAAGATGAAGAAGTATTTCAGAAACGTACCAATCGTACCAATCGTACCAATCGTCATCAAGTCACTTTGGACTTTTTCAATAAAAAACATGCTGAATTTGCTATAAGCAGACATCATACTGTAAAAGCTAAATATTGTAGGGAAGACAAATGAAAGCACATCTGTGCCCAACCCTGAAAATAATGCACCCAAATCAAAACGTTCACCATTCTTCAAGCCATTTGATCACAGTCACGACCTTGGTTTCATTCTAAATAGTATAACCGAGAGTTGAGAATGAATATAAGAGTTACTGATAAAAAACCTTTACATACAAACATAAACATAACACCGAAATATACATATTTTTTGTCGCAGAGTAGGAATTTGTCTGCAGTAGTATCTCAGTATCTATCTTACAATTAGGAGCCGGTTCTGTTTTAACAGCTGCTACAGCAATATGGAAATCATCGACAAAAAGACAGGGTTTTTCTTTGAAAACGCCACGTCTCCTAAGAACGACTGACTCTGATATATTATGCACAAGAAGCCTTTTTTGTTTGCAATTAACAGAAGTGATGAAAACAATACTGCTGCCGATTCATATGTATCTCATTCATATGTATGAAAAGGTGACGAGAGGGAAGTCTGAGATGTGCATATCATTCAGATGCTCAAAATAAGTCCTTTAAGAATTCAAACCTCGTGACTGGTCCGTGTGCAATGACAAGAGAACAACAAAGTGATCATTTGACCTCATCCCAGTGAGGAAGTTAACCTGCACTAACAGCACGAGCCGCTGACCACAGACGACAGGAAAACAACTGGTATGAGTCACAATGTTGAATGCTGAACACACGAATGTGACTAAAAGAGAGACAGGAGGTAAAGTTGTGTCATTGGACGGTGACAGTGAATGAAACGCATCTTTCGGCCTGTCATGTTGTGGCCCCGCCCCCCCCCCCCTGGTGACCCCGAGGGAAGTGGCATAAGACCTGTCACACCGCATCACAGCCCGGGCCCCGACAGCTCAGCTCATATGTAAATGTGTCAGCATGCACAGATTCGTGAGTCCGACATATCAGTTTGAATATGCATGTTCAACACGGACTGGAGCGTAAACATCTCTGTACGTGCAAGGCTCAGTGCATCTGTGTGCGTGTGTGCGTGTGTGCATATGCGTGTGTGTGTGTGTGTGTGTGTGTGAGTTTGTTTGTTTGTGTGTGTGTGTGTGCAGGCTCACAGTATGTACGTCTGAGGTATGTTGTAGTGACATTCCCGCTGGGAAGGAGCCTCATGACTGTTCTCATTTGCCAGACTGCCCATATCTCTTCATGAGTGGAGGCCACATGGATGTGACATCAGATTTCATCCACACTCAGCGAGGGTCTCCCTCCTCACCGAGCCTGGACGAGGATTTACTGCTTCTCTCTGTTTCATATCATTGGAAATTATTCAAACCTTTTCAGTTTTTATGGTCGGGGGTCAGTCAACGTAGAAAATGTACTATTTAGGCATCTCTTTGGGCCTGTGATGAAAAATGGTATTTTATTTTGGTTCATGTAAAGATATTATCACTTCACAATGACAATAGTCATTGGTTCAAGCCCTAATATGATAATTCCGCATGACAGGGCAAAAAGGCTTCATTTCAAATACAGTATAAAGCATAGAAAACATTCTACAGATAATTTATTAAGAAAAACCTGATTAACCTGATTGAAGAGTAAATTTGGGAAACTAACAATTGTTTACATTGTCAGATAATGATTAAATTCATTTTTCTGTTCATTATTGTTGGTAAGTTAATGAAATGCCCCAAATCATGTTTTTAAATTGCCTGTTTCACCTGAACACTTCAAACCCTTGAGAATTTACTGAATACTGATATAAAACTGTAAAAAGCGGCAGATTGTCATATGCTCAGATCTCAAACTAGTAACTTTTTTAAATAGTTTTGCCTCATAAATATTCTAAAACGATTCATCATTTGTGAAAGTTGTTGCAGAGTTATTTCCTGTTGACAGATCAATCAATTCAACTCAGCTCATTTATTTAAGAATATGGTGAATGAATGCAATCAACTCTCCAGGGTGCTTATTAAATTACAAGCTTACATGTGAGCAAACACAGCACTGAATAAAAACCGAAGTAAACAGTACGGCTGCATTGCAGTTTCTGCATGTGTTGCACATCCATCAGTGGCTGCTGCAGTTCTACATGGATGACATGGGCCGTGGTGGTCAGGATTCAAATTGTCAGACATTGCTCGTCCCTTTTTCTTTTTCTTCTTTCAATTAAAGACTCAGAGATGTGCTGTGGCACCGCAGCAACATGTGCAGCGACACAGCTGGAAACATGTCGGCTGTTTGCGGAGGGTCAGGGTCGACCGCAGGGCTCGTTTTCCTGAGGAGTCATCGTGAGTCACAGGGAGCTCGACACAACCCTCCCACGCTCCTCGTCGCTGCCTAATATTCGGAGTCTCCCCTGAAATACCAAACCTGGAAACGAAGCAGGTCGAGCTGTGCTCTGTAAACGGCCACTTAACACCCCAGTAATCTGTCGCTCAACAGATTCATCCACAGCACGTGATCTGCCCGAGTTAGGGGGAAACATGAAGGTCAAAAACATCTGCATTAAAATCTGGTTTTAATCTGCACAAGCATCTAAAGACACACAGCCTCTCCAAATATGTCCATATCACTGCAACTGAACAAAATGTAATCATATTCATTCAAAGTATTCTCCAAGAAAATCACCATTTGCTCATTCCATTAACAGGCCCCCCCCCCCCCCCCCCAATCATCCAAATCCATAACTCACATCGACATCGTACTTTCAACAGCGTCAGTACAGATGAAAGTTCTCCCTCCAAATAAGGAACAAATATACACATACAGGGGAGCAGGGGTGATTTAACACACTCTGCTGTGTCTACCACTCAACACTCCATGACCTCTATCAATTCTAATCACTCTGTAATTACAAAGAGAGCGAGGCACCTTCGCCGCGCTCGCACTTGTACGCAACGTCGTTTACAGGAACTGCCAGCCAGAAAAGGCAGGAGCAGGGTACAGGGTGTCAAGCGGAGGGAATCCAGACGCTGTTGGCACGAATAAAGACACAGTTTTCCCCTCGGTGTGCTGCACTCCGAGGATTAAGGCTGGCACTGCTCTCACGTCTGCTGAACAAGATATAAACACAACACCTTGATGTTTCATATTGCACGAAGTCAGTTAAAGGAAAAAGGCCTCAGTGGTGAAGGATCTCCCATCAACTCCTCATATTTCATCCACAACTCCAATCACTCTCGCGGACTTTTTTGGACGCCAATGTCACAACATGTCGAGCGTCTGAATGCTGCAGCACCCCCCGCTCCTCCTGTACGACAAAAGTGGGTGTGGTTTTACTGTCCTGGCTCCACACTCACACAGGAAGTGAATTACTCCAGTTACTCAAAGATATCTGCCCGCAAAGCATGTGATTGTGATTAAACACATCCCGCAGACAGTTCAGTTTACAATGTGGTTAACTGTAAATGCCTGATTTAATTGCAATCAATAAACATAACGGTTTGCTGCAGATGATATTCTGCTGATGTTTTGGTTTAAATGGTGGAAATTAGGCAATTTAACGACTGAAAATTACTGATGCATTTTCTGTAATATGTGGTTAGAAACCACCATTACAGCTTCAGCATAACGTTTACTATGAAAGAATTTGTGCATTTTTATGAGATGGAGTCTTTTTTTTTAATTCCCTATTCCACGTAAATAAATATAAGATGGAACCATGATGCTGTTACATTGTACTCATTGAATTCACTGGCAAGTTGCAGAGAAATCTGCTGCGTCTTCAGTTAATCAATCACTTCCACCCAGTGTAACTCCAGACGGAAGAAAAAGAATGATACATTCTACAATATTGATTGTCCATGTATCACAAGTAATTTAAAATTCAATAGCAGCTTCAACCTGTTTACAAAAGCTCCAGGTATGGTTACACCATGAAATGATTGGGATTGATTCTAAATGGTAAATGGTTTTGTATTTATAGAGCGCTTTTCTAGTCTTGATTTCCACTCAAAGCTCTTTACAGTACAGTTTTTAGCATCTTGCCCAAGGACACTTCGGCATGCAGATGGGGAAGACTGGGGATTGAATTGCCGACCTTCAGGTTGGAGGATGACCGCTCTACCCCCTCAGCCACAGCCGCTGATTCTAACATGCTGAAGATTTGAATGTGCTTTGCATTAGTGGAATGCAACGAAATACATAGATTCAAGTGCCATGGATAAATCTGAGTTATTTGTAATTAAGTGTCTTTTTTATTTTATTAGCTGATGCATGTGTTACAAATTAGATTTATTTAGATTTAATGTTTTCATGCAAACCACATGATTATTTATAGAAATAAAATATGAAAAACCAACATATTCAAATTTTCACTATCATACTTTTTTTTTTACTTAACCTCGACCATCTCCGGGAAAATGCTACATATGCTTTAACAGATCAGTAATAATAATCAAATATGTGACAGTATAACCAAGTCTGTGGCCGTATTTTGAATTAGGAGTTTTCTTTAATTTGATACTTTGACTTTGTTGAAACCCCTGAGGATTTATACTTGTATATGGAGTATTTATCTATTGCAGTATTAGTAATTGTATTGAGAGGATCTGAATATTTCTACATTTCAGGCTTTAATCATTGAAATGTGAAATGAACGCAGTTGTTTTGTCAGTGTTTCTATTCTCTACTTGTCGTCTTTGGAGCCTTTTCTTGGATGGACGCTTGTTGGATCCCTCCCAATTGAATAATTCACTCATACATTGTGTTATAAATCAACTCAGCAGTCACCTAAAAGGCTGTGTAACATTTTTCATTCTAATCTGAGATGTCTTCTGATCATTTAATAAACATCAGAGCACGATTTATGACTTGTATCTGCCAACTCATGAGATTATGGGGAGCAGTGTTTCCAGCGCTGTGTAATATTACAGTAAAAGAAAGGAGGACAGGAACAGTGCGGTCATGATACTACAGCTCAAGTGATGGGGCATTTCCTTGCTGCCACACAGAATCTGTTCCTCATCTCTCTCCCGGTGCTGGAGTGCACAGGGGTCGACTTCGCCTCCTCATATATTGGTGCAAGTTTCTGCTCCAACCCAGAGGGAGTGAAATAATGGTTGTGAGGGAGGGATGGAGGGGGATGCAGGAGCAGCAGAGATGGACTGCCTCGCAGAAACAGTTTCACAAAAAAAAAAAATGTTCAGTAAATCTACAGCTAACACAAGGCTGTGAAATGCCCAAATCACGCTCACTGGATGGAAACGAAGAAGGAACGAAGGGCAGATGGAAGTAGATGTGCTTCAACTGGCAGCATAAATGAATACATTCCGAATACATACATACCGCCTATACGCTGTGAGGGACAACAAGCATCACTCACTGGCATCATAACGTCTTTCAACTCAAATCCATCACAATGACACTCCGTGTATCGAGGATTTTTCCGAGGCACATGGGGGAGAAACTCATTACGGTGGCTCATATTTGAGAAGCTGCTGGTGTGGCTTCGACAAATGCTCCACACAGAAAAGCAACGTGGCACATTTCAAAGGCGTCCAGGCACAATGAAACGGTTTCTCATCATGGTGAATGATGCCGGGTGCCGGCTGCTCCCTGGCTAACTGCTCTGAGTGGTGGGTGTGTTTCTTTTTGATATATTGACTTCAGAAATGATGAGATAATCACTGAATCAGCGTGAGTGTGTGCGTGTGTGTGGGGGAGCTGTCAAAGCAATACAGTAATTGGCACATTCCCTTATAAGAGAGGTAAAAGGCTTTTAGAGCCGGAGCATCATGGGTAAAAACACCAGCACCATCACGGTGGTGCAAATTCAATCCACAGGGCTTAGATGTGCATATATTATACACGCACATATAACAACTATATCATATATCATAGATAAAGCACATATCAATAATTATTTCAGATTGTTTGGGTGATAGTGTATGCGAAGAATTGTAATCATCTGAATTATAGAATTGCTGTATATTCTAAATAATGGGGTCTCCTCCCAATTGAAATAATTCAGCTCACTAGATTATATACGAGCCTGAGTGTTATACATCATTACAGCACAAACAGGCAAAGCTGCGCAGCCACTTGTGAAATATAGTAATTTTTAATTACTCTCATGAGTCAACCAATAAAGTCATTACAAAGTGTGCGCGTGATTTTAACATCTCCTGCAGGATTTCCACCTAAACCCAGGAGGAGAATCCCTGCACCGCCCATCTACACCATGTCCCTGGATCCCGAGAACAAAAGGCTGTGGAAACACTGTGGTTAGATATCGAACCAGATTTTTTTTTTTTCAGGGCTGAAATTGGATTTGAATTGAACCTGGTGGGTTTGCACGCGGACTCCCAATTAGCAGCCTGTGCCACTTAAACGCGCTGTTTCCAGAGACGCCCGTTTGTGTCAGAGAAGTTGATCTGTGGCCGCTCACAGCTTGACCTCGGCCGAGGTGCCACGCGGGGACAAATGGGCGAGAATCTGCTGCGAATTAAAGCAGAGGATGAAACGCGGAGACGCGACCGTCGCCCGCGCGTTAGGGTGCCAACCCGTGCGTCCGTGACCCCCCCCCCCCCCCCCGACACCCCCTCTCAGCAGGGCTCCCATTAGGTGGGAGATCAGCCACATTGTGAGACAAGCACATCACATTACTGGTTGTCAAAAGATGGATCCTTACCGCTCTGTGCGAGTCTGTGAAGATGCTTTAAGATGTAAGAAGATCCTGGTGTGTGTGGGAGGGAAGGGTCGTTGTGGACTTGGTGAGGTCCAAACTTGAATCCCGCCGTTGATGATCAGCTCCACTTGTTCGGGAGGAACCAGCGGCGTTGTTTCACTGATGCGTTTTTTTTCGTCTTTTCGTCTTTTCTTTCGCTTGTTCGTATCTCAAAGCATCACTACGAGAGGCGTGAGCTCTCTTTGTCCATGTCAGCCGCACGAGTCTGTCTTCGGTGGAGGAGCCTCGATTCCACTATGTGGTCTGCTGCGTAAAACCCGTGCCAAAATTCCTGCGGGCCCGTTCCGTTGCAGCGACGCGAGACAAAGGTCTGGTCATTTTGGCACAAGCTGAGGCTGCTCCGCGGCCAGGAACAGTTTGAGGATTAGAACCACAGAGCTGGTGGGTCCATGTCTCGTGAGGCGGGCCTGAGAATCTGGTAGTAATGTGTCACACGTGCCAGTTCGCTCCGGTTTCGTCCGTCGGGTCCCGCATCTCGGTCTTGCTCGCAGGGGGAGCGGACAGCGGAGTTGCAGATCTGTTGATCACCGGCGGTCCACATGCATCCAGCGGGGTCTTTAGTCTCGTGTTTATCGGGAGCGGGGATTCCGCGACGTGCCACAAACACACACAGACACACGCAGACACAACCTGACACCGGCCGAGCGGGGGTCTCTGCTGAGTGACAGCTGGATCCTCCGACTGAAGCTGTGGCGACCCTCCTTTGCAGGAGGAGCAGGGGAGCAGGATGCTGCGCGTACGCGTCTTTGACAGTGCGCGCAGCCGACTTGTCACACACACACACGCACACACAATCGCGCACACACTCACACATCTCGGGTACATAAACATCTGCCCTAAAAGAAAAGGGCAGTGGAGCCACATTTAAACAAAAGCCTCGCTTTGGGTTCGCAGCATCTATTGCGCAGCCTTAAAGAAATTGCCCAGTGGATTCACATAATGATTGTATATGGATATCAATGAAATAATCATGGGATTATCTATCAATCTATCAATCAATTACATTTGATATGTACAGCTCATATTCATAAATCCCATTTGGCACCACGGGGTTACATCCTCTGTTCTTAACCCTCGAACAACAGTGAGGAAAAACTATACAAAACCTTTCAACAGAGAAGGAATGTGGAAACCTCAGAGACACAGCAACAAAATAACAATATTTACAACATTCATGAGAAAAGACCGTGTCTAACATCAATGTTTAAAGCAGTGCAGAGATGAAGGGAGCAGCGATGACACTTGTTATGATGGTGGTATAGGATATGTGAGTCGGCATAATCAGCCGCCACCACAATCCATGGGATTAGCTGCTGCGATGTCATTTTATTATCATGTTTTTACCGATTTGTATAGAACTACCTAAAAATGTAGAACAACTAATTATTTTGTGTGTTTGATATTCGGTGAATTCAATGCACCACGTTTTGTTCTCTATGTTCAAAAATGTTGGGCTGCCTCACAAAATAAAACCTTGCAACAGTCAAGAGGTTTTTTTTTACTGTGTTCTTTATTGCAGCTTTTTAACACATTTCAAGTGCTTTCTGCAACGCATGGCGTGAAGTGGGACGGAAAACACATTGTGAAAGAATTAAAAGGAAATAAAATAGAAACTAAAATGTCATTCAGTAGAGGGCCTACCTCAGTCATGGATTTTTTTTTTTCATCAAGATCCCTAACCCTGAGAAATAAACAAAAATGTTGAAAAAAATCCGCCCAATCTCCCAATGTTAAAGAAAGAGGGGGAAAGAATCCTGGTTCTGCCCTTTGATCTGGATCGACACCAACATTTTAAGGGTTATTCCTTTGGTCACGCTCCAGCGCGTTCTAAACTTTCATGGAAATCGTTTGAGTCACAGACTAAAATATACCCTCCTTGCCGGAGGTAAAAACACTGACAGAAATGACAATGTAGAGTTACAGCAGAGCAGATCAGCTTTGGTCTGGTTTGTTCCGGTCTAGTGTGTGTGTATTGGCCCCTGCATCATTAGGCCCTCGGTTGTTCAGTTATTAGGTTGCAGAGCCCAGTGCACCTATTACGAGTTTATCCTGATAGATGGAAACTGACGTGACACAGTCTGGTGACATATGGCAAAAATGACGGATTTCACCACAAGGCTTCGAACCATGTTTCCCGAAGGAAACGACTGCAGCACACGGATCCTTCGGTGGATGATGTCTGTGATCCCATGCATTCAGACGAGCCTCCTTCCACCCAGAAATCAGTGGGAGTGATCAGAATTATCCCAAGGTGTTTGTTTTTTTGAAATGTTACAGCAGCTCACTGTGTGAGGCTGCACGTCTGGTCTCAATATGTGGAAAGGCCTCGAGCACGGGAGAACGTGGCTCATTTGGTCCAAACAAAACACTGAGTTGCTTTGAGTTTGTTGCTTGATTGCTCACAAATTCCTCCCCCCCCCCCATACCCCTCCTCTAATCCTGCTGCCCGGACATGCACAGCCTCAGTCAGTCTGGGATGGATTCACCTCTGGATCCTCAGTTAGCAGAGTGTGACTCAGTATTGTGGGTCCTTCAGGTGCCCTAGGGTGCAGGAGTCACACAGTCATGTGGTTCTGCGTTTTGTGTGTGTATGTGTGTGTGAGCTCAGCTTTGACCTTGCCAGACCTGCTGGACAGTGATGGCGCCCCCCTGTGTTTCTGTAGGACAGGACGTTCAAGTAGAAGACGTCGGAAATAGGACTTTGTTTGGGAAACAAGAGCAAACATTCTAGGACTCACATTTAAAGGGGATAGTGAACTGTACATTATTAATAGGTTAGTCCATGAAATGTGTGTGCCAAATAAACAACTGTTTATGTTTAATGAGTAGTAACCTATAGCAATGAACAGCCTACACATACATGTACTGTAGAAGCCCCCCCATCATAGAAAGGGTCAAGACACAAAATGATCATCTTAGTCTTTGTGGTGCATATCGATTTTATCGTTTTGTGACTTCGTGGTCACTTCCCCTTTCTTGGAGACGGACTCATCTCTGTTGTGCCCACAGATCTTTAATGACTTCCTGTGACCGTAGCCTCCTACTTTGGGCTGAATGTTCTGGGGGACAGAGGTCTGTCCCCTAACGTTAGCAGGAAGAGACACGTGTGATTGAGTCGGACACAGGACAGAGCAGAAGAGGTGTGCGTAGAGAGACTGGACAAGATGAATGAGAGGTAGGAGCAGAAGACAGATTCACTGCAGGAAAAGGTGACTGATGAGGTGTGTTGAGAGCAGATGGAGCTGGAAAAAGAAAAAAAGGTGAAGGCCTGACTTGGAGAGAGGGGGGGAGGGTTGCCCCTAATCAGCCTTGCACCAGGACAGAGTCTCGCTCCCGTCTATATTTAGCACAAGGACCACAGATTGTAGGGAGTGCTCCAGGGCCGGGGCTGCGTTCAGACCGGCAAGAGCTGCTGCCATCCGTCTCAGCGCCCGGGGGCCAGGCACGATCCCGGCTCTCGCCAGCAGAAGAGAGGAGCCATGGGACCGTGTCGTCTGAGTGCACGTTTACTAGACGCCTTCAAAGCAAAGTGAGAGGATAGAAATCCTGAAAGCATCTGTGCGTCGATACCATCACTGTACTTACAGTAGCTCTTTCCAAACGGTGCATTCCTTGTTTACAGGAATCCCTCAGTCCCTTCATTTCTTCTTCCTCCTCCATGCATTTGAAAAGGGCACAGCATCCCCCCCCCCCCCCATCGCCGTCTGCACACGTCGGCTGAAATAAAAAACTCCCTCGTCTCGTTGGACAGGATTGACATTCAGTCCAAATGTCAAAGCAGCACAAGCTATTTTTTAAACTTCATGCCAGTGCCCCTCTTACCTTCCCGATCTGCACCACCTCCAGGACTGTTGGGGCTGGAGTTGAGTGATGAGGGACTGAGCCGTTCGGACACAGCAGTCGTCTGCGGGGGTGACGAGACCCACACAACATTCACTCATCTTGAAGTGTAGTTAACTGCTGCTCCACTCAATATCTTTGTTTTAAAGATCAAGTACTTGGGGTTTGAAAGGTGACCGCTGTGGCTTTCACCCTTCACAGAGGACAGTGGCTGCTGGCGGTTCCATTTACTGTCAGTTACCGTGGATCCCTCATCTGTGGAAACTTTTCAAACTGCCCACAGGATATTCAGCTGCCTTACAAACAGGAGACTTCAACTCAAAGATCACTTTAAGAGCTTTAGGACATGGCGAAACTAGAATGGTACTCAGTAGAGCCCATAGCTCTATCAAGGCCAAACAATCGCCTTAAATCTAATCAAGCTGCAACCACTGATAGATATCAGTTCCCCTAAATATGCCCGATTTTTGTCAGAAAGCTATTTCACAATGTTAAATAAATTCCCAGATCCTCCCCCTGACGCGGAGTCACACCAAAATTGAATTGGTAGAATCCTAATCTCTAGAATTCTTGCATGTGAATATGCAGAATCTGTAGGCGGGGGACAAGATGTTGGGGCCAGAGGAATAGACGGTGACCGATAGTAAACTATCTGTAGAGACTAGAAAACTACCCAAAACACATTTCTCTTCACCCCAAAAGTAGACTTCTAATGAAAGAACCTTTGAGAAAGGACAGCTCAAATACATGGAAATAAATGGTGAGCTACCAGCTCACAAACACAAAACACGTTTTAATGGGATTCCCACATGTTTATTCAACAGAATTACTTTGAAAAATGTTATATAATAAATGAGCACCGGTACATTTTGCAGCTGCAGATGAAAACTATTCACCTACAACCCTTGAACTGTACAAATCCTTCCACACTTTGTGAAATTAGCACCAGAGGAGAAAGATCTAATATCCTGCAGGTGCCGTCTAAAAGGGGTATTGACCCAATTAGAGCCACTTATTCATACAGAAGGAACCAAGTGTGTCACAGCCAGGGTAAATAGGAATGTTGTTTCTATTGCAGCCTCAGTTTGAGATTCAAGTGGTTTCACACTGAGGGTGCATCATTGCATTAAATATAGTATAATGCAGTTCTTCCTAACCTCGTCTGACATCCCCCCCCCCCCCCCCCCCACAGCCCCATCAGATGAGTTTAAAGAAACTCGTCCTCAACAACACCCAACGTGCTCCAGTTATATTAATGTAGGTTGATAATACACAGGATGTGGTTGAACAGTATCACATGAATGTTGATATTGTCAGTTTTGTTCTCTTTAAGATCCTGAAATTATGTTTTGACTCTAGTTTCAGCAGATTTGGTCACATTTGCACAGCTTTTATTTGGAGGCATTAACATTTTAACCCTTTATCTGTTTTCTTACTTTGTGCTCTCACTTTTCTTTTTGCTTGCTCACTAACTTAGAAAAATCCTAATGGATTATCTATGGTAATTAATTAGTTAGTAAATTAAATGTCCTCGGTATCTGATAGACATTATGTTCCAATTCAGATTTTCTCAAACTCCCACTACATATTAGAAGGCCCTCCTTTGTTGACAAGTTTAAAAACTGCTGAAAACTGATTATGATCCTGTTTTTGAGTGATTCACCAATTTTTTCTGTTGTTGGTTGAGTATTTTTGTAAAAGCGATTAAACAAAAACAACTTAAGTGATTTACATGAAACTTTGTGGAAGGACGCGGTGTGTTTCCGGGAAGAACCCATTACATTTTGATGTAGATCCAGGAATTATTTTCCACTTAAATCAATAATTCAAAGACCTTGATGGAAACAAATGAACATTTAGGGGACCGATATCTATGCGTGTTTGTAATTTGGTGAAGCCGGATTGAATTTAGTGGGACTCTTGGGGCTTGGCGGTGATATGTGCTCTAGTGAGGGCAATTCAAGTTTAGTTTATGCTATAAAAAGTGTGAAGAATAAAGTTTATTATTTTTATTTGAATCATGATATTGGCAGAGATAACTCAACACTTCCCCCCCACGTCCCGTCCATGTTCCCCTAGTGTTGAACACAGGTCTTTGTTATTATGCCCAAAATGTTCCTGACTGACTCAAAAGATAAAGAAAGCAAACATTTCATGTCCATCTACCTCAGATGTCAAAACCAAGTCTTTTCATTTATTAACATGTCTCGTTTGATATGTGCCATCGTTCCTTCATTTTCCTTTAGTCAGCTGCATAGCCCCAACCTCTCCTGCTGCCTCCACCCATCCCGCCACCTGTCCATCAGTCACTGCCCCCACAGCATCCCGAACAGACACTGATCACTCAGACCAACAGCAAACCTCCAACTAACACACACACACACACACGGAATTGACTCCACTACACTCCAGCTACACCCTGATTACATCCACACCACCTTTAAACATTAACAAGGGCAAAAAACAAAACAAAAGTACATCTGAAGTGTCTTTGAGTTACACATTTTATTCAGACATAGATCATTGACAGCCAATTTCTTTTTTAAAAAAAGCTTCCGACATATCTTATTCTACAAAAACAATCATTTATACATGTAAAAAATACAAAGACGAGTTGAAACAAACTTTTGCAAACTTGACAAATTACATCTGCTCTCCAAAGAAAAGAGCAAACACTTCCCAAAGCCCTGTGTACTTCTGTGGTTTTCATCAATCTAACAACAGATCCCAGGGATCTTACATTGTTATGGACCTTTTCAAATGTTCTGTTGTGTGAGTTTCCGAATCTATGAAAACTCCTTGGTTCTGGATTACAGTGTAAGGGCAGGATTTACTATTGTCTGCCAGGTTTGCAGTCTCACATGGGGTAGTTCAGCACCACGTCCTGTTTGGCCAGCTCCAACAACATAGGATCGTCAAAGAACTTGCTGATACTCACATCTTCGCTCAGACCCTGCAGGACCACAAAATACATTCATGATGCAAAAAGGCTCATTTACATGCACAACAGAATAAACAACGATCAACAAGCGGACACAAAGCTCACCTTGCGTCTTCGGGTCTTGATCATGAACTCTCTGGCCAGGTGGGGGGCAGGCTGCGGCTCTAGAGGCCTGATCACAATACCCTTGTCCAAGGGGTCACCAGGCACGATCTGATAAGAAATACAGGAGTGAAGCAGAGAAAAATGAGCGACTGGCATCTGTGTAAATCTTCCCATTCAAATCTCGCCATGCACACATAACACTTTCAGCTTGAACAAGCTGAGGGGACACTTCTAGTCGTGACTCTGACCCTTCGCTAAATATCTGATTATGCTGCCAGTCTCTTCTGTAATTACTGAGTCAGGACGATGTCCATCAACATGATGGAAAAAGCAGTGTGTGAGTGCTGTCACGCTTTTGGTTTGCGACCAAGACAGCATCAATGCAACGTTAGCAGGTTGAGTAGGAAGAAGTTTACAGACTTTTAAAATGACTCAGTAAATCCAATATCTAATGCTGCTTTCAGACAGGCACTGAACTCCAGATATTCTCCCGAGGGGCTGTGTGAGAGAACGCAAGCGTGTGCAAGCAAAAGGTTCCGGCACTTCTCCGAGTGAGCCTGTGTCAAAATACAGCTGGAGATTTCCACAGAACTCCCAGTGAGCAAGTGGGCATGTTAATGAAGTTTCTAATGAACAGACAAGAAAGTTGAATAAAAATCTCTGGATGAAACCTGTACTACGAAGCAATTTCAACATAACCAGGATATCTTTCTGATATCGGGGTGAACTTAGCTGATAGATGTTGAAGAGCAATTCCTTTTTCTTAAAAGAACAGCAACGAAGAAGAAAAGAAAGACGTCGTCACTGTTCGTTCCTTCTACTCAACTCAAAGATGGTGGCGAGTCTGTCGGACCAATCACAGCTCTAGATGCGACGCAGACTGCAAGAGCTGTGATTGGTCCAGAGCAGGTTAGCCTTTCAGCATAAGATGCCATGGTGATTTACCCCGATACGACGTGAACGAGCTTCGTTGGACCAGAAACCCAGAACTAAACCTGAAGTAACCCCGATAAACAGGCCTCTGCTGTGTTGAAGACATTCCCAGCCTCAGGGAGGGATACAAACAGGAGGACAAGGGAAAATGGTCAATGGAGAGGCTGAGGCCCAATCAACAGATGGAAGAAAGCTGCTTACAACAGTAATGCAACTCTCTCTCTCTGCCAGTACTAGCAGAACATAATCAAACTTATGAGGGAAAGAATACGGCCTCTTTAATAGTTTAATGGGGCAAACACCACAGTTCAGGGACTCGTATGTCAGGGGCTTATTTTCTGAGGCACTTGAGTTGATATGTGATAGCAGGAGTCATTCTTGTCAATGTCCAGACCGGAGAAGAAGACTCAGAGTGGTGATTGAACCTGGGACTGACTGAAGCTGCCCTTTAGAAAGTAATTTGGGACGAGATGGAGAAGGTGACTGGTGCTGGACCGACTGTTGGGCCAAAGGGAAATAAATCAATGAATGGGATCGAAAATTAAATGGCCCGATTCAGCTGATTTTAAACCACAAAAACATTAGTCCCAGAGGAAATCCGAGAAACAGATGTGTAAAATTATGCTAACTCATGATCTGAAATAAAGAAAAGAATTAACTTAATTTATTTGGCCCTCATGGTATTACTACAAATACATTCTGTGGTTCTGCTGAATCAAAAATATGTCAATGCTTTTTATTCACTCGGTATCCACTCTTTGATTAAATGTCTGGCTTCTTGTCGAACACGTGCATTTTCACTTCAAGGGGATAAAACAAAAAGATAGGAGGATAAAACATTCACGTTTGTACCTATAAAATCCTACTTTCCTTCCAGCCAAATGGACTGGGGGGGGGGAGGTATTAATCTGCACTGAGTGAAGTTAACTTTTACTGACACAGTTCTGCAGAGTGCAGACACCAACACATGTCAGGCACGACAGCCACGTTAGAAACTTAATGACTCAACACTCTGCTCTACTCCACATCAAAAGCTGTTTAGTCAGAATGTCAGACATGTGCACAAAAGGTTGTTCACTCTGCTGCACAGTTTTATGCGAGAGTGACAGACCAGACAAGACACAAAGAAATCCAATTTCCCACCTGAGCAGAGGAGTATTTTCTAAATAAACAAATATGCAACATTGCAATTCATAAAAGACTAAATTGGATTTGTTTGTTGGAGAACTGTGACAAGTTTCCTGTGGCGCTGCTTGTCACAGTAAGGATGCATGCAGGTGATTATCAACCATCTCTGCCCACACAAGTGTTTTAGCTCCAAAAACATGACCATTCACTCACACTGGGCTTGTGGGTGCTGGTGCAAACAGGAAGCAGATTGTCTACTCTGCAGTTGGTTGCTTAGTAACAGAAAATACTAAGAACGAAAAAAAGAAACAAACATGGTGAAAGGCGAGATCATAGGTATTTTTTCTTGGGCCGACAACCGGGTTGAACTGTAACTGATAATAATACCCCTTTTACACCAAAAGTAGCTGGTATACACTGTTTTTTTAAATGCACACAAACAACTGAGGAGCTCTCTCATCTCGCTGTCTTGCTAAATTAGCATGTTCAACCAGACGTTACGTTTCCATCACTAAAAAGCCATGTGCCCCAGGAGTGGACGCCGACTGTATCCATTCCCATTGCAGACAACAGCCAGATGTTAAGGGGTGTTAGTGGGTTTATTGACCAGTGGAAAAGGGGGCGATATAGTTTTATGGTTGCAATCTTTACTCCCTACCTATGCCTCCTAAATTATTTTTCCTGTTTACACCCATCTAATTTCAGATTTCAGCAGGTCTGTGTAAATCATACCTGCCAGTGGTGGAAAACGGAGAGAGCGAAGGCCTGTCCCTGTGTGTGTGTGCGAAGGTCTGTCTCAAAGCCAAAGGAGTCGATGGCTGGGATGAACGCTTTGATGGTGTAGAGCGGAGACCCTGGAATAGGTGCGTCCTGAGTGACGTGGCCCCTGGTAGATGATAAACACAGGACAGAATAAAAAAATCAATTTAAATCAACAATCAAATTACTGCAGATAAAACTTTACATGGCATGTGCATTGAGCAGGGCTGCAAGAAATGTTTCTTTATATTATATGTTAATCTGATTATTTTTTCTTGATTCATTGCTTTCAATGAGTCATGCAAGGAATCAGAAAAAAACAGTTCCCCAAAATTCATGTTGACATTTGAAAATTGCCTCATTTATTCCATCGGGCATCCAAAATCTTATAATCTTCAGTTTATGACCTCAAGAGACTCGGAAACAGGAAATATTTACAGTTAAAAGCCTCAAGTCTTTTATGAATTTACATAAATAATCAATTAAATAGGTGCTCTTAGGGTTCTAAAATTAATGTTTCAGCCTGGGCTCATACCAACCTTCTTCTCGCCAGCACTGTGTAGACAGCAGAGACACAATCAGCCGGAGCCTGAACCTCCACAAAGTAATAGGGCTCCATCAACCTTGGTGTGGCCTGCAACACAAGGGAGACTGTGCATTAAAAGGGACGGCAGGAGCCTGTAGAAACAATGTGGGTTTCCAATGTACTGTATGGCTAAACCATGGATTTATGATAAGAGACGTCAAAGAGCAGAGTAAGTCAAGGGAAAAAGCCAAAGATCGTAAAAAAAAAAAACAAAACAATGTTACTGGACTACAATTAAGAAGTACGCACGTCAGCAAAATCCTGAGCTGTAATCAAGGTAATGGAATATGAAGGGGGGGGGGGGGCTGACGGTAGATGAGAGGGAGAATGGACGGTTTGTAGGGAATGAGCTCACCATGAGGAAAGCAGAGTACACCACTCTCCTGGCTGTTGGGATGACCTGGCCTCCTCCTCTGTGGAGAGGCTCCTGGGCGATGACTGCATCAAGGATCTTGAACTTGACGTTCCTGATGGCTGAGGGCAGTGGAAAGAAACAGTGTTATGTCGACACAACAGTGATAGAAAAAAAATAATTTTCCCTATAGCACGGTGGATAATGTGTGTGATGCCAGATGTTCTGGCGAAGAGGGAATTCCAGGACTTACGCTCATCACACAGAGGTCCCTCCCTGGTGCCCCACTGGAAACCCTGGACGATGCTGTCTTTGACTGAGCCCAGCAGGGCCTTGTCCACCTACAGAGGAAAAGCAAGCATGTTTATTGAGTGAAATGGCCAGTTGTTACTGGATCCCGCGTCAGATGTGTGGGGATTTTCTGCTTCTTTTCCATCTGTGATATATTGTGGGTTTGAACAGTTGGTCTATTTCAAGATGCCAACTTTGGAATCTTTGCTGCCATTATGGACAGTTTCCACCATGTTCTAGTGTTGTATAATATAGAAAATTATTACAGAGTTAAAAACATAATATAAAATGCAACTGTTGCAGCTTAATGTGACATTTCAGGGTTCTGGAGGACAAGTACCATACTCACATTTACACTGAAAATACAATGTGCTAAATGTGCTAACAGGAAATATTATTTAGGACAGTTTGCAAGTTAAGATTAAAACCATAAGAAACGCTCATTTTAAACAATGCATACAGGAAGTGGGGACACTAGGCTGATACTCATGACGCAGTAAGTCAACAACAGAGGCAGCGGTCGAAAAGTAAAATTATATTTCCCTCCTTTCTTAACAACTATTCCTATCCCTCCTTTTTGTTTCACTGTGCTTTCATTGAGGAGGATGTGCTCCCTGGGAAAGGAGTCAGCATGGAGCCCTGCATTTAGAGTGTGCAAACTACAGCTTTTAAACTCTGCAGCCCTGTTTAGCACTGATTCACCTGCCTCCTCAAAACATAACTCACCTCAGAAGGCAGCGTGTCGTCTACAAGAATGTTTGGCCCCGTCGTGTCCGGTCCAAAGGCCCAGATAGACCTGGCAGCCAGCAGATCCCAGTCGTACTTTGTCTGGAAAAACTCTCCCAGCTTCTTCCTGCCGTGAGGACACAGAGCGGCCTTGGTTTAAACTGAGGTTTTGCTCATTGTGTCAGGCCGGAACATTAAGGAGATTGGTGGATCGGGGGGCACAGGGGTTAATGGAATGGGAGGAGCGGAGCGAAGGTTTAGTTTAATAGCGTGTGAAGTATGTCACTCCTTTGGCATTGCTACTCCATGCTGGCACTGCTAGGTCCAGATGGCCTCAAAGACGAGCTGCATACTGACAGGAAGCTGCTCCCGAGCAGCACGCGCGCACGCACTGGTCGAGTCACGGTGACAAGAAAAATTCATGCATGCTTTTAGTGCATGATTCAATTACTGAGAGAACCAATCAATAGTCCTAAGATGGTTTTGTATAAGCACATACTTGTCGAAATGTACAGATGGAGCTTTACTTTGCTTCAATATACAAATTAAACAGAAGCTCTGCATGTATTTAACATAACATATGTATCAGTAATGAATATGGCTTTTATATTTATCAGGATTAGTTTCTAAAACTGAGTTCAAACAGACAATGTGAAGCAGGAATTCATATTTACTCTAAGTCTGAATGGATTTGCAGTTTATTGGCACTTTGCTCTACAGTTGTGACAATTTTCAAAACTCTACTTGTCAAGCAAATGAAACAAAAATGTATTTTAATAAAAAAAAAGCCCACCAGACTGAGTGACGACAGCGATATCAAAGTGCAGCACATTGTCGTCACTACTTTAAAAAGGAGAAAATTGGGTACATCACGTATCGATTTAAATAGGTTTATTACCTTCCATTCCAATAACTGCACTTTTTAAATGAGTCTTTCAGCCGTGGGCATTTCTATATTCCTCTACTTTCTTTAATGACAACATTTAATTAATGTACCAATCATCAGTCTTGCATGTCTCCTCATTTATCGCAGCTAACTGAAGGATAAGTGATTAAAAATGATCATCTCTAAAATATGAAGGAATTAATTAGATTCAATATCACTGAAGTGGAGAATATCTATAGGCACATCTGACATTACATCATCTCAATTAATTAAGACGTCAATTAAACTTCTATATGAGTAAGTGTGGTAATATTTTCTATATCATACCTGTTCCACGTGATCTGCACCACTTCGTTCTCTATGTCCTCGGCCAGCCCTTTCTCCAAGGGCTCAGCAATCATGGTGATCTTATTCCTGTCAATCACATCACACAGCTGTCAATCAAATACTCTGGGTTGGGGAGACACTCGGCCAGAGGGAAGGACGGACTCTGATGCAGAGTCACCAAGTGCCCAAAGTTAAGCACAACACAAAACACATCATCCAAAGCAGCCGTCTGAACAACAGCTTGCGTTAGAAATTAGAAACAAAAAATAAACAAGCTAATTTCTCCAAATTGCACTCACGTCATTACGTGAGTGAATAAGATATAAAAATATATCTATACTCACTTTTTATTTGGCGTTTCAGCAAAGCACTTGAGAGATGATGTCTCCACAACTGTTTCACAGAAGGTCACCACTGGGTCAGCAACCTGTGGTTAGAGGTGAGGAAATGATGCTCAAAACCATCTACGATAAATATCCCTTATAAATACATTCATATTTGAGATGTTCCAATAGCACTTTCCCACCTCAACACCCTGACTTTGCTTTTCAGCCGATAACAAGTACGATCAGATAGCGGTGCATTTCAAAAAATAATTTAAATACAGCATTTAAAAAGCTGTATGCTACTAACCCTGTATGGAAGAGATGATTTCTGTCATTGTAACTGGAAACACTTGGGCCACCACACAAAACTGAAGTCTTACAAATGGTTCATGTTGCCATTTTACTTGTGGGTCTTTGCAGCATGAAATATAAAATACTGCCAACTGTGGCTTCTTCTTTTCAGCTCGAAAAACAAACACAACTGCTGTTTTGGTTCGGTGAAGAAATTAAACTAATATGCTTTGAAGACGTGGTATCGGATCCTTACATAGATTTATGTACTCGCCTGAGTGAAGAGGCTTTTTCTAATGCTGGTATCGAAACATCTCTAACACACACATCATATTTTATCTTCTTTCTTTGGAACTGCTGTGACAGATTCTTATGTTAACCACATGGTACTAAAATAAACACTGGTTTGTAATATAATGTGACAATAATAAAGAAATATTACCTTAATGTCGATCTCAGAGTACATCTTGCGCAGGTCGTGCATGACACAATCCAGGTAGAGTTCTCCTGTGCCTAAGATAACATGTTCTCCAGACTCCTCCACCTGAAACACACAGGTATGGTTAATAACAATCTCTGCTGTGATAATTCTAAGTAAGACTTAAATCAGTCTGTGTGTTGTAGTGATGGTTTGCATAATATTTCCTTTTCACCTGATGGAGATTGCAATCTTTTTACTGCAACCTTTTCAAATGTCACTGCAATGAACTTCTGAGCCAGTTCTGCATCAGAGGGATGACTGACGTACCTTCGTAGTGAGCGATGGATAGCTCTTGTTGACCTTCCTCAGTCCGTCCAACATTTTCGGAAGCTCTGATGGGTTGACGGGCTCCACTGCAATCTTGATAACTGACGCTGTGTTAAACTTCAACGGTCTGAAAATCTGAGCCTGGAAGAGAAAGCAAAAAAAAAAACTAAGCTGCTGCTCGTATGCTATTTCTTAACGTCTCATTGTTTTTTCTCTTTTATGCCTCACATCTTCGTTGCCTCTGGGCTCTGTGATTGTGGCGGTTTTGACAATTGGCTGATCACAACCTTCGATGAGGACCCAGTTGCCAGCAGGTACTCGATTCACTTCAATCTGGTATCTAAAATTGAAGAAGCGAAATTTAGAAAATAATTCAAAAAATTGTTGATTCCTATCTCCACAAACTTAATAAACCAAAATGCTGGATGGTACCTAGCAACAGAGATCCACAGACGGCCCACGGTGCAGATCTGGGAGTCCTCCTCATCTTCAAGGGTGTAGTTCTCTCCTAAAACCTTGAGGGGCTGTCCTGCATGAATGGTCCCACTCAGCACCCTGCCAAACGCATGAAACTGGACCCCGTCCTCAGTGCTGTACATCTTAGTGGTGTGGCACATCAGAGGACCCTGAGGCCGAGAGACGATCACAGAAAGAGAGAGAAAATAGGAAATTAGGACGCTAGAATCTAACATTTCTACCTTAAACATAAGATGGCTCCAGCAAAAGGAAGTAAGTCTTTGAAAAGGAACTTGGAAAACTGATCAATGTCCTGCTTGGTCTTAACTTGGATTATTTCAAGCAGATTCAAACATCCTGTTGTCTTCACAACCATCTGAAAAGACACTATTGACTTCCACTGGAAACAGACTGCAGGTAACCAAGAGACTCTGCCTTCGTTGTTGTACTCACTTCAGGGTCACACTCCGCCATCGACTCCCCCAGGTCTGAGTCCAGACCTCCTGCGTAGGTGTGCTCTATCTTGTTCCGGGCGCCCTCTTGTGGCGAGGGGATGTGATGCACACACATGTCCACAAAGCCTGGAGGGAGGAAGTTCATGGTCAATTTGGAATTGATTTATCGTGTTTACTGAAGCATGACCATTTATCTCCACATTAAAATAACAATTATGAGTAGAAAAATGAGAAAGATTCAGATCTTCTGTCAGTGCATGCACTATCATGGTCACTTCATTTATATAGAAAAAAGATTAACTCTGTCACCGCACTATGAAGTGTTAATGCTATTAAGAGCGTGATTGTAATTTTAAAAAAAAGCTTGTTCTCCATTGATAAGTTGTTATAGTTGTTATATAATATGTAATTAGAGCTGGTGCTTTAGGGCCATTTGTCCCAATTTCATAAACTATTAAAGGAATGAGAACAAAGCAAGAAAGATAATCAAATGTGTCAAATTGGGAATCAGTACAGTCTTTGAGCTCATGTTAGCCTCAGGCAACGAATCAACAATGCCATGTTTTTCTTATTTGATAGGTGATAAATCAGCTGAAATAAAGGAAACAGTTTCTAAAACTATGGGCTTGTGATTTGAATGTTCCAAATGTCACGAGTCAAGAAGCAGAGCCCTTAATATTGGCCATATTTAAAATAGGTGTAAAAGAACAGGCTACTCTACACATCAAAACAAAGTAATGCAGAGCTCTGAATACAAATATTAAATGATTCAAATACTAAGATAGTAACAAACACATAAGACAATACCAGTGAATTCCCCAAAGAAGCGGTTGCAGACGAGCCTCAGCAGGGGTTTGATGTTCAGCTTCAGTTCCTCTTTAGTCAGGTGGATCCCCAGCTCATCCAGAACTCGAGGGAGAGAAGTGTCTACATCCCCAACCACCTGAACACAAAGAGGATTCAGGTGAGGATAAGACAACGTAGTCTGAGCCGGATGGGGCCCCAAAGGTGTTGAGGTAGTGGTTGCTGCGAGTTTGAAAATTGTCTAACCTGTGAAAGAATCTTGTAGAGGGGCTCCAGCACGAATTCCACAAAGCTGCGCTGGGCGTTACTGCTGGGAGCCTTCTTTGTGAATTTACGACTGAAAAGAGAGACAAAAACTAAAATCACTGCAGGGAAAGATGTGTTGGATGAAGAGGATAAAGACACTGTCTCACTGTCTGCTGCATCATAATAAAAATAAGTTACTTACGTTTTGGGATTGAAGTAAATGTCGCCCCAGAGCCTCTTGGCAAACTCATTATAGTTGATGTCTCCTTTAATACAAATAAAGTAAATGAATATCACTTTGATTACATTTGAGATATGACATATCTCAATATGTGAAAGGTCTTTGTTCGTGCTTATGTGCTGGAGAGTCTGCTCACCGTAGGTGTCTGAGTAGATCTTTGCAAAGGAGCCCAGGGTGAAGCAGACGCTGTACTGAGAGCTGGCGAAGCAAACATTTCCAAGGAGAGGCGACACCACCAGGTTCTCGTCGGTGGAGTACGTGCTAAAAGGCAAGAAACATGACCCAACACAGACACCAAGTGGTAAGTCTTTGTGATTTTGACAGAATGGACAATAAGAACTTGTTTAGATCTGGGCATAACATCCAATCTAATTGATTGGATCACAGGTGGTCAGCGATAAGTTCAGATGTTAACATACCAAAGTGCGAACTGAGATCACAAAAATCACATTAAGAGGCTGTCTGAGCATGAGGCCACATTCTTTTTTGCTGTGTCAACACAAATGTGTCCTCGGTCACGTATGAAGGACTGCCTACTCAGAGGATATCCTTCATCTGATTACAGTTCCACATTGAACCAAACATTTTTACTCTTCTCTGTGCCCATACGTTGTTTGTGGCCACAATATCAACACTGATCACCACATAATGATTGATTCTCTCTTTTTTTTGGAGCAAAGCTGCAAGAGATTCATTCAACCCCTTCTGACTCCTCTTTCTTCCACACTCATGCCAGCAGAGTTACAACACAACTGGCTAAAAACAACATTATTTGGTCTTCCTGAAAGAGTGGGGAAGAAAGATATGATCACAAGTGTTCACATCACATTGTAATAATAATGTAACGTAGAGCTGTCCACCTGTGATCAGATATCTCAGGGCGGATGTTAATACCAGGTTTGAACAGGGCCCAAAAATCTGTGTGTTGGGGATTTAATGGTTAATCTTATTCCCATTTAGAAGAAATCTTGTTATTCCTGTTTTTATGAATCAACAAAATTTAGTATCAGATTTCCCACTTCTAATGCAGCTTTAGAAATTAGTGAAAGAAGAAAAAACCCTCTCTTCCCTATGCTGCACACAAAAAAGATCTGTTCTATAAAATAAGTTGCACTCTCCGCTATGCTCATTACTTCTGCTGACATTAAAGCACAATGTGGGTGTGACAGGTTTCCAGTATTACCTGAGCAAACCATTGACTTCATCGACAATGTGGCGCAGTTTATAATAAGCATCTGTGGGCGGCAGTTTGAGCTCCCCAATGAGCCGGTCCACCTTGTTGATGCAGATGGTGATGGCCATGCGCTCCTGAACCGCATGTTTGATTAGTCGCTCTGTGTTCAGCATCACCTGAGCAGAGATGCACAAAGGTTGAGGTTATATGGAGGGCGGAGCAAATCTCCTTGTGTCAAGAGAAAGCGCAGGATTTGGAGAATCGAAAGGAGAGGGAAAAAAAGTCACTCACTCCTTCTGCTGCATCTATGAAGAGGACCACGCCGTCAGAGAGCCGGATGCTCGATGTGACCTCGTCAGAGAAGTTCACGTGGCCTTTGAGAAGAACACATTTTACATCATTTTCAATTTACAGTTTTACGTTATTCTTTGGACCAAACCCTCAACACACTTATTCAACAAGCAAAGCATTAATAATAGTATAATACCTGGTGTATCCATGATGTTAAAGAGGTAAGATTTGCCTCTGGAGTCTGGCAGGACCATTGTGACGGGGGTACTCTTGATACCGACTCCTCTCTATTGAAAAAGTGCCAGACACAAATCAGCTTTGCAGGAAATGAAACATAAATGTAATATTTTTAAGTTTCTTAAAAAAAAAACAATGCTGCAATCTTTAAAAGGCTAAATCATGTTGTCAATTTAAAACATCACTCTGTCCAGAATCATATTTACGATCCTTAGCCATTCTAAGATGTTGTAGCCTAGTGTTTTTGAGGATGCTCTATAACATTACATCACAGTTCAAACCAATCTCTTACCTCCTGTTCTGTAAAGAGGATGTCAGTGTATCGGAGCTGAAAATGTTAAAAAAAAAAACAGGTTAGATCCTTCAGTCATATACAGAATGAATATGTTATAAAAGGAAATGTGTAAATAACACTCACATCCATGTCATATCGCTTCCTGATTTCTGGATGTGTCTGTTCAATTAGGCAGTCAACAAAACACGTCTGGAGGGAATAAACAAATCCATTAGATCTCTATGAGTCACAGATGAAGTGCAGTTATCAGCAAATGCTCCCAAAAGTTCCTGCGCTCCTAAATTTGGCATTTTGGGAACACATGTCCTCTTTGGCAAACTGCTGCAGATGCCCAGATAAAAGAGACTCTGGGCCGTGAGACAGGCTCTTACCTTGCCATGATGCAGGTGACCACAAAGGGTGACATTACGGATTAGCTCAGGACCATCCATCAGATCTGCGAGGAATCTGTCAAAAGAGACAAAGGATAGAAACGTTTTAAACGACACACAGCGAACATTTAAACAACGTGCACCAAAAAAAAACATAATTATGCACAGACACTGCTGTTCAGTCGGTTACATTCTGGATCAACGTTCGCATTTTCAAATTTGGACACATTTCCTTATGAGCAGGGAACCACTTAAATCAACTCACTCCATATCATAAACCGTGGCAGGCAACTCTTGCTCCATCAGGGTGAACTGCCTGTTCCTCACAGGCTTGATGATGGGCTCTGGAAAGAGTAGAGAGAAAGTTCTAATATCAGTTTACGGAATTACAATATTTTAGCTTCAACTTTACTTTAAACACCTAGTCATGTCCAATACAATTCAGCAAATACATGTTATACTTTTGTTTGATTCTAACCTGTAAGAGGTTGTGTATCTTCCTCCTGGACGATAGTTTCCACTTCGGGCCCATAAACCTCCTCCGCTGTAGGATAGTACTTCTTGTCCTCATGCAGAACCACCTCCATGCCCGGGACTTCGTCATCAGCATCAGCGGGTTCGTCGTCATCATCCTCATCGCCCTGCACAAGGAAAGTGTTATTACCATTATGCACACACTGCGTAGACTAACTTCAGGCACCATGTTGCGATATCCATCAACACTGGATTTAAGAAGAGTACCTCATCAACATCTCTGTCCTCTGCATCCAGATCATCTTCATCGTCATCAGAGTCCAGCTCTGGACCGATGTAGTTTCCAAACTCATCATACAGATCTGCCTCCATCTTGCAGAGACCTGAGAGGGACATTCAGCGTTAAAGACTTTAAACAAATCCAGTTTATGCAGCTCATTTATTTTCTGTGCCGCAGGAACAGATTACATCCAACTATTTAACCGTTAGCTTCTTTGCTGTTGATACATTATAATTTCACACCAAACGTGTCGATTGTGTAACTAACCAAAGATTTGACGAGTTGCTGAAAGAGTCCATTTTCAAAAACAACTTCTGCCATATTTGTGTGGTTTTACATTAAAATGTTGCCATTTAAATTTAAAAAAGCTACATTACCACCAAAGCTAACGCTAACTTCTTTGGCAGAATACGCACCAGTGGCTATTTACTTTAAAACGAGCTTCCCGCCGGCAGAAAAGTTCAACTTAACTTTGAATTTTTTAAATGACCATAAACTGCTCTTGTACTTTGTTTTGAACCATGTCATTTCTTAGCCGAAAACTAGCATGCTAACCCGCTAAACCGCTAACCAGCTAAGAAATGAATGACCCGTGGACGACGTTTCAGTTACGTTGATGTTAAGCTAACTTACGACACTGAGCTATGACTCGAATCCTTTAAAATGTACTCACCTGGATTCTCTTAGAACGGAGTCGGTAAATATTATTCGAAAACAAGATAAAAGCTGGAGACGTTTTCAGAAGATAAATAATTTCCCAAATACCGCCATGCGTATGGGTAAACTACTTCCGGCTTTCTTCTTCTACTGAGTCGATATGGCAAGGACCATTCAAGCGTCAAAACTCAATAGCATCCCTACTGGCTGACAGAGACGTCACATCTAATCCGTGGGCAGAAAAGCCTGTTTGGTTGATTTTAGAAGAACATGGCCCATCATTCACGAGATTTTCTTCAAATCACAACGCTCAGGGTCACATTTTATCTAAATAAGAATAAGAATAAATAAGTAATAAACAGTAATTGTAGTGTGTACAAACGGTTGGGTACCCTACTCAGTGCAATTTCCTCCTTGCCTTCTAATGAGATGTTACACTAATCATTGTAAATAGAGAAAAAACAAACATCTACAAACCTCAAATATTGTTTGTTTATCTGATACTATTACAGTAGACCTATGAAAATGGACAGAGTTCAGTTACGTTTTTTGACCACCAGATGACACTAAACACTCATGGACACTAGGTGTGTGTAGGTATGTGTGTGTCTTTATATAGTTATGAGGGCTTTTGAGGGTTAAGACTTGGGTTTAGGGTTTGGTTTAGAGTTAGGGTTAGTGTAAGGGGCTAGGGAATGCATGTCAATGAGTGTCCTCACGACTACAGAGAGACATGTATGCGTTTGTGTATTAGGGTTAGGGTTGTATAGACCTGTTTGACAGGTTTATAAATGTTGTAATCGGAATTTGAAGATTGTGTCCCTGAATGAACTCTACACTTCAGAAATAAAGGTAAACATTGAAAAGGACAATATTCTCAATGCTCAGGAAATACAATTTGACGTTTATGGAGTTATATAAATCAATGTATTGTTATAAAAGACAAGATTTAATTATCGTCAATGACAATCAATTAAGATAGTATACATCTTTCAAACCTTTAATGCATAATTTTATTTCAAAATCTTATTTAATTTCTGTTTTGGGACTTTAAACAATTGATGGTTTATGCAGAGTGGAAAGTCCTTAATAGTTGTTATATTCATTCTAACTGTGGAGTCTAAAACTCAAATATTAATCATGGGGCCTCTCTATGGCAGGGGTGCTTTTAGTGTAATGGTTATGAAGGGTTCATTGTTTTGAGGTTGGATGATAAGAACACACAAAGGCAGGGTTTCAGTTGATGGCTTTATTCCTGCTGGTGTTAATATATTTTCCAGTATAGGCCGGGGCCTATACACAACAAAGACACAACAGACTGATAAACAAGAAAACAAAACCGACAGACATACATTTGTAAAATAAGACGTACAATATATTTCATGAAAAACATGTAGACACTAAACTTCTTGCTTAGTCACCTTGGAGAGCTATTGGAATGCCCATAAAACAATGTTAGTTATTTCACTTATTGACACGATAATTTAATATTTCATCTTCAAAAAGTGCAGTGTGTATGAAAACACACGTATTATAGCATTCAAAGGCGACCAGTCACTTGGTTGACGTAGGCCAATGAGGACATTTTATATATTGTTATTAAGGTGATAACTTAAACCTGTAAAGAATAGCCATTGTATGATATTTATTATGCACATGCACCCATATACCTTAAAGCTATATAGCTCTAAATAGTGTTTAAAGCACAAATTATTGGGTTTGTTATTGATTTACAGTGGCAGGCTTTTAGAATCATTAACCAGCTGATGGTAAACTGAGGGACCTCTGGACCACAACGTGAGAGGCTAGACCTGAGTCCTGTGCAGGCTGGACTCCAGATATACTGTTTACTTTTACACATCCTCGCATGTTCATATTGCCTTATACACATTGGTTCCTGTCACTGTTTTTACCTGAGAAAATGACGAAAAGTCTAAACTGGCCCTAGATCTGCTCCTGCTCCTGTGTCTCTGTGAGCCTCTCTACTCTGCCACCAGCTTCCTCAGCCGCTGCACCACATCCTCCCCGCTCGCCCACGGCACCGTGACGGCCTTGAACTCCCCGGGCATGGCCTCGTGGGTCTCCGTGATCAGCCGGTGCATGGGGAAGTCCCGGCGCGGGAAGACCACGTCCCGGGGCCCGAGGGCGAGCGCAGGGCAGAAGTCGTTGGCTCCGTCCCCCACGTAGAAAACCCTCTGGTAGGGGCGGCCCCGCTCCTGCGTCCTGCGGGCCACATAGTCCCTGACCACCACCTGCTTGCACATGTTGTCGGGGCACCGCAGGCAGTCGTGGGAGTGGAACGGTCTCATCACCAGCCGGCCGTCCTTGTTGAAGGTGGCCGGGTTGGTGAAGATCCGATGGAAGAGCTGTCGCGCCCCGGTGCGCCGCAGCCAGGACTCGATGAAGAAGCTGTTGGCGTCGGACAACAGCACCACCTCGAAGTCCTGCGGGGGCCGGGCGCGCAGGAACTGGAAGAGGGTGGGCATGCCCGGGGTGGACGGGATCTTCTCCATGATGCTGCGTATGTCGCTCTCGGTGACACCTTGCTCCGCCAGGTAGGCCAGGACGCGCTGCATGTACTCGTTGTAGCGGCCGGGCTGGTAGGTGTCCTTCAGCCAGGCCGGGAGGTGCTGACCCGGGGCGGCCTGCACCACCATGTCGTCGCTGGTCTCGTCCACGATGGTCTCGTCAAAGTCAAAGAAGATGAGGAAGCGCTTGTCGTTGGGGAAGTGCGCCGAGGATGAGGCCATGGTCTCCGTGCGTCTGGACCTGCGGGCTTCCTCCTCTCCTGGAGGATGGGGTGGGACATAACAGCAGTTGAAGACTGAATCCCTCATGATTGACTATGCCACACCTCTTACAGTTGCCAAGTGGCATCAAATCCCACTCTCCTGCATCCCACGCCAGGCAGGCCCACGGTAGGGTGGAGGCTAAGGTGGAGGATGGAGTCAAAAGAACCAATAGCAGATTTAATTTATAGGATATACATAAAAGAACAAATGCGATACAAGTCTTATAAAAGGGAGCAATGCAGCCAACCAGCAGCCTGTCAGCCCAAAGGAGGCAGCATCCTCATGGATCTCTGAGGAAATGTGTCTATGAAGGTAAAAGGTGAGGAGGAGGAGGAGGAGGAGGAAGATGCTCGAGCAGGAGAGAAACTAAGAATTAAATATGATTATGCCTAGACCAGACTGAATTGGCAGAATGGGTGTGTTTATGTTCCTGCAAGCAAGCAGACTATACAGCTATTTCTCAAGAACAAACAACACCGTGTTAACCTGCTGCCTGTGGTGCTGTACCTGTTTGGGACCTGGTTGATGTCAGCTGACCTCACGTGTAGTTATGATCCAATCAAGCCGTTGCCTGTATTTCCCTGTATGAGAAAACACACACACACAATGAGTTGCAAATGCCAACCCTAATGCCAAAGCATCAAGCTGTAAAAAGAACCACAATATGTATGAACAGATTACTGAACACACAAGACGAACTACTACTGTATCTTAGCTTATACCCATTATAAATGGAATACCAGGGTGTCACACACTTTAAATTAAATTTAACAAATATGAAATAGTAACTGTAACTTACAATATGTATGATAAATGGAATACTAGGCTGTCAAACACAGTTCACTCGATCTAACATTCCTAGATAAACGCAGACTCTGGAGTCACTGTTTTGTTTTCTATTATCTATTTACTGCAAAACGAACCTGCTTCCTCACAACATCAGCGCCTGGTGGACAGATACAAGCGGAGCTTTTTTTTTTTTTAACAAGATGAATGTGCATCACCGGTGCTGGATCCAGTCTCCGGTGTCGGTCTGGTCCGATCCGGTCCCTCAGAGTCCAGACAGAGTCCCGCCGCTCGGCAGAGGGGACGCGCACTTTTATTGTGACAGCGCGCACCACCCTGAGCCGCTGAGCGTGACCGCGCCCACGAGCCCGCCCATTTAATAGCAGCCTGCCGCGCGCGTTCACGACACTTTTATGAGCTTTGTGGAAGGAACAAAACAGAGTACATCTTGTTACCTTCTGTTTCCAGACATGTGCACATGTTTGTCAAATTAATGACACTAATTAAATTAATGAATTAATGAGAGGTATCTGTTCGTCGTTTAGGCCGCTCACGCACTGAAAAACGGAAAAACAGCAGATACAAGCCGACAGTTCGATATTTGACCAACTGGTGCGATACTGCTCAGCTGGAAACATGCTATAGTCCTATAAGCTAAACAACTAAAAAGGGTCAATGGGACTATGAGAAAAGTGAGGAAATCCCAAATCCGCTCTGAAGCTGTGACCTCTGACCTCTGCTGTAAGGGAGATCAGGGAAGTAGGATAAAGCTGTATTGACATTTGAGCTGCAGAATCATTGTTTTTCCACTTTTCCAATATCTCACTGACCTTTTTATCACAAGCTCACCTCATTATGACAACAATACCCAGAAAAGTTTAGTTTAACTTAACAGCATTGTTCCAGTTCAGGTTAATCATCTATTTAAACTGTGCCTGCTTCTATCTGCTTCCAAGGAATTAGGATAAAGCTGATAAAGCATTAAATCAATAAAGTTAATCACATCAGTAGCCTACATAATTTAAAATCTGAAAAAAGGTGCATTTCTATTTATTAATCATAGTGAAACATTATCTATTGAATACAAGTTTAAACTAACAATTTAGTAGCACTTAAATGGCACTTACTAATAGCATATATTTGTAGTTTGGCTTTTTTTAAAGAAATTGTACTTTCTTGATTCTTGTTGTTCTGTGTTTGTACCCTCATGGTAGAATACACTTAATGTAAGTCACTTTAGATAAAAGCGTCAGCTAAATGAAATGTAATGTAAAGTAATAATCATCTCAGCGTGCAGGAAGCATGTTGTCTGCTCGTTTCTCTGGAAGATAAAACGATAGAACCCTGCAAATACACCATGATTAATGCAGGGCACATGCAGCAACTTTGAGAGCAGTGATAACCTGCCTGAACAACATGACACTGAAGCCCTCCTCTGCTTATCTGCCTCCTGACAGACGTGGCCTCCTCCCTCCTCTACACAGTACAAGGCATAATGACTAACAGCTGGGGTGGCTGACTACTTCCAAACCCCGAACGCGAATGGAGATGTACCGGTGCTGTGTTATTATCTCCTCTGCTCGTGAAGTGAGCCTGGGTACCTGACCACCCACTCACCCTCAGTGAGTCACTCACACTTTTCTACACACACACACACACACACACACACACACACACACACACACACACACACACACACACACACACACACACACACACACACACACACACACACACACACACACACACACACACACACACACACACACACACACACACACACACACACACACACACACACACACACACACACACCTTATAGGATTATGTGACTCATTGGTGCACCACTTAAAAACACCTGTGTGTCCACAGAATAAAAAATACTTGAAAAAAGTCTTTTTACTCTTGGTCTGAAATTGAAATGGTAATAATTTAATGAAGCTTTCTGCATATATTACTGCTTATGTAGGGTTTAGATGAGATTAAAGCGTTACTTTACTTAACCAGGAGATTTCCTGTCTGAGGTCACTGCCGGTGACAGCAATAAATCTGCATCGTCATCTGCAACGTCAAACTAACTCTAATTTCTAAAAGACTTGCTAACATGCCTGTTGTTGCAAATATAGGCGAAGGCACACTGAAATATGAGGAAGTGCGACAGAGAAGAGTTTCACATGGAAGTTAACTGAATTTGAACGCACCCCATCAGTGCACAATCATCATTGATATTCAGTTTCTCTTCTGTAAACCCATCGTGATTGAAGACAGCACACAGAGACACAGACATGACAAATGTGTGATAATCATGGCTACTCGTTTTTACTTCTCAAAGTTATCAGTCAGTTAAATGTATATTATCAAAAAAGGCCCAACTTTTTCCACTTCTCCTCAATCTCCAAGTAACATACAAAAAAGACAAATCAGGACATTATAAAGCTGCACATTTTGTACCAGATACAATAATAAAATACGCAATGCTACATTAAGTGGTTAAAAATACAAAGGGGAAAAAGTATATTGATTTTTTTAAAACATCTTTAAAGAATATACAATGTTATTTTTTTTCTTAACTAGCCAAGAATTTTAGTAGAAAGTGCATTCTATATAACAAAGAAAGGAGGAGGAGAATCGTTCGTCAAACTGAAGACGTAGCAGGACGTGACAGAGAGGCTCCATGAACAGACGTAAAAGTAAAATGTATTTCAGGTGTAGCTCGGAGGGGCTAGTGTAAAGTTGCCAAAGCAGGATGAACATTGCTTTTACTTTGAGTGAATGTCCATACTGGAGTAAAATGGGTTTTTTTGTGTGTTTTTTAAATAAGAAATTGAATGTAAGCACATACTAAAAGAAATGTCCTGCTTTTTTTGCGATGGTCCCTTCCACACTAACCGACTCCACCTGGGGATTCTCCTCCTTTCCTTGCCTAAAAACATCCACTCGAAGTAATCACCTCCACCCTTTCCCATGCAGCCACAACTGCACTCTTTTCCACAATGCATTGTCAGTCCCTCCCTTCCCTGCGCCTCACCCACGCAGCAGTAAAGTGCAGAGAATACACACTAATGAAAAGGCTAAAAAAAAAAAATAAAAAAATAAGACAAAAGATTCATACTGCAAAATGCTGAAGCACTGCAGTGAAACCAAGAGGGAAAGGATGATAAGCAATTAATGCAGCAGTATTAAGACCCACAGAAATGGCAGGATAATTGCAGGGACATCCTAAACTACTGAGCTTAACCACTTCATGCTGAATTCTGTTAGAGTGGCAGAAAGATGTTGAATTCACTGCTATTGTCCATCTCACGTATCCCCAAATACCAATACATTGGGGCACACTGTGTAAAAGCAGCTTTTGGTACGGGAGCACTGGGACAACCAGACAAACAGGCTGGTTGAGAATAACACATGCATACCTAGGCACTCGCTCTCTGCAATCTTCCTCCTCAACACACCACCAGGCCGGGTGCAAACAAGCGACCTAAATACTCGCCAACCAGCTTCTATTTAACAAATAACATTCACACCATTGGCTGTTACATTAATAAATGTAATTTCTTGCACTGACTTGTTCACATGTAAGCTTATCTATACAAGAATTCCAAGTATTTAAGGTTGTACAACCACTGCCTTTTATCCTGACGTTTCCTATCATGTGCTAACGACAGTATATCTACACTACAGAACCCTCCATAGGATCAAAACTGAGAAAATTATCAGAGAACATAAAAAACAAAAACACAAATGACTCATCAGCCATCATTCTGCGTAGGCAACATTCAACAGGTTTCGAACACCTTTGCCTGTGTGGCTCAAAGAATGTCAAGGATGATGAAAAGTGAAAAGCAAACCTTTACATTACAACTCCCTACACCAAACCGTGGAAAACAGGCTGAGAGGAATATGCATAATTGTCTGTTAAGACCGGTGATGAGAAAGGTCCCAGTTGTGTATACTGTGTGTCTGTGTGTGTGTGTCCAACGACCTTTAACATGGTAACCCGTATCATTTCGTCAGCAGCGAAGGGAGGTGGGGTAGATCCTGATGGGGCCGCATGTCTGGCCCCTCACAGTGGCAGTATTTGACAGTCATCTGTTATCTAAAAGCATCTGTTGAACAGCAGTGCTGAAGACTGAGGTTGCACTGATCACAGTAAGTAAATCAGTGGTCATGTGGCCTCATGTCTTTTGCGTGTGCTTGAGTAAGTGTGAGGCTGCGTGTGCCGAGGGCAAGTTCTGCATAAACTGAGTTTCTTGTTCACAAAATAGTTCAAACCTCAAATCCGTTGAAGAAAAGCCAGGCTGGCAAGACATGACCTATATCACACGATACATGACTATGTGTAATATTACACTTCTGAAAATCAAATGGAAAGAGAAAAATTAAGAAATATTTAATGTACTGGAATGGAAAGCACCATTTATCCATGACATGAATCTTAGACTATGTCAAGATTCAACCGAGCATTTACAAAACATGTTTTTCAATGTCCTTTACAAACACCCCCCTTTACTGCATTTTGCAATACTTCAATGGCCCAAGGACAGAAAGCCTTAGGGCAGAGAAGGACTCAGGTAGAACCAGTTACAACATTCATTTAACATGTATGTGATGCCCAAGCCTCTGCAGTACAACTCAGAGGACAGGTTGAGTATTGCTGTGGGGCAGACCTGCACAGAAAGCCAATGTGCAACCATAAGTCATTAACATTAAGATGAGAGCTCGATGACACTGATTCTTGAAGATTTAAGAAGCCCAGGTAATTAATATGTTGTCTTCCATCAGCAGCTTATGTTGAACGGGAGATACTTTACACTCATCAATGTACAAGTAGAGAACTCGTACAGGAATCGTTAGATTTCCTTAGAAAATGTTCCAAGATCTTATCAGTTGACCAGGGTTTTTAAGTAGGGGTCATACTTATATAATGCGTGAACTGAGGATGTATAAGTCTGGATCTTTCACGTGTGTATGTTTAGCTTAACTTATTTAACTCTTTTTGAGAGGAATACCCTTAAATTAGGAGCCTTGCATCAGAGGGGCTGAGGAAAGACTATGAAACAAGAGAAACAAGGCGCGGTTTGGTGTGGCCCCACAGTGCCGGAGCACAGTTCAGTGGTGCTGTGGGGCCCCAGGACCCTTGTCTGGATGAGCCATGTGGTGCAGGTAGCTGCTGTCTTCATGCCCACAGTGGTTTAGGGGCTCACTCTTGAATAGGGCAGGGGGTGGGGGAAGGTGAGAGACTGGGGGCACGGCCAGGTGGTGGTGGGGGTGAGGTGGGGCATGTTGGGGTGTGTTTGAGAGATGTTGCTGGGTTGTTGGGGGGTGATGGTGAGAAGGGGTTGAGTGAAGCTGCACATGGGAGAATGTGTGTCCCACAGGGCCTCGCGGAGGCATGGGCCCTCCCGTCGGGCAGAGGCCCAGCGGAGCTGAGGGGGTAGCCGAGCTGGCAGCTGATGGGCCAGAGCCAGAGGTGGAGGAAGAGGAGGAGAAGGTGTTGGTGAAGATGCGGACAGGCAAGGGCGGGCCGCTGGTCTGCAGAACCACAGGGCTGGTGACCCGGAAACACTTCTCTTTGTGTGCTTTTAGCATGTTGGAGAAGCGGAAGCGCTGGCCGCACACCTCACAGGGATAGGGCTTCTCCCCTGTGTGGGTGCGGCGGTGACGCTTCATGTTGGGCCGGCTGGTGAAGCTCTTTCCACAGATCTCACAAATGAAAGGCTTCTCTCCTACACAGATTCAGAATATAAGAGACCAGTGAGTGAGGGAGACAGACACTGTATCAGTTAACCAAAAAAAGACAGTGGCTATACAGAGAAAATAATATGATGCATGGGAGGGAGTCAGATCCTTTGTTGTCAAATCTGATGCTTTAAAATGTTTAAATAATCAACTGATTAAAGCTCTCAGAATGACAAAGTAAACTTTTTTCACATTTTTGAAACATTTCTCTCGATAGTGATTAACAGTTCTCTTTTAAAAATGCAAATCAGTCACCATCTTGAATAGAGGGTCTTTGCTGTCAACCCACCCACTCCACAGGAAGCTATTACCATTCACACTTTGAGAAGAGGAGATGTGAAAGTGAACAACAGGAGCCTGGGTGGAATGCTGCTCTCATTAACCTCCCTCGATGGAGCCACTGAATGTGCCTGCTACCACCCACACAGCCATCTATTAACAGGCTGCTGAGGGGCTCTCTAAGTGCCGTATTCTGCCATGTTATGTGTGAAGCTCCTCCAAACCAACTGAATTTCAAAAGGTGACAGCTAATGTGCTAAAGTCTGAAGTAAATGTTA
Organism: Verasper variegatus; assembly: GCA_026259375.1. Lineage (NCBI taxonomy): Eukaryota > Metazoa > Chordata > Actinopteri > Pleuronectiformes > Pleuronectidae > Verasper > Verasper variegatus. Next base: position 7,423,654 of record CM048054.1, read on the forward strand.
ACTTACACACACACTTCCAAGAATTCGTGGAAAACTGTGTGCAGTGAACCAAACGTTGGGTGTCTAACATGTGTGCAGCCTATTACAGGGCATGACTGGGTGTGTCTCCTCCTGCTGGAGACTAAATTGGTTTCTAGCGGCAGGGAGAGGAGAGGGTAGTGTAATTACACATCACAAATAGAACAGCGAGGGCCAATTGAGAGCGGTGTGTCCACCCACGACAGGCATGGCTTGAGAAAACCAGTGAAGGACGTACAGGCTTCGCTGCTCAGTTCGGTCTTAGAAATAGCAATGCACCAGGGGCAGAAAATCAGAGGGATCTAAAACACCATGTGTCTGGGTAGTCATTATAAGCCGCATTATACTGTATACAAGGCCGTTCTTTGATGTGAAATATCCCTCTCATTACATAAACTGGGCAAAGTCCCTTTGCTCTCACCACTATAATGTTCATCTTGGCTACATCTCATGTTTTTCCTTTTTTAGGGAGTGCATGGAGACAAGCTGGCTGACTGACGATCTCCTGAACATAGTCGTTTGTTTTCATAGCTCAACATTACAGAACTGCAGAATATCTAAAAAATAATTTAAATGACAGAAGAAGTCAGGTGAACTCATCCTTAATATTTTGTATTCATGTCCTTATCTCTATTGGGAAAACTATGATAATAAAGCAACAAAGACTGATTTAAATTTACAAATGACTGCTTTGCATGAAGCACAGTCATTTTCTTGTTCATTGTAATTTCCTGTTGCAGTACTGCACGATATTTAAATAGAAAGGAGATTTGCAAAGATTGAAGGGAAGACTAAAAATGCCAGAGAGGTGGGACGCACATCTACAAAATAGCATTTTTTAGATTTTAGCTAGTTCACAAGCAAACTTTTTAAAAACCTTCTTGTAAATGTTTCATGTTCCCTCATTTTCTGTAAAGCTACTGCCTTTTATAAAGGCTGGAAAGATGGCTGCAAATTTTAAATGTCAACAACATAAAAATAAATTACTTTTCCCAAGTATGAATATTGAAACTAGTCATCACCAGTCTGAAGTATTCCTGTATACAAGTTGGATCAGCCTTACTGGAGACTCCACCCTGACAGTTGTTTCCAAAGGCCCAGGAACTATCTCTGGAACAGGAACATTTTATAATCTTATAGCCTAAACATAGTATTTTTGTGACATTACGTTGGTAAGGTTCCTATGTTCCCGGCAAAGGTTACCAGTTTGTAGAGAAGCTTCTGTATTCATAACAGACTTTAAAAGTGTAAACTAGGATTCTGAAAACATTTTTGGATCCAAAACAGACGTGACAAAAGGCCAAAGAAACCTTACAACTCGTATCTTTTCTCACCTGTGTGTGTTTTCATGTGCTCATCAAAATACTGTTTCATGTTAAAGTCCTTGCCACACCACTGGCACATGAACTGCTTGTGTCCGATGTGAATGCTCATGTGGGAGCGCAGCTGGTACTTGTACTGGAACCGCTCGTCACAGTTCTACAAGAGACAACAGAGGCATTCAGATAAAACGCACACACCAGGTCAGTGCACAAGGATGAACACAAAAACATACCTGCAGTCACACAACATTGAAAACTGGATTGGGCTGCTGATTTTTGACATACTCGTCTTACGTTAGAAGATCCATTTTTATTTTAGATTGTAGAACAAGATGGTGACTCTCCCTTGTTCTTATATAATCTATTTAGAATTGTGTGTACACTGCTGTCATGTGACTACTGTGCATGACATACTTTATATGCAAAAGGGAAACCAGGCAGAAGGGACAAGTTAGGTTAGGGCATTAAATAACCATTTTTCATATGAGGGAGTCCACCAGGATGCCTGAGTCGTTTTCAGACATGACCTCCGGGGTAAAATCCGGAGATTTGGCAACAGGCTTAAACCGTAGCTTGCCTTTCACACATACACAACGCACCGGAAGATTATCTGCATTATTCAATCAAGAGGTGGAGCAACTGGGTGCAGCAGACAGAGGCAGGAAGTGACGTATTAACTCTGCCGCGTTGATCATGTGATCATACTTAGAGCACCTCGACACAGTCGTCACTTCTTATCACCACAAATTCGATGTCTTCTACGTGGGATCCCCTGCTGTGTTCACAAATCGACTTCTCCTGGATTTCTACGGACTTAATACTAGGAGGTCAGGAGGATAAAGTCTGTAGAAACTATGGAGCGTCTCACTCAGACATTTGCTTTGACAAATGCACCTCCTCCAGAGTTATCAAAGAGGCCCTGTGGAGTCCAGTGAATGTCTGAAAGCAGCTTTGTATACATAAGAAATGAGGTTACTGCACCAAGCCAACAATACCCAGAATATTTGTGTGAATGTGACCAGGCTGTATATTTGACTTATGAGGCTTTCTTGGTCAGGTCTATTCCTGAAGTGAGACTTTAACAACCTGAATGACACAACCTGACTAAATAAATGTTGTGGAAAAAGAATCTAGCAGGTTCCATATGGCAGTACAGTGTAAGACCACTAAGGAGAGTTGCCTATACATGAAACGCACATTTAATAAGCATGTAATTACATGTTAGAGAGTAGAATGGCAACTCCACCCAAACACACATGCTCCCTGTGTGCTGTCCATTTAAGTGGTTGGACATTAAAAGGCCTTGGGTGGGAGTAAAGCAGCCCATCTGTCAGCCCTTGAACTAATGAGTCTCGACTGGGTTACGATTATCAACTGCTGCCAACTCTGGACTCAAGCAGAAAGAGCTCACAAATCCCTAACCACAATGTGACAAAATGTATCTTCATATGCTTATGGACATTATAATAATTAAACATTAACCTGATTAAGACTATAGTGTGAATAAAGTCATTATAAGACATGAACTGCAGGACAACGGGTTGCAGACTTTGTCAAATATGAAGAATGCAGCAGGAGATTCTCTGGATCAGAAACACTCACAACAGGAAATTCTCCAGATTATATAGATGAAGGGTGACGTCTGGGTAGAGCATACAGGAGGCAGGACACAATGTATTCTGCTGTGAAGATCATATGTTTTGGTTTATAGCACATGACCCTGCGTCTCTCCTTATCACCTAAAGCTCTCGAATCTCGTTGTCTTTCCAAGTTCTTCAGCTGCATCTTTTACATGTACGGCAACTCTTTTTTTTATCCTAAGATATTTGTACTATTTGAAATGTTTTTGTCTCTTTTCGTCCATTGCATGTTAGAAATGTCATCAGCGCTCCCACCTGCTTGCGGTGAATTCTCCAGACAATATCATGCTATACAAAAACTTGGAGCTTGTCTGGAGTTCATTGAATGTTTGAAAGCATGTTAAAGGTACTCTCATGTAAAGAGCATTTTCTGATGACCTTAACCCGGATGAGGTCAGATTCGGAAAAGCAATAATCAATGTTAAAGCATGCAGTATTCCCAACCTTACCCACATTATGTTGACATGTATACGTCTTAATCTCAATATAACGTCCAATTGTAGATTTCGCAGCATTTCGTAACGTCGACAAACGGCAGTTACCAACTGCCTGATGACACATGTCCTGGGGTTGAGTGTCAACAAGATGGAAAAATAGCGAGTTTAATCTTTTCCAGGTAATGGTGAACTCTGTATATATGTGGTTTGCTAATATTTTACATGGTTTGACTTCAGCTTCTCTGTACAACTCAAATGTTCCAACAGTCGAGGGAAGGTTAAAAAATAAAAGAGGAGGCTCTCCCTCACTCATGAAAACTTCAACTGAAAATAGCGATTTTGTGTTGTTCATAAACCACAATCTGTTCAAACCAATGAGTGAAAACTTCTCTGATGCTTCTACTCAGGCAAACAAGGGGCACATTCACCAAAACCGTGACCTTACTCCACTCAAGACAATCAGTCCTGAGAGCTCAATTCTGCTCAAAATAAACATGTTAGAAAAGGACAAGAAGAAAGACGATGAAATGCAAGTGTGTGTGCATTTATGACAAATAATATCTTTTGAAAAACATCACTCCACTATATCAACATTATATTCTGTTCACATATTTGTTCATGCTTGGTATGAGCAGTAAAGTAAAAAATACCTCAACAATGATGAGAAACATTTATACAACTTAGAAAACCAGTGTATGGTTTGGAACTGCTGAGTCATATGGCATTGGTGTTGTGTGAATGATAGTTCAAATATGACTTATAAAGACAGGGATGTTCTGTACTGTACTCATACTGAGCAGCCAAGTGTGAAACACTGTTAACACACAGAGGGACAATTTGCATAAAGCACAAAAAATCTCCCACATGCTGTTTTAGCCGCTTTGTCTCAAGCAACATTCACATGACTACATTTTAGTTTAGTTTAGTTTTTCGAGCACTTAAAACAAAGCACAATGGAAATGCTGCCTGTCTCATTTTGGTTGAAAACTCTGGGGCTGTGTTTTAACTAGAATGGGCAGACAAGGAGATGTCTGGAAACAACAACATTACCATGTGTAATTACCGTGTGGTTTTTGTGATCCAATCACAAGTGGACAGCTATAAGTACATGTGAGAAAGCACTCAGATCGGATAGCGATCCGGTCACGCCAGACCACTTTCGGAGGTGGTCTGGGCCACACGTGTCCACATTCTTTTAGCAGTGTGAACGCAAATCAAACCTGGGCCACATGAGGGGACCTCCTACTTAGCCGATGTCGTCTGAACCCACTGCAGTTTCACTATAAATCAAACATATTTTTTCTCCTCTCGTTGATATGTTTTATTATGACACACTGACCAGCACAAAATGATCGATACTTTCCTTTAATTGGTCAAATAGTCATTTAGACTTTCCTGACTAGTCTCTCTAACTCACTTTCGCTCAGACAGACAGACATATTAATGTCAGGTGTGAACGCACACACTCAGATCTCTCCACTTGTGATCGGAGCACAAAAAAACAATATTAATACCAGGTATGACAGGGTCACAGTGATCCGCAATCTCTTTCTGATTGTTTTTTATCAGTGGGACTCAACTACTCTCTGTAACAGTTCCACCCCTCCAAGAAAAGAAATCCCTCCTTTCACTGATGTCGTTTCTAGTAAGTATTATCTGCAACTAAGCAACTGAATGTAGAGTGGACAATTGGCTTCATGTACACAACAGCAGGAGCAGTGTACATGACAGGAGTTTTCAGGTGTCCGTATGATGGAGCTAAAATGTTCACATTTTTTTAAAAATAAATCATTCAAGTATTGATGTAGCCTCAGAAATAAGTTTTTGCTCTCCTTGTGGCCCTAACTTTAGTATTAACAGATACAGTCAAATGAGAGCAAAGAACAGAAATCCAATGAAAAGTGGTCCCTCTGGATGCAGTGGTGTCACATTTTGGTGCCTGCTGTGAAATGACACCTAACTCTACTAGATTCCAGCCCAGTCCAGATATCACATCCAAACAGACACAATCTTACCTCACAACGGAAGGGTTTCTCTCCAGAATGCTGGAGTGAGTGAACTTTTAAGGACATGCTGCGTTTAAACGATTTCCCACATGTCTCACAGGTGAAGGGCATGTCCTTAGTGTGAGCTGAAGAAAGATAAGACAGAGGAAAACAACACAGAGATAACTGAATATCAGTTTTGGTCTGAACCTGAACACAGACAAAGAAATTGTTTTTGACAATCCTATCAAAACAATCAATAATATAAAACATGTTGTTGTAGTTCATGTCATGCTGAACTGTGGGATGTGTTTGGGCCAGTAAGGTTTGAATTGTGAAAAAAAAGGCTCCTACTTACCAACCATGTGCTTACGGACATGAGCCATAGTGTAGAACTTCTTCTCACAGATTTCACATGAGAACTTCTTCTCTGCATAACCGTGGACAATCTTAATGTGCTCATGCAGTGACCACAGCTTCTTAAAAGACTTGTTGCAGGAGACGCACTAAAAGTAAAACACATAAAAATACAAAAAAAAAAAAGCTTATTGTTGCTGATTAGTATCATGAGCAACACAACCTGAGGGCCATTAGCTGGTTTCCATTTGCTTTAATTGTTTCCTTATAGTCCAGCTCCCTCTGCTGGGTTAAAGTCAGTATGGATTTAATTTGCTGAAACTCCTCTGGATATCTGCTGATCACAGTCAATAAACCAACAGGGGACAAGAAACAAGGATAAATATGTGGACTTTGTCAATGCCAGTTCCTTGATATAATTCCTAGTTAAATTATATCAGGATTTATACATTGTTTATCAAATTTAATTTAAGACTTTAAGATTCCTCATAAAATGCACTGCAATAATTTATGTCCCGCAGTCAAAGGGAAATATATCTTGTAATGACATTAATTCATTGGCATTTTTGTAGAGTTTGCAAGACAGAGAATTAAGATTGAAACTCCACAAAAAATAATGATTAGAAAAGAAAAATGTTCAACAGCTTTGTAAATTGAATTGATTTGTTAACTTGTAACTGAGATTTTATGGGGGGGGGGATGTCTTCATTTTATGACCTCAAGATCTGCAGAATGTTTTACTGCCATGCTTATGAGGTATTCATTCACATAAGTGTGGACATTGTCATGTTTTGTTATTTGAAACTGAACGACAGTGGATGTTATTTGAGATTGCTCTAAAAGACAGGCTTGAATGTCAAAGTAAACAATAAAGATTTATAAAACTGATACAGAAATATTCACTTCCTTTCAAATTTAAACTCAGGTTAGGCACCCTTGGATGCAAATACAGATGTAAACTTAGATCAATCTGTATCTTTTATTTTTTCTCTAAATGTTCTCTTTGTTTCTTTATGCTTGGGGTTGCCAGATTGCAGGGAAATAAATCCAGTTGTGCAGGCAGTTATCTCACAGTCTGCAGGGCCTACAGCAGAGAGGCAGCTGTGCAAAAATCACGCCTTGATTACACCACAAATATGCAAAAACAATAAAGCAGTTCATATGATGGACAAAAAGTTAAATTGGGTGTTTTCAGATCCAATAGAATTGTTGCAGCCTCTCCCATGTGCCATATCATGTGATTTTTTCATGCAAGTCTCTCTTTTCTTTCCTACTTCCATTAAGCACCACATAAACAGTTGTGTGCACATCGTCTTCCACCTAAGCCATGAACATGATATTTGTGATCATCTTTATCATCATTTTGAATAATATACAAACCAATTGACAGACCTTCAAGATTCACTCACTATACAGCGATCCAATGCAAACAATCTCCGTTCAACTTATCATGTGAATTCTAAAAGACACTTGATGCCACCAGTTTTTAATAGTTTTTTGTGTCATCAGAGTGGAACAGATATTTAATGTGTTACACAGTATTGGCACTTAATTGAAAAGAATTTGAATTATTTTCCTGTTCATTAGCATTTAAATTAGTTATTACACCCACTATGATACGTTCTTATTGATAAAACCTGATATATGAGGAGATGACAACTTTTTATGGACTGAATTATAGATTGAAAAGTCAGTGTATCAATAAAATGCATTTGATTTGTTAAAAAAAGTGACTTGAGCTTAAATGCACATGGATAGGTAAGCCTGATGTTTTCAAAGAACTCTTTCAAAATAATGAAAGAAATTAATATTATGAGAAATCAGTTTTCATTTGTTTGTTTCTACGAGACAGAATCAGGTTCTACATCAATAAATGCCATTTTCACCTCCATGAAGCTCACCTAATTATTAGAAAACCTTTATCATCAGAAATTATGTTTCAACTGGGTTAAGATATACTTTCTTCATAAAGGAACTAAAGATGCAAATCATTCTAAGCAAAACAGGTGGGTAAAGTAAGCCATGCAAAACACATTCCCCTTGGGTTTCAAAATATCAAATCACCCTTTTCAGTTTTAGAGAACTGAAAACATATTGTTCTCACTTTGTTTAAATTCTACATGTTGGCAGTCTCAAAGGGCGTGTGTGCCATGTCTGTACTTACTACCCCCAATATTAAAGATATTATGTTTTCCTGCTAATGCTTACTAAAGTACATTACCTCACATTTTTTACATTAAGAATGTGACTGTGTGAGTAAAAACTAATGCTAAATGTATCAAATTCTATCTTGGTATTTAAATAAATACCTCACAGTATGGTAAATCATGGAGATACACTGCTCTCCCATTTAGAATAACATTTGCAGGGGTAATTGCAGAGATATGGTAGGAGACGGGAGATGTTTGCTTTACCTGGATGTTCTTCTCGCAGTCAGTCTGCTGATGTAAGGCCAGCTCACTCTCCAGGACAAACTTTTTGCCACACTTGTCACAAATCTGCATTCGCCTGTGCGTGACGTTCATGTGCTTCTCCAAGTACCAGCGCGTGTTGAACACACGAGGGCACTTTTCACACGCCAGCATCTCCTTCTCCTCCACCTCCGCTTTCCCTCCGGTTGTTGTGGTTGTGGAACCTGCAGACGATGGGGCTGACCTGGCTGACCTGCGCATGCCCTTCGGAGGCTCCATGCGCTTCCGACGCCCCCTGGTGGTCATTCCACCAGTGGCGGTGCTCAGAGCTGTTCTGTGGCTTTTCCTCTGTGGCTTGTTGGGAGCTGCTGAGCTACTGGCACCCCGACGGGCCCTCTTTGACCTTGTTCTTCGGCTTTCTATCTCATCCTCCTCCTCATCCTCCTCTTCTTCATCAGGGCTTTCCTCGTCCTCCTCCTCGTCTTCCTCCTCCTCATCGTCATCATCATCGTCACTGCCAGCTCTCTCAGAGTTATCTGGTGTGGTTCCAGCTTTGTTGTCACCCTTGGAAACATGAAGAGTCTGGTTGTTCAAGTTAACCTCAACAATGATCTGCTCACGTTTAAAGCCCTCCTCTTCACCGTCCTCATCCTCCCTCTCTTCTTCCTCATCGTCATCCTCCTCCTCATCTTCAGTGTCGTCAGACGTGCCATTGTTGCCAGCCTGCATCTCTGCCTCCTGCACTGCTCCTCCCTCTCTGAAATACTGCTGATGCTGCTGAGGGGTCACATGTTGTGTGGGCAACTGACCAATGTTCTGATCTCCCATGGATGACTTGGCCGCCATTTTATTGTCCACTAACACAGAATAAGGCTTGCCACCAACCTCTCTCTTGTACAGCTTGCCCGTCAGGTCCAGATCTGGGTTAGGGGAGTGAAAATAGGACTGGGACACTTGCGCCCTGCGTCCGTCCTCCTGTGACATCCCGCCAAGGCTAGGGACGGAAACCTCTTCCTTGAGGCTCTGGCAGGATTTCATGAAGAAGGATAGAAATTGGGAAAAATTACTGCTATGGTGCCTTGTTAGACTAGCGTATTCTATAAGGAGAGGCAGGGGACGCCGCACCAATCCCCCACCTTCCTTCTGCTAAGGAGACAGGAAGGAGGGGATGAGGTGAGAGACAGTCAACCTGATTCAAAGAGAGCATCCATGCTGTCCAAGGTAGGGAACGCTGTTGGAAAGACATACAATCTGTTCCAAGTTTTGTTTTGTACGCTTAAAAAAATCTGACAGCAAAATCAAAGCCTCAGTGTCTTTGATGCCAAACATTTGAAGTTAAATTCCTCTCCAGTTATGCGAAATGTAGACCGGGTCCAGATTCAGTGTCTGTGAAGACTGCAGCTCTGCTTGGTACCAGTGTCTTCAAATTGCAGAGCAGGTAAAGACAAGCTGAAAGCCAGACATGGAATGGCTATAAGGACCTTTGTGTCTTGCTTGAAGAGCCATTTACAGTCCATTACCTGTGAGATGAGACAGAGAAGAAAAAGTTAGAAAGACATATGAAATGAGGGAAGGTTCTATTCCACTGTTGAGCGTCACTAGAGTGTGAGGTGAAACTAAAGCGATACTGTCAGGTTTTCAGCACTGAGCGCCACATCTGCCCACAAAGGTTTCAGTATTGTGTGTAGGAGTTGAAACCACAGCCTTCACAAATTACTGTGAGATTCGGAGTCAAAAAAAAAGAAAGAAAGAGCAACCTAAATATTTCCCGACCACAAGTGAAACACTTCAATATATAATACAACAGAGATGGTTTGCTTTGTAAAGTAATCCAACATAATACATTTTGTTAATATAAGATGGTATTTACAATCGTGCTGGGCGATATGGCCTAAAATTATACTGCAATGACATTTTTGGTGTCAGTATATTTTTGCTCTTTAGTGAAGGTAGTGGTTTTAAATTCTTCTTTATGAGCAAATCTGAGGCAGATCAATTATGCGTTATACCTCCTCACTGTGCTTACACAATGCATAAGCAAAATATCAATTTATATTAAACCTTTGTTATATTGTTAATGATGACATTTATATTGCGAATATTAATGATATTGTTTTATCGCCCAGCCCTAATTTACAACAATGGAAATGCAACTTAGTCCCACGATGGTTAGAAAAGATTTCTAATCTCTTACAGTGTAACAATTAGAGCAAAAACACCTGAAAAGCTTGATAATTGTTCCATTTAATTAGAAATGGAAAATATGTAAGCACAGATTGAATTGCTTTAGATCATGATAAATAGTTGCTCCAGTCAAAAAAACCTTTTACTGTTGTCATGTTTCGTGTCTTTCCTGTTTAAAATCTGGAAAAACTATTTGAAGAACTTCCCGGAAAAACCAACCAACACCAATTTGATGGCAAAACACAGATAAAACACGGCATCATCTTAGTTTTTAAACAATAAATGCTGAAGTGCCACCCCTCCCATTGACTGTTAACTGTTAGAGAGCATAGTGTAAACCACAGCTCCAGAGCCTGTATAGCAAACACAACCACAGGAAACTGTATATCAACCTTTCAATGATGCCTAAGCATAGCAAAATTTGGAACCTACAGTCATATCATCATGTTTATGCAAGTTAAAAGATAAATGCAATGCTAACCCCAAGCCTTAATGCAAATAAATATATTTCCTTGTGGAACCTTTGCTTTTATACTTGTTGATTGGTTCTGGAGCTTTGCATACATCTGCTGGGGTGTCCCTGGCTGACAGTTGGGTGACCTCAAACAACCTTACACCCCGTTAACCATAATGAGTGTGCAACAGGACGGTTGGTTCAATAGAAAACCTCCCAAAGCCAGAAAAAAAACAAAAACATTTCCTTTCTTGGAGACAGCAAACATTATATTGTGTGTCTACAAACATCTTGTGTTTGACTTCTATTATTTGTGTGCAAAGAAAACAGGGACTTTTATATTCAAACACAGCCCACCTGACCCATCAACATTTCTTTGTTCTAGTCATTTATTTACAAGCATGATTTAGAACAGAGTGTGCCCGGGGGAATCAACAATGACACGAGGAGTGTAGAGCACTTGACACCTAAAATATATTGTTTTAATTTGCATTGTTTTACTTGTTCAAACTCTAATTCACACTGAACATAAACTGCACCTGCTCACAATAATATAAAACCTGAATAATTTCAAACCACAGACAGACTTTTGAAAGCTAACATGTAAAACACAGGTTTTAAGCTAACATTAATTAGACTGTCATTCCCTGATTGAATGTCAACATTGAATGTCAACATTCAATCAGGGCTAAAGTTTTTACAGATTTTCTTGTTAATCTCGTCATTTCATTACAATAGATTGTACCTGGCAGATAGAAAAGATACCAAATTATGTTTGCTTTTTTATTAAGCCAAAACATACATAAATCTGTTCTACCAGTTTGAAACTCAAAGTGAAAGCTAGTTATGCAGAACTTTACTGTCAAGGCTACAAGACACACCTGTCTTCCTGTGCACGCCTACTCTGATCCTTTCTGAGAATTGGACAGCAGCTCGAGAGAGCATTAAGACCACAGGGGGAGGGCCCGCGCTGCGCTACCAGAGCATCTCAACTCACATGGCTGTCTTAGACACAAAGCCTGATAGATTATCCTGCCTCTGGATGGCCGAGGAATATAAATTCCATGATAAACCACTGGCTGAACTTGACCTAAAATCCAACCAGCTGGTTCCATTCTCTATTATTTAATACAACAGCTAACTTTGAGAATGTAAATAATTTTACAATTACAAAATAAAACTAAATAAAAAGTGCTAAATTCACAACAGAAATTTGCAAACATGCAAATAAACAAAGTGTGTTGTGTTACCAATATTGAAAAAAAGAAAAGCCTTTGCCTCGCTTTCTGTTATCAATGAGTCATTTCAGAGATTCACTCATAATGCAACCCTTTGATGTGGGGAATCAAGTAGAGTGCAGATTTCTCAATATCACTGGTAATTAGTTGACACAATCACCTTGTCACATTGATCGGCCAAACGTTACCCTGAAAGTCTCTCTGCCAGCCAATTTCATTGATCCAAAGCATTAATGTGCAGCAAAACTTGCCAAAACATATCAAAGTTTTATAGATAACAACCAATTCGAAGCCTTCCTTGACAATGCTTCAGGGACATTACGAGAGGCCTCATTTCATATAGCGTAAGCCACAAAGCCTCATATACCAAGAAGATGCAACTGTGGCTTAAGATTTGAACGACACAGGATGGAAAGCCTTACAGCACTACATGGCACGAGTGTTCACAAGTGCCCGGGCTGAGCTGTTACAGTAAAGCAGATGAGACGAGCCTGAAGCAGCCAAATTGTGTCACGTTTGCTTCTTATTATGCAGCAGTGCTCCTTGAATCCACGCTCCCTCTAAAGTCTAGACTTTAATGAGCTTTCCCTTTTGCAGCTTGTAGTGGACCGTGTGAGGGTTCACATTCCTCACCCGGTCCCAACTCATAAGACCTAACCAGCTCGCTGTGTGGTGCACTGCAGGGGTGCTCCGAGCCTCTGTAGGTATTTGGCCCTCAAACTCATAATCGGGTCACAGAGCAGCAACTAATGTTTTTGGTCTGAGGTACCTTAGAAGAGAGGCAGGATCATCATCTCCCACTCCATGATTCTTTAGTCTCCTCACCACACAGAGATACTGTCATACATGACAGGAGACAGAGTCCACTGATACTGTTAACAACTGTGATCCCTCTATTCTGAAAGGGGGGGAAAGATAACATGGGAATATTCAACACGGATCTTTTGTTCAAAGTTCAGATTGTAGAACAATACCGAAATACAAACGTGAGGACTGGGTCAACAAAATCAGCTTCAAACGAGGTTACAGAGCGCGAAGGCGAACCCTAAACATAAATTTGGAAACTATAACGAGATGTGGTGCAGCAGCTATCATCTGTTTTTTTAGTGCTCGCGAGACAGAAGCTACTATTTACTGGACAGAAGACCACAGCACAGGAGTTGCGGTGGGTATGAAGCAAAGACAGCGTTAAAACAAAAACACCCAACTGCAGAAACACTGTGCAGGCCCGGCCAACTTAGGCTACCTAGCTAGCTAGCAAGCAATATTCCATAGGTACTAACCTGCACACACATGACAAGCTAACTCGGCTACATTAGCTCAAGGTGCAGCCATTTGATATTTGAGGATAGGTTACTCGTCCTGGAAAACAAGCACACAACACTGCACATGCAGCTAGAGCTAAACACTAGCATTCGCTGACATGCACGAGCTAACAGATACAAGACTTTCACTTAAACCCCAGACCGCCCTGATTGGGGCTAGTTAGCTTACAGCTAGCATAAGCTCGGATTTTTAGCATCTACGTTACACTTGATTTCGACACGGCACCTTGACGGGGTTGACAGTAGCTGGAGCGACGTGAAGGGCGACGAAGAGCCGATGTCACGCTCGGTTATCACCGTGTCTTTCCTGTGGTGGAAGACGACACAAAACCCCGGAGCGGTGCAACGCTCCTGACAACTCAACTCGACACTGTCACAAAGTCACTGCTGGGAGCTCCGCTGGTTTCTCACCTCAGCTCCGGCCACCGGCTACCGGCGACCCCGTGTGCGCTTTCCCCGGCGGCTGCCACGCATGTCACCCGCGCTACGGGGGCTTGAAATGAAGTTGTGTAGCAACATATTTGTTGTCGGTTCGCTGCCTTACCTCCGCCGGGTGCGACCTCCCTCTTGCGCTCGTGCAATCACAGTTGCACAGATTCGGGTCTGCACGCTCACTTCTCTCGCTCCCTCCACATTCGCGGAAGGGCATTTATGAAGCGCCGGTGGTTTGTTTAGTCCAAAATGCGGGAGGTTGTTGTTATTTGTTGTTGTTTGTTTGCGGGCTCAGCGGAGGAACCTGCGCCGGTGCGTCCTCAGCCCCGCTACGTGGCCCCGGCACAGCTCTCGCGCGTACCACCACCGCCGCCGCCGCCGTCCCGCGCTCATCCCAGGCCGCGCGACAGAGTGTCTGGTTCTCCCGTTCAAAGCAGACAGGGCACGGCGGCGCGCGCTCCCGCTGGGTTTAAATCACTGATTGATTAAATAATAATGCGGACACTCTGAGGACCATTTATCCTCTCATTAGAGAGTCCTGGTGTACTTAGTTTAGTCTATGTTACTATGAACTCTCACACTTGAATATTATCAATTTTGTTTTAAACTTTTTGTTTTTGTTATAATTCTTGACATTGGGCTCATAGTGGGACTCTGAGGACAATTTATCCTCTCATTAGAAGGTCCTGATATTGTTAGTAATTTAGTCTATTTTTACTATTAACTCTCACTGTTTAATATTATCATTGTAAGGTGTTTTTTTTTTACTTTATTATTTTTTCACAAATCTTGACATTGGGCTCATTGTGGGACTCTTAGAACAATTTATCTTCTCATTAGAAAGTCCTGATATTGTTAGTAATTTAGGCTATTTTTTACTATTAACTCTCACTATTTAATATTATAATTTTGTGTTTTTTATATTTATTATTTTTCACAATTCTCGATATTGGGCTCATAGTTTCACAGGAATTTACAAAACAAATAAACTGTGTAGTTTCCACAATGATGGTTCATCTCTCTTGCAGTCCTGGTTTTATACAAGGCCAGCATAGGAGAGTGCCCAACTGTCTGAGTTTATTTTCTGGTCAATTGATGTAAAATAGAGTAAAATTATAATTTTATTCTGTGCCACGTCGCAGACACACAAACCTCGGGCAAGTTAGTTTTACAAGTAGTGTGAGACTCAAACCAAAATTGTTTTGAATATCAATGAATCTGATATTTATCATTACTATGACATCATCATTGTTTTCTTTAATAATTGATTTTCTAGTGTATAAAATATGAAGGAGATTATCTGCCATTATTCTCTGACATCCAAGTGAACAAATTACTTTTGTTGTTTGACCGACAAAGATGTTTAAACAGTGATTATAGCAGATTTATATTCAGAATGTGAACCTTTGTTTAAAAATTCTATTATTGTCAACTATTATTCAGTTGTCAAGATTGTTGACAGTCAGTTATTGGTTATCATTTAATTAATTTGTTTAATAATTTCAGCTTCTAAGCACTGACCATGTAACGTACAGCGAGGATCCAGGTTCCTTTAATCTGAATTGTTTTGCTCTTTAACTTCACTTTAACAGTGGTAACTGCTTACTGTTAGAATGTTGTTGCAATGTGTACAAAACACATGGGGGCTTTTACACAAAAATCCAACATGAAAAGTTATTTGAATTGAACTACATATCTGACATTTAGGATTTACTTTTCCCAACCATCTCCATTTTTCTAAAGACAACACTACAAAACTTGCTCTCTGTCATCAAAGCCAATGACCGATACACTTCTCACCATCTTTGAAACATTGAGTTAAAAGTGAAGCACCACTAATAAGTGCAACCATCTGCTTCTCTGGTATTTTAATAAAAAAAAAAAGAGGTTGCAATTATGAGGCACCCTCATGTGGTGACAATTAAGATTACACTTGAGGCCTTGAACAACAAGCATGACCACTGGGAGGTAGAAAGAAATTTTTATTAAGCTGAGCCATTTGTGAAACACTGGGCGTATTACTGTCTCCACATGAACTATAGACAGACACATCAATAGAGAATGAAAGATCATCATCTACTTTCTGACAGGCACATTCCAATTGTCAGGGGGTGACAATATGTTTGAATTTGCTAGAAAGCAGATAAATGTCAATTTTTATCCATCTCGGAAGTCAGGACAGAAATTAATTAAACTCAAACAATCAAGTGTTTCAGCACAATAACAGAGTAATAGCGTTTATCTTTCATAACTTATCAGCTTATCTTTTAAAGGAATCACTCTTTTCTCATCATGTAAAGATTATTGTTACTTTCCACACATCCAGTACTGTAAATCCGACACAATGGAGCAAGACAAATCTTTAGAGAATTTACTGCATTGTCAATTCTTCTCAAAACAAAGTACTATATATAATATATGTGGGTTAACAGATTGAGCAATTAACCCCTCTCCACTTCCTTACACATGGGTGGACTTCATAAATGCATCCCATCAGTCCTCTCACTTTGTCTCCCACCATGCTACTATCAGTAAAACCCAGTCCAGAGTTGGTTAGAGAAAGAGTGGGAGGAATGTGCGTGAAGTTGGGAGAGTCCGTCAGTTAACCCTCCAACAACCCCTTCCATGGGCCGTGTAACAGGGGGAGACAGCAAGAGTGGGGTGGACATGCAATAAGATGTCATCACTGGGGCAACTGTAGCAGCGTGCCCTGTCCTGGGGGTAAGTAAGTGACGTTGCGTGAGCGGGAAAGCTGGAGGGCGATGTCCTCAGCTGCCTCCAACTTACGTAGCTCTACCAGACCATCACCAGCCTCCATTAGGGAGTTGGCGATGAGCAAGGCAGCTTGGGAGTCTCCCTCTGCTGAGATGATGGTAGCCTGCTTCTGTTGCTCTGCCTAATGAACAAAGAACTCAACCTTAGATATTTCCCCCTCAACAGGAACTGCCTACAAACTTTTAAATGCACAAGTAGTATAGGGGTGATATGCATGTTAAAAACAATACCTTTTCAACAACAAAACGGGCCCTCTCTGCCTCCTGCTGAGCCACCTGCTTCATCTCAACAGCCTCTGTGAATTCCTTGCCAAAGGTCAAGTGTGTCTGAAAGAGCACAATAAAAACATTTCCACCGTTTAAAATCCCATCGAAAATATAAAATGGACATTGTAATAATATTTGCAAGCAGCTTCATACCAGTGAAACATCATCCAAGATGAGGCCAAAGGTGGAGGCTCTTTCTGTAAGGTCCTCGCTGACCTGCTGCGACACGAGCTCTCTCTGGGTAATGAGCTCACCAGCATCAAACCGAGCCTGTGAGAAAGACCCCCATTAGTACGAGTCGTATTTTCTTCTCATTCTCAACCAAAAAACTCAGTCTATTTGTTATTCTTGAATAAACAAGGATACTCACTACTACAGCCTTCAAGACCTCTGTGGTGATGGATGGTAGCACCCTCTCATCATAGTCCTCACCAATACTAGTGAAGATGCGGGGCAGCTGGGTGGTCACCGGCCGGAAAAGGATACGCAATGTGATGTTTACATTCTGCAGATCTGTGGGGTGAACAGTTTAAATTTAGTTCACTCACGTTGTAGTTGTATCCTTAAACAATTAGTACAGTCTGCTGGTTTTTGAGAGACTCACAATGTGTATTAAGCAAATGCAGGAGGCAGTGGAGCAATGACTAAGTAGCTAATTCATGTACCTTTACTGCCGGTGATGACAGGCACGTTGCGTGGACGGGAACGGCAATCAAAGATGACAGGTTTCTGAACCCAGGGGATGATGAAGTGGGTCCCTTCACCAGCAACAGTGTCTTGCACTCCTCTGAACCTGTCGAAAATCACAGCCCGGTGCCCTGCATCCACTGCGGAGAGAATGGACTATTACTCTCTCTGCCAAACAGGTTGTGTATACAGCATTCTAGTTGGGTGTTACCTTTTTAATAGTTTATAGCTCCAAGACTGTCAAACGTTTGAGAGAACTTTTCAAATCACAAGAATAACATTGCTGAGGAGCTGCATGGCTGTCCAAATATCTATTGTGGCTGCTATCAGGTTTACTATTGACATGTATTATACATTTCTATTATTAGTAATAATAAATACTGCAGTTAAGTGGGATGATGTAATGAAAAGAAACAGAATATAATGAGTAGTTGTATTTAATATTCACCCAAACTGACTGAAAAATACAGTATTGATATCACTGGAATTAGAATAACCACTGTAATAACTAAAAGTAAAGGCCCAAATTGAATTTACTCTCATTAGTTAACCCTCTCTAAAAATGGGCTTGAAAAGTAAATAATTCATCATCAAATGTCAGTGTCCATCAAATAATATATAATAGGTTTCAGCCTCACATCTGTCCAAGACAAAGCAGTAAATGTCCAGTTGACCAGCACTCACCATTGTAGAGGGCAGAGTTCACAACACTTCCACCGATGGCAAGGGCCAGCCCCAACTTCCCAATAGACTCAAACAGCTTGGCCATGATGACAGCAACCTTCAAGGTGATGAAGAAGAGAAGACAGAGTGGTTCTATTACACCTTCCTCCTACAAACTGTGAACCACTCAGCAGTTTTGGACAACGCGTCTTTGGGAAGCCAGGTTAAATCCCCTCTTTAAAAAAAACAGTTGGCTTTGGCCTTGGACGGACTGACTGATGCCAAGGCTGAGGGCGCTAGCTAGCATTAGCTCCCCAGCTAACAGCGAACTGCGGCCTCTGGAAAGTAAAGTTGAATAAACCCACTACTGCAGCTTAGATAGGACCAATTAAATACTACGCACAATACTCGAGGGACATATTATAACGAACATGAAGTGTTGGCCGAGTACGAGTAGCACGCCGGGTGCGCATGTTACCTCTTACATATGGACGTACCCAACACTCGTGATTTAACGTTATCTACGGAAAAAACCGGAAAGCAAACGTTTCCTGCTCGCTTTATAATTGTTGATACGCAAACGTTTAACGATCCATGTAAGAGTTTCCACTGCAGGAGTCGTAACTCACCTCAGATCCTCTCAGACGTGTGTGACCTCCACCGGACACGACGTACGACGCATGAGGTTTCCGCCTCTCTGCGCATGCGCACCGGATGAAGCAACGAGGCCTCTGATTGGACAAAAGGCAAGCCTCTTCTTCTGCGGCTTTCGTGTAACTGGGGCACAACCACTTTAACCACGTAGCACTGCCACCTACTGCGTCTGGCTAGACACCACATGCTCCAAGGATTAAGTGATCGCTTCATTGATTGAATTAATAAATGATTCGATAAATAATAGCTCCATAACCCAATCAGAATCTACCATTATCTCACTGTAGGCCGTTCAAATCAATCTTAGTGAGCAAAATTACAGTATGAGAGTTTAATTTCTGCAGGAAATTTTCATTTTCTATTCATTATTTTATTGTTATACTGAAATGTTATCGAGCCAAATGAAGTACTATTCTAAATACACAGTTAAATACTGCATTACAAATGTACCAAATTATTATAAGATGCATCAAAAGTAAAGGTAGAAAGTCAACTGTGTGAATTAATCCGTAATAACGCATCATCGTTTGTGAGTTGAATATATTTTATATAATTTATAATTTCCAGTTCCAGTTTCCTGTATATTAAGAAAATAGCTTTCTTGCAAATTGCCATATCCACAGAACATAGCAATATATTACCATGAAGTAAATTAGTGACTTGTATGATCTTGTGTTTGTTGTTGTTGTTGTTGTTGTTGTTGTTGAATGGATCAGTCTTTCTATCACATGAAGGCTGACAAATAGGCTACACACTATGCATTTATTACACCAAGATGGGTCAGATCTTCGACTCTCTGTCGGTCATTTCGGTACTGTAGCCAATGGTAGAAGAACTTCTCAGGTCTTTTATACATACAATACCACTATGTAGCCTACACTAATAATATACATACTAAGAAGTGCTCATTGCTTATTTACTTGATCAAAATCAGCGATCATTCATAATTAGGGAAAGTGTGAAATAATGTGATAATGTGAAAGGGAGTGTTAAATTGTGACTGTATGAGCATTGAGTATAATAATGATCAGCTGACACCAAGCCTTGTAAAGTCTCAGACTGTAAGCCTCCCCTCTGACAAAGCCTCCTCGTTCCACCTTAGATTACTTTACTATAATTTTGCTCATTGCGTGGATGCCTCTGCGACCACATTTTTTATTTCACCCCCTAAACACTCCACAATTGAGCAAATATGGCATAACAAGATAGGCTCATCTTGACTGAAGTAAAAAGTAATATTTGTTCACTTCCATTCACTAGAGCCACTGAAAAACCTGTGGCCTACACTCATGGATATATATAAAACCCTATATATTGTAAATTGTATTATATAAGACCTTATAATACATCCATGCCTACCCTTTACTGTGGTGATCTGCCCTAATCAGAGTTCAACAGCCTTGTTCCAAAAGTAAAAATCCTCATTATCAGCTATTGTAACCATCCAATGTAAACAATGTTACCTGCCTTTACTTTTGTATATTCAGCAAGATATCATAAATTGTTATAAAATACACCAAAACATAATAGAATACAACACTTTGCAATAGAATACAACTTGACAGACTTTTATTACATGAATACATTATTATTACATTTCTATTATTTGAAATAAAGAATGTGTGACTAAATCAGTTAAATACCAATTTTATATGTATACAAAGAGTAAAAGTATAAGAAATATTGTCCTCTGAAGGAGTTATAAAGTATAAAGTCAAGTGGAAGTCATCAAGCAGAGTTCTTGAACACGAAATAGAACAAACAGCACTCGGTCTCCCCCTCGCGGTGACACAAAGAATCACAGCACAGGCTGTCGTTTCACTTTCCTCCGGTGGTGTGTATTGTGTGACGGTCTGTGGGGCATAGGGAGAAATCGCCCCCCGAAAAACATCTGTAAGGTCAGTATAGATAAACAATCTGACAGATGTTTGCGATCGATTGTTACAGGGCCGGGTGCAGACACACGGATCGTGTAGATAGATCGGCAGATGAACTGATGTGTGATTTGTTTTTTTCCACTTCCGTGACTTTCAGCTCTGAGTGTATTGTGGCTCTCTCTGTGCTGTTTCTATGACAGCCTGCACAAGTTAACATTCAACATTTGTCGCATATCTCGCATGTTTGGCTGAATAGAAAATTAGTGATTGAAGCGCCAGAGTTACAAATAAGATTTGATTGTCTTAATAAACACATACAATCGCAACAGATGCAGCTGTGGGGGGAGTTTACTATTTAGTCGTTGGTATGAAGATGACCGACAGTAAACTGAAGGTGGGAAGGAGGAGGAAGGGGCGTTAACTTTATCACCTGGCACTATTTACGCACTATTTACGCATTTCACCAGGGCTGCACAACATGGCCAAACAATGCAAGACTATGAAATTGTTGATTTTTGCTCCCGAGTGAAGGTTGTGGTTTTAAACTCTTCTCTATGAGCAGAGCATGATAAATACTTCATCACAAAAAGAGAGTAAAGCCATAACCAGCACCCCTTAACCCCTTTACATTTGTTTTTACAAGGATTAGTGATGATCAAAAACAAGTTAATTGGGGAATACCTGAAATACTGAATAATGAAATTCATTCACTGCAAAGAGCCATGTTATGTATCAAAGGGTTAATAAAATGTTTGATACAATATTGTAACTCAGACATCAAGCACACCTTTTCTAAAATATACAAAATACTAGAAGAAGTATTGAACACAAGATACAATCACATATAATCACAATCACATATAAATAAGTACATAAAGCAATAAATTGAAGGTATTGAAGGTACTAATGGAAGATGAATATTTTGTGTAATAATTATTGATATTGTTTTATTGCCCCGCCCTACCACACACATATTAGTTGTCAGCTGCATTTGCACTAAAAGAGGATGTTATATTAGTTAGTTCTCAGTGACTGTATCCTGGATATTATTGCTGGATGGCTCAAAAATGTCTTGCAGCTAAATATTGACAAGTCCGAGGTAATGAAGATTGGCCCTGACACAGTCAATACCGGCACCTTAATGCCCCTGGATTCTCTATCCCCTCCCTTATCACTGATTGAAGGCCCTTTCTAAACTTGCACCTGCGTGCATTTTGGATTTTTTGACACCACATGTGCCCGATTGCTACCTGAGTTCCACAGTGAAGGCCCTGCTCACCAATCCACAGTCAGGGCTCCCATTTTCTGTTCCATTATAAGGTTTTATTTGATCTGGATTTTACTTGTTTCTCATCTGTAACCTTTTATATTTCTCAATCTGCGCTGCAATGTGTTGTGATCTTCAAATTGCTTCAAATCTTTTCCTATTGTTTGCTTTCAATTTTTGGATTTTTTAACTTGTAAAGCATCTTGTGACTGCTGTTTTGAAAGGAGTCAGTTTCTTGCAGTTTTTTTCTACAACCAAGAACAAAATCTGCTGTTGGAGCATTAATGTAAAATATCAGCCTCCAGAGCTTGACATTGTCTTCTCCTGCTAATGCTTTATAAAATCAGTGTCAGATGAACTGGAGGAGACACATTCATAAAATTTGAGTTGGAGAATTATTCGCTCAGAATGTCAATTCTTTTTTGTATTGTTGTTGGCAGTTGAAATGGAAATTTCATGCTGATGTAGTGACAGAGAAACCCCCAGTAGAGGGTGTCACATTATCAAGTATGTATTCCTTCCTATTTGCAAGGGTGGGGTCTCACATGTCTGCCTGACATTAACATTTACAGCTTCTCCAAGCAGCATTGTGCTTTGTTCTTTTTGTCATTTTGTCATGTTGATGTTTTTACACTCACCATTCCTGTTTGTGTGTGTGTGTGTGTGTGTGTGTGTGTGTGTGTGTGGGTGTGGGTGTGTTGCTTCCTTGCAGAGAGCTTCTCCCTCACAGAAGACAGTGGTTGTGTTCCTACCAGCAGATGGCGAAGCGGGGCCGGATGGTGAGGGTGAGCGGTCTGCCCACAGACATTAACGGTGACAGACTGACAGACAAGCTATTAATCCACTTCCTGAGGGCCAAGAACGGGGGAGGGGAAGTAGACTTCGTTACCATCGTCAAGGCAACACCTGCCTCTGCCCTCATCACCTTCCAGGACAGTGAAGGTCAGTGGGGTCAGGTCCTGTGCATGTTTGTGCATATGAAGTGTGTGTGTAAGTGTGTGGGTGGGTGTCGTTTTCAATTCAATCTCGCTTCAGCAACGTGAATGTCTTTTTCTCATATGCCAATGAAGCCCATTTGAATTGAACTGAATTGACTGGTCTGAAAGTACATAAACACACAGGTCTCAAGGTGCAGCATAAAACGCTCCATTAACTTTCAATTTACAGACTCCAAAAGAAAGTTGCAACCATTTCCAAAGCAGCAGCAATAGTGAGGGATTGCACTGTGTTGGCTGTCACCAGTGATTTACACTGAGCTGGAATGTTGGCAATGGTCAATGGAGTGGCCAATGGTTAAAGCGCTTAGTCAGGATGCTTCACAGACTGAGATTGATTTCCCTCTGGTGACCCCTCTCACACAGTGGCACGCAGAGTGGTTCAACACAGCCGGCACGTTCTGGAAGTGGATGGGAAGATGTATAAACTCACTGCAATTGAGCATCACGAAGGCCTGGAGCCAGACAAGGTATGTGTAAAGATAGGATATATAACAATTCTTCATTATGTCATATATTTTGTTGACCTGTGTACGTACATCACGTTCAAACCTATATGGGAATATAAATTCCCATGTATATTTATGTTTATACATATTCCACAGATGTTTCATTTTGTTCAACTTTGAATTGCGTCATATCCACTTGACCCGTGGCTTTGCCCATCTCTGCTATAACTTCCAGGGCTGTTTGTATTAGTCACTAGTAAGGTATCATGATTATTGACCTCCGTTTATTGTGAATAAAACTTTTAGACATTAACTCATCCATGAAGATGTTGTGTGCCTTAGTCGCTCATAATCAAACAAGGTCTTTTGTGATTGCTTTGAATAAGAGACGCCGAGCGACCGAAGTTACATATTGTACGTTTTAACTAGAAAGCTGGCAAATTCTGTATTCTGAGGAAAATCCATTTAATGCTTGTTGTCTGTCTTCCTTTGTGATCATAGGTCATTATAGGTTTATCAGCAACTGTCAACTGCAGCCAGCTTCCTGGGGGAATACCGGCACTGAAAAACCTCCGCAAGAGCCACGCTGATGTCGAGATAAACTATGACGCAGAAGAATTCTGCACATTGCGTGGCGCTTACTCCAAAGTCCAGGCTGCTTTGGATCAAATACTTGGGCATTCTGGAGGCCCACAATCACCACACAGGGACTCAGGTCAGCCTGATCCGACTTGCTCCACTGGAGTCTGCTCAGCCCACAAGGACGTCTCATAATCAGGGGTCAGAAAATCACAGCAGGAAACCCAACAGGCAAAGAGCACAAAGCGAGACAGCGAGACACTCAAGCTCTCATAGAGACCTGATGCCTAGTGGTTATAGCAGTGAAGATAGTGGCCAGGCCGAGGGTGCAGGTCTGTGGCATTCTGGGAATCCGACTGCAGCAGAGGAGGACTTCTCACTGATCTTGGATGCAGACATGTTCCAGTATCTGCAGAAGCACTGCTGGACAGAGTACCAGCACATCCTCAGCCTGTATGGTGTTGAGGTGGTGGATATGACAAACCAGGGGTTGACTACACTGTTTCTACAGGTTACAGCAGAAGTGAGGGAGGATGGTCAAGAGCAGGAGCGCCTGGCGTTGGCACAAAAGGCATTAAGTCGACTTTACCAGGAGAATGAGACCAAGATCCGTCGGGCTATGCTCCCTAAGAGTATCCTGTCCCCCAGGGGAGGACTGCAAAAGGCGATAGAAAGCTTAAAGATCAGACTTCCAAAGCTTCTCCTGAACGAGGATGACAGAAATATTTTCATCATCGGGAGCAGCAGTGACATATCTGAAGCGAAGCAGCTCCTTCTCCTGGACCACGACAAAGTGGATGCTAAAAAAGATGATGTAGCCAGTCTCCTTAGACATACCTCTTATGATTCAAGTTCATTTACTCCTGAAGATAAGGTGGGAGCCACCACCATATCCTCCGCTGAAGGGAGTTTGAACGACGGGCTGGAGAGGTCAGACGAGGATGAGAGGAGAGCTGAAGGAACCAGAAGGTACAAACTAGCAGCTCGGTTTCGGGAATCAGGGCTGGCCGCCTTAGGCGATCGACCAACTGACTTCACCATCAGAGGGCTCTCATCTCTGGGTAGACAAACAGGCACAGGGCCCATTTTAGGCCACAACATCTTCTCTGAAACAGCAGGGATTCCTGGAGGAAGACTCTCCACAGCAGTACCCCAAATCACAGGAGGAGACATCTTATTTAGAAGTGGAGATTCATATGCCTCTATGCAGAATAAAATCTCCTTGAACACAAATTTAATGGACACTTGCTCCAAAAGTGTAACATCCCCCCTCAGCGCTGCTCAGTCCAGTTTGTCAGGAAGTACTGCACCTCCACCTGCAGAGTCTGGATCCACATTGAAGCAAGTCAGTAAGTCCACAGTCAGACCAAGGGGCAGGTCCTCTAGCTTCAGTGGCCAAACTGAAAGGAGGGACAAGCAGGAAGTCTACAAGGCAGAGGTTAAGGTTTCCATGGTGAAGTGGCTGCACATAAAAGAAGCCTACAGCACCCGAATGGATGACCTGACTTCTGACGTCAAGATTAAAGAAAATTCCCTTGAAGGAAGTAGTACGGTAACCGTCACCATAAGAGGGGCAAACCAGTCCAGAGTGAGTTCATGCCAGCTGGGTTTACAGAAGCTGGTTGAGTCGGTGAGCGTGGACTTCTCTGTGCAGGAGCTGCTCCTGTCAGAGCTGGGCGTCTCTGATCCTGCAGATGAAACTCTACAGGTGTGTTGTGCTGAGGTGCGGAGCCGCTACAAGAAGGTCAGCATCCAGGTTCTGAAGAAGAGCTTGATCCTTCTAGGTCCAAAGCAGCTGTGTTCTCAGGTCAGGGCTACACTGCAGGAGGTGTTTTCTGGAGATGTGGCCCAAACATCCAAACAACAGGACTTCTCTGTCCCCTCCACCTCCTACTGGAATCCGCCTACTTCTTTACAAACGAATGAGGAGCGATATTCTTTTGAAAGCAATTCTCCGGTGATGCTAGAAAGCCAAACAGATGCTGATGGAGGCCAGGAAACAGGAACAAACCATAATAGTGATATCAATGAGAAAGAGCTTTTGAATGGACGTGAGAATCCGACATTTGTTTGGAAAAACCCTGTCATTAAGGAGAAAGTGAAAATGACTGGTACAGCAGAGATGGATGGACAGAAGGACAACGCACTAACCGACAATGCTACTGTAGGAAGTATGAGACATGTGAATGGTGTCGGGTCAGCAACAGCCCACACTGATAAAGCCATGGGCCTTCATAACAAGGAGAGAACCTTGCCCCTCAACCAAAAAGATGACGTGCAACAACGAAAAGTCGAGATCCAGGACAACCTGGGGGAGTCCAGGGCGGGTCTGGGAGAACATGGTTACACCTGTGTGTGTGGGGACAGTGGGACGTCAGTGACGAGGACAAAGTGTGGGGCCACTATGTGCTCAAAATGTCTGGACTCGGTGCACCTCCACTGCAGAGTTTGTTTTGCGGCGGATCCGACACCTCAGGGCATCCAGGGCAAAATGAGCCTCTCTAAGCTGCACTTCAGTTTAACTGGTCACAGCAAGGACTCTTCCATCAAGATCACTTACTACATTCCTGATGGTATCCAAGGGGTGAGTGTCAAACTCTGAACACTGTGTCACTGAGAGCAGCTGTATCTAATAGATGCCTTTCACAGAAACCCCCTCTGTCTCGCTGCCCTTCCCTCACACACAGACATCTTGAACTCACACATAGGTAATACCAATTAGCCGAGTTATCTTTGTTGTGTAGCTATAAGCGTCAACTCCAGGAGCAGCACACATACTTTGGCTACAGAAAGTCGTATTGAAGTAGAGGGATTCTCTGTAGGTGAAGAACGCAGTTGTTTGAACTGTTGATGCAGGCAGCTTTTTCAGCCAGTCGATCAAATTGTGTGTGTGTGAGACGTTTGAGGACATGGAGGGGCAGGAAACTATACGTCTCTTAAATGGAAGATGATGTGGTGGTTTAGGGGTTTAGTTGCAGCATAGATTTATAAAATGAACGGGGCTTTCCAGATTCCCACTCTCGAGCAGTCACCCAATCTTTGATTAAAGCGTCTGAACTTTTTCATGTCCACTTTTTCCTGATGTAGAGAGACGTCCCAAATAGTTGACACAACATAAGCATTTGCCCTGAAAGTTCCAAGACGGCTTGAAACGTTAGAAGGAGTTATGAGCCATGTTAAACCCATAGATGTAGATTTATTTTATACATTTGGTAATAAACAGTAATTTAATTTTGTTTATTGCTCAAAAAGCAGTAGTATAAGTAACATCCTTTGCTTATATCTTTATTACAGGCAAATCAAAAATAGTTGTGAAGACTTCCTCATTTTTAATATAGATAGAGCGGTAACTTGTTTTGCATTTAGACTCTTACAGGATGTGAAAAAGCATCAAACTAACACCCTTCAGAGAGGCTTATCCTTTTCTGTTGTACAGGAAATAACATTGTAGTGCTGCATAGGAAGTGGAGATTTTTTTTTTTTGTTTGCGTGGCAGAAATCATTATTACAGTTTCCGTCCCCTGGGTGTTTCTTGGTCCGCTGTGATCTGCACCAGGCAACATGTATTTATGGTCAAATATCATGAACAGACTGGGTGACACTATCACATTGAGCTCTAATAATATGACTTATGCATGGTAGTATTTGGAGGCTTTGTTAATGACTGTGTTTTTTGCTTTGTGTCCTTTCAGAGTGATCACCCATTTCCAGGACAGCCGTTTAAAGGAGGCTTGTTTGAAGCCTTCCTTCCTGACTGCGAGAAGTCGAGGAAGCTGCTGCCCCTGCTGGAGAAGGCCTTCAGGCAGGGACTCACCTTCATGGTGACGGGCAAAGAGACAGGGGCCATGGTCACCTGGGACTCCATCCCGCACAAGACCAGCCTACAGGGAGGCAAATCAGGGTGAGTGAGTGAGTCCGGTGGGAATGTGCAAACAGAGCTGTGGAGTTAAAGGTCACAAAACACAAGTCCATGAATCAGAGCTGAACAATCTTCTTTTTGTCTCTCTCAGGAAAGGCTACCCAGATTCCACTTACTTGACTCGCTTGTCTGAGGTCTTGACCTCCCATGGGATTGAAGAGTAACCAGCCAAATCACAAGAATGATACAAAACAACAGCAGTGGAGATGTTCTTATGTGGTTTTATACACAATGTCTGATGATGTGTGCATTACATTTTTTTTATTAGACAGTTTGAATTATAATAACATTCCTGAACTTTTTCTCAGTGAAGAGCTCATTTTGTAGAAATAGATTTTGTACTGTAAAGTGTGCATAGTATTGTATTGATGTTCATTTTGTACGGTCCTGTGTGGTTTTATGAATATTAAGATATATAGAGAATATCGTGGAGTAAAGTTTTGACTTTGTAAACTTTCCTTTGCTTCCTTTATTTTTCCTGAAAATGGGCAAAGAAATAAAAAAGCACATCTCCTGAGTTTTTTTTTTGTTATGCTTTTTTTATTAGTCCTGGAAAACATGTAAGGCATATGGTAACATTACACACTGAAGCGTTACAAGCTCTAGAGGCCATGTGGACAACATGGCACCACGCAGTAAACCCAGAGTCAAGCACAGAAGCAGCATCAATTCAAAGGGTTTAAAAAACAAAGTCGAGACGAGAGAAAGAGTGTTTGCAACCACGGGGTGGGGTGGGGGGGAGACAATGCAAATGGAGGAAAGAGTAGGAGAAGTAGCTTCGAAATCAACCTGTCGGGTATGCCTTGTAGAAAATTACCAGTGAAGTGGAGGGATGTGGGGTGAGTTTCTGAAGCATTCCCAGAGATAGTTAAAGGTGTGTCATGAATGTACCAGCTGGCCATGACAGTGCCCGTGCTAAAGGTGAGGACAGGGAGTCAAGGCGGCACAGGGGGCAGTGGATTGGCTTCAGTTGGTGACTTGATACGAATAGAAGGGCTTCTACGTGACGACTAAAGTAAAGTGGAAAGAGAAGGCGAGCTGTACACTTCATCTTCATGGATCCTAGTACTGTACATGACAAGCCCAGCCAGGTTGCACTTTTCTTAGCGTCTCTGCAAGTTGCTGCATTGCAAAACTCTTTCTAAATGGCCGCTAGGGAAACAATAGCTGCAGGCGGATGTGGTTGTTTGGGTGCTCGGTGTGGATGAGTGAACCCAGTGGTTCCGTGATTGGAAATGACCCACTGACAGAGCCTCTCCTTTGCGACTCGCAGTGCTAAAGCTTACATCAAACATGGACGCTGTGAAGGAAAGTCGGCGTGACAGTTTGTGCAGTGAACTCGGTGAAACAGAATGATGTCGCTGAATGCAAAACGAAGTGGTTTCGTCCCTCACAAAGTCTGTAGTTCTGAATGACCCGAGAAACCATATAAAAGAGAGAGTAAAGAAATCTCCTCAAAGCTGAACGGTGGGTGTGTGTGTCTGTGAAGCCGAGACAAAATGAAAAGTAGCTATTCGAAATACCAAACTCATTGTCTTAGTGCATTTTTCAGTCCTAAAAGTACGAGTGCTAATTGGTAATATCAAATCTAAAATTCAGAAATAACTTTAAAACACTGTTTTACTCTCTGAGTCGCTCTTGCATAAGTGTCTGGAATGACTGGGAAACCGTTTCATGAAGACATGCTGTGCGTCGTAGCGTCACCGCGGGGCCTCGGTTGAGAGTTGTGGGCTTGAGTTTAACCAACAGATCCCAAATGCCCCACTGATTGAGTTCATCTCAAAGGCATCTTAGCTCAAAAAGTTGAAAGAGAGAAACCCCCCCCCCCCCCCCCCAATAATCTGTTTTCCACATGCTGATGAACGCATGCAATTTCAAATTCCAGATGTCAGAGTGCCGTTTTATCTGCTGTGAAGTGGAGATACAAGGCCAAGAAGTCTGCGGACACTGCGCAGGGAAAAACAGCTCTGATAATCCTTGAGTGAACTGAGATCGGCTGTGAAGCGGAAATGTTGCGTCTGGGGCGAACCGGGGCTGAGCTACGATCAGCCGGCGAGGTGGGACTTGGCGCAGCTGTGTTAACGAATTGGCGTGCCTGCACAGCTGTGTGAAAACATCTGCTCCCCATCTTGCCATACAAGCCATTTGGAAATAAACTGAAAGAAACAGAAATCCATAGAGAGAAATACCAAGGAGATTTGGGTTTGGATGGATTTTTGCAACGTCTGTGAATCTATTATTTCATTCGGCGGAGTTTTGAAGCTTAAACGCACCTTGTCCAGGTCCTTCTCACTGTGATACGGATGTTACGGCGGGTAAACGCGCAGGAGTCGTCTCTACCTGTTGAGGTCGACGTGATGCAAGAGCTGGTAAAAGCACAGTGAAAAGGGATATAAATATGGAGGGAGGCGCCTCGGATTGAGGTAAGCTGTGTGCAAGGAGAGAGGCACAGTGCAGGCCTACGCTTGAGCAGGACTCCGATCCATCAAAAAACTACAAATTGTGTTAAACCTTTTGTAAACTGCAGCAAAAAATCTGTCAGCACCATTGAGCATTCGGGATACAAATCTGACACACTGACAACTCTTTAGTTTTTTCATTTTGTTTCTTCACGGTTGACGGAAAACGCATCCAAAAACAGGATTTTTCTCCATATCTTTTTATGCAGTGTTAATATTGAAAGCATTGGCAGAGGAATATACATACAATTTGGCACACATGGTTCAGACCAACAGAAAGACTTCATCACATTTAAAAGGAGCGCAGGGTCGCCAGGTAAAAGAGAGTATGAGAGCTTTGAACTTTAAACCCTTGGATAATCAAACAAATAAACAAACCAAAAAATATAAAGGTCAATTAAAATAACATATTAAGTAAAACATCCTTTTTTTTCTTACTGAAGCGTTTGTTTCTCACATGGCACTCGGAACAGAAGCACCGTCCACAGGTTCACAAAGGGAGCCCAGCAGATTAGAACAGAACACTAACCAGAGGCTGACAGGACACAGTCACTCCCCACACCAGCGTGGTGGTCACACTCCAGCCCAGTTGGACTCCGCCCCTGCTCCGCGTTTTACTTTCCCCAGTCGAGGATGGATGGATGCTTTGATTCATGGCTGCCACCCAGGTGAAGTTGGCCTGGACAGGGACTGGCAAGCTGGAAATGAGGGGACCGGTACAACACCAGTGTGTGTTCCTACATGCGTGTGAGTTTATGTGAGTGCTTTCAGTGAGCTTCAGCAGACAACACTGGGAGGTGGATGATGGGAAGCAGGGGCTGCAGACCTGGAGCAGAATCAAAGCCCGCGTGGGACTGGAGTGTGACTGCCATGCTCGTAAGTGCATTAAGATCAGCGAGCAGAGTGCAAAAATACTAATACCAACTGTCCTCACAACACAGGCCTCTTATCAGACGGGGAGAGAGATAGAGAGAGAGAGGGGGGAGGCAGCTACATAGTACTGTAGCGGAGAAGTGTGGGGGTGCGGCGGTGGCAGGGGGGGGAAGGATGGGAGCTTTTGAAACCTGACAAACGACCTGAGGACACACACACATCTTCACACACAATGGCACACCACACACGGCACATGAGGGAGGCCACTCATGCTAACACAACATCTTTTTTACTGTCTTTTTTTTTTTTTTTTTTGCACATTTTCATATTGTTTTTTTTTTACAAAGTCACTAGTCACCATCTGAGTCTCAACACCGAGGCCGGGCTCACAGACAGACTGACAGGCAGACAGGCAGGCAGGCAGTTAGATGCCTACGGTTTAAGGGGTTGATATCCATCTACGGGACAGATTTAGGAGTCCACCCAATCGGACTTGTGATGAAACACTAGAGGATCTTACTCCTAAACTTCTAACATGACACCAGCCAGGCAAAAGGCAAAATTCATACTGGCCATTAGAGGGAGAGGTGTGCAGTTTTAGCTGGCATACTGCTGATGGCACACATTGTCAATACTAGATTAGAACTTTTACACAGAGTTTGGTGGCGCAATACTAACAATCTTTAAAAAAGAAAAGAAAAACAAAGGGGCTTCATACATTTTACACCTGATGAAAAACTGGTCCCCGGCTCTGACTGTTGGCAAACAGCGCAAGGGAGGCAGGAGCGAGAGACACAGGGAGAGGGAGTCAGAGAAACAGACCACAGTGCCATCTCTGACGAGCCTGACGCCTGTTGCTATGCCGACCGTAGAGAGGGAAATGGAAAGAGGAGGGAGAGAGAGAGAGAGAGAGAGAGAGAGAGAGAGAGAGAGAGAGAGAGAGAGAGAGGGGCAGTAGAGAGAAGGAGGGGAGGCAAAGTATGGACACCGGCTTGAATTGAATTCTCCTCTCTCTCAGGTCAGGCTGATCGACAGGCGAGCGGCCGCTGTGAAAGGAGCAGAATGCCACAGAGTGCCTCGAGGAGGATCAGGGGAGAAAAAAAAAAAGAAAAGTCTGATCCCGAGGAAAAAGAGCTGGTATTCACCTTCTTAACTTGCTCATTTCAGACGCTTCCCTGTCTCAGCGTGACAGTGCCTCTTTCATCACATTCAGAGTGTGTATGTTTGTGTGTGTGTGGCTTGTTTGAACAGAAACAAATTCTCCCTTAATTGGCACTGCGCACTTCTTGCCAACAGTCGGTCAGCTAGAAAAATCTGTAGCTAAGGAGAGAAAGGCTCATTATGAGGGGAAATTCATATTCTGCAGCCACTAAATAAACTCTACAGAAATTTGGTTTGGAACACATGTGTTATGGCGCCGTTCCCACCCCCCCCCCCCCTTCCCGCTGCTGATGAAGCCACATCAAAAATTTCAGGCCCTGCAGCGTTAACACCATTGTCGAAGATCATAATCAAAAAACAATGATGCAAATATCTACAGGGGAGGTGGGGTGCATGAGCCAATCACAGGCATCTCTGACTCATTCTCAGTGACATAACTTTGAGCGTTGGACGCAAAGAGAGAGCAACGTGTGGGTGGGCGTGGTTCTTCGTTTGCCTGGCTGTCCGTCCGTGGGTTTTTTTTTACGCCTGCCTGTGGGTCCGGCCCGTGGGTTGGTGCGGGGTGGTGTGGGAGGTGAGTGTGAGGTGTGGACTCAGCACAGTGAGGGTGTGGGTGAGAGGGGGAGACGAGAGGAGGTGGCAGGTGGAAGTCAGAGCAGAACAATTTAGCACAGTGGGAGTTGAGGTGCGGAGAGGCATGGGGGGGACGTTGAGGGTGGGGCCGGAGCACGAGCGGCGGGGGGGATTAACAGTTGTCAAGGAAACAACCCCCCTCCACCACCAGCACTAGCTCCCCCAAGCCTGGACCCTACCCACAGTCCTCCACGGCTCCCTTGTCTCAGTCGTTCCGAATAGGAGAAGAAAAATCTTTCAGGTGTCGCAAGGAGTGAGGCAAGGGGAAAAGTTCGGAGCACTCAGGGTGGGAGAAGTGATCGGATCATTTTTTGTTTAGTTAGAAAATGGTAAGCGGGGGTGTGTGGGTGGAGCCAGGCCTGAGTGATCGCCGCCAGTGTGGACTCGAGAGGCTGAAGCAGAAGAGATGTATAAGACTGACAGTGGTGAGATCATTTTGTAATCTAGCCCTCTAACTCCTTCCCGTTCTCGCTTATGCTCCACCCTCCCCCCCTGCCACCCCATCCCCATCCGTCACCCCACCCCACCCTCCCACTCCCCGTGCTCCCAGGACACAAACTCCCTGCTGGTCTGCTTGACTATCAATCCCTCCCTCTCACTTCTCCTCTTTCTTGACCTCCTCCTTCTTCTCTTCCTCCTTCTTGGCCTCCTCCTTCTTAGGCTCCTCCTTCTTGGGCTCCTCCTTCTTCTTGTCGTCCTTCTTCTCCTCTTTCTTGGGCTCCTCCTTCTTCTTGTCGTCCTTCTTCTTCTCTTCCTTCTTCTTTTCCTCTTTCTTGTCCTCCTTCTTAGGCTCCTCCTTCTTCTCCTCCTCGGGCATTGGCTCCGTGCTGAGGATGACTTTGCCGATGTTGTTCCTCTCCTGCATCTTCCTCATGGCATCGCCCACCTGGATGAGAGATGAAAAGAAGGAAGACGGTTACGTAAGGAGGGACGAAAGAGGAAAAGGTGAGAGGAGCGCAGGGAGAGATTTTAAATACACCTGTCATTGAGAAGAATAATCTGTTGAGGTTCCACAGGAGCCAGTTTCTCCTCCACCAACACATTTTCCACTGCACTATTGCATTCTGTGCTTCTAATCTTCTGTTTTGATAGGAGCACATCTTCTAAACCCACAAATATGACTTTAATATGCGGTATATGTGAAATTACATTTGATTAGACGAGCCTTCAATAATCTTTGAGAGGAAATGAGATATTGCAGCGGCATGCAGCAAAGAAACAGAAGGATGACAAAACAAATGGAGGGAGTAGCATACTGCAAATAGAGGTTTTCAAATATTAGAATTCCCATCCGTTCATTATCGCTGATCCTTCGAGGGTCTTGATTTTCAACATTTGAGTCTCAAATGAATCTAATCCCAATCCAATCCAATACACTGCAACAGGGCTCTTATTATTATATTATATTATTGTAAACAGTCTATGGTGCAGAGTAAAGTCAAACAGACTGTGTGCTCATCCTACCTGGTTTATCTGCAATACTGATTTTGTAGTCAGGGTTTTTTTCATAAAATGAAACCCTGTGTTTGCGGTTTATATAAAAGTTTGAGGGATTTACTGAGCTGACGTTTTTTTTTTCATACATTGCATGTCGGCTATTTCAAAGGTCAGTTAAGCAACCGACACGGTTGTCAATGTTTCAAAATGAAAGCTCTGCAATTCATATCAATATAGAGCATTATAGCATAAACATTGTGCGTTTACTTTGAATAGTTGTCGCCATGAACACACAGTCAGATATGATGGAATAAAAATAAGGAAATTAATCAAATGATCTAGCTGTGATTTTGACCTGTGGCTTGACCCAGTTGTCGATTGCTGTTGTGGTTTATCAGAGGAAGTAGAAGAAGACACAGTCAACTCAGAGTGAAGGCACACTGCCCCGCCCCCAGTGACTACCACAGAGCACTGGTCACATGTTTATTCCAAATATTATTACTGAACTTATTGCATATCCAAATCGCACCAAATAGTTAAAAAAAGGGTGATTCTGTGAAACGTTAGAGCTTGTTTGAGGAAAACAACAAAGGTGCAAATCAAACCATTACTTATTTTGTTAAATATCCAAATTCTGCTAAATGAGACATTCGTTTCACTTCTAACAGGCTGTGGCTGTGGATGACCAGGTGCTGGACTTTTTATAATGTTTCTACTTTGACTGCTTATATCATGATTTATGTAGAGTAATTGTACAACTCAATTTTAATTGATTTAATTTTCTTTTTATGGGGCAAAATCACTATCACATGAGGCCAATAAAATGATGATCAGAATTGTATGAATCAATAAACCGCTGCTGGAAGAGCGAGCCGAAGAGAAATGGAAGTCAGAAGTGGTTAATCCAACGTTTATCACAGAGGAAATTTGACCACAGTCACAATTAATTTTTATTATAGTTAAAACTGCCGGCAGAAAAATCTGTGTAAACACCACGCAGGTTTTAGCTGAAGGAGGATTGACTGTCAATCATAACGAAGAGAGGAGAGTCTTATCGCCGGCCCAGCCCCACCCTCCTCTTGACCGCAGAGCTCTGTCCACTGTCTGTTCTCGTCTCCATCACCCCCCGCCCCCCTTCCCATTGCCCCTATTCGTGCGAGGCAGGCAGACCACCTAACGACCAGTGCCACGGCAACGGGACCATCTCCTAGCAACGTAAAGCCTGGCTGAAACGTGGCCCTGACGACTCAGACACATGGGAAAGAGAGAGAGGAGGTGTTGGAGGCTCGGGGGGATGGAGGGAGCAACTGGTGTCCTGATATTGAAAGGGAGGGAGGGATAGAGGGAGGGGCGAGTCCGGGAATTATAAGTATCATCTTCAATGTGAATGAAAGTCACAGTGAGAGCGACTGAGGCGCTTTATTGCGACTCCACCCACCTCCACCCTTCAATCTCTTAAGATCCATCAGCCTCTCTGGCTCCCAGGCATCTGCTATATTTGCAGCTACAGACATGACCGTTATCCTCCTGGGTATTGGTGCAGATGTAGATAATGAAAGAGAAACCACAGGAGGGAGGGAGAGCGCTGAATTTTCATTATTGCTCCAATTATTGATTATTGGAGCAAAAACAAGGGGTGGAAATTAAAGAAAGACTGTGATGGATGGGGTCACGGCTTGGTATCTGTAATCAGGCTGTAATAAATGACATTATTCGTTCAACAGCTGATGATACTATGGGCATCAGTGTTTAGCAGTCATTTATCAAAGCTTTACACATGAAGCCAGAGTGAGATATACCTTCTTCTCTCCTCTGTTTTTTCCACACTCCTTCTTTTTCATACATCAGGGCCCCTCCCTGAGACAGACGCACACACTGACTAAAGGATGTCACCATAGCAACAAGAGAGAAAAAGCAAAAAAACAAAAGCTACACAGTGAGGCTGGAGAAGTGGAGAATACAGCGAGATGGAGAGAGACACAGAGGGAGTCAATAACCTAAAGACAGAGAGAAAGAGTCTGATATGAAGAGCGGGCAGATGGAGGGGCAGAGAAAGGGCGTCAGATGGCAGAGAAAGACAGCAGGTGTTTCTCTCTCTCCGGCAGCAGCCACACAGACCAAAATACTGACCAGCTCCGACTTGGACAACAGAAGATGTCAGCCTCCGACTCCCTCTCTCTCTCTCTCCCTGTGTGTATTTCACACTCTCTCTATTCATATGTGCTCGCAGCGTTAATTTTGTCAGCAACAATCTGACTCTGTCTTGCCCAGTGAGTTATGACACTGTGCGTCTTGTGGCCAAGCTCTGCCTGTTGAATGCAAGTCTTATTGATTCTGGGGCCACACCCAGCTCCAGCAGATCCCATCCTCCAACCACAGAGCCACCTGACTTCCACAGTCATTCTGGGTGACTGCGTTGTAAGCACACGGTGGAAGAACCTGTGTCTTTCATGTGTAAATTCACCCGTGTCACAATGAATCATCGGGTCATTCAAACTGAGGCGCACAGGGATGCTTTTAGTTCCACTAACAATCAGGCATGAAAATCCAGATATATGCAACTCATGAGTGTATATCATCATATCCACATTTAGATTCACTAGATCCCGATTTTTATTAGGAGCCGCAGGAAATTGCACACATTCGTCGATAACAACCCCCTAAACATGTCCGATTTTTCATCAAAATTCACACATAATTCCTGGATCCACCCTCAGATCTGGATCCACATCAAAACTGAATGAGTTCTTTCCTGACCCATACCACATCCTTCCATTAAGTTTCATGGAAATCTCAGTTGTTGTGTAATCCTGCTACTATCAAACAAACAATAATGTGACATGTATTATCTTTACCCTGCTTGTAGAGAATTTCAGAATGAATCCAGACACAATCCACATAAGAGACAATGGTGTGCAGACACAGACCTGCTCAAGATGCCAAGTGGAGTCAATGCGGGGCTTGACCTTTCCCTGCTTGTACAGATCCAGGATGGTGTTCATGGCCTCCGTGATGAGCTCTGTCTCCCCGTC
Organism: Verasper variegatus; assembly: GCA_026259375.1. NCBI lineage: Eukaryota > Metazoa > Chordata > Actinopteri > Pleuronectiformes > Pleuronectidae > Verasper > Verasper variegatus. The sequence continues at coordinate 7,461,183 of CM048054.1, forward strand.
CAGGTAGCCCAGGTGGAAGCCGCACACCGACTTGTTCCCCTGGATGAGGCTGAGTGTGTGGATGGAGAACTGGTGGTACCAGTTCTTGGCCACGGCGAGCAGGTTCTTCTTCTGGCCCGCCAGCATGTTCGCCGCACCTGACGGAGAAGGATGGAGAAAGGAGGGAAAGGGGCCTGAATCTCTATTGCATGTGTTTCTTTCCTCTGACCTGACCTCACTTTGCCGTTGCCTGAACATCAGCTTGAAATTTTGATGTATTTGAATATATTTCAAGTCATTTAAAAAGAAAACTATAGCCTTTTCCTGTCGCTCAAATGTGTAGATTTACTGCCTGCGCCTGTTATAATTAATTTATTATCCGAGGGATTTTGGAGTTTGGAAAAAACGTACAATTTGAGATAGCTTTGTCACTGATGATGTCTTCTTTTCTTTTCTTTTTTCCAATTTCCTGACATCTTATTGACCAAACAATTATTGACAAACATAAAAGATTGACTCATGTTTAAGTGACATGGCATCAACTCCAGTCAGGTGCCTCTACTTCCTGTTTTTTTTCGTTCCACCTCTCAGCTTCTCCCTCCACCGTGAACACCTCTTTAGCACTTCAGCTCTGACTGTCACCACATCACCTTCCTCTCCTTCAGCCTCCTGTGCTCTCGCTGTCTCTGCCTCTCTCTCAGGGGAATGAGGGGGACACAAAGCTCGCTCTGAGAGAAGAGAGGGACCCAGCCTGCTACATTCAGACACATTCCAGGTTTCGTGTGCATAGAACGCCCATTGTCCCGCCATGCATACTTCTGATAAGCTGGAAGAGAAGCAGCCAGCACAGAGGGACTGGGCGGGTGGGGTGCGGCCTGTGGGAGGGGGGTTGTTCTGTTGGGGTGAGAGAGGGTGGGGGGGCACCATGCTGGGTACTGGTTTTTTGTGCAACATGCAAAGGCAGGGCCCTGTTCTCCATGGATGCCGACCCTGCCCACTGTTGCATGCATGCTGTTCCCGATTGGCACTGCGGCAGAGCAAGCGTATAAGGCCTACCCACGGATGACACACAGCGCACTGAGGACACGGACCTCTGCAGAGGTCACGCTGCCCACCAGGAAGCAGCTTTACTCTGATGCACTGTGCTAACTGCAGAGGGGTTTCATGATAGTTTCAGTCTGAAATCACTGAATATGAAGCTTTACTCTCCAATTAATTGGAGATGGCAAAGAACTTATTTGTATTTATAATATGTAGCCAAACAGCCTATTGTAGAATAGAAATAGCCTATCATGGGTAGTATGTGAATAGATGCTAGTTTGTGCAGGTAAAATACCCTTAAATTAAAACAGGACTTACAGCTAAGGCCACATTACCTTATCTCAACTGCACATTGGTGGTGGTTACAGAATTCTAACCCTATTTCTTATAATGCAGTGGCTTAAAAAACACCCTAATGAAACCACTTTAGATCCCCAAGATTCATATTTTAATTTGGATCAACAATGAGCTTGGACAAACTCATCGATGCCACGCCCCTGAAATATATCTGCATATTTTCATGTTTTATGCACTATACTGATGTGGTGAATGTTCTTCAACTGCAGAGACGTTTTGTGATTGAACGAAATAGCCTATTCATGGGCATCTATATGAAGAGATGCTAGTTTGTGCAGGTAACTTTAACAGTAAGCTCAGTGCTTCTTAGTTTGCGCACGCTAGAACACTTTTTGCACACAAGACATTTGCTATTAGAAGTTGAGGTTCGATTTTTATGGGACTTTAGGTGCATACAATTTCTTCTGGAATCTGATTGTGTTTGTATTGGATCAGTGACATAGGCGAGAATTCGTCCGGAGTGACCGTTTCAATCAACCTCACATTGTTGAACACTCAGGTAAAGGATATCTTTCTTTTGACTTACCATAGGTGATAAGTTTGCCCATAGGCTTCAGCAGGTTGTAGGCCTTATGGGTGTCTGATCCTCCGAGAGGGTCCAGGATAATGTCCAGCCCTGCAGCAGGAGAGATAAGAAGGGGACAGTTATCGCTGGTTTGAATTCAGAGCGAGCAGCCTGCCAAGTCTCTTCAGTGGCCCCCTCCGCATGCCAGAGTTGACTAGGAGTAGCGAGCGTTGTGCCAAGTTGTGCCATGTTTACATGAAGAGGAGCCCATGTACCTATGCCAAGAGAGGAGCGGAGGAGAGCGGAGCAAGATCCCTCTTGTTTTATGTTTTTCATTCTTGTCACTGATAAGACAAGAAGGATAAAATCTCTCTCCATCACAGTTCATTCCATTCCTGGAGGACGGAATAACAAACAATCCCGCCTCTGAGCAGACGGTAAAGCATGGCAACCTAACTATTAAGCTCCCTGATTAACGTCTCTACCATGTCGGCTCAACCTTAATGACGTTCCTTTGTGCCAGAGGGGACTCCTCAAATTGGGCTACCCCTGCTTGCTCCAGTAAACCCTGGTTCTATTGATTTGGAGAGGCTCACAGCAGGACTCTGCCTTGACCACAGTGCAGATGAATTGACGGCGCAACCAAAGACAGGGAGGAAAGGTAGCGAGCAGGACTGCACATTGATCCAGTGCCTCTAATTAGATACATTCTGTCTAAAGTGTCAGTTCTCGCTGTCTTCCTATCCGTCTCTCTCTCTGTCTCTCTGTGCTACAGCGAACAGAGGCGGGTGGGAGAGGCGACTGTGAAATGAGCCTCAGCATAAAGAGTCTCCATCCTGCGAGGAAAACAGAAGAGAGCAAAAGAAGAAACAGGAACTGGGCGTTTTTTCTTTTTTCATCTTGCTGAAAAGCAGCATTTTCTTTGTGCTCTATTGTGAGTCCAGGAGCACATTTAAATAAAACTCTGCAGAATACATTTCATTACATTACATTATTGATGTTGATGAGAATCCAAATCGTCACTGCTCAGTTCAATGAGTTCGTTGGAAGGGAAAATTACTCCCTACATGCTGTCTAGTGCACATGGCAGCAAGCTCTGCTGAGAATTGTGTCAAGAGAGAAAAAAACACAAGTGTATGAAAATGCTTCATCTCACTGTCGGCAGTTTGTTCAGCACCGCTCAACAATCGCTGCAGTCACACAGTATTGCTCTGTGCCGGTGGGAACATATTGATCTGGACTGTTTTTCTGGTGAAACAATCTCAGTGCATATAACTGTAAATTGTGACTAATAGACGGTCTTCACAGGGCCAATTTTAAAACATTATTTCCAGTCACACACAAACTTCTGATTTAGAGAATACATAATAATAGGACATTTATCACGATAAATGTCCTATTATTATGTATTTTAAGTTTAAAGACAGACGTTGCTCCTGAGTGAAGGTTGTGGCTTTATCCATTCATTCATCTATCGTCTATACTGGTTTGTGGGGAGCTGGAGCCAATCAACTGACATTGGGTGAGAGGTGGGGCACACCCTGGACTGGTCGCCTGCCAGTGCATTACAGGGCCAGCATACAAAGACAAACAACCGTTTCTACTCACATTCACACATACGGTTCAATTAAAGTCTCCAATTAACCTAACCCCACTCTGCATGTCTTTGGACTGTGGGAGGAAGCCGAACTGGGATGCGAACTGGGAGGCGGCAGAGCCAACTACCGCACCGCTATGTCACCAGGAAGTGGTATTAACTCTTCTTTATAAGCAGAAAATTACACTTCAATTATGTGTTATTTTTATAAGTTATTGCTCCTCATTTTGTTTGCCCAATGATTGAGCAATATATCGATTATATACTGAGCCTTTGTCATATTGCTATTGATGAAAATTATATTGCACTATTTACTGATACTGTGTTATTGCCCAGCCCCTAGCAGGGAGTCAAGTGTCTCACCTTTTGGACTGATCTTGCGAACTTCCTCCACGTAGTCCTTGGTGCGATAGTCGATGGGATGCGTGACCCCGCCCTCTCCGATGGTCTCGTGCTTGCTGGCTGATGCGGTGCCGAACACAGTCACATCCTTCACTGTCTTGCACAGCTGGGTGGCTGCGATACCGACACCACCTGGAATAAGAAAGGTTGGGTAAATTACATTGCCGTGAATTTGTGAAGAAAGTATCAATTCGGGGACATGTGATTGATTCTGATGCAAAGACTATACGGATGAGGATTCAAGATCAATGTACATCTGTTCAAGAACACCAATAATTCCCAGTCCACATATACCTTCTATGGCAGCTAAATGTGATTTACATTATTTAGTGTCCCCAAACAAGACAGTCAATAACAGCAGTGGATGTGTTTTGCTCAGGGGTATGCAAAGAGGGAATTGAACACAATCACATTACCCCAGCGGGCCTGGGGAGAATAGACACCCACACACAGATGCACAGAGACACACACATCCAACTCTGGAAGAAGTAGACATTGTAGCTCAGATGACACATCCCATTTTTTGGTTCCCTTACACAAAACAACATGCGTAAAAATTCCACAGGACGTAAAAGAATGTCCCTGAGGTATCTGTTTTGTTGGGAAAGGAGAACGGGATCATTCTATTGCAAATCACTTAACCATGGCTCCTTATAATGCCTGCTGAAATCCAAACGTGCTACATTGTCCAAGATAACATTTAAAGATTACAAGCTGAGAGAATGTGCACTCTCTGATATCTGCAATTGTGTTCGCTGTATTTGGACGTGTGTACAAATGCCTCAGCCGGTGTTTGCCAAGGCAGCCAGAGCAAGAAGTAATAAGTTACTGATAAGCAGGGGCTTGTTTGAACTGGAGGCCGACTGGAGGATTTGAAGTGAACGGCATCCACAAAGGTCATTTACTCCTTTAGTCCTAAGTAAAGAGCACGTCTGATACCAGAGAATAAAACAACACGTGAGTTTAAACAACATCCCTTTTAATGGCATAACTAGGGCTAAGGAACAAGTTTATATGAAACTAATGATCAAATCACGATTTGCTTGCTTACACAGGGCAACTTAAACCAAACATTTAGGATAGCACGCCCAGTAAGATTATCTGAAAGGCAGGACGACAGGCACATACGCACTTGGCATGTGTATTGTTAAAGGCCCATGGAACTGCAAGATTAAATTTGGTGCGATGTGATATGTTGAATATTAATTAACTTTGAATAAACAGACGACCAGCGCGACTGGTGCGACTCAACACAAGTGACGCGATCCTGAGATTCTGGGTACTGAGTCGAGCTTCACCGAACTTACAGGTGAACAGCTCTTTGTGCAGCAGGGGTGGCAGCTTCAGGGTTCTGTGGACTGAGTCCTGCAGCAGGTCTTCACTTGCTGTGGCTCGATTACTGCAGGTCACTTTTTTTTTCAAAAAAGGTTTTTTTTCAAGGTCTCAGAAAAAAAGCCGCAACCAGCATCACCACAGACCAAACAGCCCATTCCAAACAGACACTGCAACAGTTTATATAAATTAGACAAAAATTTAAATTATACTCATAATTAGAATCATAATTACTTCATCCAGTCTGTCTAGTTCATTTATTTTATGATTTATGTGAAGAATATCTCTATGTTAATAATGTCTTCAGATCAGCACAGTGATGCCCCTCTGGTCCCTTCATCTCTTCACGAAAATGATTTGAAGTGAGCTGAATAGCACAATTTCCTCAGCGACATCTTGGCAGTTTCTCTCTGATGGTGGCATAAAACCAGCATGAACTGTAAGACTGAGGCCAAATCAGATGAACCTTCATCTCTGACCAGAAATCGCTCAGCGTAAAATATGTGAAAAGGTTTATTCCAGTCTCTGACCGCGGTTGATACCAAAATGGTTCCCAGATGAAAAAAAAAAAAAAAGTCAGAAAATGAATATGATCCCATTCATCATACTTAATGTCAGTGTAAAGACCAAACATCGCTTCTGACTTGTTTCTCATCTGAGCGTCAGTGGGAGACGGACAGGCTGCTCTGCATCGCTGTATAATCACACACGCTGCCGACACTGAGCGGAGGACTGATGAAAACGCAAAATCAATGCCGTTAGATGGGAGCGTTGTTGCGGCGGCTGCTGTGTTATAACATCACCATCTCTCGTCTCATGTCCTCAGCGAGAAACCAGGTTTGTGTTGCCAGGGAAACCTCGGCCAAATTGCCAACAATGACTGAGCAAAGGGAGCCATTTTGTTTCATTGACTGCTCTGCCATTGAACATACACGGTCCTGTCAGTTTGTCATCAGTTGGCATTTGACAGACCGGTGCGATCCTTCGTCTTAGCAGCCACCGAACTTCATCACCTGTGAATATGTCTTAAGAATAGTCAGGAATTATTCATAGTAAAATCAAAGAGCTGTGTATTTACAGTGAAATGTGAGGCTTAATGCCTTTGACACATTATGTGAGCTATAAAGGGGTTAAGAGCTGTTTTTATTACATGGCTGTGTCACGTAGTAGCAGCCAGGCCTCAGACACAAATACAGGTGTGAAGAAGTTGTCCAACAGGATGATGCATCCATTGCTCCAGGCACTCACATATTAATATTTAACTAACGCTGCTGTCATAAACACAGCGTTTCCCCTTCTGTGTTTACTTGAAGGTGTCAGTGAGCAAGGGGAGAACAACCTCAGCAAAACAATCAGTGCTGATACGTATCATATTGCTTACTGTTTTTCTTTTTTCAAACTAAGCCTCAATTTGCAAAATCTTCAAAATCTGGGTGAGGAAAAACATGTTTCCACGGAGAAATTGAGCCGAGAGAGGAAGAAGAAGGTACCCGTCTCTGAAACTCCTGAGAACAAACTCCTGATATCCCATCACAAGACTGCTAAGCTGTGCCAAGAACCCCTTACCGCGCCCCTACATGCACGCACGCACACACACATCCATACATACACAGATCTCAAAAGAGCAAAACAGACAGGAGCAGGGCTGCAGCCTTGGACAGTGTCTGCTAATCTTCACAAATATGCACAGAGACTAAAATATTATACCTTTAATCAACCCAGTAGTTTACTTTCCGTTGCTTCCCTGGTTTCCTGATTTATAGTTTCTCCCTCTTTATCTGCGACTTTAGACCAGATCCTCTCTCTCGGTGGAGGTGGAGTGTGATTGAGGACCATCCACAAACACTTACCCATTGCACAGGAAACAGAGAGCAGCTTAAGCGAGTTCTTTTAAATTAGGAAATGTCAAAAAAAAAAAAAAAAACGTCCACCTATCCATTTGTGTCTCTGGAGGAATGGGATACACAGCAGGGGCTTGTCTTTCCCTGAATCCTTTACATACTCGCATTCTGGCACAAATTGCACTTGGCTTCCATAACGTGACTGTTAGCAGCAACAAGGAATTTTCCCCAAAACACAGAGGAATCCACATTGACACTGAGGCCACTGTTATTGCTCCACACCCAGAGTTCATTCAGGAGCGGACAGGGACATCAGACGTGTACTTTCAGAATCATAAAAAAAAACACAGTGTCTGCTGTGTCTAATTTCTCAACCTACTGTCAAGCTACGTGCTCACTGACCGCACACATGTTTTTTTTGGTCTAAATACAGATTATGTCACGGCACAGCGTTTGTGAACCGCGTGAGCTGGGCAGCGATGTATAGGTGTGAGTAGGGGGACGATGACTGGTCCCTGGTCTCTAAGCTCCATATGATTTTCTTGTGCGACTTCTCCTGCATTTGTTTCCACACTTCCTGAAGGACTCTCTCCTTCCTTAGCCTATCATTATCTTTTGCGGCCGACAAAGAATGGAATACAAATGTGGACCCAAGCATCTCTTTTTGACCCAAGCTCGCTGTGGCGGTGTTACAACACCAACAAAACAGAACCAAATAAATGAACATTTTATTGCCACTCTCTGCAGCGGAGTTCAAATAGAGTCCCTTAATGGCGATAGGAGCTGTGGTTCGGCGTTTGTGAATGTGTACTCCGGAGGTATTACTCTGTATTATGTAACCCTGCTGTTTTTCTTGGATGACTGTGTAAGTGTACGACTGTGTGCGTGCGTGCTCACATTGTGGGCTTCATGAGCAGCGTAATGTGCTCGCTCTGATGGCAGCTTGGAGAAGCACATTTTTAGTTACTGAGTGAGTATATTCAAAAAAAAAAAACACCCTCTGCTTGTGTGTGAAGTTGGTCCCTGTGTTTGTCTGAGTGAGATTGTAGCAAACAAACACAAAGACAGGACACAGAAAAACACATCGGCTGTGTCGCGATTCAGGGGATGCATCCTACTGGGGATTCGGTCTATCTGGCCTAGGAAGACTGCAAAGGCCAAACTGAAATGAGACGGTCTGGTCTACAGCTTTCCGTAATTGGCGACACCTGCTTGTCCCTGCCCTTATTGCTGTTGCCTAGCAACAGAGCCGATGTTGGACATGGCAGAAGTTTTTATGCCCCTAGTTTTTGTTTAACATGTATACCATTAGCTATTCAGTTGAGTTAGAGCGTGATACCTAAGCATCGGACGTCTCTTCGCTTGGCGGCGTCATTACCTCTTTGAAAAACGGTTAGCCACTGATGTGCAATGAATCCTGGGATAGGTTGGCCAGAGAAGGATCCACCCATTGGACCCTTCATTTCTTGTGGATGGAAGGACGCATTTCTCAGCCACATTTGAAGGAGCCTTCAAAAAGGGTCTAGTAGCGCGGGTGTGACGCAAGTGGTTTTCAAATGCAGCCTCTGAAGGATGCAGCACTGGAATTGAGAAACAGCTATAATGTGCAACTTCATGTGTAGACATAAACCATTTTCTTCCCCTGCACAAACAGGGAGACACACACACACACACACACACACACACACACACACACACATACACAGAACAGGTGTCCTGATACAGGTTTCACACACACCTGCAGCTGCATGCTGTGGTTAGGGTGGGTGGGGGGTGGATGGGGTCATTTTGTTGCTGCAGCGATGTGCGCGTGTGCTCGCAATGTGATTGGCGGGTTAGGCTGGAGGTTGCCCTGGTTTCCCTCTCCTATCAGTGCAGCTGATCTGCCGCCGGCGATGCCAGGCCCAGGGAACACAGAGACGGTTCAACCACGCAGCCCAGACTCCCGCTTGGTGGTCAGACTGAATTAGCATTCTCCAAACTAGGGTGCGACCTCATGAGCAGACACTCTAGGGGGGGGGGGCACATCAGAGTTTTATCACGGCTCCCACGCAGGAATAATGCATCTATAAAAGTGAGAGTCGCAACTACACTTGAGCTTGTGCTTTAATATCAAGAGGCTTTCTCAGCTGGGGAAAAATGAATGAGAAACGTAATCTAGAAGGGAGTCCGGGGAGAGATGAGATAGATGGCCATCTTCCTCTTTGCTCACAGCCCACAAGTTGTTTTGCAATAATCAGTCTTCCCAAAACATTTATTTATTGCTTGTCATTTATCCGCCCCATCTGCAGTCATCTGCACACTGGAGGCTCGTAGCGCCTGAGGCCCTGCCTACAGCTCTGACTGCAGCCGTGAAGAACTACACCACGATGCAGCTCTCATTCAAACCAAACCCAAGAGATCCAGCCACCTGTTCCACTTGCTCTCAGCATTTACAGTTCACTTCTGACGACGCCTTTCTTAGACTGAGGCACAGCTATTTTTTTAAAGACAGAAACTTTTACGCTCACTGTTACACAAAGTTGATGGAGTTACAATGTGGGTGGAGGAATTCCGGGCATCCAGGGTTAAGGAAGTTCATGTGTTGCATGGTCAGTGCTCGACGCAACAGAACGGTACAAGAAAAGCAGCTTTGTAAGGAAATTGTGTTGCGTCACATACAAACACAAACAATCATTACAGGAAAGAATCCTTTAGATAGCTTAAAGTTCTGCCTGTCCGTTTGTTTGTTGGTTTGTATGTTTGATTGTTTGGAGGCAAGATTATTCAAAACCTAGAGGACTGATTCACATAAAACTTAGTGGAAGGATGTGACATGGGTCTGGAAAGACCATATCAAATTTTGGTGTGGATACAGGAATTTTTTTATCACTTTAAGCATTTTCACTGATTTCCCAGATAATTATTTTGATGGAAAAAAAAACAGGCACATGTGAGGAACTGATATCTATGAAAGTGTGATTAAATTAAAGGGCACAGTTGGTCCTTAGTGGAGAAATGTGCTCTGCTGAGTGCCATTACAGTTCATACCTGTTATCAATTTTGTGAATTGAATATGGCAGCTATGGCAATTAGTTTTTTTCCAAATTACAATTTGCTCAGATATTCTAAGATATAAAGATAAAATGATAAAAACTGATGGTTGCAGCATAAATCTATAATGAAATTAAATCATCCGGGAGAGTGTGTCGTTTTGATGGTGAAGGACACTGAGGTTATCATGGATTATAAATATTAAACATTAATTTAGAGCTCGGAAAAAACTACTTGCATAATCAGCAGCTCCACTCCTGAGAGGAGCATTAACAAGGACTTGACCTATCCACTGCTGTCACCCGTCACTGCGAAGGTTGTACTGCACCCACATGCAGCAGCTGCAAACCTCACACATCAAATATTTTCTGGATAATCCTCAGTGCAACCTGGTGTAGCTACACTCCCAACAAGAAGCAGATGCAAATGTAAGGAAACCTCAGTAATTGGCTTGTAGGGGAAAAATAAAAAAGGTTTAATAAGGGCTGTGAGGATGTGAGGATGTGAGGATGTGAGGAATCTGACACACAAACCTCAAACACACTGCTGTGGAGGTTTATGAGAAGAGATGACTGATAGCATGTGTTATTTCGTAAACCAAAGCACCTTACAGCGCTATTAGCGAGTGCAGTTTGAGGAGCTCCATTTGAAACTCAACCACAACTCGGTGGTCGGTGCCAGAATGTCACAAAGTCTTGACAGGGGTGGGGGTGGGGGTGTTGGGGGGGAGGCGACTGAGCCCATGAAGCACAATCGTCCGAAATCCGAGGACACTGGCTCCTGCAGCACCACCTAATCCATATTACGCATTCCACATCTGCAACACAAAGCGTGACACTTGACTTTGGCCTGCAGTTACTCAAGATCTCATAAATAAAACTGAGGTGCACGTCATCATTGGAAGCTGCGGAGCCCCATATGTATGCAGGAATGCGTAGTGTGGGTGTGGTGGCGGGGCGGCCGGCCAGGGTTCATAAACATCACGACCAGTTCAGGGAGAGGTCAAAGGAAAAGCTAGTTGGCCGGTGCACAGCGAGAGGACCCACGAGATACATCCAAATGTCACTGAACTTCCCCCCGCCCAGGCCCTCCGGGGAAAACAAAGGGGGAAACGTGCGCACGTTCCCCAATGACGAGGACTCCGGTACGGATATGGCGAGGTCGCGCAGAGGGAGCGGAGGTTACGGAGGGCCGGAGGGGGGAGGAGGAGGAACGGAGGATGCAGATGTGCAGTGGAGAAGAGAGGCACGATGGGAGGAAGTACAACAAGCCATTGTTTGGAGAGAGAGAGAGAGAGAGAGAGAGAGAGGAGCGGACCCATGAGAGAGAGACTATTCACCACAGTTTACTTATACACATGCACACACATGCACGCACACACACATATAGAAGGATGACCTACTGATAGAGTCAAAGCACCTGTCAGACATTCATGGGAAAGGTCAGAACATTTACATTTACGTTCAGACGTGAGAATGCTACAGATCTTGTTTCCTTTAATCTTCTATGTTTACTTGTTAATCTTCTTTATCATTAATATTTATTCTGTTTCTGCATATTGTAATTCTAACACTTCTCTGCATACAGAACCTTAATGTGCATGGCCATAGATTGTGCATGGCTGTCTATATCCTGGATAAAGGTCTGTTGCTCAAGTTTCCTACAGTTCTGCTCCAATTAAAGGATTTTATACTTTAAGGGAAAGAAGGTTGTGCTCCCATTGTAAATTCATTTTAGACACAATTAGGATTTTGTGCTGTTTACATAAAGTCCAATTTATGAAACGTGGCATTTTGTTATTAAAAACAAATTATGTGTTCAACTGGAAGTTTCGGTGACTTTTGGGAAAGGGACATTGAAAAGTAATTGAAAGACGGCTGGTTATTTTCCTGAAATCCGTGGATAATTAGCACAATAAACAGGTCAACCATGTGACAGGTCAAGTGACGCTGAGCCCCTCAAGCTTTTATTCGAAAGATGCACTTATGAAGTAGAAAAGAAACTGCTCCTCGAACGCAGTCTAGCTGCAGCAATAAGACGCTGTTGATGTTATTTGGGCCTACAATAAAAATGACGACTGTTTAAAGGATAGTTACATAAACCACACCATGAAGGAAGCTCTGTTTTCTGTACCATGTTTGCAGGTATTGTAGAAACCTCAGTATTTTATCAGCGTAAACTGGTCCAGCAGGAATGCATTGTTGTGCTGACATGTCAGCCAAACAAAACGATTGCAGTGTATTTAGGATATAAGGCTTCTTATGAAATTGTCAGTTACAAAATAAAGCCATTTAACCACATGCTAATACTGTTTGTGGCGAAATGGGGTGTTCACCGAGCTGTGGGCTGGGTTGGGTAGTAACACGCTACTTGTTATTTAGTGTTTGCCCAAATACAACAAACGCTCTGTGTTCTGACGTCTTACTCAGAATCGATTTTGACTGCGAAACAAACATCAATTCTTGGAAGAGAGGGAATAGTGGTGGTGTTCCGCATCTTCCAGTGACTCGTTACTGCCAAATAAATGACATAATAAATAATAAATGATTGAAAAAGGTCAGAGTTACAAAACAATCACAATAATTATCGCTATATAATTTGCTGCAGTAGTAATAGAACAAGTTCCATACATATTAATACGATGCTTAAGCATTGCTCAAGCCCATGAGCAGAACACATATAACTGTTACCTCACCCATCACCCACTCCTGCGTTTGTATTGATTTGCAATACTGAACAGCCAAATATTGAACCACGCCTTTAATTTACATTTCCGCAATTGTGAAACTGTGGACTAATCATTTGGTGATATGTGAAATTAAATACAGACAAACTGCTCATTACAATTAATCAGAGTTGGGTGAGGACTTGATATTGTTGGCTCTGTCTGACCTACAGTCCAAAATGCAAAGATATTCAACTGACAACGATACAAAACTGATGAGATCAGTAAAACCTCATATGTGGGATTCTGTTTAATTGATAATCAAATCTGGTAAAAATGATTTTGGGTATGTTCTCCCTATGTGAGCTTTCTCTGGGTTCTCCAGCTTCCTGCCACAGTCCAGAGACATACACAGACTTGGGTTGGAGACTGTGAGTTTGAATGGTTGTTTGTCACTGTATGTTGACCCTGTGATAAACTGGCGAACTGTCGAGGATGTACCCCGCCTCTCACCCAGAGAGCTGGGATTGGCTCCAGCTCCCCACGCGACCCTCAAAGGATCGGTGGTATGGATATTGGACGGATGGAAAACAGGAGATTTGTTGAATTATATTGAGTATTAAAATTGTTTAAAATGATTTCCGGTTGATCAGCTAATTGATTTATAGATTCAACACCACACTGACTAAAATGAATCCAGTGAGTAATATGAGGCCCTGGCTGATATTTCTCCTCTAGAATATTAGAGAATATCAGACACACACACACACACACACACACACACACACACACACACACACACACACACACACACACAATCTCTCTTTTTCTGTCTCTCCCTGGATCTGTCACAGCAGACACCTTTGATATATCTAATCAAGGAACATCAGGAACCATTTCTGACAGACTCAGGGGTGGGACCCCCTTCCCCCGCTATACACATACACACACACACACACACACACACACACACACACACACACACACACACACACACACACACACACACACACACACACACGCCCAGCATCCAGCACCATGTGAGTCATGCAGCCCTACGCTGCAGAGAGACAGCATTCAGAGCAAAATGTTCACATCTCACTCACTGGTGACAGGTTTTTTATCTTTAACAAAAGCTACAACCATAATGTACACAGTTATTACAAAGCTCCAAGGTCTCAGTGGAGCAGCGCTGTAGAGCAGCATGATAATCATTCACACATGCAAGGACTGACAGAGTGCAGGCAAGCAGACTGTGAAGCAAATGTTTTTGTCAGAGCCTCAGTAATGTGCTTTTACAATCCTGATGTCGGGACAGCTGGCGAGCCAAGACTGGCAGCCCGCCCTGAGAAACCAGAGACGCCGCCTGGACCGAACCGGCGGGGAAAAGCGTCTTGCACCACACTTCCGCAGCATTCCTCCTATAGCAAAACATACCCCGCGCAGAAAACCTCGGGCGATGTGTGTGTTCATAGGGATGAGTGACGTCAGCTGAACGGTATTGCGAACGCAAACCTTCGGGATTCCTCTGTGACCAAAAAATCCCACAAGTATGAGTCTGTGATTCAGCTTTGAGGGAAACAACGGTTTCATTTGAATCTTGCAAATTTATTGATCCTGCATCCTTTTGAGAAACATCCACCTGGGTTGTCAGGTTCACTCAAAGCCCTCTGTCACTTTTTGTGTGTCCCACAGAGAAAACAGGCTCAGGTTTCATTATATACAATTTACATCCCTGAGCCATCTACACCCACACAGTCTCCCAAATGTCGAGGGATCCCTCTCTGACTCCATATGCACAGAAAGAGTGGGAACCAGAGGCAAAGTGAGAGCTCTACACCGACACAGCGAGAGAGAACAATCTTTTTTCTTTCTTTGTTAATTCACTCCTATTCTCTCCAGCTGGACCGACTGTGTAAACACAGCTAAATCAAATGCTCTCAGGCTCTGTACATCACGCCCCAAAACAGGTGCTTTTACTCCCTCAATCCCTATCTTTATTCCCCACCCACTCACTCCGAACTTTGACCTTACAGTCCAGGTGGCAGGTGCTCCGGAATATGTTTGGTGCAGCCATATCTCACACTAACAGTGGGATCCTCTCCAATGGCTATATTTTACATTAATAAAGAAATGTATAAACAGGAGGCTCAGAGAAGGAAGAAGTCTGATGAATATGTCAGGATGTTTCTTCAGAGCAATAACAAAATCTTTTGTGTCGGCGCGTTGAGGGTTTGCAGAGGACTCGCTATGGATCTGCACAACTAGATCTACTTTGTGTCGACTTAGCACAGAGCAGTAAGCAGAGCTCTGTGCAGAATTTATGAACAATCGATGAGAGGAAACTGATTAAATGTGGTTCTCGGTTGAAGGATTACAACATAAACCTATATTGGAGCTTTTACCGCTTGAGTTATATAAAGCTACCAAAGCAAACACGAAAACAATGCTTGTTTTAGTTTGTGAATTAATTATGAATCAATTTATATTGAATTAAGTAATTGCCCTTTCATGGGGAGTGATCCATCGATTCCCAACCTAAGACTGACAATAAAAGGGTGTGTGTGTCCCCTATATGCATGCACTGTACGCTGTGTGTCCTGTATCTCAGCACCTGCAGCAGCATGGATGAGGACGCTCTGGTTGGGCCGGAGGTTGCCAAAGTCAAACAGCATCATGTAGGCGGTGATGAAGTTGACAGGAAGCGCCGCTGCCTCCTCGAAACTCATGCCCTCTGGGATGAGGAAGGTGTGGCTCGCCGGCACCGCCGCCACCTCCTGCCAGAGGCCGAAACGGCTCAGCACCATCACCTTGTCGCCGACCTGCAACAGAAGGCACAGAATGACAGGGGCTGAAAAGAGGGTCAAGCAAAGGGCTCAAAATGTGCTCCTATTCTCAGTTAATGAAAACAATGTGTGCTAATGCCATGTTTAGCTCAAATAATCTGATGAAATTGAATTTTTTATTTGGTTTTAAAATGTTAAAAATAATGAGTCAGAGAAAACACGTAAACATTACAAACTGTGACTAATAAAATCTAAACAATTGCTGACAATTGAGCAGCAAATCAAAGACAAATGGCGAACTAATGCTGAAGAATGAATGAAAAAGTCTATAAGTGATGCAAAAATGAAATACTCCACTCCAAGCTCTTGTAATGCAGACTTAAGGACTTAACTGGCCTAAACATCAACAGTTTTCATCAGCAATTCATGCGTTCATCCATTAGTTACACAGTCATCCTTTCACAGTCACACCCTGGAGACCCTGGGTCATCAACTTATCACAGGACTGACACATGAGACACATGTGAATATGAGCGTGATCCGTTGTTCGTCTGGAACAACGGATCACGCTCATATTCACACCTAGTGATGTTTTGCAGTCACCAATAAGCCCAGCCTACATGTTAGTGGCACTCGACACGGAGAAAACCCAGGAGGGCCTGGGTAGAACATGCAAACTCCACACAGAAAGGCCTCAGCCGGACCGGGGTGCTGAACCTGAAACCCTCTTGCAGTGAGGTGACGGTACCAACTGTGCTGCCTGTATCAGTAAAACAAAAATGAATAACCATTGATGGGTCGCAGAGATGAAGAGGTGCTCATGCTCATCTGACCGGGGCCACAAAAGGATTGGATACCACTGCTCTAATGCACTCGAGACTCAGTGAGATATTGGATCATCCTCTGAACCACTTGACACCAAAGCTGGGGGTGTTACTACACCAAGATAAAACTTTTGTTCTAAGAAGGAGCCACGTCACAGCACAATGACAGCATGGGGAGGTTTTATTCATCCACATCCACTGTATATAGTGACATTGTGCAAGAGGTGGGGTACACTCAGGTCACCAGTCTATTGCATGACTAACATATAACAACAATTTACACTCCCATTCACACTTGCGGGCAATTTAGTGTCTCCAATGACCCAAACACCAATCATCACACCTTAGGACAGTGGGAGGAAGTCTGAGCAACTACAGGAAACCCACACAGAGACAGGGAGAACACGCAAACCTCACACAGATAGACCGCATCCCTATCTTATTAAACAAAAAAGAAATTCATAAATCAAGAGGCTCTACCGACATTTCAGTTCCCCAGGGGGTTGCACCACTCTACCCTGACATGGTTTGGAGCATCCTGGCAAGCTCACTGTTTCTTTGTTACCATGGAAATGATGGGAGCAGCGTGACGTGCAAACATGCAGCCACCTCCTCCAACAAACCTCAAAGAGTTTGCTCTTCGGCTGCGGAGATCATGTGATCATTTTTACAGCACCTCGACGTGACATCTTCGTCGGTGGGATCACCTGCTGTGTTCTCACATTGAATTCTACGGACTTTCTACGGATTCTGTACTAGGAGGCCAGGTGTATAAAGTCTGTGGAAAGTCTGCAGAGTTGAGTGCATGTCTGAAAGCCGCGTACGAGATCAAGCAAACTAGGAGAGAGGTAACCCAAAGAAGAGTAAAAGCAGTAAGGAGGGCTGTGTTGACTTTATAGAGAAAATTTGCTAAATTAATGTGCAAATTGCATTTTTCTGTCTGTTTTAGTTTTACCGTTTGATGGAAACATCAGAATCTTTTTTTATACAATAAAATATGTAATTGTCATTTCAGTTTTAGCCATTTTAATCACTCAGAACCACTCTGACTGTGAGGAAGCCACAGGCGTCATTTAACTCCTGATCACCATCTTGTCCTTTTCTGTGACTTCATATCTTATCAACAGCAGGATCCTCCAGTTCACAACTGTCTCTTTCCAGAAGGAGCAGCTCCGATGTAAACTTCCCCCAAGCGCCCCTTTCTAACCAATCAGGAAAGCCTACACGAGGGACACAGGAAACAGAGACGACTGCAGCATTATAACTCTCTTCCTGTTTTCTTCCTCCCCCTTATCTACCTCTCTCGACAGGGCTCTCTCTCTCTGTCTTGCCCCGTTTCCATTATTCTCACTTTTTCTCTTCCCTTCTTTCTCTTTCACTTCCCGACTCCTTTTCCTCTTGCAACTTTAGAGCGTCTTCCTTCCCCTTCTCTGGCCCCCCCTCCGTCTCATCCTGTCTGCGTCTCGGTCTTCTCGACGCTACCTCTTTCATCCACCATTTCTTCATCGTCCGCTGTCTCTGTCTGTCTTCCCCATCCTCTATCTCCTTTCCATTGCGAGGCGTGTCCCGTATTACCTCTTCCTCATCAGCGACGCAGGACAATGGGGCCCCATCTTCTTCCCTGGCTTCTCTCCACTCATCAGAGTCCCTGCCAGATTCTTCCCCATGGCTGAGCATAAGACAAGCTCTCTCCTCCTGGGAACAAACCCTCTCTACGCGGCCCTCTCTAATGGTCTGGAGGGAGCCATGCGCCTCGCTGTCTATCCTCTCCAATTAGAGAGATCTCCCTCTCTCTTTCTCTTTCATAGCCGCATCTTTCTGTCCGAGGCCAAGTCATTTGGTTTATTTTAAAACTATGCTCTCACTTTTTCACCGTGGGCTACTTCTCCGTCCTTCTCTTTATTATTCATGCTGACTCGCTGTCCCTCTCCCTTTCTCTCCTTCCTCCTGGGGTCTTCAAACTCATCAGTCCTGCTGCTTTAATTGGGGGTAAAGTGTGGCACAAATCGATAGACGGGGGAGTTCAGGCTTTTTCCAGGAAACACACAAACAACCATGACTCACACATGCCATTCAAATACATCGGTAGCTATTTGTCAGTACCCAAATAAAGGATGTGAGTTACTGTCAGTCACAAATAAACTGAGTAGGAACATTCAAGGCCAAGCGAGCGAGCCTTGCAACACTTCTGTTACAACATCTTCGCAGCGTGACACAGAAACACACACACACACACACACACACACAGGCGCTTCTTGCGTTTCCCCTCTCAGCCACTGCGTCTAATGTAGTCACAGTTGGGGTCATGGGTACGAGGAGGCGGGGGGTGGGTGGGAGCAGAACAAAGACACGTCCAGTTAACTGTATATGAATGGAGTTAATCAGATGGTGATTCAGTTTTTTGGGGTTGTGCAGGCCTCCAAGTCAGCTGCTTCTAGGCTCGGAGCTTTGATGAACTCAGCAAAAAAATAAAATCAGCAAGGAAAAATAAAAGACAAGCAGAAAAGGTTCTGATGCAGTGTGCATGAGTCAGGTTGAGGCATCACATGATGGTTGAATGGAACGCCCACACACAACCCCTTATGGGTCCGGTAAATGCAATTCAAATGAAACATTAATATCTCCCCGGTGTCCGTAGAGGTGTTACTGTGGTTTATCACAGTTTGCATGATGGTAAGATAAAGAGCCCTGCTCACACACAGCTACGTCCCTGACAGGAGGGCCTACATGCTGCTGGCCACAAATCACCATATCACACTGACAAAATGCCATTTGTTTTCGACCTTGCTTGTTCAGCCTTGATGCCACGCTACACTTTCAATCTCAGAAATTTCCAGAATTTAGGGAAAACCACACTGGACAATCTTGGGGGGGGGGGGGGGGGTTGAAAACAAAGTAGAAACATCTGATTTTCCTCTCTTACCCGGCAGCTTAAGGCCGACTGTGAACAGGCCGCATGTCGAGTATGAAACCAAGCTATAAATGTTGGGATCATGGAGAGAGGGACATGTAGCAGAGAAGAGCAGGACAGGGAAGAGGGTTTAGTCGTCTTGAGGGATAGATTGGTTTAGCAGAAGGGAGAAGGAGAATGGTGATATAAAGGGAGGGCAGCATGATAGAAGGATTCACTGACAGCACAATTGATGGAGGAAGAATCAAGAGATTAAACGAAGGAAGGAGGGATTGATAGACAGGGGGAGGGAAGGAGGGCTAGAGGAAATACCAGACTGACAATGTGGGCCAGAGGAAGGTAATTGAGAACATATGGGTCAGATCCTACCAAAACTCAGAGGAAGAGAATGAAAAAAAAAAAAGGTCTGGAGGAAAAAAAAGTGCTGATGTTTGGTGTCACGGGAGCTTCAGTGTGATTTGTGATATTTCCCCTCTCCCCTCTCTTACTCACTGGTGTACTTTTTTCTCCCTGTGCTCCCTTGTAGGTCATTTCGGGCGAGCTCACTGTAGTATTACTTCACTCAACTTTACCGTCGGTCCAGGGGACACTTATTTAACAGCAGCAGCAGTTATTGAAACACAACAGAAGGCAGGGATAATAAATCCATATGAAAACATTCCCCACAACAACAAAGTCAGGGAGACGAGTGTAGCATTTATATAAAAGAATTATGGAAATAAGTTTTAATTATAGAGAAATTTAAATCAAATCTGAGAGCTGGGATATGTCTAAATGAGGATATTTTTCATATCTTGAAGAGATATCTTATTTTCTTGAAAAACTAACTGAAGTTTAGTAAATATTTCTGATATATGTGTAAGGAAGCAGGCACTGACATTTGGGAACATCGGGTTCAGCGATATATCCAAATGTCAGTAGGATTAAATAAAAGTCAATCACACTTTACTTAGACTCTGATGTTTTGGTTGCATCATCTAATTAAATGGCATGTGCTCATATAGCTTTGCTTACAGTGTATGGAGGAGCCAACCCTCAGACACACCCGATTCTGGGTTTTGTCTTTGTGTCTGTGTATAGTGTGTGTGTGTGTGTGTGTGTGTGTGTGTGTGTGTGTGTGTGTGTGTGTGAGGGAAACAGATTGACAGGCAGACTGATAAAGCTGCAGCGAGCGATTTCAACTCCCCAAAACTCTCAGTGCCACCGGGGTCAGCACATTCCCTCTGAGTTTGCTGCCAAAAGATCTGAGAGATCTCAGTCCATTAGAAAGATTGGCTCTTGATTTTATAAGCTGAGTGCTACAAGGGGGGGGGGGGGGGGGGGTGAGGCCTTGGTGACAAGCTGTGCATTCGTGCGTGTGTGTGTGTGTGTGTGTGTTAGAGATCGTGCTTGACCTTTCTGTCTGATATACATTACTGACAATGTGGGAGGAAGCAGTGCAGTTATCTTAAAAACACAGGGGTCTCAAACTTCTGTGATGCCTGGCTGCCACAGGCCATGGCCCATCACCAATCACATTCACATCACATGGATCTGACACCTGACAGACACATGTGCCACTCCCAGCCAAATGCACGAATTCCACTCTTGCATCACACATGTACTGATTGTGTGTGTGTGTGTGTGTGTGTGTGTGTGTGTGTGTGTGGTGGTGGTGGGGGGGTTATCCACAGATATTAGGAGGCTGATGTGAGAAGAATGTGGTGCTCCAGCAGATAAATGCTGTGAGTCAATGCAGGCTGATGTGTTACGTTAGGGCTTTGTCGCCTAATTGCGTTGCAGAGGCGTTACCGTGGTGATGCCATGCAGCCAGGAGACAGGCATATAGGCCTGTGACTCATCACCCACTCCATCCACAACGCTGAAGGGAAACTCGTTTAAATTTGTGAATTGTTTCGTTGAAACTTTGAACTTTAACCGTGACTTCGTAATGACTGTTAATAATTTCTCCGTGTTGACAAAGAGGGCGAGTGATCCCGTGTATCGCACCGTGCTGTCTACATCTGCGACGCGCCTCGCCCTTTACGCTCGGTGCGTCTGTGCGCCACCGTCGCTCCCGGTTAACAAAAGACGTCTGTGACTCTGTTCTCCCCACCGGTGTGAAGTCAGCCGTATTAACAACGTGACACTCCTTAGTCTGCCAGAATAAAGGCCCTTATTAATTAACATTTCGAGGTTTCACATATCTGAAGTGGTGGATATAGGAAATTAAGTTGTTTGTCATCCGTAATGATTTATTTGCAGCTAAAGTTAGAGCCGTAAAGGGCCACGCAGGATGGCGGATTTACAGCATATGACCAAATTTGAGCACGCCCAGCTGTATACATTGTATTTTACATTTCCCTTCTTGTAGGCTCATTTTCACATTTTCAATGTTGCTTATTTTGTCTCCACAGAAACACAAAGGTGCGAATGTGACGTTAAAGCTTTAATTGTGAAGCCGGGACGGTCTAATATCCGGTCTCATCGTGGCTTTCTCTGGTTCACTTGACACGCCTCTGCGCGCCGTGGCGCACAGCAAAGCGCACAGCGTAGGCGCAGCACGGGTGGAAAGCATCCCACGGATTTGCATGTGTTCATGTCGACTTAACATTTACAACACAGATGTTGCGTATATGAACGCTTAGTAACATCTCCACCGAGGAGACCAGTCTATCTCGCAGCCAAAATAGGAAGTTTATTCATCCTTGCGCACAGGCAGCACAATTGAAAACCGGGGGAGTGGAGAGGGGCGACGCCTGCTTCTGCTTTCATTGTGCTCAACTCGTGTCATTTCTGCACTTTGGTTTCTTCGGTTTCCTTCTAAAAAGATAACATGCAACACGAACACAACCGGGCTTCAATGCTTCACATTTTCAAGTGAACAAGTGTCTCGTTTTTACGCACGAGAGAATGGGTGGATGAGCAGCGAAACCACACCAAGAATGAACTATATAAGAGCCAGGTTGTGTTGTTAGTTTAGCTTAGTGTTGACTGTTTGAACTAACCGTGTTAAATTCATTTAATCGTGAAACAGTTTGTAACAATGTGCAGCACTGGTGCCACTGCCTGAGCAGCGAGCACAGCCTGACACGCCCATATCCAGATGTAGCTGCTCAGCACCAAATCCACAGCAATATTCATCATTTAAATGAAACAAAACAAAAGAAACACAAGGAAATGGGACTTCAATGGGCAGGGGAATAAAACAGAGCGTCATTGTGTGCTTACTTTTCTGTCTGTCACTTCTTCCCCTACAGCCTCCACCACCCCGGAGCACTCCATCCCCGGGGTGACTGGCGGGGACGGCAGGCGGTCGTACAGCCCCTGCCTGGCCATCAAGTCGGCGAAGTTCAGCCCGCAAGCCTTGACCCGCACCAGCACCTCTCCAGCCTTGAGCGCCGGCTTCCCCTTCTTCACCTGCAGCTTGACTTTATCATAGCCTCCGTAGCCGGTGAGCACCAGAGCGCGGTAGCTGAACGTCTCCTCCTCGGGGACCTTCTCGGTGGCGGCCGCGGGTGTAGCCTCTGCCTCCGCTGCGGCGGCGGGAGCGGACTCCGTCTTGGGCGGCTCGGGTTTGGGCTCCTCCGCTGGTTTGGTCTCCTGCTTCTGGTCCACGGCGTTCTGCTGCTGGGCAGGTGCGTCCTCTCCAGACATAGTTGCAGGGAGCTGAGAGACACAGTTGAGTCTGGAATCAAAATGGACTTAAAGAGGCTTCGTCACTTGTTGTGCGTTCGGTGCCGTGGACGAGCTCGCTTGTTCGGCTGCGTGTGTTTGCTTTGCACTCAAAGCAAAAAAAAGCGACAGTCGGAGCTTCTTTCTGAGCAGTGTTGCATGGAGACACAGACCCCGACAAAGTGGGCTGATCAGTGGCCAGTGGCTGTCAACGGCGCGCTCTGACAGAGAGTGGGAGTGGGACGAGACAGAGGCAGCCTGGAAAACACGGTGCACTGCTCAAACTCACGGATCGGCGTCTGTGTGCGTGAGCCTGGGTGGGTTTGGCTCTTTGGGCAGGGCTATAAGATGAGCCTATATTGCATCAAGCAGAGAGGTGATTTGCAAAAATGTCCTTTGTGGCTGGACGCCAAATCCAGTTGAAACCAGCCCTTAAAGACAATATGCTGATTGCTCCATTATATTCTGAGGGTGGTGCGGTCAGAGGGAATAAATGACTTGACAAATATAGAAAAGCCTCTAATGAAGCAGAGATTACAATAGGAGTGATGTTTGTGACGTGTCCCCGGAGAACAATGCCCCTCAGATGTAAATTAGCCGCTGACACATGTAGTGAATTCATATTTCTTCCAGGCAGCAAACGCTAACCTCTGTCTGTTTTCTGTGCCACTGTGTTTAACGGGGAGGTTTGTGTTGCACGAACAGTGAGAGGCAGAGGAAACGTCTGTTTATGCTGCCTATTCTACAGCAGCATTCGCAGGAACCTTGGGCCTGCGTACGGCTCATTGTTGTCACTTCCCTGCAGTGGCAGCTCAGACAAATATGAGCCCGTGTTGAGGCCATGCCAGCTCCTGATTAGACAATACAACCTGCTTTGTGTTATTCTCCTTCAACCAGAGCCACAGGGCAGGATCCCTCCTCCATCAAATCCCAACACACATGGTACAGGGCCACTCAGGAGGTCACTTAGTTTGTGTGAGACTAACTCTGACAAAACACACTTTTTTTTGTGTGTGTGTGTGTGTGTGAGCATAGTAACGGTCAGGGAGAGAGAGCCAGAGTCTATTCACATTTTCCAGCTCCTGTGCCTTTAGAGCTGAGCGAGCAGCCCAGTGTCCGCTCGGAGCTGGGACCACAGTAGACGTGGTGAGACACCTTGTGGCCGTAAAGTGCCACTCAGCACTTCTTAGGCCAAACGTCCCAATCAGTATCCCACAGGGGCTTAATGGTGTATGACGCAGGCGTGATTGATCTGCTGCTTTGGCACGAGGCAAAAAAAGGTTACAAGGCAGGTTGTCTGTTCCCCTCATCCACTCTGAGTGTCCATCAGTATGCTGCGGGTGCCTGTAGAGTGGCTCTTCTTGTCATTAGCTCTGACAGGGCCTGGTATGGTAATGTGCCAGCAAGGCACAGACAGGAAAAAAATAACTTGGACTGCAGGTTGGAGTCTGAAGAAAGGATTAGAAGAAGGACATGATGCAAGAGCTTTCTCTATTAGCTTCACTGTGGGGCCAAGAGGAAAATGTCAGAACATGTTCCAGGGTTTGAAAGCGTAGGAAAACGGCTGCAGTTTAAAAGAGCACATGTAGGACGCAGGGACAGAGATGCACTGCACTTGGACACCTGGTATCGCCTGGAGGCTCCCTCTATTGTCTAAGTAGGTTACAGAACGCATAATGTCGCTCAGCGGCGTAATTCGTCCTGGATAACGTAGCCAACTCTGCCGGGGCCAATCTGAGTCTGCAGCAGGTCTCCGAGGACGAGAGTGTCTGAACTACACACACAACAAACACAGCAGAGATTCGCAACAAATCACGGAAAAAAAGCCACGATGACAATTTGTGCAAATCCCACACAGCAGCCCGCATGAGTTATCACCACAGATGTAAGGAATATTAATACGCTGCAGGTTTAGTGACAGCATGTGGTGAGTTATCGGTTTATTACTGCAGGTATTACACTGCTGAAATGTTTTATTGCTCTGTTCCGCCTGGTTTCCTTGTAAAAGCACAAAGGTAAATGTTATTCTTTCTGATTGTATCACTACATCCTTAAGCAGGATGCTGAATCACTTTCAGTGGCGTGCGTGTGTGTGTGTGTGTGTGTGTGTGTGTGCCCGCACCCCCCCCCCCCCCCAATCCTCATGAGTCAGTCCTCCTCAAACTGTTCTACAATATACTGTCACTTTTTTATTGTTTGTGTGCTGGACGTTGTGTGGAGAGATTTTGTATCAATCAACCACATTTTATTTGTATAGCCCATATTCACAAATCTGAATTTGTCTCATATGGCTTTAAGCAGGTGTGGCATCCACTGCCCTTAACCCTCAACAAGAGTAAGGAAAAACTATTAACAGGGGGAAAAGAACGTAGAAACCTCAGAAAGAGCCACATGTGAGGGATCCCTCTCCCAGGACGGACAGAAGTGCAATAGATGATACGTGTAACGGAGAAAAATACGATTTTTTTATAAACAGTCTATGGTGCGGAGTGAAATTAGAAAACTTTGCGTTCGTCCTACCTGGTTTGTCTGCAATCAAGATTTTAAAGTCAGTGTTTTTCATAAAATTGAACTGAATTTGCTTTATTATTTATGTTCACACGTGTGGCTTCTATACAAGTTTGAATTATTTACTTAAAGACCGTTATTCTTTGCTATTCCAGAGGTCTGTGTTACACAACTGACACAATCTTTAGAGCCAAGTTCACAGCTTTTCAAAATCAAAGTGAAGTTCCACCCATCCTAAAGAATTGCAGCAATAAAAAAACGTTTGTCTTTTACTTTGAAGACATATTGCCAATATTGTTAACCATGACAGAGATCAGCATCTGTGTTGTGTGCATGTGTCTCAGTCAGATATGGTGAAATAAAATGTATCAAATTATCAAAATGATCTGGCGGTGATCTGGCATCCGGTGGTTTTAGTTTCCAACCACTGTTTTTTATCCGTGGACAGAGAAGAAGACATTTTCAACACAGTCCTGAAGACTAAAGGTCCACAGCCCCCTCTGACTGCCACAGGGCGCTGGTCGCCTGTCTATTCAATTTATATTAATCATGAAGGTATTGCATATCCAGATTGCACCAAATTCGACATGTCATTTCCCTGGGCCATTAACAATACAAATACCCAGTTTGAAGCCGATAGGTTGAATGGTTTGAAAGATATGCGTTCCACATACAGACAGACGTTCGTGGGATTAGAAGGGAATAGACTTTCTTGTTCATTTGGAAATCCAGAACCTCAGGTCAGGATCCACTGCTCTACGGGATAAACCGAGATTTCTATCCTCGTCCCATTAAAAACTTGTCCCCCGTGGTGGTAATAAAGAAAAATCACTGGTTGGCCTCAGAGTTGCCGTGTCTGCAGTTGCCTTGTTTGACCAACGTGCACTGGAAACGATCGGTTCAGTTTGAAATGTAAAGCACGTATACATATGCAAAATGGTTTTGTAGCCCATGTTTTGTTTGGAAGAACCCCAGTAACGTCCGTAGGAGCAATCACGTATCCCCAAAAAGCTACACTACAATCACTACAAACTGGGTCTTAACCAATTCAATCTAACCCCTTATTTGTTTTTCTTTTCTTTTCCATTTTCATTTACCCACCTGTTGCGAGACCTGGCGCTGTCATCTCTGCTCAGCCATCGCTGTAATGAGTTTCCTGATGAGGAGCACACATCCACCTCTATCAGCACAAAACTATTCAGCACAATCAAACTGATAATGCAGACAAAGAGAAAGCAGAACACTACACCCACCTACTGGCAAAGGCTCCAGGCTGTGTTCAACGGTCAGCAAGAACTGTAACACACACAAACCCTCCTTACTATAAGTGTTTGTGCATTTAATTAAAAGGTTTTTATAAAAAAAGTGTGTCAGAGTGATTGGCCCCTGCAGTAACACTGTCTCCATGAGTTGTATGTGGCATCTTGTATGTGCACTGGGTTCAGCTGAATAATCAAATACAACACATCCAACAAGACAAAGAACTCACCAGAGGAAGGGGATCCACAAACTGGATCCAAAACTTCTCACAGTCATTAAATGAAATGGATTTCAAGTGATCTTGGAAGATTATAATGTATTCCAGACTTATTGAACTATAAACATGTAAAGCCTGCTGTAGTAATAAGTAAATGCTGCCACCTGCTGTTGTATTGATGCCAAGACAGAACAGTGACTTTGACTCTAATGCACCACAACTAGTAATAATAATTATTATAAGCTTGATTTATATTGCACTTTTCTTAAAAAAGTTACAAAGAGCTCCCCAAGACTCTAAAGGGTAAATCCCCCTGAATAGCAAACGATCATATTTCTTTACTTACCTTATGCAGACATCCAGCGGTGCAGAACTAAGTGGTTTATATTTTTGATGTCTGCCTCGGAAACTTGTGCCTCCACCTCAGCACAGTAAAAATTAATTATATCTCGTGTGTGCAGTCTGAAACAGCTCTGCAGCAACATGTTGCAACACAGAAAAGAAATAAATACATTAACTCTCCACACACGTACACAGAATTAAGAGAGTAACAGCTCAAAAGAGAGAAAAAGAGATTCAATTTACTACTAAATAAAAACACAAATTTAGAGAGGTCTGATGGGCCGGCCAAAATCAATAAAAGAAGCAACACCCCAAAGATCAACCCACAACTACCCTAGACCAACTACCAAAACTAAATGTAACAGAAACAAACCACAAAAACTGGACAACTGGACCCACTAGAGAAGGAAAACAAATGAAACACTACACGTTGAGAAGTCTTTCTGTTCAGTTGGCTGCTAATGCCACCAGGAACTTCCTGTCATGTAACTTTGTGTATACTTTAGTTTGACATCTTAATGACAGAAGGCCCCATTACAAGACATGCTTGTACAGGAAAAGTGAGAGACCCAGTGCACAATAAAATTAAAATCTGGCAAAGAGACTTCTGACTCTCTGAAATCTAAGCAGGAGCTCTACAGATTTCTGTCCGGCAGAGTCAACACAAGGTCCCAGAGGACTGTGTCTCAATCCAAACTAGCCTTTCACTATACTGAGCATGTTCACATGATGAAGTCTATGCACTGTATTCACACCCAGTCTTTCAAACCAGGAGCTTTAGCTTCTTTCCTTTATCTCTGTCCCTTAGTAACCTTGACAAA
Organism: Verasper variegatus; assembly: GCA_026259375.1. Classification (NCBI taxonomy): domain Eukaryota; kingdom Metazoa; phylum Chordata; class Actinopteri; order Pleuronectiformes; family Pleuronectidae; genus Verasper; species Verasper variegatus. The sequence goes on from CM048054.1 coordinate 7,489,258, forward strand.
CATGTCAAAACTTACTGAACCAGACCAACAACCCAAGACCACCATGGTTTTGATCTCAATATCCCCCCTCTCAATTTGAGTATGAATAACAAGATATTAAACCATTTCCCCCCTTCAAATGATCAGCCCAGTGCTCTGTGCCATGCAAATTCCTCTAGCAAATCCAAATAATTCACAGTGTGGTAGAATGTGACACTATTGAAGCTAATGATGCTTATTTTCGTAAAATATTTCTAAATATGTTCTCCACTCTTGAGACCAATGTGTTAAATTAAATCTCCATAGCAGGACATACAAGTTGATTTATTATAAATGCAGATTTCCATAAAGGTTCAGTAGCCAACAGTCTCCATAAAGGAGATTCAAAATATACATAATCATAATTATTTGTGAAAGTCAAGTCAGAATGACCGTATCCAACTGCATTAAAACGGAATACAATTTGAATTTATAGCATTTTCACAAAATTCGCACAAATCATCTTGAATATCAAAGCAGTGATTCTGTACAAGTAAAAATGCTTTACTGAAACATTTACTGTGATCTCATACCATTTGTGTCCAGAGGGAGGCAGTGTCGGTCTGCAGTGGACAAACATGACTCAACAGTGTTGACCTGAGCTGACAATTATCTCATTCACAAAACATAATAACGCCTCAGTGCTGCACTGCCAAGGCGCATCAGCTGAATGCAAGGGGATGAGACTCATAAGGGGAAAAAAACAGTCATTCAGTGTCACCACTTAATCTGACTCATTCTACATTATTATACACGCTGCTGCATTGATTGTATCTCCATAAGAAGTCATGTTAACACTAAATCAAGCAGAGGGAGTCTTTCTGTTTCTTTCCAATCAGTGATGGCAAGAAATGCTCTTTACATCCAGTCAAACAAATATATACAGCCAAATAATAAACACTCATGTGTATCATTTACCAACATCTTTACTTAAAATACTAATACAAATAAATAAAACAACTTTTGTGAGTATTTCTATCCTATGTTCTGTGCAAGGATAAATTGAATTTGTATAGGTTTACTTTTCTACAGTTCCCACTGTCCTGCAGATCTATTAGCTACAATGATCCCTATAGGAGACGTGGGATTCATCCACTAGCTGTTTATTTAATTTAGGTTTGTGTGCTGCAGATGCTGAGGTGGCTGATATGAACAAGTGATTTCATTACTGCAGTCACTGGTTTCACACCAAACTGCTCCCACTGCTGAACTGAATGTCCCACAGGTCTCCAGAAATAATCACCAGGCCTAAGCTGTTAAGAAAGGAGACATTTTATTTAAAAAAAACAGAAAGATATGACAGGCCTAATGTCAAACATAAAACCTGACAGTAAATCTTTATTTTTTTTAAATCTAAAGATACAAAGTCGTGTTCTTATATTTGACTCCACAACAGCAGACTCAGCTGTTTCTTTTACCACCTTTATCCTCCCATGCTTTTCAGATGTCCTCCATGTGCCAAGAAGGAAAAAGATCTTATGAGGTTAGAACAGGAGCGAGAATTGTCTCCATTAACACTTTGTGTCCTGCAGAGTTCTTAACCTCTTCGCTGATGTTACAGTGATGTCATGCGAGAGGGACAAACAAATAGGACGCGCTGCCTGTGGACAAAGTGTCCTCCACACTCTTTATTTCCCATGTGAGCAGCCCCATGTCAAACTTGGCTGATGCGACTCGGGCGTGAGTACCAGGAGGGCGTGGCCAGCATAATCAAAGTAGCGGAGTTTTCCAGGGAGGGCCGTGCCTGCGCGTGTGCGTGTGCGTGTGCGCGTGTGCGTGTGCGCGTCCTGGCTGCTGGGTTGTGTGCTCGCGGAGCCTCACACACGCGGACTCAGTGAGGGAGAAGCGGAGCAGAGCGCAGCGCTGCGCGTCGGACAGGAGGAGCTGGATAAAGCGCACCAGCGGCACGGCGCATGTATCCGATCGTTCTCTCCCCATTCCCGGTTTCCGCTGCGTCTCGTCTGGTCCGAGTCGGATGCTGGGTGCAATCCATCCCCGCGTCAAGAACACACCTCTGACGGACAAACCATGGACAGTCTAGGCAGCCGCTGTAAGATCGTGGTGGTGGGGGACACGCAGTGTGGGAAGACCGCTCTCCTGCACGTTTTTGCCAAGGACTGTTACCCAGAGGTGAGAAAAGTCCGATTTTGAATTCCCCAGAGGAAGGAGAGAGTTTGTGAATGAGCGACTGCGCCCCGTCATTAACGTGTATCATTGTGCAGCTCAACTTCTCCACTAGTTCTGCAGGTTACATACACCTGACCACAGACAGCAAACAGGAGAGAGAGAGAGAGAGGGAGGAGGAAATCGGAATAATAGTCCTGTAATGCCTCAATTAACTTTTACTGTGTCTGTACATAAAACTGTAAGGCCTGTGCTACAGACTCTATATTTCTATAATATCCCCCCAAAAAGGAATTTGCAGCAGCAGGTTTTCTGTGAAATGTGTCTATGCCAGTGTTTTATGTGACAGCTGTGTCATATCCCCACCAGTTCAGAGGCCTGTGGATGTGCAAACACAGGATTATCCTGACCCTCTTAACTGGATAACTGAAATAAATGCCTTGTTTTCAGAACTACGTCCCCACTGTGTTTGAAAACTACACGGCCAGCTTCGAGATCGACAAGCAGCGGATTGAGCTGAATATGTGGGACACGTCAGGTAAGACAATTTCACATCTCTGTCTGTAGCATCTCTTAGAAAAGGCTTCCACTCCCCGGGCCTGATGGGCCTTGTCCCTATAGGACTGCTGCCTTCCCTTCTCCAACTTGTCCAGCAGTCCTCTCTTTGACTGTTTCCTCTGACACGCTCAGCTTCCAGGTGAATGTCTTTTGTAATGTTTTCTCTCTCAGCTTGTGGCATCTGCTTGTTTTTACGACTGTTGTCTTTGCCAGAAACTTTGGTGCCAGCCTCGTCTCCCTCCTGTCTCCTGCGATTTGCATTCCACCCTGTGCTGTCCACTGTGTGTGGCTCAGTTCTTCTTCCCATGCTCTGGCCGCAGGGTCAGGCAACTGTGAGGGGGGGGGGGGGGGGGGGGGGGGGGGGGGCGGATAAATGGGCGAAGGCGTGGATAATTCAGACAGGATGTGCCTGAGGGGGAACAGTAACTGCCCTAACTGTTTAAGCATTTTGATCCAAGAAAGACAAACGTATTGGGTTTTTGGACACGAGACGTGCTGTCTGCTTATCTGGGGAAGATTCCTCAACTCGGATGTTAAGTTTCCCTCGTCTTTTATCAGATAATTATTCATGTAAAGAGCGTAAAGTCTCTAGAGTTTTCTCAGCTGCCCTCTAACCCTGAAAGAAATTCATTCATCAACTTCATCAAAGTTTTTCAGATTCGTTTCAACTGGGAGTTTTTAGTAACTCGTTGTTTCAGGGGCTCAATAAAATTCTCAAGGCATTACAAAAACGTCTTAAATTTAATTTAGCTTATATTCTGAAGTGATGCCAGTGTAAAATCATTTTATTCCATATAGAGAAGAATCCATGTCATGAGAGGGGCTTTCCCTGAAAACAAATCATCCTGTACTCTGTCTGGTCGGTGACCTTTTGCGTGATTGAGCTTCATTGTATAAAATCACGTCTTGCTGAGACCAGTGAGACTCCAGTCCCTGCTCTACTTTCTTCCCAGTCCTGTCAGCGTGAATGGATTTACTGGCTCTCAGCTGCTCTGCATCTCATCGCAGGCGTCTCAGGCCAGAGGCTCGTGCCAGCCATCAGACCGTCAACATGCCGGACCGGTCAGAGGGCTGAATGTGGGAGAATTCCTCCTCTCACACATAAACATTCCCAAACCTAAAACGATCTACAGGAAAAGAGATGGTGGGAGTATTTTTTTTATGTTGGCCGACAAGAGAATGTTGTTTTTACTCTGTCCTCATGTTGACTCGGAGAGTAGATCAGCTCGAGCCTGTCAGTCAGGGGGTCGGGGTCCTCCGGGGCTCAGGGCCACGGGAACTTGAGGAGTTCCTTATCTCTGGGCTGTAGCAGCCTAATGATGCAGTGGGAATGTTTTGCTTCTGTCCTAAACCACCTTTGGCAGTGTGAGCCTTTAATCTTCAGTCAGGAGCCGCCCACCCCACAAACAAACATGATGTCACCCAACCCACAGGGCAAGTGTGTGTGTGTGTGTTTGGTAAGCATGTGTGCTACTGTGTGTGTGTTCAGCGGTCCTTGTAAGGTGAAGCATTATTCAAAGATTGTCAACACAGATGTTCATATTTTCTCTCAACAAGAAAAATAATTGGCTCACATTTAGATGAAAAAAGCTTTCATCTGAAGAAAACAGCACTGATAATGGATTATCTATGTTGCTTTCTACACTGGTAGCCGAGGCTAATGCCAGTTGTTATCTTCTGGAAGGGGATCATGTGATACAATCCTGACGAATCAGCGAAGGTTATGTCTACGTCATCGTTTTCAAACATCTCTGCTTCTGCCTGTAAAGACTAAAATGCAGAGCTGGAGTTTTCAAACCTAAACAGGGTTTAAGTAGCGTTTCAAGACTTCTCCATGTTAGTGGCTCTAAAAAACATTGACCAGTGTGGACGGCCGGTGTGTCCATAGAAGAGTTCATGCGTTTTCAAATGGAAACATTGTAGTATGGATATAGCCTGATATCAATGCATTTCAGGGGGACTTGCTGTGGTTATTGGTCGGTGGCTTTACTCTGCAGATGTGAAGTAGATGTGTGACATGCTTTGGCACAGAGTCGAGCCTTGGTAAAATTTGACCTGTGGATTCACTCTGTGAGGCCACTTGCAGTACATCTTGACAGCGCTGACCTTTTGAAGCGAGCAGGGAAACGGAATAGTCGCTGCGTGCCAACTGAGAAGCGATGCCCAGAGAACTTAACTCCTCGTGCCGCTCAACAAAACTATCCACCACCAGCTGAAGCCATCGCAGGACCTGCGTATAGATAGCACCTGCCATTTTCAGAGAATGTGCAAATGATTTTCACTGTGTCACTTTCTGGTGGCGTAATTACCATCCACTTTGACTCGACATTTGCATCAATGCGTCAATCCTCCACTTGTTCTTCCTATAAACCACAACCCATTCCACCCCAGATATACAGCTGTTGTGTTTTTTTGTAACAACAAAGCCGTCAGCCTCCTCTCATAAAGAATCGTCTCCTTTTTAATTGCTGGCGAAGTCTGCCTGCTGCGGTCTGGCTCCGTTCACAAAGCATTATTGATCGCTATCCGAGGCGAGGCTATTTAAACAGCTTGTGTCTCGCCTGGTTCACATTCATTTCTCCGTCGTGGTTAGATGTGTATTGCCATTAAAAAAGCTCCCAGCATTCATTGTTGCTGCACGGAAATCTGGCATTGATTAGTTGGGTCTCATTAATTCTGATTCTTCTGAGAGGCATGTGCTTTGCAGGGTGGGTGAGGTGTTCATTTATTTGAGATCATTGCTGAATTCGAATCTGTGTCCTTGTGCACGTGCGTGTTTGTGTTGCGTTCCCTGAACGAATGGGTATTTTAAGAAGCATTAAACAGAAACAGGGACAGTCTTCTGGCTTCTGGGAAACAGAGGGCAACTTTCGGCTGCGCTTTGTATTCTGCCGTGCATTCAGTCCACACCAGCTGGAGAATTAAGCCAATTAGAAAGTGACTGAATGGAATTCAAATGAGAGAAACCACTGCATGCATCAGCATCTACTGTATGTTGTACAAATGAGCAGCCTCATAGTGATGGATGGTGAAGTATGTCTCTGTTGCTGTTTGTAGATTGTATATAAAGATGGATGAAATGACTCCCCAAAAGGGAAGCCGAATCATCTTGATCGCCCCCTGGTGACTGGCTATAATATGGGTCATAATGGGTCCCTGCCTCCTCCATGCTAGCAGATGGAGCATGGACCAAACTAATAGTCATGCTAAATACGTTTTTTTCTCATTTTGACTATTTTGAGTATTGGAGTAAGTGTCAGTTGCTATAATTGTCATTGTGAACTTATACAATCAAAGGAACAAGTGTTAAGTATGGAAGTACACAAATTGAGACATAACATGCATCTCAGCTAACTTTTAAAGAAACCTTTAAACAAACGTCAGCGTCAGCTATCTCTAAACAATTGCTCAGTGTCAGTGGTTGGTGATAACTTGTCTAAGGGCCATTAGTTATTACTGTCCATGCTCATGGGGCCCATTGCCAGTCAGCCAGTCTGGGGTTTTACTGAGCCTGAGGCACTGATGCACTCTTGCCCTCTTCCCAATATGGCCAGGGTGCCTGGGAACACTTTCCACTGCCTTGGCCTCAGACTAATAACCCTCTAAGAGATTTGTGCTGGCAGTTTCTTACAAATCCAAGTCAGGACTGGCTGGGTTTCCCCAAAGTTCACACCGGAGTACTTTCACTTCTCCGTCTGTTTCACTGCTGCCTCACAAATGCCTGACCTGTGTCTCAGATGAAAACTGGAACTCTTTCATTCTGTTTAGTCATGCTACAGAGAGGCAATCCGCAGGAATCTTGTTTTCCTCTTCGTCTTTTGCTGACATCTTTGCACTAATCTCTCTCGTGCTGCGGTGCTTCTGCACTCGACTTCCCAGAAATCACTTGTCATTGAAACCACATGCTCATCACTTTTATCCTAAGAAGTTCTGCGGGGGGTGAGTCTGCCGTCTGATCAGCTAATGCTTCACATTCTTACTGCCCGTTTTTCTCTATTTATTTTTGCTGTTTCTGCTGCTGGGAACATGAAACGCATCGCCTGCCGAGCAGTGGAGAATTTTTCCTGCAGTAGAACCTGCCTGACACTGGCTGTTGAAAACAATAAATATAAAAGCTTTCGTGACCTGGCTACAGCTTGAAGCCCTATTTTTGCTGCACAATCACTTATAGGAAGCAGAATATTTTTTTGGAGCAGCATCACAGACTATTTCTCTTCGATATAATCACTGCTCGAATGAATTTGTCACGGACGTCTTTAGCGTGTGCTTGTGACTCATTTGTCATGACAGTCAAAGGTGGGATTGTTTTGACATGAGTTTCGATAACAAGATGGTGCGAGTGCGTAACGCCAGTGCCAGCACTCACTCTGTATCGCAGCACCCGGCGCTCTCCCTCCTCTCACACAGACTCGCCAACATTCCTGGTTACTCTATGTTCTTTAAACTCCACATTCTTAGCGCACTGGACCAGTAGGGCATCCAGAGGCCTGTAAAAACACGCTGAGTTCAGTGGGCTTTCTGTTCCTCGACACGTTCCGCTTGATTCATTTTTAATAGAGGATGAGTGAACTACAACCACTACACAGAGCAGAAATAAAATCAACAGTCCCCCCTCCTCCGCCCTCAAACCTACAGCTCACTGCTCAGTGCTATCAGACCTGATTGGATCCAAGTAGCGAGCATGTTGACCACAGGAGATATTGTCTACTCTCGATTCTGCCTGTTTTGCTTTTTGGCCTCTCTGAATCCCTCCTGTAATGTTAGACTGTGTTAAATTATTAAAAAAGCCACATTTTTCATTTTTCCTTCTCTCTCCTCTGAACAATTCAAGAAATACATGCTGTTCAGGTGGTTTCAACCTGCTGGAAAGCCAGTTACACATTCAACCAAACACTGTAAATACAACTTTTATTCATTTTTGTCAGCCCCCTGAAAGGAGGATGATGACATCCTTGCACCTGCTGTTCACAAGCCTGAATGTCTGCACAGAGCCAAGCGCCCTGAGCCCTGCTCTCGCTCCTTTGCCTTACCTGCCCAGGGCAATAACTGACTAAACGAAACCGGTTTTGATTATGCGTAGCAGGCTGGAAGGTGCCCCCGGTTCACTGGGGGGGGGGGAGGATGCCTGCATGACGGTTTGGGGTAATGAGTAAACAGAAGAGGAAAGTTTGGGAAAAGCTGGAACTTAAAATAACAGTTTCTGTCCCAATGATAAAATAAACACATACGCTGAAGACATTAGGAAAGTCCCTGCTTTTATGAACCAGTAAATCCTTACACCTAAAAAAGTAGTGGTTCTCAATAAGGCTTACTGGAGTTTCATTATTGATTAATTTGAGGATTTCAGTTTTCGTAATTGTTAATTTATGAAGAAAATATAAGAAAATTGTGAAAAACCGCTAATTACCAATTCTCAGTGCGTTTTCAGCCGTACCTTGTTTGGTCCAGACCCTCTGACTTTTCAGTTTACTCTGAACCAAAATAACAGGTGTGGTATGTCCGTTGGATCAGGGTCCGGACCAACGAACCAAAATTCTGTTCAAATAAAAGAGGTGGATTCTTGCACATTTACAAACCAATCAATGTCAAGTATAAGTAGACAGTCCATGTAGGTGAAGACGACAGGACGCACGTGTGTCTTACAAAAGTCTTTTTCGTCTGCTCCCTAAATTAGAAACCAAAACTAACTGGATCATATGTGAACAAAGACTTGAACCATGTTTAAGACTTTCAGGTGTGAAAACGTCGCCAGAGCCCAAAGTGACATCTTCAGTTTTCGAATTCTGTCTGACCAACAGACAGAATTCGAAAACTGAAAACCCAGAAGACAGCCAGCATGTTGCCGTGCCGACAGTGGCATGTGGCTCAAAGCACTGCTGTGCAGCGTCACAGAAACACTTGACTGAAGACTTTAAGTCTTCTAGAAGCATGAAAACACAGGTAAGGAGTGACAGTCTGCATTGTGCTAGTATTTTTATAAAAAATTAATGGATGTTTCCCTTTTTCAATGTTGATGGCTGAAGTGTGAGCACTGGTACAGTTGAGTACCGAGTTAAGCTTGTTGTAATGCTCTTTGACTTGTGATTGCCATGTTGGACTTTTGCGAGGGTAGGAGATAAACTTGTGCCTTTGTGCCAAGTCTTCAATCTCTGTTTTTTGGCAGCAGGACCACAGAGAATATCATCCGGCTCCCTCCCCGACTCTCAGCCCTCGGCGTCAGATTTGAGTTGAGCCCGTAGCCTCTGCCCTGTAGGCAGGCTGAGTCTGATAATCCCACAGATTACGGTCATTCGTTAGACCCACAAAGATGTTTTAGAAACGAATGCTGTGTGTGTTGAAGGGGATCAGCAGTGTTTGTGTGTCACTGTGTCGTAAATTGTACACATATAGGAGTTTAGAGACTTTTGAACTGATCTCGATCTGGATGAGTGAGGGTAACATTGTGAAACTGAATATTATAATTCCATTTATACTATTATTTACTCCCTATTTAATGCAAATAAATATATTTAAAGTCTGAATAATACATAAATTAGAATGTACATGGAATGACCATTTGCTTTTCTTTAATGTCCAGATTTCCCATTAAAACAGTATTTGAAATGTATGTTACAGCTAACCAAAGCATATGCGTGCATACCTAATTTAATATTCTATTCTATAATTATTTTGACATTTACGAACACATCCCTATTGTGAACACCGAATACTGGTGTTCTCGTGCACGGAGCTGCACTTGATTGCACCCCGACTCTCTGAGAGGGGTTGTGAGAGCCGACAGTCCTCACTGCTGGGCTGGATGTCTTGGTTCTTGAGCGGCCAAGGAGCTGTGCTCCATCCCTGGAGCTCAGCACTCTGTGACTCCTGCTCTCACACTATTACACAAAGGGTCAACGAGCTGAAGAGGAAATGGCTGCACACACGCTGTAGTGGCTATTAGAGAAAAAGAAAAAAACAAAGGAAACAGGAGTGCATAACATAACTTCTCTGGGGGTGGGTCGCCAGTTTTGTCTGTGCTCTCTTTTTTATCCTCTGCTCCTTCTTTCCCATCTCTGATAAGCCATTAGCCAAGGTGGCTGCTGGAGCGCTGCGCTGAGGTCACCAGCATTCAGGGGCAGTGCTAAGCAGGGGGTGGGCAGAAGTGCTGCATGAATGCCAGCCAGCCGCGCTGACAAGAAACACACAGGCTGTAATTACCACAGAATATCTGCTCTTCTTAGTGACACGGTGAAACACACACACACACTTGTAAAGACACCTATTCCCACACACAGTGCAGCCCGCCTGTAGCACACAGACATTCAGCCCCTGTTCTGCCTCGTTTTACATGGATACTAAATGTCCTGAACAGCCCAAATGTCCACCCGCCCATAAAACAAGCACTTCTGGGAGGCCTCGGAGGATACAGCTCCACAGAGTTTGTGATCTCTTATCTCTATCAGGAGAGGCTAGGAATGAAACCATGGATACAGCTATGAGCTGGGAGCCACCATACATTCCTTCACCACATCTCAGCCTCCATGTACTGTCAGCTTAACGCGGAGCAGCAGGCGAAAGTGTATAATCTGCTTAAATGGCATGTCCACTGCTGAGCAGCACTGCACACTGCAGATAGGCCGTATATGGCTTTTACTTTAGTTAATGTACCATTGGAATATTAGGGACTGAACGTTCACTGGACAGAATTAAAAGCAGTCTTTTGGTACTTTGTAAAGAAAAGAGGACTTAAGGCTTTTGATGAGCTCACTATGAGTCAGATTACAAGCCTCGTCTTAAGCCTCGCCATGCCGCGCTGCTAACACAGGAGAATTTAGCTTTTAAATTGACTGACAGAGGAATACAAAGGATCAAATGTTGATTTTAACCATTTTGTTTGCAAGCAGAAAAGAAAACAGAAATACTCCTTGGCAGAAATGTATAGTAGGGACGCACAATGCTGAGATTGTTACCGTTATGTGATATTTCAATTTTCATTTGATAGAAATGACACTGTCTTTCTATTTTCTTTCAGTATTGACCTTTTTCAACTGATTTTTTTCTAGAAAATATATTGCAAATTACAAAGACAACACACAGAAGAGGAAGCGCTGAATGGAATCAAAAACAAAGTAAATCGCAGAAGGTCAAAACCATACATCATCAATTCAGGTTTAAATCAAGTTAGCATTCGTCTTCATTACAGTACGTCTACGTTCATGCCATATTTTCACTTATCTTATATCCAGGACACAGTGTACAAACTAATTTGTGTTTTGAATAGAAGTTAATAAGTGAAAAAAACGTAACCTTAAGCTTCTATTCCACTGGTCAGAAAACTCCCCAACACCTGCTAACATCTGGCTTTTCTTTGCAATGGAACAGGCGTGTACTCCCAGGTCAAATGGCTCTGCAGTAAAGTGTATAAAAGACAGAATTGTAGAATTGGCCAACTGTCGAATTCAATTGGAGGCAGCATATATTTCTTGCCCCTATTGTTAGGAAAAAGAAATTGCACTCTTACGTCCACACCCCCTCCCCCTGAGCCAAATCCCAGGGGGCCATTGTCCACTGGGTCCATCCATAAAGTTTTTAGTGACCGTGTGTATTAGAGTGCACATGACAGTTTTCTGAAAACAAGTGTCAACCATCACCCTCACGTTGAAATAACGTCAGCTTGCAACCTCAGCAAAGGGCAGCTGTCAAACATGTTGACTAACCCGCGTAGATTAGGGAGCAATGTTCAATAATCTACAATAATCTTACAATCTGATTATGTTACTGGTGGGTTATTTTCTTTGGTTATTGTTAGACTGCAGATGTCCTTTTATCACCCAGTCTTCCCAGTCACAGAGACAGAGCAGATGTATTGATGGCACGAGTTGAGGCTGAGGAACAGAGCAGCAAAACTGAGCCTGAGGAAAGAGTGGATGAATGTGGTTGAGGGAGAACAACACTCAGTTACTACTCCTTCATCCTCCCATGTTGGACTGAGGGCAGACTGTCACTCACTATCTCCTCTTTCAGTTACAAAGGGGGCCGATAGCTGGTTAGCACAGTGCAACTACATCTTTGACATGTGGTCAAACCTGTTTATACTCTTACATTTATGAATGTTTTAAACAAAAATATTTACATATTGCTTCTTTAAAAGGTATACACACATATACTGTATATGTGTGTGTATATATATATATATATATATATACATTTATCAAATAACCATTAAGTTGAGGGCAGCTGCAGATTCAGCTTGACAGTTGAACTTGATAGTTTTTGCACATTGACTGTATATAAAGATAGAAAATGTTCAGCCCTTCGAAGGTGAAGCCAGAGCATCTTGATCACCCCCTGCTGGCTGGCTGCAGTATAGGTTATAAACCCCACTTCCTCCATGTTAGTTGATGGGACATGGAACAATCGCAAAGATGGCGGTTTTCATATCCGCAAAGTTTTGGCCTAATTTCTAGGTAGCGGGAGGAAGTGGAGGCATCTTTATTTACAGTCTATGGGTGTACCCCTTACACATTAGCACATTGTTTTCACATTGTCATGTGACATACTTTAACCTGGGTCGTGAAAACCTGAATATTTAGCGTGCATTGTAAATTGGTAGAGAGCTGAATACAATAGGTACAAAAGAAAAACATGTTGATGTGCTAGATCCGTGTGAGAGCGTATACGTGTGTGGGCATGTGTGTGACTGAATGGGTTTGTGTATGGGAATTCCAACAGTTATGACCCTGTAACCCTTCCTATTGTTTACCAGCTGACCAGAGGCATAATTGGGGCTGATTAGGGTTGCTGCTGCGGTGGGAGCCTTAACACAATGAGGCTGGAGAGCACATGCTACAGCTGCCTCGACCAATAGGCAAAGAGATTGGGGGAGCGAGGGGTTGAAGTGTGTGAGGCATGGGTGAGGGGGGTGCTGCCCTTAGTACATGTTATAAGAGCAGCAAGTGTTCACTGGATTGAAAAGTGGGAACGGGGACAGAGGGAGTAGACAGAAGGAGAAGCCTACATCTGTGCTTTTTCCGACCCCCACCCTCCGAGGCTTTGTGTTGTGAGTAACTCTGTGAGTGTGTTTGTCGGTGGCACCCTTGGGACCTGACCCGCTGCGCTCCTTGGGGAAGCTGACACACAATCACCAAATGTGTGTCACACTGCACAGCCCTCACATGCAAAACACTCATCTGCATATACACTCGGCGATATAAAACAGTCCTGCGAGGGATTTAACGCAGTGCTTTTGTCCATTGTATTCAGAGATGGAGGGAGCGTGCTTTAATTATGCAACCTCTGTCTGCACTGACCTGAAGTAACGTGATCTACGGCACGACGAAAAAAATCCTTTGACTGAACAGGAAGTTATTGATCCTAAATGGAGTTACTTCAAGGGCACATGGACTTGTACCGAGAGAGTTATTACTTGATTCTGAAGCTTTTCATTTTATTATGAATAAATGATAGATGCTAAAAACCCACAGTTAGATACTGGACTATTTTCTGTCTCTGTGCTTTAAAACATTTGACCTGGACACAGCTTTTTACACTGATATTCTCTTCCACTCTATATTTTAAAGTCAAAAGAGTATTTTTACTTATCAGGGCAAATTATTCTCATCATTTAGTGAAGAGGCTCATGCCCAAATTGCCAGAGGCCACTGAACCAGGGCAAAATATTTTTTGCTAGATATTAAAAGAGGATCAAAGTTTTTCTTCAGTATTTTAAATTAATAGAGCAACTCTTTTTTGAAAACATTGCTATCTTTGCTCACTTTGAAGTTATATAAGCATAGCTAAGTCATAGCTGTGTCCTTCATTATACCTGATCTATAATAATAATCATAATATTTATTTATAGAGCGATTTCTAAATCCAGATTCATAAGCCGGAAATTAAAACAAACAAGTAATTTGAATTAAATTTGTCATGAATATATGTACATAAAGAAAATTTGAATCTATAATTTCAGAAATCACTGTCTGTATTTGGAACATATTTTTCGAGAACAATTCATCTTATCGGATCTTATCTGTGATTTGTTAAGGGTGAAGGAGGTGCAAGGTAAAATTTTAAATTATTTGGACACACAATGAATTTAATATTAATAAACTTTAAATAAACAGGCGACCAGCTCTCTGTTGCAGCAGCTTGGCCTCATCAATGTAAGTAACGTTGTTGGTCTGATTCTCCAGTTCAGGGTTCTGCGTACTCAGTCGCGCTTCATGGAACTTTGCATAAACAGGTGAACAGCTCTTTGTGCAGCAGCAGCGCTGGTGCAGCTTCAGGGCTCTGTGGACTGAGTCCTGCAGCAGATCTTTACTTGCCACAGGTCACTTCTACAGTTTCAGAGAGAAAACTGCAATAACTACAGACCAAGCAAACATTCCAAAGGGACTGGTTTTAAACTGGCACTGCACTAGTTCAAATGAAATCAGCAAATTTTGATTCAGCAAAGGCTCTCTGATAAAACTATATCCATCTTAAGACATTCCTGAGTCAACTGACCGGATAGACAGATAAACCTGCAGGTTTTAATTCCGTTTAAATAGTTAAAGTCTAATATATAACAGAAGGAACACAGTTCTAACCACAAACTGTAATGTAATAACTTAAAAAACAAATTATTGCATTAGCGGGAGGAGTCATGTGCTCACAGTAACATGTTAAGTTACATTATAGCACTGTTCATGTGTTTGGAAAATTGACTTTATCTAGAGAGGAAGCATAAACTAATCCACCCTGAGTCTAAACAGGGTGTTTACTCCTTTGCAGCAGCAGCAGCAGTAGTGAATGCCTCAGTCATCCAGACAGACAGGAAACCCATGCACCCAGGGAACTATGGCTCTGTGTGCTTTCTCCCGGTCAGCTCCCTCTGCTGAGTGCAACAGAACCCGATGCAGTGCCAGCTTTGATCAGCCCACTTCAAACACTGACTGGTTCTGCTGCTCCCAGAGCTGCAGCGCTCGGTCCCTCCGGCTCCCCACCTCCACGGGAGCGAAACCCGCTCAGCATCCGTCTGCAACCCATCCGAGCGTAAGGGGATATGGGGAGAGAGGCCGACTTTCACCTCCATCTTTCAACCCTCCCCTCCACCTGCACCTCGCTCACACACACACACACACACTCAACAGATCTCATCATTTATGGATGACTTTATTTATAAACAAGATCCACTTGCGCTCTATTTCTCGCTGCTGCCGCTTTTGTGGAAGTGAAATTGCACTTGGGGTGATGCCTCGTCTCCCTGGCGGCTCCCTGGGGGGTCACAGAGTGGACTGGGGGGATAGATAGCATCATGATAGGGATGTGTTTGGATGGTTATGCGCTGGAGGAAGTGGAGCTGTTGGAGCGGAGGCTGTCCCTTTCCCCTCCAAGTTTTTCTTTCATATGCCTGCGTAGCTACCACATGAATATTCTCACTTCTCATTCACCCCTTTCATATCAGACGGTCGGACAGAGAGGCTGCAGTCAGTGTTATTACAACTTTTAATGAAAATCGTCGAGCTCCAGAACAAGTTTTGAAAAGGAGAGCGAGATTGAAATATGTGCAGGAGCAGAAACGATGTGATCTCTGCTGTTTTACATGTGAAAAGGAATAACATTTGAATACGGTGTGTATGTGAGGGGATGAAAGTCTTCGAGGATTGGGAAGAGCAGAACTCATTGTAGCGTGGCAATCACCACTACTTGGTCAAAAAATTAGAGTGGGTGTTAAACGTTGGCAGTAAACTTCAAACTGTTTTGGCGAGTTCTCAAAGACTGTTGAAATGAAAAAATCAATTCACCTTAATTTTTTGGGGGGGATTATTGGCATCCCTGCCAAGTGGAGGCGCCTGTTAACAAGCTACTGGCTGAGAGAACCAGAATTGTATCCAAACATTTTCCCAACATCATATTTAAAGTTTGCCTTAATGACACTTTATTGATCGAACGAGGCATCTGCAGCCACAAGTGGTTCTTAATTGTCTTTGCTGCCAAGACAGAGCAGTTTTCATGTACAGAAAACAAAGCCTTTCTGTCGAGATGGCATCAGTCAGTTAGGCCAACATGAGCCCTTGACAGTCTTATCGTATTTGCGTCCATGTTTGCAGATAAATGTGTCGATTTGAAAACTATTATTTTACAGAACAACGCAGAAAAGGTGCGCACTTACATATTAGGTAAACGTATATTTATGTTTTGAGTTCTGTATAATAAGTTGTATTTGTTTTCCCCTTTTATTTTTACAATATCTTTTGCTTAAACTGTAAAATATCATGCCTCAGTTACATTTCTTTGTCGTATAACAACTCAAGATTCATTGCCAATTATTTAAAAATATATATATTGGACGATATAAAACAATTTTGTTTGCTCTCTAATATCAGTATCGACGATCAGTATTGGTCAGACTAATCTTTTTCAATAATCTACAGCTCAGCATTTCTCTTACTCTTGGTAAGCCTGATTCAGACAGTTCTGATTATCATATCATTTGGTTGGACACTGGTCACGCCTGCTAACCAAAGTCACATGGTGCAAGAACAGGTATTAGAGTCCAGGTTGAATTCAACGTGTTCATAATCTGCCAGGAATGAGCACATGCTTGTATTTAATTGTCCAGTGCAGTGCTATGAGACATGATACTACATTGCACTGTTGGCTGGCGCTGCAATCATTTGCCTGAGCTCTTTGCTTTGGCACCGTGGTCTCATTGAAATGAATGAGGGGGTTTTGGTTTATCATGCTGTCTGAACATGGCTGCAGGCTGTCAGAATAGTTTGGCAGCTAAAGATTGCACCTAATTACTTCACGTTTTGTTATATGGTTATGTAAGTACATAGTATCAATACATAGTTGGGCAGACTGTGCCTATTCTTTAGTTTGGTTGGAAAAACCTAATCCTGACTGTGTAATTTGATTTGATATTCCCCTTTTATCTGGATGTCTAAAGCAGAGGCCCCTCCGCACACAGGGCAGCACAGATGGGCTCCTGAAGGCCTTTGTCCAATCCGATCAGCTTTTCAGGACGGAAACTGGATATTCCACCTACCCTCCTTAGAAAAAATGCGCTCGTTCCCCCGCGTGAGCTCCTTCTGTTTTTACATGTTCCTGTTGAGCAACCAGACGAAAACAAACAAAGCAGCAAAAGACTTGCAGCCTGTGTTGAGAATATCGGAACCAGCTGGGGTCCGACACTGATTGGTTCGGGAGGTGAAAGAGGTTGTGCAAAGAACAAATAATCCCTAAGTCAGCATCTGGTATTCTTTAACTAGCTCTCGTCTTTTTTAAACTGTGTTATTTGGTGGATCTTGTGCAAACAGTCTGCTGCTGGTGCTGCTGCTGCTGCTTTGAGCAGACTCCACGGCTCTGGTGTGAGAGACGCAGAGCTTGAAGAAACACAGAAACAGATAAAAACAGGTTCGGCATGTTCTCCCCTGTGCGCAGATGTTCACAACTACCTGACTTCCTCACACAAACAAACGCTGGGTAGTGTTGGTATTATAACATCTAAACATCTCCAAGCAGTTGACATCTGGTGCCACCACCAAAGCCACGCCGAGTCTGAAGTAATTCATCAAACTGTGTGAAGAAGAATATCTAAATTGAGACTTCATGATTGGTGTTTTGGTTTTTTTTAAGTGCGAAAGGGAATATATAATTCTGCAGAGGAAGTGCCTGGCAAAAAAAGCACAGTGATCTTTAAAAGGTAAAGCACAGCAAAAACCGGAGCCATAGACATACTGTATATAGGGATCAAACAACAGGAGATGAAATACATAGATATTTCTCTAGTGGAATGGGAGCGTGAGTGTGTGTCTATATGTGCGATTATAATATAGGGACCGCAACTGAGAGTGGACTCGCCGCTCCATCTCCATCTCTATCCCCCTGGGGCGTGCAGGAGACAGACGGCAATGCAGCTCTGTCCCCCTTGTATCTGCTTTCAGCGCCACGTCCAGCCCCGCGTTTCAACCTGCGAATGGACGACAGACACAGGCATTAACTCCTCGCTTGGCAGCAGGGCTCAGAGCAGATATGCGGAAGGTGCTCGACGCCCTTCAAAGGCTGCGCTTCCTCCGGAGGGAAAGAGCAGGGGGGCTTTGATCAATATCCCTTGTGTGAAGGCTGCAGACATGGAAGGTTAATGGCCATTTAACCCAGTGTCACCTCCACTGTCCCCATCTTTGCGCTAATGCCTTTGAAAACTTGACACAGCCATCTCTATAACAGATGAACGGCCTTATCACACACAGAATGTTTGTGTGTATACACTTGTGATGTCTATATGTCACACTGTGCAACCTAAGATACAGCATAAGCCCGTCTTGACTGCACGCCAGCTATGGCTGCTTCATTACAGGCTTTTTTATGGTTTGTTTCATTGGATCGAGCTGATTTTTCACTCAGATTCATTCCCCCAAGCTCCCTTTATATAAGGCTGTATATCAAAGCTGTAAATGGTCTGTTTATGTGACTTCTGGTACTGCACACTGCATTAAATCTCGCCAACATGTGATGGAGTAATTGCAATATCGCCCTCAAGGTTCAATATCTCAGACCTATCATTGGAAGAGCAGTGAATTTTTTGGGAAACATGTATGTGACAGATTCCATGACCCTGGGGCACAGTACTACAGGAGTACGGGGCACAGGGGCCATTGCTGTCGACCATACTGTCCTCTGGAAGCAAAGCGACAGCTGCGTCCATATCCTCAGAATAATGTTCCTGAAAGGTGTTGGACACCATAGTTTTGTCATGGACAGGATTTCGAGGGGTGAGGAGAGTAACAGGTTTGGGAGCCTCAGGATTGCAATGCTGCTCTTTGCAGACCACGTGACTCTGTTAGCTACGTCCGACCACGACCTGTTATGGTTGAAGAATCTATCTACATTCCGATCCTCACCTACAGTCTGGGTAGAGACTGTAAGAATGAAACTTTGGACACAAGAGTGTAGGACAGTGTGTACTAGACCTAATAGAGGTGTCTGATTTTTACCTCCCCACAAAGGTTGCAGGTAGCTCCTAAAATGTAAAGTAGTGAATAGGTGGTCCAAAAATGTACTCTTGAAATAAGTTCAACATTGAACAGCCAACAGTGGCCGAGATCTCCTGACTTTGAATCCCTGCTGTGTACAGAGTTGGCTCCTACATTGAGTTGTGCAATCCATCACGGTGAAAATAAAGTCTGCATGAATGTTTGTCACATTATTGAAATGAGGCATTGCAAATCAATATGCACTTACACTGCATTATCAAGCGGCAACAATGTAATGCTGGGCAAAACAAATGCACACTTTATCATCACCGTGATGGATTACACAACTCAAACGACTTTCACGAGTCTACTAATTGATTTTCATGTCACACAGAAGTGAATGGAAACCAGTGGGTGCTAACGGTATGGACATTTTAATTGTTATTATCCAAAATGGAGGAGGTTGCATTTGAATGTGTAGGTTTAATAAGCAGCTGATTTGAATGAGTTTTACATTTTTAAGTCCCTACCTGCAGTATATGTGTAATTTGTTTTTCACCGTCCGCCTGAACAGTGAGTTTTTTTTCCTGCTATGGGAACAAGGTCATTGGGTCCATATGTGGTGGACTGTACTGGATTCTGGATGTGGGACTGTTTTGTGCAGCCTTACAGTCCCATAATAATACATGTGCTGTCTTGTACACCAGAGTGATGCACCGGGTCAAAGTAACTCCACCTCCTCTCCAACCGTGCCTTGGCAGCGTTCTTTGTTTATCTCCGTTTGAGTCGAACCCTGACTGAGGAGGAGCGATAAAAGTTCACAACACAGACCGGACCTTCAACAATGGCGAGTCTGCTGAACCCTCTTAGACGATGGAGTGCCAACCCTCATCTTCCCTCCTTTTAGACGCCTCTAATCGCCATGTGCACCGGAGTCATTAGCGTCCGCGATCCCCCTTTTGCTCTCCTGCTCGCTTCCTCCTTCCTTCCTTTCAGGGGCTCACAATGGAGTCATTTGCATCCCTCCAGGTTGCTACGATACTCGGCCCCCCTAACTTGAAATGTTTTGCCTTTGCTTTGAAGGTTGATTTCAGGAGGAAAACAGGGGAAGAAAAGAGACACATACGTGTGTGTGGTGCTGAATTTGTTGTGTTACTAAAGTTGCAGCTACTCAATCGTTATTTATTTGGTGATATTTAAAAAGGTCGTTTTTACCCTAAACCCTGCCTTTGTCTGTGTGCATGGACGTTTTTGTCTATATGGCCCTAATGAGGCTGTTAGTTGATATTGCCATATGTGCATGAACACATCAGAGAGTCCCGAGGCAAAGACTATTCTTTTCCCCTCACTCATTATGGTTTGCTTTTTAGCTGCGTCTGCAACGGGCGGCCAACAAACAGAGGGCGAAATTGACAAATTCCTGAAGTGATGGTGCAGATTAATGCGCTGAACACTGGGAGGCTTCGTTAGATGCTGATGCACACTCAATTGCACAGGCTTCCTGAAGATTCTTCCCCATCAGACTGCACCGTTTGTGTTTTATTGTGAAGTTAATTTCACTGTGTGTTCTCAGACAGTGGAAACACAGATGAGGGTTCGAATGAGCAGATAGAGAGCCGTCAGTTCATGTTTCAGATGGATCATCCCCACAGGGGAGGGGGGGGGGGTCGATGTGGTAGGGGACAGGAGGCATAAATTAAGTCGTACCACAAACCCTCAAGCCTTATTACTGTGCATTAGCGTTTCACTAAGTTTCTGTGTGCCTCAACCTCCTCTGGGATGTGTCTGGCCTTTGAGGATGCTTGACTGACGGCTGGCGAGGGGCCGCTCCCCTCCCACCTCAGTCACCTCTGCTTGGCGGCGGCTCCTGTATGGCGCTGCAGCATGGCTTAGGGCTAATTAGCCCCGGGGAAATAAAGACAGAAATCCACTTTTCACAATGAGAGATTGCCGGTGCTAAATCAGGCTAATGCTAATACTCTACTTGTGAGGGGTGTTTTATGCCCGTCCTTGGCACGAAGTGGCGGGGCCCAACAGCTTGCCAGGCGTGATGGTTTTTAGTGGTTCCTGCCAGGTTGGGCTCCTCTCCCTCCTGCCCCATCCATCTCGCCCTGCCTCTGTCTGAAATTCAATTGACCTTTTGTTCCACCTCACAGTGAATGGGCGCAGGCCAGCTCGACCAATAGCCAAGCCAGAGCTCTCATACCTCTTTATTTGATCTGTCCTGCCGAGCCCAGTGCTTTCATTACCTACCCAAACACCCACTGCTCACCCTCTCTCCTCCTCCTCTCCTCCACAGCTACATCAGCTTTTTATCTTTTTCACCCCCTTTCTTGTCCTGCTCTTCCTCCTCCTCATGTTTTTGATTGTTATGGTGATTGGCTTTTGTTTGTTCCTGCTCAGCTTGTTTTTAAACACAGCCCGTTTTCTCCTCTCCTTTCCCGCAGAGGACTTTTTTCTGACTTTGCAAAAGTGCTGAGGTAGCCTCCCTGTCGCTCAGGGCAGAGCAGCTCTGTATTGCTGTGCTGTGACGAGGCGCGTCGTGCACATGACCTGCCAATCATCTTGATCTTTGGGGTTGACAAATTAATCCAGACGGCCTCGTTCCAGCCATTAATTACTTCTTCAATCAAACAAGCACCATTGTTTCAAATTTCCTTCATCTGACGTCTTTCACCCTCTTCATCTGGATTCGGTGTTCATTCGGCGCTCGCTCCTCTCATCCTCGCATGCTTCTGCACCTTGCCCTCGCTCCAGCGTCAAAGTCATTAAATCCCTTCTGTCCCCTCTCCGCCCCCACGTGCTCCGTCTCTTTTCTTCTCCTGCTCTCACCTCAGTACGGGCCTGCTGCACTGTGATACATACTAAAGACCAACTTCAGCACTCACAGCATCTCATGTGTGACCGCTACCAATCAGAGCCCGCTGTCGTACAGTGAGTGCTTTGCGGACGGTTGGACTCGGCATCTGTGTGATTGGGCCTTTTTTGGAAGTATTAGTGTATCAGTGTGTGTGTGTGTGTGTGTGTGGAGGTGTGTGTGTTAGCCCTTCTTCACACCACTGGAGCAATCCTGTATTTATAAAAGGAAGATGGGATTATAAATTCCAGTAAATGTTGCTTATGGTGTAGAATAATGAAAATGATTCTCATTACGTTACATTAAACATATAATTGGAGTATATACTGTATATTTATAAAAGTAGAGAATCAAAAATTATCAGAGTTTTGGTAAAACTGCCTTTAGGCTTTTGCAAAGTTTAAAAGAACCATTTTTGTTTGTTTTGATTCTCATGCAATAAGAGCGCAAACATTGGATAAGCGGGTCCCTGTATTGTTTGTATGTGGTGCTCTATGTTCAGATGCACGTGGATGTACATGCAGCAATTTTGTGGTGGTGGTTACAGTCAAAATTGCAGGTCATGTGACGCACAGGGGGGTGGCTAGTTAATGTTTTCCTGTAACTAATCTTTATGGTAGGATCTGCTATTAAAACAATAAAACAAAATTGCATGATTACAATTCTCATTACCACAGTTTAAGGTCCTATTTCAATTCATTAAAAAGTTGAGAGTGCAGCGTCGGTGCAAACGCTCAATGCCCCAAAATGCAGACGAGTGTGAAACCTTTTAAGGCGCATTTGGTGAACAAGTTTCATTACCACACACAATCCAAGATAATACACACCTTGAGCAAGGGCACGATAGATTGCCTTTTCCAGAGGGTGCGTATTGGCACCGGCATCAGCACCACAATAACGGGAGAAAAGAAAAAGACTGCAAGCCAACTTACAAACAATGCCTGTTTGAAAACATTGCTAAACTGAAAGGACACTCGGAGTGCAAACCTCGGCCGAGGCCCAGCAGTCTTCTTGTGAAACCACATTTAAATTCACTAGGACTGGATTTGTATTTGGCTCTGCACCAAAAATTGTATACAATCAAAAATATCAGTCCCCTAAACACGTTGTTAATCCTTTATGGCAAAGAGCATTTTTGTGGGGAACGAAATATATAAAAATTACTGTTTCACACACAAAAAACATCAAACTTTAATAATAAGCCAGGGATGCTGCGACAAGAAGCCTGTTGCATTGTTCTGATTGGAGAGGGAGCAGGTCACCACCGACAGCCAGCTGAGTAATGGGGGGGCTTCGGGCCACATGCAGCTATTGTGATCGTCTCATTCTGACATTAACAAAGAGAACGTAGTGGCTGCTAAAACAGGCTGTAGCACCATTGTGCAGACTCCATTTACCCTGCCAGACAAAGGCACACAGAGCTTTAACAGGCCGACTGCCTGTCGTGTGTCAGGTCAGGTACGAAGCACGGCGACAGCTTGAACAAATATCACCTATTATTATCAGAATCTGTTTGTGCGACCGCAAGGGATTGACATCTGCAAAATATGATTCACGGATCCATTTCTAGCAACTGCGAGCGACCTGTCGCCAAACCCGTGAGTTTTTTAATGTATGCGTTCGGGGGCTGTTGCTATCGAAAAAGAGTTCAGGTCAGCAACGGTTACCAGGCGAGGCAGGACGCCCACAGCCACATTTCCCGGAGAGCCCCGATATTTTTACAAGCCTCCTAATGAGAGCTGCAAGAGAGCAGGAGTCGTGTATCCGAGCGGGCTTGTGAAAGTACAGAGGCGCCACTCTGCCTTCAAATTTGATCAAGGCATAGAAATGAAAAGTGTGTGTGTGAACGGAAAGTGTGCGAGTGCCTGTGAATCTCATCTCATCAGGAAGAAAAAGAAGTATTTAAAGCAAGAGCCATTTGCAAGAGAGACAGGAAGAGGGATGAGTCGAGAGAATTAAGGGGCTCAACCTTTAGTTTGGCCTTTGTGCTGACATTCTCTGTCGTTCTAAGATGATTATGGATCGTGTGCTTAAGTCCTCTGGTCCTCCACCCACTATCATTCACTTTTGAGTGTGCGTGCAACACCTGGACATCCCTGGAACATCACGAGACAAAGAATCTTCAACAAGTGCGCACAACTGTTGACATTAACCCTCATTTGCATGTGCAGTGTGAACGAGTGGGAACAGGCACGTTCGAGCCACTGCATGTCCAAGTGTGCGTCACAGCTCGTGCTTTAATCGGGGTTTATCCATGTATGGATGGCGTTTTGATCCCCTTCCAGTTTGTTTTCCTATCGAAAGAAAAAAAAACACCATATGGTTGAGCTCCTGGGATTAAAAACGAGCCACGATGACTTATGTCGTATGCTTTTGTGTGTCCGCAGGTTCCTCTTATTACGACAACGTGAGGCCACTGGCGTATCCTGACTCAGATGCGGTACTCATCTGTTTCGACATCAGCCGCCCAGAGACTTTGGACAGTGTCATAAAAAAGGTCAGTGTTTTGTGTTTCTTTTCCCCCGCTCCTCCACACTTTGGATCTGCATTTAATATCTCCTGCGACACCGGAGTACCAACCGGAAAAAAAAAAAACAGTTTCCCCCCCGATCAGCATCTTGTATCGCTGTGGCAGCAGATTGCATTTTCATGGCTCGACAATTGAGCAAATCAGCACAGAGTTCAGAGCCTCCCCGTTCCTTTATCTCATCAAAATGTCCATGGGTACTTGACCCGCGTCCCTCAAAGGAATGGAAGGTCAGACTGAAGAATGAGACGAGAGGCTTTGCTGCCGGGTGGGTTCGAGAGGAATATCAGATACGCAAATTAGCCACAGCAGTCATATCAAAGAGCCGATGCAAAGCCGGTTCAAGAGTTCTAGAAATCCCGGCTCTTGTAGACATTTCAAATTCAAAATCGGAGTATTATGCAGAGCAGTTGGCCAGATGGTGAAAGTTAACATTGGGAAGGAGGCCTATGGTTCAGATGCTGAGATTTCTGGAGTTGAGATTGAGTGGCGGTTAAGTGTAGGCGGGGGCGAGGTTGGGGTCATGTTTTTACAGCCAGTGGCAGACTTTGTGCCACACACTGTGAAAAACCTAATGCGCATGCTGAGACACCCGGCTTAATTGGTGGTGTGTGCGCGTGTTTCATGTAGAATAGGCCAGTGCCATTTAGTGGTCTGTCATCTTGAATCCATGTGTTTGCGCTCGCCTTTGAACTGCACTCTTTGTGGCCCTAGGACCGTTCCCACGTCTGGCCTGTTGACGTGTTTAGTGGTCTGAGGAGAGCTGCTAAAATGCCCCTGCAGACTTTGTAGATCTAACCCGAGACACCTTTTTTTTTTTAACCCACAAATATCTCTCAAGCCTCAGTGCACTTTGTCAACAGGGGGAAGCAGAGCTGCTGTCAAGCTTTTGGTTTTCCCATGAATCCCTTGGCAGGGGGTTGCCGTGACCCCTGACCTGTAGCTGTCGCCCTGGTAATCTCTGAAACCCAGGGGCACATGGAAAACCTGTTGCACAATCACCATCCCAAATTAGACTCTTGACCTCTGGAAACAAGCAGGTTACCGGAGGGTCTCTGGATGACAGCTGGGGGAGGAGTGAGGGTTAAACTATCAAAGCTTTTGATTGGATGTTATTGGCAGAATAGGGATGGTCCTGAAAGTTCCAACACTGTTTTCTTCGTGAAAGATGAATGGATACCCCCTGGCACTCTGCACACGGCATGTGGAGTATTCCAGGACTGGCAGCGGCTGCTGTGTATTTGTGTCGCGGGCAGAAGAGACCACTTTGTTGGTTCAGCTGAGTTTCAGGAGAGACATTTAATCTCAGGGCGATTTTAGAAGGAAGACGACTGCTCAACCTTTTCTGTAGAGATCCTGAAATAGATTTGTTTGTCTGGAGGAAAATATAACGCACTTAAGGTCGTGCAGAAACCTAGACCAAGGCTGCATGAATCATCTTTTCACATCACTCATTTAAACAGTGAAACGGTGAATTGTGCATTATCAAAAACAATTATGTGCCTTTAATAAATTATTTGGAGCCAAAATTAGTAGTTAATGGTCATTTGACAGAAAATGGATCGACAACTACTTTGATTTTCAATCTATTCAACATTTCCGACAGTTGTGTTCAGACAAAAAAAGGAAGTTCACAGTGCACTTTAGGAAATAATGTGCATGTTTAACTACTTTCTGACATATTGACCAAACAATGATTTTGATAGTAAGAATGAATTAAAATAGATTGTATTTATGACTCTACTTTACCGTACATAGTTACCAATTACCATATTATTAGTCTCAACATTTTCTTTTAGATTAATGATTTTGTCCAATCAACTGTCAAAAAAACCAAACGTTTTCAATTGACAAATGAATAAAACAAATGTTACACATATTCTTGTGTCAGTCAGTAGAGTGCATATCTCCGCCAAGGCCCCACAGTCCCCTTAAACTCAGTCAAGCTGCACCACATTTCACACACTCATGGATATCAGTTCCCTAAATGTGCCTGACTTATTTCATCAAGATCAGATCCATGAATTCTGGAAAGTTGGTGCATGTCAATAAATGTCAATAAAGAATGTGATGAACATTTTTATGGGTTATTTTTTTGGCCTATGTCCCCTCGTTTGACCAAGTTCCCGTAGAAATTTGTTCTGTAGTAATCATAATAACAGCTAACTCATCTATGATGTTGATATAAATATACTTAAAATGTTAAAAGAATGTATTCATTCATAAAACATTTGACCTGTTAGCAGAACTAATGTCTTTTATCAAGAGAGCAATAATCTGCGACCAGTTCCATATTCGGCCAAATCCCTGATGTATTTCTGTGTCTATCTTGCCAACTCGTTCCTCCACAGTGGCAAGGCGAGACCCAAGAGTTTTGTCCCAATGCCAAGGTGGTGTTGGTGGGCTGCAAACTGGACATGAGGACAGACGTCAACACCCTGAGGGAACTCTCCAAGCAGCGGCTCATCCCTGTCACCCACGAACAGGTGAGCACAGGCAACATGATGGATAAAGGAGGAGGAGAGAAAAGGGGGAGAGACTGGTATAAATGATGAGAGAAGGAGTTTGGAGGTGCCCTATAGGAAGAAAGACCGATTTGAAAACAACAAGACATGCAGAAAAGACATTAGAAAGCAAGCCAGCGATATAATCAGTGGTTTTTACCCCCATCTAGGATCAGCAGTGGCATTTCACTCTTGTGAAATCCCGTAGGAGGGAAGTAAGAGAGGAGGCTCATGCTACACAATCAACGGCTGCAGAATAAGAGCTGCGTGAAACCCCTCAGGGACATGTTGCTGGGGTTGGCATTTTGACTGAAATTTGCT
The DNA here is from genome assembly GCA_026259375.1 of Verasper variegatus. Lineage (NCBI taxonomy): Eukaryota > Metazoa > Chordata > Actinopteri > Pleuronectiformes > Pleuronectidae > Verasper > Verasper variegatus. Next base: position 7,516,108 of record CM048054.1, read on the forward strand.
GACATGGGCTATAAGGTTGCTCATGGCGAGGGGCCACGGAGGAGGCGGTTAGTGGAGTTTAGGGACACATTTCTTTCCCCCCTGAAATGAAATATTCATGCAGATTTAGGGGTTTCTCAAAATGCAGGGATGAATAGAAAAAACGGACATTGATGAACGAGCGAGCCCTTTTATCGCACGCCGCCATGACCTCTAAGCCAAGAGGGGACGGGGAAGAGGGAGGGGATGATAAACTGTTCTGTAAATGTGTGAATTTTTAATCAGCTTTCACCGTGGTCATTTCGTGCTCTCCCGTGTCGGACATACAAAAAGTGGAGGGGCTTTTTTTCAGTGCCGCACAAAAGCCCTCAGAACAAACAAGCCTTTCCCCCCCCCCGCTGCAGTCTGAGAGCGCGCTGGAGGCTAATAACATGCAGCCTCGGAAAAATCTGCAACTGAAAAACAGAGAGTTCATGTAAATAAGATACATAAACAAAACATGGAGCAGGCAAAACACTTTCCAGAGGGCCCATTAGTTGCCGAGGCCTGCATTGCACTATTGTTTTTTGCTCTTCCTCAGTCACTCTTTTTGTCTGGGGAAGTTAATGTTTGTGCCGCAAACTGTGTCCGGAAAATGTGTGTCGGCACAGCAGACGCCAAAGTTTTACACAATGAACCCTCTGGTGCTCTAATCCAACAGGGCTGTGTTGTTATCCTGTTGTTGATCTTAAATTGAATTTCCGACACAGCTGAGGAGTCGGCAGTGAAAAAAGTGACCACTGGGTGAACTCCAGACGTTTCCGCGCTAATCTGCCCGGAGATCCGATCGAGCTTCGAGATCATGCCAATCTCCACCTTGGCCGTCTTTCCACCGAATGAGGACGTCAGTGCGTCTCGTACATGTATGTGGCGCGTCGCGTGGCTGCGACGAAAGTCAAAGCCCGTCCACTGCGGATGAAAAGATCCCTCTGTGGCGGAGAGATGTTTTAAGGTCGTGGGAAACATGATCATCTGTCAGGAAACTTTTCAGCGGTTGATTTTTACCTTTATGAGTGCGATCATGAAACAGGAGATTAAACAAAAGGCCGCGCTGTGCTTTAGTGAAGAGGGAGGCCGAGGGATTTGAAAATTAAATTTGTTTCTGATTTGATTTCAAGCAAACAATTTACAGTCTCAATTAACTGGGCATATTGTAACATTACTCAGGGGACCGCTTAATGCTGGAGGAGTTCCGTTAAGGGTTTAGCCTCTTCTCTCTAAATAGCTGCACAGACCATGTCAACACTGGCTCTCTGGGCTCTGTGCTGCTCCGCTCCCACTCTGTTACCACAGACCAAGGAGGTAGAACAACTGCATTATTCATGCCTCGGATGGAGGGGCTTCATTTGTCTCCAGACATGTTTAGATCATTGACATTCAGTCTACGGCCCCGATCCGCATCTTTGTCTCTGGACCGCTGCCTCTTTCTGGGACATTTAGTCTTTTACTGTGGAGATATATTGCCTGCTTGTGCCAAGGTAGTGTGAGAGACGGGGGGTGCATGCTGGAAGATTTCAGTCTCTTTGTGAAGAGCTCAAACAGCAGTGGTGTCGAAAAAACGTCCACTAAAAAGTCTGAGGACACAAAAGAATTTGTTTAGGGCCCAATGAAGTGCAGTGTCGAATTTGGACACGTGATACCTTCAGTGTTAATTGACTTTGAATTAACTTTGCGCTCTGTAGCTGCTACCGCTGGGACTCATCAACAAAAGTGACGTTGTTGATCATGACAACAGCACGTTCACGACAACTGATACTCCAGTTTGGGGTTCAGCATACTGAGTGGCGCCTTTTCTGAACCTTGAATAAACAGGTGTGCAGCACTTTGTGCAGCAGCGGCGGCGGCGCAGCTTCAGGGTTCTGTGGACTGAGTCCTGCAGTCGGTCTTTACAGCTCATATACTGCAGGTCACTTTTAGTTTCAGAGAGAAAAGCTGCAATCAGCTGAATCAGCTTCACCACAGGCCAAAGAAACAGCTTATTCCAATCAGACAGGTTTAGAACTTGCACTGCACTAGAAAAGCAACTGAAGACCACTGAAAGGAGAAAACGTGGAAGAAATGGCTAAAAGAAAAAAGCAGAAACAGTTATGCTGATGTTTTGCTCATTAAAGGTTTGATGCGCTCGTGTCTTTCCCTTTTTATCTTCACCACGCTGCACTTTGTAACTCGCTTGCTTACGAATAATCTCACTCTCTCCTTCTTTGTGTCGTAGGGAAGCACGATAGGTCGACAGATGGGGGCGGTGGCCTACGTGGAGTGCACCTCCAAGGTTTCGGAGAACAGCGTCCGAGACGTGTTCCACATCACCACGCTGGCGTCGGTGCAGCGGACGCAAAAGCCGCAGCTCAAACGCAGCAGTTCCCGCAGGGGCTTGAAGCGAGTGTCACAACTGCCCCTGCCGCCGCTGCCGGGTCGGACTGAGCAGATTGACCAGGCCCCGACCATCAGGAAGGACCGAGCCAAGAGCTGTGTGCTCATGTAGAGACCCATTCTTCTAAATATATATATGTATATACCTAAACACAGAAATATATAACAGAGGAAGTCTATTTATTGTTTTTTTTGTTGTTGTTTTTTCCTCATGTTTTCATTTTTTTGCACTGCACAGTGGTGGGGATAAAAGAAACACTGCGCTGTGAAAACAAAATGCTTTTCGATTTATTTTGTTTTGCCTGTGTGCATATTTTCTAAGCTGTTTACATATTTGTGTTGTTTTGAGATGATGGCAAATTGGACTAACTCTCCGGACACGAGGAAGCTGTGACAGCGGAAGTGTCGTCTCGTCCTGGGTATTAAAGAGGAATTCATTTCCTGAAACGGCTTAAATGAAAGCGGGAGCGCTCTGCGGCGGAGCGGGCGGTGAGGAGAGTGACGCGTGCGTGAGAGGAGCCACGGTGAAGACGGACGTCTGTGGATGAAACTTTCAAAGACAATGTCGCTGAGCGCAGATGACGACTAAATGTCCAGCTTCGGTCTGTAGTTGCCTCCTGTCGCCATATCTGAGAGAGAAACTTGTATGTACAGTCTTGCTGAAAAGGGATTAGGTGAAACGATGAGTCAAACCAAACATTAGGAGCTGGAAATGAGATTTTGTGACACTGATGGAAGTTCTGTGAAGGTGTGTGTGTGCGTTACAACCACAAGTGCATTTTAAGAATAAAGAAAAATGCCACAGCACAGCCAACCTGATGTTATTTTGCTCATTTTAACACCATTTTTCTCAACGACTCCAACTTGTGTCAGTTTCACTGAAGTTCATGCTGTTGTCACTATTTTAAAGTTGTTTCTTTGTGGAAAATAAAGTGAGAAAATGTTAGGGCTATTTTGTTGTGCTTTCACTGAACTCTGAAATAAAGCAGCAGCTTGACCCTACAGGGAGACAACGGGTTAGTTTCCTTCATATGTATTTTGGTTGGTTGGTTGGTTTTTCAGCAGGATTATGAAAAAACTCCAGAACGTTTTTTCTTGAAAATTGGTGGAAGGTTAAGAAATGGGCCAACAAGGAAACCACCAAATTTTTAAGTCGATCCCGACAAAGGATAATTTTCACATTCACAACATTGCGAGATAGGACATTTTCACTGATTTACCAGGAAATCATTTATGGATCTTAATGAAACACTTACTGACATTTTGAAATTGGGTGCAGATAAAAATCCAAATCTGGATCTAGTGAATTTAAACGTGGTTTCGTAAGGGGACTGTTGGACCTTAGCAGAGGTATGTGCTCTACTGAGTCCCATTCTAAATGTTTGTAACTGCTACAAGGTCGTTAACTTTTCACCCTTGTCTATTTGTTGGTTGGTTGGTCAAGATTATATAAAAACTACTGAACAGATTTCCACAAAAAGGACACATTACATTTTGGTCCAGATCTAAACAACGAGGCGGATCCAGAAATATTATTTCTCTTTCTTTAACATTGCGAGAGAGGACATTGTTTGACATTAAAAAATTTCTTAATGAATTTGATGAGAAAAATAAATCAGGCATGTTTCGTGGACTGATTGTCATGAGTGTGTGAATTTTGGTGTGGATCCAAATCAAAATCTGGATCTAGTGAATTTAAATGTGGTTTTATAAGGAGACTCTCTGGCCTTGGTGGAAGCATGCACTCTACTGGGTGTCATTAAACCATGTGATTATCGCACTTCAACCAACTGTTTCATTTTAATCAGATGAAGCAAATAAATCATTTACACAATCGTTATTCTCCTTTATCAGCCTGTAAATAATAAGGCTCTACTTCCTGTGTTAATGCCATCTCTGTGCTCTCCTGCAGCCTGAGCAATGAGTCAGTCTGTCAAGGTAATGTGCACATACCTTGCAGACCTCTGTGCCGGCAAAAACTAAATTGAACTGCAATGCAGCAGCACCCGAGCACTGATTCTTTTTTTTTAAAGTGACCAACTCCAAACTATTTCAGGGACTTCAACTCTATTCAGTGCGACAGATGACGTGACACGCAAGCTCTTAAATTGACAGGGAGCAATTTTGGTGTCCAGCTGGTCCATAGACTTTTTTTCTTCTTCTGGACCCCAGGAACACAGTTTCTCTTATGCAGCAGGACTTTCTGTCTGGAGTGGTTTTGCATTTGGCAAGCTGCTGCTTCCTGACAGGATTTAGGTGGAGGTGAGCGTGGACAGGCCCGTCCACTGTAAGTCGAAATCACTCTGGCAGCAACAAAAAGCTTTACCTCTACAACTGTCAGTGTTGTCTGACAACTTAACTGGTGTTAAATCCCTGCTAGACAGCCAGGATAGATGTGGAGAAAAACAGGCGAACAGAAGAAACTGAAGTGGAAGCGACAGAGGGTGTGTGAGGAGAAGAACTGAAGGAATAATCAACCAGAAATATGTATTTCAAATATCAAAACCTCCTGCAGCTTGTTTCCTCACGGAGGATGGGAGATTGATTCACAGCTGTTACAATAGTTTCACCATGTCGTCAGGGCAAAGAATGCATCAAATTGTCCAAAGGAAAAAAAAAATCAATGGAAAGAAATCAGCGGCAAGATAGAAAAGAAAAAACATTTCAGCAACACAAACCTTTTTGGGGCTTTCTCAAGTATTTGTCCATTTCTTCAGAGATACTTGTTTTCATCATCGCGCTTCAAGAAACAATCGGATTCGACGACCTGGGAAGGAAACATCAATCTGCTGAACTGCTCAGCGCATGCCGTGAGTGGCCAGGGTTCATGGGTAGGTTGGCTTCAAAGGGTAACAAGGCAAAAAGGTCAGGAATCTGTGATGCAGACGATTTTGGGCTTAGATTTTTTTTGACATTTTCACCAACCAGCGGAATGTTAGGCATTTACAGAGGTCTGCATTCTACTGTTAATCTATTGTAACTGCTGTGAATCCCCAGTGTCATACTAAAGAGTTAAAAACTGAGTTATATATTACCACCTTAAATATATTTAAACTGGTAAAAAGTACTGGATTGGTTCCAATCTAAGGCATGAGGTAAAATAAGGATAATTGCAAAGAGCAACCCATCTGTAAATCAAGTTAATAACACTGAAGCTTCCAAAAATGATATTACACATGGGCTACCAAACACACATAGGCTACACAATAGTATTCAAGTAGTGTAAATGTCATGCCTGCACACTCTAAACTGCAAACACAAAGACATCCCTTAATTATCAGGGACATAAAGTTCAGTGTGTGTGCAAGTGAGGATCCAGGTAAGCACCTGCAGATGTATATAAACAAGGCAATACAGCTTTAAGAGGCTGTGCAATCAGCTTCTGGTGGATGATCACTTTTTGGCACAACACCAGTTGTTAAACCCACAAGGAAGTGAGTGTTTGATATTTGAAAGAGAGAGTTTTAGTGGTGTGTCCCAAAGAGTAGAAAGAGAAGCTGTAATTTTTCTAGGATGGACACATTAGTCACAGAGGAGCGGTAGAGAGGTGTTGCCCAGGGCAGGAAATGAGCAGTGGAAATGAGGGCAGCACCCGCGTCGGGGGCACCAGGCTCCTACAGTTCAGACTGATGCTTAACAGGATTAGTGTTGCGGTGCAAATGTTTGTGTGTGATGGCATCATCTCCATTGCACTGCCCCGCATCTTCCCATCAGCCTGCATAACCGTCGAATAAAGCAAGTCATCCAGACGCTGCTGCCAGACGCGTGTACATCTTGCCAAGACGAAGACCAATCAGCTGCTGCTTTGTTTGTGAAATTAAACCCACATCTGAGTTTATCTGGACAATCTAGTCCCACTTAGAGGCAGGTTTATTACGGCAGGATGTCCTCAAATTCAGCAATCTGATCAGCCATTTGCCCTTTACCGCTGAGACGCCAGGAGGATTAGTACCTTCGCAGGTTCACGCTCCGTCTCTGCATTCTTGACTTTCCCTTCTCCGGCTCTGACCGACACAGAGAGCCCAGTCATCTCAGCCCTGAGCAACCAGAGGTGACATCACGTGCACAGGAAGTCCACCATCACGGATCGTTCTTTGGCAAATTACTACAATTTGCAGATGGGGTTGTGTCCTCAGAAATGGCAGAGCGACAGAGAGAGTGCAGAGAGAGATAGAGAGAGAGAGAGAAAGTGATTGACACACCCAGACACACGGAGGAGGGGTGATGGAGAGCGAGAGAGACGGTACTTGGCCCGTCTGCTGACAAAAGGCCACAGAGCACAGCCACAAATTAAATACAGTCATGAGAGGATTTGTAATGAGAAGCAGTATGCGACTACGCCAAACACACGCACGCACACGCACACACACACACACACACACACACACACACACACACACACACACACACACACACACACGATCAGTGCGCTGCACAAGAAAATGCCTTCAACGGCATATTAATCTGACGACCTTTCCCCTGTTACCTCTTAAGATTTCCAACTTTATTGTTTCCTGTTTCCCAGCAGATAAACTCGACAAAGTAGAGTCCAACCTGGTCCCCTCCACAGGAGGGTTAGCAGTGAAACACAGGCTGTGGAGATTAATTAGCCCACGGTTTTGTTAAAATGTGTGAGCGTGTGCTTTAATATAGTTGATCGAGTGTGTGTGTGTACTCGCCTACATCTTTATCTGTATTTGTCTGTGTGACTGAGTTTACATCTGGGACCAACATCTCAAAAGTAGAACAGGGGAGGATTTGACTAAAGGGAGAAGTTATTGATATTTTAGAAGGTGTGTTTTACCATCATGTGTTCTCAGATGGATGCACACATATTTCCCTGAGGGATTAGAGGTTGTGTGACTGAGCTGTGCGACGGGGAGGTGGTGGTGGTGGTGGTGGGCTGATAAGATGTAAAAGATGGAGAGGTTTGGCAGCGATATTCAGAATCCACTGCTCGAGTCTTTAAATTGGAGTCCACAGACTGATTCATATCTTGGAGGGCTTCCATGGAAAATAAAGCAGCTTTTATCTGGGATTGAGGTGAACAATTCTGAGGATTTATTGTGTGTTGCAAAGCTGGAGCCGGCCTGAGCTGATGTTTTCTTTAAGCTGGGCCTTGTTAATTGTTTTAATGCTGTACTACTAACATTATGTCTTTCTCGCTCTGAAAATGGCAGCCACGATCAGAGCTGGAGCAGAGCAATTTTCTTAGGTCATCTAGTCACATCTTTCCTCGACTTGAAGACATTTTCCATCGAGGTCAAGGAAATGTAGGAAACTGCAGCCTTAGGGCTCCATTTTAATTATCTCACAGCGCACAGTGCATTCTGGGCTGTTTCCAAATCCACTTTTGCTCGTTTCAGGGTGGAACAATGTTTGTAAAGGGTTGTACTTGCTCTCCTAATGAATCCCAATTTGTCAATTAAAGTGCTATAAATCAATCAGAGAGCCAGCTCCTATTCCCTTTAAAAGCCAGGTGAGCTTGCACCTTGGTGCATTGCTATTAAAAGGCGGAGTTGCCAGGTAATAGGAAAGAACACTTCTCCGGAAAGGAAACAGTTTCGCGCTAATGTTTGGGCTTCATATGTAGGTGCGTAATACTATCTTGATAATGCACCCTTCATGTAACAGAATAAGACTGTGCCACTCATTTCAGATCAGATTTTAAAGGTCTGGTTAAATGTGTGATCACTTTCCACTGCGTCACACATCTCCACTTCCTCCCACCATCCAGAAATGGAGGTTAAATAACCGGGATACAAAAGCTGACATCTTGTGTATTTGGAGCCAGTACTTCGAGTACTGTAAGGTCCCATTGGTCCCAAGTCTCAGCTGTCAATGACGTTTAATCCTTTTATTATAGCATCAGATAAGTAATTAAAACCAAAGTTACTGGACAAATGAACACTTTATAAACTATTTATTTACTTTGACCTTTTAGTTTGGCTCATATCCTTTCCACAAATATAGAGGAGGTGGGCTGTATGACCTGTACTGCAGCCAGCCAACAGGTGGCGATCAAGACTCTTTGGCTTCACTTTTGGGTCATGTCATCCATCTTTATAGACAGTCTATGGCCTGACCACACCTTGTTTTAGACCAACACAGCACGAGTGGTCAGATGGTCACTTGCTATTTTAACAATATGGGTGCTGGATGGGAAAATGACTTGTTTGGTCTGAAACAAAAAAAAGGCAGTGGTGATGTGCTTGGAGTCAGTCTGGGTCGGGTGGCCCTTATTCCTGTTAACTTGTAGCAGCTACATGTTCTTGTTAGTTTTAAGTCCTATGATCAAGCTGGTAAACTGTCAGGAGCCAATCATGTGCTAAATAACTACAGCAGCAAGTTGCAATTGAAGCACTTTGTCACTTTGCAAACATCTGTTCTGCAGTTGTAGCTTTATTGGTCTTAAACAATCCCTCTAATTGTTGCAATGCTTTGGGGTGGGTAAATAAATCAACTCCTTGTCCCCTCAGTCACTTGGGTTCAAATTCTCATCTATGTTGCAGCCAGTTACAGTCCCACATTAGGGAGATGCCCTTTTAGTCGTTCACCATTTTACCAGTGAGCAGCTCGACTGGAGCAGCCGGGGTTCCGCGCCTTAATAAAGGGCACGTCACTGTCAACCGCTTCAGAAGGGAAGAGCATTACTTATTCACCACTGCCAATGAGGTAAGATCATTTCACCTATCAGTTGTTACAGTTTGACCTGTCGAGGGAGAGTCTTTTACTAACCAGTGTTAAAAAGAAAAAAAATCTTATCTTGAAATATGTCAGAGAAGGAAGGTAAGGATTTAAAGTTAATTTCCATTGGAAACCCGACATCTTTTTTATTTTGGTCCATCGTGTCCTTTTCTTAAAATGAACAACTCTGAATCTAATGCATCTAAGAGCTAATTTGTGGTTCGCAGGTTCTTGAGGACGTGGTTTGGATATCTGCTGTAACCTGAACGTGTATCTTACTTTCATCACATCCCTGTATTTCATGTTTCCTCCCCTGTATGCAGCTGGTCAATAAAATGTGACCACACTGCAAAGCAGCACTCATGCTGAACAGAGAATATTGTCTGACCTTCCTAAATATTCAAACTTTTGGCACGAGGTTGCTCTCTATTGCAGCAAGACGTAATATATATTATCAGTTCAACTTTATTGTCCTGCAGGAAATATTGGCCTTGTAGCCATGCAGGTGAAAACGCAGAACTCCCACAGACTAGAACCTACAATACATAAAGCAGAATAAAAATCCAGCAATGTGAGAAGGCAAACGAGTACGTACTTCCTCTTACACAGGGGAGGTCAGTTGAGTAGGTGGTCTGTTACTGTGGTTCCGGACACATTTGCCTACACACAGCTAAAAGAATAAGTCTCACATCACCTCCAGGTGTGGTCTGAGCGAATGGATCTCAGTATGTCTTTATGATCAGAACACCCAAGAGGCAACTTAATGCTGGATATGAACAGGGCCCCAGTCTCAACCAAACATTTTGGAAGAAGTGAGGTAGCAGTGGGTTTAGTACATTATTCAATTGCTTGGAAATCTAATCTAACTGGTTTCTATGGTAAAGAGAATCATTCTTAAAGATTGACATAGTTCATGTGCTATAGGATTGTGCTTTACTGTTCAAGCGTACGCATCATAAACACTGTTTTAAACAGTTATTTATCTAAATAAATAGCTTGACCTTTACAAAATAGCATCTTACAACTAAAATTGCACTCAGAGCGCATACCTCCACCAAGTCCCAACAGTCCCCTTAAATTAAAACAAGCCTTACAGCTGTACATGACGCTTCCTCGGCTACACATTGGTGGTAGTTACAGGTATGTAACCCTATTTGTTACCTTAGAGTAGCTGAACAAATCCTGCACTAAACCACATTTGAATCCCCTAGATCCAGATTTGTATTTGGATCTGCAACAAATTGCACACAACCATCAATATTTATGGCCTAAATATTATTTTCAGCAAGATAATTGTCTGAGAAATAGATGAAAATGTCAAAAAATGCCACATCATACATAAAAAACACATTCTCACTCTCAACCGATTCCACAAATGTTTTTGATGTGTTCTTTCCTGACCTGTAACCCATCCTTCCACCAAGTTTTGTGGTAATCCGTCAAGCGTTTTTTTGTAATTTTCCCCACTGTACCTTGTTATAATAGATTCTGTGATAGAATGGTAACAGAGAGGATTTGTGTTGTCTGCCAGACAGACAGACACAGAGCAAGACGAAGCAAACCAGCCGAAACCAACCAGAGTAAATGTGTCATCATGAAATAAACACATTTCAACCAAAAACAAGATTTCAACCTAAGAAATAAAAAGCTATGATTGCAATAATCAGCAAAGCACTTTCAGGGATTTTTTTGCATTGGTGCATTACTCTATAGTTTTAGGGTTGGTGGTGAAAATCATGACATGTAAAATGACATGAACAGCAAAAAACAAAAAGATGCAAATGATTCTATGCACCTGCTGGGTTTTACAAGGCTTCAATAAACTCTAAGTGACATAATTGAGATCATTAAATAATCAGCCAGTCCTTTAGCTTTGTTTAATGCAGTCACTCAGCTTGATATTGAACGTGTGTAATGGCTTGCATGTAATACTATGTACCATGTGCATGAGAACAACACTTCAGATAATTATAATCCTGCCGGCCCCGTTGGATATGAGAACAAGAAACCCAGACAGTCCAAACATAATGTCAGCGAAGAGGCAGGCTCATCATCCGTCTTCTCTCGGGGGAGAAAGCATCTCAGCCTCTGCACCAGCTCAGCCGAGGTGATTATGGAGCAATAAAAAATATGTCACTTGTGTATCACAGATCCGACTTGTGAGGGCCGACTAATCTGCTGCTGAAAAACCCTACTCCTGTGTACATGAGGCTTTCTGAGACAATAGGAGTCTGGTTTGGACAATTAAACACGCATTAGCGAACCAGTCAGGTGTTGTGCCACGTCTCAGTGCTGTTAGAGTCCTCCGCCCATATGTGCGCCCCGCAGGCGTTTCACACCGTTTCAGCCGCGCATCAGCAACAGAACAATAGAGCTGATTGTAAATCACGGCTGTTATCATAACAGAGACCAGACAAGAAACACAGCAAATTATTCAATGTGGGCTCTCTGACAACCTGACGGGATGAATAGTAATATGATTGTGGCAGAATGTGAATCTGACCCCGACGGGTTTCCACAGAGAGGCTGACGTCATGGCAACCGTGTGCAGCGATGCTTCAGAATGTTGATGAGGGGCGTCCAAGACACGTCGCCTAGTTGACCTGGCGGAGGTGAGTCACTCGGCTGTACCTCAGAGCACGAGCAAAACCAAAAAGTGCAACACGTAAAAGAAGAAGCGGTGGAAGGAGGAAAACTAGAAAGGGAGAGAAAGTGGGGACATGGGTGGTTTATTGGTACGGAAAAAGCCACTGAGCCGTTCCTAATCAGACCTGTGTAGCCCTGAGCACACACTCCACCACGATGCAGAGGCTGGAGTGTGTTTAGTTGACTGCCCAGCTCCTTTCCCCTCATCCTGCTTTGTCTGGCTCTGCATTGTAAAATGTCACTAATGTTATTCAGGACGCTGCAGCCAGGATTGCACGAAAACTCCTCGGACTTCTTCAAGCTGCAGCTCACTTGGCTTCACACACACACACACACACACACACACACACACACACACACACACACACACACACACACACACACACACACACACACACACACACACACACACACACACACACACACACACACACACACACACAAGCTTGTTTCTTTATATTTTATTGAACTTTGCTTTGGTTTTACAGGCACAGCTGTCTATTATTCCGCGAATACTGTGTGCTCCACCCCCGAACCCAGCTAAGCCATTGTTGCCAGTTCTTTGGATGGAATATCACCAAGTTGGCAGTGATCGCTTTCAGACTCAGAAGCTAGAGCGAGAAACAGAATGGGAACTTTGTCGTGTGGACTGCTGCTGAGGCGTCGCTGGTTATAGGTTGCCTCTGCAGTTAAATGGCAGCAGTGTAAAGCTGGCCGGCTTCGACTTGCAGTTTGTAATTCAGACTAGGGAAGCGATGTTCTTTTAGATATTTTATCGCACACTTACATGCGTGTAGAGGGCATTTATGCTCCACTTTGCTGTGAGCAACAAGTGCCTCCATCGGCCTGTGTCTTGTCTGAAGAGCAGCAGAAACATATTGTTGAGAAACAGTGTGGTGATGAAATAAGAATTAATATGTGCACACCCCTCAGCGAGCTGCACATGCTGTAGGTTTGCTGCCGAGTGTGTTTTGAATATGCATATTTACCGTGTGATCTGGTTTGTTTGTTATGCAATGAGGTGTATGAGTGAATCTATGGCTTTGGTTGTGTGCATGTGTGTGTCTTTGTTTATTTGTGCTTCATGGCAATGCATACATTTATGCTGGGCAAAGAGGAACAGATGAACAAACAGCGAGTGAAGGAGGGCTGGCCTGAAGGCTTTTTCTCTGTGTGTGTGTGTGTGTGTGTGTGTGTAGGAGACAGTGAGAGGTAATAACCAAAGCTTATTTTATGTCCTGCTTTGGTCCACCCTCAGAGTTTGCATTGAGTTTTTTTTCCATGGACATAACTCCTGTTGATGGCTGAGTTGTGTCAGCAAGATGTGTAGCCTCCCTCCTGCACGACACATAAATCATTGCCTCCCCCGCTGAGTGACTACACACACAAGCCCATCACCCCCATAACAACTCTGGCCACAGAGAGGAAGCATCCAGCGTTTCCTCACCCTCAACTTTCACATATAGGCAACTTCTTCGTCCAGAATAATGGAATAAATGTTCACCAAACTCTGTAGGTGTTTTCCACAGACTATTGAAGCTCTGAAGACAAATGATTATCATGATCTACCTCAACATTTTGTTAGCTACAATTTATTTTCCTGCTCCCCCCCCCTCTCCTCTTCAGACTTAGAGTGACAGAGGAGAAAAAGAACTGAACCACAGCAGCTATATATGCTCCTTTCTCCATTTACATCCATGTAACACACAAGCTGCAGCTGGTGGCTTTTCTAATGAAATTTTCAGAACTACACAATCCAACTGAGCTGGTTACATGGGAGACATCCAACACCAGAATGTCATCCTGGCTTATGAATGAGTCCTACACCCCCAGGGCAGGCCTGGAGCCAAGGTCAGGGTCTGGCACACCGGAGGAAAGTTAGCTCGGCGGAGCCAGAGGACCTCGTTGAAACGCCCAGAGCTGGTCACTGCAGCCACGCAGGCGTGAATGCATCTCGCGCTGTGGAGATTTCCCCGAGGCGAAACACAAGCGCACGTTTAGGTTTGTTGACTAAGCTGAAGCTGGCAGCTGCAAGGATCTGTGATTTTTGTAAGAGGTGCAGGTACCGAGCTGACAGCTGGTTTACTGTTAGAAATACTCATGATTTTTTAACTTGGTGGTTTATTTCCCTCGCTGCACTGCTGGGTTCCATTTTACACAAATCATTTCTTCTTCCACGGCTTTCTGATATGAGGCCGGGGCTTTTTGTTAAATAAGATTTAACGCAGTTCCCTGGAAATCATCTGTAGGCAGCCCAATGCGTTTCACTTGATATTTTCCAGGGGGGGAAATGAATGTGTAAAGTAATCGCTTTCAGCATAAGCAGCATTTTTCTTCATGAAGACATTTTAATCAAAATTTTGCCAACTGGCAGACACACAGGAAGGATTTTGGTGACAATAAAAAAGGAACAATGATTGCAGAGAAATAAAGCAGACACATACCCTGATGGATGGTGCTTATCTTTCAATACTTGAAGTGGTTTGACATCTGCTAAGATATATCGTCTAACAAGGTGGAGGAAGAAGAAAAATTACGAAGATAACAGGGAAACAGAATAGATGTGAAATAGGTGATTATAATGACTCTAAAGAAACAGGACAGCTCAGACACAAGTTTTCTCCAGATTTCTCTCAGTGTAATGTTTTCAAGTATAGACGTGTCTCGATGACTGACGTATATTGTCACTACAACATTACAGTAATGGCCTCAGCACTTCCAGCTCTCCTCGGTGTCGGAGCCAGACAGTAAATGGCAGTGAAAAAAAGAGCTCTCTTACCTCGACGCAGTAAGTGCTTGCCAAGGAAAATGGGAAAGTATTTAAAAATGGATTGCCTATTTAAACTGCATGTAAAATTAAGCAGATTAGAGATGTATACATTTAGCGCTTGCATTCACAAAGGCTTTCTCTCTTTTTCCCTCTGTCAGTCTCCCGTTCCCTCAACCCCCTCTCGCCTTTTTCAGCTGCTATTCTACTCTAATTTTGTCTTTATCTCTTTCGTGCTGATTACTTCTTTTTGTAAGACAATGACACAGACTCACTCGAAAATGACCAGCTACGAGGAGCAATGTGCTCAGCGCCCCGACGCCAGGAAAATTAGCCCGTGTTTGTGATTTAATTTCAGATTTTCATACTTAATTACTTGTGTGTGCGTATGTGAAACTCCGGAGTGTGTGTTTCAAATCGGTCTTTGTGTAATTTTTGTGTCGCCTGGTACAAAAACAACATTGCGACTGACTGTAGGATAGCACATGTGTGTGGACACCCATAATCTTAGCATTGTGAAACTCAACTCATTATTTAAGATAAGATGGCTCGAGTCTGTCTCCTGGAAACACGAAGTAGAAACCTTTGTGTTATTTACAGAATGATGTATTTTTGGATTATGAAGCCTGCATGCTGGACATGGCCGTTCAATATTCAACAACCATTCAGAGTTGTCCCTGACATTCAGAGTTGTTACTGACAACTCTGAATGGAAAGAATGTTGAGAAATTATATGTGAATAGAGAATGAACAGCTCAGATTTATTGCAAGGGTGGACCCAGTTTTTTTATTTTTTGATGTATCTTCAGGTATCCAGCAACAGCAATCACTAGTTACCTGCTTGGTTTGCTGGTTTGTTTATAAGCACAATTACACATTACTTGGTGAAAGAATACAGTATGGGCCAGGGAAGAACACATTCAATTGGGATGCAGACAGGGATCTGAGAGCAGATCCAGGATTTGTTTTGTGACATTTTCACAGATTTCCCAGTGAATAGTTCATGGATCTTGATGAAAAAAAAAAATCGGGCATATTTAGTAAACTGACAAGAGTGTGTGCAATTTGGTGCAGCTTGGGTAAATTTACGGTTTTAAGACGATTAGACTCTGGGCAGAGGAATGCGCTGTGCTGTTTTTTCTAAGCAAGGACCTGCACAAATGTAAATGACCAAACAAGTTGAACACATCACAGTGAAAAGAATGCATCCATGTCCCTGCACCCCAATCTTCATTTAAATTGAAATATTTAGGTGAGCAATTGGCAGGTCGCACATTCTGACTTCACTGTTGAATTACAACTCTTGCTGTCTGGGAAGTCACTCTTTATATTTTATAATAGTTAATGTATGGTCAGAATTGTTTATATCCTGAACATAGGGGTCTTAATATTGTATGTGCAGCACAGGGTGAGTGTGCGGTTCAGGCCCCAGCCTACCGGCACTCCGCACTGCGAATACACAGCGGCTCAGCTTGACTGCTCTCAAGTTTTGAGGTTGTGGTCCAACACCCGGTTGAAAGCCTTGTAGACTTTGACAAATGGACCTCCACCGTCTCCTACCAAATCACTCAGTGTCTGAGAGGACTGCTTGGAAATTCTGAGAGTGTGGGTACGAAACTTACAAGGCTCAGGGAATTACCAACCCCAGAGTGAAAGCGCAAAAGCACCCAGAGAGAAGCTCCTAATGCAGTTGGAAGCGTGGTGGGTTTGTTTGTGACTGCAAAGTGCCAGTGGTGCAGCATCTGGTTCAAATCCTGTAATCCTCTAGTGTTTTGAAAATACTAGCTTGGCAGTGATATCCTAATGCTTTATTTACTTCTTCCAATGCTTCGAAACCCTGAGTGGAATACATGGGCAGCAGAAGCATTGGCAGCCATGCTGGGTTTCCAGATGGCGTTGATGGCCTACCATGTGTACTCAAAGGACACAAGATGAGGGGGTGGATGCTCCTGGTCTGGGGTTTGAGGGTTGGTACTGGTAAGTGGTTTTCTTTGGTATTAGCAAACCTGAACACTGATGGGCCACCCCTGGAGACACAGGCGTTGTTAGGCCTGGGCCGTCCGAGGATACAGCCCCAAATGTTTTATGGATAGGCACAGATCAAGAGATAGATAGAAGGAGGGAGCACACAGGATACTTGTCAGTTTTGGCATTTGGTGGAAGCTAATTCTTGGGTATGAATGGAAGAGGCTTTTCAAAAAGAAAAGGGAAGAAGACAATGATGCACAAGAGGAGGTGGAGGAAGAGTGTTCTCCTGTTGCCGTGGCAGCTGATGAGTCAGGACGTGAGAGAGGTTGGCGAGGAAGAAGAGGGCTTTGTAGCAGGCTAGTCTGGCTCAGTGATGTTCTTGGCACAGGGCATTGATGAGGTTAGATGACATTTTAGAAGACACATGATATTGGAACACAGAATCCACTGCGGTAAATCATAAATGTGCTGATTTATGATTAGCTTTTGCTGCATTTCATTTTCTGCCACCCACTAGTGTTGGAATAGTGCATATGGAATAATGAGCACCTATGGGATCTGATCATTCATTAATGGTCAGATTATTTCTGATACAAAGCTACAATGCATGTCTGGACAGAGATCATTTTAAGAATCGCCAACATAGCCTTATGTTAATTTTCTCTGAAATACTGGATGACAAGATCTCTGGACTGGGCTACGCCAATGTTTTAATATTCCCAACACCTCTGTCTGGAGAGATGAGGTGTGAAAAGAAAATCAAATTACCTAAAAAAAACAAGGAGGCATCCGCTGAAAGGCAGCCACATCTAAAGCAACTGGCAAACAGACAAAGCGATTCCCACTGGTCCTCCTGAGAGGAAGGGCCAGGCCTTCTCTCTCTCTCTCTCCATGTGGTCACAACACAAACAAGCCAGACCCAAGGACTTCAAAGCAGCCACACAAACGCCACACACAGGGTCTGTCTGAGACATCTCCGGTCATGTGACTCCACACCAGGTGCACTCCGACTGGGTCGTTGGCAAAGCAGCGTGGTCGCTGCCCCTGTCAGTTCTGACCGGCAGCCAATCAGGGGCTCTCCGTCCTTTGAGGGGGCCGTTTCGGGGGCTCAGGCCACATCCCAGATTGGCCGAGCACCTGCTGCTCTCCAATATGCCCACCCGCTCCCCACAGCGTCACAACAGGCCTCTCATTCACACTCCCTCAAGCACCCCTCCCCATCTATTTCCCCCTGCCAGGTGGGACCAAACACATGCCTGCTGTCTAACAAACACCAAGACGTGCCAGCGCTGCTCCGTTAGCTGCGAGGAGTCCAGAGAGACGTCAAACTATCACAAAGACTTGTGCCGGAGCCAAACAGTTCAGGGAGGAGCCACAGAGCTGATGTGCAGAACAAATCCCCAAAAACTTTAAAACACAACAGCACAAAACCTGCTGACAGACAAGCAGCAGGCACACACACGCACACACACACACACACACACACACACAGAATGAATCAGATGATTGGAATAACAATGCAGCAGAAGCAAAGAAAGACAGAAAAATGGCAAACAATCTACAAAGCAAAGGCCTAATAAAAGATTTTCAGCATGAATAAACACAATACAGAAAATCTCCACACCATATTTATAAGAGGGATGAAGGGAGGGAAGGGCAAATGAGAAACTGCCATTCCCCCTTTGTTCGTTCATTTCCTGCAAAGAGGCAATGATGACCAATATGTCTGCTCATCAAACCACAGCACCCTCCTGCAAATGGCCATGTGATGTCGGCAGGGGCGGCATTAGGAGCTGCAGCGGAGCCCCAGGCCGGCTGATGGAGCCAGAGCGGCTCCCCCAATGATGACGGACACGGGGGAAATCAAGCCAATCATTCACTCCCCCATCACACCTTCACACGCCTCTCTCTCCTCCCTCCCTTTACCTCTCAATAACCACACTCCCCCGCTTTTCTTTTCTCTCTGTCGGTATCACTCTCTCAGCCTCGTCCGCCATCTATTTATTAACCCGTCCCTCTCAGCAGAGCTGGGGCAAACTCAGCCAGGCAGAACCTGATAGTGTAATGCTCCCCACTTCAGCTAAGCTCCAATTGGAACTCTTGAGCTGGAAATTACATTTTCACAGCTTACCAACACTGAATTAATGACAATTATAATGGGTGTTTGAGCTGAAGATGCAGCTAAAACAGCAACTTTAAGCCGAATGAGCATGTTTGTCTGAGCCAAACGTCAATATGACTCGAGTTCCATTTTTGTCAGCTGTAAATTGCATTCAGAGCAAAGTCTGAAACTCTGTCTCACCTTTTCCCTCCCCTCTGTCTTCTCAACAAAGTGAAGTGGTGTCAGATATAGTGAGAAAATACAGAAAAGGGACATCATGGCAATATAAAGGCGAACTTCATCTGCAAAAATGTATAAATGACAGAGTTTCAAAGAGTGAGGAGAGGACCGAGGACGAGTGACGAGCAGTGTCACAAAGTGCCTTGTGTGTCTGGTGGAGAGATTCGAATAAATGGAGAGAAAATCACAGCACTTGGGAGGGAAGTTAATAGTGATAAAGTACTGTGCTGGAACAAAGTCCCCTCAAATCCATATAGCTGAGGCTGAGACAGACAGGGGGGGAGGGGACTAAACAGTTATTTTTCCAGAGTTGACAGATTTGCAGTTTTTTTTTATGCTCCATGGTGAGTATTAACCACACACACACACACACACACACACACACACACACACACACACACACACACACACACACACACACACACACACACACACACACACACACACACACACACACACACACACACACACACACACACACACTTGGAACTATTAAAATTACACTACAGGATTTACAAAACTGCAAATCAAATCTGCTCACTGTCAAGCTCCCAATGAATAATTTTATTCTCGTATTCTCGAGGCAACATTTTGATTAAGGTACTGAGATAACTATAAATATTACTGTTTCTCTAAATTGTATTATATTTTCCTCTTCAGATATTTTAATAGTTCCTATAGAGTTGAGCTTTTAAGTGATATTAATGGTCCCTAGCTCATTTACTGTCAGAGGGTAAACAGCAGGTAGCGAGTGAACCAAGCACTTGGCGATGCCAATGTCAAAATGAAACCATTCCAGTTAATTAACATTAAAAAATTTCATTTGTACATAATGTAAGACAAAATCGAAATTTAAAAGGATTTCTTTTTAATTTCGTGTTCATGTTTGAAAGGGGAAATGAAAGACTAAAATGAAAAGTTGCATTTGTGAAATCTTGAGTTTGCAGCAGTGAATGTATTATGATTAATCTATATATTTATTATTATAAAAATGAGCAGCAGAAAGAAAGCAAAATGAAAGCTTAGATTTGGATTTAACAAGCTCCGTTTCATGCTGTAAGTCCCATTATTTTCATTTTAACCACAGTGAGAACATTGTCCTTGTGCTTGATAATGTTGGTTTTAAAAAAGCCAATCGTGCTCAAGGCACTTCTCCTGTGTGATGTGTAGCTGAAATTAGAACTGAAATATCACACACTGTGTTGTCGAGTGTTGCCCGATTCCCCATGATGATCACACCTGTCATTGACACCATCTGGAGCCGCCACGTTCTGCTACTCAGATTCACGCTCGCTCGCTCTCATTCCTCTCCCGGCTCACATCTTGCCGCGTCCACAGCCTTTACCTACACTAGTTATGTGTGTGTGTGTGTGTGTATGTGTGTGTGTGTGGGTGTGTGTGTGTGCTTTTGATATATCATTTATAAACCAAGTCAAGCAGGTCAAGCATCATAGCCTTCTCTGATGATGGAGACGCTGCATATCTCTCCTGAATTGCAATAGAGCAGATACGGGGTTGCTATGCAGCGCAAAAGTCGCTGTTGATGTTTGTAAAGAAACTGCCTTCAAATACAGATTACCTGTCATGTACTTTAATGTCATTATGTGTGTGTATACATTTGTTTGAAACGCACTGATAGAGAATCAGAGTGCAGGAGAAAACCGGGCCCTGATGTGTGACGGCTCATCTCTGTAGGGCCGCGTCGTGGATGTACACAGGTCATTAAAATGAGTGGCGATAATGGGGACAAGCTTGATTATCTGGCTAATGGCATGTTGTCTCATAAAGAGGGAGCTACAGCAGATGGATTAGTGTACAACACAGCGGAAGAAAAAAATATTTCAGATTCACCTCTCGGATCTTAATTGTTTGGCTGTGGACAGATGAGCTGTTCTAATAAACGGTATTTTGTAAACAAGAGCCAGGGTCACAGTGCCACCTCACCCAAATGATCTAAGAGTGGATTTTCTCACAAGTGGTATTCAGTCATGCAAACAGTGTTTAGCAAAAAAGAAGAACTGCAGGGTTCTCTCTCATGCAAGCTTTGGGCTAATTGTGAGATTTTGCTGTAGCCTGCACGCGGGCGCACTAACAGGTTTCTGCAGAAGGTTCCTGTTGGAGCGAGCACAACACTCGCCTATTGACTCAGAGGCTTCCGTGGGCCAGTGGCCGTCTGCCCAGGAGCAGAGGGATGGTTTTCTGTGAGTGTGTGTGCCCATTTGCTCTTTTCCCCACACAGAACCTCTATTGTGATGTTTCTTGGCGCTCTGCAGCAACATTTGACCAGGGGAGGCGGGCGCTGCCAGTTCCCTCGCCTGCCTCTGTCTTGGGATTTAAAGAAGACAGACAGGTGAAGAATCACATACTGAACTACTTCTCCTATGAAGAGTGTGAATCAGAGTGGGGGAGGGTGAAGGATTTGCGGTTGGTATATTCATCGGATATCAGATTTTTTCCTCTATGTGTGCAGCTTATAAATGGTGTCTTATCTGAAAGCCTCCAGACATTTTAAATATCAGATGATTCTGTTTGCTTTTCAATTGAGGAGCTATAAGGTCTCATTATCTTCACATCTCCGGGGCGATAGAGCTGTTGACATTTGGGATGTTTCAGCCATCAGACTCTTTTTTGAGACCACCGAGCTGTGGGATCAAGAGTCAGCGCAGGTAACCACCTCTCCTTTCCTCCCAGTGGTTCGCCCATCTCCTGCCCCTCCCTGCCTGTCAGTCAACCCCTCTCCCGCTGAGTGACAGCTCTGTCAGCTAGTGGCGAGACAGGGTAGACTGAGCGGGTCCAGTCACATCTGTTGTTTTACAGGCAGCCTGTTTTCAGCCCCAGGGATCTCATTATAACCGGGGCCTGTCGAGAGAATCGCTCATGAAGCCCTCAGCCAGACAACGATACACAGACGCAAACGAGACGGCGATGCATCAAGACTAAAATACAGCCATACGTTGCTCATGTTCACTCAATGTAAGACATGCAAGTTGAACCACAAAGATTAACAACGCAGGGGATAAGTAGGGATAAATGAGGAACTGACAATGCAAAAGAGAACCTGCCGCCTCAGTGCAGCACACGCCATGCAAAACAATGAGTGACACCTCTCAGTATTCACTGCTTGTATGCTGCTGTCAATGTGGAATTAAACTTTGCCTGCGAACAGACACCTAAGGTGAACGTTCAAAGTCAAAGGAGGCAGCGGTCAGGAGGCGGCGCGCTGCTGCTGCTGCTGCTTCTGACTGGCCTCTCGCTCAACGTCACTTCTCCATGAGCCCATGTTGGCTGATTGGCGTCACGTTGCTGAGACTCACTGGAGTGACGTGCGCAGTGGTCCATGCAAATCAGCCGTGTCTGCTGTATGTGTGAGTGAGTGGAGAGGAGGTGTGAGGATATCATGGATAAAACCAGCGTGCATGCTGGGATATGCATGTTGATGCAAATCATTGTGTCACTCTGGCCTTCTGTGAATGCAGGCTACACATTTACCCCCCAACTAGTTATTACATTAAACACACACACACACACACACACACACACACACACACACACACACACACACACACACACACACACACACACACACACACACACACACACACACACACACACACACACACACACACACACACACACACACACAAATCTACTGTCCGATGTGCTTTTCATGTTAACAAAATCCTATGAACATATAGAAAGATGATTCTAGTTTCTTATTTTCAATTTTTTGTCACACTCAAAGTAACTGCTGAGCTTTGGGAACATGGCAGAATAATTATAAGTAAGATGGAGCAGTAAATATAAGCTCTCAGATGACAGGACACTTTGTAAGAAAAATTCTAACATTTTAACCTGATTATCTATCACTTTATTTTCAAAGCAAAACCAAAATTAATTTACATAATCTTAAATATGAATCCCTCACAACTACAGGAGTTTATGTTCTCCTCGAAATAAGTTTGACGAATTGACGTAGACCCAGACCCAGATCTTGGTAAATTATTTAATGACTGTATCTGTGTTATTTCCTCCACCAAGGATGTTGTTTGTTTGTTGGTTTGTATGTTGGTTTGAAAGATTACGCAGAAACTGCTTGATGCATTACCTCAAAACCTCCAGGAATATTTCTTCACCATATTTTAATATGACCATTTTTTGATATTTTCCCAGGGAATAATTCATGGATCTTGATGGAAAAAAAAACCTGGTGCATGTAGGGAACTGATATTATAAGTGTGTGCAATTTGGTGCCGTTTCAAGGGACTATTGGGTCTTGCCTTTTGTCCGCGGTATGCGTTCCAATTATCCTTTATGTGAAAAGCTAATGTGAACCTTGTATAAGCTAAACTCTGTCCCACTTTGTCTAGACACAAATTCAAATCAGATGATATTCTTATACAGGAAAATAATCAATATCATATTCAACGCACACAGTCCATTTTCTTTGAATTCTGATTCCCTCCTTATTCACCACTCTGCCTCTCAATGTCCGTTTAATAATTCAGCACCATCATCGCTTTTAGTGAACACCACTGACCCGTGCTCCCATGTGCCACGGGGTTTTCGATGAGACATCGTGCGCACGCTGGAAAAGTACGTATTTTAGCCTTTGAGATTTTCAATCTTGTTGGTCAGAAGGGTTAAATTAAAATTCACAAAGGAGCGATTCAAATCCAAAAGGCATGTCAGGAGCGGAGAGAGAAGATATGAGTCGATAAACACAGCAGCCTCGGGTCAACACACTCAAGACAACATGCCCCGGGCCAAAGCTGGGCCACTGTCATCTCAGTCAACTCACCTGGGCTCGCTGGCGGGCATTTATGTCGGCACAGTCAAGTCAGACTACCTCGCAGAAGGCCTGGAATGAAACATCACTCCCAGTATTTAAGCCTCCCTGGTTACTCAGGATGGCACTGAGCTGCAAACTCCCTCATTAAGACAACAGATTAACCTGCTTGTCCGAGTGGAGAGGAAAAGTCCGAGTTGAACAGAACTAAAACTCTGCTTTAAAAGAATTCTAATCTGCAAACTAAATTGTGTACTGGCAGAAACTGCCCTCGATCTGATGCATGGCTGCAAGGCAAGCTCCTCCACAGTTTCCCATTTATAATTTAATCACTCGCCAAAGGCTACACACCAGCTTAAACAATCCCTTTTTAATCCAGCTTTTTATCCAGCCACTTTTCCACCCTGCAACACGCTTGTTTTAATTTTTTAGGCTGATAATTGCTCTTTAGGGACATAATTACTTCTATTTATGAGGATATTCTAGGTTTGGTCCGGACCATAGACAATATTACAGCGTATGGTCAGTACGATTTATTTTCTGCACAATTTAAAATATTGAAAATCTTGTTAGGTATCAGGCAAACTCGGAGCCAAGTGACTATGGCCTGTTGAAGGACTGACCTCTGGGAGCAACAACCAATATTTTGGGGGCTTCCGGTGTACACAGCAGATATCAGGGCCAAGACTCTGTTTGCAATACACTGTTTACAGTCCGACTAGTTTCCTTTATCACAGGAGCGAACATTTCGCCACACAAAACACAAACTGATACTTTTGTAGGGATTTTAGGTCCAGATGACATTTTGGGATATCTCTATTGACAGCCAAATGAATGCTCAAATGTGATTGGTCAAACTACTGTTGGAAACGGAAACCAGAATTTCCACCCCCAAATCTTGTGCCTCGCCAACGGATTCTTCATATTCATATGTAGAATATTCTTATAGAGATCAAGTGTCAGGTAAACACACGATGCACTAATAAATCTGCGTAAGAGTAATTTAAAAAAAAAATCTAAATCTATGTGAACGTTTTTACTTAGTAATTCATAAAAATCTTTTCACTGAGGGTTTTCAGAAAATGATCTATGTTTTATATATCCCGTCACAGTTTATGTCTATTATTGTAGATAATATGTACATTGCTTGTTTACTTGGATATGAGTGTTGCTGGCTGTTGACTTTGTAAATATCTCCAGATGGAGGAGACAGATTTACATAAAATGTGACAGTGTGTGCATCGACGTGTGGCCTCATCATCTCAGTCTCAATCAACCGTGACGGAGAGAAAATGTAGCAACAAAGAGTAAAGCACATATAGTGTCATTTACACACTGATCAGTCAAGAGCAAGGAGTAGTCAACATAGAGCGTGCTCTCATTCTAATAACATCCCTCTACAGATGTAGATACTGTACGCAGAAGGTCAATATCTTATGTCGATGCGGTGGTGTGGAGAAGACGGTAAAATGCTTGATCAGTTCGGTTCACAGTCACTTTCAAATTCTAGCATTTTCCCCAACAAAAAGACGACCAAGATGGCTCATATAAAAATGCTCAATAAAACAAGCCACTCGATTAAAACATGTTGCTGCATTCAAATCCTAAAATAAAACCTTTACCATTTTCTCTTTCACACTCTGCTTGTGGAAGGTTTTATTGCTCATGAATCGATCCCTCGCCACAAATTGAGGAGCATAGAAAGGTAAGAATGAGTCGAGGAATGAGCCCGCTACTTCGGCACCGCATGTCACAGCAACGCGGAGAAATTACCTTTATTAAGTCTACAACGACCATATCGATTTCCTGTTGTGCGTCTGCCATGATAATGAAGACAGCGGATGTCAGAGCGGCCGCGGTGTAATCGTTGTGTATGCTCCGACAGCCTCGAGTGATGAAGAGGAGAGAGGCCGAGCTGTGACGTTGAGCCGCCTGGTGGGCCTGCGAGATTACAACCGATTTGACCACTTAGTGAAACAAATGAGCTTCTAATGTGAAAGCTGTCGTCTGACTTTAATGTGCACATTATGAAAAATAAACAGCATCCAGGTTGGGTGCTGCTTGAGATTAAATGTAATGTACTGTAGTTACAGAGGCATATTCAGCTATTCTATTGATTCCACTCCTTCTGAAAGGTTGTGAAACTTATCACAACTTCCATAATAATAATTAAATAAAAACAGTTAGGAAAGAACTGTGTCTATCTGAAAGCTGACACGGAGCCAAGTCCCACACCACGACATCAATTAGCTAATGCTAAGCTAACTGAGTTTGCCACTGTGACCCGAGGCCACTTCCTCAGGTCGCCGTCCGTAGAAAAAGAGATTTATTCACATTATCCAAGCACGGTATCATGAGGCTGCGACTAATGTGGATATTTTCTGTCTGAATCTTTATTGCAATACTATCCGATAAAGGTGAAAAGGCCAAATAGAGATTATAGGAAAGTGATGTCGGAGGGAAAGCAGCCTTGAGATCAACGTCAGCAATCTCCTGTAAACCTTTTCTCATACATGCACCCACGTAGACACATTCAACGCTTACTATTCACGCCACTGCACAAAACACACACTGAAGGCATACACAGATTCATGCCCACACAATCCCAAAGAATTGGGGATTCTGGACTGGATCCCTCACACAGTCACATGCTATGTAAATCTGCAGTTCCTTTGCATCCCTTGGCTCCGTCAGTCACCGCTCCTGCAACACTCGCCACGGGACACAGTTTTAAAGCGGCCGAGGAGACTTTGATCCTGCTGAATTCCAATGATGACACGGCTCGACAAAGAGGCCTTTCACACGGACCACGCTGTCATGCCAGGCCGTTGCCTTGAAGGCACGTGGTGGTCACATTAGCTACACTTGAACCTGCTAAACCGCTGAGAGATGCTCGACCATGCAAAGCCACACTGAGCACGGGAAGACATAGCATGCAGGGCCGTTTTAGATTCTTGCCTCCAGAGATGACAGAATTAGTTGAAATATTGATTAGTTGACTGACATAAACTTAAAAATTGACCTTTTTGCAATTGATTAATCGTTTGAATCTGAAGCTTCAGGGATGTTGATCAAGATGAAACAAGCAATCTGAAAACTTGTTTTCTGCAAAACCTATTTTTCCCACTATTTTATGACATGAAAATTAAACTAACTGACTGATGAATTCAGAGTGGAAATAATCAAAATGATAATTTGCAGCTCTTCTTTTTTAATCCTGTGTTTCTTCTGCAGTAACAGAGGAAGGAGAAGTAGTACTTGCAAGAAAGAAAAGAACAGTGACCTGTTCTTACAGAGGAGAACATTCTCATACATCATGTTTAAGCTTAATGGACAGAGCACTCTTCTTTTGTCTCAAAGCTCCTTGAAGATAAGGGATGAGAAGAAGACAACCTTACGTATAGAGGCCTCGCGGACATGGTGTGTGAAGGTTCAGAGACGGGCGATATATATTCACATTGGCGCCCTGTGACTTATTGCTCCTCTAAAGCCTTTTTATATAGTGAGAAATCTTCATGTCTTCTACCTTGATGTGCAGAGTGCTGGCTCCGTGGGAGATGATGGACAGTCGGTCTGTGAACTGCAGGCAGTCCTGTCTGCTCTGTCTCGACTTCTCTGCTTCGCTATTCGTCTCCCCGGCTGTCTGGTCTCTGCAAGAGGGAAGCAACATTGCCTTTCATTGTTACCTCCCTGGTTTCATCTCGCTGTAGCTTGTTCCAGCTCAGCAGTCGTGACATTTGGAGGGTTGTTCTTACTGTGTTCTAGGGGTGAGCATCCAGACATTATGTATATACACCCCCTACTTTGCATGTTTGTGCTATTTTCAGTTTGCCCAGTGTCTAAACAATGGGGTATTGAATTAATGTTTTCAATCATATCAATGCATGCCAGGAATTCGGGGGCAGGTACCTGGTCTCTTTCATGCTTTGGATTTAGATTAGCATGTTGTTAACACATGTGACACTTTAGGAGATCCTCCGCATTTTCTCCGAAGAAGGTGCACGTGTGAACACAAATGTCAGAGTCCGCCTAGAGAAAGTCTGCAGAAGCCGATATGAGTGCACAGCAGGTGAGTGGTGCTTCTGTTGCTTTGGATAAATGATATGTAAAGTAATGCTTATAACACTGAAGCGTAAGTGCATTGGATACTAGTGAGACTGTATATAAAGATTGACGACATAATATAATAATAATACACTTTATTTATATAGCACTTTATAGCCAACTTACCTTGATTGCCCACTGGTGACTGGCTGCGGTACAGGTGGTAAACCCTTCCTAAATGTTTATCGATGGGACATGGACCAAACTATTTTTTTTTTTTTAAGTACACATTATATTAATGTTTCTTTAAGATGATTTCTGCCATTTTAGGTAAACATCATGATTGACAGGTGAGTTTGACTGTAAGTAAAATAAGCTGTATAATATCTGTATTTACAGTCTATGGGTGAGATGAGAGGTTTGAGTAATAAAGAGTTCAGTGACTCATCCGACACCAAAACATGCAAAAGGGTTTATGATACTTTGACACTGGATTGTACAACAGAATGTCATCACTATGATTGTTGTTGTCACAACAATAGGAAATATAGCATTTCACACACAAAGTATCTACTAGCAATGTTTTCGCATATATCTGATTATTAATAATTATTATTATTTTTTTTTTTTCACTAATGACCTATTTCTTTTGTTCCATCTAATTTGATGATGCTCACTTCGCACTTCGTGGAAATTGATTGTCATTAGTCAACATTTTAAGTACAATATTTAGTAAACCATTGTGTTGCGTGATGGCCACAGCCACACCTTACCGTGATCATACTGGGAGGTCACTTCCTGGTTCAACAAAAGGCGTGGCTAAAGGCTGAGGACACTTAAATGCTGGGGCCAGGTGAATGGATTAAACCATGTGCTGCCATACCATGGGGGGGATTTGTTTCAGTTAGGTTTGCTTTGTATTTAGTTGCGTCCATCGTATTCCCTTTGTGCATTATTGGTCAAACCAATATATATCAATAATATATCATTATTATTTTTACCAAAATGTATTTATGAACCTCCTTCTGTATTACAACAATTTGTTTTCTGTTGAGGAGCACTTTGTAGTTTGTATTGAAAAGTGATGTTTAAATAAAGTATTTATCATTAATATTATATAATTATGGGGGGTCTGTTAGTATACTCAACACATTATTCATTTAGCTGTTGATATTTTGTTCAGCCTGTTTTTTGGGGTTTATATTGTTTATGCATTTAAAGGCAAATAAAAACTTTTCATCCAAAACTCCTGTTTCCTCTTGCCTCACTGCTTTCCCCCCTGACATATTAATTAGCTAAATTAATAACAGAAATTATTATTACTGCTGGGTCAGGGTGGGTCATATCTTAGTACATCCAGATGGAGCTTCTCCCACCATGCATTGCCCACACTACAAGTGGTTTTGAATGGGTCACCTCATAAAGACAATCTGCTGTCAGATCATAACTTGAAAACTTTGTCCCTGTGTGGTCACGTACACATTACAGTCACTTCTCACTGGCCATGCCCGTCTCCTTTAATCACCACAAACAGCAACAACAGTACCCCTCATCTCTCCGCCACTTCTCCCTCTCGTCTCCACTTCATAGCCCGGCCCACCCCTCGCTCTCAGACAGAGAAACTCATTATAGCTGAGGATTAGATCGATCAGTGTGGTGGGGGGGAGGGGGTGATGCCCAGTGGAGAGGCAGCATGCCTGGGCCAAGCAATTTATGCCAACAATGGAGCTCATCTCTGCATATCCTGACTGCTGCATGGAGGAAAACATTCAGCGGCAAACACACACACACACACACACACACACACACACACACACACACACACGCACACACACACACACAGAAGCAGCCGTGGGTGCACATTTATTTCTGCTCAGTTTATTTCAAGCAAATTGGCGGGGGACATACTTATTAGTGAAAACAGCACCTATAGACATCTGCAGATATAAGACGTGACATATCAATAATGAGATTACACCAAGAACCTCATTGGTTGAAAAGCAGTTTCGCTTCTTTTTGGCTAATTTTAAAACACGCACACGCACGGACACATGCAGTCTGCATCATCGCATTCTGAGAACCCTGCTGCACGCCGGGAAAAAAACGGTCCTGGTAATGTAACACCCCCCAGCACCCATCCACCCACCTATCATTTTCATTCTGAAGGCCGAAATTTTCTCCTCTAAGTGGGTTTGCCTCCACAGGAAAGGCAGAGCCTTCTGCCATCGCCCTGGAAACCGGTGAGAGTAAACACAAGTGGGATTGGGTTGTTGCTCTGCGGCGCGTCCTTGCAGTGGCCTCATCTCACTCCTCAGACTATCTTTATTTCCCAGAGGGATAATGTTGGCCTCAGTATCTGGTTCTTCCTGACTCAGGAATCCTTAGCCCCTCAAGGTGTGCGTGCATGAGGAACTGTGCAAGTGAACGCATGTTTGTGTTAGTGTGCCTAATGTTGAGGGGGTTAATAACGGATTAGGCATCAAAGCAGCGAGCCTCTGAGCAGCCAAGCTTTCCATAAATTAACTTTACCTTTTGTCTCTATTTCTTCCCTCGTTGGTGCTTCCTCCCCATTATTATTATTTTTGGGTGGAAATCCATGCAAATGAGTCTGTGTCTAATCCTGTCCCATGGTTAGCGACGATAATGGTATCTTTTGTGGTTTACAGTGAGGAATTACCATCAGCCAGGTGGAGGAGTGGGCACCTTCTGAAGTGATCCAGTCACTGCTATTTCGCTTGTCTTCATTTTGTGACTTCAGTTAACACAAGAGCACTATTGTTGAAGAAAAAGCCCCAAAAATGTTGGACAAATTGTGTCTTAGGGGTCAGAAAATGGCATTGAAAACAGAAATATCCACTAAAATGGCGCTAGATCGCAAATGTATATGACTCTACATGTGCAACTCCAGCTCTTATCTGTTTAGTTACAAATATCAGAAATCTGTCTGTCTGTCTGTGGCTCGCATATCGAGAAGCCTTCATCTTATTGGCCTCAAGCTTGGCATGTGGATTTGTTCGGGACCCAAGGAAATACAGTGTTGAATTTTGGTGATATGTGGACCAACGATTTGGACCAACTCTAAATACATTTTTGACCAGCGCTCTGCAGCAGCGATGGCTGGGACTCATCAACTTAGGTGACGCTGTTGATCACGACAACAGGCATGTTAATCACAAAAGCATGACAACTGATTCTCCAGTTCAGGGTTCTGTGTACTGAGTCGATCTTCACTGAACTTTGAATAAACAGGTGAACAGGTGAACTCTTTGTGCAGCAGCGGGGGTGCAGCAGGTCTTTATTTTCTGTGTCTCAATTCCTGCAGAAAGAAAACTGCAACCAGCATCACCACAGGCCAAACAAACAGCCCATTCCAAACAGACAGAATTAGAACATGCACTGCACTAATATTAGAAAATAAAAAGACAAAGGTCGAAGTCTAATAATCTGCACTAAATCGTACAAACTCATAGATCTCAACATATAAATGTCTTATTTCTCACATCAAGATCCAGAAAGTATTTCCTGAGAAAATTGTTGAAAACGCCCTGTATATCCCATAATGCTAAGGAAAGTGATTTTAAAAGGATTCCTGCATCTGTAACGGATTCTTTTGTCCCCTATTCCCCATCTCTCCATTAAGTTTGGTGCAAATTGGTTATGTGCTTTTCGTGTAATCAATCTTAACAAACAAACAATGTCCGATGCAAAATAAAGCATCAATGAAGTGAGATACTTTTCCTCAGCTCCTGTATCTGTTTATCATTTGTACATAATAGCATTTGCTTTCGAAATAAACGCCAACGATGCAGGCCCTAATTAGGCCCATTAAGGATGCTAATTACACAACCTTGCCAAAAAAAACAGACCAACAAACAAGACGACCAAGTGCAGATCCCAGCTTCCCCAAAGACAGAGGCTTGGAACAGGTTGCCCATAATCCCTTTCACCACACGGACGCTGTCCTTGGCCTGAGACGGAGCAGCATCCCGCGGGCAGGGACATGTTCTCATCTGCACCGAGGAGATAACCACACCACACCTAAGCTCAGCTCCTCCGCCACCACCAAACTGCCTCTGCACACCATCCGTTCCCCTGGCCCCTCCATCATTTTCTCCCTCTTACAACTGTCCATCACGGCACACGCTCACACAAACTCCACGCTGCTGCAAACTCACTGGGAAGACAAGGGGAGGGAAGAAAGACAGGAGCTAAAATGAGTTCAGACAGCAACTCAAGTGTTTTTTTTGTTGTTTTCCTCTCTTCCTCCCGCTCTGGCGTTGACGCCCTGTGTGTATCTCTGCCGATCCAGTCACTTTGAAGTGTACAGCGGTTGACTTGGACAAAGATTAGGGAATTTGAACCTCACTCCAAGGGAGCCGGCACGCAGGGGTTGTTTTCGTGGCCATAAAAAAAAACAAAAATTCGGACTAAAAATCAATGTCCGATTTCAGACGGGGCTTTGTCTGCTCAGAGTGAAGTGCATCATCACTGGGTATGTCGGTGCTCCCCGCAAAGTGATTATCAGGCGACCCGCTGGCCGAGGAGATTATTATATTGACTCCACACTCACAGTTCAGAGGAGTTTGGTGATGTGGTGACAACAGCTGTCATACTGAATGATGACACACCAGAAGTAATCTCAGCCAAGAGCTCTTACCACCGAAGATAACAGAGGTGGCGACACCATCATCTCTGCAGTGCCCTTTTATAAAACCATGCAGGTGCAGTGCAAAAGCAGCGTGACCACTTAAAAGCAGAATATCAGGACTGCGCCCCCCCCTTGTAAAAGAATCCCATTGATTAGAGAGTCGCTTCACTCAAATCACACATACAAATGTTTTATTTACTCTTATCCACATAGTTTGAGTTTCATTTGATGAAAATTTGTTTAAAATAAAGTAGTTACTGTCCATAGCAAGGAACCACTGCTTTGTTCCTAGACACTGTTGCTTTAGAGTTTTTCTGAAAGTCACACCAGGAAACATTTCAATCCACCATCATGGTAATGGGACGGGCTGAGTGTTACGAAGATGTTTCCTGAGAGATGATAGAAATATTCTCACCCTTCAAAGATTTTGCTTTTTTCCTCCATGTAGAGGAAGTGATCTTTTTAAAATGTCACATTCTGTTAGTGTTTTGTTGGTGATGTTGCAAATCAATGTGCAGGACGGACTTACAGGAATATTGAGTTTAGTTTGAGTGATTTGGTTCAAGTCAAGGTTTATTTATGTAGCACGTTTAAAAAGAAAACACAAAAGCGACCAAACCTCAACCATAACCATCCTATGGAGCCAGTTTGAGCTGAGAACTTCACTGTTTCTTCTTTTGAACAAAGCAAAGATAACTATCACTATTTACTGTTATAAAGAAGCTGTCTGACTCGTGCACAGATATCAACCCAAACAGCAAATCACACACACTGAGTGACAAATGCCTCAAAACTAACACATGGTGGTAAAGGTTACATAAACATTCACCTGCATTATTGTTGTTACAATGCATGTTGTCCAATTTAATCAGCACACATAGTTTTGTAAATGAATTCAGTCAAGGTGCTGTGTGGTTATGAGAATGAGCTGTTTGCTGATCATCTGCATATAGTCGGTCTCAGCTCTCTATAATATAATCAAGTATTTAAAACACTTGATTATATAAGCAAAGAGAAAGTTTGTTATTATTATTAGTTTTCACTATTATTATTATTATAGGCAGCTTCTTTTGAATAGATCTTATTCTGCTGCTGGTGTTAAGAGGTGTTCTTAAGAGGCTAAGAGGCTCTCTCTCTCTCTCTCTCTCTCTCTCTCTCTCTCTCTGTGTCTCTCCTCTGTTGCCAGCCCAACAGCTGCTTCTCCCTTGGCCAGCCTCCAAATGGATGACTGAGGAGAGGGAATGGGTTTTTAATTTCACTTGTTAACGCTGTTTTCTCTCCGTGGCTCCCCTCACTCAAACCTGCAGTGCCAACACAGTCAGATAGGAAGCGGGGGGGGGGATAAATAACAGTTTGGGACGACACGAGAGCAGGGTCTCAATACCATCCTTCAAATTAAGAGGACATTGATTAGGCACGGGCTGAGATATTTGAAGAGTGTCATTCTTCTTTCTCTCTTCTTCAGTGGGTTAATTAATCCTGAAGGGTTTACTTTAAAACTCAAGTATCTCAGAGACGAAGCTGTGATATTGTTCAGTTAGTCCCACAGCTGAGACCTCCAGCGCCGCTGTCTGTCTTTCATCTCCAAAACCCCAGACAGGTGCATTTTAAAAAGGCCTCAGGCAAGATGGCTGCTTCCTTAGCAATGGAAGCTGTACATAGAAGAAGAGGAGGCCCCCAAGTCACATTAGTTCCTCCTCATGATTCAACCTCTTTCTCCTCAAGCTGACACTTTTATACTGACCGCTCAGTGATGCATCACTGCATCATCAAAAGAGGGAATAAAGGGAGGAAACCTAAAAGATGTGCAACTGAGGCGAGAAGAGAAATATACAAATAATAAATCAAACTGAAGTTGTTAAATTGAAAAGTAGGTGGCTCCCCCCAACAAATCTCAGATTGATAAATCAGATACTCTCGTCACGAAAAAAAACAACCCATATACACAGGCATGCACACATGCACAAAAACACATGCATCCATACTCACAGACATACATAGACATGCATGCACAGACCCACACACACACGCACACATGCACAAACATACACACACGCATGAATTATCTCTCTCTCTCTCTCTCTCTCACACACACACAGACAAACAAAAACTGTATAATATTTACTTTACCTGTTACCACAGAAGTTTTAATTATTAAGAATTCATTTAAGAATATATATAACTACACAGGATTTCTGCTAAATACTGAAGAAAACACATATCTGTGAATACTCTCAGTCATCCTGATGTTTTTGTCCAAGCAGAGTTAAATTGAGGGCGA
Organism: Verasper variegatus; assembly: GCA_026259375.1. Taxonomy (NCBI): domain Eukaryota; kingdom Metazoa; phylum Chordata; class Actinopteri; order Pleuronectiformes; family Pleuronectidae; genus Verasper; species Verasper variegatus. The sequence continues at coordinate 7,550,664 of CM048054.1, forward strand.
CTGGATTTGGCTTCAGTTGTGTGAGGAAGCCTTTGGATAAGAGGTGAAACTTCTCAGAGCTACAGCCAAGTCCAGGTGCCCTCAAATCAATTCAACTCTCCTTGGACTGAGGACAACAAAGTAAAACACCAAGGTAAGCTGGATTCAACACAACAGGACTAACAGGTTGCAGCTGCAGCTGCAGCATTCAAATAGGTGCTGATAGAGGTTGAGCTGCATGTGTAAATCAACACAGAGAGAAATTGTTAGAGAAATTCTTTGAGGATAAGTTTCCTCACACTGGAGACGCATTACAGACGACAGGTGACTGGGCCGGGAAACTTACAAACAACTGCTACAACACATAACCTCAGGATTCTTTAAACAGAGTGCCCCCGGCACGCAGTAGGATGGGTTCTGACATCCATCCTAAGTGAGACAGATTACACTGAGCCAGTTTAATTTGAATTACAAGCAATTTACTGGCTCAGATGTGATGCTGCAGGGGCGCGGTTTCACTTCGAGGAGGAGGCCACAAGCTTCTGTAAACGTTGGGTTTAAACCTCTAGTCCCCTTTGTTGGCCTTTACCTTTTCCAGCATGTGGAGCCAGGGGCTGGAGGGGATGGAGCAGGGAGCTGCTGTGTCTGGACCGACTCTCAAGCTTTGGGTTCCCAGCACAGGTCAGATAAAGGATAAATGTGGGGATAGACACAATTAACTATGAGCTAACAAATAGAAAATGAAATTACTGAAGAAAGAAGTTTGGCCTGGTGATGATCTAACAACCATTGTTTGTCCATAGATCTGCCTATCATACCTTTAGGGTACTTTTTGATACTTTATAGTGATCCATGTGCAATATGCGTATATGGATGTGGAATGCATTTATTTCTGCGTGTGCATGTGTTTATATTGTGTTAGTACACTGGATTGAGTGCATTGTCTTTTATTCTGTTTTCTATGCATCACTGGAGCAGCAATTTTATATTCCGTTGTATTGTGTTGATACAATTACATTTCCTATATCGTTAAATAAATGTGACCCTTGTAATTGTCTTATCAGGCTCAGATCTCTCATAATCTCCATTTAACAGCTGAGGTTCAGATACAGTTACAATGACGAAGCAGATTTTCAGTCAACATGTAGTAGTCAGTCAATCTGCATTGTAAGATCAATATACAAAGGTAGTGACTGTATGTTGGGTTGTTTGCCTCTGTAGAGACAATGGAAAACACACAGTGACCCTGACAGGGAGAGTCAAGGGAAACAAATGTTCACATGAGGATGAGGCGTCTCACCGACCGGGCGAGGTGTGCCCTCTTGTGGAGAAACATGAACATCACAGTCCACGTTTAATACATTACCGTACTTCCTCCATATTTAATTGTCCAGCACATTGCTTTGAAAACTCAACAATAAGGAAACTGAATTACAGACAAATGGAAAGTAAACTTGGGAAATGAATAACAAGCCATTAAAAACTATAAGAGCATAGGTTTTTTTCAGAACATAGACTTTATTCATTTCATATAAAAATGACACAAACACTCTTAAAAAGTTGAGCAGGTGCTTCAGGTAATCTTCACAGGGACGTGAGCCAGGCTGCATCACAGACTCGATCACACACACATGAAGGCCATTGCACCTTCACATCACCACCTTTAAGTTCACCTCTCCTGCACGTGGAGGCCCGACCTGTACAGTGAACCACCAGCAGAGGCCGGGGTAAGCCTCTGACACACCACTGAACCCTTTGCACTCCTCCTTCCCTGCTTCCCTCTCTTCCCCAGCTCCTCCTTTTTCCCCTTTTCTCCTTCATCTGGTTTTCCTTTTTTTTCTCTCCCTCAATCGTCGTTGTGACCCTTTATATCCCTGAGCCCAGCTTCTCTGATTGGTTCCAGACGTGCCACTGAGCTCTTCTTGCCGACTCAACATTCCACAGCTGGAGACTGCGCGCGCACACACACACACACACACACACACACACACACACACACACACACACACACACACACACACACACACACACACACACACACACACACACACACACACACACACACACACACAATTTGCTCCCTCTCCTCCTACCTTCCCCCTCTATCTTAGTCCAACTCAGAGAGCAAAAGAAGCGTTTTTTTTTTTTTTTTTCATGGCAGTTAGTGAGACTCAGACTGAAAAGGCTCCAGAGCATTCCTCCGAGCAGGAAGACCGAAATGCACTCAGAGGCAAGAGCCGCAGGAAAAAGAAGAAAGTTTGAGGAGGCAAATGAAATGCTCATTATGGTCATTATAATGCACAAACGTGAAATCTTAAAAATGACGATGGAGGTTTTTCTCTTACGAAAAAAGATCTCTGGCTCTCATATATACAACGTCGTCATTTGCACGAGGGATGTTTTCCTTTGTGGGGTCAAGTGTTGGCGTTTATCCCATAACAGAAGTGAAGTTTCCAAATGTCTTCACCAGTTGTACTTAAGCGAAATCGCATAATGAAACCTGCATCATTGAAAAGACAAAACGAGAGAGAAGTATACTAGCGATAAAACAGTACAGAGTGAATTGTGAATTGTGGTGCATAAAAGTGATGAATCAGACAAATATCAAATTGCAAAACCTTTTTTCATGGCAAGCACAAAGAAAATGACTGTCCATAAAAATGCTGAATCAGCTCCAGATGGCGACACGAGGAGCCAAAACAAACAACAGAGCAGCGACTGTGTCTTAAGGATAATGACAAAAGGCCGAAAAGTGGTGGAGACTGAGACCGATTTAGATCAGGATAAGAGTAGAAAGTGCCAAACTGTACACAAAGCCATAGATGCTGAAAGTCTAATCATTTGATGACAACCCTAAGTCCTGCTGTGCCGCAAAGACAATGTAATCTATTTTAAAGACCAGCTTTCAATACTAAGTTCTAATTATGTGCACAATTTTAGTGTGCTGCCCTCAGACGGTTTGAGGTCACTGGTCCCTGTCACCTTCCACACATTCACATTTGGACTTCTCCCTCCTCGGCTCGTCGTCGGGCAGCTGGTGCTGACGTGTCAGATCCGAGCGGAGGAGAGAGGCAGGCTCACACAAACCACACATGCATCATCAGTAACAGTTCTCTGCAGCTGCAGAGATAACGACAAATCAACAAGGAAGGAACGCACAAATGCAACAAAACAACAACAAAGACAAGAAACACACCTCAAGTTCCGGTAAATACTGTCATGGCAAAGACCCTTACAAAACTGAAAAAAAGGAATTTGGTCCTGAAGAAGACTGGCTGTGTATTTGGAGAACAGAGACAAATGGTTTTAGTTGATCTGTGGCTGTGTGATTGTCTTTCAATCAAATTGGGAAGATGAAAGGAAATAAACACCAACCAAATATTTACGTTGGCACCAGGGAAAACGGTGAGGAGTTGTTTCGTAAAACTGATTTTATGTTGAACTTTTCCGACTGCGATAAAATTAAGTTCCCAGTAGATCCATAAATGGTCTTCATGGATTCTTTGGGGGGAAAACTGTACGTAAAAAGAATGATCTGATTTGACTGGAGGGTAAATTGCTTGAATTGTCTTGACAACAGAAAAGACGAGGGATTCAATTATAAATCTAAATATCTGCTGTGCTCTACACAGCCCTTCAGCACTTAAAAAAATCTTTTTTGGTTTCAAAAGAGACGAAATAAACGCCGCAATGGGTTTTTCCTTTTTTTGAGTCAATGCCTCTCCGGCATTGGGTCAGATCCAGCCTCGTGGCTGGTTGGATGGTCGGTCCACGCAAAGCTCTTCTACTCTGGCTGCTCGTTCAGCTCCATGTCCGACACCAGGATGTTCTTCTCGGCCTGCTCGGAAAGGCTGGAGCTCGTGCGGCTGTAGCGGGCCCCTTCGTATGACCCCCGCGACCCAACAGTTCTCCGACGGTACAAGTAGATCACACCGACGATCAACACCACCAGCACCAGGCCCGCGACTATGACGACAATCAGAGTGGGCAGATGGTCGCTATCCACTGGGCAGAGACAGAGGATGGAAATGTAGATTAGCAAACACGCAAATACACACAGATGGGGCACACACAACCATTGCAGCCAATGATCATACTTACTTGTTACAGCTGAGGTCTCAGCACCTGTAAATGGAAGATGGGGAATTTAATTGATTAATTGATCAAGTTTTTCCACAATAATTTTATAATAATTTCAATTGTACCTGCACTTCTAAGTGATTTTTACATTTGGAACCCATGCAAGGGTGGACATAGACAATATTCACTTCATATCATTATTAAATATATTATATAACACAATCAACGTTTCCCTCTTTTATCAAACACTGAAACAATTGAATCTTCTCTTGTTTTCGTTGGCTCGTCTGCGACTCAGACTCGACTCAGATGACGCGGCCTTGTGTGTGTGTGTGCTTACTGCGTGGTCGTTTGCAGATGACCCCGTGCGTGCGATTTCGGCACGAGCCCGGCTTCCACAGGCCGCTGTTGCTCTGGATCCAGAAGCAGGAGTTGGGAGACAGAACGGAGAAGGCGAGATCGCGCACCTCCCAGTTGGTGTATGACATCTCTGTGTCCTCGCTCCACACTAGACCCCTACCTGCAGCGGGGACACAAGCACACGCACCCGGAGACGTAAACACTCTTTATCTTAAGGAGAGCACATTGTACAGCATGCTGAGTCATACATTCAAAAGATTTGCTTTAGTTCTTTCCATTAGCTTATCAAGCATGTTTCTGAGCATGTCAAATTATATCATTGAGTAGTCGTAATTATGATGTTTAAATTAATTAACTTGTTGAAGATAAGGCACCTCGCTATCACATTGAGAGAAACAGTCTTTATCATGTTTCCTCTACTTAATTAATTCTTTCATGATTATTCTGTAAACGATATCATAATTAATCCGGTAAAATTGACTAAATTAGATTCAAACAGAGCTGGATAATTCAACTAAAAGTGGCACAAAACTGTAAAGTTTGGATTTAAACTTTCTGAAGGTTGATAAGTCTGCTGCTGTGGATGTTGTTTGAGGTTGGACCTTTCACGCTGATGCCCAGCCAAGCTCCATGTGCCTGCTCCGCTTTGCTCTGGATGTGTTCCCACACAAATCCGTTCTCTGTCTCATCCAAGACCGAGAGAAGCTCTGCTCCCTCTAGAAGAGAGAAAAAAGAAAGGAAAGGACCGAAATGGAACAAACCAGAATTGATTGTGCAGCGAGATTTACCAGTGGTGCAGCAGGCTCCATGAAACACTTCTAAATTTAGACATATTGATGCATTTGGTCAATTGTTTGCAGCGGAGAAGGTCAGAAGTGTTGCACTTAATTTGTTTTCAGTTCAGTGTCGTGAGGCCGTGCAGGCAAACGCAGCAGGAGTCTGAGCAGAACAGGATGTGTGTAAGCGACAGGCGAGCTCCTGCAGCTCTCCCCTTACCTTTTTTACAGGACATGCGAGCGTCCTGCTGTAGTCTGAGGGTTTGCAGGTTGAAGGCATAACAGTGGTTTCTGAAAGACACCCAGGCCCAATCCCCGACAGAGTTGGGACACTTGCCAGGGTAGATCCATCGGTGACCCACAGGCTCGTCTGGCAGGGTGAAAAACAACAGGCATTCACTAAGTTTAGTTTAACTCAAATGAAAGTCAAGTTTAGGCCTTTATAATGTATAGACTGTTGTATATTGGTGTTATATTACAAATAAATACCACTAATTTGACAGATTGCAGCATCAAGTTTAGCATCACAGGGAGTCATTGTCCACTGCCCAGTAGTGGTCATGTGACCGCATCCAGCCATGTGATTGGGCTCCCCATCATTCCAGTTGGAATACGACACTTCCTCTTCACCCAGCCAGGTGAAGCTCTGTCCCTGAATCAAAGAAAGTATAAGTTGAGAATCACTGCCTCCTGTAGCGTGGAAAAACACTGTTGTGCACGTGTGGCTCTAGTGATTAAATTAAAGTTAAGTTCTTAGGCTCACTCCATAGTTGTAGAGAGCCACCCAGGCCGGCCGGTGCAGACGGTTGATCAGCAGCGTGAGGTACGCCTGCTGGTAGGGATCCTTCACCGTGGCCAGAGTCCCATTCAAAGATTCACACAGATGCAAAGCGCCGGTCCAGTCCAGGCGCTTCTCCACCACCCGGTACGTCACTCCACCCAACTCCACAGGCTTCAACAGGGAGGCAGGAATCAGGGCAGGTGCCGGAGGGAGACCTTGGTCTGAAGAAACAAGGTTCACTGTGCGTCAACACACTTCTGCTTCAGGTGCAAGTCTTTTAAAAACACACAGTTGAGGTAATAATGAGCTCCACACCTTGATGCCGTTGACAAATGTAGCCATTACTCTCCATCTCACAGGCTCGGGAGGCCCACATGCCGGTGTTCTTCTGCGGGTTCCCATGAATCATCACCACGCAGTTTCCCTGAGAGGCGACAGTGACATGATCAGAACTGGGACAGAGCGAGGACAACACCAAAGCATCAGAGCTGCGATTGGTGGGTGTTGTTGTGAGTAGCTATACCCGCGTCTTGTTTTGGTGCGGCCCACTGTTGTCGAGTGGCTCGCCGGGGCCCCAGTTGGTGTAGCTGAGCAGGCCAGCCTTGGCCCATTGGAAGTGACCTTTAGAGTCTGAGGTCAAACCCACCCAGAGGTCAACACTGGCGTTGTTCAGCAGGGTGGTGACGAAGGCTGTGGGGCGAATTGGAGAATTGATTGTGTCACAGTGGGCATGAGCGTGGAGAGACTTGGGTAACAAACTTCAGAAAAGGTTTAAAGGACACGCAAGTGCATACCAATGGATAGATAGACAGATCGATTGGCTCTAACCACCTCTCCTCTGTTTGTGAGGGTTCTGCTGTAATTACCTTGCTCCAGATGATTGGTCACCACTGCCAGCACACCTCCCTGAGTCTCACATCTCAGCTTGGACGCAGACCACGTGACCTTGTACGACTGATTGAACACCCTGAAACACTTCACAAAATTCAGCTCATGTCAGTTTTGCATCCGGACAGTAAAAGGTGCATTAGATAAACTATTACTCTTTAGTTGCTATGCCTCTCGATAAGTTCACAATGAAATCTACCTTATGCTGATAGGACGCCCATCCATCCGGGCAGCCTGCGGGGGGGTGGGGGGATGATGGAGTCGGAGGAATGGTGCCTGTGACAGTTCACTCTCTTACAGATGTAGGGCAGGTCAGAGGGGCATTTCTGATCGGCCCAGTCCGCTGTTCGGAAGTGACAAACACAAGTGCGCGTTAAGTGCACTGCTTCTTCATTTAGCCTCTTGAGGTCTCACATCCCGGCTGCTTGTACCTTTGTTGGCCGACATGTGAACACATCTGCGATCACGGCTGAGCGGATGCGGCCTCCCGAGGGCCCAGGACACGTAATTGAGCACAGAGTGGTCAGACCAGCGGAAACGGCCGTCGTTTTCGTAGGTGTGAAGCCCCACCCACCAGTTATCACCCTCTGCTCTCACCATCTAAAACGTGAGAGAGAAACTGTGAACAAGGCTGCAGTGACCTTGAATATTCAAAGTTTGTTCTGAAAAAAAGAAATACTGCAGGTTTATACCACAGTGTTACTGTAAATGCACAGTTATTTCACCCTGAATTGTAGTTACATAGTGTGGTGGTGGTGATGCAGTATGCAGACACCATAATTAATGGTGATTTAGGGTCAGTATATCACGGTGTTGCCCAGATTAAACTGGACCGCTTGCAGACACCATCGTGATCAATTGCCTCTTCGGGTTAAATCAACTCCTAAAAAGGATGATGAACATTTTGATAAAGTGTCCAGTGCCTTGCGTAAAGTGCTGCCCAGGAATGCGTCTTCCTCAGCTGAGTGGACGGACGCCAGCGAGGAGTCAAACCAGGAGCAAATCCTCTGGGCCTGGTCCCAAGTGGTGCGGTGGTCAAAAAATTTATATTCAGCCTCCTGGAAGGGAATCCACTTGGGTGAAGAGGTGCCTGATAGAACACGTGGCGAGAAACATGGCCAGACATCACAGGAAGGTTTTCAAATAAACACTGATGAGATTATTTCATTACATTTAGTGGTGAAGTTGAAAGCAAAGAAAATTAAACTGACCTTCAGAGACTTCTGGTTCCTTCTCGACACTACCTAAGAAGACAGGAGCAAAGGGAAAGGTGTGTTAATCACATGCAACATGAGCCCGGAGGGAGAAATGACTTAGGACGTACCACAAATCAGAACAAATATTTCAGATATAGAATTTAGATATGCCCAGGACTAAAATACCAATCTCATCCACAGAACCTTTTAAATATTCACAAAGAAAAGGTCCGGTGTAGTTGTACCTCTGGGGATCTTGCAGATCCAGTCTAGCTCTGAGTCACAGTGCATGGCCAGCCACGTCATTGTGCCCAAGTCTGCCGCAGCACATTGCCGAATGTTATAGTAGTAGCGGCCGAAGTTCTGGTAATTGAACTGAAACACAAACAACAAACAGATTCTGTTTCAAGCATCATTTTAAAAAAACAATCTGGACAATCAGCTTTTCTTTTTAAATGGTTAAGTTGCCTTTTTTTTGGCGCAGATACAGGTATTTTAATTACTCACAGCTAATCCATCGCTCCACTTCCAACTACCATTGTCCATGGGATTCCTGCGGTTGAGGCCAATCCAAAACCAATGCTGCTCATGGTCCTCTGATTCCCTATGGACCAAAGCTTCATCATCATCATCATCATCATCATCATCATCATCATCATCATCATCATCATCATCATCATCATCGTCGTCATCATCATCATCATCGTCGTCATCATCATCATCATCATCATCATCATCATCATCATCATCATCGTCATCATCATCATCATCGTCGTCATCATCATCATCATCATCGTCATCATCGTCGTCGTCATCATCATCATCACCTATCAGCTGGTCAGAGGTGCCCACCTACCCGAAGGCCTCATGGAGGACCTGTAAGACAAAGTGCTCCTCGTCCGAGCCGCTGATGCTCAGCAGGTCGGCTCCGTGTCTCCGGCAGAACAGGTGAGCCTGCAGCCAGCTCAGCTTCTGCTCCAGCTGCGAGTAATGAAACACCTGCAAAACAGGTAGTGTAGAGGTTAGGACATTTTAAGCACACGTGGTAAAGTTTGACTTAACTGCAAAGGCACAGTGTGAAACGTTTCTGGGACGAACCTTGTAGCAGTAGCGCAGGTCACTGTTGCTCTTCCAGCCGCTGGGACAGGAGCCGCTGAGACTCGGGGTGGGCTGGGGGACGGGCGGCTCGGGACTCACAGACGTGTCCTGGTTCTGTCTGCAGATGAATTTCGCCTTCGTTGACGCACAGTCTTTCACCTCCCACAGACCTGTTGCGATGCCCGTCGCCATGGAAACGCAGCCGCCATGGACGTTGACTGAAATAGACACAGGGTGAGTAAAGAGAAGAAAACATACCGCACTGATGAAACATGTGGAAATACAGGAATGATGAGGAAGACTGTGGACATTATCTTATAAGCCAGTGAACTCTATTCCTCTGAAGTATCTTACCGATCATCATGACGGATCATATTTTCTAAAATGCTGTGTGGTCTGTTAGTATATGGCAAACACATATTTACTTAAATAAATTAAGAAATACTGTTCCTACGGCTTTTCTCACAAAACTTCATGATACAATCACAGGCTTCAAAGTAAAAGGTCTTGAGGTGGAAGTGAGGTTTAATAATAACAATCTATGGTACTCACCAGTGTCAATACAAAAAATATCATCCTATGACAAAAACCTTCAGATAAAGTTTAACATCGTCAGCCTCCATCCAGCCAGCCAATCCAACTGAAGTAACAGACTCTGGCTATAATCTATGCAGAGGTCAAAGTCCAAATATCTGGATCTATCAGGCCAGAAGACTCGCCCATGACCAATGTCTAAAAGGTCTGGTTTCATGATTATCTGTATAAAAAGAACACCATGATCACATTTCCTGCCTCATTCCTCTGCTGCCGCCATCACAATGTGTCGTAAGATTTCCTCAACAAATGGTTCAAATTTTGATGCATTAACCTCACAAAACCTCAGGTTTTGTCTGCTGCGCTCGGATAATCAGCTTATCAATGCTTCCGTATAGAGCAATCAGCATTTAAAAGAAAACTAATCCAGTTCAATCCAGCTTCTTCTTTGAATTGGATTAAATCCCAAACTGGCTCTTGTTCAGAATGGACCTCATGTTTTGGGCAATTGAAAATCCACAGCGATGGATTAGAGGAAACTATAATAATCCCCTCAGGGAAGTGGTCACAACTAATAAATGAAGCACAAATATTCTGTAAATCATGTTTTTGAGCTACCTGGCTCGTCACGATTCCAGTTGGTGTATGTCACTTCGTCACCACTGAGCCAGCGGAAAGACCCGCTTTGATCATGGAGGCCGATCCAGAGGGAATCTCCAGAGCGACCGAACAACAGGCTGTTGGCGAAGGCCTGCTCGAACCTGCGGAGGTTTAAATAGGGGCTTTAAGGAAAGCAAACACTGACAAGGCCGACTGTGACGACTTTCAAGGTAAAGTGTATGTGTGTCCAGGTGTGTGCACGCTGCTGTACACACCTATTTGTAATGGTAACAAGGAAGGCTCCATGGTCCTCACAGGATTTCCTGGCTTCATCATAGGTGAATAGGTCTTCTCCCACCCAGTAACAAGCTGGACTGTGCCACTTCCCGCCCTGAGAGGAGAGGTAGAGGAAGAAGAAGAGGAGAGGCAGATATGGCAATTAACCAACTTAAGAGAGGAAACTCAGTGTATTGGTGGATCCAGATCAGGGGACAGATACAGGAATTTCTATTTTTTGCACTTTTTTAACATTACAAGATTTTTCAACATTTCCACTGTTTTCCGGGAATAACAATAATACACATTAAGGGAACAGATATCTGTGAGTGTGTGTGAACTTTGGTGCAGTTTGATGTATTTAAAAGGACTGTGAGGCCTTGACGAAGGTATCTGCTCTGTGCCATTCTGGTTCACTAATTTGAAATCACTGTATGGTCATCAAACTACAGGTGAACAGCAATTATGCTAATATTAATGGAAGTGCAGTGCTACATTTTAAACAGCTCAGTAGCAGCACAAACTAAGGGACTATGGCAACAACTAAGTGGAGCAGTTTAACGAAAACAGCATCAAATAGCATTCAACTTTTTTGGGGCGGAGGACGTAATCGCTCCACTTGAAACACTAACCACATCATTCCTTTGCCCTTAATCTTCCACTGAATGTCATTCACATCTGTTAAATACTTGAAAACACATTTTGCTCACGAGCAGACAGACAGACAAACAGGGGAAGTGAAAAACACAAACGATCTCCCAGAAAACAATTGACTTTATCACTCGCAACAGAAGTGAGTCCACTCATACGACCGGATTTTATCCTGAATGCAGAATACAAAAAAGAACAAGTCTATGCACGCAGAAATAACTTTTCCCTGGCCTCGATCTCTCCTGTCGGCTCTTGCACTGTAGTCGTGGAGGTGCGCAGATGCAGCCAACACGCCGAGGGTCACGAGGGGTGAGATATTGAGTGAGATTGGAAGGGAGAGAAAGTGCAGCTTCTCCTGAATAAGCTCCACCTCGGGCTTTTTGCACAGCCACGTTTGGCATCTAGACAGAAACCTCAAATATTATACCTGCTGGAGAGGCCTGATCTCACATCTCCTTCAAATATTATCCCTCTTTTCGATCTTTATTTCCTGCAGAACATCAAACATCTTGAGTATTTTTCCATGATTTCACCAATATGACCAAATATGCAAATATAATTTTCAACCCCATACCCTCAATTTGATTTTACAAGAATCCTTTGAAAATATACAGAATTTTGATGGAATGCCTTGGTCACCCAGTGCAGTTTCAGGGTACATGCATTTTTTCCCCAGACACCTGGTTCACCGTGACCTTTGACCTTTTGACCACTGAAATTTAATGAGTTAATTTTTGAGTCCAAGTGACACCTTATCAAAAGTTGAAGATATTCCCTAAAGGCAGACAAGGGGCCGAAAAACATGTTTGTCGTGTCTTGACGCCACCGTGACCTTGACGTTTGACCTTTCACCACCCGTATCTAACCAGTTGATCTATCAAAGTGAACATTTTTGACAAATTTGAACGGATTTTTTCATGGCGGTCTTTAGATAACACGTTCACAAGGCAAAAACTAAGAGGCTTGAGAGGTCGCAGTGACCTTGACCTTTAACCTTCAAAATAGAATCAGCTTATCTTTGAGTCCAGGTGAACGGTTGTACTAAATTTAAAGAAATTGCTTCAAAGTCTTTAACAGCTGTTGCTTTTATAAACCAAACACGTGTTTTGTAAGGTCACAGCGATCTTCACCTTTCACCTTTACTGGCACAGAGGCATAAAACCGACAGACAGTCGCACCATAAGCTTTTTTTGGAGTTACAAAATTATCTTTGTAATTTCATATCCAAAAATCTCAAAGAAATCTGGTGTACTATTCTGCAACTGTATCCTTAAACATTAACACAAATGAACACAGGAACCCAGGGAGTTTGCATTTTCATTATTTTCGGGCCCCCCTTGTGTCTGAGGGGCCTAAGCAGCTGCTGACACCACAGGCTGCCTCCGACATGAGCAATCAGTCTTTTCAGATCTCACTGTTTATTCGCACATGAAGCAGCTGCGCTACCCTCATAATAAAATCAGTATCATTGGTAGGTCGACGGAAGAAAACAATAGTGTGAGGAGCCGCTGCTCAAAATGACGGCGTCGCAATAATGAGCAATCTGTTTTGCTTTTTGAGGAATGAGCTCAGGATGGGGTAAATGGTTTTCGGGATTGTGTGGTTGAATGTTACAGAGACGGTCAGTGGGCTCTCGCTCATTGTTGTTTCACATGTTGCGTGTAGTGAGATCATCTGCTCAAAAACAAGTCGCTGCCGCCGCTGCAGGGCCCTGCAGCGCGTGCCATGCCAAATGACCCCTGTCACATTACCACCCATGACGCCTCGCTCCCCGGGGAGCGGGGTAAAGATTAATTACGCCAAACAAATGGTCCATCCATACAGAGATCTTTGTTGAGCAGCCGAGCACGACCCTCAGCTTCAGATCATTTGCATCATTAGTCAACACATGAACACACAAAGATGTAACACTCACTGTGATAGTCCCCTATAAGTCACACATCACTGATAAAGAACCCACTAACTTTAACGATAAAGATTTTCAGTAAGCAGGTAGAAGTCAGGTATGATCTGCTGTATAATCTCATATGGAGAGAATTAAGATGTGTGGACTCAGAGGCAGATGTAGATGGATCCTCCAGATGTGGCTCACTTCATCATGTGGCTGAAGTAGTGGGCGCCACAGTGCATGTTAATGTATGAAGTGAATGCACTTACTGAATGAAGATACAAACATCTAAATTTGGCTTTTTAAAATTATGCATGAAGCCAAAGTACTCGGTGTGTGTGTGTGTGTGTGTGTGTGTGTGTGTGTGTGTGTGTGTGTGTGTGTGTGTGTGTGTGTGTGTGTGTGTGTGTTACCTCTCTAGGACCTTCCCCACTAAAAACACTGTCCTTGTCAGGACCAATTAGATATGGGAAGTTTTAAAAGGTTTGGGTTAGGTTGTTCACAATGAATGAAGTCAATGCAGTGTCCTTACAAGGATAGCTGTTTTAAAAAAACACTTTGCTGTGTAAACTTATTTTAACTCTAACTTTTTCTGTCTTTCCAGTGAGTTTGCAGAAGCATTTAGTGTGTGTGTGTGTGTGTGTGTGTGTGTGTGTGTGTGTGTGTGTGTGTGTGTGTGTGTGTGTGTGTGTGTGTGTGTGTGTGTGTGTCTGGTATGCCTGTTAAACTTCTGAGTCTTAAGGGAGTGATTTATGCTACAGTTAGAGGCTCAGGGCAGACGAGTGGGCCGGCGGACGGGTGAGAGCCGGGCGGCAGCTCTGGGAAAAGGGGTCAAAGGTGAAGAAATGGCTGAAATATCATAATAATAACAGTAACAGTTATGTTCCCGTTAACACTGCAGACTGTCAGCAGCTGGAATAAGATCACCGACGTGTTCTCAGCAGAATCTTCAAGAGAGGAAAAGAGCCCTACTTGTTTGCAGTCTTGGTGTTGAGGTTTCCCTTCACTCTTTGTTCCTGGTTTCTTACAGATGGAGGGCAGGGTCATATTACAAGGGCTGTCGTCCCAGCGGCCGTCCTGCACATGCAAGCAAGACACAAACAAAACGAGAGAGCACAGCTGTTAAATATATACAGATGGAGGAGAATTGCTGACAGTCGTTTGGCTTTGGAGAGGGGTCAGCATGAGGGTGAGGGTGGTCACTCACAAGCCCCCAGAGGGAGACGCAATCCTCTTGGGTGTTGCGGAAGTTATTGGGTTCAAACGGGTGCCAGTAGGTGAAGATGACGGGCGTGTGGTCGGTCCACTGGAAGTCCATTTGCATTATGGTGTCATGGAGCCCTATCCACAGTTGGTCGATGTCTGACAGAAGACACACACAACAACAAGAATGCAGTTATGGAAGAAGTTGGCTTAAAAATAGGATTAGGGTTCAAACTATGGCCTTCATATGAAATTCTCACTTTTTCCAAGGGGTTCAATAATGAAGTTGGAGAACATCCATGACCTAAATATTTGATTTCTCACATCATGTGCTGTTAATCAGCTCAGGGAGGAAACTGGAACTGTCTCGTTTCCACTACATTTGAGCTTGGTGTGAAGACATGGGCTAAAAACATAACATAATCTATATTTGTACCTCCGCCACGAACACAATAATGGACTGGATTACCACGAAACAGAAGGATGTGGTATGTGTCAGGGAATTATGTTTTCAGGTCGTCCGTCCAACCATCCCGACATTATCTGAAGAACGTCTAGAGGGAATTTCTTCAAATTTGGTACAAAGATTCACTTGGACTTAAGAACACTGATTTGAATTTAGTAACCAAAGGTCAAAGGTCAAAGGTCAAGGTCACGAACAAACAAATCAGATTTTTAATTGTTGTTATAGATCTGAGTGTGTGAACTCCCCCTGACCCACGTTACTTCAGAACATTTAAATTCTTTGCTAAGCCTGAAAATATTGTACATTTCACTCGTCAATTCGAAAGACAAGATGAAATCCCTGTGGAGCAGCCATAGTGCTCTAAGAGCAGGTAACAGAAGTCCAGTTTAAGCTTGAAACACAAATCTGACATGTCACAGTGAATAAACACAGACAAAGTGAAAAGGGAATATGATTTGTAGGATTTCATCTTGTGCAATTCAGAGGAAAAGGTAAAGTGCTATAAAAAAAAAGAAATCACCTTTTTTCAAGTTGCGAATAATGAACTCCAGCTCAGGTAGGGTGTGGATGCTGACCAGGTTGGCCTCCATCTTCTGGCAGGTTTTCTGAGCCGTTTCCCAGGCGCTCTTCTCTGAAGTCAGCTTGTAGCAGCCGGCCTGGAAGGCCTGCCAGCCCACATCACACTCATACTTCTTATCATCTGTCCAAGAATCTATGGGAGCAGAAAGATAAGACACAATCGAGCTGTGGACGTTGGCACCGTGGCTGGACTGTTACTGCTGTGTTTGACATGAATGGACGAATGCACCGACCTGTAGTGAAGGGGTCCAGGGTGGCATTGGGCCTCTTCTTACAGACATACGGCAGAGCAACAGAACAATCGCGGTTTTGCCAGCGACCTGATGACTCAGTCCTGATCACAGCACAGTTCTCCTCTTCTTCGTGATTCGGCTGGTCTGAGGATGAGACATAGAACTCATCAGAACATCTATCAGGTCCTCGATCCAAGCACAAAATTCTCAACAGTAAAAGACTGTGGCTGTGTTTGTTTGAATTCAAAATGAGAAGGCCAACACATTCAGCCTTCTGTGGGAAGCAAACGTTTAAAAAAAAAAATATCAGGCTTCAAAGTTTTCCAGGCTAACCTTGTTCCCAGTTGAGATACTTGAGCGGTGAGGAGTCGGCCCACTGCCAGCCCCCGTTGATGTCCAGGTCGTTGAGGCCAATCCACAAAGCAGCGCTGTAGCCGGACAGAAAGCCTATAACAGCAGGACAATACCTTTCTCAGATGGTATAAAATATGACACAACGGTTTTCTCTGTGCACTTTTGAGAGTGACGACAGAAAACAAGGTGACTTTTCAACACTGCTTTCACTTATAGGCTGAAGAGCCTCTCAAGTCAGTTTGGATTTTAACTGTCAACACAGGATTGAATAAAAATGTTTGTTTTTGTGAGAATAGTGAGAAGAAAGTGTGACCAGAATCTGATTTGCACTTCTGGGCCACCGTAGATTTTCTCATTGATTTTTGCCTCATATTTCTGATGTGTTGTGTTTAGATTAACAGCTGCGTTCAGTGTAGAAGCAACATGTGTACAGACAGTGATCATTTTTTATGTCGAGGATTAGGTAACAGATAAAACCAACCAGATGATTTCATGGAATAGATTCAGACTTTATCACAGAAGTGACACAGTAGTAAATTTATTTCAGAAGCTTCAACAGATGTTAACACCTTCTTCACACTGAAGTTACCATTAATGTAGGTCTGCTCATGCAGCTTGGTGATGCTTAGCAGGTCTGCCCCCTGCTGCTGGCAACTGATCCGTGCCTCACTCCATGACAACGTAGCGTGGAAGTTAAACTGGTAACAGCTGTCCGTCAGCGGGTCAGTATCCCAGAATGTCTCACAGCCGCTGCCTGAGAGCGAGGGAGAGACACGAGGAGTCAGTCAGAGCAGAGGAGAAAAGTCGGAGGACACCAGAGTTGACATGGCTGAAAAGAAGCTCAGTGAGATACTAGGGTTCCAGTGAGCTGAGAGATGTAACAGTACAGTCCTGAACTGACAAAGTGACCACTCACTCTTAAGAGGACAAAAGCCCCAATTCTCGTCCTTGCCATAGTCAAAGGTGGTGGCGCACCAGAGGTGACCGTCCTCCCGGCCGATACCGGTGCAGCTGTGGAACCACTGGCCATCGTACAGGAAGGGCAGGTAGCAGGGGCGGCCGTTAGAGTTGCCCTGGATGGTGTAGATCTCTGTCAGGAAAAGAGAGAGGGGGGGGGGGACTGTAAATCCCTGACTCGCTTGAGTTGCCTAAAGTTATGGCTGCGAGCTGTGCTGAACTGAAATACCTTATCTGTTTTCTCAGCGACTCGTATAATCAAACAGAGGGTGATATTCCAGTCAAAACAATAAAGTCAACCAGTGGTCAGCAGAGGAAGGGGCAAACAAATAAATAAAGGAAGGTTATGAGGAAAACTCAATATTTTCATTCTGAAGTTTATGTGAAAATTGAATCAACAGCTGTGGATTTAGAAAAAAAGGCTGGATTTGAATATTTATATTCAAAAGCACTTTCTTTTAGCAGGGATCCCACACGGCTTCACAACATCCTCATATAGGTATTTTGTTTTCATCGATATACAACACATTTCATTTAGCTGACACTTTTATCCAAAAGGACTTACAATAAGTGCATTCAACCATGAGGGTACAAACCCAAAACAGCAAGAATCAAGAAAGTACAATTTGCTTCAAAAAAGCCAAATCCAGCTCCTGTCCTGGTGTCATTGGGGAGCTTGTCCCACCATTTAGGAGCCAGGACAGCAAACAGTCATGATTTTGTTGAGTGGCTAGCTCGCAGTGACAGACTGGGGTGTAAGTTTTAACCATGTCCTGGATGTAGACTGAGCCCGATCAGTTCACAGCACGGTACGCAAGTACTAGTGTCTTGAAACGGATGCGGGCAGCCGAAGTTACATATGAAGCGATAGCGTTTTTACCTCTATCAAGGAGGTTCTTTTTTTGTTTGTTTGTTATTTAGCAGGAATACACAAAAACAACGCAACGGATTACCGTGAAATTTGGTGGAAGGATGTGGTATGGGTCAAGAAAGAATTTTTGCCCACATCCGGATCAGGGGGTGGGTAAAGTGAATTTAACTGAGGGAACTGTTGGGCCTTGGCGAAGATATCGCGCTCTACTGAGTGCCATTCTAATTCATATCTGATTTCTGCAGTTTGACAAAATCGTCTGAGGTCCCCAAAATACAGGAGTCCATTTGTTCTTTCCACCAGTGTAGTTTGGTGTGAAGAGAAGGCCAACAGTGAGGGAGAGAGAGGGAGAGAGAGGGGGAGCCTGGATCTGTAGTGTTACCAAAACACTTCAGGCCAATGGAAAGTAGGGCAGACATGTTAAATGAGGGAGGAAAGATTTCTGAAGCTCCCTCCCTGACTTCCCCTCTGTGCTCCACCACTGTCTGGCTGCAGTGGAGCTGCTCCCCAGGTTGACTAATGTCAGAGGTATTCCTCTCCAGCATCGAGTTGACTCCACAAAGAAAACTTGTGAAGATCGTCACATGAAAGTTAAATAAGTCAATGGATCAAGTTGCCACGAAACAATAAAATAGAAGAGGAGAGGAATAATAAAGAATAAAGTATAAGGAGAGTTTCTGGTCTCATATTTTTGGCAGATCTGGTTTTAATCACTGTCAAGCAGAAAGTCGTACAGCTACGGCGAAGTTTGTCAACGAACAACCATGACATTCGATACGGGTAAGAATGGCACTGACAGCGAAAATGAGGCTGAGCTGCAAACCACCGTGGTCAGATTTAATCTGGAGTGAAAACTATAAATAAATACAAATATACTTGAGGGTAGGGACAACTCTGTGTGTTTACTGGAGTTTACAAACACCGGCAGTGTTTTGCTTGGCTTTCTGACTGGCAGCCAGCCGTGTGTCCTGGAAGATTCCGTCACAGCAATGTCCATTTGATCAGATGCAGCTGTGGCGCCCCCACAACAGTAAGACTATCTGCCGCAGAGAGGCAGCACAACACACAGGGAAGGAGCAGCTCATTGGTCACTGCAGCCTAATGGGAGACGAGTTCCTTCAGGCCAAATCACCGATGATGAATGAGGTGCGGACTCTTATTTATAATTAATTTGGAGATAAAATACGGAACAATTCTTCATTACAATGTCTAAAAACAACTAGACTCAGTTTTATATATAGTGACAGTTACATATTTTGTTGACCTGAGTATACCAAAGATGTTCCCAACAACATTCAAACCCATTCTATTCAAGGTTATGGGACTTTCATTTTGGTCGCCTTTTTATTGCGTCATATCCACTTTACTCATGGCTTTGCACTTCTCTGCTATAACTTCTGTAAAGTGGCAAATGACAAAGGACAAACACAGTGAGCCAGTCTGCCACCCCCCCCTTCCATTGTGGAATGGATCCAAATATATTAATATATCAAATATTTATTGCAATTTGCTGAGTAACATCTAGAAAATCAAAATACATTGCCTCATCCGTGAAGATGATTCGCGCCCATGATTCAACGCTGCTTCACTACGTCATCAAACTTTATCTTTGTTATTGTTTTGATTGCTAGGCCCGAAATGATCTTATATGTTAAAATTGTACGTTTTCTTTGGGTTAATGAAAACAATCACATTCATATTCCTATTGTATCTCTTACTATTCCATTTTCTATTTAATATTCAGCATTTCACAGGATTTATGGTTTGAAAATGTTAATGGGAATCTGGAAGTGTAACTATTTTGAAAACCTTTTTGGATAAGAGAGGTAAAGAGAATCAGAGCTACTGTGATCCTGCTTCTTACCACGATACATTTTGGTACACAGGTCCTGCATGCCACCATGCAGAGTCCATTTCAGCTTGGAGGGCCAGGAGGCGGCGGAGGAGTTCAAAATCGACGGCGAGGGAAGGTAGTTGTTGAGGTTCTCCAGCACCTGGCCACAGGTCCAGGTCCAGCGTACTCTGGGGGGCTCCCGGTCACATGTGTACACGCCCAGAGGAGACTTGTCCGACTTGGAGGTGAAGTTACCGGTGGTCACTCCCAGGCAAAGCGAGGAGCCCAGGTTGAACAGGCGTCCTCGGGTCACCCACTTCCAGCGCTGGTTGTCTTCCTCACAGGATTTTGACAGGATGAGGGAGTGATCCCGCACCCCTAGGCACCCGTTGGCTCCCTCATGGAAGAAAGCAAACTCATCAGAGTCCAGTGGCGCTGTGGAGGGAGAGAGAGAGGGGGGAGAGGGAGAGGGGGAGAGAGAGGGAGAGAGAGAGGAGAGAGAGAGAGAGAGAGAGAGAGAGAGAGAGAGAGAGAGAGAGAGAGAGAGAGGGAAACAGTGGTGTGAGTCAATAGTGCTAATGAAAAAAGGATCCCATGTTAGCAGCTAGTGTGGCCAGAGAAGAGGTCAGGGAGCAGATCGATATCTCCATTACTGAGTGTGCTGCTGGGTTACAACTAGTTTGAGCAGTGGACTTTGATGTACCTGCACTTCAGAGGTATTAATCCTCTAGTAATCCTGTAATAACCCTAAAATCCTGCATGCACATTATACGACAGGGGTCTCAGCAGGAAGTTATTGAAATGACATGCTATAAACTGTGAAAGGGGGCTGCACATGTTTTTAATGTTAGGTCGGGAATCAGGGTTGAAGTATTTCACAGTGCATCTCAAGAAATAACCCCATTCTCCGGTTTGACCTGGAAAAGCCTCTCTCCTTGTTCACTACAGCTTGTGGTGCTATTTCTTCTGGGTTAAACTGCGGAGAGAGCAGTGCATGAATATGCGATGACACCATCATGAGAATCTGTACAGTGACTCATACGTGCATTTGACTCGTGTAAGTGAACGTTAACAGGTCTGAATTTGATTAATTTGATGAAACTGTAATGGCCCTCAGGGGTGAAATGGGTTACTGTTTTGACACTGCCGACTTCTCACCACCGCACACTGATGTCTTTTACTTGGGTCTGATTCTCCGAGGAGCTATATCTGCTCGCGAGGTGTTACCCACAGAGCCTTACAGTATTTTCCTGCATGTTCCCGACATCCAAAATAAATAAAGATGTTAACAAAAAATAGCGAGTTACTGTGTTGAACTTGACACATCCGCAGCAGTGGCTGGACGCCAGGCGCAGTGACTGGAATTTCGGGAACAAAACCCGACACCCTTTCTCCATAAAAATATGTGGTTTTCCTTCAGTTCTGTTTTTCTTTTCTTTCTTTTCTCTTGCAGGATTTAGAGATTGGCAACCAAAAGAGCCAGGACTGCAAATGTGCTGGTGTGTGGTAATGATTGTGTGTGAAGTTGGAAGACAGGAAGACAAAGAAATATATTTCAGGCGTGTAGGAGTGACTGTAAATTAAAACAACTTTGGAAAAGAAAACATATCGCCAACATAAACATGAAGCTCCTCTCCCTGACGTGAGATTCAGAGGAGAGACAGTAAGACCCTCAGCGTTCCTACTTGGCCTGCTCCTGTGAGAGGCCAGGAAGTGGGGTAGGTGGGAGAGATCACTGGGCATTTGCTTGAAAAACACGACTCTCATGTGTGGCTACTCCAGTCCGCTCAATCCCTCGTTTCCTACCCCTCAGCCGAAACACTCAAACCTCCTGCGCTGCTTTTATGGACACAGAGACAATGGAGTCTCATCAAAGGCCCCCCGTTAAAAAAAAATCCCTGTAATCTGGAGGAGACGACCGACACGCCCCCTCTCCTCACACTCGGGCTCTGTGGTCGAGTTTCTCAGAAGCAGCGTTAGCTCGTTTGGTCGACAGCAAACACAGCAACACAGCCTCGGCGGCAGAGCGGCTCAGAATGAGTTTGAAAAAGTGCTCTGTGTATAATCAGATATAATAACCACCCTGTTCTTTTTATAAAGCCATCCATCATCCACTAATACCCAGCTGTTGGGCCTGTTTGCAGCCAGTTTATTGTTTTAAACTTGAAAGACTCAAATCAGAGCAAGTGTGTTGTTTGACAGGGACACCAAAAACCTTTAAATCCCCCAAAAATAAAGTTTGTCAAACTAACACAAACTATCTTTCCATGAGGCTGATCTGTTTATATCAATCCAGGACTGAAGAAAATGTCAAAAATCGAGAAAGGCCCAGCAGTCTCCTTATGGTAACCACATCGAAATTGACTAGATCCAGATTTGTATATGAATATATTTTGCAACGATTTATGAATTCATGAGATCAATCAAATCAACTCCCTTTCTCCCAATGTTAAAAAAAAGTGTAAAAATAAATCCAGGGTCCACGCACTGATCCGGATTCACACCAAAGTTGAATGGCATCTTCCTTGCGTCCCACCCCTTCACATAATTTCATGGAAATCAGTTGAGTAGTTTTGTGTCCTCCTTGTTGGAGGTAAAAATGCGAAAACCTGCAGAACATCACATGTTGGGCGTCCCCAGTGAACTCCTAAACCTCACTGACCTCTAGCAGATCACTACATTACAGTTGATTTATTGTATCAATATTTTCCTTAATTATCTAATTAATTGTCAGAAAAGAGTGAAAATCACTTTCACTATTTTCCAAATCCCCAAGTTGACTCATTTAAAACGACACATTTTGTCTTGGTGGCTTTAAAAAACCAAATTCATTACAATCATAGAGAACAAGCCGACTAACTGATTCATCTATGAATCATTTCAGCTCTTAAAATCATACCGAATATTTTGCATCAGGTCCTCATGGTCCACATAAAACCCTCTACGACAGACTCCCTGTTCTGATTGGCTCTGCTCTGCAGCTACAGTGTGATTTCTACCACGACAACCAATCAAATGTTGTTACGCTGTGATCTCAGCTCAGGATTTAGCTACAAGTAAAACCCATGTGGATATTTGTTTAGCCGGAGACATACATGCCAATAAATCCGGCACTTGGTAATTTTCACAATGCAAATAAAAAGCATTTTAAGAAAACAGACCACAAATCCGCTTTGCGCACCCGAACCCCGCTTGTAAAAATCAGCAGAACATTGTGTTGAATCCACTTCAGTGCGCGGACACAAGGCTCAGTATTAACGACAATATGAGACGTTCCTGGTGAAAAGCTACAGAACCACTCGACAACCTGAGGCTTAAGTTCCAGACAGCAAGAAGCAAATTCAAAAAGAGGTTTTAATGCCAGTCTGCGCGGGGGACACGATGGGATGTTTGATGTGAGAAAACTCCCGGGCAATCAGAGAGAGTGCAGAATTCCAGATTAACTTTAAGCCATTGAGCTCTGTGAAGGCTCAGCCACAACAGCTCTCCAGCTGTGATCTCATCCTCTTCTCTGCCCTGTCACCCCCTCTTTTTCTTTTTTTTCTTCCTCAACACTGAAGACAGTTTTCTGCTGAAGAGAGAGGCTGAAACCCACGGCCAAGAACAACCAGCAATACTCGCCAAGAGAGGCAGATATTCCCAGAACCTCCACCTCCTCAACAAAGTCGTCTGTTGCATCAGGTTTGAGAACAATACTTAGGACTGTGGGTGATTAATCAATAGCATGTTTTTTTTTTGGGTTAGAAATAGTGTTATAAACTTTTCAATATCACACTGTTTGGTGGATGAGTGTGACGCAATGTTGCAGCCAGATACTTACATTTCAGTACATTGTTTTGTCCCAACATTCCTTCTGTATATCTGATCTAAAGATCTAAACCCAAGCACATGCAAAAAGAACTGCTCTTCAACTGGTCAGTGTGACACAGCGACAAACAACAAACAGGCAGGAAATTCCAGCCTGCTGTGTTTGTGTCTTTGGTGTTTTATGGTTGTCCTGGCCTCTGAGGCAATCCAGACTGTGGATGGGTTTTACCTCATTCAAGGAGCACAGGGGGGAGAAGAGGGAGGGGGGGGGCCGATTGAAGAAAAGGTTATATTTGCATTTTGCAGCCGCACTCCGAACCAGAGCTAAACCGGAACCTTTGGGAAAGCGCAAATCAAATTTAGAAACCAGAGTCAGACTGAGTGCACACTGTCGAAAACTTTCCATCACTCCCACACTTATGCACAGTATAATGGAGATAACACCTTATCACGCTGCAGGTTTAAGCATGCTTGCAGCTCAGGAGGAGCAGAGAGCACAGCAAAATAAAGGACTTCTTACTTTACTGTCTGGGCACAGGAGCTGGGCGATCTAACCGAAAATGTCATCACAATAAAAAAATCCTCATTTCAGTTGATCTCGATAAAAGCCAAAGGATTATTTAAAGACAGATGTTTGCTCCTGAGTAAGAGTGGAAGAAAAACATGGTTTTAATTTCTATTGGGTAGGAAATCATTTCATCTGTTATACCTCTCACCATACTTCTGCAATCCACAAGCATCATGGTGATTTATGTTGATCTATATTGAACTTTTTATTCAGATAGTTGTTGTGTTGTCACTCATGCTGCCCCAACTGGAGACTCAATGTCATCCCACAGCAGTTAAAATGTCTCTCATGCCCCAAATAAACTCTTCTGCTATAGTCATACACCAGGATCGAATTCCATATAAATAATCCTGAGTATCATCACTGTCGCAGTTCAGCTTTCATCCATTGTTTGCCACAGACGAATCAAAGTGAAATCTTTTCTTGTGATCATAAAACAGTAGAAGACAGTTCATAGCAACAAGCTGAGCTGCTGCAGATCC
Organism: Verasper variegatus; assembly: GCA_026259375.1. NCBI lineage: Eukaryota > Metazoa > Chordata > Actinopteri > Pleuronectiformes > Pleuronectidae > Verasper > Verasper variegatus. Next base: position 7,575,125 of record CM048054.1, read on the forward strand.
CAGATTATATATATATTCACTGTTAAACTCTGGTGGGCGGGAAAAGAAAAGAACAAATCCAAAGAGACAACATTTCGTAAAAACAAAGGAACAAACCCTCGTATCCCTTTGCAGCTCCACCATTTGGTTTTAGAGTGATTGAAAAGAGCACATTCAGCAAAGGAGGAGTTTGTTGGCAGATGGGTGTCTGTCATTTTAAAATGATGGCCTTGATGTAAACAACTTCAGATAACTTAGGATATCTGTATATTTGTATGAGAAGAGAGTGTGAAGAGCAAGTGTGTAAACCCACATTATCTCAGTGTTTAAAAAAACATAGCAAATTAACAAGACAACTTAACATTTAAACAACGTTAGACCCTCCTCAGGGATCAATGTGACTAAATGATAACAGATTAGAAAACATGTGGTTAACAAATTTGTTCTATGAAAGCTGCCTGTGTTATGATGACAAGAGATGACCCAGATTTTACTATATCAAATATTTGGGTAGTGACTGTATATTATCTTTATCTGTTTATGCACACGTATGTATGCCCACATATGCAAATGTACAATAACAATCTGTATTTCATGGACATATTTCACATGTAGAGTAGAATCTGGATTTAAGGGACATATCGCACAGACATATTCCAGCACATGTATAGAATAAGTCCATATTTCATTGTATATTGTTGTCTATAACATTTATATGTTTGCATGTTATTTATTTGGATTCTGTCTCTTTTTTTTCTTACTATCCTCCTCCCTGTGCAACTACTTCTTGTGCTGCTGTGTCAAATTGGATTTGCACTACAGGGGATCGATGATTGTCTAATCTAATCTGACTGTTTTAGTTATTTCTATATAAATACACGTGCATGAATTCATAAATGCACATTTACAATAACAATCTGTATTTCATGGACAAATTTCACACGCAGAATCTGGATTTAAGGGACTTGTTGCACAAGCACTTAAACAGTATTTTACTGCCATATTACACATGTATGGAATAGGTCTATTTTGTATCTTATTTACATGGATTCTGTTTCTATTCTTATTGTATGTCTTACTATATTTCTCCCTATATATATATATATATATATATATGCAGTTTCAAATTGAATTTACCCTATTGGGATCAATAAATGTTCAGCCTATCCTATCTTATCTTATCTAATAAAATGTTATTCCCTAAAACAATTCATGCAGTCCACTTCATAACATAATTCCCTCGCACTGCAGTAGGAAAGTCAATTAAAGTTGCTTCAAAAGCTGTATTGATTATAAAAGTGCTATCAATTTCCAATCTGATCTTTGCCAGTAAACATTGTTTGGGTGGCCTGTCCCTGCACACACCATCCCATAACATTGTAATGACTGTAGTTGCTGTTCACTGGACTGAATGTGTTAATTGCAGCGTCTGACAGGATGTAAAGGTCACATCTGCCCTCAGGTTGTCCAATGAGGCGTCGCTCCACGTCAATTTTTGTTTTTTAACAATGTCGACATAAAAAAAAAAAAAAAGAATCCGGAACAGAACCAGAACACAAAAAAGCGAAAAAAGGCGCATTCACCTCTCAGCTTTAAATACACTTTTAGGCATAGAATATAAATAAAAACAGAGAAAGTATAAGCCTGCAGCCCCAGCTCCCCCCTCCTCCCCTCCCCCTCCCCCAGCTTCTCCACATCTGTTTCCACTCACTGCTCGGACTTTTGGTTCGTGGCATACCAAAGCACCAAATACGCGCACACACACACACAGAGAGAGAGAGAGAGCGAGATAGAGAGAGAGAGCTGCTTTCGGCAATTTTTTGCTTTCTTTCCTACAGTTTTATGACAATAAATCGTTGCCAGAACTAAAGCATGCACGATAGCTTCACCGTGTGCCCCCCCCCCCCCCTCCACCCCACCCCCCACACCCACACACACTTTAATCAAGAATGAGATTTAAAGCGAGAGATGAGATCTTTACGCACCGGAGTCGCTCCTCTGCAGCTCCACACTGAGGATGAATAAATATAAAGTGCATCTGTACAGGAGAAGTTGCCGGCTCGTCCATGTTCCCCTCGGCTCCTTGTTTCGGTCGCTGCCTTGCATGCTCACAACTGGGCTACAACACACACGCAGACCCGCACACACATATACACGCACACATGCACGCACACGCACACGGTGCAGGGGGGAAAAAAGGACAGAAACCAGAGGGAGGAAAGAAAGTGAACAAGTGTCCGAGTGTTTGACTCGGAAGACGGAGGTTGCAGAAGAGTTTCACCGCTGGAGCTCCCTCCTCCTCAGTCAGATGAGACTGGAATGAATGGAGCAGCGTCACCAGCGTGTGTGTGTGTGTGTGTGTGTGTGTGCGAGTGTCAGTGTTTATATGGTGCCCAACCTGAGGTCCGGGGACCTCCAGAGGCATCCTATCTTGAGGGCTGGTCAGAGGGTTTCAACTACAGGGAGAACTTCCTCTTTCTACATGTTCTCAGTCATGTTTTGTAAATTCTGGAACTTCCACTCACAACTTGTGGTTTGTGCAATATACGCTAATGACTTACTCCAGAGCAGTGTGCCAATTCAAGAGGTGGTGACCTGAACATCTTTCCCACTGGTCAAAGACACACTAACATCTGGCTTTTCTCTGCAATGGGAATGATACAAGCTGCATTTTTATCAGCAGTGATGAAAACATGACAACCAGTTGAAGGAGCCGATTTCTTCCTCTTCTTTATTGTGGCAGTCTAGACGCTGACGCACTTTTTAATGTGCAACATTACACCCAAGCCACACTGGGTGCATTTGCAGCATGTGACAGCTGTGTCGCTGATCTGGGAGCGTGCCTGCTACGCAAGGTTTCTGGTATGACTACATTATTTCCTCAAATAAAAGTAGGCATATATACGTACTCAACCAAATGCCAGACTCTACGGTATGAAGCTGCACATCTTCCAGTACTGCAAAAATTACCAGATAAACTTTTTTAAACTAATGAAGTCAGAAATGGTATAGTAAAGCTTTTACTTTGAAACAGGTACAGTAAGTGTTATAATATATTTATGTTTGTGACATATTCAAAAGTCAAACGGAGAAAACAGGCGAAACCCTGATTGGAGCAGTGCGTCTCAGGTGCATCTCACGCGAACAGCCCCAACCTTAGGCCGCCCATTGAACTTGTGGGGGTTGGGAACAACGTGCAACAGCAAGTTTTTTGTTCATGTTGTGCAAGATGCAACGCAGGCAAGACAGCGCAGGTTGTGACGTCAAACATGACTCATTGAGGAAGAAAACAAACAGAAAGGGAAGCTCCTGTTTTGGCAATGGTAAAGGAGTCAATCTCCTTTTGCGATAAAAACACCCATGTACGGGACTATACCTGCAAATTCTTGGTGCAAAGGAGGCATGTTTGCCTCTCAGCTTTCCCATTTCGAAGCCTCCGTCAAACACAGACGACAAATGTGGTGGATCCTTTCAGGGCCAACCTAACCGAGGGCTCAATGTGCACCAGTGATGAAGCTAATGAGTTGGCATTGCCGTGCTGCAGCGTGTTCAGCAGGTAGGACCAGGACGAGCTGCTGATGAAGACAGGGAATCCTCCTGAGACCAACCCCTCCATTTTGATTTGATCTTTTTAAGGATGCGACCCCTGACTTACACAGCCTAGAATGAATGTGGGAGCTAAAGTCACTTTTATGGTGCAAAAACATTTTTCTGCCAATTATATTAATGCTTTCAATATAAGGGGTAGAAACTAGTTATCCTTCAAATAGATCGGATGTGCACATTTTCAATCGTAGCGAAATAGCTTTATCTAAGCATTTGTGACATCACACACCAGAAGCCAATTAACGGCATTTGTCATTTTTGGAAAATTGAACTAAAATGTCAGTCTGCTGCCAAGAAGCAAGAGTTAATCATTATTTGAGTTTGTTTAGATCCATTCAATCCTGTTCATCTATAAGCTTTTGATTTCCTTCTTGTCTGAGGAACAAACTATTGAATTTGATGCACATGAAATTTCTGGGATCCTGTTTTTGTTTCCAGAGCAAAGAGGTGAGAACTTGAAGTTTAGTTAATGCCCGATAAGGTCACTGTGACAGAAATGTTGAATTTATAACCAGATATTTAACAATGTGTGGATTATTTTTTCTTATGAGACAGCAGATGAGTTTTTTTTCCAATCACAGTGTTTTTCTGAGCTGCACTGTCACACACCCTAATTATAGAATCTTTGTGCAGTTAAAACAGCTGTAAATGTCACCAGTCTACATTCTCTGTAATTAACTATCCCTCCATTTGTTTTAAAATCATATTACATTCCATTACATTTCATTGAGCTGATGCTTTTATCCAGAGTGAGGGTACAAACCCAGAACAAGAATCATTTAAGTACATTAGGTTTAAAAAAAGCCAAACTACAAAGTGCTACATGTAAGTGCAATATACAAGTGGAACTATCTATTATTATTATTGGGCATAACTTGAACTGCAAAATGTTTCTACTTAACTATAAAAACGTATATTGCTCTTTAATGTAACGCTCGATTTTCTGGTCTCAGTCAGGACCCTGTAGAAACAATGACTTGCATGTTTCCAGTGATGTGAGGGTTTCAGGAGTTTGGCTGTTGACAGGCTTTGCTCCGATAGCGTGAAGTAGCCGTGCAGCTACGGTGATTTAACCCAATTTAAAGTGAGCAAGCCTTTTCTGAATTAATCCCAATGGAAAGCTGGAACATTGATCCAAAAGCATATTTCCTCCCAGACAAAAGAATCCAGAATATTATTTTAGGCAAGCTTAGCCATTCTTTGAAAAAAAAAATTGCTTTTTTCCCCCCTGTCATTTCGATTACTGTTCCATTTGTTTTAGCTAGACTAAACAAAATAAGATAATTTCAAAAGACCCAATATGTTGCTCGTGCTAAGTTCCCTTCTCTAGAAACTAACTATAACGGTGGAGCTCGTGTGGTTGACCCATGAGTCCTGACATGGAAGAGTAAAAATTCAATCACACAATTGTAATATTGTGTGCTCACAGCTTATACAGTACATTTATGATTATTTACCTCTGTATTAGTGGACTTGAATCTTGGTAGTGATGTGATTTAGTACCACTTTAAGTAATCAAGTCTTCTAAAGCTTTCTAATGACAAATATAGTTTGACAAAAACAGTGACATCTTACTGCCTGAAGCTGACATATCCTGTCCAATAAACACGCCTGCTGAGAGCTGCTTGCTAGAAAAAAAATGCAAAGAACATTAGAGGTCAGCTGCTGAAGTGTGTGAGACAGTTATATCCAATTTGTGGCCTCTTATCGAGTTTCTCACGCATCCCGGATTGTGTGCTCAAATGTGTGTGTCAAATATTATTCATGCCACTTGAGAGACACAGGACAAATAAGAAGCCGTTGAATATTTAGCTTTGGCGTTTGTATTCTCCCGACGGAAACAGGGCCTCTCCTGAACTCCCAAACCAGATTTTAGACGCTTTACTAATTTTACTTTAATCATCCATAAAAATCTGATCATTTATGGAGCAGGCTACAGTCAATGTGACATTACCATCGAAATACACCATCTGTTTACCGACCCATTTACTCCCTTATCAGAAAACTAAATGTAATTTGGTATATTAACACTACAACCTATCAACGAGGTTTTAGCACTGACTTGGAAATGCTTGAATGCATCTGGATAAATATTTGATTTCTAAATCTGTGAATTTTACAATAAGGAACAGAAACTAAGTACAGACGTCATACTCACGAATACATTGTCAGCTGTGTTGTAAACAGAAGTTGGTCCTGTGATATTAAACCCAGAACAACAAACACATTTTAACCAATAGTATTTAATGGTTTATGCAACTGTCTGCTAAGGCCCAATCTCCCCCACAGTATAAGGTAAAGGTAAGGTAAACCAGTCCCTTGCATTTCATTGGCCAAAAATAAATTCAAAACATACCTAAATAAATATGTGTTTATGGTAGGGGGGGGATATCAATCAAAACGAGAACAGCTCTAGTGAAAGGCAACTTGAAAAAAACAACAGTTTTGTCCATAAAACTGGTTGCATTGAAAAGTGTTCTTTAAAAAAAAAAAAAAAAAAAAAAAAATGTAAAAAGGGGTCATTCCTCAGCAGCTTCCACTCCATATCACGTAACACGTCTCTAAAACCATTCATTATAAAAACTGAGGTGGAACACTGCCACCAGCTGGAAGTTAAAAGCTTTGGTCACAGGAGTTTGACGAGGAGATGGAGGGCGAGCGTGGAGATGGGATAGTAGCTTCTGTCTGTCCCTCCTCGTCAAAAACTATCTGGGTCTGGAATTTAAGTGGGGCAGAGGATCCCAGAAACAGCGAGTTGGATAAAATGGAGCCATAGATATTAAGGGTTCAATACTATAAACGGGGCAGACTGGTTCTCTCAGTCGGGTTCAGGGAAATGAGAACAAACTAAATGTTTGGGCTTGGGGAGTTCAGACTACCTTGGAGCAGAATGGCTCATGCATGGTGTATGTGTGTGAGTGCGTACAGGTATGATGCCTCCCGCAGTCCTTTTCATCTGGCCAAGCTGAAGCAGCTCTATACCTCTTTGTATTTCCTTTTTTCGAGCTGAAAAGAAAAATCCAAAACACTGAACCCACCCCCCCCCCCCTTTTAACCAACAGTGCCAAACTTCGCCCCTTGCTGTGTGAGTCGTCCAGGGCTTTGACCCCCAGAACAATGTCACTCTTTTTTGAGAAAGGAGGACAGGTAAGTTGGGGTGGGTGGACACGAGAGGGCTGAAGGGTGACGTCGGTCTCCCCTGCCAACCCAACCATGACTTCTCACGCACCCTTTGCTGTCGTCCGACCTCTTATCTTGGACTCTTCATGGCAAGGTGGGATGCTAATGGGAAGGTGGACACAGTATGGTGCTGCCCCCCACCCACTTGACTCTTTCATATGGTTCAGTCAGTCAGTTCAGTTTGAGGCGCTGCTGTTGGAGGAGCTGGATGTGGAGGCCACGGCCGTGCCCGAAGTGCCCGACGAGGCCACCGACTTGCGGATGTGGGGCATGAGGAAGGGGTCACTGGCCAGCTGGTGCACATCGATGCGGTCCTCCTTACGGTACACTAAACAGCGCCTTACAAAGGCCTGGAGGGAGAAAGAATAAAAGATTGCTATAACTGAGAATGTACAAATACCAACTAATAGTGTTTGAAAGACGTATAATAATTCATCATTAACTAGAGTAGAAAGGGAGAATTAATGGAGGTTATTGTGCCAGTTGCAGATGCATAGATGTGAGGGAGTCCATTACCTTAGCTTCAGGTGTGACTACTGGCTTAGGAGGAAACTGCACATCTGTTGCCTTCAGTATGGTGTTCTCCTGCAGGATGTCCTGCTGGGACTGGTTGTGACCGAATGGCTAGAAGGCAAAGAGAGGGAAAAGAAGTGTCATTGAAAACACGTTCAAAAAGTGGATGAAGCATGAATTAGATAAAGGATAGGAATAGGATCAATTCAATTCATGATACATACGATTAAAACTATGAACAATGTAACATAACATAGGGACATAATCCCAACTGTATCGCAATATAAATATAAGTTTATAGCTCAATAATAGCTCAAATGTTTATATCATTTCCAGTTTGGGTCTCCTACCTTTCGGCCATACAAACACTGGTAGAAAATGACTCCCACAGACCACACATCCACCTTGTTGGAGATTTTGGGTGGTTCCTTCCCAACCACAAAGCACTCAGGGGGCAGGTACCTGAAGGAGAAAGGAAGAGCCACATTCAGATTAGTCATATTTTACATGACTTAAATGTACCATCTATACAGTGTATTTAATAGTTTGTGTGCCTGGCAGTATGTTATATTTAGGGGACCTCAGGGTGTGCACCTCTACTTTTCATTTTCAAATAAATGGATGTTGAAGCTCTGTGGGTACATATGTCCAGACAAACATCAGTAATATTATATCTGCTCTGAGAAAACCAGTGCATTACTCGGGCTGCGCGATTTATCGGAAACCTATCGTAATTGTGATATCAACGTGCACGATAGATGTTGTGTCAATGTATTTGGCCAATCAGATGGAGCCCTGCTGCCCTAGATGATAAATTAAAGACATTCAGAACATTTACTTTTTCTGTAAGTAAATCATTGTTGGAAAAAGAGAGAAAACAGAGAACTGCGAGGTGGCTCTGTCAAATCTCGCTCTGCCGCCTCTCGTCTAAACTCTACAGTGGGAACTTATAGTGATCACGTTTGTCCCGAGTTAAATTCATCAACATGAGCGGATGATTATATAAAAGATTTGTGAAGCTTATTTATGATCCCAGAACCTGAGGGGAAAGTAACACACAGACTCCACTGCTCTCTCTCTCTCTCTCTCTGTGTGTTTGTCTTTCTCTCTCAGCTGACATCTCTGACTTGCTGGAGTTTAAATGTTTTTTTGGGTTAGCCACAATATCAACATTGATCATCACAAAAGGATTGATACTGTTTATTAATTAGTTTAATCTCCTTCAGAGCAGTGTATTCATCAGCTGCCCGTACGCACGTTATTATTATATTACATTGTGCGTGTACATATATGTAGTGAAACTAACTAATACTGAGGTATGCAGTGTACTGCAGTGAACTGGTTTCATAGCTCTTTTCCATTTGTTATAAATAACCCGTCACTACTATCTAGAGATATAGTAGCACTACACTATACACTCTGGAATTTATTATCTCTTTCGTGGCTGTTGCAATAAAATGCCCCACGTTCGAGCAATGAAACCGTTGAGCCTCGAGTGCTCCTTCAGGCAAAACTAGAGTCAAACCGATGCTCAGTCGCACATAGTGACCCTACTGGACACTACTCTGTCAAAACTCATGACATGTTTCGAAGGGAATCCACTAACCTGCCATTACAGATATAGGGCAGGCATTTTGGATATACTGTAAACTGTTAGAACGAGAATGTGTCGCAAGGCTGATGTTGCTCAGTTAGGAAGCTGCACCGCACCACATGTAGGATTTCTATTTCTTTATATTCTTTGCTGTGTTCTCTGGATGGATGTAAGCACACTTCAATATAGCTTCAAACTGTTCATTGCTCAAGCACATCTTAGTCCTTTTTCTTGCATGATACTTCAACAATTCTATTAAGTCTAATGTGTTTAGCTTTCTGACCAATTCTGACAAACTGCACACTTTACGTTCTATTCCTTCTTAAGCATATAATGCCTCCACACAGAAAGATGATGACTTCCTTCCTAATGTACTATCATGTTTGAAAGTACTCAGGCACAGAGAAATATATCAGGCCTGACTATCTGAAATAAATTTGACCCTGAGGCTCAAAAGAACAAATAAAAAGCACAATTCATCATATCACAGACAATGGCACCCCTGCAGCAGAGTGTCGACTCCCAGTGTACATCTTACCAGTAGGTCCCTGCTCCCTGTGACGTCAGCTCCATCCCGTCTACCGAGTTGTAGCTGTCGTCATCCATTATCTTTGACAGGCCAAAATCTGTGATCTTGATCTCACCACATGCAGTGCCATTCACCAGGAGGATGTTGCCTGAGCGGGGGCGAGACAATGAGGCAATAAAGCAAATGTCCTCACAGTTCAGAGTTCCAGTCAAAAAAGACGATTATCCCACGGATGATTCAGCTCTGTTCAAAGCATAATGATTGTCTGTTTTTTTTTGTTCAAAACAATCTTGATGGAATAATGGGCAGCAACTAGGTTAGAGGTCAAACTCTTTCACAAATTATACCCTAAACTGTGCAACAGAGCCAGATTTAATACTCAGTCCAATTTGGTCCAAATACTTTTGATGAATAAATCATATTATTATTGGTAAAAGACTGTGAACCAGAGTAAAAACTCTGTCTTAACACTAACGTCACTGCAGCAGAGTCTCAAGCATTTCCTTTAGCTGACAGTTTTACGTCTACATTAATATGCAGTAACCCCCAAAACAACATCATGTAAGCTCTTGGAGTGTAGCAGTCACTGTGATGTGTAGACGCACCAGGTTTAAGGTCATAGTGGATAATGGGCGGTCTGATCTCATTGAGGTACTTCAGGGCATTGACAATCTGCATAATGATGGAGCGGCCCTCTTTCTCGGACATGAGCTTGTGCTGCTTCAGGTAGAAGTCCAAGTCGTTGCCCTCGCAGTACTCCAAACGGTGCAGAACCTGCACCACAACAAGGGAGAAGTCTATTATTAGTATCAGTGCAAACAAAGTTAAGGTTTTACATATTGAAAAAGTCCTCTGCATGAACATATGTCTTGGAGGACATATTTTTGAGAGGAAATGACTTACGAGTCAGTGTCGAGCGAAAAGTAGTCGTAGAGTTTAACTATTCGTGGATGGTCCAGCTCTTTATGGATTCTATATTCTCTGCATGCATGTCTGAAACAAAAATAAATGTTCAACTTTTACACAATTTATTTTAAATGCGAGTATCTCTCACTCACACACACACACACACACACACACACACACACACACACAGTGTAACAGGACATAAAATTATGTATTGCTTTAAAAACACAGCACTCACTTGTGATAGTTTTCCTTCTTCTCATCCCTCCAGTTCTTGTTTAACTGGTGGATTTTGACCGCAACATACCTTTGCTCTGTTAGGTCAAAGGCCTGGAAAATAAATTGCTCCATTTAGTTGTGAGCGGCATTTGGCACAAACTTGTTATGGCTGCTATTGAGACTAACATAGAATGGCCTTGTTCTTTCAGCACTTTTACAGAGGTGACAACAGATTCTTGTAATCACACTCACATTGTGACTTTTCATTTACTTTGAAATGTTGATGTCAACTGAGTGTAATGTAATGAACAATGGATCTGAAAATATTTCCCAAAGTATTTAACACTGCAATGACAAAAGAAAACTTCATTTGAATCAACATCTGTTACCATACAAGCAGCAGAAAACTTGCTTTTATCGTAAATCTCTTTGATAAGGTTCATCGGGTACTAACACTAGGGAATGTTCTGGCAAAGTTCTACACGCACTACATTAGTTCAAAAAAGTAAAAATGTTGAATGGTTGACCCCTTTCTTCACCACTCTGGGGACAAAGGGATTATTCCTTCACAAGAAAAGATGCAGTTTCTCTCACCTTGTAAACTTCACTGAAACCTCCTCGTCCAAGTAAATGGAGAAGCAGGTAACGGTCATTTAGCGTGGGGTGATCTTTGAATCTGCACAGAGTGAAAACACAAGTTCAGGAATGAGACAGAGCCCAGAGATGCATCAGCACAGATCAACTAGGAAAGGACCATAGAGGAAGAAGCCATACTGGGAATTATCCTCATTGTGGATCCTTTTCAGTTCACGAATGTGCAGATTCCGCACTCGCTCCAACCTCTCTAGCTCCGCCTGGATCTCCGCCTCCTCCTGCAAAGGAAAACAATCAAAGCAATGTTATTAACAAAACGACTAAACAAGGAAAGACCAGAGGAAGTGTGTCCAAAGCAAAAACATGTCACTCATAAATGGGCATTACCTTCTTAAGATGCCCTAGTCTTAGCTTGAAGATTTCCTCTTGCTCGTGATACTCCGCCTGCGATAACCTGCGAGACCACAGAACCAACCGAAGTGCAAGTTCAAAAATATGAACACATGGTAAACCAGTGGGTAATAAAAGAGAAGATAAATAACCAAAATACACGTACGCTTCACTTTCTGTTCCGTTGGTCTTGCTTTTGCGTTTGTTTTGCTCCAAGCTCGGGGGTGGAGTCTGGGCCATGGAGGGAGGCTTGCGTTTGGCCAGTAGCTTCCTCTGCCTTTCAATGTCCTCTCGCTGGGAGTTAATCCTTTCTTGTTGTCTGAAAAAAGACGGTACATTGGTGCCACATACAGATCGAATTAATTTCTATGTTAGTCTGTGTATGATCTGCTGTAATTTATCTGGCTCCCTAACTGAGAGGCTGGGTTTACCTCATGTATCAGATAATGTAAACACGTTAGACTGTCTGTCTAGATAATTAAGATAAATAAATCTTACTTATAATACATAGAGAAGTCTGTACCTCTCGAACTAACATTCATTTCTGCAGGGGCAAAGCATGAAAGATCCTCACTTGATAAGGTTCTGGAAGGCGTATCCATCCGTCCACTGTTCTGTGAAAGATGCTCCATGTCTCACTGTGGTGAAGTGACCCAGTCGAAGTCTGTCCTGCATGCTTTTGTCCCTGCATGCCATCTTCTCCTGTTTCGACTAAAGGAAGAGCAGGCCTAAATTAGAGCTTATATAACTAGCCCACAGTGATCAAATCACTTTGGCAGCTAATAGCTCATAATAAATCAGATTGCTATTCAACGGACGTACTTTTTCAATCAGCAGCTTCTTGGACATGGTCACACACTTGTTTAAGCGTTCCTTGTATCTCTCCAGCATCCTCTGCTGTTCATCAATCTGCCGCCTCAGATCACAGTTTGCCTGGAGCAGAACAGACACAAACAAAAAGGAAAAGGTCAGGTAATAAGAACTTAAACATTAGCTTGTTTAGACATGTACAGACAGAAGGAATGTGCCAACTCCAACATGCATTGCGTAAAAAAAGAAATCTAAACATTTCCAAAACCACTTGAAGTGACAAGCAGAGTAACAAATGAAATGTAATGAGATTAGTACCCGGAGCAAATCGTCTATTCGGCCCTCCTTCTTCTCCAGGTCAGAGTTCTTGTTGTTCTCCATTGCTGTTAGTTTCTCTATGGTAAGGTCAGACTACAAAGTGAGCACAAAACAGTGTTTGTGTTAATGGTCATTCTGTATCAGTGACAAATAGCAGTGCAACATCATCCCATCAAACAATATTTTGGATTGATTTTTTTTGTTGTTGATATGCCAAGTATTGAACAACTTTTGAATTACAGTCGAGTTAAATCCGTTAACATCTGATGGTGTGTCAGGTACCTGCGTGGCTTTGTGGAGCATGTGAAGAGGAGCGGGCTTCAGCGAACACGTCGAGTGCTCTGTGTTGGCCGAGCCGATGGAAGAGGGGCTTCCTTGCTGCACCTGGGAGACACATTCAGACAGTAAAAACCTTACACATACAGAGGGTATCTTGATGTGTGAACTTCATTCGATTACATGAATTAATTAAGAGCTGATACCAGTCATGATAAAACATGACATTAATCTGGCGCAAGAAATAGCTAATACCTGTAAACGCACAAATTAACTATTAGAAGCACATGAGACTGTATAAAAGATATTAGTATTAAAAAAGACTCAAACACCAAACCATGTTTACAACAGGCTATTTTTAAATATCATCTGAATGTCCATGTGTATTTGCATTTCAACTATGTTACTTTCATTGATTGATTACTTTGGTTTTCGCTTTTGTTGGAACTTTGGCCAATAATGACTGATGATGAGTTACAAAACACTTTAAGACTAAACGTTACTACACAGATTCTTCCCATCCATGAAAAGGTGCAGGAAAAAAAGAATGACAGGAAAGAGTGTTGAGAGATTAACAAAAAAATAAAATAAAAACACACAAGTCAGACCACAGAGCAAAGATGCTCACCGTGACAGGGGGGTTGGATAGGGAGTGTTGTGGGGAAGAGCGGACCACTGGTGGAATTCCCCTGGCAGGGCTGGTACCAGGACCGCTACCTCCCGCAAACTGACAGACACGTGAAGAAAGAGGGATAGGAAAGTAGTTCAATGGAAAGCCAGAGATGGCTAAAACGAGTGGTTAAAAAAATAAGTATGAAAAGTTAGGCACCCAATACTGAGGCATTTGAAAGCACATGAGCGCTGCTGGATATACAAATTAGAAAAATATTCTGCCACTCACCTCAAAATAGTCACTAATTTTATGCCCCCTTGCTCCGGCTTTGCCTGGATGAGAAAGAGCAGCGACGAGTTCAGAGAAACGCTGACATTTGGGATAGACGATGAAAGCATTGCAGCGGTCGACCAAACTTACCCTGGCTGCTGTCGAAGTGGTCTGCTTTCCGTTTTCTCACTCTCTGGTCATTCGCCTTTTTCTCCGGCGTCTGTCAGGAAAGCAGTGAGAATCAAGCAAATGTGCAATAAAAGGTGCGACACAGAGGTGGTTAGGATGAACAAAATAAACAGTTAGTATGGGATTCAGACTTACCTCTAGCTCTTTATCACTAAGCGAGCCCACACTGCATAAACTCTGATTGGAGGACTCGTTTTGATTCTGACCTGAGCCCTGTTAAAATGAGGCAAAAAAAAAAATGAAGCACAATTAGTTCAGAAATACAAAGATGCTTAAAAGACGCAAGAGGTTTTGTACACACAAAACTGTATCCTCAAAGTACATGCTTGTGTACTTGTTGTGTGTGCACTTGTTAGAGAACACAAGAGTGAGGTTTGGCTAAATAACGTCACCATTTATTTACCACTGAATCAAGACCTGCATCAGTCCTGACGCTGGTTCCCTAGGTGATGCCTGTCAGTCAAATGAATCGCATCAGAATTCAGGAGGCACTGTCCAATCAGGAAGAGATACTTAGTCATTCAGAGCACACTAGAGCTCTCTCACTGAACCCTCCTAAAATGGCTGAACATTAGGCATGCTGCTGGGGATGTATCTCTCCGTCTGTCTGTCACCTTTGGATAATGTCATCCATTTTTCTCCCGTTCACCGGTCTTAACCATTCTTCTCCCTTCACTCTGGAAACAGCCAGTGAAAGATGCTCTGCCTGATCAAAGAATGGCTGCTCATCCCACACAAAATCTTGGTTATCTGATATCAGGCTTGTTCAAAAGGAAATGCACGTTTTAGTGGGCCTTCGCTGCTCCATTACCAAAAGGTGTGCTACCTGTTTGTTATCAAAGGACGACAATTTTCCTTTCAGCGATGTCAGAGAGAACAGCAGTGACACGCAGCTGCTCAAGGTCAAGAAAAAAACCCTCAAAGCTGCTCAGTGACACGGCAGGGTTTTTAGACCACCAACCTACATTTCTTCATAGCCATTAGTTGACACACTTCTCTCTCACTTCCCCCCACACACACATTGCATCCCTTGTCATACAGGGTTGCTATGGCATGATGCCTTAGCGAGAGCTGCCATTTTCTCTGCGGCAGCAGCCATGCCATGCTCTGGGCTCAGCTCTGCCTATGGTTGGCACGGGGCCCACTCCTGGCGCCGATTCTCGCTCCCTAACTGCTCCAAGATCACCTTCCACATAGAAAGCTCCATCCACGTCGGAAGCAAGAGGGCGGAAGGGTAAAGGCTGCCTCCACTCACACCTGGTCAAGAACTATTTCTGCATTCCTCCTCTCCTACCACTCCTGTCCCATCTGTGGCCTTTTTGGCAGGCATCGCCACTTGCATATACAGCCGCCACATCATGAGCCAGGGAGAGATGCCATATCACACCAGCCAAAAAACACAGACACAGCTCAACCTTCTCCAGAGACGGACAAAGAAAAGGAGTGGGGCCAAGCTGGTCCAGGCCAAACAGCCGAATGATACTGAGGCAAAGTGAGACAAAGAGGGGAAGAGATTCGCAAAGACTGTGCAATCAAGGCAATCTGTAATTTTGAGCACTTTGACGGGACGCAGTTCCTGTGCTCCATATCTGTGACATCTGCTGCAACACGAACCTTAGCCACACCAACACCAGTGAAGCGAGCCTCCAGCAGCTCCTGCCGTCGGGGGTCCAGGCTATGCAGTTCTTCCATCATGGCTGCTGAGACAAGAGCAAAGATTAAGGACGGGCGTTGTGGGGTCTGGTGTATTCAAATGGGAGCGACGGATCACCGTTTCAAAGGGCACTGGTTGTGATGAGTCATGGCTGTTTTTAGCTATATGGATGTGGAAAATTCCTGTTCTGAGTCATCAATAAACCTGACAATAAGGTTTGCCACTATCACGTGGTGCCCGCCGAGCAGCTTGAGTTCTAAAATAAAATCTGGGCAAAAGTCTGCTCAATGACAGATATTATAGATGTATGCATCAAAGACATAGCCCAGATGTGTAAGAGTCTCTGCCTTGGAAATGAACTCATCATGCGATAACACCCTGGCAACGTAAGACTAAGTTACATGGAGCTGGAGTTTTGAAAGGTCACTAGTGTGGGGGGGAGGGGGGGGGGGTACTTACAGCAATGGAAAAGGCCACAATAGACAATGAGTGTCCAGCTTGCTAGCTTGTGTAAAGGTTGACGTTTAAGTTACACGCCCTGCTGTGACTGTGACTCGCATACGTTCAATGAATAATGTTACCTGCACCACTCGTGTCCACTTAGGGACACGTTCAAGTCCTTGTTCTCGTTTCAAGTTGGTCTGCAGTGGGTTTGCTGGCTCAACTAACGATCCAACCAAATGGTTAGAAACACCACCAGTGAGTGATGGAGCTAGCCAACACTGAATACACGAGCTAACGAGCCTGTCGATGCTGGCCATCACTTAGCATTGCACTCCAGGAGCTAACTGTAACGCTAGCTAGCATCAGTAGATCTGATTTAGAAGCGAAGCCAAAAGAGGGAAATGTTCAGATATGTGTTGATCAAATCAAAGTTGTTGTGTTAGCTCACGAGTCAAAAAAATGCAACACAACCACAGTCCACTGCAGTCAAATGTATAACAAACATATAGAAGATGGCTAACGTTAGGTAGCCAACATGCTAGCGTCAACTCGTCTGTCAAAAAGAAGCATCTCCTCGGTTCTGTGTTGTCAGGTGCGACGCCTGGGTTTACTCCATCAAGAGAGACGTGCCGGAATATTGTTTTTTAACACCCTGACGAGATACTTACTGTAATTTTATATTCTCTCGGTCCTCCGGAGGGCCGGTTGTTAACCCTAAAACCGTCCCCGTTGTCTCCCCGGTGCTCGGCAGACCCTCCCAGGCTAGGCCGCATCCACAGCCGCGTCCCTCGAGTTGCTGCCTGTTCGCGTCCGAGACACTGGAGCGCGCGGTGTGGCTCGAGGTAGACCACGGAGGATTCCCTCGGAGGCCTCGACAGCTCCGGGTATCCCAAACCCGCCTTTCTGTTCTCCTTAGGCGGGGATCCCCATCACATCCCTCTCCCCGGGGACCATACCGCGGCTACGTTGGGTACCTTCCTCCCACACAATGGCGACCCTCGAAATCCTGCGTTTTCCCACCAGGTATATATGATGTCTTTGAGCCAGTGTTGTAGTTACCCCCCCTGTCTTTTCCTCTCTCCCCCGGCGGTGAGATGAATTTCGGGTCCGATCAAAACAAAGTTCGGCTCCAGTCGTCTTCCTCGCTGCGGGGGGACAAACCAATCTGTTTCGGGAAGTTGTGCCGCTGCGACTCCGTTTCAGCGGAATCCGGATCGATTCGGTTCGGTTCTCATGTTTTCGCAATGTAAACAATAATCAGTAAAATCTCATATTTTCTCGTGAGATTGTTCAAGTATTTTCACCTTCGTTCAGTCGACGCCTGCCCCCAAATCTCTTGTCTGGACCAATGGTAAATCCCTGAGTGCACAACACAATTTAACAGCGCCCACCCACACAACAAAATGATCACTTATCACAAAGTTGCCATGATGTTCACACCCAGATACTCCACTTCCATGTTATAGGTAATTTGGAAAACTATTATTATTTAGCCACTGCAGGGTGACATAGGGATTCAGCATCCATTGCAATCAATAGCATTTAAATGTTTATATTGTTCAATACCAAGTAAATATATTCAACATATTTACAGTTCAGATCTTTATTTAATTTTCCATGTACAAAAAGAGTTAAGTGTTTTTTTCTTTTTTTTTTTTCTTCTTTTAAACATGCGATTAGTATCAAAACTTATGCTCATTGAAAAAATTGCCTCTGGCAGAGTAGAAATGTTTATTCCGGGGTAACCAGCCCTTTCTCATCAGCAGGAAATGAGAAGTCATTACTGTTGCAGCACCATCAGATGCACTCGCCAAAAAAAACAGTCCGTGGATATTGCAGCAGCTGGGATAGTGCACAGTCTTTACAGTATATAAACTATCCAGCTGCATGGCCTTTCTCACAATCACAACAGACCTTTTCAACTCCATACATCCTCAGAGAAAAAAAACAACAAAGCAACGCCTTGACTTCAGCTGCGAGTTTCAGTTGTGGTTGGAGGTCCCAGGCAGGCGGCGGCTCTCCTCCGGCCTCAGTCCTGGTTCTCAGCTGGCTGAACTCGAGCCCTGCGGTACTTGCACTGGATCCACACCCTGTACATGGTGAGCTGCTTCCCTCTGTTCACCTGGAGCCTTCGGTCTACAAGGTTCTGCACTTTCTCAAGTCCTGCCTCAGCGAACAGCTCATGAAGCTCATCTGAAGACAAACAAGAAGCACAGCAGTATTTTACTAAAGCACAATTCTGCAAATCTTTTATTTTTCAATATACTTGTTTTTTGGTTTCATTTTTTTTTACCTTGCGTAAAGAAATACACTCTTGTTCCATCACCTCGGACATAGAAGTTTTCTGACAGACACCTTCCTATAAAAGAAATAAAGGGTCGAAATGTACATCCTTATAATCCGCAAGTGTCTTCTCCAATAATCATTTACATATTTAAAAGCAGATTACTTTGACTGTCATTTAAAATGCCTGAACACTAATGTAGTGGTTAGTACTGAAATACTGCGATCAGAAAAACAGACGTCAGTGAAACACATTTTCAAAGATCAGCACAAGTGATCCACCATGAATAATGGATCTCTGAATCTTAACAGCTATTAGGACTGGACTCTTGCTGGATTTTAGTCTGATTAACCTTTCTTGAAGCGGAGCTGTGCCATGTCGTAGCGTCCATAGTCCCTGAGCAGCATCACTCCCCCAGGCCTAAGGAGCCGCGCCAATCTACTGATGGATGCCTGCATCCTTAGAAAGGGGTAAAAAACAATTTTTTTGGACATTCATTGAGTAGAAACAAAACAAAAAAGAAGAGAGGGAGGGCAGAGAAAATGTTCATACTTGTCAGGATGCAATGCTGATAGTACAAAGATTAGCACTATAACATCAAGGGTTCCATCGGGGACGGGGTAATTGGCTTCCACGTCACTCAAGTCATGAACAAAGGCGAAGCAGCGCTCAGGGTCGTACTCTGGATTAGTCTGATGACAAGAGGGCAATTTGAATTCACCGGTTAGCCCACAATCCCAGGGATGAGTCCTAATCAGCACATCATTGTTACAATAACCCAATCATCTCACCTTCACTAACTCCACAGCAGTGCTGGAGAAATCACAGCAGTAAACAAAGAGGCCCGGGTCACTGCAAAAAGCAAAGCTGCAGTCAAGTAAAGTAAATGATTCAGCTTGCTTCACTGTATAGTTCAAACATGGTCTGAAATCTTAACGTGCCAATGTCTTGGCCGCACTTACTTGTTGGTTTTCAGTATCGGAAAAAACGTGTTTCCTACACCGCAGCCAACCTGTAAAAACAAATAGTAACATTTACAGCAGCCAGAGAGAATAAATCCTGCAGACAAATACAGGTTGATACTGTTACTAGAAAATGTATAAATCTGCAATGGCTGAACAAATTTTATTCAGTAAACTACAATGTCACTCAGTAGAGCGCATACCTCCGCCAAGGCCCCAAAATACCCTTATGTCAGCCAAACTGCACACACTCGTAGATATCAGTCCTCTAAATGTGCCCGATTTTTTAAAATCAAGAGCCATGTATTTATCTCCCTGGGAAATCAGTGGAGATCCAAAAAACTCTCAAAATGTTTAAGAAAGTGAAAAAAGAAATCCTGGTCCCTGTCCCTGATTTGGCTACGAAGTTCCAAGTTTTGTGGTAAACTGTTTAGTAGTTTTTGTGCAATTGAGCTTAAAAACAAACAAACAACCGGACAGGGGTGAAAACATAACCTCCTTGGCAGATATTAAAATATAGCAGTTGTTTTAAGTTGTTGCCATCAACCATCCAGTGAGATCAGTCAGTGTGAAAGTGCGCAACCTGCTAATTTGAGCATGAGTTAGATTGTTTTATTCCTTAAGGTTAGTACAGTAGTCCATAAGAAGAAAAAAAAAAAAGGTTACTTGACACCAAATTTAATTAAATCCGTTAATATGTTTTGGAGATTAGTTTTTTTATTAAGTGTGTGGTGAAAGTTTAGGTAACGCGTGCTGAAATTAATCTCTCACCTCCAGAATGCGATGTGTGGCAGAGGAGCCAGGAAAGTCACCATCGTCAACTTCTCTGCTTCGCTCTTGCTCCAGAATGTCCTGCTGGACGCCATCTGTGCCGGAGTCTTCAGGATGGGGTTCGGGGTTCAGGAGGCCACACTTCGGGGCCAACTCTGGGAACTCCGTGAAGAGCCAGTGGCGGTCTTTGAAGAACCGATTCTCGTGGATTGTGTAGAAATCGTTCCAGTACTCATTGGCCCGGCTGTCGTATTCCTCTGCAAGAGAAGGTCAGGCCAGTGTGATCCTGACAATCTACCACTTTCTGCAATGTTTACGAATCATCAACATGAAGAGGAGCACGGCTTGCACATGTAACAGTAATGTGTCGTTTCAATTTAAGCTTGCTTGAAGCCAAATATTTTAACAAAACCCCAAAATGGATTACAGCCAGAACTTTGAGTATATTTGTGCACAGATATACAATAATGAGAAGTTATAGTTCTGTTAACGGATCTCGGCAACAACAATGCGACCTTGTTTCTGCTGAGGTAGAGGCTGACTGTTTTCCAAGACTTTATTCTTAGCAGCTTCTTCTTGTTCCTCGCTCCACTCCACGTTGTCCCTGTGCACAACAGAAAACCTTCATCATGTGACATTCAGACAAGGCTGGGGAATCTTCCAGCATTACCATATATAAGGAAACATACGATAAGATATGATAAGATACGATAAGACAAAACAATCCTTTATTAGTCCCATAACGGGGACATTTGCCGTGTTGGAGCAGCAAAGAGAAGAGTCAAAGAAATAGACAGCAGTTAAAGTAATAAATAAGTAAATATAAACCTAATACAGAGAACATAAAGAATATATAGAGTGACAAGTATATTTACAGTGAAACAGGATGGCAGATTGCACACTGTGGGATATTTATACACTGGACTGTTAGAAATAATTAAAGTTTGTATCTATATTTGAAGTGTTGGTCAACAAGAAAAGAAAAGACTAAACTTTAGTTGTTGAGATCATGTTATATTAAACTATTTACTGATATTTTATCCATTCATTATTTAATCAATTGAGAAAATGATTAGCTCAATAATAAGATAAGCATAGTGTGCAGCCCCTTACTATAAGGTTATTATAGGTTATTTGACAGGATCTATCTTTCAGTTACTCTTCTATCATAACAACAGACAGACAGAGAGCAGGGTCAGTGACAGGGATGCATTCATGTCACGTCTTGGATCCACTGACCACGCGTTGTGCTGGAACACCTGCCGCGGGTCCGTGAGCAGCCGAGTCCCGAACTGAGGCCTCCTCACGTCCCCGGTGGATGAATCCTTCAGAACCAGCCCCGGCTCACCGCTGCCTGCCTCCACCGCGACCACGGCATGGGGCGCCGCCATGTTGGATCTGACGCGACGGAAGAAGGGCCGGGCAATGAAGTGTGCTGCGTTCACAGACACACAGGAAATAAACACACTTGGGAAATAAAGAGAGACAGACAGATACATAGATGTATAGATGTATAGATGTATAGATGTATAGATAGATAGATAGATAGATAGATAGATAGATAGATAGATAGGTGAGTGTGTTTGGGGAGGTGAATGGATGGATGATTACATAGATAGATGAGCCTGTAAATGCTGTGCAAATACACAAATGGTAAAGTGCGAGACACGTGAAGGTGACAGGAGTCTTTGTCCAGATCAGACAATGTGGTGCAGATGTACAACTGATCCACATAACCCCACTATAAGCACACATGCTGCTTGACAATAGGAACACACAGCACCTCTATAGACAGGCACATCTTCTCCTGACAACATCTGATCAGTGCATTGTTTTTTACACCAGAGGGAGACAAATACCAGGATTCCCTTTGCTGAGGCCCACTGCTGCTGCTCAGGGCCACATGAATGAGGAGAATGCTGGGAATGAAATTACACAGAATGACTTCATGTGCACCAAAGTCTTTCAGCTGCCCAAATAAACCAACAAACAACAACACTCTGTTACTATTAACATGAGTCGAAGTTAGTGAGATGATTATCAGAATTGACATTCAAACTGGTCAACATGCATTTTTGGACTGTTTTTTTGTCACCACGTGTGGGCTCCACCCAAGGGTTTAAGCAATGTCTTTGCATAGCCTACAAAAAACCTTTTAACAAGTATATATCTAATTATATTAATTGCTCAGAGGTAGATATTGAATGGTTATGGTAAATGGACTGTTTCTGTGTAGTACTTATGTCTCATCGTCTACTTAAAGTCACATGCCACAGCTGACTGTGGCTCAGGAGATATAGCGGGTTGTCCACTAACAAGAAGGATGTCAGTTTGATCCCTGTCTCCCCCCTGTCTTGTGTGCCGGTGTCCTTGGGCAAGATGCTGAACTGCAAATTTCCCCTGACAGGCTTGTTGGCAGTGTATGAGTGATGTGTGACAGAGAAAGAGCAGCACATAGATGCGCTGTGTGAATGGGTGAAGGAAGTGTGAAAAAGTTCTGTAGAAATACAAACCACTATTTTCAGTATATGTTGCCCAAGGGACTTCGGAATGTGTGGAGGTATCTGAGATCGTACCACCGGCATAATGGTTTGTGGACAACCCTCTCTACCCCCTGAATGACAAGAGACCAGTCATATGCTAGTGCCAAGTTTCACTTTAAAATGGGTTGAAGTCTGTGAAGTAATAGCTTCTGCATGCAAGGGCATCTGTAAAATCTTTATTTACATGACTGAGAACAATCTCGACTTGGTTGTTGGAATGACTTTCAAGTCAGGAGGTAGTTACCATCTGGACTGAGCAATTGGATTTGCAAAGACCTCCTCAAGGCACTGCATATAGACGCTAACCATTAAGAACGAGGACTTACAGTGAGATTCCGCTGAAAACAGGAAAAATCCCACTTGCCAAGGATCAAACCCTTTAAATTACAGTATAAGTAAAATGTAAATTAGGTGTCTAAGGGATTAAACATGCACAGTAATCTCCCTAAAATGATCCAATCCAATGCACCTGTTTAGAAAATGCTAGAATATGTGTTGGCATATTTGATGTACACGCAGCCAGGAAGATAAACAGCAGACTCTACATAGTTGTCAGGGTCGTACATGTAAAGACTGACTGTTGCCTTATAGGGAAGTTTATATATCAGACTGATGTGAGCAGGATGTGGTCACACAGATATGCTGTGTTTGTTTGGCAATGTGCAGAGTTATGTGACTTCAGTTGGAACCATATTGAACAAAAGGAAAGTGAACAAAATGCAAGAGGGTGATAAGGCCCTAATTTTGGATGACTTGTCGTGCAATAGGAAATATTCTATGCCGTGATAAAAGTGTTATCAGACAGACATTCTGGACTCTACACACTGATGTTCATTTTAGTAGTTTTCCAACACTCACATCATATTGAACTTGTTTGAATTGAACGCAGGAACTTAGCTCTCCAAATCTAAGACACATAAATTGAAAATGAGGATCCACAAACATCCTCAAGTGTTTACACGTTGACAGTGATCTTCTCACAGAGTAAGTCTTTCACACTTCTGCAATTCTGTTCTTGATAAGGAATAAAAACAGCTTCGACATTTGTTATAACACACATTTCAACCAAATTGAAGAAGTCATGTTTTGTAGATCGTTATGTTTCCCACAGTTTAAAGGCAGTAAACCACAGGCTTCTTCTTGAAATTTTTTTTAGTATGCAAAAACAAAGAAACACTCAAAACAGACAGTGTATTTTTGTACCATGTCCTGAGAGGATCAGAGCTGTTTAACCAAAATACACCTCACACTGTAATATTATTACCTCCCGTAAACATAAAGAAGTTAAGGATCAAGCGCAAGTTTGTCATTCACAATTCCAAGACTGATAGCATGTCATGTTGCAATACAATTTCAGTGTAACACAATTTACAGTTCAGCAATGGCAGGACGAATCCCTATGTACAAATACAACAAATAGAAAAACAGCCCAACAAGCACAAAAAGAGGTGGCGACGCAGTGATAAAGAAACATGTCATGGTATCAATAAAGTTTCCATTGCTGGTGTGCATTTCAAAAACAATATAGACCACAGGCATTGTAAAGCAAGTCATTCTAAACACACGCTGGGTTCAACCATTACTATAAACTATTTTGTATTATCAAAAAAGAGATGGTAATATATATGAAAGGCATTGGAGATTCTATAGTGCACATTTGAGTTATTCTAATAAACTTTGTTCTGATTGGTCTGAAACTGCCTTTTTTAATTTTGTGAAAAAGAAAAGTTTAAAATAGGCTGCAGTTGCACTCTGGAACAGAAAATAACATTTAAAAAAGAGAAGAGAAACAAGGCTTAGATGTAATTAATACATCAAACTTGATTGATGAAACTGAAAAAACACAGGTATTGGTGATTCCCATTTCTGTCTGAAAATATAGCAATAAGAGTAACATTTAGTAATCCTAAATATATTGCAGATAACAAATATTGCAGTGGTAGAAGGGCTTCCCAAAAAGATAAGTCACAGCAGTTGCAGCACTTCTGAAATCGGAACTCTAGTTGTTAGAACTTTGAGTGCTGAGAGAACACTGCCGACATCAACCCAACCATCTATCGATTATCTATATTGCTTATCCTGTGAGGGTCGCAGGAAGCCTGAGCGAATACCCGGGGCGGGGGGGGGGGTACATCCTGGACAGGTTGCCAGCGTATCACAGAGCCAACATACAAACAAACAAACAAACACACACATACAGACAAACAACCATTCAAGCTCACATTCACACCTACGGGCAATTTAGAGCCTCCAATTAACCTAACTCCAATGTGCATGTCTTTGGACTGTGGGAGGACCCGGGCAGAACCCACTCACTGTAGACATGACAGTGTAAAACAAAAACTGAAGAGCATGTAACCCCTTCATGCGACTCATATTAACAGTTCTCATTATTTTTTTATAAATTTCATCAGGCTGTTGACAGCAGTACTTCCTTTTCAGTTACAGTAGCTGGTCACATGACAGTGTAAGCGTCTTCCCGTCCATTTCTGTTCTGCTACATTCCATCTTTGTCACTGACCCCTGAGTGTTTCTCCCTCCATTTAGTCATCAGGTGCCTCGGTACGCTACGTTGGTGAAGGTGGAGGTGGCTCCCTTATACAGAGGATTGTTACCCTGGGAAATTAAAACAGAAGGGAGACTGTTTAATTCAATCTCACACTGAAGTCCCAACTTTTGAAAGGGTTATGTCGATGCCCATCAGAGGGCAGCAACATTCTGTTACAGTACTCCATTCATCCTTAGAGCAGGAGCAGCTAGTATATGTTATTATTATGTCCCAATTATAAATATTTCTCACCGTATCCCATTTGGCTTTGGCTCTCTCCTCCTCAAACCTGGCAAACTCTTTGCGATCGTGGATGGTGACCAGCAGCTTCCAGATGAGGAGGCCAACCAGGCCCAGTAGCAGAATGGCTCCGACCACCACCGGGAGCAAAATCAGGATGTTTGGGCCCTCGGGGCACTCTGAGAGAAGAGAGCCAAAAAAAATAGTTAACATCTAATACTGGATTCCATGATATTTTCTTTTAAGGACACATAAAGTTAAGCAAACACTGCAGTACTCCAGTGTCAGCCTCTCTGCCGCACAACCGATGCACCATAGATGTATCGTATGAATGTGTGTGTGTGAATGGGTGAATGGCAATAAACTGTACTGTAAAGCTCTTCGAGTGGTCATCAACACTGGGAAAGCACTATATAAATACAGACCATTTACAACAAGTCACTACACTGATGTGTTTGGGTTTCTGTGGTGTGGCAGAGCGTAGCTGTAGTTATCTGGCAGATGATGTGTGCTTTACAGAGGAGCGGGTTATTAGATGCACATACTGTTCCCCTGAAGCTGAGGCATGCCCGATACAGACTGAAATGACATTCAAGAACACACCATTCTGTCCTAATAATGTAACCATTAAGTGTGTGCACAGAAACTCTCACAATACCTGGCTCTTTCACCACAAACAGAATGGATTTGCCACTTTCATCTTCGTAATACTGGAAGTGCTCCACGCAGTCATTTTCATCTTTGTATGAGCAATTCACTGCATTTGTGTCATGTAAAACTGCGGGATAAAGATGAGAAGAAGAAACAGGGTAATGAAAATGATTTCAAGGTATGGTGAATTATCTTCAATATTTATTAGTCCATTATATTCTGTTGCCACGATTTGCATAGAAAGGCTCCAGCCACTTTGAAACTTCTGCTAATATGATCAGAAAAACAGAATCATTTGCAGCTCAGAGTTACACTATGAAATTAAGGAAATAAGAGATTGTAGATTTCTCACCCAGTTTATCCACTACTTTGATTTCATCTTTGCAGATCTTGTTGCAGCTGTTGTCTTCGGTGTACTGTCCTCTCTTGAAGTGCTGACACTCAACACACTCTCTGTGGGCGAAAGAACAGAAACACTTAAGACTTTGTCTATATCACATGAACCCTTGTTAATATCTGCTGATTGTCAAGGCTGAGGAGAAAGGTTGATGTTTTCCAGCTGTACGTGAAACTACAACTGAATTTGTTGCGGATGTGTGAGGGAGTAGTTTGTTATCATCCTGGACTATCAGGACATCATGATACAATAATATAAATTATCGTGGCACGGCCTGAAGACGGCAGAGTCAGTTGTTTAGGAACAGGGTAAAAACAAAATCTTATCTGATGTCACCATCAGGTCAAGATAATCTCCCACATTTCACAGCATATCATGTTACAGCTTATTGAAAACTGGAGGATGAGTTTCCATTATATTTCTTTCTCTGGATATTCATATGTCATGTGTTTATTGAATCGATTGAGATTAAATATTCATGATCCCCAAAGGATCAACCCTTTCCATTTTGAGCTCTCCTTTTGCACCACCTTCGGATCAAAATGTCAACTTTGGATCTCATAAACTAATTTCATGATAGACTGCATGAGATTTCGCAAGCACACTCATACTCCCAGGGTAATAAACCATTTGGCATTTCCTCTAGTCGAGTGCCAACCTCATGTTTATTCTCTCCAAATCATAGTGTGTAGAAGAAGGGACTCTTTGTGATGGAGAACTCACTTCTTTATAGTGCAGGAATCCGGACAGGTGGGGCACTTCTCACAGGTTGCTCCGTAGGCACCGGGCTGAGTGCACTGACAGACCCCACACTCACAGTTCCCCCGGCCGGTGCACAGCAGACCAATGCTGGACATGCAGGTGTCTATGATTGTGCTGCAGTTACAGTTTTCTCCTTTCCAGCCGGCGTCACACTGGCAGTAGCCACAGCTACACTTCCCATGGTCTGAAAGAATTAAGAAGGGGATGAGGATGTTGATAATAGCCAAAAGATTTAAACATTACATCTTTATGTTCATTCAGATCAGTTTTTTTTCTGTGTCCACAATCACACAGGAAGACTGTTGCTTCACAGCAATATGGTTCTTGCTTTGGTCTCTCTGTGTGGTTCTCTGTGTTTGCGTGTTGTCCCCCTGTATTTGTGGGTTTTCCTCCGGTTACTCAGACAGACTTAGACACATGCAGATTTAACTGAAGACTCTAAATTGACCGCTGATGTGAATGTTAGAGCGACACATGCAGGACGCCTCTCACCCAGTGTCTGCTGGGATTGGCTCCCGCCCCCATGCAATCCTTAAAGGATAAGCGATATAGATAATGGATGACTGATAATCACACAGGTGGGGCCACACAAACAAAGCTATTATCTACAAATTACTCAATCTGAAAATGAATCAGAGTGTGTGTGATTTATTGTTTTGGGTGTAAACTGTCTCTGAGCCGTGTGTCTTAGGAAAGCATACCTGTTGCCGCATTTGTTCATTAAGCAATCATTTAATTGCTAGTTGAGGACCTTTGTTGTTAGCGATATAACTTTATGGACTCGGTACTGGTTCATTTAAAAAAACAATGTAATTTTAAATAACAATGATCAACATCAGACGACAGTGGCCAGTAACTTTATGCTGTTTCAATTGGGTAATGAAAAAGTACTTTTAATAGCTGTAATTACGTAAGCATTGTGTGCAGCTTTGTTTTTACATAACATATCCTCTTAAAAACAATAAATTTGTACTAAATTACTTGGTGACTGTCGTTTAAATGAAGTCTAATCTCAGACAGGAAACATTAGAGGGAAATATCTCACAATCCTCCCTATTGTTCTACACTTAATATTTCCCCCCTTCTCATGACACACACACACACACACACACACACACACACACACAAACACACACACATCCTGAGGTAAGTGTAGAAAGCACAGAAGCCAGGTCCGTCAGTGTAGGAAGAGTTTTACAGCAGTGGAACCATTTGTTGACTTGTTGAGTCTGGAGGCACGCGTCTCTCCCCCGGGTTACAGAGAGCTGCTCCACATCAGCGCATTAGAAACAAAGGCAGGACCCCAGAGACTACAGAGTTCTTAATAAGAAACCAAACAGGGTTTGGCACTGGATGACTAAGAGCCAAGCAATGAGTCACATCCCAGCTGGATCAGACTGGGGGAGTGACTGGTCATGAAATATCGCAGAGGGTCCTATATGGTCCCTAATTCCAGGGCTCAAAACAAATCGTCAATTGTTGTAACCTCAAGGTAACAATTCCCTCTGAGTCAACACGGAACAGCTTCTCGTTTGAACTGTGTTCAGAGCGGTGACAGGATCAGACATGTTTACTGGTGGTGGTGTCACTGGTTAATGGTTAACATACATGTAATGTTTTCATAGTGTTGAGTAATATCTGTTATTCAGTCTTAAAGATAGCAGCGGAGACGTGTAGAAAAACCTTACAAGACCTTTTCATTGTAATAATGGATCTTTTTTTATAATCTTAATTAATGAGAGTAAGTTTCTATCTTTGTTGTCGTTATTTTAAAAGTTGATTCGCACACTTAAAAGAGAGTTTTTATCTTAGGTTCATATCGTCCTGCTCTGTGAGACTGCACAGTAATCCTGCCCATTAGTCACATGCCTTGGCTTTTAGAGAGGGTAAACGTCGGGGGGCCATGATAAACAAAGAGAAACGGGGAGAGAGACAGAAAAGTACAACATGACACAGCTGGAATGAGAGACGGGAAATGGTGGAGAGAGAGACGTACTGGAGAGGGAAGAGTTTGGGCAAGTTGCCAGCACAGGAATATAAACTTTCCTGTTCTCGCCGTGTCCTCATATTTATGGGCCCTGGGGCTGCACTCGGCTGACTGCTGCTCAGCTCACTCTGAGGGACGCTCGCGCTTTAGAGACAACAACGGCATGACTGCACTGAGACACAGTGTCGCAAATTGAGCTCTGTGGACTGTTATCCAACAGTTACGATGTGTGTTGTTGTGTGGGGGATCAGGTCGGCGCCCAAGCCCTGCGTTTCACGACTGCATGACTCAATACCTGTCTCTCAGAAATTATTTCACGAGGCCTCGTGAAATAATTTCTGTTGCTCTGAATCAAATGTTTCATGGTAACGATTCATCTCGTAGATGGTCGGCATGGCTCCGGTTTAAAAATCTTTATGTAAGGATTTTCTGAAACGTCAATGGACAAAATTGAAGGAAAGACTGTACTGTCACTGTTACTCTCTATTTACTATTGTGCTGTCATAAAGTTCAACATAAGTGCAGGTCCTCTTCCCATGATTCAACTTGGTGGCATCTTTCAGACCCTCTAGTAATCACCCACATCTTTCAAACTTGAAGCACCCCACACTTTAGAGTCCGAAATGAGATAATACTGGTGACATCCCTCATTATTCATCACTTATTACGCGTTATTTTAATAGTTTGACAGTTTTCCTAGTTTGATATTCCTACACCGCCCTCCTTGCAATCACAGGCCTTAAACTGCTTTTGCATTAAATTAACCAGTGACGCAGCAGATTAAAGTTTTATCGCTGTGGTTGAGTAACTCTGCACTGAGCTGTACAGACTTGTAACGGAGAGAGATAGAGCACCGTGCTGCTGTGAGTGGTAAGAGCTCATCCGTCAAACTCAGGCAGCAGAAACTGGGTGTGTTCTTCTCCGACTATCCTTTAATGGAGGACACGCTACAAGTTTATGGGCCTGACAGAGAACAGGTCATTTATAAGCTTTACTGTTTATGCTCTGCAATTGAATTATGCAATTATTTACATGTCTTTTACAAGCAAGCAAAGACGGCCATAATAATTATGTTGACTTTTGATTTGTCTAGCTGAGTAACAGGAAACTATGTAAACTATGTTTACAGACTGAGAGGGATGGAAAACAGCCACAGTGTGTTTCACTAAGACTGGATGATGTGTCAGAGGAGTAATGAGGAAGGGAAGGGCGACTTTCCTGCCAACAGGACACATTCAAATGTTTGACCCTGGAGGAACCCCAGTGTAACGTCAGTACATGTTGGTCCTTTTTCTTTTTCATTATTTAGCCACTATACTCAAAGCCAGCCCTTCCTACAAGCCAACTCAGTGGCTGCTTAGGGCCCCGCAGCAGCCGCAGCAGCCGCTCAGTGAAAATAATCTATTGTTTAAAACTAATTGACCTGATATATGATATATGATGTATGATGATGAAGACAATGATTTAGACTAATAGACCTCAAGTGAATAAGTTAGAAGTGTAGACAAAAGCTGGTCTATCCAATGCAAGGCAGGTCCCCCAAACTTATCCTGCCTTAGGGTCCCCTGATGCAGAGGGCCGGCCCTGACTATGATAAAGGAAGATGAAGCAGAATTCTACTGGGGTAGACATTGATTGCCAACCATTGCAACATGTTTTATGTTCAGATCCATGAGACGACTTCCCTATTTAGAATGAATGTTTGCAAAACTGCAGAGAAAACTACCAGTGATCTTGACAGAAAGAAGTGCATCTACTCACCGGAGCAAAGTGCCCCTTTAAAGCGCAAGCAGTTGAAGTCGTCACACTCGCAGTACTTCCCCCACACCTGGCCAAACTCATTTGCGTGGCAGGAGCACTGTCCGCACAAGCAGTCGCCTCTCCCATTGCAGACTGGGCTGTCCGGCTTTGGGATGCAGTTAGCATCGTCAGACGGACTGTAGTCCTCCACCGAGCACTCACAGAAAGGGCCCAGACGACCCGGGTGACACTGGCACACACCACACTCGTAGGTGCCGTTACCGTTGCTGCAATGTTGGCTGTTGGCTTCTGCGTCTGCCTCACATTTGCAATCGCAAGCGATATCCACCGTGACCTCCAGGGCATCCTTGAAGCCGAGGGGTTTGATGGTAAAAGTGCTGCTCTTCTCCTTAGGGCAGCCCTGCACCTTAGCCTCCACGCTGAATGTCACCTGAAGAGGAGGACATGTCTCTGTGATTAGCTTTGTGCAGATAAAAAACAGGGGACATTACTCAGCAGATACGTACCGTGTCTCCAATGTTGAGGCCAGAACAGGACTTGAGTCCGACGGTGACCTCTCCATTGAGGCAAGTGGCATTGAAGGAGAGTTGCAACTCCTCTGGGGCTCCCACCACGTCCAGCTGCACTCTAGAGCGAATTTTCTGCACAACAGAAAGTCATCAATCACACTTTATGTTGTTAGTTGTATGATACAAATGAAATAACAGACATCAATTCTCTCACTCTCCTTACCGCATAAGCCTCCTGAATGAGATTAATAACATTCCCAGAGTCGTCGGATAGAATTCCCACTGTTGTGCCTGGGATGAGCTTACTGTACTCCTGTAATGACAACATGAGTTTTTTTATTTTTTAAATGAGAAAAGCTTAAATAAACTTATGCTGTGGCACAAGAAGAACCGTTTATTCACCTTGTAGAGTGGCTGCACCACGCTGGTTACAGCAAATATTAAATTGATGTTGTTTTCAGCCATTTTCTCATTCATGAGCGCTAAGGAGGGATAGTCCTGCAAGACACGGGACACAAATAATCTTGACCGAAATAGGTATTGAAAACCGCTGTGAATTACTCAAATAACTTAAATTTCTGCCTTTACCTGCACAGTAGATTGGTTATAAATGTTGTCATTATCAAGATAACACTGTCCATCGTTGGGCTGGACTATGCCAGCTAAACGCCCGTCCAGTGCAGTGTGAGTTACGGCATCTGTGGTGAAAACCAGTAGGTGTGAGGCATCCGGACGCCAGCCGATTTTCTCCTAATGACGATGGACAAAGAAAAGAGTAAACACTCAGTGCTGCACAACATCATGAATGTGGTTGTTTCTCTTATCTCTTGAACAATTTACATTTTTCATACCTTGCACACCACGGCCTGAATGATGGCATCAAATCCACCCTCCGGAGCATCTCTATTTCTAGACACCTGCTGCTTCTCCACCTCCTCAGTGAAGCGTGCTACCGTCTCTGTCAGTGCCAGCACATGCTTGAACCCGAACTGAGCCTTGCAAGTTTGACTAATTCTGCATATATTGAATAGATGAAGCAAAGGAGAGAGAGGAAAAAGAACACATTTAAAATTGTAAAAAAAACAACCTCCTCAGTTCCCTTTCCTCCTTGAAACCTCCCCACTTACCCATAGCAAGGGTTTACAACCGCCTCCGGAGGATAAGTGTACATGTAAGGGGAAATGGTTTTGTCCACAAAGGCTCCGAAACCCATGCGTAGGTTGCTTGTGGCCTTTCCCATCGTCTCGGCGAGCTCATTGCCCAACGTGCGAAGGCGGGCCAAGTCATCCTTCATTGAAAACGAAAGATCCATAAGATAGTAGAGGTCCACTGGGTAATCCTCCACCTGTTTCACTGACACAGTGAAACGCTTGGAATCGCCTCAGAGGGACGAAATTACAGGCAGGAGATAAGTGACAGAGGATCAAACACTGCAGATGGTGATAGTAATGGCACCATTGCATGTATCTTGTTGTCTACGGTTGTTAGTGCCTGGCTCTATTGTTATTTCTGCTATTGATGATGTGTGTAAACATACCTGGTCTTAGTACGATGTGAAGTTTCTGCGGTCGTATCTGAGTGACATCATGAGCTGTACCAGAGGCCTTGTTGCTGAGCGGAAGATCCTTCTGAATATGAAGTTCGCTGGAGGGAAACTCCAGATTTGATCTCATGCAACCTTCATGCACCAGATTCTCCACTATGTCGCAGCGGGACACACTGGATCCTCCCACTCCAAAAGACTTCAAAAAATAAATAACAAACACATCCAATCTATTCAGCACTCAAGACATTGACGAGTTAGCGAAGCACCATCGCATTAAAGAAAATAAAAAGCTAAGAGCGTTTTAAGTTTACTGTTTTTCCATCCTACGGTTTAGGTACCTCCTGAGTACAGGGGCCCCATGGTGAGTCATTACGAAGCAGTATTGTATAAACATGTTGAAGAATCAGTATGAACTGCTGGGAAATTAGGTTTCTGTCACAACTGTGATGATGGATGGATGGGAGAAGCTACTGGATGCTGTTCGTGTGTGTGCTTGTGTGTGTGTGTGTGTGTGTGTGTGTGTGTGTGTGTGTGTGTGTGTGTGTGTGTGTGTGTGGTGCTCGTACCTCCTGGTAGCACCATGCACAGCTGGGGTGAACAGCCAAGCACTGCTGACAAGTTGTGACTCCTCGTGATGTGCAGACGTTGGAGCCTGGGAAAGATCACGTCCGTCAACACAAACATTATTTTTTTTTTTTTTAAATTGTGGCTGAGGCATCTCTGGCCAACTTCCTTCGACACTGACACCACTGCGATCACACATGTTCACACATCTACGGCTTGATGAAGTGACAGTGCAGCTCACTCTTTACAGTAATTCTCCTTATGCTTTCCAAAACTTATTTAACCGTTTTTGTTTCCCCTATCATTTTGAAACTTTTAAATTCATATTGCCTTTAACTCCAAAACCTAAGGTCATCCATGTCATTGTGTTTTAATTCATTTTATCATTTTGCATTTCTATCTATTTTATCTGTATTATTTATCTCCATCTTAGTTTTATTCAGATCTATCCTCGTTTACTCTGCTCTTTTTGATCTCTTTTATTTTGCTTGAGATTGTTTTTAACTGTGCTTTCTTATAGTTCAATTTATTTTCTTTAAATTGTGTCTCCGTGTTCTTTGAAGTCTCATGTCTTCTAATAGCACCTCCTCTCTCTCCTAACGCCTAATACCCAAACCTTTAGTAATTTGTGGTGCAGGTCTTTACCTGATCCGCCACAGTTTGTGTTTTTAAACAGATTCAGCACTTATACTCTCCTACTGCACTGAAGCCTAGTGTCACTTTGGATAAAAGTGACACGTAAACACGTCAAAATCTTAATTTGATGGAAGTCAACACACACATTTAATCCAAACCCTTTTCTATGTGTTATCTTGTGTGGCCTATGGGTGTGGCTCACTAGAGTGAAACACACGGTCACTACTGCTAATTTACTTATATAAAATAATAAATGAAATTAAATATGGAGCAAAAACAGCAATCTGACAGAATACTGCAAATGTATTAAAATAAACATAATAACACTTGGATTGCTACCAGAAATCATGTAAGCGCAATTCAGCTACACCTTCAAGGGGCCCTGAAGTAAACAGACCCATAAGACTGAGCTGACAGCACCACAGTGCCACATACGATTTCTGTTTCACATGTGTATACATGACTTATGATATATAACTGATATTATGATACAAACTGCATAGAATAGTCTATCACCGTGTTATATTTGTGCAGTTAGGTTTTGACATAATTGAAAACAAGTCACAATTCACATGAAACTACCCATTGAATACACATGTGTGCATTCTGAGTTATAAAGTGATCATTAGAAGAGACGATATGGATTTTCCCGTGGAGGAACTCTTCCAAGGACAGTTTCACATCGTGACCATATAAGGAAAAGGTGGCGAAAGCTCCATGAAGCGCAAATACAACCAAACAGTTCAGCTAACAGGGACTGATTCAGTTTGAGAACATAATAAAAAACCATGATCATCAGTAAATACACTGTTTCCTTCAAAGAAACCACACAACAACAAGTCGGGAAGGAAAACACCCTCGGTCTGCCTGAGCAGGTGAAAGTTTCTGTAGAAAAGCCTCCTGGGGAATAAACACAAATACTAACACAAAAACATCTTACTGAAAACCTCCGCGGCGGATGCGAGCAGGAGAAGCAGCAGCAGTGGACGGAGAGTCAAAGTTCCCATGACTGAGGAGTAACGGAGCAGAACCGACATGTGTTGCCTGTGAGTTCCCTGCTGGCTCGTCCTGCGCTTTTCCTCATTCTTTCCTTGACTTGACTAAACTCGTGCTGGGTCATAGCTGCGGCTCTGCCTCACACACCAGCCCCTCTGGGCCGTCAGGCTGCCGGGGAGCAGAGTCAGGGGCATGCTGAGACTCGTCTCTCCGTGGTATGGTGGTGACCTTCTACTAACTTCTGATGAATACAACAACAACAAAACGACGTTGTTGCACAGAAACAACGAAAAACCGCTTCTTCCTCAATATTGTGCAACGATTGCACATGATGCATCGATCGTATTCATCATGCCACTTAAATACACATTTATTATTTACAGTAATGATCTACATCACATCACTGCAATAATCCACCCTCCTAACCTCAACCAGTGTTTACTAATATTTTGTACTTCTTCCTATAATACCTTCAGGATCAATAAAGTATCCATCCATCCATCCATCCATCTATCTATCTATCTATCCATCCATCTATCTATCCATCTATCTATCTATCTATCTATCTATCTATCTATCTATCTATAAATAATACGTTCATGAATCCTGAATCCTAATAAGTGACAGTAGATTCCCCTTAACCAGACGAACAATCAATTTGTGATATCCATTTATCAGATCCAATATGTGCTTCAACATGAGTCAAGAAATGAATGTATTGTAGTTGAACTCCTAAATGAAATTATATAAATGCTACGCTAACATATTTATCCATAGCATATAAATGAGTGATTTATGACTGATGATTTGTTTTTCTTTAAAGAGATACTGCCTCCTTAAATGTGTTTTTTTTTTAGCTGTAAACTAAAATATACGACTGTTCTTTGGTGAAACACATTAATTCTGGTTTTAATATTCACATGCAAGTATATAAAGTTTGGTTTCCACAGTGATTTGTGTTGTAGAAAAAATTAATTTTGTCATGAATGTGAACCTATGAGAATTAGTGTGGACATAGGTCTGTAGTGTTGGGGCGAATGTTTAACTTCATGCGGCAGATGAGCAGTATTTCTGGCACATGCACACAGTGCTGAGGTGTTTGGTGAATATCTCTGTGCTTTTGTTTAACAATCAAGCTTCTCCCACCATTCAGGAAAAGTAGTCCAAAGTCCACTAACATCCTGTTGAATACAAAATAAACCTGCTTTGCATGTCACCCTGTCCTCGAATGGGCTGGAAGCAGAACAACATAAGAGTTAATAAAGGTTTCAAATAATGTAACTGGAAGATCTGCCATGAAACTCCATTTAAAACACTGAGCTCAATAAATGAGTGACCACAGGACCTTAAAGAATGCAACACTAAGTTGTGGAGTTGTGATAGAAGGACCCCTAGTGGGGAGAAACAAATATTACGATAGGATAAATACAAGTGCTCATGATGAGAAGGTGATTGTGAACAGGGCCCCTCGGGTTTGGAGGGACCCTCCTGAGGAGATAAGACTCAGAGTCGGATACTTCTTTTAAATCACTTCTTAAAACCCATTCTTATAGATTTGCTTTCATGTGAGGTTGTCTTTTTTATCGTCTTTTTATCATTTTCTTATCACCTTTATTTTCCGTATTTAATTATTTTTATTGTCCCTCTACTGCCTTTATGTTATCAAGTTTGTGTGTGACATTTTTTATGACCACCTCAATGATGATGTCTGGGCCTTCCTGTCACATTGCTTCCTGCCAATTGTCATTTCTCTTGTATTTGCCTTTTGCTTTGCTGGCAAAGCACTCTGTAAACTCTGTTTTAAAGGCACCATATAAATAAGGTGTATTATTATTATTATCATCAGTCGTTTGTCGATTCTACAGGGTCTAAAAAGACAATCTCTGTTGCAAGCTGTTGCTGTGTTACATCTCCTCTTCACTAAATGTATGAGTCTGATAAGTTCCCGCAACAGAAAACCTCTCCCTGTTTCGATGAAAGATGGAGCAGCATCTAACACAGGAGGAGGGTGGAGGGATAAAAAAGAAAATGAGGCAGAAAATAGGATAAAAGCTCAGATTGCTCTCCAGAAATGAACTTTTGGGAAATGTGTGTGGTGCTGGTTTGTGTGTGTGTTTGTGGTGAGTCTCAGAAAGCAGCACATGATGCTTCTTATCGCTCACTTGGCCATTTATTGAATCTTTATCCATTTGCCCTGATCTTATTCTCCAGATGGTTGCTAAGTTACTGCCACCCCGTGTCCAAGAATTGCGGCTCGGAGAAATGACAGAAATAAGTAGAAAAGCTATAATAGTCAACTGTTCTGCTGGCATTAAGCTCTCTGTGTGGGCGGATGGTGCAGGTAATACACTGTGGGCAATAAAAAAAACCCTCTCCAGTATTGACTGATTGGGATCTATTGGTTCCAAAGACTCCTTGCGTAGACCACCCCCACAGATGAATGGCATTTTGGGAAGAGCATAGCGCCAGTTGTCCTGTATAAAAAGTCAGAGACTGGGTCAGAAGGCGGCCAATTAAGACCAAAGGCGTAGCGCAAAGAGGAGGGGTGGAGGATGTACGGGGGATGGAGGAGTCCTGACTTGTGCAGAGAGTCCAATATCATAATACACTCAGACAAAATCTGTATTTGGTTAACTATGGCTGGTTTCCCCCTTTCCTGATTTGCCGAGTGGACGGGTCATCTGGGTAGATATGAGTTTTTCTCGGGTGAAGGGTTCGCTGGCTTATGAAATGTGCCCTGGAGTCACTGACATTAATGGACAAAGTGTACTTGTGTTGTGATGCTTCGCCTTCTGGCCCTGCCTCCTCCTCCTGCTGCTCCCTCTCCGGATCTGCAGTTTAAATTCTCTCAGGGTAACAGCGGCTTATATGCGGAGAGAGTAACAAATATATAAATAAACTGAGAACACACGAGGGAAAGAAAGAGGGCAAGAGGGGCATTTCTGTTCTTGTGTTTTTTTTAAATTACAGTTTATCCAGACTTCAGAACTATGAGAAGTCTAATGAAGCTTGTTGTTAAATATAGGAAAGAAGAAAAATAACGAAGAAGGCACAAAGGAAACAAACTGGTCAAAGGAGAAAATGGAGGATAAAAAAGTACAGATGATTGTGTCCTGCGTTATTCTGTGGAGATGTATGTGTCCGCAATGGAATTGAAGTTAATGGATAGTGGCTGAGTGCTGGAGATGTCCATACTCAGAGCGGAGCTTTCTTTAGTTAGTCTGTAATCTGTATCTCAAACTAATTTGCCCCAGCCAGTCAAACAGACGAGCTGCAGGTACACACTTTAAGGAAGTCTAATAATAAATATCTATATCCCCCTGTAAGCCAAAGCAATGAAGCCATTACCTCCTTAAAATAACTTCAATGACTGATGTTTGCTTATAGTTGTGGGTTGACATGGAGCATCTCTCTGCTGTGGCATCGCATCCCTGCAAACTGCATCCGTGTGTAATTAATGACTGTGTTTACATCGACGTGATTAAGAGTCCTAAATGTAATAAAAACCCTTGAGGACACAACACGGTCTTTAACCCTTTCCTCCGCATCGTGCAGAACTTGATTTCTTCAAAAGTAGTAGCTAAGTAGTGGCACTTTTTTGCAATACGCACTGACTTCAACTGTGCACTCACACTCTTTACCAGCACACACACAAACACACACACACACAAACACACACACACACACACACACACACACACACACACACACACACACACACACACACACACACACACACACACACACACACACACACACACACACAGCAGATTCCTCGCTACCCTGTGTCTACTTTGATTAGATAATCTGTTAATTGAAGAGAGGGGACTTGTGAGGAAAGTCTGTACACTAAGGGTTGAGGATGATGATGGTGATGATGATGATGGGCAGAGGGGAGGTGGGTGGGGTCAAACGCCTCCTCCTTGTTGCTAGGGATGTCTTCACTTAGTTTGGGTTGCTAGGCTGCCAATTCCCTCATGTTAAGTGGAAACGTCCCCCCCCTCTCTCTCCCTCTCCTCCGTCCAGGCACCTCATCCCTCCCCCCTCCTTCTCCTCTAAACCAAAATAACTTCACCAACCATCTGTCACTGGGCTCACAGGTCTACTGTTGCTTAGGAACAAGTCAGACACTTGCATGTCTATATGCATCCACAAATGAATATATCTTCATATTCTGCTATATATTGACAATAACCACTTGTTAGAGATGCACCTCTGCCAGTGGCCACTACATCAATGAAATGTGTGGCACTCGCAACCAGTTCAGAGCGTGTGATGTTCCACTGAGACGGAACCTACAGGTTCAGCAACAGGTTCTTCAGTTTTCAGCTTTTTAAAAAGGGAAAAACTCATTTCACTAAAAACACATTTCACTCAAAAAAGATATTGATAATTAGTTCCAAAGAGTAACATGTTCTTTGAGGTTTCCAATTTGCAGCCAATTTCTCCTCATTTGTCAATTCTCTGAAGTTTAAGCCTCAGATGCATTGTTCATTTTTACTGTAGCCGAGGATTTACATATTGACAGAGAGATGAAGTGTAAGTGCAAACTATTTTCCATAATCGCCCTGCACTGAATAACAGAGCCAAATCCCATTTCACAGCATCGATTCACATGCTGCCAATTAATTTACGGCAAATCCATCAGCGGAGGAGATTATTTGATTTTATTGCACACACAAAGAGCACACAGCACAACACTTGTTTCTTTCCTCCGGGTTTTATGGAAGGTATTTGTGGCCGGAGCTAATCATGTTTGTACACATGCTTGTCAGTTGCCGGCTGAAAGCTGCTTCCCCAGACATACGGAGCGTGTCTACCAAATTGAGTCTCATGGCCTTTGTTTTTAGACAAACAGCAGATTAATGTGACGGCCTCCACCGTCAAAGCTTGAGGAGTCATTTCAAAATCATCTTGTCAAAGTTCATCCCAACGGCTGACATTGTATCCATATATGTGCGAGTGAAGGGATTAGGTTAAATGGGAAAAGACAAATTCAGTGTTATAATTACATGATATTTACAGTCTGGGGGACAACATACGTAATCCTTTGGTGGTGTAATTAGATAATAAATGTCAAATTGGTTCCCAGTCAGCCCAAATTTGCTTTTAGTTTTTAATTTCCTTATACAACCTTTTTTTCCTTTCTTCCTCCTTTCTTGCTGCATTTACAACTTCATAAAAATATGCACTGACAGTCTCTTAAATTGGAATTGTTTGAAATCTCAAAGCACAAATGGAAATCACATCTGTCACTTTGTTTTCATGCACCACTAAATTGTCTCTTGGGTAATTTTCAAACCCAGCGGGCAAGTTTCCATCCATCAAGTACAAAACTGTCTCCATGTCTAATTGTGTGAAATAGACGCAACAAGAGAAGTCAGTATATTTCAAAGAGGGTTGTAAATGAAGGCAAATCAACTTAGAGGCAATAAAAAAACTGGAGTTATATTAAAATTACAAGTAGGACTGATTGTGACAAATTAGCTGCTATTATATTATAGAGGAGCAACCGTTGGATGAGTAAATCATCACTGCTATTTCTGTCATTAAAACACTGACAACATAAAATGAAACCTAACAATGCATACGGTGGCAAGTGAGTGCATGAAGAATAAATAGCATCATTTAGATTGAACAATAATCTGTCTATATATCTACTGTATATAGGTACAAAGCACCTGAAAGACCAAGTGATAACATTGTCTAATAAAAATAGAGCTTCAGTGCTTCTCAGGAGTTTCATTTCAGCCGCTGCCGAGGAAAGGAAGCATCCAGCAGGCGTGGTGGAGCCAATATTTCAGATAAATATTTGCCATGGTTCAATCACAGTTTATTAATTCATGTCTTCATTTAAAGGTGCTGTGTTCGGTCTACCTCTCAAGGCTCCTATATATAAGTCACAGGGACAGTTTCCTCAGCAACATGCAGTAAACTCGCCTGTCAAAGTTTTAATTGTCTTTCAGAGCAGATAGAAATCTGCTTCTCATTGTTATTCTAACTGAACTGAACGTTTTCTTTGACACTTTCATGAGGAGCCTTTGAAGTTAATGCATGTCTGAGTCAATATTGATTCCTGGCATTAGTGATGTGCATAAATGAACCTATATCTGTGAAGAACACACTTCAAAATATCCATGTTCATGAACCATTTGGCCTCATTCCTCATTGAAAGCTAATATGTTTAATTAA
Organism: Verasper variegatus; assembly: GCA_026259375.1. Lineage (NCBI taxonomy): Eukaryota > Metazoa > Chordata > Actinopteri > Pleuronectiformes > Pleuronectidae > Verasper > Verasper variegatus. The sequence goes on from CM048054.1 coordinate 7,616,558, forward strand.
AAGAACACTGACAGGGAGTAGCACTTGTTTGAAATTCATTCACTTTTTGAATGTTTTTTAGGAAACACTTTGCCTCCTGAAAGAAAGAATAGGTGAGGAATAATAATGCCATATTACTACTTCAAATGAATATATATATATTTCATTTTATTTCTTTGTCTTTTGTACATCTGAGGAGCAGCGCATTCTCTCTGGCCAGCTGACTGCCTCCTCCAGTGATATAGTGGTGTGGTCCACAGGGAGCTCATCATCACTTTAAAACGCACCAGAGACTTGGCACAAAAGAAGCGCTCGCAGGCGAGCACAGGGACTGTCTGTCTCTTATTACATCAGGGGGGGAACACGTTTTGCACCTTGCGCACTGTGTAAGAAGCCTCACGAAGAGTCGGGAACACATGAAATTTGAGTTGCAGAAACTTACTTTTAGTTGCACCTGTAACTGCGGAGAACGGTCCAGTGATGCGGATGTGGTCATTACGCTGCGGAGCTGTGCAAACCTCGATGCTTGACTGTGAATCGGGAATTTAAAGGCGTTTGTCTTTCGTTGATTTCCCTCTTATTTATTGTCTGAACAGTCACATGACGCAAAGTTTTGCCTGGAGTCCAGGTTGGTGAGACCGTGCGCCTGCCAAGTGGAGTCTATTTGCTGATCACTCGCAAGGAAACATGAACGTCTCCTTCTTCGACGTGACCCAGGGCGCACTGTTTAACGGGAGTCAGACCCTCGCCGGAACTCTGGCCACATACTACGGCAACAGCACCAGCAACGTAGTGACCGGCGACGGTGGAGGGTCGCTCGTGCTGCTGCAAGAGGAGCGCAAACTATTTGTCATGCGGGTGGTGCAGATCGCGGTGCTGTGCGTGCTGTCGCTCACCGTCATGTTCGGTATATTTTTCCTCGGGTGCAACCTGATGATCAAATCGGAGAGCATGATTAACTTCCTGGTGAAGGACCGCAGACCCTCCAAAGACGTGGAGACGGTCATGATCGGCCTCAGCTAGAACAGGAACAGCAGGTGCAGCGGGGAAGTGATGGAGTGGGGATTCGGGATGAAGATCAGGTGCGCATTTCCAACCGCAGCTCAAGATCTGCATCTGCATGTGCTTCAGAGACGTTCTCTCTGAGCCCCGGTGAGGACAAATATGCAAAAACTTCACTTTTGCTTCCGAAAATGACCACATGAAACGGGTCCAGCGACAAATGTCCGTGCGTAAAGTTTGTGCGTAAAAGACAGCCAATTGTTTACACGTGGGCCGGTCTGTTGAATCTTTGGAGTGAATTTAATATTGCCAACTTGAACAAAGTGACGAAATGTTTACAAGCTGTTACCTCATTTTTTTGTGAAGTTAGTTCCCTTTGGTTTTGTAAATTTGAAATGATTGTTCATGAATGTTTTTAAGCTGTCAACAAGCATGATTGTGAATTCTTATAGTTCCACGCATCTGCCAGTGTTCTCCGTGGATATATGGGTAATCTCTATACAAAGTATTTTTCTCGGTCTCGTTTGGTAACTACTGAAATCTTGCACGTTTTTTCCAACAGACTCCATCTCAGCTTTATGGAGTGATTCTGGTCCTTCTTGGCATGCTCGCTAATTGATCTGTAGTGATTTTTGGAGCTGTTTTGCACTTTTGAAATCACTGATGCTGCATGAATTATTTTGTACCAAAAAAAAACTTTAACTTGAAATTGCAGCATGCAATTAAATCACTGAAATGACCATATCAATCTTATCTCTGTCATCTGTCAATGAACATGATACATATCACGTCAACATTACCATGTGTGCAGATATTTCTGTGACTTCTTTTTTAGACAGTTCTGTCTGCAATGTATTTTTCTTCAAATACTGTGTTTAAAGTTAATCAATTAACTTAATTGTTACTTATTTTCAAACTATAAATTTGATTCAAAACTAATGAAAGTAGACTTTTCTCTGACCATCTCATCAAGTCAGATGTGAATTCTTTGCACAAGATGAAAGCAGTGAATCCAGTGTTGCATTTCGAAATGATTAGATATCTTATTAATGTTAAATAAATTATATGAAATTATTATTTTACACAGAGCTATGGCACAATCACACTTAAGTACAGAGTGAGAAGCATTTAGTTATCCATCTTGAGGACAACAAGTCGAGCTCATATTGACTTCACAGCATTTGATCTGCTCGCTCTGGAGAGTGACCAGCTGAATTCCACACACCTTTGTGCTCACCCTCACCACCTCATTTCCCAGCAGCCCCCACTGCAGCTAAAGGAATTTAAGGAATCCAGAGAACTTCACGTTCAACTTTTCCTTTTGTTCCAGAGGAACAAGCCAGCGGTGAGAGAATATTTAATACCTCAGTGCAGCTTTGATGCAGGATTTCACAGAGGAGAGGACAAATAAGAACATTCATGAACTGTCATCGCACTTAATGATGTCATTACTCTTCCTGCAGATCTGTCAGCAGATAGCAAGCGCACCTTCTCTTCCTTGAGAACAAAACTTTGCCAACTGATTCTATTTATGTCAGACAAAAGATTCTCATAAAAAGTTCCATTCTGGCAGATATTAGGTTTCGATTCAGCATTTTGATCCAATTTCTAACCAGTTTCTTCTCTCTTTCTATCTACACTCATCCCATCTCTCCTACGTGCCCCACTCAGAAGCAACCAATGTTCTCATTATTATTTCAGTACTTGTTAGGAGAGATGGGGCAGATGAATCCTTACAAACACAGCCATGCATTCACACGCGTGCCCGTTCACCGTGCAAAACATCGGACACTGATGACCGACAGACCAGCAAATTTAGACATTGACCAAAAGTATTTTAGAAAACAACATTGCTAAATAAAACCCATGAGATAAATAGACTTGAACAGCATAAAACATCTCGACAATATATAGACACAATGCATAGCAAACATGTCAAAGTACTGCAGATTTAAACCTGTTGACATGGTGACCACTGACAACACATGTAAAGCGCCTCATTTTTTGGAGCACAGCAAAGAGTAATTAAGATGAAAGCAGAGATGATTATTCATTGTTACGAAGCGCAACATTTCTAGGTTGTGTGTCATATTTTCCTTTGATACAGGACATCATAAAGCATTTGTCTATTAGTCGGCTTATGATTTCACACATTGGTAGATAAACTATCAGATTTTATATCAAGAGAGAACTGCTGTTAAAATAATTTATTACAGTTCTTAATAAACCTCATCCTTTCTTCCCGAGCCTGTAATCTAATTCTCTGGGGAAAGAAAACAAGCAAAATCGTTGTGGTATTGTTGCCATGCACCAGTGAATGCTTGCTGGAATCAAGGAGGCATGCGATGCTATTTTTAGAGACAAGATAGTTAACTGTTCTGTTCTTAACTTGCCACATTGAAACTTGAAAGATATTGTGTTGTAAGTGACTCATTCGGTTTCGGACTGTTGGGTGGCAGAGGACCAGAGCTTGAGTGATGTCTCACTTTGTCCAGAGCCAGAAAGGTAGCAACAGAAGAATGGCATCAAGGGTAGAAGGGGGTGAAACAAATATAAAGTGCTAATTGCAGCTGCTACCACTCACATCTGTATCAACCGTAGACCAAATGGAGGAGAGCCTGAAACCTGCGACTCCACTGGTTGCAAGAAGAACAATGTTTCCTACTGAAATCTACGAGAAAACCAGTTGCCAAAGCACACCTGCATAATACCTGGAGATACCAATGAGGAAATACCTGAGGCAGAATTTAAAAAAAGACTTACTGGCAAAACAAAAAACTTGAAAAACAAAAGAGAAATAAATATAAATATGTATAAAAGAGAATAAAAACCTTACAATCTAGAAGAGAGAGTATTTATCAAAGGTCCAGTGTGTAAGATTTAGGTGAAAGGGATCTATTGGCAGAAGTTGTATATAAAATAATCCTAGTTCTGTTTTCACTAGTGTGTAATTATCTAAATTGTACAAATTGTTTTCTTTACCTTAGAATGGGCTCTTTATGTTTAAATATTGTATACTTACATCAGGAGCGGATCCTCTACTAGGGGGCCGCCATGTTCTTTACAGTAGCCCAGACTGGACAGACTAAACACCTTTTGAGTTTTCATGACAACTGAAGCCTGCCACATGTTCTCATGATGTTTGGAAGGGGAGGGTGAGGTGAGGGGTATTCAGCTGCAACATGCAACTTCACCACCAGATGTCACTACATAAGTAAAATCAAAAGATTGCAATTATAGTGTTAGCTTGTACAGATGGTCTACATGTGAAACAATCAATTTACACATTTTTGCATTAAATAAATCTATCACAGAATATGTAAAACCACTAATGTTAACGTTATAATGCACCAAAGGAATACCACATTGCTAATATTTGCAATGGCACCGAAACTTTCAGTTGAACATTCATTGCGAGTGACAAATTGCAGCACATATCGAAATATACACATGAAACGAGATATTATGACCACATTATTGCTAATAGGTTTCAGCTTCTTTATGAGCTGATTCAGTTATTGGGAGGCATTCATGCAAACATACATTGTTTTTCTCTGGTTCTTCTGTGCGAGTCTCTTTTTTACACTCTTCTCTTGACTTGGCTGGATGACGATTAAATTACTCACCATCTTGCTGACGATCCACTCTCACATTTCGGAGGCACTACAAGTCGCCCACTACCACTGAGCATATGCTAAAGAGTAAGCATGGATCAAACCGTCCATGTGTCCGCAATCTGTTGGGTACACACGCATCTTATTTTGGTGCTTCTTCATCACAAACTGAATCATTTGCAAACTCTACTATTTTGAGAAGGAAGATAGTGTTTGGACAATATTTTGGGTCAATAGCTTGACAAAGAGACATTGTTATGAAGTGTATGACTGCGCCATCAAAGGGTAAGATGCAGTTAATTATAATAAGTGCATGAAGAAAATATTAATAAGCTTATATTTCAGTGGAAGCGCAGGAACAGCGCGTTAACATGTTAACCCCTCGCCCCAATCAACATGTATGCAGTTGTGGAGGTTTGTGTGTGTTTCAGGCTCTCTCTCTCTCTCTCTCCCCATAATGCTGCTGTACATTTGCTTGTCAGGAAGCGACACCACTGACCTTTTACAACAGAGACCTCACAGAAAATAATGAACCGTGTGTCGGCCATGAAATCATGAGAGAAATAATGGTGATTAAACCAGCGGTGGCATTTAGCATTTAACTGTGAGGAAGACAGCTCTCCCACGAGGCTCGACTTCAAGTGAAAATACCTAATACATCACGGTGAAGGTCTATTGTTGTGCTTTGCTTTTCCACCGGAAAAGTTTAACACAACAGAGATTTGTCAGTGTGGGCGACACTATGGTGCATTTTGTAATCCCCCCAGTGTTTTTGATGAGAGGGCAAGATGCACAAAAGATCTGTCCGCAATGCTGACACGGGTCCCACAAGGTTGAAGTGGCCTTTCTCAGTCCCATTCAATTCGTTTCAAATGGGGTGTGCTCTATTCAATGGAGGAAGCAATAACAGTGGACGTAATGCAGTTAAAGAATGGAAACTGTATCTCACACAGGGGAGTGGATGTAAACACTCTCTTTTCTCTCTCTTCCTTTAGGACAAACACACACACACACATACACACACCCACTGTAAGTGAATATCAAAAGCTGACACGTTACAGCATATTTCGCTTTAATTTTTCTTTCTTTAAGCAACACATTGTAAGAGTTGCTGTCGGGCTCCCTCCTACTGGTGGGATGCATACTTCTCTGTCGTAAATATGAGTTACACTGGTCGGCATGTGTCCTGCATCCTTTGGCCTCTTTTAGCTCTCGCCAACGGGTCAAAAATGCTCTGATATTAACTTTTGTTGGGTTTCTTACTCGGGTACTTTTCCTCTTCTTCGTTTACCTTTCGATTTCTTCGGTGGCTCTGCCATGATGTCCACTCTGAGAATGGCGAGCTAGTTATCGCTCATACCTATCTGCTAGCTCTCGCTCTGGTTGTTAGTGTTTGACGTATGCCATAAAACAGGCTGTACTGTTCCAGTATGGTACACCAGAGTTACAGAGTGCAGTTGCAGGCATCCAGGGGGCGCTGTAGCAATGACAGACATGCCATTCTCCATAGTTTAGGTTTGTGTAGCATCACAGTGGTCACAGCTGCTATTTCAAGGTATAAATACTACCAAGTGTCGCTTTAAAGTTCTTCCACTAATGTTGCCACTAGAGCACAATGTTTTCGAAAATGACTTATTTTCTTGATGCAATTTTCTATTAGTTTTATTGTCCTTGTCCCCCCCCCCCCAGTGGTTTGGATCCATTAAAGCTAGTGGGAGTTTTAACACTCTAAACACACAGGCATCCATGCTCAAATGCACACACACACATACAGACAAACATACGCACATCTTTTCTCCGTATCACAGAGGCAAATTGTGCCACATCCAATTCAGCAGGGAACCAATAGTCCTTGCATTTAAGCTCATGAAATTTTAAATAAATCTATTATGTGCAGACAAATGAACAACAAACAACAAAATTGCCTCATTCTTCCCATTACCCACAACACTGTAAAGTTGAAAAGCTGGCGATTATGCACTCACTCACACACACATGCACACACATGCACACACACGCACACACACACACACACACACACACACACACACACACACACACAAACACTCTCTCTTAACTCAATTAACGCATCCACAAAATGATACACCTACATCATTTCACACTCTCAAATGTGGTTCTATGCTGCACATATTCTCAGCGTGAACGCGAGCCTCATTTTCCAATTTGACTGCAGTTGATTTCATAATAAGAAATGCTGTCAGCCTTAACCCTGAGGCTTTCTTCCGTTTTTGGAGCGACGTGATGTGTCGCTGTGGTTTTTTTCTTTATACCTGCCCGGTCCTGAACTTGGGCTGTCAGTGTGTCAGTGTGTTCCCACTCCACCAGCTCTGTTCCGTTTTCTCTCCTGAAGCTTTTTCTCTGTCTGCGGTCTCAAAAATCTGTCTCTTTCTAGGACACTACAGACTAGCAAGGCTACTGAATGCACATAAAGGAGTGAAGGATTAAACTGGGAAGAAATTATGAAAAACCAGAAGCTGACTGTGATAATAGCCCAATGTTTGTTTTAAAAATAAGTTCAGTGGAAATATGGCTCTGGAACATAAAAGAAAAAAGAACTGGCAGGAAACCCCCCAAAAAGGCTTGAAGTTTGAAAGAAATTAATTATGCTCCTTTATTTGTGCACTTTGAAAAGAATAATATTAATAGCCACTTTAATCTTAAAGGAAGTTGTGGTTGAAACTTTTAAAAAGGTGGGTCTCATAAATCCAAACCCCCCAGTCCTCCCCCTATGAGTCATTACAAACAATGTGGAAATGAACGCTTAATATTCACAGGTCGACTCTCACGTGTGCCATTTTGTGTAAAAAGCTTAATCATATTCAGAGGGAGCAGATGTCTGCAATAAAATAAGACAAACAGAGAGAAAGCCCGTGGCAGTTTTGTCAGGTAGACTGTGCGTCACTGCCACTGAGAACGACATTCTCTTCCTCAAGTGCCCCAAACTCTCATTGAGGAAATCATAAACTATTCTCAATTAAGTTATCTGATGAGCCTCCAACTTGAAGGGAAGTCTTTACATGGAGAATAACGATGCTGAGGCTCGTTTTTCTGCGCAGGCCTTCGGCAGCGAGGTTATGACTAATTCTCACGAGGGATGGAGAGTCGTAGGTTGCAAATGAACCATCTCTCATCTCCGTGTGTGTGTTTAAACGGAGATCACATCTGGGTCAACGCTGCATCTGGATACACACACACACACACACACGCACAGATCCAGTCAGGGTGAGGAGACAGCTCGACACTGGGGGATTTCAGAGGCAAGCAGAAGGAGGGTGCTTGGCACAGGTTGTGTCTGATTAAGTCGGCTTTTCGGCGAGAGCGGGAGCTGAGACACAATGACACCAGCTCGGCTGCCTTCGACAGAGACAGTCACCGTGGGACTAATCAAGGCCCCAATAAACACAAAGCAAACAGAACGGGAGCTCACTCTGTCGAAGGCAAATGGTAATTAATATGCTCGTCTCTTATTGGCTGCATCCTCTTAAGAAGACAGTAGGTGTCTCATCCCATTGATTTCTGCTGAAAATCACTTGTATTGACCACTAGCTGGTGCACCGTTCTGCAGTCTCATCGCCTACAACACACCTCCCCTTCCCCTTACATTGAAATGGCAAATGCAAGATAATTGGTGTCTGTGGCTATAGCTTACTTTGTTATGTGATTATAAACTGTGTGGGGAGATGTGTTGATTGGCTCAAGATGGTGGTAGGCACTATACGACGCTTGCCCACAGCCGGAGGAGGAGGTGGAGGTGGTGGGGGGTGTCTGTCAGTCAGCGCTGCTCCTCGGGGAGGAGGGGGAAAAACAGAAGAGGAGATATTTTCAAAGACATCGCTTCTCTGGCTGCCTTTATACTTCATCCCAACACACCAGAGCGTGTTCGGCCAGAGAGGGAATAACATTCACCCCTCTCCCGATGTCCTTCACTTTATTTCAAATAGTCGGCACTGTCATGTCACTGTTTGGTTCTGATCTATCTGCAGATATCATCTCTTCTTTTTTTTCATTCATGACAGAAGATTGCGAATGAGAATTCCTCCAAACCTCTGCCTCCCTGAAGGGATCACAGTGACACAGAGCCTTTCTGAGTGTCCAGTGGTCCTGATCGGAGGCGTGCTAATCACCTGCAGAAGGGGTTCAACCAGGAAGAGTAACAGCAACACCAGAAACTTAATACAACCAACACACAAACAGATACGAGAACTATAACACGTGAGCACTGATTTACAACAACTTTAAAGCTCTAAGTTTAGAGCTCAGAGAGGAAGAGGATGATTGCAGACGTCATCTAAACATATCTCAGCTCACCATGAACACACATCCACATGTGATTATGAACACACACACACACACACACACACACACACACACACACACACACACACACACACACACACACACTCATTTACACACACACTGCTACCACCACATAAGGGCTGCAGGGTGGTGTTGCCATAGGAACGGGGAAAGGTAATGGCCATGTTCTCTAGCTGATGCCGCAGGGGGTGAGGGGCAAAAGAGGTGCGCGCGTGTGTGTGTGTGTAAAGGGCGGTAAGTGAGTCACACTTATGAACTAATGACAAGAGTTTTAAATTCAAATTTTCAATCTTTCTGTCACCATCCGCCAAATGATGGCGCCAACGATTCCGGACAACACCAGTGTACTAATAGGATAACATTTTTAAAAAAGGCAATGAGTTTTAGGCAACAGCGATGACATGCTATTTGCTTTTAATGCACCCAGCTAATGTGGTTAATGCTTTCAGCTTTGATGCAGAGGGAGCTGCAGGTCGTCTTGGTGCACAGCCGTCCCTCATCACCCCTGGGTTATGAATAAATGATTCCGAATGCAAGGAGCTGACCCTTTAACCAACACCGATGATGACCACCTCTGTGTGTGTATGTGCTCGTGTGTGCCTGTGCATGATTAAATATTACTGAGTAGTGCAAATAATTTAATCATTTCTCAGCAGCCTGGTCCCTATAGAGAGTTATTTAAGTGTCAGGAAGTTCCAGGGTCACATTTAAATTTGACATATATCAGTGATGCATACGTGCCGCCTGAAATGTTCTAATAATATTCTCTAGATGCCAGAGTGTTCATCAGGATCCTGCGTGACCTCACTGTGTGACATCATGATCACAAGCCTATAAGATTCAGAATCAGTATTTTCTCCTGTACTGACATACACTTCATAGGTAACACCATAACCATGAGGGCACTCAGGACAGAGAATAACTCTGCCAGGGCTGAGCAATCCTATGATTGTCTATTTCAAAAAATGGTGGTCTGGTAATCTAAAGGATTTATTATCTTCACCAGGGAGGTTATGTCCCCATCTTGATAGTTAGAAAGCTGAAGTCATCGTCACCAGTTTGAGGCGACTTTTTCTTCTTGATGTGGAGCATTATCATGACGGAAGGAGCCATTAGAAGAAGAATAAACTGGGCCATAAGGTGATGAACATAGCTGAGTAAAATTCTTCCTCGTCTCATTTTTTTCCTATGCATGCCCTTATTAGTCTTCCATTATACAGCTAGTAACACAGTGGGGGTTATCATTAAACTTGTGCCTAATTCAACTGTGTTTCACAGCCCTGCCTTACATGACACAAAACACTTAACCCATTCAGTTTTCTTCTTCGAGTCATTGTTATGTGTTTGTTGATTAGTGGTGATTGCTCACAAACTATACTTTCAATTTCCATTAAATGTGGTGGAGGGTTGGGACATGACCCACGGAAGAACCTATATAATTTGTTTGCAATTCTGGATCAGGTTTTTTTTTTCCCACTTTCTTGAACATTGTAACGTCAGACATATTTGAACATTTTCACTGATTTCTCAGAAAAATTATTAGTGGATATTGATGTTAAAAAATCTGACATGGGGACTGCAATTTGGTGCAGATCAAAATCTGGATCAAGTTCATTTGAATGTGGTTTCATAAAGGGACAGTTAATGCTTGGCAGAGGTTTGATCTCTTCTATGTGACATTCTAGTGTTGAAAAATGAAATCCAGATTAGATCATCAAAACAATATCACATCAGTTCAGACGATAAATCATTCCTATGGTGTCTTGGATTGCTTCATTTAACGCTTCACTTTGGGATGTGAATTCATTTTCTTCACTGCTATTTGCACAGTACTTTTCTCTCGTTTTCTTTTTGCTTCTATAAATAAAACTATGTGTTTCTCTAAATGAGATGATGTGAGGTGCGTGGGTTGCGCTGGACAACCGGATGAGAATTATGTTTGGGCCACGTTGCTAATTAAACACATCTTATTAGTTCCCTCATCTCTCACGGAGTTGGTCATCACCTGCTGCTGTGGTTGTTCCTACCCCCCCCCCCCAACCTTCCTCCTTCTCCGCCTCCTCTCTCTCTGCTTGATGCCTCCCTTTGTGTCACTTTGCCCACTCGACGACAGGGGGCTTTTTTAAAAATAGAGACGATCCACCCAGATTACAGCGTTTTAATTACAGAGCTGGAGATGCGATGGGGGTGTGGAGGGGCCCCTCTCCACTGACAGGGAGTGGTGGTGGGGGGGAGGAGGGGAGGAGAGTTGGAAGGCACAGTGAATGTAAACCGCGTGCTAATTAGTGTTGTCTGCCGTGGTGGAGCTCTCAGGCTGCAACCGTCTATTATACAAGCATCGTTGGCAATGTCTCATTCGGAGTGCTCCTCCAACGCACACCTGTGGCCACATCACGTTTTAAATATTAATGCCTTTTGAAATGACCTGTGGGGAGAGTTTCATACCAGGATTCTGAATCACACTCGGGAAAGAACTGGCGCTCAATACTGTTTCCTGTCAACATCGAGAAGAAGTAATGTTTGAAACCGTAGAACTTGAATAGTTCTACGGTTTCAAACATTATAATCAGTTCATTAATGGTAAGCCGGTAAAACCCGTAAAAGCACTGTGGCTGCTGTGTTGGGTGATGTGAATTGTTTGGTTTCGAATGATAATGTTCTGATATGGTTAATTCTATAAAATACATTTCTGATGATTACATTTCATCTGACAGGTTTACAGTGTGCTTATAAAGTATGCATTTCATGTGTGCGCATGGCCTTTATCTTTTTATAAATTAATTGGACGACACGGCTCCACCTCCTCCCACTATCCAAAAATTAAGAAAATCATCCCAGATACGAACGCTGCCTTCTTGCGCATTTGTAGCCTGAGTCTGAGCAGTAGAGCGACAGGAAATAGAGCGATAGAGGGAGGTCAACGCACAGGCTCAACCAAGTCTCAGCTGCCAATCAAGGCATTTCACTTCTTTTTTACAGCATCAAATAACTTACTACAGCTAAACTTACAGGAAAACCCCTTGAACAAACACCAGTGTGACAAGAACTACCTAAAATGATAGCGATCATCTTTGAAAATATTTATTTTATGTGTACTTTGACTTTTTAATTTGGTCCATGTCCAATCTATTAACATGGATGAAGCAGGGTATATGGCCTGAATTGCAGCCAGCCACAGGGGGGCGATCAAAATGAGTATGGGGAGCTGTCATGTCTTCCATCTACATACACAGTCTAGAAGTTAAACACACTGAAGACTTATCACAACACATTCAGAGTTTTACTATGTGTACCTATATATGGATTTATTAACAGTGTTTAATACTCGTACCTGTATACCTCACAACACACGTACATAAAACAATCCCAATTTACATCTGTTTGTAATTACAATGTCCAGCCATGAACCTTGTGTTTACTGTTTAAATACTGATTAACTGAATACTGAATAAGATGTTAATCTGAACATCTGTGTTTATTTCCAGGCTGCTGATTAAGGCTGCAGTCAATATAATCACCTGTTGTAACAGTGCAGCCACTAGACAGCACATAAATATTTTATTATGTAACCGAGCCACATTGCAAAATGTAAGCAGCACCTCCTCTTTGTGTGTGTTCACTTACCAAGATGGAACATTTTTATGTTTTGTCTAGAATGAACAGAATCTGCATATGATACCTAATAGATGCTAATAAACACAATAGGATATATATATATTCCACTTGCTTCTTTTGACCGTGCCCACAGGTCACGGTCTCAGTGCCTCACCGCTTCATCCGTGGTCATCCTCTGAAGGGCCTTTTAATGCCTCTCGAGCGCAGCCTCTGGATGGGCTCACGATGGGCTCCTCTCTGCATAGTCTAATCCTCTTCCTCTCTCTGGAGGAGCATTAAATATAAATATTAATTTAATTTAATTCAAATATAAAGGGCCCAAAAGATAAAAAGCAATTCGTACAATTTAGATGATTGAAAACATCACAAGGATTATTTTATATTAAATTTCTGCCAATAGATCCCTTTCACCTAAATCGTACACACTGGACCTTTAAAAAAGAAGAATGCAGCAAAGATGAATAAAAGTTACAAATTACATTTTTGGCAAAATTATCAGGGCAGCCTTTATATTTCAACCGTCTCTCTGTGCACTGCATGGCTCAGTCTTGCTTACTTTCCAGTATGGGCGCTACAAGCAGAACAGAAGGTGAACTGTCACACTCCGGACACGCTGGCAGCGTGGGTCATAGAGCTCTGGGTGTTTTTCAGTCTCCAAAATAAGTTTTGTGTCATCGATCCTTGACGAGTGAGTTTCTAGCCTGTTGCACATTGAGCATTGTGTGTGTGTGAGAGAGAGATTGTATTCTTTCAGAGGGCAGAAAGTTTCTAACAGCTCCCCTGTCTATACCATGTGAGGATCGCAGGGGAGCCAAACCTACCTGGCCTGGCGAAAAGCCCTGGTCAAGTCGCCAGCGTAACAAAGGGCCAAGATACAAAGACAAAAAAATTATTTATTCATTAGTCTCCAATTAAACTAACACCTACTTTGCATGTCTTTGGACTGTAGGAGGAGCGGAGTACCCGGAGAGAACCCACGCAGACATGGGGAGAACATGCAAACGGCACACAGAATGACCGCCGGCCGAGCTGGGATTCAAACCAGGAACCGTTACACCCCAGATTCCATCAAATTCTCCAAAAGGTTTTTGGATCCCTAAACTGAAGAACATTGCGTCTCACACTCTTGTAGCAGTCCTAGCTCATTGTTCTTTGACTGAATGATTAATAGATCTTTGATGTTTTTAAAGCCTTTGTTTGATTTGAAAAAAACATCAGTGGTTCTTCACTTTTTGACGCACCACTACTTGAATAGCACTAAGAACATTGAGGGAATACGGACGCATGTAATGCATCATACATCAATAGAAGTGTATATTTCTTTACACTCTAAGATGCTAGGTTGTTAAATGAAAGTGATTTGTTTGATCTTATTCAGTATTGTTCTGGAGGAAAATCTCATTAGCACAATAATTGTTTATTTTTAATTGGTTGTTAATTAGCTGCTGACTCATATACTTGAGTGAATAAAGTCTTACCTCATTTTAAACTATTTATATCCACAACACTTGCCTGTGTTTTAATTTAAACTTACGTATTTATTCAATTTGACCTTTAAGGGCTTTTTTTTTCAGGAAAACATACACACACATTGATTCACTGTTGTAGAAGCAGTAAAACCTACAGAGGTCCAAAGTGGGTGATTACTTTTTATAGTATCGTAGTTTTAGTTCTCTGAGTTATGAGCTGCTCGGCTGCGAAAAGTGGTATTTATCACACAAACTGCGTTCTGTAGGTCAATGTAGCGAGCACAGACGGAGATAGTGTGTGTGTTGTGTGGGTGTGTGCAGACTACCACTTGTGTTTTGGCACCTTGGCAACCTGCTATTGTGCACACTTCAGCAATCAGGATATAATTACTTACCGAGTATCAGCTGAAGCTCTCACGTGTGGCGTGGACAGAAGATATTTATTCACACTTTGAGCCCTGTGATCCAAACACTTTTCAGTTACTTCCTGTAAGTATGCGATGTTCTAATTCTCTGACTGTGGCAGGCTTTTCCAAAACTCTTAGCCCGACGATTAATCTACCGCTCTTTGTGCAGCTCAAACACAAAAGCTATTCTCGAGTGTTACATCATAACACTATAATCTCTGCTATTAGAATGAGTGATGGCTTTAATATTGTTTGCATCATTACCACCACGAAAGGTGGTTAAGCTTATTATAAAAAACTACAGGTCAGGGTACCACAAAATTTGGTGCTGATCTGGATCAGCAGATCCAGGATTTTTTCCACTTTCGGTGACATTTTGAGATGGTGCGTTAAGCAACATTTTCTGTGATTTCTCAGAAAACTATTCATGGATCTTGAGGGGGAATACATATCATATTTAGGGGACTTTGTTTATCTACTTAATTTAAATGTGGTTTAATGATGGAACTGTTATGCTCTCTCTCAGTGCCCCTCTAGTTCTCTGATTGTGTCCCCCATTCCTCTGAGTAGAGCTTCACCTCCTGTAAAGGTAGATGCTACATTCTATTCTCAGTCCATGTGCCTCGAGGCATAGTGTCTAATTATGGTCCCATCTCTCCCAGTCCCTTCAGCAGCCCACCACCATCCTGCATTAGCTCCCGGTGACCATGATGCCTCCTGGCTTGGCTCCCTCCATTAGGCCTGGCGGTCACGTCAAGGAAGGTATGGCAGACTGTCACCACACACAAACTATATCTCAAGATTTTTCCCCACTCACAGCTGTTCATGTCTGCCTGTCACATTACCAGCTCGCTAGGAAGCACTCAGATATATTATTTATGGCTTACTCTGGAGCTTGGACATGCGTTTGTGAGTTGATTAATGCCAGTGTGCTGCAGCGGGTTTTAGTCAGACCTGTTTATTGCTTCTAAAGTCATCATTCAAATACTTAGAATGAGGTTTAGTGAGTCTGAGTTCAGAGATTCAAAGCAACCTCTATTTGTGACCAGCCACCATTTACTTCAGCTACATGTACATCGTGTTCCCAAAGTGTCAAAAACAATGTTACCGTCCGTCCGGATTTTAGGATGCAGTTATAATGACTTGAATTGTGCTCGAACTCAAACTGAATTTACTCTATCTTGTGGTTTTTGCACATGCTGTCAACTGCCTGAAGCAACTTCACATTTGAGTTGCAAATTTGTGACAAAGTCAGACTCAAGTCATGACACTAAGATCTGGTAATTTGATGATTTCTCACTGGATTGCATATGTTACTGTGACTGGAAAAGGTGAATGGTGTTTTAACAATTTTCTCCCTGACGGTTCACTTTTCTGAAGTCTATGTTTTTTCTTTTCATTCTTAATTTGTGTGCTCTAAAAACAGCTTTACCACATAATCCAAACATCTCTTGGGTTTGAAAACAAAATATAGTAATTGGCACATTGTTACCGTTGCCAAGGAGATCATGTTTTCATCTGTATTTGCTTGTCTGTCTGTTTGTCAGCAGAATTGGACGGATTACCAAGAAACTCTGTGGAAGGATGTGTTACGATGAGGAAGGAAACCATCAAATTTTGGGGCGGATCTGAATCAGGGGGCAGATCCAGGATTTGTTTGTCTTACTTGGACAACATTGTGTGCAATTTGGTGCAGATCCACTTAAAATTGACTGGCAGTGTTAAAAACACATGGGCTGACACGTGTGAATTTGTTTATCTTGTTTGCCGAGTTAAAATTCTGGGTTTATTAATATGTGCTGAACATTGACAACACAATCAATAAAACATTTTTAAATCTAGCAAGAAAACTTTGCAAACGCACATTATCTAAATTTTTCATTCATGCTATATTTAAGACATTTTCTCCATCTGACTGATAAGGGCCCAGCTAATCCGGCCCAACCAGCCATCACATGTTTCACCGAGTCACATGCTCTTCACATGAATAGTTCACAGACATTATCGCTATATCATTCATGAGACTTACTTAACCTCTGCAAGATGGTGAAATATCAGAAAGTTTGCCAACTTACTTATTGTTGCATCACCCAGCTGACAAACAACTGGCTCCCAGAGGTGTCGTTCATGTCGTCTGGGAAGCATTTAATGCATTTTCAGGGTGACGAATATAAAGTCATGATTCAAATAAGCTTTAAAATGACAGTGGGATTTAATAGACTCTTAAACCTTTATCAGGAGGCATATTTACAGGATATTGCTGGGAAGGAGTTTAATAGTTTAGCCAGATGAGTCATTGCCAAATGAGGGGAAAAAAACTGAGTGACAAGGAGATGCAAAAATGAATCTTAATTCACCCCCTCATTTTGACACAATGCAAGTTAATCACCTCGTCACCCCATGGGGAAGAGGACTGAATAGCAGGCTGATGGAGGAGCTAAGACAATTAGGAGGATATTGCTGTGTTTGATTTTCTCCCATACAGACCTTGTGGAGCTGATGATGATCCAGAACGCCCGGATGCACCAGGTCATCATGAACAATATGTCCATGTCAGCTCTCAGGTCGTTGGGATACGCCGACCCTCTGCCGGGCTCTGAGATACCGAACAAGGGTCAGGGTGGTGAATAAATGTCATCAATTTTGATTAGAACAGGTTTGTAATTTTTCTTAGAATAAAAGACGTTAACACGTTTTAACAAATGACCCAAATGAAGACGACTTGAGGAGAGTTCCAGAAAACAGTCTTAAATTAGACTTACAGTTTTGGTACACGGAAAGGCGGTGTTATCCAAAATGCATTTTCAAATTTCACATTCACCACAGAAAGAGAATTGATCATCCTAAAAGAGTAATCCAAGTATTAAAGGTTTGGAAGGCGAAGGTGAGTTGAGGGGTATTCAGATGTCACTAAATTCTACTCACTGAACCTATAAATTTATCACCTGCACGGTGGCAGCCTAAGAACGTTTTATAGCAGACCCCAGAATTTAATTCAGACAGACAGTGCAGAGCCACAAGATTTCAATTAAAGGGGAAGAAGCATTTCATATACCCACTGCAGAATCCACTGTGTGAAGCAGATTCAATCTGTGGATTCTCCCATGAAAATCGTCCAGAAAATAGATTCAACTTACTTTTAATTACAATTATTCACAACAATTATTCTGTACATTACTGCAGGAGTGACAGGACTTTATTTAAAGTGAAGCTGTGTGAAATGTTGTTGATTGAATCATATTATTGTAAAGCCTATGTAAAACTTATTGATATATGTTATGTGACAATGTTTGTCAGATGAGGCTCTGGGATCATTGTTAGCAGGTGCGCTTTTATGTACTTTTTTCGATGTGATGATTTAATGGAAAAATATTATTCTTGCCGTACTTGAAGTTACAAGGAAGCAAATGCCTCCATAATACTTTCATAATACCACATCCACTGTCAGCACAGTTCACCTGAAACTGTTTTTAAGAGATATTTAGGTACATTCATGGAGGCAAAGGAGGGGATGCTTCACTGCTACTGGGGCTGAAGAGCTTGAAGGACCTGTTCTCACCTTTTTTGGGAAAGAACTTGCAGCCCCGAAAATCTCTGCAACCGAGCTCTTTTCTCACAAAGTATGAGACCTGAATTCAGAGAAGGACTTTGTGTTCCTTCACTGCAAAAAGGATTTCAACTATATAAAATCACTACAGTAGTAATATTTGTGAATGTTGTGTTATCGGGCCGACTGTTTGTCCTCCTACTCCTCCACCCAGCACCAGTGGGACTGTGGGAGTCAACATACTGCCTGGAACAGGTAAACGCACGGCAACATGCACACAGCAACTAAGTAATGTGGTGTCAATCGTGACAGCAGCAGGGGCATCTATTGGCTGAAGAGATGACTTCATCAGATTCACCAAGACTATATAATATTTAATTTTTCTGTATCTTTTCATAGAGAACAACAGTGCTGCTGAGGCAGAAGCAGAGACGAGGAGAGCGTGATTATTCATCCACTCATCAAACATGTTTATAATGAGCATCTTCGAGGAAAAATAAACCTTGAGTTTAACCTTCACTCAAAATAAAATGACACTAATGCTAATTCAAATAACATGTTTCTTAAAGGCTCAGTGTGTAGAATTTAGTGATATCTAGTGGTGAAAGTTATGTGTTGCAGCTGAATACGTCTCACCTCACCATCCCCTTCCAAACATGAGAGAGAAGTTTTAGTTTGTCCAGTTTGGACGACTGTAAAGAAAAACATGGCGGCCGCCACAGAGCGGACCCGCTCCAGATTTAAAATAGAAAGTATTTAAATAGAAAGGGCTCATTCTAGGGTAAATAAAACAACATTCACACAATAATTACACACTTGTGAAAACATCCCTACGATTATTTTATATTCAATTTCTGCCAATAGATCCCTTTCACCTAAATCTTACACACTGAACCTTTAAGTAGATTAAAAAAAACAAAAAAACATATATATTACTCAAAATGTATTCCCTGAATTATCCAGCAGGGAGCAGCAACAGATTTTAATTGGGATGGCAAATAGACAAAGAGATGGCATACAGGCACTCACAGTGACTGTATGCTATAGTGCTGATGTGGGCAAGCACATATGAGCACCACTGTGAGCAACATAGCAAGCATATGACAACACATTAAGATCTATTTTTGTGTCACACTGTACGACCTTATCATTAAATGCACTGTGACAGATACTTCAAATAATAAGAGGCGGCACACCACCCAATCCCAGCAGGTGATGGCAGTAGAAGCAAGAAAATGTGGAAACGTGCGCGGAAAAGATGCAATGCATGAATTCAATTTAATATTTTCAAGTAAGAAAATTAGTTGAGTATATTTTGGGGGGGTTTTCTTGTGCCTAATGTACAGTTTGCGACCTACTGCCATAAGGATTGCATTAACTTGCGATAGCAGATTGGTGGATGGGATTTTCCAAATGGGACAGTACAGTGAGCAGGATGCAGCTGCGACAGCTGAGCCCTAGGAAAGAATTTCAATGTCATTTACGCAGATTTGTCTTTGACAACAGTCAACAGCTCAATACCCACATTCCCTTGGCCTCCACTGAAAATAGTTTCAGGGTTTGAAGTGTTATTTGGAGTTTGAGAAGTGGATTATAACGTGACAGTGCGGGGCGACGGGCACATTACTCCAGCAGCAGCGTGGGAGGGTAACTTTAGAGACAGGGAGGGAGGGCAGCACAGCCAAATCTCTGATAAAACACCAGGATTAAGAGTTCAAACGAGAAGAACGAGCCAATGCGGCTGCCCCTCCTCTATCTCCGGGGCAATGCCAGTGTTTACCCAGCTATTAATATCAAACCAACACACGCTTGCCTCCGAGAGAAGAGGCAGAGGCACAATAGGTCAGGATGGGTTTAAGAGACAAACGTGATTGGGAAGATGGACGAGAGACGGGCAGCTGATGGGAGAAGTAATAAGTGATCATTTAGGCTTGAGTAAATTGAGATTTAGAGAGTGTGATGATGTAAAGCTCATAATGGAACAGTGTGTTCTGTGTTGAAGACAAACACGGGGGAACATGAAACCTAAATGAGGGATGGAAAGTGTTGATGAGGGGTTTGTGCAACATGTGGAGGACGCTGTGACAGTATCCAAATTACAGGAGACAGATCCCCAGCTATCTATATCAGCATATCTGGCATTGTTCTCATTGCTTTCCCACCCAAAAAGCAATATTTTCTTTATTGATATGTATTTCTTACAATATTTGAATCAGTATCTTACTGTTTGCTAGTGTTTCCTAAGTTAAGGCTGGTAACTAAGAGTGAGCAGGCTTTTGACATCAGGATCCTGATTTTTAGCTTTAACGGATGTTGTTTGTTTTTAATATTTGCTTTTATATTATCTTTCTTATTTTGTTTTGTTCTGTGTTGTTTAAGTCAAGTATTTTGCAAAGCACATTGTAGCCTTGTTTGTGATAACTATAGAAATGATTTATAATTCTAATATATTGTGTTGTATCCTAATCGCATCCCAACCTTATCGTACTGTATTTCATAGCATCATAACGTATAATATCGCGTTGTAGGTCTATCGTATCGTTGTATTATAGGCAACTATATTGTATCGTAAGCTACCATATCATATTGTGTCATATTGTTGGCTATCATATTATATTTTATTGTATCATATTGTATTGTAGGCTACTCGTTGCATCTTAGACAGAAAAAACAAAGTGATGAGCAACGCAACTTTTATTTGTAAAAATAATAAAAAACTAGGACAAACAATTCAACATCATCACACACATTTCAAATTCATTCACTACAGTGTCAGTTCCTAGTGGATACGAAAGGGCTGCCACTCAGCTAACAAAACAGATCAGTTGAATACACAGTGAAGAGCAGAGTGAGAGGTGTCTCACACACTCACACACATATGTACAGCCACAGTGTGTGATTTCTCAGAGACTGTTGAGAGCTTCTGGAGGCTTGACGGTGGCATGTTCTCCGAGCCCTCGTCCCTCCGATTCTCTCCTCCTTTTTTCCATCCCTCTTTTTACAGTTTGTTACCTGCCTCTGCCTTTTGCATCTGTCACTTTCTGCATCGTTGCATGACTTCACCTCCTATTACAGGAATAACCCATTAGTCAAGTGACCACAAGAGCACTTTCATTTACCTTGTCAGGATATATGCACGTTTCAATACTAAAGAAAGTGCATGTAGCATGATTAAAGGTGCACGGTGCATGCAACAGTTGGGTCACAGTGATTCCAGCGAGAGGTCAGTGTGTGTGCCCAGCCGGCCAGCACGGCCACACAACAGCCCATGGCACAGCTGAGAACACACACTCTGACTCTCCATCACAAAGCCAATACCTTCCCATAACCATTCCTAATACCACTGACCACCAAATGCCATCATTGACAAAGCGTGACATTTATCTGGTGCTGTGCTGTGCTCACCAAGAGACACAGACTGAGCTAAAACAAAATCTACAGTATGAAGGGTTTATGATGAATGTCACTAGAGATAAATCTATATACATCTAGTCCTTCCTGACTCGCTCTGCTCAAAGACTATCCTCCTCCATTTGTCACACTTCTCCCTATCATCATCTCTTTCTCTGTTTTGTCCCTTCTTTTTTTTTTCACCCTCTCTGGGCCTCCACGGACATGGAGCGACCCAGGGCTTTGGGCGCTTTGGAGAACTCCATGAGGGTCGGCTTGACTGGGGGCAGATCTCTTGTGATTTCGTCCACAGTCCTCTTGCCGGGACAGGCTCCGTCCGGTTTGGGGAGGGGCTGCAGGTCCTCCTCGGTGTGCGGGGCTCCGCGTCCGAGCCTGACGCCCAGCTCTGCCGGGGTGAAAATGGGCAAGGGGAGGGTGTTTCTCTTAGGCAGCAGCTGGTGCTCCCTCACCCCTATTTCCACGGTGCCCACTCTGAAGACACCAGAGGGGCAAATCTGTGTCAGGGAACGTGCCTGCCACTGCCGGGACAGAGTCTCCCTGCGAGATTTGTCGTTCATGTCCATTGTCTGCCTGAAGGAATCAGAGAACAGTTGAAGTTAGACTCAATCAGACTAATTGCCTGCTCATATGAGAATAGTTTTACCAAGACTACAATCATACCAAATCATAGGGACCTTTGGTTTTGTCTGGGGGTCTCACCTTTCCTGAGGTTGAGTTTTGTGACTGATGCTGTTCCAGTCAGCGCTGTAGCTCTCCCTCTGAGCCTTGTTATCCTCCCGTACGCTGCAGGTCAGCTCGGCTCCCACCACCACACCATTACGCTTCTCCAGGATGGAACAGATTGGCATCTTCTCTGTCTCAGATGTGCCTTTCCCAGTAGGTCGTTGTTGATCAGTCCCGAGCTCTGGCCTCGTGTCTGAGAACAGGGATGCTTCAGCTGGCTGTATCTCCTGGCTCCCGCTGCCTCTCTTTGTGTCGTCTGCCTTGGCTCGGGTCAGACGACGGCTTTTATAAATGCTCTGCTGCTATTTCTGATCCGTGTTGTCACTCTACAATCAGCGTGCACTGACATGCGACACCGAGTGCTCCGTGTCTCAAGCCCTGTGAGCTGGAAGCCACTCTCAGATGGGGTTAAAGGTAATTGGACTGAAAATCCCTTGATTCTCAGATTGTACACCCACTCACCTCTGTGATGACTCAGCCCAACATTTTCCACTTCAGCTGTGATCACAGTGTGTCGGAAGGGGCGAGTGTCACAGAGACCCCCAGATTATACAGGATTATATACGAATGTGGACAGACAACAACAACAGGTTTGGTCTTTAGTCCGAGAGGAATCTTGATAAGGTCTCCGACTGGATGTATATGAGGCAGCGGGTAACACCTCCATAATTTAGAAAGCAAACAGTGATGCAGCTGCTCACATACAAAAAGATATTTCAGGCCTTTGGATCGAATATGTAGGTGACGGATCAGGAATGTCACTCACTTGGAGGTAAAATCTGGAAGGAGAACTTAATGTGCTGGCTTCACCACACCCTGCTGACTTTTTATACCTATTATACGGTTCATTTTACGACAGCTGTGCTCTGTGACAACATCAAACCCCCTCATTAAATGCCAATACAGTGAGCTGCCTCACAGTAGCTGCGAGAACTCCGTCCCCGGTGATTCATTACCTCGGCGACAAGAGTGCCACGCAAGCCATAATCAACTCAGGTTACAGGCTGTGAAGTGCTCACACACACACACACACACACAAACGTTCACCTCTGACAGTTGTCTGCCGGTGTGATGTTACAACCAGTCCCTGTGCCTGACTCATTCATCCACATCAGGTACTGATATCATCAGATAGCACGTATCAGATGTACCAGAAGCAGAAGTATGACAAGTTTGATCAATCACACCGTCTTTAAAAGTGTATGACATTGGCCTGTGTGCTGGTGGTGAATAAATGTTGCAATCTGCTGAATCTGGGCCAAATTATAACAATAAATCATCATTTAAGTGTTTTTTCTAAATTCTGATTTAGTAAAACAGCTGTTTATACACCAGCCTCCACTGAACGGGGCCCAAAGGAGCGACTGATTATAAACAGAAACATTAATAAATACTTGTTACACTATTATGTGCATACAGCTATATTATAGTGGGTTTGAAACCATTTATTAAATGTTACATTAAAGTAGGAATTTAAAAAATGGTACTTTCCACTAGTTGTTGACTATGTCCTCTATGTCATTCAACAGTTAAGAGCTAATTTCCCTCTGCTTGTAAAGTGTGGCTGTATTTCAGCTTTCTGTCTGCAGTTTCCCGACATCGCATATGTAAACTAGAATGTCAGAGAGAGAGAGAGAGAGAGAGAGAGAGAGAGAGAGAGAGAGAGAGAGAGAGAGAGAGAGAGAGTTCCACAGGCATCTCTGGGGTCATGTGTTCAGCTTTGTTATGACACCATGGTAATCATAAATGCCATTTAAGAAACCTAGTAAGTCACCATGCAGGGTCCTTCACTGTTGAGATCACTTCTTTTTCGAATCAACATGACACAGAGCAATAAAGTTTGAAAACAGTAGACAGGCCGGTGCCTTTAATTCTATTTTCTTTGTTGATAATTTAGGAATTCACTTGCTACAACTGCAAGACTGACATATATCATATTACTTCACCTATATATCACCTCTTTGCTGTTTTTTGGGGCCAGTTACTCTCTGCTACTGAAGACAGGAATGTGGACGGGTCACGGATCTGCCCTTTCACAACGATCAACTCATCCCCCCACCTGCACCAAACCACCGCCCGGGCCCGGAAAAAGAACTTTGTGTTGCGTAACAACTGCTGGGAAGTGACATTTAAATAAGCTGTCATCAGGAAAGAGACATGGAGTGGGAGGAAGGGAGAGAGGGGGCGATTGCAGGATAAAGCCCCTGGCCTGTCAGGAAATGGTAAATAAAGCACAAAAATGTATATAGTGAGAGTGCAAGTTGGACTAAGTCAGTTTTTGTCTTGTTTTGTGACAGATGGGTGCATTTGGGAGGACAGAGAGGAGCCTCCTACACAGGTCCACTGACACAAAGTGCTTGCTTAGCAGTTCAGCAGAAACTGAGGGAAAGTTAACTTTCTATCGAGTCCTGTATGGATTCTTGCACAATCCTTAGCTTGACTCTGGCGTTTTACTCTGGCTCCACAACGCGGCGCTGGTACTGTGTCTGCGTGTAGTGTTAAAACACGTTGCTCAGCAGAGTGTCTCTCTTGCATAACAACAACAACATCGAGCTGACCACCAAACACCATAATCACCTTCCATCGTGGATCTCGTTCCGGCCCCGGTGGGATGGTCAGATGCCGGACAGGCTGCACCAGGCCAGGAATTGTGCTATGTCTGTGGATCAGCGTGTGAGCCAGCCATGTATACGCAGGCGGCAGGCCACGTGAGTGCATAGTAACAGACTGAAGAAGACCCTTGTTTTCCTCTTGAAAGGAATGCCACAGTTCCTATTGAATTATTTTCCAACACTGATTTTACTTCCATGCAGCAAACTGTACTTCATGCTTCAGACTTGTTACGAGTCACACAAAGTCGTCTGTTATTCATTTGTCATTTGTGTTGAGTTACTGGAAACTCACAGGGAGGACGACACACCTACATGCGACATTGTACACACATCAGGCTTTAGACTGCAACTTTATTTCATCATGAACTGGACACTATAAACACATACGCAAAGTCCCACCAGTTTAGAAATGTTTCACATTTTCAGCAACTTGCTGGAGGGAAACAAAAACCCCCTCACATCACCTGAACGTCACACACACATTTTAAAAGTTCAACATACGGTACTTACTTCATTGTACTTCCATCTGCTCCTTCTCTGAATCAACTCTGCAGACTTTAATTTGTTAAAAGTATGACTTATACCGAGCTATTTGTTTTTTTCTGTGTTGCTACCAATCATGTGATTGAATGAAATGAGTGCTGATAATCATAGGACAAAATATAAAGAGGTTCTGCTCAAAGGAACATCGCTACCCTGAAGGTTCACAACAGCTGAACAATAAACAGGCTGGGAACTTTTTGGTCGACAGAAGAAAAAACACACACACTCACAGCAGACATGTCGGTAACATTCACCTGGAACTCTGCTGAAACCCTTTTAGATTTTGACCAGAGAACACACAATAAAACTCAAGCTGTGCAGTTGGGGGAGAAACGAGAAATTCTTCAGCCTAAAACTTCCAAAGAGCAGCAGCAACACTGTATGAGGCACTTGAAGAAAGGAGCTATGCAATTCATCCAGGGTCTCAAGGGTTGATGACTACTGCCCCCTGCCTTGTGTCTGTTATTATTGCAGCCAGTAGATCTTAGGATCTGTCACTTCCACCTTCTCTATCGCTGTCATCGTCGCCTGCCCCGTTCATGGCCTCCACCCTGGCCAGCAGCAGCGGCAGGTTTATGCCAAGGCCTGTCGCGTCCTCGTCGGAGCTATCCCTGGGCGGATAGAAGCGCTTTGCCTTTGCCAGGAAATCTTCGCCTATATCTAGATACAGGAGACGATCCTGTGAAGGAGGAAACAAGGGAACCGTGAATGTTAGTATTTAGTTGGTTAGGATCGATAAAGCATATCCAGTCGAGAGGAATATTCTGCACTTTTAGCAGTTTGTAGCAGTTTCCTTTTTCCTCTTTCCTTCCCCATTATATCCAAATCCCCCCAGTTCGGGAAACTACGAAGTGTAAAAAAAGCAAAAAGGTATAGCTTTCTAGATCTTATACTGAAATATATAATAAAACATTAATCAGATAAACATTCTTAGTGTGAAACCAGAAGTTTTTACCTTCAATACTTACATTACATTTTGCTGGCAATTATTTTGTACCTGTAATTGTGTATTTGTCTATTTCCCTAACTTTTCCCAAAGGTTTTACATGAAGCAACATTTGCAAATATTTTAAAAATAAGAGCTTCAAAAATAGCTTTGATGACACATTGACTTGTGATATGGTGAGTTTGTGGAGGGCCTATAACTGAATGATAATGGGCAGATTTAACAGCTGGAATAAGGTCCAGCCAGTTGAAGAGTAATGCCAAACTGAAGACCTCAGAATAAGACTCAGAAATCATTGAAGAAATAGCATTCATCTCTGATAATTAGTGAGGACACTTCAAATATTAATATTCCCTAATGGTGTTTGGCTAAGACTTTAATAACCACCTAGGGCTGCAGAGGTCGCTGTTCCTCAACAGAAATTGACAGTGTTGCTTTAAGTAAACGGTGGGCTTCTTTAACATGAGTGGTGTAACCCACAAACACCCAAGGGTGCTTCTTTTTTTTTTAATACCATATATGCTCCAGGTCCAGAGAAGGGACACTCATGTGTGAAATGCAAATGTGTTGGAAAGTTGCATGAAATGTTAATGTGGTTCCTTCTCTCACCAGGATAAAGAGATATCTCTCTGGGGGCGGGCCTTTGGTGTCGAAGAGGGCCGTCTCGGTGTGGAGCGAGTGGAGGAGGGCACGTGCTGCTGGAGCATTGCGCATGCGGTCACTGGACGCGCCGGCGGACACCGTCAGCAGCGAGTCTGCCTCCGCCATGAAACCTAGGGCAGAAGACACCATCCATTTTCATTTGGGGGACTCTGCCTGTAGGTGGCGCTGCACCTCACCGCTCACCTGTCCAATCTTACCTAGATTCTCCAGAATTGTCCTCCACTTGTCTCTGACCTCTCGCCGGGTGTCTCTCATGGCCTCAATGTCGCAGCTCAGACGACGGTAGCCCTACAAAATTAAAGGACAAAGCTTTTAAAAACTAGGTTGCTGGATTCGTATGTCATTTCTAGTCCACTTCCTTGTCGTTTCATAAGTGGAGCATTATTCTCCTAACTCACATGTGTGATGATTCATCATAAAAATGTTTGTCTTTGGACCTAGTGTGAACAAATTCAGCCTGTGTTTTCCAGCACACAGCATCACCCGAGGCTGTTTTCCACTGCTGTGTTTCTTTTTTCCCGCCCTTAGGTCAATGAGTGTGAATAAAGCCTTTACAGACTCGTGTCCAGAAAGGCCTCCCTCACGTACCGTGGATCCCATGCGGGTCTTGGTCCTGGCCTGCAGCAGGCTGTAAAGGACCCGGTCATCATCCCTCTCTGAGTGGCTGGGGTCTCCTGGCTCACTCCACAGGTTGGTCTCCTCGTCACGACGCTTCTGGACCTCACGGTTAAAATACTCCAGTGGGTCCTGACTGCGTGGGATCGAACACACAGGGTTACAGGTATTACACACACCAACCAGGAGGCAACCTTCTATAAATGAAGGTGAAATGAAAACAATGACAAAACAAGTGCATACAAGTAATACAAGTCCTATGCTGGTCTGTCTAATGGCCCTTACGGTAGTAATGGCTGCTTCTCATCCTCATCATCTTCATCGCCGGCACAACAGCAGCAGCAGAACTGCATGCAGAACTTCTTAAAGGTAGAACCCATCTGAACAGAGTAAGTGAGTAGCAGGTGTTCACAGTGTCAGATAATCCAGAGGGAAGTTGTTTCACAAGGGAGTTTCCCGTGTTGAGTCTGGTCTGATGTGTCTGAGCGTAGCTCCACAATGCTGCCGTCCCTGAAGACGATCTGAAGAAATGCTGCTCTGAAGAGATTCCGTAGAAAGGGGAGACAGCCTGGATGATGACAAAAATGGCAATGTACGAAAATATGTCAAGTCATCCACTAGAACTAATCTTATGAATCACAGAAGACAAATTATCAGAAAGAACATAAAAATAAAAAAGTTACAAAAGTTCAGTGATCCCCAAACCCTACCTAATTTTCAGTTTCCCATTTTCAGGGACCCAGCCCGCGTTCTCCACATCCAGTTGATGTTGGTTCTCCAGATCATCGGCCAGAGCCTGTCCGGGTAGTGACGCTCAGGCAGAAGGCAGCCCAGGGACTGGTGCTTCTCATCAGCCTTACATGGAGGACAATGAGAGCAGTGAGGCGCTCACTCTCTCATCGATTCAAGAACATATTCACACACCAACAGCCTCAGAAGACAGTCACAGCACAATCATGTGAGCGGCTGCATCTCTTCTACTTAGCATTGTGTTTTGCCCTGAGGGCAATACATCTCCTCTTCAATAGGCCCAATAACATCCTCTGTATTTAATCTACCATGGCTGTATTGATTCAAGGATTATTGAATTTCATTGTATGTGGTAACCGAGAATCCATTTACAAGTGGTTGAAATAATCTTTTTTACGGAGTTTTTTGCGAACTCTGAACATTTAAGACGCCTGCCCTCTGTGGTTTATTTCATTTTAAAATGTCAGAGAGAAAAAGGAGGTTTCTGGTGAAGGAATCTGAGCGAACATTGGGACCAGATGTGAATGGTTGTTGCGGCCATTTTGCAAAGGTAAGTCACGCATGTGACATAGGCTCAAGTCCACGGTCCAATTGTTTATGACACAAACGACCCGGGGCCCAGTGCTGGAAAATGTGTGTGGATATATCACAGCAGTTTCTACTTGTTAAAAAAGGACTCATGACACTATATGACCATGTCGCAGTGTGGTGTGTGTGTGGTGTGTGTGTGTGTGTGTGTGTGTGTGTGTGTGTGAACATTTTGCCACAGTGAAGTTGACCTTTGACCCACTAAATACATAATGTCATCATTTAACTATAACAAATATGGTAAGCATACTTAGCATATGTTGCTTGACCTTTCAAGCAACATATTTCTTTTTGAGTCAAAGTGGATGTTTGTTTGGTTTAAATTTCCTGTTATATTACGTTTACAAGACGAACAGACAACCTGTAAACATAACTAGTAGGACAGAGAGCTCATCACCTCCACCTCCTCTTCACAAATTGAATGGAAATTTATACTTGTTTTCATTATAATTATATTTTCACCAGTTTATGGTTGAACTGTAAAAGATCAAGCTTCAATTACATTTGTGTGTATAAGGGTTTGATGAGGACATCTTAGGAATCAGCTTAAAAAATGTTTAAACGTCTATGTCAGTTTTCTTTTGGAGCAGTCCCAACATCAGTCGAGCTCTAATAATTACTACATCCACGCCTCTCGCCAGCATGGAGGTGTAAAACTCTGGATCATCTGTACATTACCGATCTGATGTTTGTAGCATTTACAGCAGAAAATCAATGCAGCGAGATGTTTTTAAATGATCCACAGGTTATATGTGTAAGTTAAAGGAGGCAGAACTTAATCATGACTTCGTATATTTTATTAAACATCAGACACTGGTTAAGACTCAATAAAAACTGTCGGACTGTTGGTTTAAATTAACATGTTGGATGAATGATCTGTGATAAATTACATTCAAAAACTATTAAAAAGAAAGACACAAACTTAAGTACTGTAAGCATGTTTCATGTGAATATGGCACACATCGACATGAGCATGAGAAAAAGACCAAAAGAAAAAGCGTGAAGGACGTGAGGGGAGAGTGATAAAAAAGGCACTAGAACGCTGATATCGTTAAAGCATTTCATTTAACATTCCTTCCATGTGATAAATAGCTAAAACTGAAAAATCTCAATTACCACATGTTTTGGACAAGGACTCGTTTCAGATGGTGAACACAGCTTCCGAGTTAGAAGGTGACCGCGTTGTGCTCATCGCGGTTCGTTAACACCCAGAAAATACGCTCCTTCAAAAGGACGTTTCCTGCCTGCTCTGCTCACTCTGGTTCAACTCCGCAGTGATTTGGACCTATGACCAGGTTTTGTGAAATTCTAAAAAGATTTTTCTGGGGAACATCATAACACTGAGGTACAGATTTTATGAAGCAAAACTAACACGCAATAATCGTAATGTAAGAAGTGATAGAAAAACTTCAATCATCCATCTGAGTGCCTGAGGGGAGACCAGTACTAATGTCAGCACATTCAGAACTTTTGATGACATAAATGAGCTCAGCTTTTTTTTTTTTTTTTTTTTTAACCACAAGGCCACTTGAGGTTAATGGGACAAAAGTACAGCACCACGATGTGTGAGCATCATCATCTAGTACTAATAGAGCTCGATAACGCATTTGCATCGCATACTAACAGCCTCCTGGTTTGACTTCAACAGTGCATCACAAAAGCAGTATTGAGAAACCCTCAGTAATAGTCCATTTAAGTTGATTAGATAACAAGTCTTGGCACTTGAAGAAAGGTAGCTGTCAAACTAAAGCTGCTTTCAGACATGCACTGGACCTCTGACATTTTCCAGAAATCTTCTGGAGGGGCTGCATGTGGCTGCATGTGAGAAGGTGAATGTCTGAGCCAGTTGTGGCAGACATTTCTACAACTTTTCCTTAAAGCCACCAAGCAAAATGTGAGAGCGAGCCCGTGTGACAATACATGTCGAGCGATAGGGCGTGTTGAAGACAAATAAAGAAAAGACAAATAACCCAAATATCTCATCATGAAAAAGAGGTGCCATACACAGAGGACGCCGACAAAAATGTAAACTTGCAATTAAACAAGATGTGAGAGCTGTTAGTGATATGGTGTCAATGTGCTGTAAACAAAAACATGTCATTTCCACAGCAGAATATACACATCATGTCCTGCCAGCTGCAAGCTCTACCCAGGCGCCCCCCCCCCCCCCCTCGCCTGAACGCTCCAGAGAGTTTTCTGTCTTTGAGAAAGCGTCTGAGAGTCTCCTGCTGCATTCTTCATATGTAAAAGGCAAACTCTGGAAAATGTCCCAACCCAAATTTCATATCTGAAAACAGCCTGAGAGGCTTTCACTGGGTGGGTAAGTGGCGTCTTCTTCTAGTGGTGCTGCTTTAAACATACTATATCACAGTGTTTCTTCAAATGACACGTTTCTTGAAGGTGTGACTGAAGTGTGTGTTCGTTTTAGGACTGGCGCACCAGAGAAACATTTATAACATTGCAGTGAAAAGAAAAGAACAAAACAGAAGCAGCAAATCAACGGCTAACAGTGTGCGCAGTAAGATAAGGCTCAGTCACGCCATTGCATCAGTTTCATTTTGACGGTGAGAATCACACCCATCTTCATCCAGGTGTTCTTCTGTGAGTGATGCTTTCAGAAAAACGGCTCTCCTCGTACAGCGAGGGGCCAAATAACATCAGGTCTTCTCAAAAATATGTATGTGATCACACTAGAAAAAACAACATTGTTGAGCTTCAATAAAGAAGAGCATCGTCTTTGAAAACCAAATTACTCCTCTTCACATGTGACTGAAATGTGGTGAATGCGTGGTCACATGTCTCACATCTCCTACGCTTCCAGCTGCAGTCTTTTCAGTTACTATGGCACATCCCTTCAGCTCAAATGCGTCACAAGAGCACCGCTATGCCATTTGTACGTGTTCCCGCTGATTTTAATATACGTATACAAAAGCCCAGTAGTGCCTCCCAACCAGCTGTGGCACAGTCCGGTGTCTCTCCTGTTTTAAGTGTGGTGGTGGGAGCGGAGAGAGGGCCGCAGTTCAGTGATACGTTGGCGTAAATGGGACATAAATTCAAACATGGTGGCAGCCAAACTCTGGTGGATGAGGTAGCGGGGCAGACGACCCTGATGAGACAAAACAAGCCCGAAAAAGTAAGTTTCAATTGTTCTCCCCACTCACATTACATTCATGAATGCATTCGGTTTATTTCTCATATCTTGAATTTTTCTTTGGCTCCTCGTTTTGTGGAATGTATGTACTTATAATTTATTTATTTCGAGTTTAAGCAGTTATATGATCAAGTTGTGTTTCTGCATCCACTATTTGCAGCTACAGCAACTCATTTTCTTAAAACAAACAAATTAATTTGACTCGCTCTCGAAATAAAACATGATTAAATGATACAGTTTTTGCAGGGTGCACATTTTCACCTTCAAGTCCGTGTTGAGGACCCAGATGAAGGTGCAGACTGAAGGGTTACTGCTGGATTTGAGGACCACAAATCCTCCAGGACCGTTCTCCCCCCTGAGGCCAGCAATAAGAGGACAAGAGATGTTAGAGAAAAAGAACCAAACGCAAATGGAGTTTTATTAAATTGATTACATGTTCTGATCTACTGTAGCCTGGACAGAGGCATGTTCTGACCTGACGTAGCGACCACATGGGGGCTTGGCGTCGTGGTCAGTTGCCATACCGGCAGACAGGTAGCAGTCTCGTTTGCGTTCCACCCGTCGAACGTTAACAAAGTCCCTAAACGAAGAAGAATCAGTCAGTGGACACAAGGGACGTATTGTATCCTGCTGTATGCTGAGCTGACATACCTGGCAGACACAACTCCCCCCGCTGCTCCAGCAGAGACGTCATATGATATAAGTGTGTTGTCGTCAACCCTCTGGAGGATCTGAGGCGAAGGAAGGAAGCAGTGTTAAAAATGATGAGGAAAAATACTAAAATAGACACAAAGACGATTTAAAAACAGGTCACCTGGCAGGCGGAAACCGTTTTGTTCCACTGGACCATCTTCTCTGGCTGCAGAATCACCTCCTGATACACCAGCTCAGCAGGACACTGCATGAAAGCCTGAACAATGAGAACAAAACAGATCAAAAGAAAGAATGTCAACATCAATATGGAAATGTGGGTGACGCTTTAAAAAAAGAAAAGAAAATAGTGTGGAAATCATGGGATAAGAAACTAGAAGTGATAATATCAATCTTGATATTTAGGTGGATGTCCTCCAGCCCAGTTTTCAATATTTCTGTAAGAACTCAAAATAAATCCAGCCACTGACGCTGGTTTTCTGGCACAGTCTCCTCTTTGTTGATCCCCAGAGGATGAGGTTATCACTATGGATTTCTAAAATCTAATTTTAGCCTGTGAAGGCCATTTTTTTCCAACCACATCTCATGTGTGTTCATGATCATTATCCTGGTGGAAAATCATATTGTTCCAAGACAAACTGCACTCGTGGACAACTGTTTGATCAGATGAACTCAGGGACAGAGAAACCGAAAACCACCAGAGCCCATTCCAAACAGAATGTGTGCGTGTTGCAGAACATCTAAAGCAGCCACACTGCCCGTGTGAGAGAGTCTGAGTCCTGGCCATTTTCTCCGTATGTGGTTCACAGCAAAATACTAAGTAAAAGAAATATCTATCTCATAGTCTATCAGCTGGATATATCACATAAATATAAACATACAAAATAGATTACAAAAATATAATTTTAGTATAAATAAATATATTCAAAATATATATTTCCAAAAGTTCCTGTTTAAAAGAGAACTCCAGCATTTCTGTTGAATCCATTTATTTGTTTACCTCATTTAACAGCCCCGCAGCAGACACGCTCCCTGTGAACTACAGGCGCACGCGAGACGCAGCAGATCAGCGACGCAGCCGTCACGCGCTGTACACACACACACACACTCAGTGTGGCCGAGGCATTAGAGTCTAACATTCTTGACTTTAAATACTGCAACTTCAAGCGTGATATCATTGCTCTTGCAATAATGCATGTGGCTTTATTATGGGTTAGTCAGTTGAGTGACCCCGTTGCCACTCAAAAGAAATTACCACTGTTGCTGATTGATTGTTTAGATGCGTGCAAAAATTACGAAATGTCCGGTTTCCAAAACAAAGGCAATTTATTACCTACAATCAACAGGGTTTCCAAAACAAACAGAGCACCACCACTTTCTCTGTCATAAGTCTATTTCCCAAAAACCTAGACAAACGAAATCCTAACATTCATTCACAGCCATTACCACACGCATCTAAACAATCAATCAGCAACCATGGTGGCTTCTTTTTTATTGGCAACGGGGTCACTACAGTAAGTCAAAAAATAGTAAAGTAACTACTAACTACTCAGTATCTGTTGCAGATATGAGATTTTCTGATTTTCTTTTTCTGAGAACTTGTTTTCTGGAGGGGCTGTATCTGAGAAAAATGCCCCGGACAATCACAGTGAGTGAGTGCGCTTCTTGATGACATTTCTCAGGAGGAAGTTATACGTAATGTCCTGCGTTAAACCAGAGCACTGACTTCAAACAGCCTTTAGTTATGGAGCATCATGTAACATCGTGAATTCCTCTATGAGAAATCACACATGCTAAATGAACTCCTTTGTAACGGCTTCCTCTGGTAAAATCTGATTTAACACCCATTTGTCTCGATTACTCCACCACTGCGCCCTCTAGAGGTTGACCATGTACATGCATGTCCATACCTGCACAGTGTACACTATTTAGTTCGGAGTGTTATAGAGGAATGTGACAGCAGACGTGCAGCCTGATCCGCTCATTAATGTGGCAGTAGTAAAACAGAAAAACGTTATGGAGGCACAACGTATATTTATGGCATGTGTTAACATGACGAATAGGCACAGCTCTGTGGGTCCTAACCCTAACCCGCTGGAGTTTACATTCTCAGTTTCACATTGAAGACACAAAGAACTTCCGTACCTTGAGAATGAAAGTCTTTCCATGGAAGGGAATCTCCAGGGTGTAGACAGAGTCTCCCATGTCCTGACACGAGGAAAGACAGTTAGTGTCATAAGGCTTTTGTTTTCGTTTCAAGGAGAATGATGGTAAAGGACAACTCCCTCCCTCAAAATACAGAACCATCTCTTTGGCGAGGACTTAAAAATCATGAGTTTTGCAATTTTTTTCATTACCAGATTTAGAGGAACAATATTTCTGTGGTGAACACTGTTTTACAGTAGATTTGGGAATAGATCTGGTTGCTAACATATCTAGTTTGCCTGAGAAAACATGTTAACTGCATATTTCTGGCAGAAAGTTCTAGTTTTGGATTTGTTCACTCTTATTGCTTCTCCTGAAACAAGCTACAGAACAGGATGTGGAAAAAAACACATTAATGTTCAATACTGGTTGATTCTAGATATTTGAGGTCAATACAGATTGAATACAGATTATAGAGAATTTCAAATCTAATAATATTTTCAACATAGATCTTAATTTGGATCCTGTAAATTTGTTATTTTAAGAACCATTACAAAGATGCATAATAATCTGGAGAATTCACAGTAGTGAAAGCTTTCTGGTTGTCAAACTATATCAAACTAGGTCATTTTTAAAATTCTCAGACTTTCCACTTCTATGGTGATGTCGATAAATATTAATGTTACTATGCTCTGTTGTCCATATCCCCTTGGCTATTGGTGGCTTCTGCTCAATATTCTATCACTGTTCCTTTCACGCTACAGGATTCAAAAATAATAATACTGGAGACTCCTTACCAATCGGTAAAATTAAGATTACGTCTTAATCTGTTCAAACCAGCAATAAATCAGAAATACCCCCACAACTGTCTGTCTGCCCAATTCTCCTCTGGTGTGAAGCCAGCATAAGAGGTAAGAAACTGGGCTTCACACCTCACAGCCCCTGGTATTAAAACCATACATTAATGCTAGGTGTAAAAGAATGCGATGGGATCAGACCGCATTTGGGGGTTGTTCAATCCTGCATTATGGTTGGATCTTGATCAGCTCATCAATTTAAAGACTGGCAGATGGGCTGTCAATATTCATAGGAGGAGAGAAGACGTGTATCTTTTGGATGAATCAAAAAAGATCGAAGCAAATTCAAAACACACACATTGTTTTTTTCAAATTTCCATCCATCCTCCTGGGCTAGGATCTGTTCAACCACCGACAAGGCCTCTCGACCCTGTCTGACGTACTCCTTCTCCTGCAAGGAGAGAGGTGAAGATAAGAAAGAATGACCGTCATCATCAGGTAAAGAAAAGCGAGGTTGTAAAATGTTCTCACACTGACGCAGGTACCTGAGTGGTGACAGCTCTACGCCCAAGACCCTCCTCATCCAGATCCTCTTCAGAGCCTGCAGTCACAAGTTCGGGGTCAAAGCTCAAAATGGGAAACATACAAGCTGGAATAAAGCAGACTGCTCTTGAGGCTGATGTAAGAATAACTCATATACAAGCTCAAGTCACCTGCGACGGATTCGGGTGGGGAGTAGAACTGTCCATCTGAAACAGCACGGGGGTAGATCATGGGAGCCCGTTCACAGGCCGCGTTCACTGCTGCTAGGTAGGCTGAGGTTTAAAAAAGAAAGAAGAATAAGAGTGAAAACAGTTAAATAGGAGAAAATGTTGTTGAGTCAGTGTTCGAACTTGTCCGGCGTCTTGGCTCCCACCTCTTTCGTCGTCTGCCTCCTGCGTGAGCACTTTGAAGTCAAGAAACCAGGTCTCCAGCCAGGCCACCACAAAAGAGGTGATGGGCAAAACGTAGCCAAAGGCATTCTGGGACAGCAGCTGTGTAGAGACAGAAACTATGTCATCCCGAGGCTGCACAGCATTAAAAAAGGACAAGAAGTACTATGATGACTTCCATAGCAGAACAGGGGGGTTGCTTCTTTGTGTTAGTTTACTTGCAAATAAATAGTTTTTTTATTTTTCACAGAAAAGATGGAACACAATAGAACAACAGTTATCCCAAGATCATGAGAGAAAACATTACTGGCATAAAGCAGAAGTGAAAAAGTTGAAGTTGTCATTGCACCACACACACAAACACACGTAAAAGTGTCACACTCACATTAGATACGATGACCTTTACGACGAGGAAGACGGTGGTCACTAAAGTGGTAATCTGTGGAGGAAGAAAGAGATGAATGTGAAGTGTGATTTATGTCGAGCGGTGACAAAATGGGATTTTACAGTATTTCTTCTCTGTGCGTGACTAAGCTCACTTACCGCAATTACCCACCAGTGCTTTAACCGAAATGCAGCGTAACCCACTTGTAGACATAGGAAACGAAAGATGCCGAGAAGCTGAGACAAGCAGGAAGAAGAGGAAAAGATAAAAAGGCTCAATCACATGTTGCAGAAATGTTGACTTCTCAACATTTTCTTCTCTTGTGTGTGTGAACGCAGACATGTGACCAAGCTTGTCATCTCATGCAGATACTAACCCCTCGGGCTACATGATAATATAAGCATCTGTTCGCTACAACTGGTCATTCAGGGGTGAAAGCTTTGAGAATCTGATCAGCTCTACACACAAACGGGTATCAATAACAATGCCAGTATTGCAAACTGAAGTCCAGTTATGTGTACACAGACGTGCATTGACCCACTTACAAAGATGTCGAAGAAGGAAGACCGGAAGTCGTAGCGGATAACTTCATTTCCTAAACTGATCCAGATGTTGTTGGTGATCTGCGGAAGAATAGAGGGAGGAGAATCCAAATCAGAGTCAAACCGAGTCTTAACCATGGTGGCAACCAAAGTCAGGGCTTACGTTCAACTCAATAATCCAGAGAAGCGATATGAAGAGCAGGTCGAACGTCACAAAGAGACAGAAGGTGCGGCGGACGTCAGAGATGACCTTGCGCTCAGCAGGTGGTACAAACAGGTACGGGGACGGGATGGACATGGATGTAGAGTAGGAGGCGTTCAGGGAGGCGATGGCGGGGAGACTGGCCCCGAGCTCCCCGTACTCTCCACCCGGCATTCCTGCGGTGAGACAGGAAACTCCCCCTGCAACGAGAGACAGATAAAGTCGGTGGGCTGTGTTGGATATATTTAGCAACACTGTCCTTCTGTAATAAACTAAAATTAGGAGAACATGTAAAAAACGTGGCCAAAAAACACCTTAAAATCATGATAAACCCACTGAAAGTTGAAAGGAACTACCTCCCTTCCAGTGTGCTGTGCTACAGTGGAGCCTAAACAATATAAAACATATCATAGGTTTCTTGACTGATAACATTTATGTTCTGAATATTAAAGGCATATTTTCTGATCATCAA
This sequence comes from Verasper variegatus, assembly GCA_026259375.1. NCBI lineage: Eukaryota > Metazoa > Chordata > Actinopteri > Pleuronectiformes > Pleuronectidae > Verasper > Verasper variegatus. The sequence continues at coordinate 7,654,657 of CM048054.1, forward strand.
AACATTTTCTAGATAAAAAATAAGAGCCAAAAAGATGGACTAAAGCTCAGATATTAGGACAATTATACTATTCCGTGATTATGCAATAATGCATCACTGTCTTTCCGTTTATTTTGATGAACTTGCACAACTCACGCGCTTCGGCTTCTACTTCTCCCTGTGTGTGTGTGTGTGTGTGTGTGTGTGTGTGTGTGTGTGTGTGTGTGTGTGTGTGTGTGTGTGTGTGTGTGTGTGTGTGTGTGTGTGTGTGTGTGTGTGTGTGTGTGTGTGTGTGTGTGTGTGTTTTCCAAAGTTATAAACAGATAAGACTCATGACTTCCACACCCCACCACAGGCCATTTCACCAGGCTTAATATCCAGAAATACACACAATTCTTCTTTTTTAACATTTTGATAATAATTCTGTAAAACACGTTTTCCAGAATTCTTCTTTTTTAACATTTTGAATTCTGTAAAACACGTTTTCCATTTTTTACCACAACATCACTTTTGATTTACAACATTACCTTACATCTTCCCTCCTCAATCCATTTATTTCTAAAGACCCATCGTACCTGATCACACTTTGTTCTCTGTGCAATACTACCATTTTTTACTTTATCCAGATATTCTATGCTTTTATTGATTCACTCATATCTTCTTATTTATGTCGGAGTTTTCATTCAGGGTTTCTGCAGGTTTAAACAAGTAGAATTTAAGACGTTTTAATGAATAAAATAGACCTACATCAAGTATGAAAAATATGAAGGAATATCAAGATGTTACAAACTACGCCACCAAAACATTTCTCTTAAAGAAGTGTTTAACGGACATTAACATAATTAAGACCTGCCAATTCGTTTTTGAGACTTAGCACATAATCATTTGACATACTTAGGACTTTTTAAGGCTTAAAAATCAGATGATGAAATTGTTTGCTTAGCAGAAACCCTGTCATTTGATCACCCTACCATTTTTATTTGATTCAAATCAATTTTGCTCCAGCGACCCTGCGACCCTCATGAATAAGTGGGAAAGATGAGGATCGATGATCGGATGGATGGGATAAATATCAAGTTAAGAAAAAATTGAACGAGATTAATATCTCTTGTACGTTTGGAGGTCTTCTGCACAATTTAGGTTACCAACTACCAGTAGATGTTAGTGGCCACCAGCAGGTGTTAGGGACATAACTTCAGTTGTGCACCTTAGCGTTCTTAAAGGGATAGTTCACTGAAAAATGAGACTTCATGAGGGGTGAAGTGTTTGATTCCACAAAACATTTCTGGAGTCTCAGGGATAAACTTTGTTAGAGCAGAATCCAATACAATTGAAGTCAATGGTGTCCTCTTCTTTAGACGTAATAAAACAACAAAAAATCATAACATGCCTCCATACTGCTCGTGTGGTGTCAAAACAAGAACATTTACACCGTGTTTTTAGCCTAAAAGTCAACCAGAAGTGGCTAAGCTAGTGGACATAGCTACACCATGGTGTGTCCAGGTCCATGAATGCACCTTGTAGGAAGATATCATTTAGGCTAAAAACTTGGTATAAATGACCTCGTTTCGAGTCAAATATAAATCTCAGGGGCTTGCGGGCACATGGATGACACCACACAAGCAGTATGGAGGCATGTCACTAGGTCACCATTGACTTCAATTGTATCGAATTCGGGTGCTGCAAAGTTTACCCCTGAGAGTCCAGATGTGTTTTGTGGACTCAAACACTTCACCCACCCCTCCATCGGCTTAGTGGGGAGTAGATAATGAGTGAACTTTCATCTTTCAGTGAACTATCCCTTCAAGTGTGCTGGCCTTGTGATCAATGATACAGGCTGAATTTGAGGGTATGCTGAGGCTAAAGGTAAATCTGACTGGCTACTGGCTTGTCTGGCAGTACTATGAAAGCCATGTGGCTCAGTAGATCAGACATCATGACCTCTATGCCTTTTTAAACTAAACGCAAGATGGAGAATATCCCCTGTACAGTCTACGGCGCTCATTAACAGAAACAACAGAAACACAGCAGCAGCTTCACTCATTACGTCCACGAAAAGTGACAAGCGGCAGAAACTTTTCAAGTTAAATCAAATGAGCCCAGAAAGTCGTCATCTCTTTTGACAAGCACACACAGACATTGCATCCTAACAGATCACAAGCGATACTTCTAATCTGTTATACAGAATGTCTTGTATCCTCTGAGCAAATAAATACATAGCAAATACACATCTGTGGCCGTCAAGGGGTTTGACCTACGATGCAGGACTGGATCTGACGAGAAACACTGTTTTTCTTTCAGCCTGATAGAAGTCTTGAGTATATTTTAGTTGAAGGATACTTGCTCCATAACATCAGATTCCTGGCACAATAACAAGCCTGACTGTTGTTGACCCAGTGAATCCCAACCACTCGGTGTGTTTCTTCACAATAAACCTAATGGCATATGGAATCATGGGTCTTCTCCAGGTTATTTATTTACCTCGCCAAAAACTACATTCCCCGTGTGACATTGTAGAATCGTTTATAATTCATGTTAAAAACAGAGAATCGAATATTAGTAAATGTAGTTTCAGATCCCCCCCCCCCCCTTACACACACACTTTTCTCCCTTCACTTCGTCTGGTAAACAAACTGTGTGACGCTGCTCGCCTCTCAGCTAACGGGCTAATTCACGTCGGCTAATGGAGACACACACGGAAGATAAACAGGAAATATTCACCGAAGTCGCTGCCACACTCTTGTTTTTATCTCCCGTCAACAGACGCTGACGAGACGAAAGCTGCAAACGAAGAACTGACGGGGCCAGAGTAGCTAGCTGCCTCGGTTAGCTTCCACCGGCTAACTCATCTTCCCTTCCTGTGCAAGTTAGTTTCACTCGCTAACTGTGAGGTTACCCCGTGAAAACAAGGAATACGGACAGTATTTCAGAACCTGACATTTGCTGGAAACGCTAGAAAATGACGGTGAGAAGCAGGACGTGTCGTTAACTTGACTCTACGTTACTAAGTATCTAATAAAAAGCTACATTTCAGACATTAAAACTCACACGAGTTACCGGATCATCATCCTCGCTCAGCAAGTCTTCCGGGTCTGCGCTCTCAAAGACGAAGAATCACAACAAGATGAATCACTGCCGCTCTTCAACAGGGCGAAAACGACATCACCGCGCTCCCAGTGGCCCCAGTGCGTAACTACACCCCCGTCCGTTTTCATGTACGTGCGTGTTAGGTGGAGGACGGAGAAAGAAAAGCGAAAACAGGATGAAATCAGTCATCATTTCAAAAATGCACGGGGTAGGATGCCAACTATAACAATTAAACATAAGAATTAAAAGATGTATGAAGATCACACAAAGTTAAGAATATAGGAAGTACAGGAGTTAAACAAAAGTTACAAATGAGAAAAGAGTAAAAACAAAAAAAAATTGAAGAGAAGAGAAGAACAAAACCATGCTTTTAAAATGATTAAAACAGTGAGTAAAATAAGGGCCAGGATCAATCCTATTCAAAAACTTTACAGTAAAAGGTTAGAAATGTTTTCCTTAGGTGACGTTTTATTTGCACTTATCAAAATATGTCTTATAAAGATATTCAAAAGAGGATAAGGAGTCCACCAGACGGATCTCATTGGGGAGACTGTTTCAATGAGTCAGGGGCCTAAAGGAAAAGGGTCTCGGTCCTCAGCTGTGGATTGGGGCCTTCACCGAGGACCTCAGGTTACGAACTGGCTAATCTGAAATTCATTAGGTGCAAGTTTAGAGCGGTCAACCATAAGATCTTAAAATCAATTCTAAACTTGACTGGGAACCGATGAAGAGAAGCTGAAATCTGTGTAATATGCTCTTTAGGTGGTTTTGGTGAGTCGGTCTGGCTGCTGATGAAAATAAATTTAGAAAATAAAAATCAGATTATACAATTTATTGCCGGAAAGTGTTGCAATAAATATTTACAGAAGAAAAGCAGAAACATGATGGTGATGGGTTTATTTTGATGACATTTTCCCAACATGCTGTCTAATATATCTCATGCACATAAAGCGTACAAACCATGACGGCCTATAAAATAATCTTCAGCTCTCGAGACCAGCGAACAAGACAAGAGCACATGGACCCTGTTCATACCTTGAGGATTCATTCTGGTTCCACATGTGTAATTGTTCTGAGATACTGAAACCTTGAAACAAGATAGTTTAACACGTTCACACTGAATCTCTTTATTATACAGGATGCAACTCTTAACCACACTTATACTTCTTGTTCAACCTTCCACCCTGATGCCTGTAACTATTGTCTCGTGAATCGTATTTTCCCTTCTGTTTTCTTTTCCTCATATTTCTTCTCTTCTGTCTGATAATCCCCTCATTCACTGTTCTGTCCTAACACATTCCAGACAGATTTTGGTTCCTGGGTGTCTGATGGTGCAATGACAACAGTGCGGCCGAGGAGTTGATCCTCTTCCCGTTCGTCTGCTTTTTTCCGTCACTTTTTTCAGGACCTTTCGGGACATGTCTTGTGTGCAGTGAAGCAGCAGACACGACCTGTTGAAGAAACCCTCTTTCAATCAGATAAAACAGGGTTAGAGTCACACAGCCACGCTGCTGAAACATTAGCAGGGTTTCAGTGAAGTAACTCTAGTTTGCAAAGTTCTTCACAATGCAAAATCAATGGATAAAAGCACGTGTAAGGGCTTGTTTAAGGGCATGAATCGATAAACAATAAATATGAGAAAAGAAATCATAGTAAAGAAAAGGAAGTCACACAATTTCTTATAGCTGTGTTTGACAAGGCCCAACAGTCCCCTTATGAAAAAACATTTCAATTCCCTAAGATTCAGATTTTTATTTGTATCTGCACCAAATTTAGCACACTTATAAATATCAGTCCCCTAAATGTGCTTGCTTTTTCTCATCAAGATTCATTAATTACTCTCTGACAAATTGTTTAAAATGCCCTATATATCTATAAAGATAGTATACAAATATTTAATGGATCAGCCCCCTGATGCTGATCTATACCATAATTAAATGAAGTGTTCCTTGGATAATCCACCCAAATTCCATGGAGAATCTTTGTGTAGCTTTTACATAAATGTGCTAACAAACAAACGCAGATGATCAATTATTCAATTATTCAATTATTGGTGTCCATGACAGCCCATCCTAAATTGTAATTGCACCATCAGCACAGCAGGTGGTGGATTTGTGTCTTTTATCACCAACACAACACAATGCAACCTAAGTATGGATGATACTAGTGCAGCTCTCCCAGGTGCAGCTCCCTGTTCATACCAACAGAGCCTATTGTGCGATGGCATTGTTACATAACTGGATCCGAGGAGGAGAGGAGCGAGGAGTCGAGGGAGGTGCTGAGGGACGTGCCTATCTCCCCTCCCTCATTCGTGCCCCTCGACAGAATTATCAGGACACCTGCTACAACAGCACAAAGCCTCTCTGTGATCCAGATTAATGGACAGTTTCACCTTTTACAGTGATGGTTGTCCCTGAAATCCCCTGCGAAGGTATCAGCTTATTACCGCCGCAGCTCCCGGCAGGTAGAGAGAATTAGGTGCAGTGAAAGAGAGAGGGGTTTCTGGAGTGGACTCTAACAGTGATATTTGTTTGATTCGATTGTTTTTAGCCATGCTTAATTTAGGATGCAAACTCAGGTTGCGTTTGGTTTTTATAGTTTAAACTGAGGAGGGGGGGGGGGGGTCTGAGGGGCCTGACATAACCACTCTCACATGGTACAAGATGGCCCCCTTTCTGAGCAGATAGAATTACACGCTTCTTCACAATCTGTTTCTGGAGCTGGTTCAGTGTGTACAGTGTGTGTGTGTGTGTGTGTGTTTGTGCAGTGTGTACAACGCCCATGTCACATATTTTGTACAGCATGTCCCCTGCACTTGTAGATAAAGTTATTATCAAACTCTGTGTTCTCTTTGTTCAACGATTTAACGACGTGCTGGAACAAACAGACACAAACACAGTGAAGCCCGATGAAAATAGCAGCAGAAGCACGTGGATCTACAAATAGATGGGTCCCAGCCATATCTGTAAATACACAAAGCAACAACACGAGTAGAGCAAGTGACATATCAGAGGTAATTGGAGGTAAAAACAAACACAGACACGGCCCCAGGGGGATTCAAACCCACAAACATTTTGTAGAGTGGCTCCTACATAGCAATACAAGATATTAACTATTAATGACGTTATTAAGTTAAAGTGGCATTGGAAACATCCCACTGAGGTACACACATATGTTTTTCTGTTCAAGTAATTTACTTCATTTATCCGTTTAATTTCCCGAAGACATTTATTTTCCAGCTAAAGCGGTTTGTTGTACCTGTGAGCGGCTCTGCAACAGGTCATTTTGTTGATATTACAAACTGTCCTGGGAATTTTTACAATGACGCACCAGAGTTTGTAGACTTGACAGCTGACGTCTCTGGTGATCGCAGGTAGAGGAAGACACAGAAAAACAGAAAAAACATGCAGTGTGGTGACAAATTTAAACAATGCAAGACAATTGATGAAATAAAGCAATACAACCCCAAAAAAGATGATTTAAAAGATGATGCTGAGGTAGCTTGGTCTGAACGTGTGCTTTTTTATTTCCCATAATGCATTTTTGCTGTCTATTTTGTGCTTTAATCTATTCTTTGTTTTTAAGTCTGTTTTTTCAGTGTTGGTCTCTGCTTGGAAAACTTTTATATTTCATTTGCGGCCCATCTTGAACAGGACTCCCGGATTGAAACAGACTCCGTACCTCAATTGGAACTTCATGGTTAGATAAAGGACAAATAAAAAAAAAAAAAACACACATTTTCACAGTTACCAGCATATCCAGATTTCAGGACGACCCACAGTTTCACATTTGACTCTAATCTGACCCTGACTGCTCTGGTATAGCTGAAGATGATGAGCAGACGGGACATGTCGGCCCCCCCAGGGGTAAATATTGTTGGATTTCCCAGAGAACCGAATTTGTTGTCTGAATTTTAAACAATCGGATTTGCTGACGCCCTAAATCAGATTTTCTGGTGCTCTAATCCAGCGGCTATGCATATTCAGTATGGTGTTTCTGTTCTTACTCAACTTTCGGTGAAATACAATTGATGATTCCGGTCTCTTGTATTAGTAATACACATGCTAAAATCTTTTACTGCAAATTATTATAATTATTCTAACGTGCAGCAAACCAAATTTAATTGATACAGGTTTCGTTTGTCTCTGTGTTTTCTGTTCCAGCAACGTCTGAGGACCTTTCATGAACAAATGTGATTAAGCCACAGATTTTTTCTTGTCTTTTTATTCATTTTTCTTTGTAGTTATCTGCGTTTACTTTGCCCAGTAAAGTCTCAAACTGAGCCTGAAAGACGCATTTTATTCTGCCAGAGAATTGTGATTATCCTTGGAGATTAAATGCCTCTTCTTCTCCGATCACAGCTGATCCTCCTGTTTCTGTTTACCATGCCAGACTTTGCACTTCAGCCTGCATTTGACTATTTTAATGTTCTCTCTAGTTTTATCTTGGCTTGTCCTCGAAGATTTGTTCATCGGGATTGTGGACCAAACTCTTTTTGGTTTGTTATAATAAGTTTCACAAGGACAAGTTGAATCAAGAATAGAAGAAACTTTAACATCCAAAGCTGGAAATTTCCAACAGAAGCCGGGCCCTGGTCAGCACATGACGATACAAGAGCGACATAGTTTGGAAATTCAGAGAAAATGTCAAGTGGCAGCACATATTTCCTCAAAGAGAAACATAAGACCCGCAGGAAATGAGGTTTGATGTCTGCTTGTGCGGCTGAAATGTTGTGTAAGTGTACTGCAGGACAATCTGACGTCAGTGTGAGGTGTGGCAAAACAGAGCTCATCTTTTCACAACAACCTGACATGATGCTCAGAGGTGACGCAAGTCAAAAGCAGACATGACGGCCTCAGGGCCTCTGCCAGGGCCTGTGTGCGTTGTTATTGTTACTGTGTGTGTGTGTGTGTGTGTGTCCTGTCTTGTGTTGTGATGCAGTTTCCTGTTTGGGTGGAGCTGGAGGCCATCAGTGAAGTGGAGGCAGCTGGCCACTCTTCATCCTGGCATTCGGATGAGCTCCCTCCTCTGAGTTTAAATTATTGTATTATTAATTTATTCTCTCTTTTTGTTCGACTGGCATTTAGCTCCTGCCTTATTAGTTGAATTAGCTATTTTTGTTGTCTGTTAAATGAGAATTACTACTTTGTTAAATAAAATCTCTTTATTTGAAATAAACCATTATTTATTTGCTGTGGTCTCAGACAGGCCATAACATGGAACAGACTTTCAATCAGAGAGGGCAGCAAAGTGACTGGTGTTGAGGGACAGGTGTCTTTTTATCCTCATGGATATTATATCAACCCACTGTCATTGGGTTTCTTGCCTTAGTGCTTTAGCATATGTGAAAAACCCAAAATATTTCCCACCAGTATTCCAGTGTTTAATGGTTTTACCTGTGTCACAAATTTAAAACTAAGTTTCTGACTGAAACATAAAAACACTTTTCCACTTGCCTGTCCTGTGTGACTGCAGGTAGATGAAAGAAGATGGGACTCCAGGTAGCATACAAGGAGCATAGATGGGATCCACTTCATGATGCGGCACTTCTGGCCATATTGTGGCCCAGACAAAATGGAAGTGAAACTGAAGTTGCCCACTGGTAAAAGACTTACTTGTGGCCCAGATCTGGCAAACAGGATTGGACCAGACTAAAGCACCATCCTGCCACGCGGTATGTGGGCCGGATGGCAGTGTGACCGTGTGGGCCAAATCTGGGCCAAAGCAATTTTGCTCTGTGTGTGTCTTCCTGGTGCTGACCTGACACCAGCCGATCAGCTCTTTGTCATGACGTTAGTACACAGAGTGACCACAAACCAAACAAGTGTGTTTGTACAGAGATCAGGTTGTGAATATGCAATATATTTGTTTAGATGGAGAACAAACGCCCTGGGGTGCACCTATGTTAATTATATCCTGCTCAGTCACGGTGCCTTCAATACTAAATGAGGCATCTCTGATTCTTAACAAAAGGCTTAAATAAAAGATCACAGGACAAAACGTTCTCAGCCATGTTTCATTTAAGGATAGAAGTGTAGTGAGTCGGCCTCTTGAACAGAGCCTAATACACATTCCTCCTGAAAAGTTGCACAACTCCGGCCCGAGCACACTTCACCTTACACAACCTCACTGGATTGAGATCAAATGGCAGCGAGTGAGTGAAAACGGTTTAATTTCTTCAGACTAAGCACTCTGTGTTTTGTTTTGTCATAAAACTAAAACCACAACCAGGTCTGGGTTCAGGGCTCATGTTTTCTGTGAGGCGCAATAATAAGCCGCCACGTGCAGGCATGTGGGGGCGGCACTTCACTTCACCCTTGCTTTGGACAGAAGTGGCTTTGTAGCGGAGTCAAACACCCAGACTAACCCTCGTCCACCCCCATATGGAAAGGGTGAATAAATAACACGTTGGCATGTTCAGCTCGCTCCGTCTGGCGGGATAAACACACTGTTGTTGATTGTGTTTCTGGACTCTGTGCTCAACCTTGACCTTCTTCTCTTTTTCTGCCCACGAAGCCCCTCCAGCCACCTATACTCTTCCTCTTCCACCTCCTCCTCCTCCTCTACATCCACCGCAGATATCTCTTTCATTCCAGCCCGTGCCAAAGCTCAACTCTGCCCCGAGGCCAAATCCACATGCTCTCCGCCGTCCAAATCCCTCTGCCATGTGCAGGGCGAAATAACAGCGAGGCCCTGAAAATACAGCTGGAGCTGCCCCTCTCTCTCACTTTAACAACCATCAACAACCTGCCTCCTCTCTCTCCACATCCAACACCACTTTTTCGTTCCGTGTCCCTAAGTTTAAGTCAAGCTGTTTGCAGGATAAAAAAAACTAAATTTTAATGGCATATTGTCTCTATTAGCATTTAATGGATTTCTGGGGCTTTTATTGAAAACCATTGGCCGTTTAGCATCACATATTAAACTCCAAATAAATCCAGTGATGTCAGGAGTGTGATCTGAGCTGCTGGACGCCAGTGTACATCCCTCCCTTGCATCCTCCTCGCATCCCTCCTCTTGTTTATCCCTCGTTGCTCTACCCGCTCCCTCCCTCTCCCAGCACAAATCTCTCATTCACAAATAGAGGCCAAAAGAGGCTCAGCTGATGTGATGAGATTATTATTTTTTTTTCTGATAACAAATCAACCTCAGCTTAGAGAGACAGAAAAACACATCCCTCCCCATACCTCATGCAACATCCTCTTCTCCTCTCCTCCACTATATTCACTCAGGCCCCTCCTCTCCTCCCCTCACATCCCCGCCTTCTTTTGGCCCCTCGGCCCCTCCCCTCCGTTACCTCCCCTCCCACTTCTCTCCCTCACTGACACATCCAACTATGTGCCTCATTCAACTCCTGCTGCACAGGTTGTGAGGGAGGAGAGAGAGCAGGAGAGGCAACTGCAAGAGAGAGGGATAGATAGAAAGATAGATAGAAGACAGGTGGGGAAAGAAAAGAGAAGATCTGCTCACTTTCATGTATTCTCCAAGAGAAGAGGAAGTAGTCAGGGTGTGAAGGAGTGAGGCAGGAGAAGAACAACAAGTTTTCAGGAGTGGGACTACCCAGCAGTGGGAGCTTTCTCCAGGGAGGTTTGTAGTGTGATCTTCAGCAGCGACCCCTCCTCACCACTGGGAGTCAGACCCCCGGGGATCCAGAGCCATGGAGCCGACCGAGATCGAGGGGGAGCACAAGGAGAGGAAGAAGATCCACTTTGCCGTGCCATCCTCTGCGCCCACCAACCTGGACCCTCGGCAAGTGGAGATGGTGAGCAGACTGGGGGGTCACGTCGCTGTTTGACCCATGAGCAGAGGATTTAGTTTCAGTTCTCAGCTCTGACTTGTTCTTGTGTTGAAGTGTCTTCCATCTGAATTTCTTATTGTCTTTTATTACACAATGACTCCCAACAGTCATTCAAGGAAAATCCATCTGCTACATGAAGTACTTTCCTCTATCCCCTCCCCCCCTCTCTGCATTGTTTAATCTTTGACAAGTTTCTCAAGCAGTCTTGGATTGTCTGGCTCGATCTGCGGCACAGTTGAGAAATGATGATGACATTTCCCCCGCTCTCTGTTACCTCATGAGATTATAGCCTCGCTGTCTCATCTTGACTGGTTTGACAAAGTGACACTCACACTAAAGTCACAGTTCTAACAGCAGCAGCAGCAGCAGCAGCATCAGTGACCTTTTCTGTGTCATATGTCTGCAACTGCTAATACTTTATTCGTCATATATTTTGTTAGAACCAACCTTTGCCTTTGTCTGTGTTGTAAGTATCATTCTGTGAAATGTTCATTTTTCATAGCGACAACTCTGATCGTTCGTTTTCGGCTCTGTTGTGTGGTTGGCTCTTATTTTAGAACAGGGGGGAAAAGTGGGCCAAAGTAGGAACGGTTTGGTGCCGAGGTAGATCCAGGCCAATGGCTCGTCCCTCCTGAGAGCTTAAGGAGAGCTGGAACAGGGAATGCAAGAGAGAGAGAGAGAGAGAGAGAGAGAGAGAGAGAGAGAGAGAGAGAGAGAGAGAGAGAGAGAGAGAGAAATGAAGCTAAACTGGCCTGAGAGAAAGAGAGGAAGATTCACAGCCTGATCTCTGGGTTCACCTGTCTGTGGGGCCAGCTCCCTCCGTGTCTGTCCCTGATTCACAGCTTGCATAAAGGCAGTTCTAATGAACTACAGTCGCCTGCAACCATGCTCCAGAATCATCACCTCAGCACAAGTTTGTTTGATAACGCCGAAGAAATCTTTTCTCCATGGTAGCGAAGATAGAGTGAGTAAAGTAAATTGTCCCAGAACAAGTCGTCTTATCACTTCAACTCTTTGGAGACACTTATACTGACTAATAGAATAAATTAAACAATGTTGTGCTTCACATGGCTCACGCTCACATTTACAAACCCTTGCTTATCTTCTTCCCCTCCGCAGCTCTGATGCCTGTTTTCTCTTCCAAGAAACTACAGGATATTGATTCACCATATGTGAGCTGCTCCTACAATTAGAAAAAAAAAAAAAACATTTGGGGAGGACCTCGTTGCTCAATGGTCAAACAGTGATCAGCTATATTTAGGCTCTGGCTGTGCTCCAGCAGACTTCACCTTCGGATAGGTTGCATATGAGCTGTGTCCGCTCGGTGCTACTGTAAACATCAGGACGTGTCTCAGGAGCATAACAAATACTTAAATATTTGTTTGTGTGTGAGAATGCATGCAGGTGGATGAATGTTGATCGTTACAACAAAGCAACAAATGGGGAATATGGGATTCTGAATGGACGTCCAGGACAGGATGTGTTTATGTGTGTTTAAAAGCAGATAACAACAACCAGGGGCTGATGGGAGTCTCCAGGGACACGTGGGTTTGGCGGCAGGCAACAGTTAATGACACTAATTTCATTGCCGTGTCCTCCCACGGCAATTACTGTCGCCCACGAGTCTGTGGTTTCTAACGAGTTGCTAATGACTATACCATTGTACGACACCATAACTCCTCAGTGTTTGTTTCCGATGGCATTTAAACCCCCAAAACTGCTATCAACTGAACTGCCGGTGCTTGTTACTATGGAGATGAGCTGCACAGCTATGTCGCCCAGAGCTCCCCCGCAGTCGGCGTCTAAAAGGTCAACTTTAATGGACAGCTCTGTCGGACTGGACAAGCTGTTTACATTGGTGCTGTTGCATGTTTGCAGATATGTATGTTTGAATGCTCTTTGGTGTTAATGCCAGAGGAGCGTCTCTACCACCCACTCAGTGAAATAGGACATACAGTCCACTTATGAAACCACATTCAAATTCACTAGATCTAGATTTGGATTTGGATCTGCACCAAATCAAACCCATTCATAAATATCATTTCCCTAAACAAAGACCGATTTCTTTCATCAAAATCCATGAATTATTCTCTGAGAAATCAGCTAAAATGTTGACAAACACACATCTTTGCAATGTTAAAGAAAAACCCATACCACATCCTTCCACCACGTTTTGTTGTAATCCGTCCTGTGGTTTTTGCATAATCTTGCTAACAAAAACATAACCTCCTTGGTGGAGGTTACTATTGGATTACCTTGATGGTCTTAATGTTATATATCCAAATATTTAGACATTTGTTTTTGTCTTTTACTACATAGTTTAATTTCAGATTAGAGGTTTTCTCTATCGACCCTGTGATTGGCTGTTGACTTGTCCAGGGTGTAACCCACTTCTCACCCAATGTCAGGCTGGGATTCGTTCCATCTCCCCCCCACGACCTTTAAAGGAAAATGGATGGATGGGCTGAAATGGAATTTCCGCAAAACTTTATTGTCTATCCTCCAAAAACTCATTTGTCATCATAATCTTTCTTTTATTTTGTTTCCACTGCCATTGTTGCCGTGTTTGATGCTCGTGACTGTGTTCAGTCATCTGAGTTGCTTTTTGAAATCCTCCTATACCAAATTAATGTTTTTTAAGATAATCATTCTTTTGTAATCTTCACATTGAGAGCTCATGGGCAGAGTTGTTGCTGTCTGCGACGCCACAGATACAGCACATGGTTGTATTTATTATCCCCACTCCCCCACACTTTATACCCTCACACCAATCCTGTGTTCTTTTCGAGTGTCGTAGGGTGATGTGCGCAATGTACGGAGATTAGGGTCATGGTGCAGACGTGGATGCGACATGCAGCCGCCGACTCATCGCGATCTCTGAACTGTCAGGCAAACCAGAAATTCAAAGAGAAAATATCGAAGAAAAGCGAATTAGTCCGAGGCTTTCCAATGGCAACACTTTTCACAGTAATCCATTTTAAACCAAACAGGGTTATGGAGGACATGATTTACATTCCCCACCCAATCCTTCATCCTCCCCCCACCCTGCCCCAACCATCCCCCGTCCAGTCCCTGGGTTAAACATCAAACAGCGACCTTTGATGCGACGTGTGTTAGTGGGTAAACATCAGCAGACTGGGGGACTGTCAACATGCAGTCCCTGAAAGAACATGTTGTCGGGTGGCACAAAGCATGCTGGGACTGGGCAAGAGGGTGCAGTGATCTTTCCCTGCATGTGGACAGAGGGGAATGTCACCGGGCTGATGCAGTCCGCCCGGTGACGTGATCTGTCAGTTTTATGAAAACCTTTATTTTTGTGTGTTTGTTTTCATGTTCGTCTGAAAGTTGCTGGCCCAGAGCAGTTTGTTGATGTTTTGAGTGGCAAAGACCAAATTGAGAGAAGAATATTTTCATGAAAATGAGTTGCCTTACTGGAAACCACAGATTCGAACTGCACTTTGGACACAATCAATGGGTCTCTGTCTGCTGTAGGTTGCGTATGAGTTTGTTCTTCCCAGTTTCTGACAGTCCACGCCTTTTGACTAGTTAAAGTCTCCGGAGCAACATGTTCATGGCCTCTGTCCGTCCACAACACTTAAGCACAACGTTTTCTTTCTGACCACTTTATTTTTGCAGCGCAGCTTCTGTGCAACAAAGCCTTTTCATTCAATTGAATCATTCTTGTTTTACTGTTATCCAAGTTGTGTTAACCGTGTGTTAACTCATCCTCCTCTCTTGGCTTGTGGGTGCATTGATGTGTGTCCTGTGTAAACAGTTAAAAAACATAAATATTGAGCACGGGTGGAGTGATTTGTCACATGATGACACTGTACACAGTGAGCTGAAAATGCATGGTAATGCCCCTGCACCTCAGGCACATTGGAGCACACTACAAAAACCCTGATGGAGGCCTGTAACCCTGCAGCAGCACACCCCCATAAACTTTAGCATCATTGTCAACAAATCCTCTTTGTTGGTGTCACTATCCCAGTCTGGGGAGTCAGTCTGGGAATGAGGAGATACATCACCCCTAATGTGTGGTCATTCATCTCTATGTGCACAATTCTATCTGTGAATCGTGCAGAGAAATCTGAACGCATCTTAACCCGGACCAGCGGCAACAACAGCAGGAGCCATATCTGTGATGAGAGGAGAGGCAGAGGATTAGAAGGGCAGCACGGCCACAGCAGGGAGAGAAATGGGAGTGGGTGGGAGGGGGGTGAGAGCTGGACAGGATATGGAGCCGATTTTTTTTACCGACGTCACCGTGTTCTGTTGCAACCGTGTCAGGGGCTGCACACCGAGCTGCCCTCCCCTCCCTGGCGATTTCATTGTCAGGGTCTGGGGCCGACGCCGGTGTCCTGCTTCCCTCCTCAGGGTGGTCACACCACTGTCGGCATAATGAGAAGATCGCTGAGGCATGACACAAAACAAATGGGATTGCTCTCGAGCCGTGTTTCATCAACACAGAAAAAGACATGGCATTATGTTATTGCCTCAACGCCTGTTATAATCTCTGATTTTTGCCGCAGTCGTTGAGACTTTTATATCATGTTTATCTGGCTGCAACTTAATGAGCTTGCACGCGGGCGCACCAGGTCATCTTCAATATGTTTTGGAGGGAATGGCTCAAAGCAGAAATACCACAGTAATAAATAGTTTGCCTGACTGGGACAAGAAACTATTTCTTTGTTTTTATTCACTCAATAGAATGGCATTCAGTAGAGGGTAAACCTCTGCCAAGGCCCAACAGTAAATTCAATCATAAACTGCACCACACAACACACATTCATATATCTGTTCACAAAATAATTTTTTAAGCCACATCCCAGACAAACTGGTGACAGGGATGAAGACATAACCTCCTGGGTGGAGGGAATAAAAGGTGTTTTTATTCGTTTTGAACCTATTCAACCTTGTGAGAATAAATCATGGTTATAATCGAATAAAACAATAAAATAATCTAAAGTGATAGTTTAAGTGTGCCACTTGAGTTTATACATGCCATTTGCATCCTAGCACTGAGCTGCAAGGTGCACAGCAACCATCGACTGTGACCTTTTTTGCATTCATCACCTGTCGGTGCATATGACGCAGAAAGATGAGTAACTATAGCTACTCTGCTCTTTGTTTGTGCCAGCCTGTTGACCTCCGGAACTGCTCATTGTGAGCTGCACAATGTGACGCCCCTGAATTTAAGTGCACGAACGAGAGGAACAGAATAATCACTTTCAGTCGTGCCACTGTGTCACTGTGAAAGCTTTGATTGGCACCTCCCCTGTTGTCACCTCGCCCCGTGAGCCACTCCACCATGCGCCGTGGCCTGGCAGGTGGCTTCCTGTCAGTCATCAGACCATTGGCACATTATCTCAGACACGTTGAGATGGTGAACCCTTCTTTCAGCGGCCTCTTGAACAACAGGCAGAAAAACTACGAGCGGTTAATTCCATAAATGCTGGAGGAGGTACTGTGAGGGAGAGGAGAAGGAGAATAAGAAGAGGGGGCGGTTGTCTGAGTGCGATATCATTCTGCCAGTGGGTTGCAGCATAATTACATTTTCTATCTGGGGTCATCAGCGAGCTCCTCCAGATGCTAGCTGCAGCCATCTGTTTACTCAGTTAGCCAGTGGTGGGGCCGAAGGTGGCCACAAAAGTGAATCAGCTAAATGACGCGTATTCGGCTGACATTTCACCTCAATGAGCTGCAGTTGTGATTCTTTGACCATTCTTTGACCATGAGCACTGTCTGAAGGTGATGAGTGAGCGCAGCCTGAATGTCATTCGTCATATGATAGATTTAAACACGAGCCTTTGGTTGGTTGATTTTCATGCTTATGGAAATATTCTGTCTCTCGGCTTCGCCTGGACAGAGCACGTCGGCCTGGTTAATCCTGACACAAACAGTGGGTGCATTTTTCCAAAGTTTCTCCAGTCAGAATATGCTCTCACACAAAACAGCAAGCAGAGATGCAGATGTCGATTAACACTGCAATAAGTATATACATAGGTAGCATACATACACACACATGGCTGCGCACAAAGCATTGTGTTTATGAAGTTGTGTACTTTTAATTTGCTAAATGAAACCTCGAGTGAGCTACCACTTATTGCACTCTTGCATTTTTAAAACACATGAATGTTTTAGAGTGTAAACGTGTTTGGAATGTATCCCACAGACAATACAACATCCTGCTGTTTATATCTGGACTTACAAAGCATATTTGTCTGCACTAGAAACACAGTGAGAGAAAAGAACAACGCTCACACTAAGAAGGATGTTTTTTCCACTCATTGTTTTATTGAGCTCATAGCTGGATTGCACTCGGGAGCACCACGAGGGGCTCTGCCACTTCATTTTTAAAAGGCTCGCTGGGGAGAGGGGGTGTGGGGGACAAGGCACGAACCGGATAAAAAGGGCAACAACTCTGTTTAATTGAGTTGCTGAGATAATGGAGAATAAAACAGAGACAGGGAATGAAAATGTAGTAGAAATGGACGGAGACGAGATGAAAAAACCTCAGAGGGAGAGGCAGGGAAATGTCTTTTCGGAGGAGGCATCAGAGGTTGTGAGGAGGAGGTGTTTCAAGACAGAAAGCAAGGGGCTGAAGAAATTCTCAGTCCAGTCAAAGTTAGATAATTTTAAGCAGTTAAAGAAACAAAAGAAATTAGTTCACAAAACAATTCAAATTGTCATCCCACCTCTGTTGGAAGCTGAGTCACACAGGATCCCTGAACAATGAAAACAAAGAGCAAACTCAGAAGTTCAGACCAAAACACGAGCTATTAGACACTATCTTTGGATGCCAATCGTTTCAATCAATTAATCAATCAAAATGTATTTGTTTAGCCAATATTCACTGATCAAAACTGATCTCATAGGGCTTAGTGAGATGGAACGTCCTCTGCCCTTAACGCTGAACACATTGAGCACATCAACAGAATAACAACATTTACCACGTTCATGAGAAAATGTAAATTGATAGGTGTATCAATGTTTAAAGTATTTATACAAAGGAAAAAGTCTGTAATTCAAATTGTAATTGATAGAGGTATTGCCAGTAATGGTGGTATATGTGGGCAGGCCTGTTGTATGTCTAAGCAATCTAGTTGTAATCATAATCCACAATCAGGTGTCATCACGGTCCACAATGTGTCCGCACCAGCAATCCTGGATCTGCAATAATAAAGCACAACTGGGGAAGAAGTCAAGTCAATAACATGGGTTTGAGATTGTCCGAGTTAGATTTGGATTGCTGTAATTGTTAGCTACTGCTTCCTTTGTGTGATTGGTGATGTACACGCGCCGGTGGTCAGATACCACAAATCAATCTCCTACAAATCCATATCTATCCATCCGGAGCTGGGTGATATGAAGAGAGAGAGCGGGCTTCATATGGCGACGCTCCTCTCACACACAGAGCTTGGTGGGATATAATAGAGTGCTTTTGGACACAGGGGATGGATCTGACAGGGAAAGGGGGATCTGTGATGCTCAGCTGACTCCCCCAGAGATGCTCGACTGTTAGCGCTGGTGCAGGGCAGGAGCTTCAGAGCCTTTGGGTCTCATCCCACCGAGCCACCAGAGACGACTCCGATCTAGTTTACACTGTCCTACTCCTGCTGCTTTTTATAGGCCAGGGCCACGACAGCACCAGCTTAGGTGAAGGCCTCTGGGGAGCAGACCCACATCGGCTGATCTGCTGCCGGGCGGCTACGCAAGAGCGTGCTGAGCCAACACACGCATACCTGTGCACACACACACACATGTGCAAAGTCAACATTTACCAATGACTCATGTACACACACAGCACTGAGTGAGATATTGGAGTAACATATTGGAGTCATTCAAGGCAACTTAACCGCTTTGCCTTCAATTAAATTTGATTGACATAAAGTACATCTGTTATATACATGTCAGATTTCAAAACACAATTTAAAGGAAATCGTAAAAAGGGGATTACATGAAAATCCTTATCTCATAACTGAGTAGAGGTTTCTCTCTCCACCTCCTCGATGCGGAGTCAGCACATTTGTCAAATTCACTCCTGAGCTTGAGAGGAACTGATGTGTCTCCCGTCTGCGCTGTGATCCATGAGTCAATGTTTTTATTAAGGGCCACAGCTCTGTTGCCTCTCGGGGGGAAGCCTGCAGGCGTGCACCTGTGGAGCTGCTGAAAGGCCACCTCAGCAGCTTGCTCAGAGCCCCCTCATGTCCGCAGCAGCTCCACTTATCTTGGTACAAAAACAATAGCTGCCCATGGAGGAGGAGGAGGAGAAGATTTGGGAGATTGGATGCAGGCAGGCGGGCGGAGGGGGGTTAGAGGAGGGAGAGGGGCGGGATGAAGCACAGCACCACTAATCTCACATACTGTGCCCCAGTGTTGGCGTGAATGAGGAAGTCGCACACGATATTATGTAAGTTGGGCAGAGTGGGGTGGTTTTAAGGCTGGAAAATTACTAGAGTCACTGTGTGTGTTTATGTCATCTGGCATTGCCAATGTCATGCAGCAGCAGTGCACGTCACAACCACAGCCACCACCATGACACTCTCTTCTCAAATGTGCACAAAAGAGACACAGCGACAGATGCATTTGCTTGAAACACATGCATTAGTGTTTCCTGACTCCATTAATATTCTTGTGTCATTTAGTGCATTTTGCAACCTTTTTTTACAACTTATCTGAGAAGTGGACAGACCTGGTAATTCACAGGACTACCAGGACAATAACCTAGATGACAGACAGCCACTGTGCTCACACACATATGCAAACACACACAGGTAGGTCATCAGAAGATGCCTCTTCATGACCTCAATTATCCCACCTAGTCATTTTACCTTCCATTGGTTTCACCATTCCTATTTTTATCTCTGTCTCAATGGACCTCGACCCAGGTCTTGTAAATCTTTCCCAGCTTTCGTTGTGCAACTGTCTCTTTCAATGACACCTCATGAGATGGGGAAAATAAAGCTTTGACCACATTGGAGGTCATGAAATGGAATTCAGACAGGACAGTAATAGGATTTCTTTTCAGAGACAAAAAGATAAAGATTGAAGCCTGGGACATTCCATGCTTTGTAGCAGCAGTGACTGGGACTCATTAACGTGAGTGAAGTTGTTGATCACGACAACGGCAACGATCCTCTGCGAACAGCTCTTTGTGCGGCAGCAGTGGTGCAGCTTCAGCTTCCTGCAGTCAGGCTTTAGTTGCCGACTGCCGTGGCTCAATGACTGCAGGTCATTTTTACAGTTTCAGAAAGAAAGTTGCAACCGGAATCACCACAGGCCAAACCAACAGCCCTAAGTCTGGTTTAGAACAGCCACTGCAGTAGTAGCCTTCAACCAGATTAACAAAACAGAAACCAGTTTAACCAGAATAATGAAACCTAACAATGTCTTAAAAAGTGTGAGAAAGAGTGAAAGAAGAGATGTGGAGCCTGTTTGTTATTGATTAGACTGAACAGGACATTTGTACTCGAGTACAATCTTAATTGGGAAACTGACATTTTGTATATTATGTTTACAAATACTGAAAGTCATTATTGATTTGTACAGATTATTGTTATAGTTAAGCAATTACTGTTTGATCTTTTAATGTCCGAAAATAGTAGAAAATGTCCATTAGTGCTTTTCAGAATCCGAGGTTATATTTTCTACAATCTTATTTTATAATGATATAAAACAGAGGAAAGAATAAATGATCCACAATTTAGAAACCTACCTGATAACCAATGAAACAATCATTAACATGTTTTGCAATAAATTCCATGGTTTCTCTAGGTTGATGGCTTTAATGCCACAGGACTTGGTCATGGCAACATCTGGAGTCTGCTTTACTCTCTGGGTTTTGTGGGTCTAGTTGTGAGCCACCTCGGGCTGCCCTGCAAGGCTGTTAGCAGGTGTCAGGCAGGCCGCGGCAGCAGGGTTCACAGCGGCATGGAGCCCCAGGCCTCCACCTTGCCAGGGGGGGGAGAGATATGGGAGGTAGAAGGGGGAGGGTCAGAATCTGTGGATTGTCCCTTCCAATAAAGACAGAGAGAAGGAAGGGACAGCAAAGAAAAGGATTATGATGATGATGTGAGCCTCTGCTTTGGCAACACGCGTCTCACTGTGGTGATGCACAACTCGCTCAATAAGATGGAGGGGAACCGAACACAAACACTTTTACACCAAATAGAGCCAGGCGACTTAGCTGATGTTATGTGGTGCTGTAAACAGCGGCAACAAGGTTCATGTCAAGGTTGGATCGCTCCAGAGAGGACACTTGTTTGTCGGACCTGCTGAGTCCCCTCAGCTGCACGTTTTCTGTTCTCTGTGCTGTTTATTTTATCCAACAATTTCCCTGAAGGTAATTTGCAGATGTCAGCTATAAATCCTTTCAAATTTGTTTTGAAAGTGAGTCAAAGGATTGAGCTCAGCACATAAAATCTGTCTTTATGAGGCAAAGGGATATCTTTCTTAGGTCATTTCAGTAGCATATGGTTATTGAAGTGGTTCCCAAAAAATGATTTTGTGCATCAAACGTTCACTTCCTGTTTGCTTCAAAGGCACCTTGTAAAGAGTTTGCACTGCAGTTTACTCTGGAGGCTCTTAAACAAACAGGTGTCTCTTGTTATCAACTCCAACTGAGGACACATTTCATGTAGCAAATCATCTACAGAAACTTTAAACCACTCCGGCACCACCGTCAACTTCTCTGCTGCAAACCTGTACAGGGCTGCAACTGATGCTTATCTTCATCACCAGTTAATCTGGAGATGTTTAAGCTAAAATTGTCAGAAAATAATCATTAAATGTTTATCGGAATTCCCAACACAAGTTTCAAAGTTCCAAAAAATGTAAGACTGTATAAAAAGATGAACGACGCAGATTCACTTTCTCCCACTATCAAAAAATGAAGCCAAAATAAAATGACACTTGATAAAACATCAGTGTGTTGAGAACTACATAAAATGACAAACTTCATTTGATGTGACTTTTTAGTTTGGTCCATGTCCCATCTGTTAACATGGAGGCAGTGTTTATGATTGTTAGTGTAGACCGCCACCAGGGGGCGATCAAGATGCTATGGATTCACTATCAAGCGTCCAAAATCCAAAGATATTGAAATTGATTATCATGATAGTTGCAGATTAATATCTTGATCCCGAGATAGTTCCAAAAACTTACTCAGACTTACAGCTAAAGAAACAACTTCTGTGCCAGTTGTCGATCTGTCCAGGGTACACCCCGCCTTACACCCAATGGCAGCAAAGATTGGATTGGCTCCACCCCCACGACCCTAAACCTGTTAAACGGAAAAGCTAATTAATGGATTGTTGAACCAGTCGTCATGCACAGCTCTGCTCAAACAGTCTATTTTCAAGTCTTCAAGGTTTAGTGCTTGACACTCACAACATACATTTTGAGTGGAATGTTACTTTAAAGTCCAGTGAGTAGCAGTTCTTGTGTAATTTGTAGTTTACAATGGAGCACATGTGGAGCACACAATGTTCATTCATTGGGCACAATATTGGCAGCACAGCCAGGCCTTCGTTCCTGTAATGACAAAGGGTTCACTGTTTAAAATGACGGAGGTGAAGTGCAACAGACCTGTAGTCAGCCCGGCCCTGGTTTAGCTCTCAGACCATCAGCGACCTGGCCCCTGCCTCCGGGGAACAGCGTGAGGGGCTGCAGAAGGACACAGAACAGTGGAGGGGAGTGTCTGGGCTGAGAGCTGCAGATCATTTAGTCCCAAAAACCTGTTTCCATGGTGCCTCTGTGTTTGTGAGGGTGCGTATGACCGTATGAGGTGCACTCATGTAATCAGACACACTCGGGACATTATGTGACATAATGAGAGACTCATTCATTCCAAATAAATCCAGTATCAAAAGATTTAAAACTAATTTAACGCGGGTCAGGTTCGTTTCTGTTCTGCACTACATTAATTTCACTGTGTAGTGTATCGGTCGATGAAATCAGAACGTTACATAACGAGTCTTCCTCTGCTCTACTGACCGTGGCATTCACTCTGACCTGAGCAGCATTGACCGCTGAAACTTGCTTTTGGCTGCTGACCCACGGGCCAACTGGGCAGCAGCATCAATGAAGTCAGTGCAGCACAGCGCGCCCTTCACGGGCAATGAACTGTCAACATTTTCCATTTGACTGACGCAACTTTGTGCTGAGCATTGGCAGTAATGCAGTGTTGGTTGGTTTGTGTGTTTGTCCACAGATCCGGCGCAGGAGGCCCACACCCGCCACGCTGTTCAGAGTAGCCGACCAATCGTCTCCTGAGGACGATCAGTCCACTCATCAGGTAAAGGTGAAGTAAAAAGTTGTCTTTTATACTAGGTGTCCGTGCTTCCTCCACCCTGACCATAAATCTTCAACATGATCATTTTGGTGTTTTGATATGTTGAATTCTGTGGTTTTTGCATCATCTACTATAACAGCATCCCACTGGTCATTACCCTGTAAATGTAAATAAACCCTGTTGGATCCTGCCATATGTTCGTCATCGTGAATTCATGTTGTGTCAAACATTTTTCAAACTCACTAAGTTTTCATTCAAACCTTAAAGTTTCATTATTTGACATTAGAATTCAACAGCTTAACAGAAAATTCTTGATAATGGGCTTATTAATTGTATTAGGGATAAAGTGAATATTACATTTTAAACAAACCTTTGTTTGGGATCATATCAGACTCAAGTTATTATTCTAAGTATTTATATCATTATCTGTTGCTCAGTGGGCTCTTTAAGGAGGTTTTAAAGTTGAATTAAAGTTGTTTCTCTCTGTTTGCAGTGGGTTGTAGGAGAGAACGGAGTGCTCAAACCAAAACGAGTAAATCCAAACGTGTATCAGCCTCCATCACTCAAAGGTCAGTAAAAGCAGCACTGATACGGCCGTTGTGTGTTTTGTGATTCATCCTGGTGTTTGCGTCCTTTTTGTTTTACCTTGCTTCGCTGCAGTTAAACTCGTCCTTGCTTCCATCATAGTGGACAAAGAAAACAATGCATGCGACAGATGGGTAGATACGTACAGGGCCCTTGAAGTCCTGAAAGGCGGTATTTTTATGTGCACAAGATGATAACTTGTGTGCACAAGTTATCATCTAATTCGCAGAAAATAAAAAATGATTTTTTAATAACTTGTACTCACAAAAACATAATTATCTTGTTCCCATAAGATGCTAACTTGTGTGCACAGAATTAAAAAGATATCCCCCTTCGGGACTTTAGGAGCTCAGTAGTTTTGCATTAAAAGCCTTTGCTACTGTTTTTATTCGGTGCATGTGCATGTTTGATATAGAAACATAGATGTGTTTCTGGTCTTATTGTTCACACAACAGCAGGTTCTTTATATTTGTTTGTGACAGAGAGGGAAAGGGAGAAAGAGAGATTATAGTACGACAGCTGTGAGACACTGAGTGTGAGTCTAGGAAAGTCTGGATCATCCAGGATTACAGTCAGTTGTGTATACAGCTGTGACACACACACACACACGTCAGAAAATCATACATGAACACAAACATGCCCTTGCATGTGTACGTGACTCTTTGCTAGTCGCATGTGGTTGTCAAAAAAATGTAAAAAGTAGATATTTGAGCTTTTTCGGCAGAGCTGGTGTGTGTTGCACGTCAAGTGATGATATAATGAGAAAGGAAAAATCATTCCTGCATCGGAAAACCGTCCATCATCGGCACAGACGTGGAGAGTGACAGAGAGAGAGCTACCTCGATGATTGATAGTCACATAAACCACCTTCAGCTAGAAAAAGTGACCTGCAGCCTCGATGTCACACTGTAAATCTGTGGGTGTGACCGAGCTGTGGTAGCAAGGTCCCACCACTACAGTGTGATGAGACTAAAATTACTATTTTTATTTGACTTGAATGTTTAGTTTGGTCCCATTTGTTAACATGAAGGCCCGGTTTATGCTCTGTAGTGTAGCCAGCCACCAGGGGGCGATCAGGATGCTTTGGCTTCACTTTTAGGGAGCTGTCATATTCAACTTTATATATATATATACACTCAAGATACCTCAATGATTTATAATCATATTTCGACCTTAAGATAGAAAAAGTGACCTGCAGCCTCACTGTAAATCTGTGGGAAAGAGAGAAAGAGGAAGGAGGAAGCGAGTTGAGGTGATATCACAGAGGAGAGGAGAGTGAATAATGAGGGAGGGAGAGAAGAGTGTGAGTCAGCTGCACTGCCAGGAGAGAGCGCTGAGGAGGGCGGGCAGTCGACTGAAGACAGGAGCACAAACAAACAGATGGAGGAACAGGGTGAGAGAAAGGATAGAAAACAACAGTGAACGCTCTACTGTAAAAATCAGTGTGGGAGACCTGCCTGTCTGTCTGTGCATGTGTTTCACTGGCGTCCTGCCTGCATGGCACGTGTTCAATAACCCCCATGAGGCTCGATAACAGAAAGAAAACTGAGAGTGTGGAAGCGTGGTAAAACCGAAACAACCTATCCCTCAATCCTTGTATCTGTGTCCATGTGTTTGTGTGGTCGTCTCCCTGTTTGTGTGTGTTTACCTGTGTGTAGCTGTGCAGAAGATGGCTGAGGCACAAATGCAGAAACTAGGTGTCTACCCTCCTTTGGAAGACCCTTGTGAAGGGGAGGAGGATGAGGACCAGTGGGAGGGAGAGGACACGTCTCCCACCAAAGCTGCTGGTGAGAGGGAGGCTCTCT
Source organism: Verasper variegatus (assembly GCA_026259375.1). Lineage (NCBI taxonomy): Eukaryota > Metazoa > Chordata > Actinopteri > Pleuronectiformes > Pleuronectidae > Verasper > Verasper variegatus. Next base: position 7,680,206 of record CM048054.1, read on the forward strand.
GTCGACAACACTGCACACAGCGGCGGCAGGGATAATAACACTGTTGTGTTTATTCTCTAAAGGAAAAATACACCCCACGGCACTTTAACAGGGATGAAAACAGAACCGTGACATTGTGCCTTGATACTCTAGGACTGGTTTGGTTTGGTGGTTTTTTAAATTATTATTTGCTAATTATTTACTAATTTGATTTTAAATGTTATCGGAGTCAGGGGAAATCAGGGCAAAATAACCATTAAAAATGCATTAATAGCAAATATTTTATAAGGAAATAACACTGTGAACATCCGAAACTGATATTTTGCGCATTGTAGGAACAGCTTAAGGGGTATTTTTTCTTTGCTTGCCCACATTTCTTACAAAGATTTCAGGCTCTTTTTCTTCCTGTCACCAGACGCAGTCAATGCCTTTCAGCCTTTCAGCCTTGAACAGTGTGAAAAAACAGTTTTCAGGCCTAATTATATTTAATCAAAGTCTTATTGACGTCTCTCTATGTCCAAGGTGAGTGTTATATTTCAAATAGACACATTATATTTCCCTTGACCTCATATTTTCATGTTAAAAATCTACAAATTTTATCGCCCCAAAAATTGGATTTTCTTTTTTTCTGGAAATTTTGGGCTGCAGCTGATTAAAAACAAATCTGAAACCAACAGCTTGTATTTTAAAAATTACGAAAAAATAAATAAATGTAACTAGTTAATTTGAGATTGGAAGCAGGGCCACGCCTCAACCAAACCTCCAAATACCTGCCAATCCTAAACATATCTGATCAACCCATCATACCGGATGCAACCTTTCGCTTCCCTTCATCTGTTGCACCCTTCCACCTGATTTTTCCCTCGTTCCCTCATCCTTTCTTTTTTAGTTTGGTGCATACCTTTCAAACGTCTGTGTGAGGGGTTCATAATCCGCCTGGGTGGAACAACGCCTGAGACAGAACACCCCACACACACAAACACACACACATGCAAGAAATGACACATAACACAGCTCCACTGCTGTTCTCAGAGGACGGGTTTTCAGGCTGACGTGAGCGTCGACCAGCGGCACAGGTGAAGCTCTGTGCACTGAGAGACAGTGTCATATAAGCTCTCGCCCCAAATCTGTCAGAGGGTACACTGCCTGCTGACTGGAGGCCCGACACCTCTGCCAGTCAGAGAAGCCAGACAGGATTAGTAAGCACAACACACAGCATTCTGTTATATGTGAAGTCTGTGATCCTTCAGCATTCTCCTCCATTTGAACTCGTGTTCTCGTGCAGAATATAAAACCCTGTGACAGTCTGTGCAAACTTGATCCCCAACCAAACAAAACTAAAATAAAAACCAGACCAATCTTTAGATGAAGTGAACATTTTGATATAATCGCTTTCCTATTTAAGTTTTTCCATTATATCACAGGAGCACAGAGGCCCAGTTGGTGAGCTCAATCAATAAATCCGTTTGTGGAGGTTCTGCTGAAAAGCAAATCATCCAAGCAGGATGTGCAGAGATCCCGACTGCGGCCTCTTTGATTACACTTCATCTGCTCCTTCAGTCAAGTGACACAGTTCGAGCCCGATCCGCGATATCGCAGACAGACACAACAACAAAAACCATTGAATTAGATATGAGGTGTTATCTAATCTCCATGTGACATCTGGTGAAAACCCAGTGTCTAAAACGTGTAAACTTTTAAGGAACAAAAATAAAGTCTCATTTCAGTCTTGTCCAGTTTGAAACAAGTTCAATGGTTACAATTATTAAAAGCAATAAAAAAAGTTGTTGTGATGTTTTTGTTGCATCTTCTCACGTTCAATTTCTGCTTCCTCAGATCACCAAGAGACGGCGACCACCGGGCAGTCAGACAAGTTCTTCAGTGTGAGAGAGACGGCCAAGCAGATCCAAGCAGCACAGGAGGAGGAAGAAGAGGAGGAGGAGGAGGAGGAGAAGGAGGGAGACCAAACTGACGCGACGACAGTGGAGAAAAGTCGAGGGAGTAACTGAGAGCGAGAAAGAGAAAAAGGAGGGAAGTGGAGATTTGGGGAGAGAAAGAAGTGGTTGTTGTCAGTTTGAACATGTGGCGTCTGAAAATTGAGGACGTGGGCAAACAAAGATTTCTGTATGTACTCCACTGGCACAGGGTCAGGTGGATTAAAGGGAGCACAGAGAGAGCAGGTGTCACATATGAGCCGGTGAGGAATGATCTTCTGACAGAGCAGACCACAGACGCCACGTCGGCCCAACGTCCTTTTGTTTAGTATGAGAGTAGAGGGGCCAAGGTCAAACGTGACCAAACCTTCCCTAGAACCAGACCTGCCTCCTCCTCAGGGCTCCGAGCTCAATAATAATAATAAATATGATAAACAAAGGCTGTCTGACCAATTCAAAAGCTCTTGAAGGTCTTTAAATGAACTACCACTTCATTTTAAACATTCCCAATAACGCTTTGATTACAATGTGCCTGCACTGCCACCCTGTGGTAGAAAGCAGGACTGGCAACCTGGTGGAGATCGAGCCAAAAACAACGTTCACAAAACTACTTAAAGTTTTAATCCTTAGTGTTTTCACCTCGTTCTTGCAATAAAATTGTCTATTTGTCCACAACTGATACACAGGAAATGACGCAGTTTGTAACCCAGCTGTTTTTCTCATCAACATCATCTTCACTGTCTTCTCACGCTCCTAACATTATATCAGAGACACCGAATCAGTGAGGAATGAGATATTACAGATTATAGACTTTAATCTTTGGCCGCTGGAAGTTTTATTCATTAAAGCCTAAAAAAGTATAAAAGGCCTCAAACCATTTCTCATGATTTATTTCTGCACTGAAAAAATAAAATATTTTACCAATTTATAAGTGATTACTTGAATTGGTAACACACAACTGAATTAAGCTTTGTCATATTAAAATCATCAGTTGAGTTAGAGTGACTTGTTAACTTCACTTTGAACAAACTCAGTCCATTTGGGTGTTACCAATTGAAGTTTTTTATAATTTCCTTTTTGTTTCAGTGTGTTCTATTCTTCCATCTTAATAATAAAAAAGATAGACATTAAAAATATTAGGGGTGGAGCATCGCTTTATAAATGACCCAACACAAATATGTATGTCTATAATTTTAAAACTATGAGCAAGTGAATGAGTGTTGTCATGTCGTACCACACTTTTAATTTTTAAGCTACACTTTAAAGGGCAAAGCTACCTCCAGTTTGTTTAAAATATGGTTTCCTGTCGTTTCCTCCACGCCTAAACTGAACTGACGCCCTGATAATTCATCCAAAAAATGTAATTTGAAACCTTTTTTGCATGTTAACACTTTTCTATCGTCACCTTGCTCATGATCCGTGTCATGAGAGTGTTGTAAGAGCTATTTTTCTAATCTGACATTGCTCAGCTCTGTCCTGTTTCTCTACTGTCTGTAGAAGAGCCTCAAACCAGACACTGCACTGTCTCACACTGCACAAACCTTCTGTTTCTCTTTGTACCACTGATTCTAACTTGGTCTTTCTCTTTCTCGCTCATGTTTTGGAGTCAATGATAATCATAAACGGTTTTATTTAGTATCTGTCTAATTTCATTTGAAATGATCTGAAGTAAAAAGGTTCCGTATATATATAGGAAGGTTTCCTGTCATGTCCCAGGGTGAATAAATCTTGCTGTTTGTATCATCTGGGCGAGTGTTTGTATATAAAAAAACAGTGTGACACTTTTTTAACCTCTGACCTGCAAAAACTGTGGGACGAGCATGTGTGTGTGTGTGTGTGTGTGCTGAGGCTCTGACGAAGCCGACGCTGTCCTCCTCCACCTCCTCTATCTCCTCTATGAACTCTTAATTCTTTTTCTGTCTCTTTTTTGTTCTTTTACTTTTCCACTCTCTCTTTTCTCAATGTGATGTGATTGTTATAAAGTGAGCAGCAATATGATACCGAAAAATAAACCAATTTTTTCCTTTTCTCCTTTAACATTTTCTGAGCTTATTTTGTTGTGTGCATGTGTGTGAGCAAGAGAGAGAGAGAGAGACATCTGAGTTGATATTCATTCATTGATATATTGTGTCATAATAATAACAAAACTGTATCACTCTCGTTCCACAATTCAATACAATATACAATGCGACACAAATATAAACATTAAGTAAAATATTGAAAAAAAACCTATATCCGTTAAAAGTTTAAGTTGAAAGTTCAGGGGACTGCTGGGCCTTGGCGTAGGTATGAACTCTACTGGTTGGCACTTTTTTTTGTTTGCCTCCATCTCTTCATTCATAACATATACCTTGTAACTGTGTTTTCATGTGTGCCAGGTAAATAATGTTAAAGTTTGGATAAAGCATAACAGCAGATAACAATTATTGTCAGACAGAAGGTGCACAAAAGTGACAAACATGGCAGTTCTGCTTAAATTCCAGTAGGTGGCAGCCTTCTGTCACATTTGGCGCTTGGAGCATAAGGCTCAGTCTGGTGGGAGCTTCCTTAATGGGGTTGGAATTGAAACCGAGTTGTTCATATGGGATGAAAGCAAATTTAAAACCTGTCACTTTCGAGAGACAATAACAAGATGGATAAATGGATAGATCACTCTAAATGGGGATGTGGCAGCGTGAAAACCGAGATACTGTGGAGAGAGAAGCCAAACGGCACATGTCCAGGACCCATGTAGGTGAAGGAAACACTGAAGGTGAAACTGAAGTGAGAGTAGTGACAAAGTAAGGGAGCTAAATATATTCTTACTCTTAAATTTGGGGAATTTAGAGAAGTCGGAGCGTGAAGACAGAAAAACAAAGATAAATGTGTTTCTTTGAATGACCATATGAGTGTTTACAGTATATATGAGTGGGTGGGTGCAAGGGGAAAAAAAGTAGGGTGGGGTGCTGGAGATGTAGCAGGTGGAAGACATGGTGGAGGCAGAGACAGAGGAGGATGTGGCAGTAGGGCAGTGATTTAATTAGCACCCTCTACCCCCTCCAGCCCTTCACTCATAGCATCAATAATGCATGGCCCCTTGTTTCCACTGCCATAATTAATCCTCTCTTACTATAATTAAAAGCCAAAAATCCCACAAGATGGTTCAGCTTGGCCGGGCACGGGTTGGGTTGGCACGGGAACTGATGAAAAACTCCAGAGCCTCACACACACACACACACCCTGTGGACGGACAGATCGAATGACAGATCAATAGTCGTCTCCCAACACAAGCAGAAAGAATGTGGCATGAGGAGACTCCGAGACTGTGACACACACACACACACACACACACACACACACACACACACACACACACACACACACACACACACACACACACACACACACACACACACACACACACACACACACACACACACACACACGCAGGAGAATGACATGAATGGATTTGACAGAGCAATGACAAGACCCGCTCCTTGGAAATGTGCAGGTGTTTGTGAATGAGCGGGAAAGTGAGGGATGAGAGAGCCAAGCACAAATCCACCATCCGCCGGAAGAAGGAGGACGGATGCACACACCTACACACACCTACACACACACACACACATTCTGACACAGGCATCCTGCTCCCAGAAGAGGTTTGTCTCCGCTGCTGCAGCCAAAGCCAGGCGTGGGGGAGAGGTGGAGCTTTCTGATGCTGCAATTAGGACCACGCAGTCCGGGCGAGCAAACAAGAATGAATATTTCAGTCCGGAGATCTCCATGGGCACCTATGGCGGGGGGCTGGCACACCTACAGACACCCACACAAACACTCTCACACACAAAGATGGAAAGATACCCATGCCTTCCTCACGGCTGCCAGGATTATTCACCTCCCAATCACAGATGCCACAATTATCACATCAGTATCACTGCGTAAACGATGCCAACTGTTATGCTCACTGAACTATTGTACCGGCTTTACAACATCAGTGCTTAGGAGCAGCCATGGTGGTTCTCCTTTGTGAGAGTAGGTGCAACGAGCGTTCAGGTTTGGCCACACGCCAGGTACCAACACAATTGGTGGAGCAGAGGTCGCATCTCATAATGCAACCCGATTCCTTTCCTCCTCTCTCTCTAGAAGGACAGAAATCAGGCCTGTACTCCCCTCACCCACTCGCCTCTTCAGGACCCTTTAAGCCGTGCTTCACTTCATAGGCTCCAGCGTGCACGTCCCCTCCACTGCACACACCCACACACAGGACCCGAACAGTGGGAGCACTCCCTCTGGTGTGGGTTCATTGTCGATGCTCCGCGCGGCCCTCCTCCTGCCCCGCCATCCTCGGCCCCATCTCCACTTGATTTATCGCTCTAAAATACCACTGCACTAATTAGTCAAGTAATTAATTAATAGGCATTTGCATTTGTGCATATGCAATTAGAGGGGCTGGAGAGAGGAGAGTGCAGATGGGGTCCGGGAGTCTGGTGGGGGTGGGTGGGACTGTGTGTGTGTGTGTGTGTGTGTGTGTGTGTGTGTGTGTGTGTGTGTGTGCGAGTGTGTGAGTGTGTGAGTGTCCTGTATTTCATATTTGTGCCAGCAGAAGTTTGCACTTCTTCCAGAGAGACAAGTGAAGTGCAGGTCATCACCTCACATGTCTGACAGGGAGAAAGGGAGGAAGGGGAGGAGGGGGGGGGGGAGGGGGGGAGATGACAAAGGTGTACGGAGGTGTGGCTTGATGACTTTGAAAAGCCATTTGACCACAGAGGGAAAAAAGAGTGATGGGGATTTTGATATCATAAAGAGGAAGGGCCTCAATTCTGCATTTTGATTTCGAGCACGCAGCCTCAATGAAAAAGCACAGCAGGTGGCCCTTGGTTAAGATTAATCCGCAAACAAACAGGATGCAAAGTCGTTCTAAAATATCGTAATTCCAAACAAGCTCTCCTTCAGCGTTTCAATATCAAATCAAAGCCTTCCTGATTGGAGTCGCCTTGAGCTCACTGCTGGCTAAAGCCACACTGTTGACATTCAGCATTTATTTTGGCAAGGTGACCTGAAGGTTGTTTGGAACTTGTTGAGGAGCATCACCCCCCCCCACCCCCCCACCCACCCCCCCCCACACCCACCCCCCCCCCACCCCCACCCCCCTTGGCCGCCGTCCTCGCATCTCCCCCAATTGCCAGTGCAGCTGAGTTAAGAGAGGGCACTGATTGCCAGGTTACCCTCCCCTCATCCCATAAGGGATGAGACACATTAGTGAATGTGCAGCATCACGGCTCCCTAGCCACAGCTGCCACACCACTGGTGACCCCAGGGATGACCCCCACAGGCCCCCAAACGCCCCCTCGATTGCGGCGGAGGAGGAGATGTGGGGGTGATCCAGGCCCAAGGACATGATGAGCTTCTATCAGCTATTTCTCAGCCTCCAGGTCCCTGCTCCCCACAGCCCGACGGGTGTCTTTGTGCCAAGTTGGACTTGATGGTCATTGAGCTCATTTCTCCCACATTAACTCCACTAATGTCTGCTAAATAGAGACATTTCTGAGCTGGGATGGACACAATGCATGATGTAGACCACTGTGGGGGACAAGGAATTCTTGCATTTAAGCCACTGATGTTTTGGGCACCTCTGCCAGCTCCTACCAGCACCAGCATCCCTGTCATCTACAGCTACACTCCCCCCTCTCCTCATTTTTCATACATCCCTAGTGGGCCTGCACACCTGGGTCTCACTTTCTCTCTCTCTCTCTCTCTCTCTCTCTCTCTCTCTCTCCCCCCTTCTTTCCAGTCAATCTTTGTGTCTCTTTCCCTCTTTCTCTCTCTCTAATGGGCACCCCTCACTCAGCACTGCAGGTTGTGATCACCAGCACCATCAGCTCTGGCAAAGCTCACGCATTCGGACACGGCTACCAGTAAACATTTGATCGCCACGCTTAAACAGACATGCACGCAGACACACACAAACACACACACACACCATGCATGCAGCAGAGCATATGTAATATTATATGTTTCCTGTCTTTGGCAAAGGGGTCATCTGTGCCCGCTGCTGTGCCCACAACACAACAAATCACAATTGGTTTTGGTTGTCGTTCCACCGAATACATCGAAGCATAATCTGATTAGGTAAATAAATAAACAATATGCCTTCTGTTCCACGGCCTTAATGCACTTATAATGCAACCCCATCCCCCCTCGCCCCCCACGCTGCCTCTGAGCCAGGGCTGTGGCGGAGGCTGAGCCTTGCAACCCACCTTTCATTTGCAGAAGAGTGAATTGATGTAATGTTATAATTGACTTCATCTAGCGTGATCACATGATCCTCTTAACGGCTGATAACTTGTATATGAGAAAAGAGCCTTTGACAGGAGATTATTGAGTGATTGTTTTTTGTAGATGTGGTTTTATAGCAGCTCTTGTTGGGGCTGGAGGTCACAGTTTATCCGCATATAGAGGTGATTTTATAGCTTCATGCATGACCCTGAAGTGTGCAACACTCATATACGGATTTATAGCGAGTCTATAAGATCTGCATCGACCTGATCACACTCAGACGTATATTTAACTCCCATTATGTGCTCTACATTGCATCGCGTGGTGAGTTCTGGCAGGTGAATGGGGTGAAAATTCACAGGTTTGACTGAAACAAATTGCCTACATCCAAGGAAGCAGCAGCACGGGTCAGCAATGATGAGTTTTGTTGTTCCACCATTTTATGTTCTCCCTCTCTCTCTCTCTCTCTCTCTCTCTCTCTCTCTCTCTCTCTTCTGTTTTTCCTCCTTTTTTCTGGCTGTGTGAGCGCTAGCGCGGTGACAGATGGCGGGGCCCTCCTCCTCCTCCTCCTCCTCCTCCTCCACCATCTCTCTCTCTCTCTCTCTCTCTCTCTCTCTCTCTCTCTCTCTCTCTCTTTCTCTCTCTCTCTCTCTCTCTCTCTCTCTCTCTCTCTCTCTCTCTCTCTCTCTCTCTCTCTCTCCCTGTGTCTCTCTATCCCCCGGGAGGGCAAATGCGGGCGCATGTCAATCACCGGGCTCTCATGTGATGGCTCTTGCCGGTGACGTGCCAGCCATATGGGCGCTGGCATCGCATCCTTAGCTGGTATGTAACCCCCGTCCCCGGTAGCTCACAGTTGCCACACACACCCTCACACACAGTCATACACACATACATGCATGCATACTCACACATATACTACACACAGACGCGCCAGGACGCACACGAGCTCGGGTGATTGGAGTGCGCGCACTGGGGGAGAGAGAGGCACCATCACCAGCGTCGGTGGAAGAAAGGCGCGCGCTGCCTGCACCTACACACATTGACAAGGAGCGTTGCTTCGCTCGGGAGGTCCCTGAAGATGGTCTGAAACTCCAGCGCGTGTTTTTTTTATTCTTATTCTTATTCTTATTTACTCCTCCAGTCCCCTGCGACGAGCTCGAGACGAGGTAAGTTGGAACACAAACAACACTTAGATAATATTAGAACGATAACAATAAATACATGTGGATGCAGAAGTGCACGGCGGTCCAAAATGGAGGAGAAATTTAATCTAATAATGAGATGTATAATCATTCAAGGTTGTGTTTTATATGCAAATAGTTCTAATGTACTTTTAATAGCGTGCGTTGGTGGATTAAATCACCTTTAGTGCGTATTATCTGCAGGGTAAAGGGCCAATCAATGGGCATGGATCCATATGTATATAGATTTTATATATATATTCACCTTATGTCAGTGACTTTGCTCTGTTATCAGTGACTCTTTGCAGTGTCTATTTAGGCGATGGCACGTTTTTCCAAAACTGGTTCCACACACACATGTCCATGTTTGTCAGTTTATTGGATCTCCGTATGGGCGCGCTTCATGCACAAACAGCTCCTCTCTCTCTCTCTCTCTCTCTCTCTCTCTCTCTCTCTCTCTCTCTCTCTCTCTCCCTCTCCCTCTCTCTCTCGCCCTCTCTCCCCCTCTCCGCGTGCCCTTCAACTTTTGACATCCAAATCTACCTGGATTATAAAAAAAGCTAAGATCAAATCGACCGCTCGGGTCCTTCTCACTCCTCCGGGGATCATTTACCGGGAGCAAGTCCTGAAGCTTGTGGGGTCGCCACCGCAGGCTGAGAATATAGATCTCACCGGACACTGATTTGATTTCACAGATTCCTGCGTCTGGACCTCTAATAACAATAAAATAGAGACGATGCAAGATAAGAGTCCCCGTGGAGGATTTTTACACCAGTTCCGCACCGAAGGACGTCCTCGCTCCTAACGAGAGATTTATTGAAGGTTCTGTCGATGATTTGCATGTTCAACCTCGGAGCAAAATGAAAGGGTGGGACGGCGCCATTGACTGTGACAGGCGGTGTGATTTATCTCTGTTTGTGCAGTTTTATCTCCCGGCAATCCTTCCCGTCATAACATTGTCTTTTTAAATAAAAGCCACACTCGTTGATGTTGTTGCAGTGGAGTAAATGCGCGGAGCTGCTGCGCGCTTTGGATTTCTTTGCGTAAACGAGTTGTGCTTTTTATATTTAACGAGGGCTAAAGGGGTACAAGCGATTTCCATCGGTAAAGGGTTAAGGGGGAAAAGTGCTTTGAAATCATGCACTCGTGCATACTGAATTATGTGTGAAATCTATTTCATGTGTAAGCTGCACGCTCTGTTAATTAAACGTTGTTGTGTTTTTTTTTTTTTTTCCTCCTCTCTCTCACTCTCCTAATTGAGCAAACCTCCTGAGCCTGAGATTTAAAAACTAGATTTTGCCCCTGGCACACCCCCCGAGATAATTAACCAACCATCACAGCCTACCTTAGCATGGGCTGCAGGTCTGTATCTGCTGCTGCTGCACTATAATAATAGATGGGAAGTGGAAGGTGTTAAGGAGGAAGCCAATGGAGGCTTATTGAAGCTGTCAGAGATCAACTCGTCTGCTTTTGTGGGGATGCACTGCATTTACCGATCGAGTGGTAGGCTCATCGATTTAGTTTATTCATTTTCAGACGTATTAAAAATCATGTTTGCATATGAATTAAATTAACTGTTGGCAGTTAATGGGCGAATAATGGTTTCATTGTGGTTCGTTACAGCTGAGCCAATAGTGATTTTCTACCCCCGAAATATTTTACCATAATTATTATTATTATTATCATTATTATTATTATTATTATCATTATTATTATTAGCATTATTATTATAATTATCGTTATTATTATTATTATTATTAGTTGTACGCCTTCTTTCCTCTCAGCAGTGTAACTTACAGGCCATAATATTACAATTGCCCTCAAAGTTATTTTACAGGTTGAGTCCGGATTTGTGCATAAGCCTTATTTTAATAATCCGCCCTGACTTTAAACGGAGCTCGACACGGCCTATCAATTAAATAAAGTCCTCTTTCGCCTCTTCCGAGGAGAGGTGCGCGGGTGTGGATGAATAGTGCTGGAATGCAGCCAGGAGTGTATATATATGGGCGTCAGGAGGAGTGAAAGTGGGGGCCCCCATGGGACCTGTAATGTGGCCCCTGCCGCTGGGACCCGCTGCGGGAGGACGCGACAGGGCACACGGATGACAGCAGGGAATTGAATGGGGATGCGTCTGGCTGTAAAGCAGCGTAAAGCTTTAGGGAATGATTCTTTTTATGGTCTCTCTTTTAAATTTTCCCAAAGTTTCCACCTTTTTTTGTACTTGAGGAAAAAATAATTCAAACAGGCTGTAATTTAAGAAAAACAGGAGCAAACGTCACCACGTTAATACCGAGATTTATTGACCTTTCATGGTGAAGTTAATACTTCCTCAGTGGAGCTTAATGGTTTTTCTACAGGGACAATATTCGGGTCTTTATGGTGATCTGCGCAATAGTGAGTTTAACCTCAAACGACAGTGTTTTTTCTGCTGTGGAGTCATAATGATGGTTTTCTTAATTTCATTATAAATACTCATAGATAGTGTCCATGCCCGGAGCTTGTGGTGTTTCTTTTTTTAATATGTATTTTCCTTTCTTGCAGAGCCACAATGTTGACGAGGCTTTTCAGTGACCCCTCGCTGCTTCCCGACGTGCAGAAATACTCCGGCTGGGCGGACGACAGCGACGGAGACGATCCCAAGCTCAAGGATGACGATCAGGACACTCACGAGGACATGGACGGCTCCGACCTAAGAGGAGGCAGTCTGACACAGTCCGAGCACAATGGGGAAGACGACGACGACGACGACGACGAAATAGATGAAGAGGACGACGGAGAGGACACGGGGGGGGAGAGACCCAAGAAGAGGGGCCCCAAGAAGCGCAAAATGACCCCGGCCCGGATCGAGCGCTCCAAAGTGCGACGGACAAAGGCCAACGCGCGGGAGAGGACCCGTATGCACGACCTGAACTCTGCGCTCGACAATCTGCGTAAAGTTGTGCCCTGCTACTCCAAAACGCAAAAACTCTCCAAAATCGAGACGCTGCGGTTGGCTAAGAACTATATCTGGGCCCTGTCGGAGATATTGCGCGCTGGGAAAAGGCCTGACCTCGTGTCCTACGTCCAGACGCTGTGCAAGGGACTCTCGCAGCCCACGACCAACCTAGTGGCGGGGTGCCTGCAGCTGAACTCCCGCAACTTCCTGACCGAGCAGCAGTGTCAGGACGGGAGCAGGTACGGATCCGGCTCCTTCTCCATGCATTCCTACCCTTACCAGTGCGCGCGTCTGTCCAGCCCCCACTGCCAGCCGGGCTCGAACTCGCTCCCGCTCAGGACGCACGGCTACTGCTCCACTTACGATTCGTACGCCGGGGGCGGATCCCCGGAGTATAACAGCCCCGAGTATGAGGGGCCCATCAGCCCTCCTCTGTGCGTCAATGGCAACTTTTCTGTGAAGCACCAAGGCCCTGCGTCCCCCGAAAACGAGAAGGGGTACCACTACTCTATGCATTACTCCGGCCTGCCAGGCTCCAGGCCCAGCGGGGCCCACAACCTGGTGTTTGGCTCCTCGGGGGCCCGCAGTGGCATTCACTCTGAAAACGTCCTGCCTTACCACGACATGCACTTACACCACGAACGGGCCCCCGTGTACGACGAACTGAACGCGTTTTTTCACAATTAAAAACGAGAAGCCTATTCAGCGTAAACATTGCAATCAACAATCTATCCACGGCACACTTTTTGACAAGCGTACGCACCAGGACATAGAGATTCTGGAGAGATGTTATCATTGGTGTTCTCCTTTAATTTATTCAATATTGAACCATTGGTTTGCTATAGTCAGGGATGTAGTGGAGGACAATCCATCTAATCCAGTCTCATTCTGCGCAACACATTGTATCCAGCTTTTAAAAGGCTGACACAAATATCCAAGAGGAAATTTGATTAACAAATCACAAGACCCCAGAATGAGGGGATTTCAAATTATCAATGTTTTTTAAAATGTGAATTGTGTTTGTATTGATGGTTGTTTGCGTTTTTGAAGACTGGCAGTCAAAGTTTAGCCACTTATTTATTGACCACGACATCACTGGCTGCAGCTGCACCCTGACACTGGCGGCGATTTTCTAAGAAATAGGAATAAATCAATTAACAAGCTAATGCAAATCACATTTACTCGTCTGTACGTGTGATATTTTGAGTGGAGGGTGTGTTTAGTTGAAATTGTGAAATGTAAAGAAGTTGCAGTGGGAAATGCTGCACCCAGATAAATGTGCTAGTTGGGTAGTTTTAGAAGAATCTGTTCTCCAGCGAGTCAATCCAATTGTTTTACATCTATGCAAAACCCAACGAGACCAGAGAGCGAGGCAGCAAGGCCCAGGAAGACACTGGATGTGTTTCATCAGCACTGCTGTTGCACGCACGGGTGCGCGCACGCACGCACACACGCACACACACACATGGACACACACAGGCTTGCACAATTGAATTTAACACCCAACGAATCTGGCTGGGTTCGGCAAAACGTTTTAACTTCTAAAAAAAATCATATACATGAAATGAAATCTAGTTTTTTTTCTCATTTTCGTTTTTGACTTATTTACTCGTATTCTGCTACTTGAGCCATTGCACTGTATTTTCATTTAAAAGATTGATTCAATATTTACATTTTTATTTGAATTTTATCTTCTGTTGAGTAAGTTATTATTATTATGATTATTATGATTATTATTATTGCACGTATTTATTGTGTTGTTTTTGTAATTAATGTTAATAGTCTGTGAAAACGAAGGAATCCCATGTGTGGCTGATCTTTTTTTTCCCATGAAATTCAAATCTTTCAACTTTGTATTCAACCAACTGTGTGGTAAAATAAAAACGACAATAAATGAGACTGTGAAACTTGATTTTTCTTTTTACACCTATCGAATACACATTGCATCCTGTTACTATTTCCAAATATCAATTGGAAATCAACACTTCTTTATATCGAATTTTCCGCGAATATTTCAGTCACGTGTCTTTGTAGGACATTACAATTGTAAAAAAATAAACCGTTTTTTTTTTTTTTTTTGCACATAATAACCCTGCACCCTACATCATTGTTGTTATTGGATAATCCAAGGCGGACCGGGCCTGGTGCCACAACCTGCAGGAGTTCCTCACAGAGCCTCGGGCCTTTATCTTATAAACTGGGACAGGAGGGAGAGGGCAGTGCTGCCATTCTTCCCCATGAATTAAAATGGTGCCAATGTGTCTTTCTTTTTAGCTCGACAGACACATCAAACTTACAAAACAGTGTTTAAAAATATATGGAAAGATTTCCACTACAGGTTTTAAAGGAGGAAGAACAGATTTGCTGCAAATATTGACCCAGTGTACAGACTGGTCAGACTCTGGACGAGCTGGTAAAGAAATAACAAATATCAAACCAAACAATGTACTCACAATGTGATCAGGGTCATATTTATAACACATATATTGTCCTCTTCGTGTTGTCGTGACCATTAAGACACGATGTGAGGCAGATAAGTGTTTCAGCACCGTGGAGAGCTCCTGTGCACCTGCTCCTCAGTCCTGAGATAAAACATTTGGTAAAAACCCAAATAATCCAGACATGTACTGTAGTAAACAGGATAATACTGCAATACTTTAGAATTCACTTTATCACAATGCTTCAGAAGATGGAAAACACATTTTACATTTTACACCAACATCTCTGGATCACACACGTTCTGCAGATCTGTTGGTTTCACGCCAGAATTCGTCATTGGAGCCTTGACCCCTTAAAGAAAAAGGAACGAAGACATAATAAAGGAAATACACCTTCAGTTTTTTAATACATATTTTTAGATACATAATCAATTCCGGGAACGATTGCTGATTAAGTTGTAGCCCTACTTGTTTGCAAGTGTAAGTTTATTTCTCTTCTAATCCTGTGAATAAAACAACAACACATCTTCAACACCATTAACAAAAAGGTTTAAACATGTATATGTATAAATGGCATTTTTGATTTCCATGCTTTGACAATGCATTAAACATTAGATATAAATTATGGAGTCGAACCCCCCTTTCACAGTTTCACCTCTTAACTTTGAATCTCATATTTATGTCATACAGTTAAAAATGGATTTATGTGGCATTATAAATACATGGGTTTATCTGTTTAAATCAATTAAATCTGTATGTTTATTGATGTATTGTGAACAGCACGCACGCGTGGTGCACGCACACACACGTTAAATTACCACATATGAAAGGTTAGTCTCCATAATAATCTTTCTTTAACATACAACGATCAAATGATACATACACACGAGTGCGCGCGCGCACACACACACACACAAACAAACAAACAAACACACACACACACACGTGACACAGTGCAAGGGGCAGCCGTTGCCACCCCGGCTGGGTTTGGAGCGCTGCCCCGGGACCCATATGTTCCCCAAAAATTCCCTGGTGCTCTCTGCTGCATGCGGACAGACAGGCACACACGCACACACACACACACACACACACACACACACACACACACACACACACACACACACACACACACACTTTGAGTGGCGAGCGATGGTGACCAATATATTCCACCAATACCAATACCAATACTTATTTTACAACGTATTTATAAAAAAAAAACTTTTGTGGGAATCAGATAGGATTTACGGCCTGTGTGTGGGTTAAATATTGATCGTCGGAGATTATCAATTAAATAAGAAAATGCTATTTTTCACGAGGAGGATCATTCATTTCATTTTTGGAGCAAATGACAAAACTGCTAATAATTTCGCCATAATAATTCCTCCAGCTTGTTTAATAAGAATCAAGTTTCCCAATATAACCAGCTTTGAAAGTTTGGTAATTAGAGGAACAAGTCATTCCCGTGCGTAAGACCTTACTCAATACAAAACACGAGTTTTAAAACTTTTAATTAAACTTTTAATAAAAAAACAACTGCAAATTAAACTATAACATGGTGATTTTGCAGAAAAATAACGCATTCAATATTGGTAGTATTTGAAATACTGTTAAATTATACAATTAATTATAGTTTTTAAAAATGTTTTTTCGACTGAAAAATGCGTTTATATGCTGGAAAATTAGGACAAATAATAATAATCTGAATTAAGATGCTCTATCTTCGAAAACATCTTAAATTTAAATGTAGAAATTAGATTTTAGTTTATCACTTGTAGCTGTATTAGTTTCTCGTTGTAAGACTAAGGTGCAAAATATATTATTTTAGGTAATGGAGGAACGGGTGACAGTTTAGTGCGTGAAATATTATTTTAAAATAATTCCTAATCAGGCAATAAATTGTGATTCAATTTCAGTATTTCGTGGATGTGGTGCATGTTTTAGTTTCATGCATTTCACTGTCCAGTCTTAAAGGGTCAATATAAAAATACCACCTTACACAACATGTTCCGTTTGGCAGGTGCGGGCCTACACTTCTACACTTGTGAGTGCACTCGTTAAGTCTGAGCACCTGGTGGGAATCGAACCTGCGGCCCTGTAGAGCTGGCTCGGGTTGTGGAAAACCGCCGAATAACAACCCTGGGGCCCTCTCTGCTGCCCTGTTACACTTTTATCTGTTTTAGGCCTCTATTTTCTTTTTGGCCTCGTCAGCAAAGTATAAAAAAAAGAAAGTTGCATTGCATTTGCCCAAGTGAAGCCAGGCAGCAGTGGGAGAGGGCATCGATCAAAATACTCCCCGACCCTCCCACACCACCTCCTCTTCCTCTTCCCTCCACAGTCCAAGGAGAGGAAGATGGAGATGGAGGCTGGCAGGCTGGCGGAGGAGAGCCGTGCCAAGTCCCTTAATGTTCCCCAGCAGCAGCACCAGGAGCTCCGGAGAGGACAACCCAGTGCGTGCGCCAGTGTGCCAGTTCACCGGGCCAAAGTGGCACTGCTGGGAGGAGTCGATGTTTCTTTCCTAATTTTTGCAGCATCTGTTCATTATCCAGGACGTTTAAAAACGAGAGCGCTAACCCTTCACACGCACACCCACAGACACACGCGCACGCACGGCAGTGAGGCATTTTTTTTGTGAGGAGAGAGAGTTGAGCCAATGAATATGCATATTTCCCCGCTTAACGTTATGTCGTACACGAGCTCATGCATTGAAAGAAGGAGGCTGTGTTGCACCATCAGAATTAAACTGGTTGTTGACAAGCATTGGATGTAGTCACCTTGTTATACACACACACACACACACACACACACACACACACACACACACACACACACACACACACACACACACAGAGAGAGACACTCACGCGCCATTTTAAAAAGAACAATTCAGATTCTGTTGTTAAAAAACTAAACAAAAGTAGTGTGTTTAGCTCAGTCTCCCTGTGTGTGTGATGTCATCACATGAATCAATGGCAAACTCATTCCTGAATAAGCTGTTTTTCTATGTTCTGTGTGTGTGTGTGTTTGTGTGTGTCATTAAACTGTAATTTTGAAAGGTGTCACATAAGTAACTCAGATGACTTATACTTATCTCAAATATTGTTTCAAAATATAAAGTAGTTCTCAGTTGTTTCTTTAAATCCCATCATTCCCAATCAAATAATCATCTTTTTAATACATTTCTACCCCCCCTCCCTATTGTGCGAATTAATCCTTTAATACTTTGCAGTTATTTTTGCAAATGAAAGTCTTAACTTGCATTTGCAGTCTGTCTTTGCCAGTCTTGCTTATGAAAGGGAGAGAAAAAAAAACTTCCAGTGACACTCTGTGCTCAGGATGAAAAGTGAGTGAATGAATCTCGCTGTTTAAATTATCATGTTCATGCCCACTCTTTTTCTCACTCAACTTGGTAGAGTGTTTGTCCGACATAACAGTCAATAGTGCGATTATCAAAATGTCACAAGCACTATGGTGTGAATTCCAATTAACGTCTAGCTAAAATAATAACCTAGTGTTTATATTTTTTTAGTGTGTGCAAAATGCAGCTATCAGATGAAAGTATGGATGAAAAACATGTTAGGAATTAAAGTGTTTTTGGATTCGATGGAGAGTGGTGGGGGGGGGGAAAGGGGGGAAAGGGGGGGAAATAATCTGGTCAGGAGCTTGTGAGCATTTGCAATCTGTCGGTGATTAAAAAACAAACCATGAGGCGATGCCGTTGAAATGGACACAACTCTTACTTAAAAAACACACATTTAAATAAGTTAAGTTGAGTAAAAACCACAACAAACAGAGGTCACAAACACGACGCTTGGTGAACTTGAAAACAAACATTTCCCACATGTGCACAATCGTGCACACTTCGGCCAACCTCTCTGCCAGACTGTATATGCCAGTGCAAACCCCCCCCCCCCACCCCCCACACACACACACACACTGGCAGACAAGGGAGCAGGCCTGTCACTGGCAGGCCGTTCAGAGGAAATTCCACAACATCTGTTTGTTATCACACAATGGGGCACGGTGCAGCACAGGCAGTGGGGCAGAAGACGAGGCAGGAGCCTAAACTGAGAGTGTGCTATACTGCTGGAGGTCCTGCCAAGGGAGAAACGAGGGGGCTCCAGGAGGAGGAGGAGGACTGAGGAAGTGGAGGAGGAGGGGGCAGGAGGTTGGGGGGGGGGGTAAAAGGGGCAGGAGAGCACCGGATAAAGGGTGGACTGAGAAGATAGTGGTGGAGATCCGGTTGATCGCCAGGTAGGTTTCAGGCCTTTGGCGGGTGGCCAGATTCAGGCTTTGCATGGGGGTTGGGGTGGTGCCAGATGTTGACGTGTGTGTGTGTGGAGGAGATGTTTGTTCAGAGACTACAGAGTGTGAGCAGAAAGTCTTCTTGACCTGCCCGACAACTCTTCATCATCCTCACCCCCCCCCCCCCCCCCAGTTGCTGCATGCTCCGGAGGGTCCGGCAGCGGGGTGTGGCTGGCCCCTGTTTAGGAGGTTAAGTAGGAGCGTGCACAGGGACGCAACTGGATCAGAGGGGGGTGGGTGGTGTGCATGGGGTGGTGGGGGGTCATGGCTGGTCTGCACAGATGGCGTGTGTGCATGCGTGCATGCGTGCGCGTGTGTTATGATAGGGTTGGATGATGCCCTGGTCACATGGGCAGCAGTAATTGGCCTCCATATTGACCAGTTTGCAGTGCTGGGGGGCGGGCAGTCTCCCAGCTGGACCTGTCAGATGGCATCGCATCCACCTCACTGATCACCCCCCGGACGACCTCCGCACCTCTCCCCCATTTTCCCTTTCATCTTCGCCCTTCTTCTTCCTCAACCCTTCATCTTGCCTCCTCTCCATCACCTTTAATCTCATGTTGCCCGCCTCCTCCAGCCATCACAGGGACGATCCGCTCCGTCCATCACGTCCTCTCTTCACTGCTTGTCCGAACTTAAAGGGAAAACTCTGCACTTCACATTATTAACCGATAAACTTCTTCCTGAATAAGTCGTTCTGTTGGTCTTAATCTGCGTTGGTTCAGATGGGAACGCAGGAATGTTAACCAATAAATAAATGAATCATGAACCTTGACCTTGAACCAAATCTGAACATTTTAAGATTCAACATTCAAAATGTATTTACCCAATAATGCAGGCATTAATGGAAAGGTATATTTAAGGAAGAATGAGTCAATAAAAAAAGGCAATAGAATAAAAAATCTATTTATTTAAAAAAATACACAGAATATGAACATAACATATACACCTTTCACGACTGAAACATTGTTTGTAGAGAAATGTGGTAACGAGTCAAGGGCAGTGGCACAGGATGATTGCACGAGGATGTAAACTGTATTCGTGCATTACGTGTGAGGAGATATTGTAATACACATATATATGCATATATAGACTATAATAAGGATTCAGGCAGGTACCCAAAAGGAGGCGAATACCCAATTTCAATGAAATCTCAAACTAGGCAGAAAATAAAAGCATTATCAAAAAGTATCTTGACCATTATGAAATTTGAACAGATCATGCAACTCTCGATTAATTTCAGGATGATTCTTGTGCAAAATTTAGCTCTCAATAAGCTCACCTGACTGGTACACTTATTTAACGGAAATCGAATATTTTAGGTCCCCAACAGGACTCAGACTCATGAGATATTTCCCTTTTTTTTTTTTTTTTTTTTTTTTACAGTGTTATGGTGTAAAACAGACCTCTGTGTATCTGACTGACTTCTAGCGTGGTATCACCCTCCCACCCGGAGCAGTAGTGGTGTGTGTTTTGCTCCGAGATGCCCGACTGTGAGGAGTTAGCGCTATAGAAAGGATTTCATCCCAGACTTGGCAGGGGAGGGTCTCTGGGTAAGTAGAGAACAATCGTCTCTCCTTCGGTCCTGTCAGCCAGCAAACACAGAGAGCTGGCACACGCTCAGTGGGAAAAGAGCGGGAGTGACAAGGTGGGGGGGGTGGTGGTGTGTGAGTGTACATACATACACCCACAGCACACTCATCTTGTCCTCGCAGCACAAAAAATGGGTTCTGAGGATGCCGCCGGGGGTTGTGGGATGACAGGCTGGTTCTGCGAAGTGGATGGGAGGACCTCATGAAAATAGTCTGTAAAAATGACCACAGTGTTAGCCTGCTGTCAGACTAGCAGACAGACAGAGCGAGGGAGGGAAGGAGGGAGGGGAGAGAGGAAAATAGAGATGGAGAAGGAGAGGAAGAGATTGGCAGAGCAGCACCATGTCTGCCATGGCTGCGCCCTCTGCCAGGGTACGCTCACATGGGAAAACATGTATAAGAGTTTCTGTGTGTGTTCAATATACACTTGTGTGGACAAGTGTTTTGATCCTGCAGCTCCTTCGCTCTCTGTGCTGAACACAAATGCAGGAGTCTGAACTGCATGCTGTGTGTGCATGCATGCATGTGCGCCTTTATGCGTGAGCAAGAATGAGGAGGTGGAGGAGGAGGAAGAGGGGGAGAGGAGGGTGAAGTGTGTTTGTGTGTGTGTGTTTGTGTGGAGGAGGGGTGTGTGTGTGTGTGCACGTTTAAATTCTGTGACATCTGTTCATTACAACTAGAGTGTGTTTATTTTTATACAGCCAGCCACAAGCAGAGAGCTCGACTGGCACCGCTGGTTAATGTACCAGCCCGCTACGACGGGGAGGCAAATGAAATATTAAACCGGCAGACAGAGAGAATGAGGAGAGGAGCGAGGACAAAGGCAGAGAAAGAGGGAAAATGATAAGATAATATGTGACAAAAAATGTGCGCGCACAGTGTCTTCACTCACGCACACAAAGTCTCCATTCTGATCTCATTAAGGAGAGAGACACAACCAGTGCAGAGGCCTAGAAAACTTCACTCTGCATGAGTCGCTGCGAGAAAAGAATAGGGACGTGGAAATGGTTCAGGACAGGTGATGCTTCGTGGAAACAGGTTGCCACGCACAAGGATGTTTCTGTGCTCGTCCTCATCAAACGGAATTCAGAGCATCATACTCCGAATGTACAACATATGGTGAAAATTAAAAAATCAGTTCATGCTAGAGAGGACACTTCAAGCAACAGACAACATTCAGAATTTGTTACCGAGAGCAGAGCTTAAAACCACACTTCTGTACCAAGGTCAGTGCTTGTTTGGTGCATTTACTTTGTTTAGAAAGTGTTGTACAGAGGCAGAGACGTCTCACACAAGTCGTTACCGGAAAACACAAATCACAAGCCACAAATTATTTTCTGTGTTGTTTCTTTTGCATTTGTGTCGTGTGTTTGCAGTTTCCGTTAATGCGCTTGTGTTTGACATCACGGCCAGCGTAGCATTGAGTGTTGAAAGTGTTAAAATGCTCTGATGCTTTTGCATCTACAGCTGTGAGACCTCCCAACAACAGTTGTTTAGATTTTCTATGTTGTTTTTCTGTTTTGTCTCACGTGCATTGCTTGGTTTATTGCAGCATCACGTGTAATTGTCTGTTAGTCAATAAATTAAAGTGTGTATTTTGTCTTTCCTGTGTGGCCCCTAATGACCTGTCTGCTTTGTTACCAAACAGCAAAAAAAAGTCAAGTTGTAGCTTTTTGCAAAAACTACCAAACCAATTGATTGAAACTACTGGGACTGTTGGGCCTTGTTGCAGTGCCATTCTAGTTAATCCTGCTTCGGTTCCCCTATGCATGGATAACCAAAGTAGCCACAACTCCTGACCAAGACGGTGAACAGTAGAAGCAGCACTTCTCCTACAATCCTTCAAACCAGTCCTTTGCATCAACAAGCCCCCTGCACTCAACCCCCCCCCCCCCCAATGCCCCCACCGCTCCCTCCCCTTCCACCGCCCCCAGACCCACCGCTGCCCGGCCCCACTCCCTCCGCTCCCCTGGGACAGCCTGCTCTGGAATGCCGCTCATGGGGAAGAATCTCGCTGCAGGCGCTCAATATGTCACATGTGTCCCAGAGACGGAGAGCGAGGGAGACTGAGAGAGGTGTGGCAGGTACAGTGTAGTGCTTTATACAAGGATGTGACAGGTTGTCTGCGTCTGTGTCTATCCTGTGTGTGTGTGTACTTCTATCATCCTGAGGACCAGACTGTTACACATTAGGAAAGAAGGACATTTTGGGAAAGTGAGGACATTTTGGGCCTCACAGCTTCCTGTTTGAGGGTTAAGACGTAGGTCAATTTAGACTTAGGTACAATTTAGCTTGGGTTAGTCATTTATTTGGGATGGTCGACGTAAATCAGTTTACACACTCACGTTATGGGGACAAAAAGCAAGTTCCCATAATGTAAATCATAAAATGTTAAGGTGACGACATGTATTAAGAATAGGTTAGGGCTTATGTTTAAGTTTACGTTTAAATTAAGGTTAGGTTAGGTTTATATTAAGGTTAGATTTAGATTAGGGTAAAGTTTATGTTTAGATTCAGATTGGTCACCAGGAAATCAATGATATTCAATGTAATGTCCTTTAAAGTCATAGAGACATTGGTGTGTGTGTGTGTGTGTGTGTGTGTGTGTGTGTGTGTGTGTGTGTGTGTGTGTGTGTGTGTGTGTGTGTGTGTGTGTGTGTGTGTGTGTGTGTGTGTGTGTGTGTGTGTGTGTGTGTGTGTGTGTGTGTGTGCGTGTGTGTGAGTGACAGATTCCCAGATTAAAGATTTAAAGGGTTCAGATTAACAGGCTCAGGACACAGTGCCCTGCTCTGAGCAAAAGGGAATTAGGATGGCATTAACTGCTCCTCTGCACCAGCACATTAGCCATTCATTACCGTGCGGTTGCACAATCAGTACCAGGCCGCCCCTTATTCCCCTCTGTGTTATTGCATTCATGACAATGTTAACATGGTAGGATGCTTTGTTTGTTAAATATCACTTATTAGCAGACATTTGTCGCACTTCTTTTATTTCAAAAATATTTCCAGGAACTAAAATAAAGTATGCTACATGTTGTATTGAGATTTTTTTATTGGTTCAGCACAGTCATATAAAACGTGAGTGTATTCAACTGCTGACAACAAACACGGTCGAAGCCAAAATGCTGCTGAGCCACAGCTGGCCTCTCCACTGCGCTGAAATCTCTTCGCCAGCATGTCAGAAAACAGGATTGCTCTGCGATAATTAACGCATCCTAATCCAAACAACAGGTCGGTCAGTGCGAGGTTGTGTCTGGACAACAGAGGGCAACTTTTAGCTGGTTACAAAAAGGTATTTCTCTGAGGTAGAAATTTCTCAGAGGCAACACAGCAGAGCCAGAAGAAAGAAATCGGTGTATGTTTTGTGGTTTGAAGCTTGTTTGGGCCAATGTTTGTCATCGTACACACGGACACTGGAATGGAACAAGTCACCATTTGAAGTTGCCAATTAAAAACACAGCAAGCCAAAAAAAGAGCGGAGTGGAAATGAGAGAGTGGCTCTGTGAGGAATTGGATGCGCAAAGGCTCACAGCGCTGTAATGTGTGTGTTTTCACTGAGCTCCTCCTGGAGGGACTCAGACATTTTGAAACTAAACAAAAACAAATCTTTACACATTTCCTCTCCTGTGAAGCCAAGGTAAAAAAAAAAAAAGGAAAAGCAAAACACAATCAATATTTTTATAATGGCAGTGTATCAAGGGTCATGCCGATTAAAGAGCCCTCTGCAGAATCATCATCTGAATCTGCTGCTCGGTTCATCCTCACCGCTCTGTACAGGAGGCAGATCCACTGTGCACTATACTGCTCAACAAACACACACAGTGACTGGCGAACACATCGAGGCCTTTAGAGATATTGTGTTCAAAGCAAAACTCTCCGTCCCAGACAAACCTTACATCAACAAGCCCCCATCACTTCAACCACCTGCAGTGCAACCACTGCCCGGCCAGCCAGAGCCACAGATCTTCCTCCGAAAAGACTCACTACAACTGCTTCAACTTTTGCATGCTTAATTCTGCTGTAGATTTATTTTTAAATAAATGAAATTTACATTTTTGCCAACATATGCCCAAGCATATGTCCAAAACGACTCTGGAGCAGCTTCGGGACAAGTCTCTGTCTGTCCTTGAGTGACCGAGTCAAAGCCCAGACATAAAACCTTCAGGGAACATCTGTGGAGAGACACTGTAGATGCGTCCCATCCAATCTGACGGAGCTCGGCAGGATCTTCCTGGATAACTGGGATAAACTGTAATTGCAGTCAAAAGATCTTCTATCTTCTATAAAGTACTGAATAAAGGGTCTGAAATGAGATCTCAATAAAGTGTGCAAAAAACTTTCTGAAGCCAGAAACATGATTCCAAATGAATGATCTGTAACTGCTGGACGTGTATTGTTTGTTCACAGGTTTGTCATATTAAAAAGTGACAAAATACTGTGCTCACATTCCTGCAGAAATAGCCAAAGAAGTAATTTCAGGTTTAAGAAGCAACAGGGCATATTGAAAATGTGTTAAATTTGAGAAATGCTACAGGAACCACAGTGTGAAACACAGGCTACGAAATCCTCCCCTCCTTTTATAGTTGCACTGAGGTGTCACCGTGAATTTGGCATCATTAAATTTATGCTTTAAAAAAATGCAGATGAAGCGCCTCACACAGAATCACGCGTCCGATTCACTGAGGCGCGCCACAACTCCACGTTTTCCCGGCGCGTGCCAAGAGAGATGTGAAGACATGGATTGACACACCATCTCTCCTCCAAAGCCTTCCTCCTCAGCCTCGCCAGATTAAGGGATTACCAGGCAAGGCGAGCACTAAAGCTGGCTAATTCTCACCCAAGCACAGAGCGCTCAGGCTACCCAGAGCCCCGCGGAGCCCCGCTCTCCTCAGAGCAGCTGTGTGGTGGAGGGAGGGATGGAGCCCCCTCCCTCTGAGGAACCAGAGGAGAAGAGATAGAAATCAAGGCATCACTCAAACGGCTTTCTCTCCATGGTGCTGATGATTTTTCTGTTAATTAGTACAAACTGCTTATAGTTCACACACACAGTCAAACTTCTTTACACTCTGCGTAGACCAATCTGCCAATCTCATGTTTTTCTTTTCTTTTTGTTTTGCTCTTTAGTCCATAAAGTGAGTTTGTGTATGTCAGAACATTTGCATCATGCAGATTTTTATCTTTGTCTTAATCTGTTAAGTTTCAGTGCATTACAAATGGATATATGTTTGGTGGTTTGTCTTTATTCAACAGCTGACAGTAGAGAGATGGAAATAAGTGGAGACAGAATAAGGTGAGAGACAAAAGGACAGTGTCCATGGCCGGACGACATCAACAAACATGATTTCATGGTATGTGTTGCAATGGAAAGTTTCATATTGTCATGTTTGTTTGTTATATAATGTCTTCATTTAAATGAGAAACCTCTGTGATCATAGGATCTGAAATCATTATCTGATCTTCGACTGTTTCTGCTTTGTATCAAACAGAAGAAGCTACTGAGCTCAGAATGACCTCTGCACAGTGGAACTGGGAGAAAAACTTGAACCACCTCGGTCAGTTTGATCTGGTTCTGTGTCTTTCTGCTCAGACACCTGCTGAATGGTTGACCCATTTGCAAAATCTTGAATAAAACTCAAAAGACGACTTGGTTTTTGTTGAATTTCCACCAGGAGCCTTAACCCGTGAGCCAATATAGCACCTGCATTGGCTTCCTGTTTGTCTTTGCATTGATTTTATTGTTTATTTAGTTAATTGTGTTTTATCCTTTTGTGAAGCACTTTGTAACTTGGTTAAAACAAGTGCTTTACAAATAAAGCTTATTAGTATAATTATCTCAGGGAAATGAAGTTTTATTGCACCAAATACAATCAAACCAGGAAACAAGACAGAACAATGGCTCCACTCAATCGGGGTCCTTAGTGATAATGTGATCTTTGCAGTTACACTGATTAGGATCCATCAAATGACAGGTCACGCTGATTTGCCAAACACAGCTATGTCCCACTGCTAGCATAGCGTCAGGGTAAACTATCCCCACCTTCACGACTGTGTATTAGTGGAACTGAACTTTCCTACTTCTTTTTTATAATGACAAAGCATTGTATTGAAGTTAATGATTTTATCTTTTAAAATGACTGATCTTGTGTTTGCTATCTCTTTTCATCTAACTCACATGGAAGGACTATCTAGAGGACGAAAGCAAGAAAATGGAGCATCGTGTCTTTAGCCATCAAGAGAGTTTGCTGGTTTCTAGTGGTGGTAGAATTATTTGGCTTTTATTTGAAGGATCTCCAACCCCAGCCTGTCCACCATCTACAACACCTACAATATTCATTACATTGGTGGAACAAAGGTTGGAGGATTGGCCGGACACAAAGGCACACAATGAAGCTCGGGAATATGGTTTCCCTGCAGTGTTCCGTCACACCCATTCATCTTAAGTTTGCGTGCACTTTGGAGACCTAAAGCAAGCAAACTGCATCCATCTCCGCTCGTGTCCGGTAAACAAGAGGAAAGGCGGTGAAAGAGAGAGAGAGAACGAAACAGACTGGGATAAAGACGGAGTAAGAGAGGGGCCACGGTTTGGGCACGTGCTCTCCAGCGGGCAGAGGACAATGCAGAGCTGGCAGAGTCGGTGCCGTGTGCCAGAGGGAATAGAGTGCCACATGGTGCCCCTTATGAGCAGGGCCAGCCTGGAGGGGGTTGTGATGGGCCACAATGCATGTGCGCGCGTGTGTCTGCTTTTGTGCATGCACGTGTGCGTACATGTGTATGCATGACCATCCCTAAATATATAAAAGGTGCAGAGACAAGAACGATGCGTCTTCAAGTTTTAGATGGAAAATATGTAGATTGATGTGTGTGTTAGAGTGTAAAACTGTGTGTGTGTGTGCATAAGGGAGGGGGGGTACAGAAAGGTGGGGCACAGGGTGTGTGTGAGTGTGTGTGGAGTGGGTGGGGTGGGGGGGGAGTCCCAGTTCCCTTTTGCATCTTAAATTCCTCAACATCTGTTCAACCCTTCTCTGTGGTAGCAGCAGCGGGTTGTGATGTGTGTGCGTTACGCGTGCATGCGTGTTTGTGTGTGTTTGTATGGGTGCATATGTGTCGTGTGTACGCGTGTGTGTCTGTCTGCATACGTACATGCTCTGCTGAAGGTGCTGGTTGTTACCCGCACCTTAATTAGAAGGAGACAGAGACTCATTTTCGACAATACTTGCAGGTAATGTGGAGCGCTCGCACCGAATACAAACAAGGACCCATTCATCTCTGAAAGCGGCGGCGACGCCTCTGCTCCCAGGGCCGTGACCCAAATTACATCTCGAGTTCAATACCTCTGATCAAAACCATAGTTCGCGGCCAGTGACACAATGAAACTAAAGCGCACTCTTCCATCACATTCAGTTGGGAATCGTTTGAGGAGTGTGGCTGAAGCAGGGCAACAGATGAACCAACTAGGTCAAACTGAATGGCCCAAGAGTGTGTCCTTAGCGAGTGCGGGTACGCCTGAGTGCATTCTGCAGTCTTCTAGCAAAGATAAGAAGAAGTCACTCAGAGATGTGGGTTAGCATTAGCATGCCATGTGTACACATGAATGTGGAATGACAAAGATTTTTGAGATGAAATATTAAGGTCCTGTGCGGCACCTCCTGAGCGAGAGCGACAACAGTATCAACACCCAAACATACATAAGCTATATCGTTCTGGAGTCTGTCGAATGTTACTGTTGCTTATAACTTCCATTTAATATCACTATAAACTACTAGTCCACTAAAATCTGAACTTTTTATTACACCACGTTAATTTGACACTGCACCAAATAATTTCTTTGCAGATTTTTAAGGATTTTGTGTGTAAAACAAATGTGTCTGTTTGTTAGTTGGTCAGTTTCTTTGTTTGTTAAACCAGAATACACAAAAACAACTGAACAGATTTACACAAAACTTGATGGAAGGATGGGACACATTACATTTGGGTGCGGATCTGGATCAAGGGGCAGGTTTATCTTTCACTTTCTATAACAGTGCAAATAGGGCATTTCAACATTTTTGTTTATTTCTCAGTTAAAAAGATTTAGGGAACTGATATTACACACACACACACACACACACACACTCGTCCACGACCTCTTTGACAGACACCATCCATTCAGCACCCCTCAGTAACCCTGGTGCCAGTCTTATGCCACCTTGACGCCAAGCCTGCCAAACTTATGTCACGTCGGAGCAGACCCCGTGTCAACTCCTCACAGTACATATGCCAACCCGATGCCCTCCGCACGCCAGCCTCACGCTACATCGGTGGCAATTCTCAGACAACAATATGCCAAACAGAGGGACCTCTGCTTGGCCCGGCCTTGTGAATCCCACGACGGCGACGCTGCCCACTGGAAGTGGAAGAGGTCATAAGTGGCTCGTGAATTGCGGGTTCAAAGGCAAAGCTGTTGTTTTGTTTTCTTCTTCAGTGGATGCAATTAGCAGCGAAAATCCTGCTCCCGAGCTCCGCTTAAGCTCTAATCTCAGAGTCTGTGGGTTCCCTCCAGTCTGCCTGTCTACCAGCCTGTCCCCTGCACCAAAGCCCCTCACCTCTGTCTCTCCCTCACTCACCATCTCTCTCTCCTGATGCCTGCTGGCACTTTGGGAGCAGTGCCCCTCCAAACCCTGTACCCCCCCTCCACCACC
This sequence comes from Verasper variegatus, assembly GCA_026259375.1. Taxonomy (NCBI): domain Eukaryota; kingdom Metazoa; phylum Chordata; class Actinopteri; order Pleuronectiformes; family Pleuronectidae; genus Verasper; species Verasper variegatus. Next base: position 7,709,499 of record CM048054.1, read on the forward strand.
CTACTCCACTTCCCTAACTCTAACCCCCCCACCACCACCTCCCATCCTCCTCTCCCTCCCTCCCTCCCTCCCTCCTCCTCCTCCTCCTCTGGATGCCAGCCGACGGCCCTCACAGTGTGGCACGCCATCTGCTGCCGCCCGCCCCGGCAACCCATCCACCCCACCCCTCCTCGCTAACTCTAGCCTACCCTCGCCCACCCCCCCACCCCTGCAGACAGCAGCTACCCACAATCCCCCTCTGCCTCGGCCGCCCGGCACACAGAACAGGAGGCTTTCGCACAGATCACTTCATCCCCTGATGCCCCCGCCAGAAAGGAGGAAGCTGAGGAAAGGGTGCGTTTGTTTGCGTATATGTGTGTGTGTGTGTGTGTGTGTGTGTGTGTGTGTGTGTGCATGGTGGAGGCGGCGGGGGGCCTTACAGACAATGTAGTCAGGCTTTTGGTTCTGTGTGTAAATACAAAAACAACACACATACGCATACTCAAAAACGCTCAAATTCCTTTTTGGGTTTCTTGCAGAATTTGCATTCAGAAGTTATGGGCTGTGGCTTTCTCTGTCTCACAGACACACACACAAGCACTGGGTAAAACATCCCTTTATCTAGGTTTTTAGTAAACATATATGGTCAAACACATCCCTTTTGCTCTTGGTTGCACATTAGTCAAAGTTAAAGGGTCAATCTGTTAGTTTTGGACCGTATCATTTACATGCAACCAGTATCTGGTTTGAATCCTGTGCTTATCCATGGCCTGTTTTGAAAGAGCTTCGTCTGCACCATCAGTAACATGATTTAGAATCTATTTAGTCATTTCAAATATTTGTGATGGTTTCATGGATTGACGAGCCCCATGAACTTTGGAATGACGCAAGGTTCCTGTCTTGTATGTTGAATTTTCATGTTTCTGTGACATCAAGGAGCAGCTGACATGACTGTGAAATCATAAAAAAAAAACTTCCGTAGATGCAAATGCACACGCCGATGCCGTTCAGGATGAGACGGCATCTTTGTGTCGGAGTTCTCTGATCACCATTTAGCTTTGAAAAAGAGAGAGACATAGGAAGAGGGACATCAAACTATTGCAGGATATCATGAGAGAGAAACAGAGAGAGAGAGAGAGAGAGAGAGAGAGAGAGAGAGAGAGAGAGAGAGAGAGAGAGAGAGAGAGGTGCGCCATCCATCTTGTGTGGGTATGGAGTCTCATGGCTGGCACTCTATCCATCAATGAGCGCAACATTAACTCTCTGGATCAGAACCAACATCCCCAGATCTCTCTCCATCTCTCCTCCCCTCCCTCTGCTAAATACACACACCAACACACTCACTTAGTATTCCACTGCCATCCATGAAAAACCTCAACATCCACCTCTCTACCTTCCTCTCTCTCTCTCTCTCACACACACACAAGGACCCCGTTGAAATCAAAAGATATTTTTGAACATTTGCACGGTCGCTGAGTTTCCCCTCATCTCTCCATACCTCGCCACCCCAGAATCTAACCTCCTCAGCCCCTCTGATGTCTGGGCTTGTCTCAATTCACCTCCTCTTTTTCCCCTCTCCAGATCTCCTCTCCACTGAGCTGCCTGATCCGCTCCTCTCTTTGTCTCTCTCCTAGTTGGTGTTAATAATTTAACTACTGAGCTGCTGCAGAGCTGGCTCCCGTCCAGAGCTCAGATTGGCACTGTCTGTCTATTTATGACACTGTGTGGCGGCGCACATGTGTGGGATGTGCAAGAGTGAGAGGAGGACTATGTGTGTGTGTGTGGGTGAGGACATGCATGTGATTCCCTATTAGTCTTCAGCCAATGGCAAATTAGCCTCCAAAGCCACAAGACTGTCGCCTAGATTGGAGTTAGTAAGAAAGACGAGGCCCAATTCTTCCTCCAAAGACGTGATTATTTAAGTTACTATTCACACAGTGTGGTTAGTGTGTGGGACACATCGATGAAAGCCACATTCATCACAAGAATGGATATGTTAATAGCTAGTTTAACTTGTGATGTAATACCTTTTTCTTTAAATAATACGGCTAACAAACCTGTTGTTGTTTCACAACCTAAATGAGTCTGTTGTGATGTGAAAATGTGAGGCTCATCATATTCTTATTTTTACACTCCCCTGTTTAAAAGACATCCAGAGAGATGAATGACACAGAAACCCGCTATCGAGGATCAAGGAGGGAGATAGAGAGCAGGAAAAGTAAAAGATAAATCTATGAAATGAGGACGTGTCGTATCAGGAGGATGACGAGGAGAGAAGGACAAGCCTTAAGGTCAGATCTGAAGCTACAGTACCTATAATGTCCAAAAGTCCACACTCCAGAGACATGAAAGGAAAACAAAGAGACGTTTTCCTGACTCCTCAATGAAATAAAACGCCCCGTTTTAAGAAGAGCAGAGAAGGAGCTTTGTGCCCCAACGTCCCCCATGAACATGCAAAATCAAGTATTTCTATATGCAAAGGATGTTGAATGTCTGTGGTTTTTACAGTGCAGAACAGTTTAAATATTTTTGTTGAATGATATGAAAGACTTTGTTCTACATTCATCCCCCAGATCGGTTCTCTCTACGTTAACCTGAACTCACTCTACACTCTCCGGATTCAGCAGATCTGAAAAAATAAAAACGAGGTGACATTTCCGAAGCAAGTGTGTGACACGGTGTGAATCTCGATGTCACCTCCCACACCTCTCACCCTCCTACCATCCTGCCCACGAGAGAGAGATCTCTACTGGGTAAAAACCAGCAGCGAGCCAGCAGCTCACGACGTCTTGTCATGTATTCATCCCTGGTGTCATCAATCTTCCTCAGAATCAGCAGTCATACTTTTTTAAACATCACTTACATTATCAAGAAGAAAAAAGTGCTTTTCCTGAGGCCAATTTTTTGGTTTGCAACCCAAAATAACGAGAACTAGGATTTACTCATCCTTGACCTTGTCATATTTATCATTTGCTCATATTGCTTTTACACATTTAAAGTTTATCTTCGGTTATCATCTCTAAAGTGTAGCCAACAAATAGGGATCGTCTTCATTTGTTTTGCCACGAATCTCTCGATCAAAGTCTTAAAATATTGTGTTCACTTGCAGATCTGGTGTGTTGATGTGGCGTTAAGGCCCTCAGTGGGATTCATAGTAAACAGACATATGCAAGGCCGCCCACCGCTCCACCTTATCTAAATATGATATCTCATAAGGGCCTTTCACACTTGCTGGAAAACATAAACACACCACTTACGCGGCTGCGTGTACACAGAACCTGCACTGTCATTAATTTCAAAGATGGAGGGAGGTCAGCGTAGCAGACGGTGTTTGTGTGTCTGTGTGCAAGCATGTGTGCAGGCTCGTATGGCAGTAGATGTGCTCACATGTATGTATGTGAGTGTGCATGTCATGGAGGGGAGGGAAACATGCATGTGCACACACACACACGCACGCACGCACGCACGCACGCACGCACGCACGCACACACACACACACACACACACACACACACACACACACACACACACTCCGGTGTTGACAGGTGGCTGTGGTAAAGAGGTGGTCCCTGAGCTGGGGTCTGCCTGTCTCTGGCTGAGAGAGAGAGGAATAAAAAGCTCCCAGCAGCTGTCGCCCTAATTCCTCTAACACGGTGCTTGTGCTCTGATTAGAAAACAGATCTGGCCTCTAATTTACTCCTGACACCAACTAATGCTCTATATCTCAATTGCTCCGTCCCTGCTCGCCACTGGCCTGCCTGGCCGGACAAGTACACACACCCTAGTGACTCAGAGGCCCAAGAGACAGGCAGGAAGAAAAGCGCACATATAGGTGCACACAAATCAAGCACCTGAGCGTGAGTAGAGAGACGAGGGGCAGCTCATTTGGAGTCACCTCGACACATCACGCTCAGTTGTGAGACACGATTGTTCTTCTACTCAGTCTGTAACTCAGCTAAGTGTGCTGCTTCGTGGACGGCAGCCTGGAGGTGCCAAATTGGTCCTGGTATGTAAAACGATGTGCCACGGAAAAGTTGATTCGTCCACTGGATTTTTCTCCTGAATGGCTCATAAAACAAACCCATGACTGGAAATGTTCCCTCAGAGCTGTGGTTTCCGCACTTTTTGGCTTGGAATTAAGCTGCGTCTGCACAGGAGCCACATCACATATGTTGCATATGTCTACAGGCTGTGAACAGTTCAAACACGAGTTGATTAGTTTTCCCTCTTGTGGTGTTTTCATATCTAGTTATTCCCAGATCCCGTCTGGTGTCTGAGGGTGACCGGGTCTCTGCTGTCAGAGCCGCCAAACCGTGGAACAGTCATGGATGCGACATGCAGGCAACGTCCTTAGTATCTTTAAAATCCCCCGATATTTTACTTATTCTCCTCTGTTTTATGAACTGATTATTTATATTTTGCTTTTAATTACTGTTTAAATTTCCACTTTTCATTCTGTTTAAAAATTGTATCTATCATTATATTATATTGGTTGCATCCCTCATCCCTGAACCTAACAGAATAAGCAGTACAGATAATGGATGGGTGGATGGATGACATTTATTATACATTAAAGCTATCCAAAGATTAGCAGAAGAAAATCTGAATCTTTTTTTTTTGTTGTTGCTTTCTGACAGTTTCAGCTTTATCTTTTGTGTTTGGTCATAATTATGATAATGATTCAAAACCATGAAAACAAAAAAGCTGAAATAAAGAGAACAAAAAGTTCACAACGAAGCTGTCAGACTTATGTTACATCTGAGCATGTGAAAGACAAAATAATGTCTCCAATTCCCTCCATGCTGTGTGTTGCTGGGACAGCGATCTAGTAAGTGTGATGCTGCTGTGGTAGCCTATTAAATCGGTCATTTTAGCCTCAACCTTTAAGAATATATATTAACTTTGAAAAGGTGTAAAAAGAGGAAATCACTGTTTGGGTAAATATGTATATCTAAGCAAAAATGTGACATTGATGTATTTTAAACTAAAGAGAGGAGAAGAGGAGGAACTCTCTCTCACAAGAGCCTCTTCTGAGACAGAAAAGACAGAATAACACAGTTACATATAGAAAAGTTCAAGTGAGTGAGTGAGAGAATTTAAAGTGCTGCCAGGTTTTCATGCCAGCGAAAGAGGAGGAGGAGGAGGAGGAAGAGGAGGAGGAGAGGCCGGATGGGTGTCCGGGGTGTCTGGGTGCCGTGATGGGGTTGGCCCAGCAGGGGGCAGAGGTGTGATGCAGGGAGTGGGAGGTGACAGCTCAGTGTCACACTAGCACACAGGGTGTCACCTCACCAGGCTGGGAGAGGGAGAGAGAGCGAGGGAGATGGAGCGGGTGAGAAAGTGGACAGGGAGTCAGAGAAAAAAGGTGAGAGATCAAACTCAATGTGTGCGTACATCTGAATTTGAGACCTTGAGGATGTTTCGGTCTGTCTTTACTTCTTCCTATACCTGTTGGAGGATTAAGATTAGGTTTACGAAATCGGGGAAACATTAGGTTATCATGATGGAGATGAACTTAATTAGATATCAGAAGTGATAAGAAAACAGACGCCATCATTTTACTACATGAAACCTCAATGAAAATCCTCTTTAAATCTGTGTGTTGCTTTTTATCGGACAACCACTATAGGCTAGGGTTCTTTGTGTGAAAGTGTGTATGTGTGTGCATGTGTGTAAAATCCTTTTTATTTCCTCTTTCTTCCCTCTCTGTCCCCTGTATCTGTCTCCAGGGACTCACTTGGCATCTCTCCCTACTTTTAATTCTCGCTCCGCAAACTGCTGCTGTCTGAACACAAGCTGGCGGCGCGCGCGCGCACGCACACACACACACACACACACACACACACACACACACACACACACACACACACACACTCTTGGTTTCACAAATGCACCAGTGCCCCCCTCCTACCCCAGCCCAAATAAGCAATGAAAGACACCCACACAGTCGCCCCCTCATCCGGTTGAAATGCAACATACACACACACACACACGTTCCTCTTTCACGTCACTGTCATCTGAAATATTGGAAGGGAGCTCACAAACATATACAAGGGACATCAGTGACACAGTACAAGTGGAATTCAAAGAGATAAACACAAATACACACACAGTGATGAAAGACTGAGATGCTCGCAGCCTCCCAGGAAACACACCCTCACTCCCACAGTCACACTCGCACGCGCACACATTTCATCAGTGACAGTAGCTGAGAGACACGGAGGCAGCAACCCCTCTACTCAGAATACAAATCCGGTGTGAAAGGAAAAACGCAAACTATGAGCCCTAAACAGAAATCAAGGAAGTAAAAAGGACATGAACATCTCACATGTATTTGTTTATTTCAGGCCCTGCTAGCTGCTCCTTCCAGTTTCCAACCCGCCATAATAACAACATAACTGTCAGCAAGTGCTCACACAAGCAGCCGCTCGGATACAAGTTCCCCAGCAAAACACACATACACTGACAGGCAGGCGAGCCCGACTTCAAAAGCGAGAAATAAATAAATTAAAGACGAGTCTGATAGGGATGAATAAATAACACGAGGAGAGAGAGAGAGAGCAAGAGAGAGAGAGAGAGAGAGAGAGAGAGAGAGAGAGAGAGAGGCAAACAGGAAGGAGAGACGGAGAGGAAGTGATTTCTGGAAGGAGGCTGGAGGTGCAGGAGAGAGAGAGAGAGTGTGTGTCACACGCATCTCCAGTCTTGTTTAAGTTCAACTGAGCTCAACGGCAAAACGCTCCAATGATTATTTTCATGGTCGATAAATCTGTCGACTATTATCTTGAGTAATCTATTAGCTGTTCAGTCAATAAAAAGTTAGAAAATGGTAAAACAATGTTGACGAGTGTTCCCCAAACCCCAAGATGGCCTCCTCAAATGTCTCGTTTTGTCCACAAACCAAAGATGTCTCGCTTTCATTAGAGGAGGAAAGAAACCAGAAAATATAAGATTTAAGAGTAGTAGATGGTTAGCGATCGATTCATTGTTGCAGCCCTACTCCAGAGGCACATATCTCTGTACAACTGTGTTTGTGCTGTAGGTGCAAAGTGGCTGAAAGACGCAGCATGAGGCCGAGTGACTCGCTCGTCTTCTAAGTTTCCTACACTGTCTTTTTTTTGTAATTATTTGGAGAAGGGTGTGAGTGTGAACGCAAATATGCAAATGAAACGGTTATTATTGCATTGCTCATCAAGCAGCGCGGAGCAGACATTAATAGGCTGATGAATATGCATGTGAATTTGTTAATTAAGTTAATTATTCTGCTGAAAATGCATTCGTCTTCCAAGGACATCTTCCCCAGGATTCCAACCTGCTCCGCTCATTAGTCATGCGATATTTTACACTGGGCGCTGGGACAAGAGGTAGGGGAAGGAAGGAGCGGAGAGGGGGGGGGGGGGGGGGGGCAGCGGGGGCCACCGGGGTTGATATGTATACAATATAAGGGCATCACGGCTTTCAAGTCCACTTATGAACAGCAGTAAGGGCCTCAGAAAGAGATGTAATGGCGGTGTAATGACGCCTAATCATTCATCAGCTCCTCAAACGCGAAGGGTCAGTGGGAGAGACAAAGCGCCGCGTCCGTGCGTCCGTGCGGCCGCGGCGCAGGACGAGCACCCGCTCCCATAGTGGCCAGACGCTCGCTCCGTTGCCTGCTTTTCTCTTTCCTCTCCAGCAATTCCCCCTCTTCGCTGCTTTTCCTCTAATTGCTTATTAAAACCCTCTTAAATGAACTTTTTGTGCCAACTTTCCAACACATTAATTAATTGTTGTAGCCAATTAAGTGTCGCTGCGCAAATGAGCTTCAGCACAAATGGTCCTGCAGGGCCCGTCCACCCCCCCCCCCCCCCACACACACACACACTCCTCCTCTTCCACCACCCTCACTGACTGCTTTCCCAGAAGCCCCTCTGCCCTTAAAGCGGCAACGTCAACACACACACACACACACACACACACACACACACACACACACACACACACACACACACACACACACACACACACACACACACACACACACAGAGAGAGAGAGAAAGAGAGAGAGGGAGGGAGGGAGAGAGCGACAATAATCTTGCCTTGGTCGTCGAATTGAATCAGCGATGAGATGAGACCTCGCAAAAAGTGCTTGGGTTCACAGAAGTGCAGCATCACGCAGAGAGGGCGACGCGTCTGTGGCTGCGAAAAGGTCAGAGAGAGATTTTTCTTTAGAAGTCAGCACATCCTTCGTTTGGAGCTCTTTCTACACCATTATTGATTATCGACGGAGCAGATCAAATCAAACTCCTCAGCGCAGGTGGAGTCTACACCAACACAGTCATTATTCTCATTTCATGACCTGACACCAGTGACTTTACATAAAAACCAACACACATCTGTGTCGTCAGGCCGACTCCTAAAAAAAAATATATATAAAAAAAACTCCTGGGTTGGTCTCACTGCTGTTGAGCAATCAAGAAATAACGAGTGTGTGTGACAGCAGTTTCTCACAAAACTATAAAATGGGAAGAAATGGAGATGGTGTTATGGCATCAATAAAGCATGCTGTTGCAGCAGTAAAGCATACATCAGCTGCTGGGCTAAAGTCAATCAATTTTCAGATATTTCATAAATAAAGATGTAGCCATAAACGAAATGACTGGCATTAAATTTGGTTTGATAGAAGACAAAGGAGGGATCTGATGAAGACAGCACAATTTGCTGCACGACCCAAGATGCATTCATAATTAAATCATTTTTCCCTGTGATAAGTGGCTCAACTAGAAGGGTGAAATGCAGAAACTATGAGGACAAAAACATACATTTTCAACTGTTAATGTGATGTTGGACATGTTCATATATCAAATCATGCTTTAAATGATCACTGTGTGTGTGTGTGTGTGTGTGTGTGTCTGTCTTAGATGAGGGACTGTGGGAGTCCCAGTCTCCCTTCACTGAGTTTACACATAGTCACTGATCAAACAGCCTCAGTCATCAAACTCAACATCAAACCGTAGCACGGCTCCGAGAGACAGCAGCGGCCCAGATTTACACTGCACAAAGGAGCTACCACACACAAACACACACACACACAAAGCACACAAACACACAAAGCACACAAACACATACATTACCTGGGCATTTAGAGCAAGAAATACAACTTGTTTTAAAGAGTTCACCAACTAAGAGACTCACACGGATCCTGTTTTTGTTTTACATTCAAATCAAATAAAGAAATTTATCGCAGTAACTTGTAAGAACGATAAAAGTGAATGATGGAATTTATGGACTGCCTCAGCTGCCGAACCCATAGTTAATGTTTTTTGTCTGCAGAAGTCTGCATCAGTCACATCTCGTACTCAAACTGTGGAATGTTAATGCTGTGATGAGTTAATAAATCTAAATCACTATCTTTATCTAAAATACTGTTTGTGTGTAAATGTTTGACTGATTCAAATGTTTCCTCACACTGGAAATTGAAAGTGTAGGATCACATTTCTCACAGCCACTCAGTGTTTGCCCGCTTGTCCATCACCCTCGTCGCCCCAGTTTGCACGTGATCGTCTTTGTCTCTCTCCATCCCGAGTGAGTTTGCAAATGAAAACATGGCGCCCGATGACAAAGCCTGAATATTTTGTGACGTCATGGGCAAAAACATGTGTTGTGCGGTGACCTTCACCCCTGACCGCCAAGATCTAACCAGTTCAGTCTGAGCCAACGTCCCCGCCAAATTTGAAGGGATTCCCTCATGACGGACGGACAGATGGATGTATGGGAAAAAGAAAATGCCTCTGGCTATGTCGGTGGCCGGCGCAGACGCATTAAAACGACAATGAATACTGCAGCTTTCGAAAGTTTGAGCTTGAGAGGAGCCTCCTTGAGGTCCCTAGACGGAGGAGAAAATGAAATATAACTAACTGCTGGCAACAGTTGAGACAGATTTCGTTTGCTCTTAATTTATCAGCATTTTGTCTAGTGGGTGGTTGTGTTTTTCACCATAAGGATACACAAACCTGTTCGCCCCTTTGTGTGATGTGAGAGCTGGGTTCGTCATTTTACACAATCTTTAAACGGAGCTGCTATTTGTTCCAGGCTGCCAGATTTCACACGGAAGAGAAAAAGGTATCCAACTGTTGAGATCATGGTAATGTATATTGCAGATTCCAAAATTTCAGCTTGCACACGATAATTGGACCAAGCGGCGATATAAAAATACACTTTCATGAATAAAATTTGGCATAAACTGACTGAAACCGACTGTCAATCAATTCCCTCTTTGTCTGGACGTCTACCAGAAATCGCTGTAGCTGACAGTCAAGCGACGGCATCCAAAATGGAGGCTCCGTCTTTGAATGCCGCCGTCGACATGCAGTCTCTGCCATGGCGAGTACGTGCTTCACACTGGCAGCGTGGCACATTTATGGGCATTCCCCATAAGGTGCCTTTCTGATTGATGGCACAGCCTCGTGCACCTCCCTCCCTTCACTCCTCAGTCCTGATTTATTCGTCTAGTCTCTGACTTGGCACTGGCATTGCCCACTACTTCTCGTTTGGAAATTCCCTCCGGGCACATTCACTATTATTTGGAGTCCCGACAGGCACAAGCATCAGACAGAAACATACATGTACACACACACACACGCACACACACGCACACACAGCAGCATCTCATTCACACTGAGCCTGTGCTAGAGGGCAGGTGAGCCTCCCACCGCCTCCACTCTGAAAGGATCTCTCACCCAGAGGGCTCAGCTGCTTGGTGGGCCAGAGGGGTAAGCGGCTCTGTAAGGCTGCCAAGTGAGGAACGGGTCTGGGTGTGCATGAGGCCAATCCTAGCACACAAAACGCACATGTGCAAGCGTGCAGACACACACAAAAGCATGCGCACGCACACGCACACGCACACACACACACACACACAGTCTGCCTTTGCCAATCTGAAGTTTATGATCCTTGTCTGCCTGTCAGGATTTTTCATAAAGAGATCAACCTGCTTGGTGGAGGAATGGACCCAAATGAGACAGACGCACAGGAAGCACTTTGTGTTACTGTCTGGCTCAAGCTATATCACTAAATTTCCTTCGGAAGCAGTTTATCTATCTATCCATCTATCTATCCATCCATCCATCTTGCAGAAAAATACTTCAAATACCAGGCAGTGTGCAGGGAAACAAATATAAACCCAACTGCATTTCACAGTAAAAATGTAACTATACATTTAAGTCTGCCCCACGTGTCTTGTTTAAAGTGAGCTGCCAACCATTTGTTCTTTTAAACTGTTTGACCAGATCCAGACGGTTTATTTCAAAAAAATCTAATCTTAAAAAAGGAAAAAACACCTTTGATACAAATGCGAAAGAATAAATCAAAACAAACACACCAAAATGTCTACCCTTATTAAACCTTTTCCATGTATAATAGGTAATTATGCAGAATTTTGTTTGATTGTTGTAGCTTTTTAAAACTTCTGGATATGAATCAGGTGCACTTTTAGTTCAGATTTAATTTACCTGGGCCTCTTGTACGATCAATGATTTCCCCTTGATCTTAATGTCTTTATTCCGAGTATCCTGTGAAGTGAAAATGAGCAGACATGAGTTACCAGATCTAAGGAGTAATAAGAGATACTGAAAACCTGACGTGTAACTTGGCTCATTCTGCAGCTCTTCACTTCAGTCAGATTTAACCGAGAGGACTTTGAGCAGCTCGAGCTGCAGCGTGAGTGAATGCCTACCATCTAGTGGCCACTTAAGAAAACAAACATTCAGAAACGCCAGGAGAGTCAATTCAACTGGTCACATAGCTTCCTTTAATAAACCGAACCAAGAATACACATATTACAAAATATTGTTTTGCTTTTTACATACACGTCAAATCATTTTCTCCTTCCCTTTCCTTTTCCAAAGCAAAATATGGAAACAGAAACATGGACCGTTATTTAATTTTTTTTAGAGTGGATCATTTTCTTAATGTAGAAAAATAATCGCACCAAAAAAAGGAAGAAAAAAAAGAAGCTTTTGTTGCACACGTTGGTAGGGAGGCGAGGGGCCGACATGTTAGACGAGGCTTTCAGGGCCCACCAGTTAAATTCAGTTTCTGAGTGTGTGTGTTTCTAGCTTTATACTTCAACTAGCAGAGTAGCATGTGTATTACGGAGCAGTCCATTCCAGTGGTTGAATTCATATTTCAGACATTGACATGATCACTACAATCTTAGGTTTGTTACGACATAGAGGTTTCCTGTATGTAAAAGAAGGAAAATCTTTACGTGGGCTGAGAACACGTTGCAGTTCAGCTGAATCGATGACGGATTGAATATGTCATAGGAAGGGGGGGGGGGGGGGGGGGGGGGGGGATAAAAAAAAAAGAAAAGTGCAGCCTTGGAGATGTGCACTGTTGTAGGTGACATCCAAAGCAGAATCTTAACCGAAACATCCCCGCTACAGGCCGAGATCATTCAGGGGTCGCCGGGGGTCACTAAAGGAGGCACAGGCTGAAAGCAGGGGGAAGCCAGCCAGCATGTAGGTTAAACACGGTCCTCACAGCCTTAAATCTACCAAAACGTTTTATTTTAACTTCATCTTCAACAGACACCCCTCCATCACAGAGCAGCGGACAATGACTTGATTCCCCAAAACACTGATAACCTTGTTAAAAGTGGGCACTGCAGTGGACACGACAATCATTTGTTTAAAGGGCAGGCGGGGGGGATCACAGCTGCTTTCAAAGTCGAGTGCCAGCTGCATGGCACTCAATCTGGAAGCTTAACTTTCATTGGAGGCAAGACCTTCAGTGGGGAGGAAAGAGCAAGGGACTACAGGTGGTGACAGTCCTGAACTGGACTGGTAAAGGTCAGATCAACCCCAGGTCTGAGCACTCCCACAACAACATGTCAGCTTGTTCACAGGGCAGTGGTGTTCGTGGTCATACCTGAAAAGGCCCCTAATCTCTTTCTGTCAAGACATTCATATTCAGAATCTTTGATTCAGCTTCCACTACCTGCGCTCTCCCTCTGTCTGTCCCTTCGGGTCACGACTGCAGGAGCCATCCCATGATCCCTGGGCGTGTCTCACTGGAGAGGGTCTGAGGGTCAGCGGGCGGCTCCGTGGGAAAAGCGGAGGTCCTGGTCCTTGGGGAACTGTGCTGCATTGGTTGGAGCAGCAGTCACCAGTCCCGCCGGGGCCTCGGCTGCAGCAGAGGGCTTACGCGGAGAGTCCGCAGCCCAGGATGGAGAGGACCGCCCCCGGGCCCCGGCTTCCACAGTTGGAGAGGGGTCCTTGCCGTGCTGAGAGGCCCCAGCTTCCGAGTCCTGCTGAGAGATGAGCTGGAGCAAGGCGGCTGCCACAGCGGGGCTGATGTCCTGGCTCGGTTGGGTTTCTGAACTGGCCTGCTGATCGTTTCCATGGGGAAGAGCTGATGGAGGCGGCCCGGGTGGAGAGGGTGGACGCTGCTCACCAGGCTGAGACACCTGCTTGGCACCGAGTGGTTTCTTTTTTGACACTGCACCGTCTGAAGGGACCAAACAGGACAGAGGACAATATGTTAGGTATCAAGGCATATAAAGACTAATGTCAACATGTGGATTGTCTTTACATTAAACCTTCTTTTTAACATCTCAACTTTCAATGAAGTTAAAATGTGTTTCTGTCCAATAGGCCCGACATGAAGTTAAGAGTGATGTTCCTGCCTTCAACACAAGAGGGAGGGCAGAGTGCTTTAAGTGTATCCTCATACCAATTGTAAGGACTTACATAAACTGTTGTTGATTTTGTGACCCTACAGTCACTGTCGATTTTTGCACGGTACATGCTTTAAATATTCAGATCTTAAAACAACCTTCATATATTTGCCACATGAAAGCTATAGAAACAGGCGACTTCTCAGGTGCAGTTAATCTCTGTGACAATATGAGGGAAAAGTCCTGTTTTTCCAACGTTTTTTACTCTGATGCAAAACTTCAGACGCCGCTGCTTTAAATGAAAGTAAAATCATGGGAACGTGAGAAAACTTTAGGAAGGGTACATACAGCTGGATAAACAGGATGGGTGACTTATCTGGGACAATGTTAAGTATTAAAAATGGCTAGTTAGTGATTTTGTTTTTCTTAACTACAGCAGGGTACAGTAAACCAAGGCTGTGAGGGTTTCACAGGCCTTGAGAGCATAAATAACCAGAAGAAAACAGGACCGTTACCATTCCAGTGTCAGCAGCAGAGTAAAGTTTTATTCAACTTACTAATCACACGTTTTTAACTAATATCTGAGGCAGAGTGAACAGTTGGAAAAAAAAAAAAAACGAAAAATGTGTGACAAAACAAAAAGGTAAAAGAAACACATGCAGGTGAGGTCTAAAGATTCAAAGCATTTATTTGTCACTTTATAATTTATTAGACTTTCTTCATAAAAAGGCTGACATTACAGACCGTTTAAAGCAACAAGTTCGACTGTGAAGGATCCATGACACCTGCTGCGCAATGAAAATGAAGTGAGGAAGAAAAAACATGTGGAAATGGGACAGATACAGAAACGAGGACTGAGGCGGTAACGAGGAAGGGGGGGGGTAGAAGATGTGGAGGGAAGAAATACAGTGTGAACCTTTCTTTTTACTCAAATGAAGAGAACTACAGTTTCTTCTGGTTTATGGGGTACACCAGGAAGTGATGGGCCGTGTGCACCAAACCTTTAACTGGTTACCAGGGTCACATGAAGATAAACACCAGACAGACATTTCACCAGCTTTTTCATCTGCATGTTTTCTTTCATGTCGGGAGGGACGATGGTGTTTTTAGGAATGTCAGGGATAAAGAAAGGGGAGGGAGTCTTATAGCCCAATTCATTTGGTTATAATTCTTGATTAGTCAAGTATTCTAATATAATTAATTTGAGTATATAGGAATCTTGAGTTTCAGCTTCTCTGTGTTCACTGCTCAGTTCTCCTCATTCTTGCAGTCCCCAGTGATTTTCACCTGACCCTGGCTTCACCCCCCTTCTTTTCCACCCTCTAAAGACTAAACCCAGACTTGCCCTTGCGATCAGTAGTAGAGGCGGAGGAACCGCGCGACAGTGCCTCCTCTGATTGGACGCCATTGCTCTCGTCACCTTCGTCCTCGGTTTGAGGCTTAATGATGTGACCCAAAATGAGAGCTAGCAGGTTTGCTTGGTCTTCCTGGCTGAGCGGAGGCTCTCCAGATGTTGGTGAGGGTTCCTGGGGTTCGGGAGGCGGCTCCGGGGGCTGGGACCTTGCTGCAGGCTGGGCCTGGTCCTCTTGAGCCCCCTGGTGGTCGGAGGCCTCGCTGAGGGCAGACAGTGTCTGGCTGAGAGTCTCTGGATTGGAGAGGTTGAGGAGCTGGGCTACCTGCGGGAGGCTGAGGTCCGTCTGTCCCTGGAGAAGGTTCAGCAGTACTGCCAACTCTGTCTGGTTCAACTGCTCTGCCACAGCTCCCAGGCCTGAACACACACATACACAGCCACAATACAAATATGACAATGTAGCACAAAGCCAAAAAAAAGGTCCATAAACACTTAATTTACATAGTTCAAAATTACATTTCATGTTCAAGTAGTGCTACTGTATGTCAGGGTTCTCTACAATCAGAGTACTCCTATGATTGGGGGGGGTGGGTGATCATCCAATCACAAAATCCCCAGGTCAAATCTGGCCAGGTGCCTTTGTCCCTCACCTCTATTTACTTCTCTACTGTTGATGTCAAATAAAAGGCATAAAATCCTGAACAATTTAAAAGGATTACACAATATTGGAGGAAAACAATGGAATTGTATATTTTTTCAGTGATTGATAGAAATTTCCCCACATGACCATTTGAAAAGCTGTTTCTGATCAACATCTTTTCCATTGCAACCATTCCACACAACTGGATCTTCCTTTTCTTTTTCCGGTTCCTTGCTCATTTTCAGGTCGATGACTGGTCGTGGCGAAACCTGCTTTTCTTGTTTGATGAAGCGATTGAAGACTGTGATGACATAGTTTGGTGCTCATGCACAGTCTGCACGTCTCACTAGGCACACACAGGGTCCAAGAACCCTTAAATCGGAATAAATTAAATTACGTGTAATTTGCCTTACTTGACACTGCACATGCTCACATGATGATGACGGTGATATATCAAGCAGCCCTAATATGAATTGAACCTGAACATTTCCTTCATGGCTGAATGTTTTATCAATGTTACCCAGATCTGAAAAATTCCCCATGTTTTTTTAAGTGCAAAAGTCAAATATTGATACATTTCAAACAACTAAGTGCATTTCTGCTGAGAGGTATGCGTTACCTGACAACTCACTCTCTAGGTTAGCTGTGGAGGGCGGCTTTCCTGGCGGAGGCGGAGGGGCTCCAGTCGGACTGGTTTGTGACCGACTGTTCTCTCCGCCAGAGGTCCCTGACACATCTTTACGGGGCACTTTGGGCACAGGCACATCTTCGGGCACCCCACTCTGACGGGCACGCCGTCTCTTCTTACTCCAGAGCTCGTGGCAGTCCTGATGGTGAGGAAGACTAGGAACAGAGTGGGCAGACATGCAAAACAATATGAATGACAAAACAGACATAAGAAACAAAAAGGATTCACAGTAAAAATATGTATTTAATACTATGTAGATTAATAAATGGCCGTATGTTTATTTTATGTGGTCTAAGGGACAGTTTAGATAATCTAATATTATGAAGACATAGACCATGAGCTACTAACTCTGGTGGTGGCATCCTGCTGGGCTCCACATTACACAGGAAGTCACTGACGAGTGCATGTTCTGCTGTGCAGCGCCGTGCAGGGTCAAGGGTCAGCATTCGGTCCAGCAGGTCCAGGGCAGGACTAGGTAGACTAGGTTGGGAGGAGAGATTTTTGAATTGCAGAAACAGGCAGCGAGTTGATCACAGCAGGTACTTTGATGAAGCGCAGCAACATACAAGGCAAACTCCTCCCGTAGTCTCCGTCTATACTGCTTCTTGGGTTTCATGGTGTTGAAGAGGGGAAGTTTGATGACGTCAGGCCACACTGCAGGTGAGGGGCTGCCACACAGACGGCTGAAGGACAGGACAGAGATATGGGGTTAAGAGATAGGGGGTGTGACATTTGGAACAGACGTTATCACTGGAGATGTCGTGTCAGCAGACCTGATGAGCTCCAGCTGCAAAAGTTCCTGGTTGGCCTGGAAGATGGGCTTCTTTGTGAAGAGCTCTCCCAAAATACACCTGAGCCATGACAGATAATGTGGAGGTGGTTAGAAATGTACATTCTAAGTATATGACCTATATTTAGTGCCACAGGCTTAATAAAAACTCTGTTATAAACAGACCTGATAAGTCTTAGTGTTTTATTTTATTTGCATATTTACCTTAATTGTGAAAAGATGATTTAATTTTGTGAAGTTTATAAGTTTGCATGTTCAAGAAAGAGTCATCTGTGCATTTTCTTTGATAGCGAAATATAATATCGAATCGCAAAGTGAAATAATGTTCACAGCCTATAGTATGCAATTTTAAAATCAAAACACTATCAATTTCCATAGTCAAATTACAATTAAAAAAATATTTGATTTATTTGAATGAAAGATTGCCCCACCAAAATACATTGAAATGTACATATATTAATATATAGGACCCATTACTCCCAAAGGAAACTCAAATACATAAGTTCACGAAGACAGAAAATGACAAGTGAGAACTGAGAAGTGTGTATGTAAAAGAAGAAATAAAGTGGTAGTGAATGGACGTTCAGCTGCGTCAGTCTTACTCACCCACAGCTCCAAACATCAATTGCTGGAGAGTACCTCTCCTCTCCCAGCAGCAGCTCAGGGGGGCGGTACCATAGTGTGATGACTTTGTTAGTGTACGGCCGACTGAGTGCAAGGAAAGAGGAGACGAAGTGAGACCCTGGCTAAGCTGTGCGGCAAAAATTACATCAAGATGAAAGTGTTCACATTAGTCGATATCACAATAAATGTCACATTGTTATTTCTTTTAGGGTTAAAGACAGATTTCCACTTCTGAGTGTAGGTTGTGGTTTTAAACCATTTTATGAGCAGAAAATGACAAACAATTGATAAACAGCAAACATTTTACAAATCTGAGGTCGATCAATTGTGTGTTATACCTCCTCACTATGCTTACACAAAGCATTAGCAATATATCACAACATATATAGCTAACATTTGTATGCTAAAAATTATATTATAAATCATTTTTATTGTCTCATTGCCCAGCCCGAAAGTGAGACTCTGCATAAGCACTTGTGCCCCCTAATCATCTCGGTTTTAATTAACCAGGGCCTCTCTGAAGGGTAAACAGCCCCATCTAGTGGGCAGTCATTGTAAAAATAAATAAGCTCATGAGGCGCAATTACTGCTTCGATCATCATCAACACTTAATCACACATTCACTATAACGTCTCAGGCAGATGAGGTCTCCATGTGTTGCATATATGTACAAAGATGATCTGGTCTTACCTTTCCTCTGAATTGTAAAGTCGGGCCAAACCAAAGTCCGCCAGTTTGATCTGACCTCTGGACAAAGAAACAGATATTAAAAATCTGTGAAAATAGTAACAAAAAAACATGGTCTGTCCAAAACAAATCTAGCCCTAAATTTCTTATACTCCAGAATAAGCAGGTTTCTGAAATGACGGTGAGGTCAAGTCCTCCTTGTCTTCACTCCCATTGCCAATAGGAGTCTGATTTTTACCCCGGGAGTCACATTTCTATCAATGCCAATTGGATCTAGAGCGGATTAAAACATGCGTCTACTGCAGAGTCATTTGACCAAGGAGTGAATGACGATTGTATCCATTCCCAAGTAGGTTTTTTTGACCATAGGAAAAGTGGCTTTACTTGGCATATCCATGGTCTGATCCAAGTTATTAAACCTGACACCAAAATCAATAATATAGTATCCGATTGAAAAAATTATGTACAGGGCATTTTCAGAAGGTAAAAGCCAAAAGAATTTAGAAATTGCTGAGTTGTTTTCTCGCAAATGTCCAAACCCCAAGTGCAGCACAACAATGGCCAGTAATTGCACGGAAACTACAGCATGGCTATAAATGCTCCATTAAATCCAAAACCCACATTTTATTTTGTTTCTTTATTTGCATTTTAGCTTCCGCAGCTCATTTAGCTCAGTTTCCTTGTGCATCCTGTCATGTTTGCAGTTTGGATGCAGAACTGTGCTAAACAACCATCTGTGACAACTTGCTGTACTCCTACATTGTTGTGCATGATTAAATTAGTAGCACTGTAATTGGCTTTGCTGCGGATGCACCTCAAAACAATTGTAATCTGATCATTAAAGTTGGCATTCGGCTGCTTAAGGTCTTGAGATTACATACTACAGATTTACTGACTGCAGCTGCATTTGAACATTTTCTAAGTAGCTGGTGGGTAGTGCCGCAACAAAAGTAAACAAAAAGTAGGTCAACCAACCTGTAGGCAAAAATGATTAGTCAAATTTTCCCTGTGTTTGCTACAGCAAATGCATCACAACACTTTGTCCTCATGCAGCACATTGTTCCTGGTGTGTGTGCTCTTCACCTGTTGTTCAGCAGAATGTTGGAGCATTTGATGTCTCTGTGCAGGAAGTTGTTCTTGTGGCAGTAGTCCAGGCCCTCCATCAGCTGCCGCATGAAGCTGCGGACGTGCTCGTGGGAGAACTGGACCAGGCCTGACTCCAGCAGGCCCATCAGGTCGTGGTCCATGTACTCGAACACCAGGTAAAAAGCACCTAAAACAGATGGAATGTGCACCGAGAAATCAGAGACACAATGAGAATGGCACTCAGAATGCATACTTCCTCCAAGGCCCTACAGTCCCTTTTAATCCAATGAAGCCGCAACACATTTTACGCACTCCGTAGACATCAGTCCGCTAAATGTGCCTGATTTTTTCATTAAGATCCATGAATTCTTCCCTGGGAAATTGGTGACAATGTCGTAAAAACAAGCAATCTCGCAATGTAGAGGAAATTGAAAATAATGTTTCCTTTTAAACCATTGGACCAGAAGTTAACAAGTTCTTCCTTGGCCCATACCCCACCATCATGTTTCTAAAAAAAAAATCTGGACATTAGACTTTGCGTAGTTCTGCCGACAAACAGTAAAGAAATTATAACCTCCTTGGTGGACGGAAATGTTGACACAATAATAAGAGTCTGGAGGCTTGAAATGTGGACATGTGACGCAAAGGTTGCTCTGTACTTTGACCAGAAAATGTACACCTACTTCTACCTTTTGTTTCTAAGAAGCTCAGAGCTCTCTACAGTGGTTTTACTGAAACTATTGATCTGTTGTGTGAACAGCAAGCTACAATATACAGACGTGTACCGAACGAATGCAGCGAGTACACATGCGGAACCTATTTGTGTAAGTCTCAATTCTGAGGGACAACTTTTTGCGAAGGACCGCAAGTGCTGTAGGCTCGTGGTCATAGCGAATGCAGACAAACAGGAGTGTGAAGACCCTCCCTCAACATGTAAGTGCGCTGTGTGGGAACACTTCAGTTTCACAGTCACTGTAATGACAGACAAAAACAAGAGGATCGTTCAAGAGCTGTATGCCGACATTGCGCAACTGCTATCGGATATGTAGCTGGTAGCACATCGAACATGCTGACTCGTTTGAATCAGCATCACCAGAGTGATGTCCACCAACATTAGTGGGGCAAGGAAAAAAATAAAAAACTAGTTCCATGCAAACCCAGCTCCCCGCGTCAGCTTTTGCAAATTTCAGACCGTGTCAAAGCGAACGACCTGTGTTTTTATAGCAGCGGACATGCGAATGTTCTGTTGTTGAGAACGCAGGGTTCAATACACACTGAAAGTAATCAAGCCCTGTTACGAAGTTCCCTCTTGTCCACATTTCAGCCAGCGAGTAACAGCAGCCCTTTATGAACCTCTGTTCGAGTGTTGCACAGTGAAGACATTGTTAGTACCAGCAAGGCCAGCCTCTGCAAACTATGTGGACAAGTTAATTATTTTGAATAAAAAAAGACTAAATACATATACTTAATCATGATAATGATACAGTATCAGTGCAGTTTAAGTACAGTTAATTTTCTACATGCTGCACGAATATTTATTTGACTATTTTTGTTTATTTATGAGAATGTTTTACTTTTGTAAAAATTACTTAGGTAAGATCACATGTATTTAGTTATTAATCGATGTCAGATTATGACACCAGATCGTTCCGTCCCTTTAACCCTGACGTCCTGTCTGTGCGTGTCACGTTACATCTCGTGTAGCAGGTTTAAACATGCGTCTCA
This sequence comes from Verasper variegatus, assembly GCA_026259375.1. Lineage (NCBI taxonomy): Eukaryota > Metazoa > Chordata > Actinopteri > Pleuronectiformes > Pleuronectidae > Verasper > Verasper variegatus. The sequence continues at coordinate 7,730,720 of CM048054.1, forward strand.
AACTCTAGAGCGAATCAAGCAAGCACAAAGTAAACGTCCCTCTTATACGTGTCCTGCTAAACTTGTGATCAGTGATGGTGTTTATTGTTAAAGTGTAAAGTGAGAGCAGGTCAGAGGAGGAGGGAGGAGAAAGCAGACTCCGACAGAGACTCTGACACAGGACGACCGGAACTTAAATGTGCGTCTGTCCTCATCCTGAAGCAGCGGTGGTTCTAATTATTCATCGGTGGAAAACCATTAAAACAATGAACGAAGCAGAAACCATGAATCCATTATGTTGAGTCACTGCATCGATACAGAGTCGTCCACCTCTATGCAGGAGCCCAACCACAAGCATGTGTGGTTCGGCGCGGCGCTATTCTCATCATCATTGGTTATTCATGTCTGTCAAAACATGGATGGAATGAGTTCTATCGACCACGTCTTATATTTCTATCGAGGAAAAGTTATATCACGATAATTATCTTGTTTTATTGCCAAGCCCTAACTAGGGGTGTGTCTGTCCCTCTAAGGCTGCTTTTAGTCATGCACTAAACTCCTGACATTCTCTGGAGGGGCTGAGATGGCAATATGACAGAGTGAGAGGCTCCAGACTTTCTCCTGTCGGCCGACTAGTTAAAAACTCAAGAGAATGTATCTCAGGGTGAAAAAGAGGAGCCTCACACGTAGAAGAATCAGATAAAGATGACAAAGAGAAGGACCTTCACCGGTGTCCACGTGCTGTAAACAAACACACATGATCTCTACAGTGGAATTAATGTCTCGCCCTTCCTCTCCCTGCTACTCCACCCTTTGCCATAACTCTCCAGATATTTCTGTGTTGTGTTAACACGTTTGCACCGGGTGTTGCTGTTCTTCATGTGTGAAAGGTAAGCACATGAGGCAGAGTGTGTGTTATTGCACACGCATTTCAAATATTTCTCAGGATGTTTTTAACTGTAATAGTTTAACTTAAATACAAATCGTATATAAAGATTTAACCCACCCAAAATGTCAACTGCCATTTCAACAACAGGGTTAATGATGCACAGGGTCATCTTTTAGACCATGACCTTTATTTCGCTATGACAACTGCAAAGTGTTTTTATCGTTTTAATGTAATCAATTATCGTGTGCTTCCAACTGTAGCCCAGCAATGTGCACAACAGCAGTTAAAGAAAACCAACGTCATGATGGCTCTTCTTTCAAACATGTTGCCGGTCTGTCTTCCACCTGATGTGTTTTGTCACAGCTGCTGTTTCATACGTTATCGCAGATTATAGTCAGAAGTAAAAGTTTCAGACTGTCAAAAAGTTCAGCTCCATATTTTCCATATTAACCAGTCCTGTAAAGGATCATTCTTACCTCTGTCCTTTTTAAAGTCAAGTGCATCCTGCTTGTCGGTGACGATTTCCTTCATGTTGACGACGCTGCGGTGTTTGAGCTGCCGCAAGATCTTGATCTCTCTGATGGCTGTGATCGGGAATCCCTCTTTTTCATTGTCTAAACGCACCTTCTTCAGAGCTACCAGCTCACCTGGGCATTTAGAGAACCAGACATAATGATTTGCTCCGTGACACAAGTTAAGTGGTATAGTGACTAAATTCCAGCTAATATTCCCTTACCAGTGTCTTTGTCCTTGGCCTTGTACACTTGACCATAAGTGCCTTCCCCTATGATGCCAATTATATCGAATTTATCTACACAGCGTTTGCCCCAGTCACTCTGGGTGTGTTTGCGCTCACCATATCGCGGGCAGCAAATCCTGGGAACCATCAACAAGAAAATCAGTTCAGACTTTTGTGTGGGTTAAGCAGAAAAAAAAGAGATAGGACAAAGGGGAGTAATAAAAGAAACTGACTTTGGTCTCTTCTTAAGGGCTGTCTGGGGTAGCGGAGGAGCCTGTCGGATGGGGGACTGTGGGGGGGAGGAGTCAGCTCCAGCTAAGGTGGGTGGTAAAGGAAGGTCGATGAGTGATGGCCGGCTGCGAACTTCTCTCTCCTTCTCCTTCCTAGATAGCCTATGAGGAGGGGTGGACTTCTTTGGACTGACAAGGGGAAAAAAAACAAAAACGTTTTAGACAAAAATGCTGCAGTTGAAGGTAAAGCAACTGTGCAGGAAAAACCATGCAACTCAAAGGGTATGGCAGAGTCTGAGCTTAAAATCATAGAGGTTCTGTGTATGTTATCTTCTATAACCTGTGAAGTTGATCCGAGTATCGGATCAGTTATCCTCTACTCTTTATTTTGTAATTATGACCCAAGGGGTTTCCCAGAGAACATTTGGGGTACAGTCACCCAAAAGGGGTTTAGTGCTGATCACGGTCTACAACTGTCGATATTATACTCCTTTGAAAAGTCTGATACAATATCATTATTCTTTTGTGAGAACCTGAAATGAATTTCAAACACAGCAGGTCAGTGCAGCCGAAGGACAGTGAGTCCTGGACGGACAAATCACTAACAATTAAAACAAGTAAGAAATAACTAGATTTGCTCATCAGAACTTACAATAGGTGAAAGAGATATTTTGTGTGCTCCTGTTGGAGCCGTCCTCACCTGTCCTGAGCGTTTCCCAGCAGTGCAGGTGGTAAAGGCAGGAGGGGCAGAGTCGATGTCTTGTGGAGCGGGGTCTGGCGGACTGGGCTGCGCGTGGGAACTGTAGCTGGCGATTTGGCCTGGGTTGTAGTGGAGGGTGTAGGAGGCTGAATACTTATTTCTGCCTGAGGTGGCGGTGGTGGAATCTGGGTGGCTGAACCAGGAGGCACAGGAGGAGAGGGTTGAGGAGGAGCAGGCGCAGGGGAGGAGGTGGAAGAAGAAGAGGGGAGAGGTGCAGGAACGTGATCTTCAGCACTAGGAACGTCCTGGGGTAGTTGTGCAGGTGGAGTGGGCTGAGGTTCTGCTGCTGAGTCTCTTTCTGGCGGCGGAGCCTCGACTTTAGCTGGCCGTGAGGAGGGGACGACTGTAGATTTACGTGCTGGGGGAAGAGGGGAGGCCGCGCCGCTGGCACGAGCGGCCGCCTCAGCAGCCTGACGTTCCTTCTTCCTACGGCTCAGCTCTGCTCCCAGGCTGGAGTTAAGTGGCAGGCGGGAAGTGGGAGGGGAGCGGCTAGCTGGCCGACTGCTATGGGAACTGGGCCCTGCTCCAGAGGACGTATGCCTCTTAGTGCGGGAGCGAGATGAGGAGCGACGAGAAGAAGAGTAGTGCAGAGGGGAGCGACTCCTGGAGCGGCCTGAGCGTCTACAGAAAACAAATACATTTCTTTAAATGTCACGAACAATTACATAAACATCTTAGATTCTACCGAATGTTCCTGCAGTCACAATAGGATTAAACATGCTTGCTTTTCTATATGAAAAGTCGGTCCTCTCAAGCAACATCATCAAATTAGAAAATAGCCCTTGATCACATAATGAAAACCAAACCATGCAGGAGATGTTAATAGATATAAATGTGCTAACGATGGAACACTTGACACTCAAGATACCCATCATACTAGGTCTAAAACTTTACAGTGAACTGATGGTGTACGGTTTGTTTCTTGTCCAACTTCCTAATTTACATTTGCCACTGTTTTCCTCAAAATAAGAAAAAAATTAATAGGCAGGAAATTGAATAACATTTATGTTATGCTGAAGACATGTACAGAGCTTTTTATTCTGCTGGTATCTGCCCTGACGTTTAACTATGCAAAAATAAAATAGCTGTCACCTGCCTGTTTTGACATTTAGGTCAATTTCAACATGGAGAACATATAGTCCATCGTGGCTCTTGCAGCCAGCTTTCTTCAACAGTAGATAGTTTGCTGGAGGGTGAAGGACTCTGCATGTTCAACAGGTGTGTCTGACTATAAACTGGTTACATTGAATGGCCCATTAAAAAAGAAACTGGATCATAATAGTTCAACGTGTCTTTCAGGACTAGCAGAGAGAAATGTCCAACATGGCCTCAGATATTGTACACTTCCTGTATCGATGTATATAGTATGCGTAAGCCATTTAACTTTTAACTAAAAAGGTTCTGCAAAGGATAATGCACGACGTTCAGGTTGCCCTGCAGCATATACTCACCGAGACATGGGGCTGGTGCTGGAGGACCTGCGGGTACCGTAAGGGCTGATGGAGCGTCTCCTTGAGTATGGGCTGCTGTCCCTCTCGTAGCTGGAGGACCTGTGTCTGCTGCCATAGGGGCTGTCTGATCTCTGTCTGCTGCGGCGAGACATGTCCCCATAGGGACTGGGGCTTTGCTGAGCTGCCCTCCGCCTGGAGTAGCTGTCATCCCCCTGCTGACCATACCCGCTGCCCAGTGGACTCTCACTGCCAGCCCCTCTCCGGGGACTAGGCGACAGAGCAGAGCTGGTGCCCTTCCTACGAGGGCTACCCCTACTTGAGGACTTGCCCTTGGGGCTCGACTTGTGGCTCTTGGAGGACTTCCGGTGGCTCCTGTTCCCCTGGCTCCTCTGGGAGGAGGTGCGGCTGCCCTCCCCTCGGCCTTCCCTCCGCTGCTGCCTGTCTTTGCGGGACTTCCCTGAGCGGCCGCTCTCCTTGCTGCGGGATGAGGACGTGGAGGACGTGGTGCTGCCCACGCTGGCTACAGGCTGTACCTGGGAGGAGAGCATCAGCTCCCCGCGTTTCGAGTCCCCTTCTGGCTGGACCAGGCGCTTGGATGAGGAGGCCGAGGAGGCAGCCTTCTCTTTGCTCTTCACAGACACCCCCTTCTCGCGGTCTTTGATGGTCTTCTTCTTGTACCCACGCTCCCCATTCCCAGATTCAGTGAGTTTATTAGGGTCCTTGGACTTTTTCCGGGGGTGTCTGTGCTCCCTGTCGCCACCTTCTCCTCCGACGTCGTCCCTGTCGTAGTCGGGCGAGAGCTCCAGCCTGTCCCCGCCCCCCCTCTCAGAGGGCCTGGAGGACAACGGGTCCGAGAAAGTGTCCGAGTCGGAGCTGATATCATCGTACTCAACCAGAGGCTTCACTGTGTTGACACCAGGAGGCGCCGTATCGCCGAGGGTAAACCCATCGTGGGCCGTCGACTCCCGATTATGTTTGTTCGATTTATGTCGTTTGCGTTTAGAGGAAGAGGGCATTGAAGATTTTAACTGCACCTTGCCGCCCTTGCTCGTCATGTCTCCCGCAGAGGCACGAGTCTGGGCCTGGGTTTGGTGTGACACACCGCTGATGCCGGATTCCGACTTCTTCTTGGTCCCATGGTGTCGGTCCGACCCAGGCATCCCTCACGCCGGCGTCGGTGCCTCTCCTGCGACTGGGCCTCGGCGGTCCAGGCAGGTCATTCACGGGGAGAAAAGCAGCTTCTCCCCAAAGTGTTACTAAGCAGAAACAGCGAGTGAAAACACACGAAATAAACACACCAGGCCGCTCACGTCCAGTCCTCCTCGGCGACACTTCACTCCAGTCAGGTCGCCAGCATAGCTCGTCAAAGCAGGAGCAAAAAATGTCCACCGCGGTTCTCCGGCGCTGGGAAGTTTGTACGTGGAATTAGTCAGTGAATGAAAAAGATCCCGAGCGGGCATCGGAGCATTGTGGTGTCGTCCCCGTCTCAATTTAGCTAGCACCGCTAGCTAACGCTCGGCAGCTAGCTAACGCTCGGCAGCTACCGAGCTGACTCGCAGAAAAAGAAAAAGTCCCTCAGTGAGAGCTGTCCGTGTCCGCGGCCTAGTTTAGTGAAGGAGGTTTTTTTTTATTCCACGGAATCACGCTGTTTGCGTTCAGAAACAAGGGTCTTCATTGAAAGACGCTCGAACAAAATGAAAACTTGACCCGGTTGGTTCTGTTTACATGTTCCCTTTAATGTAACTTGTATCCCCTATAAATTCACTATGGATTAGAAATCAGAATATTTTCGTGTGCAGTAGATGTTCCAGTTTATTATCAATGGCTCTGGGAGTCAACCAGGCCTGTATTTAGGGCGATGCTGGTGGATTGAATATCATCCACAGCCCTATCTGAAGGAGACTACAAACGCCATTGTGGCTCCTGTGACTAGCAGAGTCTGCGCACGGCGGAGTGAACCGGAAACAGGGGCGCTGTCAATCTCCGACGTATCACGGCAACGGCCTATGGCGGCAAAGAGCCCGCCCCCCAGTGTTTGCTGTGGCGCGACAGCGACGCAGAAATGTTGAGACGAGAAACGCTTACATGTGATCGAGTAAGACGTTTGTCTTAACTTGTCAAGTAATAGCAGGGGACACATTTAACTGAATTAAAATATAAAATGTATGGCAGGGAAATGAATTGATATGGTGGGTTTGGATTTTTAACAGACAGGAAGCAGCAACAAAGGATGTGATATTTACCCATGCAGGCAAAGGTTGAATTACAAACAGGCAAAACATACAACTACCCTAGAACAATAAGGGCTCCTAAACCTTGATATACAGTCTATGGTGCCACTGCCAACTGGTTTATACTAATACAACTTAAAAAAACTTATTCATCAGGCTTCCCTTGTACATTGTCTTTTGGCACATTTGTATTTGGCAAAGCACTTGTTTAATTTCCTGTCGTAGATTAAGATTACGATTAAGAAGTCCTTTTATTAGTCCTGCAATGGGGACATTTGCAATGTTACAGCAGCAGAAAGACATCACATAAGTAGCATGCAGTACTTGGGTGAAGGAACATAAAGAAATACAATTATACAGCAATATAGTACTGTAAGTGTATTTGTCTCTTGGTGTTTTCCATTACCTACTCCTTGATGATGGTGAGAACAGGGGTTCTTTTATCCAGCATCAAACCACACAGGTCCCAGTGCACAGAGGCCTTCTCCCTAGAATTCAAGGTGAAAGTATTACAATGATAACTCCAGTCAAACCAGTTCACGTCATGTGTCAAGTTCCCACACCTTTTTTACTAAAGCTAGGACAAAATCTATAATGTATCTCAGTTAGCACTGAATCATGGCATAATGAACTCATGATAATACCTCTGGAAAAAGCCAATTAATCAGCTGTACACATGTTTTGTAATTTTACATCATTTCCTTTTCTCATTTGATGCAGTCCTTTTCGGGGTGTTGGGTTAATTTATAACTTTATTCTAACAATATATTGTAACCTTTTTCAAATTAAGAAAGCCTAATGAGGGACTGGGATTGGAAATTAGCCTCGGGTTGAAATCAATTCAAGCTCCCGCAACCTGTCAAAATGTTTCTAAGCATTGTTCCAGTCAAATAAAAAAAAAAATGAATCAAAACATTTTAATTCCAGCCTTGTGTGGGGATTGTGTGGAATGTGTGTTGTTCTATTTTGCATAGATGCAATACCTTCACTATATGCAGGATGATATGTGCTCAATGTTTGATATGAGAAGGGTTGTTTTTTACTTTGTCTGGTGAAGGGGAAAACTTTACTATGCTTACCTAAAATCTGGTTCAATAGGCAACTCACTCAAAAAGTATTTAGAAACCTAAAGCCCTTGTACAATTTAGTAAGAATGATCTTAAAATCATTTAGAAGACATTTTGCATCCAGTAATTCAACTTTTGAAATGAAAATAGTTTCTAAATCCATGGGTTAGGGATTTTTCAGTGAGAGAGTAAGTCATATTTAGAATTATTAACCAGGGAATTTGATTTTTCTTTTTTCATGTTATCATTATTCCCATCACAATAACCTATAACTGCACTGATATTTTGCATTTTTGAATCCTCCTTAAACATTTATGATACACATATAGCAACAATTACACATGAATATTATTATTATGATTACTATTATACCTGGTTGAAGAAGAAACGTGTGGGACTTATCAGAAATGTAAAATAAGTCCACTCAGACACATAAATGTTGCACTTTAGACCCAATGACCTGTTGTCAAACGGTATGATGACGTAGCGTGACGAAGAGCCACCCTGGATGCTGATTGGATTCGCTGTCTGCCTGGGGCGTGGCCACCGGGAAACACGGAAGTGGCGTCTCTTGCAGAAATAACAAGGATGTTTGAGGAGATTAAACGTGATAAAATAGAGACAACACACATTTAAATGATTCATATATCATAAAACACCAAGTCTTCCGATTCTGTGGCTGTCTCTATGCACTAAGATGCGCGGTGCACGAATTATGAACGTTTCAATAACAGAGCTTTCATGGAAATCAGTTATTATTATTATACCTAGATTTTAAGATTATTTGTTATTTTAGATTTTAGGAGAGAAAATAGAACTTTGTGTATTCTCTCTATTGTTCTAACTGCTGTGTCTGAAACTTTTTTTAAAACAAATTAATTTAAAAACTATTAATAAATCCTGTTGCCTTCATCCACGTATTCATTCTATGAACATTTTAATGACACACATTTTAATGTTTGCATTTATTCCTGAGCTTGTTGCTGGGGCCCTGTCTCATTGTGAGGCCGGCCAACAAGTAGGCAAAGTCAGGCAGTTTCTTTATTAATTTGTTCGGGGGGAATTAGCACTTATCCGTGCCCCAGTGCGTCATTATATTTATTATTTCTAAGACATGTAGGCGTAGTACCAGCTCCATGTTCGGCAACAAGGATTGTATTCTTGTCGGGCTTTTGTGTGGATGGATGGAGGCTGCACAGGGGGGAGGAGGAGGTGAGGACGAACCGAGCAGAACAGCGACCACTGGCTCATTGGCTGGCTGGTGCCAGTAGCCTCCTGCAGCCCGTGTGTTATCACAAAGTCTGCGTTCCTGCTCGAAAACCAGCGGCACCGCAGCCCCGGAGCTACCGAGAGGACGGTAGCATGATAGTCGTGGAGGGGACTCGGCAGGTAGAGGGCCCGTGTCTGCTTTTCACTGCGCCTACACCGAATTCACTGAGTCGGTAGCCGCCAGCGTCCCGACATGGGGAAGGAGGTAAATGGTGTTTCCCGGAGCCGGTTTGAGGTGAGTGTTTTTTTTTTTTTTTTTCGTCCATGGATATGAACTTGACAGTCGTTGCCTCGCATTCGAGCGGCTGTTATGGACGTTCGGATCCGGGCCTGCGTGAGGACCGTCGCTGTGTTTGTTGTAAAACTGCGCGTATGGTGAAGGCGACGGGCTGATGCAGCTTCCGCAGTCAGTCGGTGTTTGGGATTAGGTCAATCGCTTGTTTTGTTCAAACGACACGGCCGAGGCCCGGCGTGTCAGCTCCCCGGGACACAGCTCGGTGTTTCCCCGCAGAACCTGTCGTGTTGTCCGGCAGTTAATATTGTATTTGTTTTTAAGAAGGTGTCGAAAATGTTGTCCTCGTTTCCCTTTGCGCCGTCAAAACAAAGACAATGAGGCTACGGAGCACGCCGAGGACAGCCCCTGTAGATATTAACGTGTTTATTAGAAAATGTAAAGACATTCACTGACTTAACTTTGCAAATAAACAGAAGCGGGCGTGTAGATTTGTCTTCATATGTACTTATGTGACTTTTGTGTGTTTGTCTAGTGAGCCGGAGTGTTGTGCCTGTCCACGGCCGCTGCGGGTGTAGGGGGCCTCGGGTTGTGATGCTACACGCTCGCTGTGTTAGCACACAACTTTGCACAAGCAGGCCCAAGCTAGCACACATGTAACACCACACAACAGGGTGCATAGTGCTAGCAGATAGCTCCTGTACACACGCACACATTTGTTAATGTCGTTCCAAGGATTTTACCATAAACTTAGTGTCGCAGCCACGCAAGCGTAGCTGGTTTTTTTAAAAAAAAATTATTATTTGGGGGCGAAAGCTCGCACAGTAACGCCACACGTCCGGCCGGTGACATTAGCCCCGTGTCGCCTGTAGTTTAATCCCCGGCTAGCGTGGGATTTGTGCGTGGTTTTATTTATTTTTAACGGAGCAACAGCTGACGACTCAGAGGATCCAGGCCGTTACCTTCTGGCCCGACAGCTGTGGCAGAGCCGCTGTGTGAAGTTCACGGGCCGTGGGACAACAGAGACACTCGGAAGTGGCGCTGCCTTGTTTTTCAAATTAAAAGCGAATAATCGCAAATCATCCCCCCCCCCCTTTTTTTTTTTTTTTTTACCAAGTTGCCCCACTTGTGTGAAAGAGATTGTTTGGTGTGGCATTTAGATCCATGAAGCCACAATCCTCTTCACAACAACTTGTATTCAAGACTTTTAAAAAATGTCAATGTTATTAGTCCCACAAATGTCTGTATGTGGAACCCATATATTGTGAACTGTTCATCTTATCAACACGTGGCATATGCTTTTGATAATGGCCCAGGGACGTGCATTATAAATTTGGTGCAATGTGAACACGCGATAAGTTCACACATTCTATATTAATGAAAAATAAATAAAGAGGCAGCCAGGATTTTTGGTGGGGGCGGGGCAGTGTGCCTTCAGTCTGAGGGTCAAGTTGAACATGTCCTCTTTGTGTCCTACGACTTGCATAAGAGCATCAGATACAGTAATAAAACAACTTTACTGGCTATGAACCAGGTAGGATGATCACAGTTTTCTAATTTCACTATGCACCATAGACTGTTCTAAAAAATCTCTGTACTAATAAAAAGCCAGTATATTGTAGAACTGTGGGGACTCACTAATGACAAGAAATAATTCTTCAGTAGCTCAGGCCAAGAGAACGACCTATTTAAATCTGTACATCTATGCACATTTTAATGTGTGTCCGTGTTTTGAATGTGGAACTGCAAAAATGTTATATACCCTCTACAGTTCCTTTACTACCCTGTATGACCTACTGTGTGGATGAATACCTATAAAACAATCACTAATCCAATCCCCTGTCTTCAAAAAAGAGCCACAAGATTTTTATGTATTGGCTACTTTTTTTAAATGAAGAGTCCATAGGTAATAATACTGATTATTTTTTGTTTTATCAGCTAAAATTTATAAAATATTCACCCCACTGTTAACACACACATTTAACTAAAAGACACTTGGCACTAAATGTCCAACTGTTTTCCTCTATGCCATCACAAACACTCACTGGCCAGACATCATTGGTGTTGGTTTATATGCCAATTCAGAGTTTTACTTTGAAAGGCATGGTCGGTTGTTTTCTCTTATATTCTGTCTGTCTTCCATGCTCTGCAGTAGACACTGAACTCTTGTATACCAGCCCTTAACAAAACACTACAACGCTCGGATAAGAAGACGAACATGAATGCTTCAAAATGTAATTTTCCCAGTTAAAAAATTACATAAAAACCACATTGTGATTAGCAGTGCTGCTGCATTCTATATTATTGTGTGTTTAAGGTTGTTGAAGAAGCTTAATCTATAAACAACAAAAGAATCCATCTCTTGGGTATTACATATATCTATTAGTCCTGAGCTGTGGGTGTAGTGGAAGCTAAACTAAATAACTGAGCCCAGTTTAGCCACTTATACAATGTCAAGATATGGTACACACCATGTATACTCAATCTGAGGAAGAGGTCTTTTCAAAAAACCACAAATGTATTTCTAAAAATATTTTCGTTTTTTGTTTTGCTCTGTAGCTGGAGGTAACGGCTTGCCCAGCTTTTTACCTCCTGCCAGGGCCTGCATCACAGACTATAGCTGACCAGTGGAGAAAACATAATGCTCACATTCATGCAGCATCAGGTTCATTTTATGTTAGATTACAAAAGGGGACAGTGTATGCCCGTTGACCATGTGCATCTGGTTCTTTGTAAATGTCCCTGGATTATTTGGCCAGAGCGTAGTGCTGTGGAAGGCAAGCTGTCGGAGGCAATTTGCCCCAAATCCAAATGGCAAATGTCTGTCTCCTCTTACTCGCTTCGAATTTTACACGTCTGTGCTGGCAGGCAGCCCCTGCGTAGACAGCTGTGTGTGTGTGTGTGGAGTTTGTATGTTTAGCAGAGAGACATGGAGAGGCTTTGACCCAGAACTGACTTTTATTGAAAGATACAGTCAATCATTTCAATTGGTAGACTTGTCTGGTTTGTTTTTCCGTGAATAGGTTTGCTCAAGTCCCTCACAGTCTGGAGCTATTGTGAATGTGGTTTTAGGATAAACGCCCATAATTAAAAATGGCACACAGGATCCTCTGTTAAAATATGCCAATTACTTCTTTTGTTTAAGCACAATGAATAAAACATTCATTTATTCTTGGGTCACAGAGTTTTTCTTTTTTTTTGTACCTGTAAGGAAGTGCAAACAAGGAGGACTTGCAAATTCCTTGTTGATCTTGTCACAGATGTTTGCCTCTTGTAAATAACGTGCCTTCCTGCATTTTTTTTTTATTTACACACCAAAGCCCCCACCCTTCAATTACCCGGTCCCTGGTTTAGATTTATCTTTCTAAATCTATGGAGGAAAAAGGATTGGGCCAGATGTTGCTTCATTCGCCTAGTTGTGGTTAAGTGGATGCTCCCAAACGCCATTGTCTCAGCATAATTGCGTTTTACAGTCTAGCAGAGTACGTTTTACCACAAGTTATGGGAACACTGCAGTCCTCAGTAAGTGGGTGTGTGTGAGCGTTTGTAATAAATGCTAATTTATATCTTTTTTGTTTATTGTAGCCTTGAGTGTAGGTTATGGGCTAGTATTTGTGCTCACACAGGATGCATTTATTTGTGTGGAAATCCATTAGCTGTTTCTAGGAACTCGAGCTGTTCGTCTGAGAGTCACAAGAGATATATTGTAAAAGTGTACATTGCTGATTAGGACACTGGACAAACCCAACACTGTAAACAACCCAGGAAGTGATGAAAGAACACGCTTGCAGACCAGATAACAAGAAAGCAGAGGCCGTCACAGCTCTGCAGTCAACAGTACAACCTGTTGTTCTTGCTGAGAAGTCACTGAATCCTGTCTGCTTCATCCTCAGTGTTTTATAAAGACTTGACATTGTCGCTATCTCAGCTAATGAGATTACTATCATCTATCCTTGCTTACGTGTTGGGGCCGTCCTTGGGTGATGACTGTGAATGGAGGAGGGCGGGCAGCCATGCTGACACTGAACTAACATTATCCATTGCATTCTTACAGATGTTCACAAACAGTGACGAGGCAGTCATCAATAAGAAGCTGCCCAAGGAGCTGTTGCTGCGGTGAGTTGCATTTTGAAACCCTTCAGTCAGACTCCCTGCAGGGTTATTCTATTTTTTGTGAATGGAAACGGCATGTAACAACCGTCACACTCACCTGCCTGTTGTCGCTCCCCCGCTGCACATCAGATCATACGCAAAGGCACTATTTGCTTTGTAACTTTACACACACAAAGTGTATCTCACACTCGTATGCTGCATGCCCACTAGGCCTTTAGCAAATATTGCCTCTGAAATAACCACTCGGATGCAGATTTCCCCTCTGTACCCACCTCCCCTGCTCCCCTAGTGCTGAAGCTGTAATAAAAAAAAAATGAAGGCCATATCTCAAGCCTCGGCCTTGCCAGCCAAGGTGCCGGCACTGCGGCTGCTGACTCTGTGCTGCCCCGCTAGGTGCAACGACCCTGATTTGTGAGGCTGGCAAGCTATACTGGGACTCACCCCATCCCTGCTTCAACACTAACACAGATTTTTGCTGCATTGAAGGATCCAGAATTAAGTTTCCAGCTCTGTTCATTAGAATCAGATTGCGCGTCTTCCTTGCCAGGACCCCACTTTGAGTAAAAATGCATCTATCCTGCAAATAGGGCAAACGCATCTATTCTGCTGTCAATATTAGCTGATTAACTCAGATCCCTGTGCCGTGACTCAGGGTTGAGTTTGATGCAGAGTCAAATGCAAAGAGGAAGCTTCTGGCAGCGGGGATCAGGGTCTCTAAAACCTCCCCTGTCTGTCTTCCAGAATCTTCTCCTTTCTGGATGTGGTGACACTCTGTCGCTGTGCCCAGGTCTCACGGGTGAGTCTGTGTTCACGAGGTGTGTGTGTAGGCATGTGTACGTGACTCTGTGTGTTCCAGTGTGTATTCTGTGTGTGTGTATATGTATGTGTGTGGTAAGTTTAAAAAAAAAAGAGGAATACTTGACCCTAAATGTTTGTGTCTCCCTCCCTGCTTTCAGTCCTGGAACGTTCTGGCCTTGGACGGCAGCAACTGGCAACGAATTGACCTCTTTGACTTTCAGAGGGACATTGAGGTGAGCATCTCCGATCTACCTATCCATCTACTTTACTCTTAACTTGCAACTTCAGTATTTTGCTGTGTATCGTCACCCCTGGTTTCTGACACTTACTTATTGAAATCCTCGTCACATCCCGATAGCCATCAATATATAAAGTTGTCTGAGAGAAAAAAAGCTGGTGTCTGTGTCCCTTGCATGATTGTAATAAACTGTGCTCTAACTACACATGACTTCACGCTGGAGAGACAGACAACGCTGAAGCAGAGGCAATAGCCGGAAGTTAGTTAGAGTCACGGAGAAGTCAGCTATGTTTTCAGGCAGTTCGAGTTCATGTGTTTTGGGGTCGTAGCTTTGACGAGAGGCGGATAGGAGAGGGTGGGATGTATCAATTGCATATTGTAGCCTGCTCTTGCTAGCTGTTGCTAGCTTTTCCAGGCTTACCAACCCTAGCTTTAAAGTCAAGGTGCTCAAGTCAATGCAGCAGGCTGAATGGATTGTTTTTGTTCCAGGGCCGGGTGGTGGAGAATATCTCAAAGCGATGTGGGGGGTTTCTCAGAAAGCTGAGCCTGCGGGGGTGCCTGGGTGTGGGTGACAGTGCCCTGAGGTGAGTTTGGTGAGAACATAGCCCCACAGAAATGATTGTTCTAGTTCAGACCCTTGAGAGAGAAAGAGGCATGTTAAGTTTGACAGCCATTAAAAAAATGTCCGGGCTTTTTTCTACTGTAGGACTTTCTCACAGAACTGCAGGAACATTGAGCTGCTCAGTCTGAATGGCTGCACCAAGATCACTGACAGGTGTGTGTGTACGGTTCATGTAACGCAGCTGCTTATGACTCAAGACGCAATATCTCCCCTTCAAAACACTCACTGTCTTTCTCCTCTGCAGCACGTGTAACAGCCTCAGTAAGTTCTGCCCAAAGCTGAAGCACCTGGACCTTGCCTCCTGTACCTCAATCACCAACCTGTCACTGAAAGCTCTCAGGTGTGTAGGCTCAGCACTATGTGACCTTTGGACCCCACTGTATGCATATAGGGAATATAACTTCAGAAAGGCGGAGTTTGAGACTTAAAGCCTTTAGTACAGTTAATACATAGGTTGTAGAAAACAGACTTTAACATCTTTCCTGTCTTTTTCTGCTTGTTTTCCCCCTCTAAGTGAGGGCTGTCCTCTGCTGGAGCAGCTCAACATCTCTTGGTGTGATCAGGTCACCAAGGATGGCATCCAAGCCCTGGTGCGCTCCTGCCCTGGACTCAAGGGCCTTTTCCTCAAAGGCTGCACACAGGTACTGCTGGAGATACAAACCATGGCCTGGGCAGTGTGCCTTTAGTCCGTGGACAGAGTCGAACATAACTTCTTGCATGTCCCTGGATAACCTACAGCAACTGGTGGTGACCTACAGCAACTGGTGGCAATAGTATCTCGCCTGCCAGACCATTTTGATAATTTGTCATTATTAGCTCACAATATCAGACTGACAGACATTCACAAGTGTCAACATTCATACACCCACTTCACTTCACTCACACAGCACAACATTCGTTTTATTGTTGCAGTACTTTGTAACAATCACAATTACTGAGCTTTTATGTTGAAAAGTTGTGAACTTTGGTCTGATGATTTGGTTTCAATTGCTGAACAAACCTCTGAGGTTTAGAACAGGACCCATACTAGCATTATTAAATTGATTATTAAACTTAACTGTATAACTCTGAAAACAGTTAGTTTTGTAGAAATGATTTGGTTCCATTAGAGACTTTGTAGGTGCACAGTGAACTTTTATAGCGTCATTATTTTCTTGTGTTTTGTCACTCCGGATTTTACTAATTCTAACTAAACAGAACAACGTTCAACAAAATGCACAACTTCCTGTGCAGCACATGCTGTTTCTGAGGAAAGACGTAGCAGGCACATTTAACAGAAAAACCCTAGATGGGACTTCCCTGTTATACCAAAAGTCAACTTTACCGTGGGAAGAGGCCATGTATTTCTGTGAATATGACATATCATTCATTTAAAAGATAAAAAAACACAATATAGAGGAAACACTGAGTTACCAGAGGTGTTGACTCAACTTCATGATTATTTAGCTGTAGATGTAGAGGCTGTAGTGGTTTGTGTGGTGTTGTTGAATTGTATTTCATTATACCAAGAGGTGTTGAGGGACTCAGTGGGAGGATCTCAGTATTGCAGTGTAGTTTGATTTTCAAATGACCAATGTCTTTCCTCTGACGTCTTTCACAGCTAGAAGACGAGGCTCTGAAGCACATTGGGGCTCACTGTCCAGAGCTGGTCACGCTCAACCTGCAGACGTGTTCAGTAAGTACCGTCAACATGGCAAGGTGACAAATCAAATTAATCAGGATAACACTATTCTTTTGCATTTTCAATGTCGAACATGAAATGTCACAATGTAAAAAAAACTGATGAGTAATTTTCAGAGAATGTATGATGGTCACCAAGTACACACTGCTCTTCAACTCAAAGCTACCTGTAGACAGTCCCATCCAGCACACATAGCCGAACTCTGCGTGGCCTCCTCCTCCTCCATCCAGATACTTTTCTATGATTGTACCCATTCTTAACATTCCCCTTCTTTCTCCTCCATCATCTCATCTCACACTGCAGGAACTCTCCGTCTCATCTTGTCCCAGCTTTTCCTCCTCTATAGTAACCGTCCATTTTCTGGCCTTGCCCAGTCTGTTTTTTACCTCCTCTCCCTCTGTCTTTCTCCTCTAGAGTTTTTCTCTGGCAAAATCTAAACAGAAATTGCCTTTTCCAATCAGTGAGCACAGGAAATGGTATGTTATTGCATTCACAGTAGAAGACCCCCCCCCCTCACAAAAACACATTTTGTCTTTTTCTGAGCAGCAGATCACAGATGAGGGCCTCATCACAATTTGCAGAGGTTGTCACCGCCTGCAGTCTCTGTGTGTGTCAGGCTGTGCCAACATCACAGACGCCATCCTTCACGCCCTGGGACAGAACTGCCCTCGCCTCAGGTAAACCTTGACACACACACACACACACACACACACACACACACACACACACACACACACACACACACACACACACACACACACACACACACACACACACACACACACACACACTATGGCCTTCTAGACTCAACAAAAAACTTTTAACTCTCCACCATGGTTGTGGTTGTAATTGATGTTTTAATGAATTTATGTTTTAGCTTTCTTTTTTGAGATTCTACAAAAAAAATTCAATTTAAATATGTTAAATTTAGAAAAAGAAAAAAAATGCTTAAAAATACATTTTATGACTCATTTTAAGTGGAGTCCTGCAGCTAAGATTGAACTAATAGTGAAAATCATGAATAAATTGAATGAATATATGGGTCTTTCTGCAGTAAAGCTTTATTAAACCTTACTGCTGTAGATCTATTACTTTAAAGTACAGTCTATGCTCTCAGCAAAAGAACTCAGAAAGTGATGCTGCCATTGTGCAACTCTTTTCTCCACTTGTCCTCCTTTCAGAATATTAGAAGTAGCCCGCTGCTCCCAGCTTACAGATGTGGGTTTCACTACATTAGCAAGGGTGAGTATGTCTATGAGTTGTACACACACAGTCGAACACAGAAATCCCCGGAGCATTTCGGGTGAGGGGTGGTGCAGAGGCAGGACATAAGGTATTCATTTCCCTGCGGAGATCACATGTTTTTGTCAACAGCAAATCGACACCGGCACCGGCCCTTTTCAACAAAAGCTTGACATCTTAGTCACTGTCTTGTCTATGTGTATGGCACCGTTTTCTTACCAGGAAATATTTGTCTTTTTTGTGTTTGTCATTTTTGTATTTGTGGTGTGTTAGATATTTCATCCACTCACTCACGGTGAATCCCGTGGATGTCTTGCTGTTTTCTTACATGAGCTCATTCTGAAGATTATCTGGAGTTTTTACTAGGGACCTGGTGGGAGGAACTCCGGAGAAAATCTGGGGCCTCTCACTTGGACATTTGCGTTCTCAAAAACAGCCCCTCTGGATAATGTCAGGAGATTATTTTGTGTTCTGTGCATGTCTGAAAACAGCTATACACATACACAGCAACCAGACTTTAAAGTTGAAAAATTAAAGGTTGAGATTATGATCATTTTTGATGTCAGGAGAGCTGCAAGATTTTGTCACAAAAAGCTAAATACTAATTCACGTCGTCTGTCTCTCTTTTTCTGCTGTAGAATTGTCATGAGCTTGAGAAAATGGATTTGGAAGAATGCGTCCAGGTAAATAAACAATCTGACTACATAAATAATGTTTCTATCATTGCCTTCAGTTATGACACTTGTTGTTTTTCCACCTTCGCATCAGATCACAGATGGAACCCTCATCCAGCTGTCTATCCACTGCCCTCGTTTGCAAGTCCTAGTGAGTGTCACTTTAAACATATTTTACTTCTGTAGCATCAAATCACAGCTTGTTCAAAGAAACGGTTGAGTCATCGAGCTCCTGCGTTGGTATCGCTGTGTTCCTGTAGAGTCTATCCCACTGTGAGCTGATCACCGATGATGGCATCAGACATCTCGGCAGCGGCCCATGCGCTCACGACCGTCTGGAGGTGATCGAGCTGGACAACTGCCCCCTGATCACAGACGCTTCGCTGGAGCACCTAAAGAACTGCCATAGTCTGGATCGCATCGAGCTCTACGACTGCCAGCAGATCACCCGCGCTGGTATCAAGAGACTAAGGGTAAGTTGTGGGGGCTGACGGCAGTGAGTAAGCCATGATTCATAGGCAGAATGTACTGCCATCACCAATGCTGTAAACTCAACATGCTCCAATATAGTCTCACAAATGTATATAGTTTAGTCAAATTAATAGGATGTGCCAAATCGATGTGTTGGGGTAAGACAACCATGCACTTAACTAAGCAATTCTAGTTAGTTCATGTTGAGTCGACTTTTACCACAAATTAATCAAATTTATCGTAGATTATTAGTAGATGCCGTGGTGAGGACATTTTACCATCGGGTAATAAACTTGTGACAGCGGACATTTAACAACATAAGATGTGTGTCGGTACAGTGTTGACCTAACGTTGGATATTAGTGTGAGCCGCCTCACTGGAAGTTGTGTGCAGTGTTTGATTACCCAAACTGTGATGGTCCACGCCTCATAATTACATAAACGTTTTTGCACTGTTGCTTTATTGGCAACGGGTTAGGCAGGGTTTGGACATAAAAATCACAATACCCATCGGGCTCGGTCACTACCGAAGTGAAAATGCGGCCCGAGTCGCGCTCTGCTCTCGGCACTTACACTTTCACCATAAAACTGCAGTGTCAGACGTGGATAAATATGTAGCCGAAACTAGGAAAACTTTTAGCCTGGCTCTGATCAAAGCTAACAAGCTACCAGAACCTCTGATTTCTGATCCTGTTGAATTAATCCATAAAAAAAACCATACAGTAAAACCATCACATTCTGGTTCTATGGGGGTTATGTGCTGGACTGTTTCTTGGCCAGGCACAGTTACTTCTCTTAATCAGGGGACTGTGGAGGTGTGAAAGGGTTTTGTTTTCCTTCGGACTGAGTCAGGTAAGCTTTCTGCCCCATTTGTAGTCTTTGCTGAGCTAAGCAAAATGAGGCGACATATTTACTGTTCATACTTGACAGGAGTATTGATTTTCTCAGCTAAGTCTCAGCAGCAAATATTCAATTTGCTTAGTATTTCCCAAAATGTCGAACTAGTGTTTAAATGAGGAATACCTTGTACAAATATCAACCACATAACTTTTTTAGGAGTCTACTTTATTTAACACACACAACCACCGAAGGCAAAACATGACAGTAGATAACATTAATGATGATGGAGCATATACGTTGCTACAGTGCGGCTTGTGTTTACCAGTAACCACACTGAACATAATAAGAAGTGGAGCAACAGTTGTAAAGCAAAGGAAGAAAGAGTCACATTTCACTGTGACATGCAGAATGGTAAACCTCCATCACAGTCCACACAACCTGTTAAGTTCTTGATAGTTTACAGCTACTTGGACAGTTGTTCTTGAAAACATGGATTTGTCATATTGAATAAGGTCAATAAATGGACTTTTTGTCTCCTCTTGCTGAAATGCCATCAATTTCATTTTATTTTTTTTTGCTCTGATGTTTGAGTCACCACTCCACCCACACATGAAGACTCAAATTGAATGCATGAAACACAAACTGTCTCCTGGAGAGCAGCACTCGATCTTATCCGTGACTTTTATTTTGATATAAATCATACTTAAAGTCGGAGAAACTGTTGCCACTGGTGTATGAAGCTATGGTATCCATACTACTACTAATACTTTTAATTTGAAAAGGCATCAACTCTGCTACAGATATGCCTGGCGTTGACCCTATTTTAGTCTGGACGGGCAGAAACGGAGACGATGGAAACGATGACGTAGACACTTAAAACTGCTTGCTTGTCTTTTCCGTCAAGACATGACCTTCGCTGATTCATTAGTCTTCCTATCACATAACCGCCTTCTGGAAGAAAACAACATTAATGTTATAATGAATCTTCAGCCTCAGCTACCAGTTTTAGAAGTCAACATAATAATCACAATCAATTACCCTCTTGTCTTCGCTATCAGCTGTTCTTCTGTTTTTACAATGACACGATGCTTGTGTGGACAGAATGCAGATTTCAAGTGAAAACGTAGTAGTGTGGATGTAGCCTAAGCATTTGTATGAACCATTAACACATTTTCGTCTGTGTCCTTATTTCCCACCACAGACCCATCTGCCTAACATCAAAGTGCATGCGTACTTTGCTCCCGTCACTCCGCCCCCCTCGGTCGGGGGCAGCCGTCAGAGGTTTTGCCGCTGCTGTGTCCTGCTATGATGTAAAGACAACAACCCCTCTGTCCCCATGTCCCTCATACACGGTCCCCGCAGCCCGTCACTTGACCCATCACGACCCGCTGTCCACCCCAATGGCGGCCCCTTGTCAAAGAGTACATGCTGGTGTGTCCCCTTTTGGAGCTGCAGAGAGAGGGAGAGAGCCAAACAACGCCACAGGGTCTTGGGTAGCTCTCCCAAAAACATTCCCAACTCTCCCCACCACAAACACGCATACAACTGCCTTCTACACAAGCTGATATGCAGACACACCTGTACACAGAGATTCATTCTCAGAAGAATGTCAGAGCATTCCTGGGCTGCGTTCAACGGTACAAACCAGTATTACAAAGAGGGTTATGTAAAAATCATCGTGATTTCCACCATTATTAAGTCACGCAGAACAGAATTGTTTAAAGAATTACACAACAAGACCTTCACATCAAAAATAATTGTCCAGTATTTGCAAGCAGCCAGACTCTTCAGTTACTTAGCACTTTGAGACAAATTACAGCGACAGCTTTCAAGCAGAATATTTAAATAGGCTGAAAGATCCTCACTTAACCCCTCGCACACATTTCCCCCTTGAGTGTCAAAGGTAATTTAACCGCTACATCTAGACGGGACCGGTACTTGAGTAAGACCTGTGTGAGTTTTGTTCTGCAGGCTGTTCAATTAAAAAAAAAAAATTAAAAAGGGGGGCAGCCTCCAATAAAGCAGCCGAAAGCCTGTCGTGTGATTTTAGAAAATATATATTTGCAGCTCTTTGCACTTACAGTAAAGCAATTATGAGACACTTTAAAAAAAAAGACCACAATCTCACCATTGAAGACATTTTATTAACAACACCCACACAAATCCAAATCCTCACTTGAATGCATACACTGAGCTTGCCACACCTGTACCCTCGCCTCTCTCTGTTACAATCAGAAGCTTCAATATATTGAAGAGGGAAAAGAAAGACAGTTTTAATATTTTTCTAAAAATGGACACCAATTAAGACTCACAAGCGGGGACTTGAGAAGATGCCAAATGTTGCATGTAACACCTCTAGTTTTTTAAAATCTAATTGTACATATATGAGGACCGTGGGAGTCCGAGAGTCGAAGCCAGCTACACAACAGATGATCGCGTGAGATGTTGATGGGTCTTTCCGAGGTAACAAGGAAACTGAGAAAATATGTGCCGGAGTGTTAAAAAGGAGCCAATACTCACCCTGGAGTCGGACAAATGAGCAGATGCTGACCCTGTGAAAGCTCATGTCCACAGCAGAAAAGTTTTAAAGACAGTCTTTTGACAGAGGAGGGAAAAAAAAAGAAGACATCACTACACGAATTCAAGCTGTCGGAACAGGACAATGGAAAGATAAAGCCAACCGAAAACAATCAAAAGTATATTTTCATTTAGTTTGATTTTGTTTATTTGCTCTCGTTTTTTGCATCGGCGATGGTTCCTGTTGACGAGGAACTGGTGAACCACACGCAAGCGGTGAGAGGACGTGCCCCAGTGGCAGCGTGGCATTAGCAACTCCTCAGCTCCCATGAGGCCTTGCAGGGTACGTAGTGACAGTGTGTAACACCCTGCCACATGTGACCCCCCCCCCCCCTCCTTCCCCACCGTCTGTCTGGGACCGGTGACTCTGTCGGAGATGACGACCAGATCAGACCGGTGGAGTCACTGCGAGAGGAAGTGGACGGAATTTTGAGCGCACAATTCTGTCTTGCTGACAGATATGATGGAATGATTTGTCACAACAGAGGGCTATACTGAACTTGAGCCCCTGCCCTATGAAGTATTGAAGCCTTTTCTAATGGAATATCTCCTCCTGCACTTGCACCTGCTTTACTCTGTCTCGCTTTTCTTCCCGTTTTTCATTTTATAAACGTGTCTTTTTACTGCTTTTCTTTCCCTTTTCCTCTGGAGCTCTTACCCTTTTCTCTTTCTTTGCTCTTTTTCTGTTTTTGGTGTGGTTTGGATTGCGCCTGCTTTGTGTTTTGAAGTCACGAGTTCAGTGTCTCCAAGTTGAGGTTTTTGTTTTTTTTTCCGAGCCCCCTTCCAGTCCTCAGTTCTGATCTGAGGGAGTTTGTGTTTTTATTAAGAGTTTATTGTTACTAAATGTCCAGAGCGTAGCCTTTGTCCAGAGGAAGCGTTGGCACCAGTGCAATTGTAATAAATGTTAAATGTGAGTTGGATATTTTTATGTGAATCGAGGAGGGAGTTGATGATGACATGTATGTATGTATGATGTAGCTTATTGAATGTTTCTATCACAGAGAAGTCCTCAAGATGGCTGTTCGGGCATCGTGTGCCACTCTTGCAGAAACAGGTTTTTCTCCCATAAGTGTGCTTTTCCTCCAGTTTTATTTTTTTATGGCTTGCTTTTCCAAAAACCACCCCTCCCACAATGCACCAGGCCCAAAATACATCAATCCAGGTATAAATTGGTTAACCCATTGTGGAATGCGGATCGCTCTCAGATGTCCCCGCTCTGGTTTGAAGGATTCGTGCCAACAGGCGAGAACCTCTGAATAATCGCTCCATTCACTCGGTGATTTGACAGCTACAACGGGTCTGATAATACAAACTGAGATGAATCCAATATAATCCAGTCTGATGTGTTTTGTTTGAATGGGGGTTTTACGGAAGGGTTAACAACAAAGAGTTAAAATGGCGGAGGCATCTAATTCAGTTTGGGGTTAAGCCAATTGGAAAGAAAAAGTCACAGGATTTAGGCTGATGTAACACCTGGTAATAATACTCAATCTACCCCGGATGGTTTTATTGTAAAAGGAACTAACCTGACTTCGTCCTCTTTGTGGTGCAAAATACACTACGCGTCTCTGCAAAGCAAAACCCTGCACTGACTTTTCCTGACATTATCAAACACCTCTGTGTCCTTTCGTCACACTCACCAGTTTACACAGAGGACGGGCGTCCACGCTCTGGATCCAGAGGGCAGGAGATGAATCTACAGCGTGTGCTCGTGGTAGATTGACAGCAGAGAAATTTCAAAAACAATTTTGACAATGACTGTAGTTCATAAATTACTTTAAATCTTTTCCTTTTCTTTTCTTTTTTTTTTTTTTTTTTTTTTTTTTACAATTAACCGATATAAATGAATATGTACGTATGAATAAATATATACCTATATTATTAAGACTTGCCTAGTTTTCTCTGGCGTTGAACTTGTTCTTGTGTTAACCTTGTTGGTGCAGTAGATGGCAGCAATGAGCCAGTTGTAAACAGTGAGGTGCAGGTAGAATCAGATAGAATCCATTTGATTTGCTTTAGTTTGTAGAATTGAGCAAACACTCAACTGGGCTTCAGTTAAGTGTACTATTTTTCTATAGGAAATAATTCACTGTCCCATAAATAATCAGTCATTGTTATGACCGTATCTCCTAAACCAGGGGTTGCCAAACATTTCATCCTCTGACCCCCACAAATACAAGTGCCCTGACCCCCATTATCTCTGCAGTTGGTTGAAGCCTATTTATTTGAGCAAAAGAAAATCCCCATCACCACCATTTACTCCCAACGACAATCTTTTTCAACTCTTGTAACAATAATGACTCAAATTCTCTTTTGTAAATTGTATTTGATTTCTGGAAATCATCATATGACCCTCTCTTCAGTGTGTTGCGAGCCCCTCCAGGGGGTTTGGGAACCACGGTACTTAACAACTGAAGTGACTGGAAAAAATAGCTTGGTGATGCTCTTCAGCTGCTGTTTGCCTGAGGAAACGAAGAAAAAAACTAAATTGCTTTAAAATGATGCCCTCATGAACAAGCAGTTCAATTGTTTTCTAATTATATGGTTTTTAAATGTTTTCTCAATCACCAGTCTTATCATTTTATCTTTTGTCTTATTGCTTCTGTTTTTTTCTCTTCACAAACACAGCAAAAAAAAAAAAGACCTTTTCAAGATAACTGCATCAGAACACACTTATTCTACTGCACCGGTGGACAGAGGTTCATCACAGTCACTTAGAGGGAACTCTGGGGGCTTATTCACAGTGTTTCCGGGTCTCATGTGAAATGCAGTTCTGGATTATGGAAATCTATTTAAGAAGATCAAACATTCACTTTATTGTCATTTTCACCACACAAGACAAGTGCAGAGTAGAACGAAATTACAATTGATCCAGCTCATGAATGTCATTATTAATGCTATGGTTTCCTGAGCATGTATAAAAGCGTTCTAAAATAGAAATAGATATGCTGCAAACACACATTGGGATATTGCACGCAACTGAATGAAGTTACAGATCATGAATAGATAAATTAGATGCAAAAAGGCATGAGGCGTGACGTGGTGTATTGTAAAACAACAGTTTTACATTGTAGAACAATAGTCGGATGTATTTATAGTATAATATGAATATTGGACCAGGTTCTGCTTGCTGTACTCCTCCCTTCTGTTCATATTGGCATATGAAAATCAGTTTCTAATTTCCTTGAAGTAAACAAACGGGTCCATTGTCCTTGTTCCAATATATTTCACATATAAGCTTCCCTTGAGTTTTACATTTAAGAGAATCTCACACTTTAAGAATTGTTTCCTATATTAGTCTGTGGCTGAAGATGCTATACTCTCAGGGGCTTTAGTGGCCTGATAGGCTCCTGGAGCTCACATGCAGAGTCAAGTTTCTATATCTGTGTGTGCTTACGTCCACACGCACGTCTGAGGTGGAAGCACAGACGAATGGTGTGCATCAATTTATCTCAGTGGAAAGAGCAGCAGCTCTAGTGGCTGCACCATGACGACCGCTGTCACGGCCGGGATCTGTCTTTTCCGCCGCTTGGGACACATTCTGCTCCTCTCATCCTCATTATTGCCCCCCCCCCCCCCCCTTCTGTCTCCAAATCACTGAGAGATCAATGGGTTTCCAGGCCTGTTTTAATGTTCACTTTTAGCAGCCAGTGTTCAGACACCTGGGGTATCACATCCAGGAGGAGAGATGGGTGGCTCAGACGGAGAAATTTAAGTGTGTGTGTGTCTGTCTCCCTGCTTCAGCAACTCTCCTGTTCAGCGTGTGTTTCTGGAACACGGACAGATCAGATCACAGCTCACTGCACACCGCCCCACCTAGACATTGTGTTTCTGTTTATTTCTGACAGCAAATCCTCCTCCTATACACAAGAAAAACTCTTTTTTTTTTACTTCTTTCGTCCACTTTCTTTTTTTTTTCTCCCCTCCTTTGCACAGTTTTCTCTTTCAGCAGTCACTCACCCTGCTATCTGCTGCAGTGCCCTGGCTCTGAGTGAAGCAATAATTAGTCTGATAACAGACGAGTACACAGAGACCGTCTTTTCTTCTGTCTCGTTTCTCTAACACACCCACACCAAAGTCTTTCTGGCGGCTTAGAGCAAACTTTGATGTCAGGCTTACGTGAAATGCTGCAGTTCAGATTCAGAAAGAAAAAACACTTTCATCAACTTGAGGACTATTTCCTCTTTGCGTCAGACTCTGAATGCTGCAGTGAAATCCCTTGAAAATACCCTTGTTTCATTACCTTTTCCTGTTCTGCACCGTCACCAGCTTGATACAGAAATCAGCGGCTGTGTGCACAACCTTATCACTCCGACTCTCTGCCATCTTTCATGTGCTTCATAAAAGGGTGAATGAATCGAAACCCCGGGAGGATGGAACTGAGATTCCATTTAGAATCAGAGGGACCAATTATCCTCCGGCCTCTTATTGCAGCTGCTTTACACAAATCACAGCAAACTGAGGCTCCTGTGGCTCCGCAGGGCATTGTTATGGAAGTTTTCTGGAAGCTGGTGAAAGGAGAACTCCGGCAGCAGCTGATGTCTTATGCAGAACATTTTTATGTAGACGTGGCGCATCAAGGAGACCAGAAGGTGGAACAATATACAAATACTAACAGAGTAACATGAGTAATTGTCACCCCCAAATCTGAAGATGTCTCCCACAGCCTCCCAGTATATCTTCCTCTACTTGCGTCACCCATTCTAACAGCACATCCATGAAAGGCTAGAATTGCTGTCACTCTCTATGTTACATGTAGGTGTTCGCATCCTATTGGATAGTTAAGGCTAAAGTATGAGTTAAAGAGTTAAGAGTTAAGAGTTGGTGAGCGTTGATGTTAGTGCCTCTGTCTGGAGCATCTGAGTTAGATATGAAAGTCTCTCAACGTAGACACTACAGTGTACTGTTGGTTGGCCCTTTATCTTTAACCTGACCTTGGGTACTGCTTAGAGAGAGAAGGGATTATCTTTGGAATTAGACAGGCACTCTTCTCCTGTATAGACACAGTGTAATATACAATAATATATAGTGGCATATACAAGCATCAACTGCAGGGTGCTTCAGAGGGCACACGTAGAAATGAACACAGCATGACTGATAGCAGAGTAAAAACTGTGGCTATTTTCTCCGAAGCTCAGAGACAAACTGAAAGTCGTCCAGCTCGTCCCATATGGGTCATTTTTTCTTTCTGCTGAAGGAGGAGATGACTGCTCTGACTCACAGCTTCATCAACAAAGTTCTGCAATAATGTCCTCCGCCCACTGTCTCTATGCAGTGTAGGATCTCAATAAGGGGCCATAAAAGGGCCACAATTTACACGTAGGGGCCAATTATATGTCCAACATCGATGCACAATTCCTGATTCAGTAAGATGCGTATTTATATGGCCACATCCATCCTACTATTTTTTTTTAAACTATCTCTGTCCACACAAGCATTTTGGCTCGGTATCGGTTTAAATCCTCGTCCATATACTTACACGCCTAAAAGCACACATCACATGACCACTCACATATACTGGGTGTGCGTCTACCAGAAAGCCATGCATGTCCCAGTAGACATGCATTTGTCGCAGATTGCTTCGACGAATGGCTCGTATCATTGTAAAATGCAGAATTTAACCTCACAGCAGCTGTTAGCAAAGACAACAAGGTCAGGAACGCTTGGAACTGTTTATCCATGTTCTTGGCCCCAATCTGAAAGCAGTTGTTAGTGTCTACGTCATTGTTTCCAAACATCTCAGTTTCTGCTTGT
Organism: Verasper variegatus; assembly: GCA_026259375.1. Taxonomy (NCBI): domain Eukaryota; kingdom Metazoa; phylum Chordata; class Actinopteri; order Pleuronectiformes; family Pleuronectidae; genus Verasper; species Verasper variegatus. Next base: position 7,758,576 of record CM048054.1, read on the forward strand.
CCAGACCAAAACCTTACCCCGGAGTTTTCAAACTAAAATGGGGCCAGCAGCATAATTTTACTATTATTGATATTGATCTGATATAATATTCTTTTGCAATTGGCCTATGTTGTGCTTTATGCATGTGCTGTTTATGGTGGCTTTAAAACAACCCCAATCCCTATACCAGGTCTAGAATTTGTATAGAGTTGCATGGTACAATCGAGTTTATTTATAGTCTAGTTATACTTTGGCCTGTTATATTTTGGCCTGTTAGACCTCAGCACGTAATTTATATGGTGTAGAGGACGCTCAAAAATAATGCAGACTAATGAAGAGGGAATCTTGCTTTTATTGCAAACCCCTCACCGAGAGAAATGAATCTGTGAACAAATTCCACATCAGTCTTCGAATAAGCCCCCTCCCACGGCCGTTAATCCTGATTCTATTCTACGAGGATCCTGGCAGAGTTGTAAAAATTGCCCCAATCATGCGCCTCGGACGCACGGGAAGGCGTGCCTCCCATTGCGCTTAAATTCAAGTCTGTGCAGCGGTGAAGGGCACAGTTTGCTTTGGATCGCACGCCTCCACAGTCCCTCTCAGAGCTGAAGCCGGTGTAGCAATGTGGATCTGATCTTATTAAATTGATATTCTCGCATCGTACCCAACTGGAGGACGTGATTGTGCCACATTGGGGCTTTTTCTTTTTTTGTTGCGACGCGCGTCAAAGGAAGACGCAATAGGCCATCCTTACGCGATGGTCCAGCCTCCTCCTGAAGGCTCCTTGTCCTCACAAAGCACGAACGAGATATAAACAGCTTGTCTAAATAAGTGCAAGTGTGTGTTTATGAATCGCTCCATCACAGACTCGCAGTTGGAGCGCGGAGAGCGTGTGGCCATCGGGCGTCCTCCTGCTCGCAGCGCGCACCGGTCCCTCTGATGTGGATCCGTCTCGCCGTGTCGAGCTGTTGTATGGCTGCAGCCGGAGGATCCGCACCGACAGGACGTGGTCTGCGGAGTTAAAACTTCTCATCGCTTTGTGTCTCGAACCACTCTGTCCCGCGCTACACCCGCACGATGACCGAGAACAACGAGGTGGAGAGCGAGGTGCAGCTCCAGCGCTCCCCGAGCACCATGTCCATCCAGCCGGTGACATCCAAGGCAAGTACCAACACTTCTGAGCTTTGTTTGTGGAAACTAATACAAGTCGACTCTCTTCTATAATGACCTGCCTCATAGTCTGTACTCGGAGACATCCAGATTCAAGCATGAACTTTGCGCAACAGTTTCCTCCACACACAGAGATCACACTCTTTCCATCCTTTACCTGCTGTTTGATTAATTTTGGTTTTCACCCACTTGTATTATTCAAACGGTTTGAGTAATATTCATGACACTACTTCACAAATGCAGTTGTATTCATCACGACTGCGTCACTAGGTGTAACTGCACACGTAAGGTCTGATGTCACTGTCTCCCCCTTTATACCCCCTCTCTCTCTCCCTCCCTCCCTCTGTCTTTCTCCAAACCCATATTGCAGACGGGATTTATTGCAAACATAAAATAAATGGTCCCGATTGACACTTTTAATTCCTCCTTGTCACGATTTGCTTTTAATCACAATTTCATATTCCTCAGTCACTTTGCTGCTCGTTAAACAACTGTTCACATTGAAATGTGCATAAATGGCCACAGTTAATCATATGTTATCATATGTACTGTTTAGAACGGGCTGAGTCCTCCTCAAACTGTGGTGCAGAGTGAAGCCAGACAACTCTGCGTTCATCCCACCTGGTTTATCTGCAGTGAAGATTTTACAGTCAATGTTTTTTCATAAAATGAAACAGAATTTGCTTTATTAGTGTTCATGTGTGTGGTTCTTATATATATGTTTGATTGATTCACTGAGCTGCTGTTATTTATTCATACATCGCATGTCGGCGAGTTCAGAGGTCGACACAATATTCAGACCCAAGTTCACAACTTTTCAAAATGAAAGCTCTGTAATTCAACTCAATATAAAGCATTATAGCAACAAACCCAATGTTGGGCTTCTACTTTGAAGACTAATTGCTGAAGAGGAAATTATTTTATGAATGTTGCTGACAAGACGGCAATCAGTACCCGCGACGCACAGAGAAAGTCTGTGTCAGTCCGATATGGTAAAATAGAAATAATGAAATTATTATCCGGCGTCGATGTTGACCCGAAGTTTGACCCAGTTGCCGACCGCTGCTGTAGTTTATCAGAGGATGAAGAAGAAGACATGAAGGCACACTGCCCCGCCCCCACTGACTGTTAGTCGCCTGTTTATTCAAATTTCTTTCATTATTTAAGGTAAAATCGCACCAAATTTAATAGTGTCCCTCCCTGGACCACTAAGAATACACATGACAAGCGTGAAGCCAATAAGATGAATGGTACAGACAGACAGACAGACAAACAGACAGACAGACAAACAGACAGACAGACAGACAGACAGACAGACAGACAGACAGACAGACAGACGTTTGTGGACTTACTATGTTTAATGTGTAGAAGGTCTTTCAGGCTGCCTGAGCTTCGAGTGTCCTTACAAAGTCTCCTTATGATTCCATTTAATTTGTTGACATGACGGTATAAACAAAGATTTCAAGGGCCGGCCTCCAAGTGCATGAGCTGTGAAAGCTTTCTCAATTCCTGCGTTTTCATTGGAGGGCTTTCAGAGCACTTGATTCATTAAAGCCCAAAACACTTGATCCAACTTTAGACATCACACACACCCACACACACACACACACACACACACACACACACACACACACACACACAGGCACATGACGTTGACATGTTTGAAGCAAAGGGACACTCCCGCACGACACAGTGAGATACTTCACCAGGCTGCTTCATCTAAATATTTGATGTCCTCCGTGAAAAACATGAAAGTCGACTTAGTTGCGAGCCTTATTTTATCACCACTCACCTCACCGTGCATGACCCACTGCAGTCACAGCTCCCCTGTCCCCCCACCAGCTGCTACTAAAAGGAAATTTGGTGCAACCCGGTGCCAGGTGGGGTCCATCTGATTGGTATTTTTTCTCCAGCTTCACCACATCACATCCATTTCTCTCACAGACTCATCAGGCTGGACATTCAATCTCCAGCTCCGCTCCTCATCTGCCTCTGCTTTCCCAATCGATCGAGGCAGCGCTGGTAGAATTAAAGAACCCTGTGTGGTATAGATTTCACTTTAACCTTCAGCTCTCAGGCTCCTGCACGGCCTGTAGATATTTGATGTTCATGTTAAAGGTCAATTGTAACGTCTTTTGAACTTCCTTTAAAATGTGTAGTTCCAATAACAACTGAGGGTTCGGAGTGAATTTGCAACTACTCAGAGGTCTATTAAAGGGATAGTTCACGAAATTCACTAAAGTTTCGGGGGTAAACTTTGTTGCAGCTTCGGGTTCTGCATTTGAGGTCAATGGTGACTACTTCATCGGACGTAATCAAACAACCGGAAAAAAACACAAGATGTCTCCATAGTTGCTCGTGTGGTGTCATCCAAGTGTCCAACTCGAAATGTTTCGGTGAACTATCCCTTTAAGCTCGTCTCTGAAACGTATAGTCACAGGAGAGTCACCGTATGTATCTAAGACATTTAATCGAGACATTCTCAAATTAAAAGATTCGCCACAGGGTGTAATTTTTTGAAGGAATCTAATCAGACACACAGCCATGTGTCCGTTGTGTTTTCTAATTAGATGAGGATGACGGGGAGGGGGGGGGGGGGATAACTTCCAATAACAGATGCTCCCTAAAATCCACCGGCAGCAAATTTCTCACATATCCGAAATTGGAGAACAGAAGTAAACACAGAGCCAGAGGATTAAGGGGAAGGGAAGCATGGACTTTGTCTCCCTGACTCCCAACAATGTAGTCTGTGGTCTATTGCCAAGGCTGGCAGGAGTGTGAGCGGTTGGCCAAGCTGATGAGATGCCTGAGTAGCAACCATCAGCTTCTATAGTGCAGGTTTTTTATGTTTTTTGTTGAGAGGTTGGTTGATCTGTCAGGGCCACTGATGTATTGAGAGGCGTCTCTATGATGGAAGAGCACAGGTAAATCTTTTTGTCTCCGAGATAACCACCCCTGAGCATGGAGATATAAACACTTAGAATAATGGTTTGCAACATGTTGAGGGGAGATTGGCCCATTTGTCAGCCTGCTCACTTGGTGACGAGACATAACGGTTCACCCGAGTGTCTCCTCAGGTTTCTTCATCCAATCGTAACCAGTGTGAGGACATAAACACACACACTCAGTGGGAAAAGGTGTGTGGCATTGCAGACCGGCTGGAAATGAGAACTTGTCCCTGCTGCCAAAATAAAAAAAGTAATCTTAAACTCAGACAATTTTTTTGTGAAAGAAATCTTACACTCTAGTGCTTGAAAACACATTATGTTGAGTGATACTAGCTTACTCTGTCTTTGTTTTGTTTGGTTTCCAGTCGTTATGGCCTTTTTATCCAAGAGCAGACAGTGTAAGTGGACATGAGACAGTAATTTAGTATCATCATTCATCCTCTTTTTTGTGCATCATATAGTGATGTTACCATGGCATCACTTTACAAAATGATGGTGTGCGATTTCAAAAAATTGCAGCAAACAAAAAAACAAATAAGAAGTCAAAACATGATGCATGACAATATTGGAAATGTATTTTTTAGTGATAGTCACAATTTCTAATTCATTCATTTCAACCAGACTACACATTAATACACACGATCTCTCCTTGAGGTAATTAATGATTTTTACTTTTCAGGAACAAAGAACTATTGGACCCGTGATTCATCAAAAGCCAATTAAAACAAGTCTTGCAGTGTAAGAAATAAGCTAACATGCTCAATTGTCATTTGCTAATATGCATTTTAAAAGTTAAAAACAAAAAAAAAAATCCATGTTGAGGAGGTTTGAACTTGCAAAACACCCAAAACACATTTAGCTATGTCACTTCACAACCTCATGATGGCACTAGAAGAAAGATCATTGGGATACATTTTTTTTCAGACCATAAAAAAAACGTTAAAAATGCTATGACACTACATCAAGTAGTTTTGTGATATTTCCGCCTGGGCCAAATTGAGCGAGCGACCAACAAACTGACGGTAGTGAGTCAGAGAAGGTGCTTGACGTAGGCCAAGGTCTCAATTAATTAATGTAACACCTTCACTGCTGCGATGTTTATTGATGTGACACCACAGAGCGAGGTGTGAGCTGCTCAAGTGCTGCTACAAGTAGCTTAAAAGGGAAAACTGGCTGTATCTGCTTTGCGTTGCTGATGCAAGGGAGAAAACTATCTGTTATGGGAGGTTTGTTTGTCACTGCTGATGCTCGCTCTGAGGTAGTTATTCCCTCCCCTCGGCCTGAGACTGACAGCCTTTGTGCTGTGTGCTGTGTGCTATGGGATGGCGTGCGTGGACAGCGATTGGATGAATGGAAATGGGTGGATGATGAGTTGCCAGGGCAAAGCTGCACGGCAGGGTTTGCTGAATTTTGTTCTGCAGTGAGGAAAGTGGTTGTTATAAACACCAGAGATTCACACAGAATTTCCCCTCCATTAAACAAGGGGACAGAAGTGTCTGTGGGTGTTCGAGCGGGCACGTGATTGGCTGTGCGTGCAGTGTGTGTGTGTGTGCATGTCTGTGTGACGTATCTGTGGACAGAAGAATGGAAGCAGCCTGTGATCATGAATCTCTTATCCCCAAGTTCTAAGCAGAAACCTGATGAAGATGCAGATGAAGATGGACGAAGCGTCTCCACACCCGTTGTATTGTACAAAAATTAAGCCAAACTATCCTGGATGCGGTTGCCGCCATCTTGCACTTTTGGTAGCTAGGTAGGTTGTTATCTGGAGCCAGCGTCTGCCCTCAATGAGTCACACCATGGTGCCATGTCTCACCGACACGACCAATCAAGAGTCAGTCTCAGCTGTTAATCTTGACCTTTCACCCCGTTTTTAAAGCTTCAAATCCGACTATTTAAAAGCAAAATTAATGGAAAAATAAACACAGAAAGTTTTTGTTTGGTCCCATCCACTAACACGGAGGAGGCAGGGTTTATGACCTTTACTACACCTAGCCACCAGAGGGTGATTTAAATGACTTGGCTTCACTTTTTGTCCATTTTTTGTAGGCTCCAGATTAACACCCTAACACAAAGGCAGTTTTCAGTCACTAAAATCGCAGATCTTTACAAACTTTGCGTTTCCCTGTGTAAGAACGATGCCATCATATTGTACTTTGTTCATGCTCATTGTTGCTTTGTGTAATCAGCATGCGCCAGAAACAACAATAACAATGTCGGATGTATACCAGTTTCTCTACATCTGGTTAGCACTGCTAGGTTTAATTGCAAATTTGCAATTAAATGTTCCTTTACTGCACCACATTAGTGGCATTCACAGCCATCTGTATTGCCTAATATTACTTGGACCACCACAGCGTTCTTCTCTGGTATTTGATCAGTGGTAGTGTAGACAAAGCATAGAGCAGACTCTGTTCAGTAAAAACTGTTTTGTATTAGTTTTACATTTTCGGCCAAAACTATTGAAGTCCCACAGTGAAGGTGCCAATAACTATTACTTTAGGGTGAGAATTTCATTTTGAAATCACACATGGTGGTGAGCCAGGAAACTTTGTTACCATTATTAAGGCTGAAATATCACATATCATAAGGTCACATTCATGCACTTTGTGAAAGACGAGCATTGACACTGATTCTATGTGCTGCAGGTTGCTTTTTATATTCTGTTGCTGACAATCCTGTGGTGATTGGCACAGTTCAGGGTAAAATGAGAGAAATGTGGAGAAAAAGTTAAAATAATGGTTTGTTTTACACACCTTTACTTAAAGTGAGTATTTATTTTAACCTTTACTACCTCTTAAAGAAGCTGGACAGCTGCAGTTGTTGGATTAGCTTTTCTGGTTTGAAACACTCTGCAATGGGTGCAGCAACTGTCCACACGAAAGGATGTAATGGCCACAAGCTGAATTTATCATCACGCTCCCAGTGGGGCCATGGCATTGTTGTTCAGTCTTGACTTCTGGACAGACGGGAGCATCCCGCATATATCTCAGTCTGGCCCCTGCCTCCATTAAATGCTGATGGAGCAAGGAAGAGCCACATATTTGTTTGAAATAAAAGCTTTATCATTGAATTATGAGCGCTCAACCCCTGCTGTCCCTCCATGGGGCATTGATTTTGGACATTTATGTTGGCAACATGAGCGAAGGGCTGGGGCGTCGGGGGGGCGGATCGAAGACGGTAGAATTATGGGCTCTTACGCGTCCGCTGAGGCATCTCGTCAAAATCTTGTCTGCAGCAGAGAGATCCCTGCTGCTTGAGGAGTATTGACTGCAGGTGTGTGTATAACTCTGGGCAACGTTATGCATTTTGCAAAGCATTATGAGTCACTTTGTGAATCCCATAAATAATTTGTGAGGAGAGAAACACCGTCAAGTGAGGTTTAGCCTAAAATCTTCTTCGGGGAGAGAAGCATCCTGGGAGCTTTTGGTCTGAAGTGGGATGAGATGAGATTGAGGCACTACCATTTGCACTTGACAGGCATCTTCATGATATTGCGGGGGAATCAATGACACATATGGGAGCGGATCATACATCACAGCCGCTGTATCATCTGTAGCGAAGCTCGCTCCGCGCTGACTCCGTCGCCATGAGCCTCTCACCTGTCACAAAAAATTCACGCGTGGCTGATGCACACGGATAGATGCCTTGTGCTCTCGTGACCCACATGTAAAATGGCCTCAGGAGTACACAGCTAATTTTCGAATGGAAGCATAGGGAATGCTTTTTAGGCCCGCACACTGACACACGATTCGATTAGCTGTAATTGAAACGTGCCGCAGTCGGAGCTGTTATACCAGTGCTCATCTGCTCTGATTGAAAGAGGCAGCTCGAGACTGTGATGCTGCACAGAAAACACGTTGATGCTTCTTCATATCATTAGTACAGATGATCAAAACAACTTTAAACAGTTTGTTAAAAGGTACTCATGATGAATGGCTCATACAATTAATAATTCATTCATGCTTTACAATTTGATAACAAGAGCAACATTCAGTTTGCCAAATTGTAAGAAAAAAATCTGCTTGGCTTGATCCTCCCTTAGAAAATGAGTCATAAAGAGTCATGACGTGATTAGAATGTCAACAATAAATCATAAAGTATTGATAAATGTTGACAAATCAATCTGATCACCACATGCGTCTGTGGCTTTCAGGAGATTTTCAGATATATCACACAATCCTTCCAAGAGTTTGTACAGCTGACGTGGAACTCAGATCTCTACCTGAGCTGTCTGTGGAAAAGTTGCTTCGTGGGTAATGTAGTCACCAAGGCTTTACAAGGAAGAGGAATGTGTGGCATAAAAAAAGAAGACGTCTCGTTAATTTAGATTTTGCAGTTTTAAATGTGCTGTGGGGTTATAAAACAGCTATAGACATTCAGGCTGAATATCCACTTTGAATGCAGAAGGAGAGTTTCAGACGTGCTGCAGATCCCCTGCATGGTACAAAGAGTTTTGTGCTAACTGGCTATTAGTGAATGCTGGTGGTGGTTTAGTTTACACTGAGGAATTATGAGTCTTCTTCCAGAGACTAAAAACTGAAAATAAAAGTCAAGGACATGAGTCAGACAAGCGATAAATTAACTCCAGTCTGGGCTCTCATAGCCCTAACAGCAATGTAATACACTACATTATTCTCCTCTATAGCTTGTCATCACGTATGTAAGAGAACGTAAGAGAAATTTCACAAAGAAACATACAGAATGGGCAAATTTGCCCTCACGCACGTCTTATTTACTGCCCTGTAAGAACTCTCCATGTACACACACACACACACACACACACACACACACACACACACACACACACACACAAACTCAAATAGACAAACTGTTTTCATACCCTATTCCCAGACTCACGGAGCTGTAAACAGCATGTCCCTGTAAAGGGATTATGTTTGGTGCTGAGCAGAACGAGCGCAGACAGGCAGACGGACGGAGTGTCTGTGGCCTACTGATTATCAGTCTGCTCGTCTGTCTGCGTTGATCCATTTTTCCCCCCTGCGACATGGCCACACCCTTATGATGCAACCGCTGCACGTCAGGGTAACAAATGGTCGCCCATCCCTCTGGGAAAGTAGCATCATCATCTGTCCATGGAGCCGGAGGGAAATGTCAGGAAACATGCATTTATCTAGCCAATCAATGTCAGATGGCTGCAGAGAACAGATCTTAGAGACGTGATGGCCGCTGATGTGACGTTATTGTGGCCTAATTGTTGGGGCTTCTGAAATACAGCTGCCATCAATCATTGCAGACCGTTTGGTCAATACAGCTTGTAGAATACGGAAGCGAAAGCGTGGATGGTAAGTCGATATTTATGTGCAGGTACATGCAATTTGGTATGATGGCCACGTGAGTTTGGCCCCTGCGAGGAGGGATCCATTGGCTCTGTGCGCTTTGTGCAAGCCCGTGGAGCAATCAATGGGTCCAATGAGCAGGCTCCATCAGATTGAGGATATGCTGTTCATACATGATAAGGCTGTGTAAACTGTCCTGTTTCATTTCATCCCAATTACCCCTCTTCCACCACTGCCAAGGAAATGCTGTTTACATGCAGGGGTCTTCAATGTATGGCTGTGGGTGGGCTCACAAAGAAAAGGCTTATCTTGTTTAACCATGGGCCAAATGCACAAGCAGCTCTATTGTAGCCGTTTCAAGGTTGCGCTCCGTCTTCTCGGAACATACACTTTGCTCTTAATGTGCTCTTTCCTTATGAGGTTATATTGCATTTCATGAGTCACACTCTGCAGTTCACAGATCAGACCATAGGTGTTGTGTTTATGGATGCTGGGTTATTGCTTGTGCTGTCCTGAGGGCGTCAGGTACACTTCTTATTACTCCCAAATGTGGCGCCTATATTGTGTTTAATCGTACCCTCTTCTCTGTCCCTGTCAATGTGTGTGTGCAGCTCCAAAGGCTAAAACGCTCAATGTCTTTCAAGACCATCATGCGCAGTAAGAGCGTGGAGAACTTCTTCCAGAGATCCTACAGCGACGCCCGCCTGCCACCGGATTTCATCACCGACCCGCCGCCTCCTTCTCCCCCTCTGCTGCCCTGCTCTCCTCTCGTCGGCGAGCGCTCGCCATCCATCTCGCCGTCTCTCAGCCCTAACCCCTCCATCTCCTCACACTCCCCCTCTCTCAGCCTCTCCCCATCGCTGCCCATCAAGCCTCCAAGACCACAGGTCACCCACTGTTTTCAGGACCACGTCTTTCGCAAGCCCACCAACTGCCAGCACTGCAAGCACATGATAGTGGGTAAGGTTCTCAATACATCCCGCTGTTGTCAAGCCAAGGTTTCGATTTAGCTGCAGGATTCAAGAGATTTCTGGCCTTCATGCCTTTGTTTTTATTTCTTTTGCTAAAATCAAGTTTATTTAAGCACAATGTCTTGATGTAGGAGTCTAAAGTCCTCAAAGCAAAAGACTGACACCACTCTCAGCAATAGAACCGAGCAGTGACCACCCACTCTTAGAATGGCTCTGGTTCCGGAAGTACATTTTTCCAATTAATTTTCTCCTTTGACGTTGCAGAAAATCCTTATACAAAGAGTTTTAAGGCCGACAAGCGACAAAATGAATCGTGACCATGAATTTGATTCAGAGCACAAAAAAAGGTTTGAAAACTGAAAAAAGGCGAAGGTTCAAGAGAAATCTTAGTCACTCTGTGGTAAATGTACTCTTTCGCTGAAACCATCCGATCATAGGCGACATGATTTTTGCTGTTCCATTTCCATGGAAGCAGCGAGCTCCACTAATCAGAAACGTTGCTATTACACTTGAGGATTATGGGGGGTGTAGTACTTCTCTTTGACATTGTGAATAAAACTCCACAGAACCACACTGTTGAGCTCTATATACATCAACTATAGGATTACAGGTTAGCTTAGCTTAGCACAAAGGCCGTAAACAAGAGGGAAGAGCTTCCCTCTGCCGAACTATCTCTTTAAAGTTAATGTAGCATGAACATCAAGAATCACTTTGAAACAGACCTCACTGTCTGAATTTTTCTACTTCATTTATTGAAAATGAGATTCACTCAAGTTTTTGACTTCAATGCAGCTCTGACAATGTTTATGGCTGAAGAAAACATTAGCTTATTAAGAGGTGCAGATGTACGAGTGCATTTATTCCTCACTTGCTGCAAGCACAAACTACTAGCCGCTGCTGGTTCCCCTACTAAATCTACTTCCTGTCACTATGATTGATTACGGACTCCAACCTGCTCCTCTTTATATGCACAGGTGCAGTTTTTTTTTTGCATGCTCTGTGGTTTTAGTTATGTAATACATCACCTTGATCTAGCTGCATTCCTCTGCAGTCCCCGAACACAGTCCAGTCCGGCCGCCGTCTCCTCGTTAGGCTGATGAAGTAGAATGTGCGTTTTTTTGTGAAAGCTGTGTTTCTGTCGCGCCATCCAGTTTAATGCGATTGTTGTTTCCGCTCCGCAACAGATCAGTCAGTGTAATCGCATCTGCGACAAATCCAGAAATCTGTTATCCTTTGTTTATAGGATAAAAAGGGAACTCAACCCCCTAATCCTTACAAAACATTCAACAATCAACAGAGGATTTCTCATTACGGGACAAATGAGCAAGCATGAGCAACTCTGCGCTCAGGCGCTTAAAATCAGAGATGAAAAGGCAAGATGACTGAATGCCAAATCGATTCCGATTGAAATATCTCCAGGTTCGTTACAAATCTCTCCTGGACGTTTCGAAAGAGGTGCTGTTGGTTATGAAGCCATTAGTGTCAGCTCTGTGAGCAGCGCCAGCTTGATAAAACTGGGACAGTGCTTGTTTACAGCGTCTACCTGAGCAGAGAGAAACCTGTTTGTGTGATCTGAAGGGCCCCTTTGTTTTGCTGGCACTCTCTGTCTGTTTTAGATCTGCAGCCTGCTGGGGTTCTTCTCCTTTTTAATTCCTCTGTGTCTGCTTCCCTTTGCTCTTATTCTATCGTCTTTGTTCCTCTCCACAGGAAACTCCAAACAAGCTCTGCGGTGTAAAACGTGCAAGATGGCCGCTCACCTGTGGTGCACCTCGGAACTGTCGCAGCAGCTGTGTCAAGGGAAGGTGCGAATACACACACAGAATCATACACTCATTTGTAACACTGGTTATAGTTTTCATCATAGTCACTGAACGAATGTCTTGGTTTTCTCAACTTTTTATCCGTCATCGACTGTTTCTATAATTTGGCAACTTCTTTAGTGTGAAGTAATCACTGCTGTGGTGTTTCCGACTGTGTCCTCTTTTGATTATATATTTATAAATTTTTGCTTTGGTTCTTCTGTCAATTCAAATACAAATGAGAACATTGGAACAACTCAGGATATGAAGCAAAAAGGTTACACAGGGGTGAGCAGAGTCAATACCTCAACTGAAAGTATATTCAAAGAGGTTTATTAACGAATAACAATAAATAAAAAGATAAACATGATCACAATAACTAAAACATCTCTTAATATTTATCACTAAACGTCCAATATTGTCTCTCAGTGGGTGAAACCTTTTGTCCAACGCAAATGTCGACTGGATCGTCCACAGCGTCCCGTTCCTCCTCCCATGCAGGCAGCTCCTTGGTCCTCTCGTTTGCCATAACCCGCTCAAAGGTAGCCACGTGTCCCAATTCAGGGGATCAAACGGGTGGATCTTTCTCTGGTGAACCTATCCAAGGATTCATTAAGGTGGTGGCAGAGCATTAGTAAATGCAGCCACTCAAAGTCCCTGATGATGCAGTAGTAGAAGAAGGAAAAGCTGGTGATACAAATAGGAAATCCTCCGTAGACCGTTGGATTTCGGCTTGGCCTCAACTCAGCCTATGGAGGCCACATCTTCAAGCAGAATGAATGAGTTCTCTGAAGGATGCAGCCCCTGAATTGGAACCCAGCTCATGTCTACCAATACAGCTCATTAATTAACACATTCTTTTGTCTTTTTTTTTCAATCACCACAAAACCCAAAGTGTCAAAATGATATTTTGCCATTTAAGGGGAGCTTACACACTAGAAAATCTTTCACTTACTGGAGTGTCCGCTGGTTGCTTGGCAACTGTTCCCACCCAATAAATAGTGGGGGTGTAATGACACTCATAAAATGAACCCCCACCTAATCCTTTTAAAACATCCCATGATTTTAAGATTTGTGATGATAGGATAAAAGTGTATTGTAAGGAAACGAGAGACAACTTGCAGAATAGTCTTAAAATTTTTTAATTCTACTTCAAAAGAGAAAGTGGGATCATTTATACAGCGATCTAGAGAGATTTGTTTTTATGGAAGACATTTGTGTTCAATCTGAACTCCTACTTTCACAGTTTTAACAGCCACATTATAAAACCACCAGCAACATTAAGTTTGTCTTGCAGTCATCATTTGAATAATCTGAACAGAAACCGTGTTACCATGGTGACAACCTGGATTTGTCGGACTTGAAATTAGATTTTTACCAGCACTTAGAAATTAATTTGTTACGTTTATGGGCAAAGGCTAATTTCATTGTTGATGGCGAAAAAAATAAATGAAATTGAAATGAAAGTATTGAATCAGTATTGTGTCGTATCACTGAGGCAGTCGTGTACACGATGTACTGTATATAAAGTTGGACGACATGACAGTTCCCCAAAAGTGAAGCCAAACCATCCTGATCACCCCCTGGTGGTAGGCTGCAGTATAGGTCATAAACCCCACCTCCTCCATGTCAGTGGATGGGACATGGACCAAATTTAAAAGTCAAAGTTCAATTAAAATAAAAGATGTTTTCTGTCATTTGAAGTAGATCTTATCAGTTCTTATTATGGTTTAAATTAGTTATTTGATGCTATAAAAACGTCATGATTGACACCTGAGACTGACTCGGGATTGGTCGTGTGTGTGTGTAGTGGCTCCATCTAACAATCACTACTGTATAGACTCTGGCTCCAAAAAGCACAAGATGGCGATACCTGTATTTAGGTTATTTTTATAAAGGCCTACAGTCTATAGCCAAGCCATTATGAAGCAATCGAAAATAACTAATTACTAATACTAATTACTAATATTAATTACTAATTACTACACAATAAGCTAAGATCACTGAACTGTTTCTAAATAGGCCACAGGTAAAAGTGGTCAGGCCTGGCTTTTAATAGCTCGGCCACACTCTGAAAACCCAGTTCAAACTTAGAGGGGGGATTTTCTTTCTTTCTTCTTTTATAGAACACAGATCCTTATATCTTAAATCTTTATCACAGTGGATTATAAATCCTTTATCTATATTACTTTTAAATGCCGAGTGATGTACTACATTGGACATTTCATCGTGGCATTTGGTCAAGTGTGCAGTCGTCAGATAATTTGGAGCGATTTCAGTCCAGGGGTTGTGATTTTATCCCCCAGTGCCGAAACATTAGCATGCAGTAAGTGGCAAGAGCTTCTGAGAGCCACTTGGCAAAAACATTTCTAAAGCACTGTGTAGAAGATGGCTTCTGTGCTGTTTGATAGAGGAGCACACAGAGGGAGAGAGAGGTGGGGGGAATGATAAGGGAAGGGAAAAGGTAAGAATCTCATCCGCCCAGAATCTGGGCTTCGTTTCAGGGGCCGAAAGGTGCCGCTTTCTACCTCTTGGTCCCCAAAGTGTTTGTCTCTTCAGCCTAATGTGATAAAGTGACTGGCTCATTTGCAAGTCAAGTCAACGCAATGGCAAACCGATATCCCAGCCGAAACACTTACTGTGCTTAATTCAGTGTGAAATTGCTATCGTGCGAACACACACACACACACACACACACACACACACACACACACACACACACACACACACACACACACACAAATAGACTCACATGCCTGTGTGTAAGCCATGTGCATACAAGTTAGTGCCTGAGTAAATACATTGCTCCTAATTAACAGCAAAGAGAGCTAACACTGTTCCTCCATTTGTGACTCAGTTGCGGCCTGTGTGCGCTCCCAAGTCTGCCTGTGTGTCTACATATGTTTCAATCATTTGTACTTCATTAATGTCTCAAATGAACTACATGGACCCCCCCACCCCCTTTAACACAGCGTATCAAAAGAGAAGCAATGGAAGCTGGCAAATAAAAACAAAAATCATTATTCTTTCTGCTCTCCCCCATTAGCCTGGAGCGTTCAAGCGAAACTTCAGCTCGCCAATGCTTGTCAATGACCAACTGGCTGTCGTCAAGGAAGTTCAGCCGAGCCAAGGTGAGATTACTCTGGGTGTCTGTGCGCGTGTACATGTGCACTTGGTCTGTTCGCGCCCGTGTGCTTTCGTTTCGTCTTGTTGCTCTTGTCGCAGCCGTTTTCGGTTTATTTTTAGATTTTTGTTTTGTTTTTTGTGCGTGTGTGTGTGTGTGTGTGTGTGTGTGTGCTTGTGCGTGTGCTGTAATAAAACCAGAACTGTCTCCATCTCACCTGACAACCGAGGAGCGTGAAGTGGAAAAAGAGAGAGAGGAAGAACAAATTCAGCTTCTCTTGGAGGCTGACGGACACTCGGCACCCTGAAAGTATGTGAATAAATATTTATAAGTTCTAATGTTTATGTTTCTATATCTTTGTTTATGATTTGAACTGTATATGTATCGTTGGACCGACGGAGGGTGGTAATTCATCGTCACACCTCTAAGGCTTTGTAAACATTGAAATGCTGCCTGTTTTCTGAATCAGAGTTATGGCCAGCTCTCTGCATCAGGACATCATCTACATTTCAATTTTTATCAAAATATTATAATTTTGAGTAGTACTTTACTTGATGTAATACATATACAGTATAGAAGCAGGACTATTGGGCCAGTATTGTAGCACTAATATTAATGTGTGTGTGTGCGTGTGTGTGTAGAGAGTTGTGTAACTGTATATCAATCCGTGTATGTGTAATCAGATTTGTAAACCTTTCAAATATCCCCAAACGCCTGCTAGAATCTGTGAATGTGTATTTAGAATCTGTATGTGCATAATCCGATTTTGTAAATGTGAAAAAAAACCTGTAAATGTGTATTGAGACTTGTACAAGTGCAGAGACATGTGTAAACGTGTGATTATATCTGGATATACATGTAGATAAATCTATAAATGTGTACATAGATATTAATGGCTGACATGTTTTACTCCAAGAGCCTGAAAGTCATCAGTTGCGAAAAGCCCATAGATTGTTCCAAAAGCCTGTCTCACTGACAACAACCACCCTGTCTAGCTTTGTTGAGGCAGTTTCAACGATGCCATTTTGTTTTTAAATTTTGTGATGAAAAAGTGACGAATAACGGCCGCCTCACTGGCCACACCCCAGCTCAGGGCTAAAAAAAACACCAGCAGAAACTGGTGGATGTGGATAAATACTCACATGCATGAAGTGTAGCAAAAAATCATGTGTAAAAACGACATGAGTCCAACAATTGAAAGAGGAGAGACACACCCTTATGAGGAGGGGTCCCCCAAAATTGGATGTAGGGGTACAGGACTTTGTCAAACGTTCCACATTGGAAGCATTGGAGCAAAACACTTCAGCCATCAATATCTATTTACACGTTTCAAGATTTATCTTCACATTTTCTGATCTGTGCGCACGTTTATAGATTTCTCTACAAATCTCAAGACACTTGCAAATCTTATTGCACATTTACATTTTCTTTATTCATTTAAAAATCAGATTACGCACACATGGATCGATATACAGTTACACAATCCCCCCACATACACACTCAAGTAATATTGCTACAATATTGGCCCCATACACCATCATTCTGATATTTCCTTGTCACTTAATTGTGTCTGGATACTAAACACTCTGCTGTCAGATCCACTTGCCTTACATGTACCTGAATTTGTTCTTCCTCTGAACTGGAGCTTGTTTTACTTTGCCAAACCTCTGGATCATGAACCGTGTAGGTAGGTGACGCGCTCCTGCATCTCCCACGCCTCATCATATCGTGCTGAATCATGGTTGCCACCTCCAACTGCGACGTCCTTGTGCTGCCCATGAATCAGTGTTCGACTAACCCCACACCTCCATCGTCACCCCGAGCTGCGGCGCCACGATGCTTGGGTCTCCGCCAGGGCACACTGCACCCTGCCAAAACTCACTATCTCACATTGCAAAGTGTCCCAAATAATGCTGACAAAAGGCTCTGTGAAACGCAGAGCTCTCGTTTGTCACACGGCAAATTTTATGATGAATTTACCTACTGGCCCTCTCATTTCCCATCAACTGGCAAAAGTGAATTCATGCTCCAAGCTGCAACCCTGCGCTTATCAGTTATAAAAATGATTTCCTACCAAGTGATATATATATATATATATCCGTATATCCGTGTATATATATATATATATATATATATATATATATATATGTAGATGCGACAGCAGCTATGAAGACATATTACAAATAGAATTCTCATTTCTGCACTGAAAACCATGCTGAAGGTCCCTGTCTCTGTAGAATATAATAATTTGTGTAGAGTCTCTGAACACGGCTCTGATTACTCTCTTCCTGTGCAAAGAATTGCTCTGTGCTGGAGTAAATCCTTCGCTGACAATCAATGTAAAGTGTAAAGGAGCTTCATCACCAATAAATACCTCTTCTATCGTCACACTTACTGCAGGATTTCTGTTTATCTGTCAGGAGCACGGAGGCGTTGGCGTCAATACGAGACGGCGAGTTGTTAGGGCCTCTCCCTCGCAGACACAAACACACTCGCAGAACATCTGGCCGTGCAGTTAAAATCATTTTGCCCTTTCATTCAACGTGTGTTGAAAAAAGGAAGCAGAAAATCTCATTCCTGACTTCAGAGATATACTCCTCCAGCACTTCCATCTACATGAAATGTACCGATGAAGGCTCCCTGAGGATTTCCATATTTTAAATCAGATCTCTCTTTCCCTTTCTACTCAACTACAACTCCAGATATATTGCGGCTATTAAAACGGAGACGCATCCCTCGCCAGTAAATTAATTCATAAGGAAGTCAAAGTGTGTAGATTTATTGGGAGGTCTTGATGTCTCCTTAACTTTTGGCTGCTGTCCTCTCCCAGATCTAAAGTGGGTCACTTTGGTCCAGGACTCACTGTGTTACGAAGTTTATATTTAGACGCTCTGGCTCCTCCAGATTGGCACAGGCACACCAATTCTGATGTGCAGTTTAATATTAGTGTGCAGCCATAATTGTAGAGCGTGTGGAGTATGAATTATTTATATGTGCGTTTGTAAATGAAGTGGATATATGCATGTGTGTGTATGTGTGTGTTAGTCTTATGAATGTGTGTGTGTGTGGTTTCAGAGGCTGTGCGGACGCGCGTCGACCCCGTGTACGCTGCCTTGCGCTATGGGACGTCTTTGGCACAGATGAGCCGCTCCAGTTTTGGCAGCTCAGAGTCTCCGACGCGCAGCCTGGTATGACATCATCCCCCTGTGGGCGGGTGGAGAGGAGAGTTGGACCCTGTGTGATTAAGACACACAAAGTTTTAATGATGGTCCACTGGTCCAGTTATAGATTCAGGATTTTATTTCTATCCACATTAGCTGATGCCAAGTATCAGCAACACAAAACATTAAGTTTTGTCAAGACACTTAAAACTATACTATTATATTAAAAACAGAAAAGTCTTACAACGAATTTCTTTCTGTAAACATATTAATCCACTGTATTCACATTCCTATAGATTATACTATGTAGATTAAGACCATTGCCATATTTTGATTTATATATATATATATACATGAATGTATACACCATAAACTAAAGATGGAACAACGCGTCTCCACTTCCTCCCACTCTCCCAAAATATCCAGAGTACGAATGCTGCCATGCTGCAAATTAGGAGCCAGAGTCTGCACAGTAGCATTCGGGGGATGGAGCCACGGTAGCGGGGTTCTGTCGATACACGCACTCAACCAGTCTCAGCTGTCAAACTTTGACTTTTTAGTTTGATCCATGTCCCTTCCACTAACATGGAGGGGGTGGAGTTCATGATCTATACTGCAGTCAACCACCAGAGGTCGATAGAGATGCTTTGGCTTCACTTTTGGGGAGCAGTCATGTCGTCCATCTTTACATACAGTCCATGGAATACACATATGCTTTACATATACAGCTTACTGTTGAAGTATTGATCATAGACACCATAGAGTTTCACCCAGCATCACGTTTCTGGTTGGGCGTCTAGAGTCGTGCCCCTCTGCACCCTGAAGCCTGTTTCCCAACAGTTTGACGAGCACACGTGTGGATTACCGCTAACCAGGTGAAAAGTCACCATAACTAGATTTCCTGGGGGTTATAAGTGACTCTTTGAAACTCTGTCTCTGTTTTGAGGTCACTGTAGTTCCCTGCTGAGATCAACTTCATTTAAATCCTCCCTCCTCCACATATGTTGAAGAGATAGAATTGAGCACCAGGGTGTCGTCTATAAGGAGCATAATGGATGGCGCTGGTTTTCCTCATTAAACGTGTAGTTGAACCTGTGTGCAAATCTTTTTCATACATGAAGTGAGTCCAGGTTCTCCTCATCCTGTTGCTAACATTTGATTTTATGTTTTTTCTTCTTTAAAAAAGGGGGAGGGAGGTGAGGAGAGGCAGCAGAGACAGTGCAGCATGGAGGAAGAGATAACTCAGGAGACAGGGGGTAAACGCCGCTGTGTGTCCGTGTCTCCATCCATGTGGATGCGCTCTGTGTCGACGCTGCTGTGTGTCCATGCATATGTCGTGTTTACTTGTGCATGTGTACATGTGTGTGTGTGTGAGGGATTTACTGTCTGCTTCTGGAAAAAAACAAATTACATGCCTGATTGCCTATGTGTGAGTGCTAAGAAAATGTCTCCCCACCTCCAGACGTAGCAGTGCCAGACCCTGAGTTGGAGAAAGAGGAGGAAGACGAGAGCAGGGCCGAGCCTGAGACTCCTGCGGAAGAGAGCAACGTGACGGTACAGCTCTGTTTGATCCGCCTGTGCACACCGTCACCTGTTCTTGTTTTCTTCCTCGAGTGCGTATGTCTGTCTCACTAATTCCCCTTCCTGCGACTCCCTGTGTCCAGGTGCCCAAGCGCATTGAAGTCCACTCCATCCACACCTATGTAGCGCTCTACAAGTTTCTGCCTCAGGAACAGAATGACCTGGAACTACAGTGAGTAAGAGCCAAACAGACTGCCAATGTGCAAGTATTTCCATAGCCCCAGTGTTTGTTTGTTTTAGTTTTTTTCTTTGCCATTGTGCGTGTGAGTGCATTTGCTTTGTCTGTGTTTTTGCCCTGGCTGCAGGATGAAAATGTCCCCACCATCTGCAGAGGACGGTATCAGGGCGCCCTTAAGGATGACTAATTATAAAGTCGGAGCCCATCACTGTCCTCCACGTAGAGCGAGGGACTGAGCCATGTTCCCAGCAGGGGAGCGGATAAAAAGACACAGAATAACTGAGATGAAAGGGCGGACAGGCATAGGAGGAGGGACGGCATAGAAGTAAAGATTATCATAGGCAGAGAGAGAGAGAGACAGAGGAGGTAGAAAAAAGAAAATTGCAAATATAGAAGTAGTCTCTATAAGATGAAGGATAGAAAGGACAGAGAAGTAAAAATAAGGGCAGCTGTGTGTGTGTGTATGTGGGTGTGGGTTTGGTGACAGCTTTCACAAAGGTACATCTGTGAGACTGTTAAAAGCCATCTGTGCTGTTAACTGCACATTGTGTAATTGCACAATGTACAGAATACAAACTACTGAAAGGAGCGTGTTTCTTTGCTGTCTTCATATCTTGTCAGTTTGACAAGTGCAACTGCGTACGGGTCAGACAGACGTTTGTGCAGAAATGTGTCCGTATTTGAAAAATGAACCATTATCAAGTGTTTGTAATTTGTTGGCGAGTGAAGTTCGACCCGAATTGATCACGTCTAACGGAAAGGATAAACAGGATTGTCGCCGGCCAAAACCTCTTCCAGCTGCTCACTTCATTTAGAAATTCATGCTTTACTTTGTCGCGTGTGCCCTCTTTTTTTATACGCATCATGGAAATTACTCCACCATCTGCACCGACCACGTGTCGTCTGCGGCCATTTTCACTAGTTTAGAAACAATTAGTTGTCCCTCCCCTTCCAGTGTTCATCATTTTATGCCCACATTTCTGACCGTTTTGTTACCATCATCCACGTGCATTCCGTTGCACTGCATGATGCCATTATTGTCAGTGTGGACGCACTTATGCACTCAAAACAGCAAGTGTGAGTGTGGAAGTACACAAACTGAGACACAGCATATGAGTGTGTGTGTACATGGGCCAGAATTTAGAGTTTAGACAGAAATCTGTCACTTTTCCGACTTAAAAGAAACGCAGAACCTTATTTAATCTTTATCCTGCAGTTTTAAGTTGTTGGATAAAGTAGCTCGGCTAATCCCACGGACATTAACCCTTATAATCCACATGGACCTAAAAAGGCACAAAATTTATAAAATCAGGGTAAGAACTAAACAAAACAACATACACACAAGTTTTAAGCTGTGCTCCTGGGAGGAACCTCAGTGAGCAGAATAATTACACTTCAGATATATGGGTCTCACCCTCATTGGTAAGTGAACTATGTGGAAACTTTGTGTGTGTGTGTGTGTGTGTGTGTGTGTGTGTGTGTGTGTGTGTGATGATCATATAGGGCAGTTGTGAGAGCAAGCATCTGAAGGACACAACATACAGATTTGTAATTGGGACAGCAGTTTCTCCCTGTATATCTAGGACAGTGGGTAAACTGTGCATGTGTGTGTGTGTGTGTGTGCATGTAGACGTTTCAGCAAAAGCGGGTAGCACCATTAGCATGCAGGCCAGGTTGGCGACAGATCCGGTCCAGCCTTGTCTACTGCAGCGGGGCACCACAGAGCCATATTTCACATAGACCTCATGACTTTGGTACCGGCCGCTCTGTCACCTCCGCTGAGGGACACAGACTCGTCCAGATTTGAACCTCTACGCAGCTTTGTTACCGTGGATACCACCACTTAAGTTTGATAACTTTATCTTCTGTCCTCACACTCAAGTCCCTGTATTTCTTTTCCTGCTGACCGCTCTCGCCCTCTCCCGTCTCCACGTACCCTTTTCCTCTCCGCCTCAATCACCTCGCCTTAATGCCTCCTCTTTTTCATCTCCTCTCTCGGCTGATCTCTTTTAGCCCTGGAGATCGGGTGCAGGTCACTGACGACTCCAATGAGGAGTGGTGGAAGGTGGGTAATAAATCATTTGCAAACATACAGTATGTGTGTGTGTGTGTCTGTGCTAATTGGTTCGTACACATGTATTCTTGAGTCCACATCATGTATTTAAATGCACTGAAAAGTGTGTCTGTCTGTGTGTGTATGTGTGTTTGTTTGTTCATTTGTGAGTCTGTGTGTGCTCATTATTTTATGTCCCTGTTTTCTTGAATCCATATTGTGTAGTTAAATGCACTGAAATGTGTGTGTGTGTGTGTGTGTGTGTGTGTGTGTGTGTGTGTGTGTGTGTGTGTGTGTGTGTGTGTGTGTGTGTGTGTGTGTGTGTGTGTGTGTGTGTGTGTGTGTGTGTGTGTATATGTGCCTACATGGTGCACATGTGTTATTTCAGTTCTTTATTAAGCCTTTAATTCTCGACACCTGCTCTATTTGATCCTGTCATAAACATGCAGGCAGCAGCCACAGACAGGAATAGAAACACAATTTCCTCAGAAAATTAGCAGAAGTGTTTAACATAATGAACTCGACTAGTGTTGCAACCTCAAAGAGCTCGTTAATGGGTCCGCAACGAGCTTCACTCCCTCTCAATGGAAATAAATGTGCGTCAATGTGGCCGTGTGTCCGTGCGTTTCAGTCTCGGGCAAAAGAAGACGCACTCAGTCTTGACTAAAGCGCACAGTCTGTGTGTCTTCAGTATTTAGGGCTGAAAGTGAAGCAGCAGTCATTTAATTCATAATCAGCGCTCCCAGTTCTTTAAATTAAAATTATGAATAGTTTATTCAATAAACACTTCAACACCTGAGGAGGAAGGCGCTAAATAATGAAATATTGCTGCATAATGACTTTCGCTCAAACACCATCAGCCTTCACCAGAAAACATGTCATTCAGGAGAGTGGATACCTCCGCCAAGACCCAGTCCCCTTATGAAACCACATTTATATTCATTAAGTCCAGATTTTTATTTGGATCTGCACCAAATTGCACACACACACATAATAATCAGTGCCCCGAACCTGCCTGAATATTCAAGATCCTAACAAACACACAAACAAACAAACGCAGATGAAAGTATATAACGTCTTTGGCAGAGTTGGCTCATATTCTGATTGCAGTTTGTCTTTAAAGGTGCTATGTGTATGTTTTCTCTGCCATCGGATGATGTTTCTCAATGGAAGTGGGTGTTGACGATTCAGCCATTGTTGTGTTTTCAAGTCAAGCCTACGTATGTAGCACTCGAACGTATGCGTTGTTTTAAAGCTTTGTGCTGGTGCAATCGTAAACAACAACCATTTTCCAGCAGCAAGACACACAATATAACTGTACTTGTGCTAATAATACTGGCAGGTCCATACATCATGACCTGGATTTTCATGAACATGATTTGATTGGCTCGTGCCTGATGCTTATGTATTTGTTTAAACGAGATCTGATTGGCTGGTGCTTGTGCTGCCGCTTGAAGAGTTGAAGTAATTTCATCTTCTATCGCGTGTGGTTCAAGAGAAGTGATGTACCGGAACCACAATGCAGCTCAGCAATGCGTGACATCGCCACACTCAAAGGGAATGGGCAGCATTTCCTTTGAAAACTTGGATGCATTGTTCGGCGCTACAGTGACTCACTATTCAAAGAAGACTTGAAGTAGAAGGGAAGAGGTGATAGAAATAGAAGCAAAAGAAGAGTTAACTGTGGTGTTGCTTTCCACAGCTTTGCAGAATAACGGAATGAAGTTTGATGCTGAAGTTGCAACAAATAGGATTGTTAAGTTAGCAGCTGTTTCTGCTAATGTCGGCTAAGTAACAACGTACAGCCCCTTTAAATAGGCAAAATCGTACACGTAGCTGAACTAATTTCTTGTCTTCATTTCAAATTAATGATCACTATAATTTCTGTAAGAATGGTGCCTGTTCTACGCCTAATTGCGCAGATGGCAATTCAAATGCCTCCTTGGTTTTATTACTGAATAACAACAGTAACTGCTCTAAAATGTGTCATTTAGCCACTTCAGAATCACCTTTATCAAAACTAACCTAATAATAAATGCTGATCACTGTACGGTGCTCCTGTGTTTTCCAGGGAAAGAGTGGCGACAAAGTCGGTTTCTTCCCTGCCAACTTTGTGCAGAGGGTCCGGCCAGGAGAGAGAGTGTGGCGGGTCGTCCAGAGCGTTAACGCCACCCGAGAGAGAGGACACATGGCCGTCAGGGAATCCCAGGTACAAGAATATTATCACGCTGTTTTATTATTTAATTAAGATCTTTTTTTGTGTTCTTTATTTCTTCATAAATGTTACAAACTGTTAAGGCCTGAACCGACACTTTGGGAACCTTTAGTCATCTCGCTCAGTGCGAGATCAGAGGATTCTATTTGTGGTATTATCCTGTGGTTGCAGGAGGCTGCAGCCTGTTCCAGTCCCCACTGGCTGAGAGGCAGGGTGCCTCCTGCTCAGGCTGCAATCAGAGTGTGATCAAAGCATCGCCTCAAACATCATCTCTGTGTCATATCACTTTATACCAATTTTCACAGACACTTTATGTCCCCCACACGCACAGAACCTGTATTTCTCCAGAGCACAAGTCAGAAAATCTTGAATAAAAATGAGAACATACACAAATGAGCTGCTAATGAATTCCATTTTTTTATGCAAATGAAAATAACTGCATGTTTGTTATTTTTGCTGGCAGAGCCCGTTCACATTTACACATTTTAGAGAACGATTAATGCACTTAGTCACACAATTTTCTCCAGATTACACTGACAGCTGCTGAGAGTACGAGTCAGATCGGCCAGCTGATCTATGCTTAACTCTGAATGTTAACAAAACAGTTTGCATGTATTTTACATCAAGAACCAATTATTCAGTTAATCCTGATGTCTCCCTCCAAATTCCACAAACGTTTTTCTGTCTGTATGTGGTAACCTCATGTCTATCGTACATAACAGACCTCTGAAAAGAAAAATAGTACCAGTTGAGTAAATCATTCAAACTTATATAATGACATATATATAAATGCTATAAATGAAGAGTAATAAAGCAAATTCGGGTTTCATTTGATGAAAAACATTGACTGCAAATAAACCAGATATTTATTATATTATATTAATAATGATAAGTAGTACTAGTAGTGGTATTGTTATTGTCCCTGTAAAAAATAAACAATAAAATACATAAGAATAAATGTTTTTTTATGCATCAAATTCTTAAAATGTAGTAATAGATGTTATTTTCCGGTGTCCGACTAAAGTCCAGCTCTGCCTCCTCCCCTTCAGATCTGTGTGGGGAAGCGAGAGGACGGCGAGGTGTTTCTAAAGCTGAGCAGTGGGAAGAAGAGAGGCCTGGTCCCGGCTGACTCCATAGAGGAGATCTGAGCTTCATTCTTCCACTTCTACTTAACCTACTATCACATCCTTAACAACTATCACCAACACCACTTCTTCCACGACCTCGCCTCTGCAAAAACAAAAACAACAGCTGCGGCCTCTTTGGCCAATCCTGACTGAAACCAACCTGGACAGAACACACACACTTCTGCAACGACCTGGAAACACAGCTCCCGATGGACACATGGTTTCCAGTTGAGGTGGTTTGCTATTAGTCTTTAAAAATGAAGTGTACAGTTGTGCATTATAGTCCAGCTTTTACAAAGGGACTGTTTCTCAGCTCTTCTCCTGCTGTCGGTTTATCTTTTAACACACGAAAAATAAATCAATGTTTAGTCAGACGAAGCGTGTACAAGTCAAAAATGCTTAGCATCGATTTGCTTGGATGCTGGTTCCGATTTAGATTTTCCCTAATCAACAAGGACGTCTACCAATGGGGGAGGAGGTGGCGTTCTGTCATTGGAACATGATGCTACTGTCGGTGTCCTTTTTCTTCTTTCTACCCACTCTGTATGTCTCATCCCTGTGCGCTCGTGTCAGGATCTGTGGCCCCGGGGATTGATATCAGCTTCGTGCAAACTGGATCACATGTAACATGAGCCACCGGCCAAGGACGACCACTGCCAGCCAGAGAAAGTTCGTTTTTTATGCCAGGAGGACACACAATGCAAAAAGATCCTCAGTCGTGTCAGCCTGTGTGTGAACAGCATTCGCCAACTTGAGAGTGCAGAAATTCGAAGGTTTTCAAAGGAGAATTGGACACTGTGATGATCTTTTCACAAGGAATTCCAAACTTTTTTTTTTACCCCCAACTTTTTCAGTATGAAATTACAATGGAAATATGGTGTGAAAAATGCATCGTCACCTTTAAACATAAATCAGTCGGAGGACCCCGTGTTCCAGAGGGAAAAAAATGCAAGAAAAGAAAGTTTTTCGCAAAACTCAGTTTGCCCTTTTCAACACTCAGTGACAGGAACTGAAACTTTTTTTTCTTGTATATGCACAGAACCTTGTTCTGTTTGGTAAATGACTCAACCATAGAGGAATAAGCATTGAGTCTAGCACAGCAGTGTTTGTCGAAGGGTTTTCATTTTGTTGTCTTGTCTTCAACAAAGAGGATGCAGTAGAAATCAAAAGGAGGGGAGGCGAAACTGCGAGGGTGGTCCTCGAGTGTTGCGGTTACATCCGCCATTTCCCTGTCTTTCTCACAAGAGGAGCTCGGCGGGTATATTAAAAAAAAGGGTGAGGAGGCCAGCTCCTGCAGAGACCTGCTGAAGACCGGCAGTGAGTGTTGCACAGCATCTTAACATGTTCACTGGAGCTCAAACAGCAGCAAATAAAAGTCGGCCAGAAAGAGAAAAAAAACCAACAACAGAGAGCTTTCTGGCCGTGACAAGGAGGACAAGTTTCGCTGACGGCTTGAAGGAGGACACAGGAAAACCGAGACAGGAGGAGATGCAGCAAGATGGGGAACGTCGTGAGTGTGCTATGAGTCAGTGTGTGTGCACGCAGGTAGTGTTGCACCCATGGGTTCACGAGTCATCATTGATCAAATGTCAGCCCGTCGTCTCCATCTCTCCCGTCCTCCTGATCGTGATGTGACCGATCAGCTCTGACAGAAAGCGGAGGCTTTTTTTCTTTTTCATGCATGTTCGATGTTAGTTTATAGACTTCTTTAGCGATTCATGAATTCATTAGTAAGTGCGATGCATTTCTCTCCAGAGAGAGGAACTGCACAAGATCACAAGCACCGGGTGTAAGAGTAAAACGATGGTACCGCAAGTTATGAATAATTGAACTCTTCTTTTCCAGATCAGAGAGATCCAGCTGATATGATCGTCCTTTAATTTACAATTCAATATAAGACCCTTAGAGGCTGCAACAAATAAATGTAATAAGGACAATGGCACTTTATTTTGTGTCATTTCCTTCATAGCAACTTCACTCTTCAGTTGAATGGCAGATGGTTTGATGTTTTACACGGCAGCAAAAACATTACTGGAAAAAAGAATTGTATCCGAGCAGAACTGGATTAACATTTGTTAGCTGTATAATCACTTTGTCATCCTGTATTTTGTTTTGTTTAATGCAACATGAGGTTTCAACATTTCAAGTATGTGTTAGGATGTTTTTCCCAAGCCCAGAGTCAATAAAAGATCTTTACAAAACTCTCTCTGTCCCCCTATGTCTGTCACACAACACGCAGCTGATCACCTGGGTCTGTACGACAGGAGGCGTGCAGCTAGGCCCAGAGATAGCAGGGAGCCCAAATCGCGCCATTATACGGCAAGAATCAGTGGCATCCGTGCACCGTCCTCCATCTACAAACATACACAGCTGTGATTATATGAAATCACAGTCTCGATATGAATTGCACGTAATGGCACCGCTGGAGGGAGAGTAATTCAAGGCCTTTTACGGCTACATATATGTTTAAAGTGAGTTCAGTGGTAAGTGGTTATGGCCACCATTATACATTTTCACGCCCAACAGTCCCCTTATGCAACCAGTTAAATTCACTAATCATCCGCATCCTTATTTAGATCTGCACCAAATTGCACACGCTCATACATATCAGTCGTCTTACAATATGCCTGATATTCCAAGAAATCAATGTTGCAAACTGAACTATCACGCAATGTTAAAGAAAGTGGGGGGAAACATTCCTGGAGACATTGTTATTCTGTCATGATGGATAAAGAATGACGACATTTTCTTCATTTATTTACACTTTTTACTTTACATTAGTTTTCTGGGTTCATAATTCGACACCAACGTACCAAAACAATAACCGGCATCTTGATCACCAGCTGACGAATGAAGCGGTGGAGTTTCGGCGTCGACATTCGCTGCTCCGTACCTCTATTAACACTTGACAGCGCTGCCCATCTGCTGTGACTCAGAGCACGGCCAGTCCTCTCAAGCTGATGAAACTTTGCCAGTGTGTGAGAGCACTGTCGAGCGGTCCCAACTCTCTCTCTCCCTCCTCTAATCCTCTCATTTCATTTCTCTGGCTCGTGCTGCCTCTCTCCCGCAGCCTCCTTCTGACTCTCACTCTACAGAAGTTGACACAGGCCCTGGCGCTTTCCTCTGTCTCTCGCCGTCTCTCTTAATCTTCCTGCTCTCCTCCCTAGCCTCTCTCCCTGTGAGTTCCCGTCGTCGCCTTCATGCCGACGTCTCTCTTCCTTGCTGGCTCTGAGTAGCACTGGTGGGACGCGAGCGAGGGAATGGCTGTCTATTTTCTTCAGCCCCTGTTTTGACATGACTTATAATTAAAGTTACGATAGGGAGGCTCTGTTTGCACTCACCTCACCTGATTGGATTTCTAAGAAAAGATTGAAAAGCTGCTGAAAGTGAAATGGCCTATTAGTAACGTTTCATTTCTGCTGGCTGCCTGGAATCCGCTTGGCCATGATGTCAAATTTCTAAGGTAGTAGAGCAACAGGATGAGCCGGGCAATGACGGCCTGATGGTGTAAATGTGGTTATTTCCGCCCACACACCCTGCAGGGCTACGCTTGTATCCTGTATAATAAATGTCCGCCGCCATTATTCAGAACGTCCCCTGCAGTTATTATTGCGTCTCATGACCTTTCGAGGTGCCTCCGAGCAAAGAGTCACGACTAACTGCCTCTGTGCTTTCTGTGCAGGTGAACACAGGGCCGCAGCATCAATAGAGTCAGAGAGAGAGAGAGAGAAAGACAGAGATGCAGAGAGAGCATCATCTGCTGCACTGAACATTGTGTTCCTCGTCTTTTATCTCTCATCCGGGCCGTTCTTTCTGTTTAACGTCAAACTGTTTGTGCTGTGTTTGGCAGCAGCTTCCAGTGTGGTCTGGGTACGGACCAGACTCTCTATACGAGAAGCAGGAACAACCTAAACCTAGTTTTCCTTGACAGCTCTGAGAGAGCGGCTCAATATCTTCCTGCAGTGAGCAGCTTGGTTAAAGGTTCAGTCTCTTAATGATTCTTGGTGGAAATCTAATGGTGTCAGAGTAAACGCTGAGTTATTACAAAGCAGGTGATGAGTCACAGACTTTTATTAAGGATATCTGTTGCATTAACTGATTAAAAACATTTTTTTTCCCGAACATCACTTTTTGCAATGTCTGTGCCAGTGATTCCACAACTGGATGATTTGGGCTGGATCAATGACCTTATATAAAGATGGATGACATAGCGGCTCCCAAAGGTGAAGCCAAAACATCTGGATCACTCCCTAATGGTTGCCTGCAGTATAGATCCTAAACCCTGCCAGCACCATGTCAACAAATGGGACATGTATTGTATTTATTTAGTCTCAAAATTTGCGTGTGCAAAACCATAATTGAGAGGAAGCATTTCTACTGTGTGAGTGCACAGAACAGTGTCTGTGAGCGGAGAGGCCCACATGTGAGCAAATCCCTGACTACTTTCCAAACTAAACAACATGTAACATAGGATTTCTGTGTCGACAGGCAGTGGTTTAAATGATCCACAAAGTTTAGAATGGCTAGGGGGAAGGAGGTTAGACGATCAGACGTAGGCTATGACCAGTCGAAGAAGGGGAGCATCAGCCACTGTCTCACTCTTGCTTCCCCCCGCTCACGGATACTGTTCTGTACACTTGCACAATAAAAATGCTCCTTTGGTTTTGCCCGCGCACGGATGTGGTTTTTTATGTGTGCGGATTTTGAGACTAAATAAATGCTATAGACTTGAGCCAGAAGATGGTGTCTGTCATTATAGGTAGTTCTTATCCCACTGATGGATATCCAAGGTTTCATTTTCAGTTTGGTATGCTATAAAAATGATGTGAAACATCACGATTGGCAGCTGTCACCGTCAGCTATTTGCAGCATAAAATGTCCTCCAGGATATTTTGAATTTATTTTTGTTCAGTGAGAGGAAGTGGAGATGCGTCGTCCATATTTATGGGCAGGAGTGGCGGGGACAGAGTGTAGCTCATGCCTGGTCAGCATCCTAAATAAATGATTTATACTATTAGATATTCTTGGAGGAAAATCAGGAAAATTCATAGCTACTGCAATTATCATGGCTCCCATTCAGTGCCATAACACCCCAGAATTAACTAGTTCTGTATTTTCATACTTACTTTTAGTTTTTACAGAAAATCATACATTTTACGATAAAAAAATGTTTTTTCTTACTCAAATACTGTAATAGCTCAATATCGTATTACTCTAATAGCACTTGAGGACAGCTGTAATGATTATTGTTTTTAGAAACAGAACAGGTAATAGTGATTTTCAAGTAAATTCACAAAAATAGCAGAAATAAACCACATAAAGTAGGTCACGTTTCCCCTTAACATCCTGAGCAATATGCACTTCATTCAACTCTGCTCACCACCCACCAAAACACACACAAGCACAATCTCACACACACTCAGACACCAAGGCTCTCTGATCCCTGGTGCTTCTTTTTATAAGTATATGCAATTTTCACACTTTCTGTTTCTAGAGGAGGGAAGCGAGCGATTATCAAAGCAAAGCAAACAATGACAAAAGCAGCTGTCAGGGGGAATCCAAACACAAAAATAGAGCTGATTAAATGAACAGTCCCTCTAAGAATAGCAGGTAATCACAGGTTGGTAAAAACACACACACACACACACACACACACACACACACACACACACACACACATGGGCTTGTCACTGATACCAGCTGACAGAAACATAAAGAATTCAATGCTGTGAATACAACATACCATTACCTTTTTCACCCACACATAAACAAATGCAACACAGTAATCTGTCACACACGCACACACACAAACACACACATTAATAAACATACAGTATGGGCAGACAGAAAAATAGAGAAAGCAATTTACAATGCTGTCACATGTATGTGGCTTCCAGATGGCACAGAGGCGGGTTTGAAGTTATTATCTCGCTGCTGCTTTACATCCCCACTCGTCCTCTTCTGTTCTCGTCTCCTCTCGCTGTATCGCACACAACAGAGGAGGAAAAACCAAATGTCATCAAGCGGAGACAAATGCCCACAGTGGAAAGACCTGTTTAACAAAACAAACACGACGACAACCTCGGGGCCAAGGTGCACCCAGTCCAGAAAATGAACACATTTGGAAAATAAACAAAATCCAGGCCGTCTTAACCACGACTATATATCATGATCTTCTTTTTCTTCCCTCACCACTTTAAAAACAAAGCTTGCAGACGACATGATACTGGATTTCTTCTCTGCTACGTGGCGTGCAAATCGGGGATTAAGGAGCGCTGTGTGACAAAGCACCAGAGAACCATCAGACAGATAAATCTGATGTTTTGGGGGAGGGAGACTGGACCACTGGTCAGCTTTGCTTTTAAGAGAGAAAAAGAATAAACACCATCACTCATGTGTCTTGTAGATTGTTTGCTCTGGTGCTCACAGTGCTTACAGTAGAGCAGAAAACATGTTGAGCGACTGCTATATCAAAGGATAAGAGAGTCTTCCACATGTGTTTTTGAAAAATATTTTGCACACATGTTTTTGGCAGGAGCTGGAGGACAGTGTTGGATATTTCATTATTTGTAACCGGCAGTGGTTGGCACTTTTGCCTCACAGCAAGAAGGTACCCGGTTCAAATCCCGATTCTGCCAGGATCTTTCTTTATGGCGTTTGTATGTTCTCCCCCTGTTTGCGTGGGTTTTCTCCAGGTGCTCCGGCTCTCAAGAGATCCTGTAAGTGCTCTGGCAAATGTTCAGTTATGTTATTTCAAATGAAGCCATTTTTAAGTGAAGTGCAAACAAGTAGGCAAAAGTCCAACAAAGTTATTTGTAAAATATGACAATTATTGTAGAAAATGTGTTAATGGAAAATTATGAAAAAAAGGCTGACAGAATTTATATGGAAAATGTAAACTTAAATAAACAATCGCATCCAAAATAGTTTATTCTGTAAAAAGGAATGCTTTTTTATAACAAATATATAATATAGCAAATATAGACACACATATGTCTGTGAAAGGGTTATATCGGCCAATTTTTATTTTCTAACCAATTAATTGGTCGGGCTCACAAGTCTACCATCGACTCTGGGGGGTGTCTGTGATTGTTCCTGACCTTTTGTTTTTTGAAAGTAAATCCCACAGTTAGACAGACAGACAGGCGGACAGACAGACAGATGGGTGTTCTGAGAGGTCAGTGAGTCCATGAGCATACAGGATTCAGAAGTTACTGCTGATATGATGATTGGACGAGATAGTTTCAACGTCCCCCTGGCAGAAAAATGATGCCAGGAGATGTTGGTCTGACTGTGATTCAGCACTCAGTCAGTAATGATGACTGATGCTTCGAACTGGCCACTGACTGACTCATCAGTCTATTCTTTATACCATTAGCGGGGCTCGACACTCCCGGTGTGCTCTGCCCCTGATCAGCGCAGGTTGGCGATGAACTAATCTGTGTATCAGTGATTGCCCTACATTTGTTTAACACATTCTGGCGCTAATTAAAGTCAACTGTGACCCTGCACCCTCCACCAACACACACACACCCACACTCAGACTGCATGATATGCTCTATTAATGAAACATGAGCTTCACTCGCCCCATGCACCCTTCTATCTCACGTACTTGTTGCTCTTCTCTGTCTCTGCAAGAGCTTGCAGCCAGAGGCGTCGCTAGTGGTGTGGCGCTGTTTTATGAGCCGGAGCTGCTGCAGTATACACACACGCACACGCACACGCACACACGCACACACACACACACACACACACACACACACACACACACACACACACACAGGCGAGCTGTTATTGTGAACAACTCACACCATCCTCTCTACACATCTGACCTTTACTTTGGTCATCAGAAGAAATGAAACTGTGAGAGCCTGCTATAGAGAAAGAGACACTCGGAGCCTCAGTGTCGATCTGATGATTATTTTCCACATACACACTGCTGAAAGGCCTTTGTATCATTTAGATTAAGAGCATCAGATCCACAGCACAGGTCCCTGATCAGTAATTTCATTTAAATGTCAGTGCGCCGACTGATCTCCATGTTCTCCACTTCAATAATAATTGGGATAGGTCTCCATTGCCAATTATTAAAAAAATTACCGAACCAATTTGCCTAAACATTTTGTTTTCAAGCCAAGGAAGAAGCTCGGGACCCATAAACCAAAATTACAACAGCAGCGAAGGAAAACTTCTGACAGTGGAAAATATGTTTAATTGCTGTTTGTGACATGTTGTGTGGCAACACGGGTGTTTACTGTGCGTAACCAGCAGAGCAATCCTGTGGTGAAATCCAGGTTATCACAAGTTAGATGAGGAAATCAATTATCTCAGTCTCTCATGTCTGTCCAATAGATATAAAGATGTTGCGTTAGCTAAGATTAGCATTAACAGATATTCATATTTAGCTTCCAACATGAGAGTGGTATAGAGTATTTCATAAAATGGAGCTTGATAGTTGATTGATTGAATTTTATTTATGGATTAGCAGACAAAACATCCAGAGCACAACATGTTAAAGTGAAAAAAACCACTTATTTCCATTATGGTGCCAAGATTTCAAGATAAAAATAAATGTAAAAAAGACACAAAAACATTTAACCAGAACTAATCTCAACACAAAATAATCTTAAATCCTAATAGGTACCATTAAACTGGAAGAAACGTATGTGCTGACATATCTGTGCCTCATCAAAAATAAGGACATTTCCCAATTGTGGGACTAATAAAGGACTTCTTGTCTTATCTTATCTAAATTATTAGCCACAAAAGTCCAATCTAAAACTGAGATGAGGTGTTTTTGCATCCCACTACTTTCCTACAGTTACTATCCTGTGTTTTGTGTTTTCGTGTTTGTGTATTCATGTTCTGTGGCGTCCACTTAATTTCTTCCCTGCTGAATTACCTCCACTACTACCAATCACTCAATTTCCTCCCATGGGATCAATAGAGTTTTCTTCATGCCAATGAAACAGGCTTCTCTCTGACTGCTGGTTCATGTAACCCCTCCTCTCCCCTCATATTGAACTAATCTAAACTAATCATTCTGGATTTCATGGCTGTTAATTGAACTGGCCTACCCGCTGCTCTG
The DNA here is from genome assembly GCA_026259375.1 of Verasper variegatus. NCBI lineage: Eukaryota > Metazoa > Chordata > Actinopteri > Pleuronectiformes > Pleuronectidae > Verasper > Verasper variegatus. The sequence continues at coordinate 7,793,270 of CM048054.1, forward strand.
TGCATTCTCCTTTACAACGATTAAAGAGCACGCTCAAATCAATCGGTTACCCCTTGCACGTAGAAACACTCATAAACACAATCTGCAGCCAATGACAAATTTAAATCCACGATAGACAAATGCGGGATGCAGAGAGGAGTTTCATCAGGTTCTCGCTAATTGGCAGCTTTGATAAATTATTAGAAAAGACAGAACCTTTGGTCGCTCTTTTGAAGATGTTGTGAAACACGGTAGTTTTAATTACTGCTGGAGCTTGACAGGAGCGCAGGGTACTTATGGGGAGCTGGGCATTGATTTATGAGGCGGCAAACCCAGTAAATATGAGGAAATAAGGACAAGGATTGATGTTGTGAGGTAGATGTCAACAAAAGGAAGTGTAATCAACCCTAAATTGTCTTCTGCAGTAATCAGGTCTCATCTCAGCCAACATAGATCAGCGACAAAAAAAAATAATCCCATCTGATCTAAACAAAATGACTCTGAAAGGCTGCCAGAATAAATCATGTCAGTGTATCATATTGAGAGACTCTCTCTGCGTTCATGACTGTATTATGCAAATCCTTGTCACGGCACGGGAACAATATGGGCTTTCTCAACCTGCAGCAGCAATCGATTGTCATCCTGTGGACATGTGACTCAAAGCTTTAATCTGGTGCTGCCGAGCTATCTGCAGCACACTGCTCCACGGTCTGTGCCGAACCAAGACACAGAGAGATTTGTTACGCACGAAGAGATAAATAACCACAGTTTCCATCTGTGCCTGCAATGGAGAAAAATGGTCACCTTGTTGTGCCCTCCTCATGGACTCATGAGGACAGAAAGGGAACCTGCGAGGATTACAAATTGCAAAACGCTGACAAAGAAATTGCTTGGAGATTTACCTGTGAATATTTTTTTGCCATGAAAATGACCCCGGCCATGAAGGCAAACAGCAGAGAAGAAGAAGGGGAGCTTTGATGTATGGTGTGACGGGATTTAATGATCCAGGAAGGAGAGCTCCCAACATTACGTTCAAGGAGTTGTTCTTTAAATGCCATCAATCTACACATTTTTGGACGCCTGCAGCACTTTAGTAGGAACCGGGACCGCTCGCTTCGACAGACAACGAAATGAGTTGGTGTGGACAAAGAAAATTCATTCTTCCATTCTCTGTGTCTGTCTGGACTTCTTTCTGCTGCCTTTCTTGTGGCAGTGGCCTTACAAGCATCCAGACCCACTCCACTGTAATGCACAAAAACATTGACACACTTTTCAAATTTTGATTTTTTTAAACGCGCCCAACTCGGTGTGACATAGTCTCAAGAGTTGTTTTAATCTCCTCACACAGAGGAAACATTTCCATAAAGCTGCAGTGTCACATGCGGGTGGAAGATCTGAGCGTGTTTACACTCGTGCAGACGACTCTCTACCTCATGGTTATTTTGTTAATCCTATCAGTTCAGCAGACATGTAGTTGCAGCTATGAATCACCCTCTTCAAACAGGGCCATGGGAAAAGGGAGAAAAGGGAGGGGAGAGGAGGTTTTGGGTCATCTATTCTGGAAGAGGCAAGCTAAATCAGGGCATGACGACTGTATAGTTAACCTACTTCAATTTATCTCCTTGTTTCAGGGTTTTACTGAAGCAACATTTTCTCTGGTTTGTCTCCCGCGTGTTCCGTGAATGAGACTGCAAAATAGAAATGTGATTAATATTTAAATGAGAAAATCATCAAAGGGAAACAAATTTTGTTGATGAAGAAGGGTTAAAAAAAGAAAAAGCAGCAACACTGCAAATTACCTCACATGTTAACCCAGAATAAAGTTTTATCAGCACCTACAAACCTTCTGTACCATAGTTTTTAGTATAGTACTACTGTGATAAATCAGATTTTATCTGCTGTCCTGATGTAATGTGACGCTATGTGATCTTTTTATAATTTCTTGGACCACTACAAGGCACAAAACATCTTCACTGTCTCCTGGCAGCTCAGTGTTAAATACCAAGCTCCTGTGTAGCTACTTGTTGTACGAGGTTCAATGTAGCTGAGACACTAGTCCAATCATTTTGTTGCTCCTTGAGCCACACTGCAGACACTCGCTCCTGTAGGTCACTGCAAATCTTACCCAGACGCTGTCATCACTGAAAGAGAAAATGATTCACAACAGTATTAAAGTGTTTTACTGGTGTATTTTTGCCCTTGAGTGGGCAACACAGTGTCAGGGAGATGTACAGCACCTGTAATTAAACCTACAATGATTTATGTAAATTGTTCTTTTTCCAGAATCACAAAGTGTGGATGCAGAGTAAGTGTCCCGTCACCACAGATTCATCTAAACCGTCAAAATGAATCATTTTTATTTATTTTTGGAGGCATCAGGAGATTAAGACAAGCTGACCCTGTGTGTATGATCTGTACCTTGTTGGTTTTATACTATACTATACATTCCTGTTTTATATGGAATGGACTGCATTTATATAGCGCTTCTCTAGTATTATCAGCCACTCAAAGCACTTTACAGTACAAGGTGCATTTAACCAAATCATACAGTGCTTCTTAATGTATTTTCTATTACACACCATCTGGAACAACCATCAGGGGCAATTGATGTTCAGTATCTTGACCAAGGACACTTCAGAATAACACATTAAGCCGGGGATCAAGCCTCTGCCCTTCTGGTTAGTGGACGACCCTCTCTACAGCCACAGTTAAAAATAAAACGTAAAAAAAATGAAAGAACCATCAGTGGTTAAAACCCCTAATGTTTGGTTTCCCAGCTTTTGATTTGCAACATTAAGATTTAGATTGAAGACATGTCTGCCTTTTCAATCTTCCTTGGATTTACAAGGATAGTCTTTATTGTAGATGCCACATAAAACTGTTATAAACTAATGATTATACTGATTAACAGATGACATGCATTTAAAATGATTTTAGTTGAAGCAGAGCCAAAGTCACCTAGATATCCATGACTTTCTCATCAGGACCCAATTTTTCTCTAAGAAATCAATGAAACTGGTGAAAGTGATTAAATGTCCTGATTGGGATCTGCACCAAAATGTAATGGCTTCTGTCCTGAACCATACTGTATCCTTCTACCAAGTTTATTAGTAATCTGTTGTGTGGCTTTTGTGTAATCCTTCTTACAAACCAATAAACCAACAAACAAACAGACAGGGGTGAAAACATGACCTCGTTTTTGTCCAGGAAAATAAAAACTCCCTGCCTAGCAACAGATTTTAGATTTTCATAGGTCAATGAAAACTAAATGCCATTTACAGCAAACGGATGAAGACATTTTTAGAATTCATCCATCACCTAATGAATGTTTCCTTAGAGATGGGACTCATTAATGTAGAGTAAGTGTGTTATTATTTTGGCTTTTCCTTTGTGCCGCTCTGTGATACACATGAAGCACAAAAAGAAAAGAAAAAGAAGAACAAGCTCTGCGTGATAGGTGATGCTCACTGTGTAGATAATTGGCATGGCCTTTCCAGGGAGCCAGAGGGTGATGGCGAGGCTGTGATTAAACAGTCTCGGTGTTTTCTTAGTGTGGCTGGTATCAGCCTATGAGCTCGGCCCCGGTGACACCAGGCAGCGTCATCACTCCTATGGGACACCAGTGGAATACAAAACAATTATCAACCCTGCAGTCCACACGGAACATCTAATCACTCCCGTACTTTCCACACCTGCTGAACACCTGCAAACCCTGCTGATGAGACGCAAAGCGGGACAAAGGTGTTTACTCCGCCGACCACGTCGCCATAGAAACCACCCGGCGGAGAAGTGTGTTGACTTCGAAAAAGCCTCGCTAGATGTCCAAAGCAGTATCCCAGTCTTAAAGGTGGAGTTGGCGATTCTTGGGTACGACTATTTTAAAAACAAACACAACCATCCTTTTCACTGCTCCTTCAGATGCTCCTTAATTTCCAAGGTCAAATACCATTTCCCCATCGGTAGACTGGTTATATTACCTTTTAAATGATTTTGATGATTGGTTGGTTTGAGGTTTTATGTGTTACCAAAAAAACTCCTGTCTGTTAAAGATATACATCAATTACATCACTGGAAACACGGAGCGTGGTCCATCCTGTTGCTCACACGATTCAGCATCCTGATCAACAGCCCTAAACAGTGTCGTGATGGTGGGACTGGGAAAGATATTCAGTTTTTGAAGTGGACAGTTCATCTGCTCACACATTGTCCACATGAGATCAGATGTTAATATCAGGTCTGAATGGGGTCGTGAAATGGTTAAGCTCAGAACCCAAACATTGCACTGTAGCTTTATGTCTTCGTGAACCTCTGCTTCTTCCTGATTGGTGGCATTTGATCTCTTCCTTGTCCCTCGGCCTGATCCTCCGGTGCTCCAGGGCAGCTCAGTTCCCTTCTTCTCGTGAAGTGGCCTTCTGGAGAAGGGAACAGAGAGCTCAGGTGCTGCTGTCTTACTTCCTCATCCTTCATGTACTGATGCACCATGTCCAAGGTGAACTGAGAAAAGCTGTCCTGAACACCATGTCCACTTTTTCCTGCAGTCTCAAGAGTGCATCTTGAGACTGCAGGAAAAAAGGTGGACGGGCATTCAGAGTCTGACTGTCTTTTCTAATTTGCAAATGACAATTTACAAAGAAATAAGATATACAAAAGCTGCTGGCTTGGAACAGTAGCAGACACCGTTAGCTGCTGTGTTATGTGTGGAGCCGTGCACAGTCCCTGCAGCTTGACTGAGTGCGCAGGTCAGCTGGTGTAGGATGGGTTAATGTATGGGAACTAAAGAAGAAGTGTGGCCACCAGCGAGGGGAGGGAGGAAGCCTGCGGCCACAGAGCCAAGAGAATGACCTTCGGCAGAGCAAAGAAAAACAGTGGAGACACCATCTGAGCTCAAACTGACAGGCTGTTAGAGAGCTAAGCTGAAGCTTTGAAATGAACTCTGCTTTGCTCCACTGAGCCACAAGAACATGAATTGTTTAACACAAAAAAGAAACACTTTAACACTTGAAAGAAATAGGAACCTTTCAGATTCTGAAACCTTTAAAGGTTTTATATTATAGGGCAATCGTATTTCATTTTCAAAAGTGCAATTTATCACGGCCAGAGCAAGCTCCCAATTATAAAGTTGTCTTACATTCATCCCTAAATTCAAGTTAAGCAAAATGTGACACATGTAGAGACTTGATGCTTTAGTTTAACGTCTTAATGCTGGGAACAAACTAAACTGCACAGAGAGCTGGAGCTGTTTTAAAGGCTCTTTTAACTGCAGTTTTTAGCAAGTTAAAAACATTTAAACTTCATTTCTTCTGCTATGGCCTTCACTTTTCCTTTTGACCCTTTGTCTCCTGTAGTTAGAAGTCAGTGCAACATATTGATCTTTGGTTGTTCCAGTAAAGCTAGCTTTAATAGCTTTCATTTGTCTAGAGGCTGCAGTGACCAGTTTTATGTACATCACCTGCAAGTATATTTATAGGTTTTTGTAAACCATGTTAATGTTTAATATGAGCCCCATTAAATTATCCCGAGGGAAATTTGTCAGAATAATCTGAAAGTGTGGATTAACTGATGAAAACAGTTGCAGCTCTATATCTCAACTCTATAAAGCCTGGTAGTAAAATAGTTTATCACATACACTCTTAGTCCCTAAAGGTGCATGAAGGCAAAATCTTATCTCCAACAGCTTAACCTCAGTTGAGCAGATCTGACAGTTGAGTCTCGACTACTGCATGTTCAAAGTCTCAATCCGCCCCCAAAGCGATGCTTCCTGTGACTCAGCGCTTACTCATGTTGAGCCCTTTGTTCATATTTAATGAGCTCCAACATGGTCTGCAAATGTCAACCAATCTCTGCCACCAAAAAGAGCTCAAGAGTCGCTGGAGGAGAACAGCTGCTCGAGTGTGTCAACAATGAGATGCTTTTAATTGCAATTAAATTGAGACTGAACAAAAATCTTGGCCCCGGAGACGATACCTCTCCAGCAGCTGCTGCTGAAGGACGGACGCCTGGCAGTGGTCATGTAAACACTCGCATTAGAAGATGACGGCATGAAAAAACACTTTGATCGAAAATGTAACTCATTTTATTGGGTCAACAAGCATTTCACTGAAGACCCGTTGTCTTCAAAGAATTCAATCTCAAATTCTCAGACGCTTCACATGCTCATCAAATGATTCAAGTAACAAATACTTTGTTTAAATTAAAATATTAATGTATGTCAGCTACATTAGAAAACTTAAACCGAAGAGACCCAAATTTTCAAATTCTCAAATTAAATTAACAGTCCGTGGCTTGCAGAGATTTAACAGTCAAACTGCCGGTGCCTTTTCCTCTTTCAGTGGAGCGTCCTCCGGTTTCTCCTCAAGAGGACGGGACTGTTTGATGCCGAACAGGTTGCGCAGGTTGACCTCTGGGTCAACATAATGAGGGATCTTGCGTTCATTGAAGAGGCCCGAGAGGTTGGTTTCCACTTTGGCACGTCTGGAGATGCGCATGCGCAGGGCGAAGAGGCGATGTAGGTTTTGCTCCACAAAGGGATGGTGGTTTCCGTTCAGACGCTTCTGCCACGATTTCTTGGCCCTTTGACGTTTCTGTTGGGATATTTTTTTCAAACATATTTTAGGGGGAGGTTTTTGGATAATATTGTTTTTGCCATTGCTCTGTTTGTGTATAGCCACAGATCTGAAATCCATCATCTAACCAGGTTGATTTAGGCCTCAACTGAAATACTGACGTCAGACTCACCTTCAGAGTGGTGGCAGTTGGGTCATGGTGAAGCAGGTGTCTATTCATACTCTCCTGTGGAAGAAAAGTCATAATATACAACAAACTGAAGCTTTGTACAAAAAGAAAAGGCTGTGGAATATGCAGAAATTGTCTCTCATCCATGTTTACACCCAGTTTCATCTGATTCAAATTTGGATTTTTGCATTTTTCACAATAATCTGCTGATCAGTGTCTCAGTTCTGATATTACTATTAAAAAGGCAGCTCTGCATTGTGCTGATCAAAAGATAAATAGAAAGTGCTTTTTGAATACAAGAACTGATCATATCACCTCACAGGGACCAGCAAACATGTTATGTACCCGCATAGCAAACTTGCGTGGGCAGTCAGGGAAGGAGCACTTGTACTTGAGGAGCTCGAGGTGAATCTTGCGGATGTGGTGCTGCAGGTTAAAGGTGGTGGAGAAGTAGGCCTGGCAGTCCTTCCTGGTACAGACCAGGACAGGCTTGTGGGAAGCATGGCTCCACTTGTGCCTCCGCAGATTTTCTGCTTTCTTAAACACCTTCTTACACACTGGGCACACGAAGGTGGCTGTTTAAAAAGACCAAAGTATCAACCAACATTTTCAACGGACGCTGGGTTAAAAACAATAAATCAATTAAGGCTATACTTAAAAGAAACATTCGGGATGGAATTTGCTAGATGATCCCAACCTGCTCACCTGGGTGTTTGGCCATGTGCTTCTGGAGCTTCCCCCAGGTGTGTTCGAGCACCTTGCAGTTGGCACGGGGGCAGCGGTAACCTGCGGGCCGCCCGACACCAAGGTCAGTGAGTGCATCAGGAAATCAGCTTCAATTGAAATGCAGGCCCTCTTTAATGAAGGAATCTGACAGGAGTGGAAGATGAAAGAACCCCTGCCAGGATTGAAATAGACCAACCTGCGTGCTTCTTCTTATGAGCGTTGCGGGCGATGTGGGAGATGAAGGTAGCGTTGCAGCCATCCTTGGTGCACCTTAACCCAGCAGGGAAATGACGGGCAAAAATAAATTTCAATCAGTTCAGTGGGGCCACACCCACTAAACCACTCATTTATCTCCTGCTGTAGTCTGCACTGCAGGGAATTAAACCGTTTATTCATTAAAAATGACAGCTGCATATCTTTAACAGACAGGAGTGATATCAGACAATATATTAACTCATAGGGCAAAGCCACAGGAGGGGCCTTCTCTGCAGGAAGGAAATAAACAGTGTAGTAGAGACGTACTTGAACTCCTGCAGACACATCATGCTCCTTTAAGTGCAGCTTCAGCAGTCTGCGCTTTTTGAAGGTTAAGGAGCAGTTGGGCTGGTCACACTGTGGGAGGAGAAAAACATCAAGTGGTTCAAATGACACTTCAAAAAACAAGTTATTCAACATCAAGGGCAGGAGAGCTGGTGGATCGAATCGCGTCGTGTTGGCGCCATCGTGTGGCTCAATTCACACTAACCGTGAAGAACTTGGTTTTCCCTGCGTGGGCGCAACCCAAGTGTCTTTTCAGTTTGCTGGAGGTGAGGAAAGCCTTGGTGCAGGTCGCAAATATGCACCTGAGGGACGTAAAGTTAAAGAGTGACAGGAACAGCAACCGTGACCTTTATACAAAAATGCATCACGGTGTGACTCACTTGAACCGTTTGTCTCCTTTGTGCTGCAGCATGTGGCGGCTCAGGTGAGATTTCCTCGTGAAACGTCGACCACAGCCTGCAACTGTGCACTCACACGGCCGCTGGGGACATTTTGAGTAATGTTCGGTGACACTTTAAAATTCAGAAACACTCGTCTTTACCAGATCTGGAGGGCCTATATTTTCAAGCAATACTTTTATTTCTCTACTTTGTTGTTGGACTTAAGTGCATTTTATTGTAACTGCACTTATGTAGATTTATTTTCTGTACTTTTAACTTTTACTCCACTGCATATAATCAGCAAATATTTCTACTTCATTACATTTTTACTATGAATTTTTTTTAACACCGTTGTATGTTTAAGGGGAATTGCTCTACTGATCCAATCAGATTGGGCAGGTGACCTCAGACCCTGCCTCCTCCTGCAGCAGCAAAAAACTCCTAAAATGGTTTAATGGATGAAGACTCACATGAATTAATGACGATACAAGTATTTTTCATTAGCATCATCTGCAGTATATTATTCTTGTATTAAACAATACAGACAAATGCATTATGGAATTGGCTACACCCTGCAAGTACTATTCATACTTTTAAGTACTTTTACTCAGGTAGAAACGTTATTTATATATTTTTACGAGATTACATTTCTTTCCGTTTTCGTACTCTTACCTTTAATAGATTTACGTTTATTTAAAAGCAAGAGTTTCCACTTTCACTCGAGTACTTCTCTGCTCATTTGTACTTTAACGTGAGTAAAATGTTGGAGTACTTCCCGCACCACTGCTGCCTATATAGTCAGACTTGTCCTTGTACCTCTCCGGTGTGCACCGTCTCATGCTCCTTGAGTTTCCACTGCCTGGTGAAAGCGGCCCCGCAGTTGACGTGGCTGCACTTCAGCTGCGGCCTCGGTGCAGCGCTCGCAGGCTTCTCGCTTCGCAAAGCCTCCATCTTCATCCGATAGCTCAACGCTTCTCTCCTGCGTAATGTTTGTCTCTAATGGAGGAGCGGCCGCTTTAGTCGGCCTCTCTTATAGCCTGTTTCTAACGCGCGTCATTAGTGTAATTGGCAGCGTCCGGATCTCTGGTTCAACCCGGTGCCGCCGTCAGGAAGCCAAGCAGAAAGCAATTAACCTCAATCACTGTGCCGTGCGCAAACAAAGGTGAAGCGTTTGGACACTTGTTGGTCAACGATTAAGATCTCATCTTGTGTTGGTTTTCTTTTGCGATGGTCTTAAACCGTATTTGCTTCAACTCCAGTTGTTTGGAATTTTTCTATAGGTATATATGGTCTGCAAATATATAGCACTTTTCTACAATGACCATTCAAAGTGATGCACACACACACAGTGCATATGTGCAGCACCTTCTCTACCTATGACTACGTTCACACTTCTCACAAATTGAGCCTTAGTGCTCAATTTAGATTTTTTTTTTTCTAGATCTATGGTTTTTCTATGTAGCTGTTCACATTGGCTTTTAAAATGTGGCCATCAATTCACAGACATTCATCATTGTGTGATGACTCCTGGATGTTTTATCTTTCTGAACGAGCGATGACCAAGGCCCCACAGTCCCCACATGAAACCACATTTAAAATGGATCTGCACCAAATTGCACTGGTCAATATCAGTTCCCTAAACATGTCTGGTTTTTGCTTCATCAATTTTTGCATGTCAAAATGGCTGCTATGACAAAACTTCCCCATAGTGTAGATCTTCACTGACTTTGGCTGACGTGATGGAAATAATGAAAATACCTCTATTTCTGTGTCGTTGTGATACTCTTGTTTGCACAGTAGAGGGTAGTGTGTGTCTGTCTCACCAGGCTCAGCTTTTCACATTTGTTTTATAATGGCTATAATGAAATGATTGATTCCCTTCACTCTGCAGAAAATATAGAAAATATAACATGTTCTTCTTTCAGTCATTCGATGGGTTTTGTTTCTCTTCTGTTCAGGTGGAGAAACTTAGTGGGTTTTAGGGACATGTTTATGTTTGTTTGTCTGTTTGTGTGCTAGTTAGCAGGTTTACGCAAAAGCCACTGGACAGATTACAGTGAAACTTGGTGGGAGGATGCAGTGTGGGTCAGGAAAGAACCCATAAAAATGTGGATCACTGGGCGGACCCAGGAATCTTTTTTTACTTTGCGAGATGGGATTTCTCAGAGGACAAATCTCAGATCTCGATGCAAAAAAACTGACATTGTGCAATTTGGAGCAGATCCAAATAGAAATCTGGATGTAGTGAATTTAAATGTGGTTTCATAAGGGGACTGTTGGGCCTTGGTAGAAGTGTGTGCTCAGTGCTATTCTAGTTAGATGGGCCAAGGTTTATAGAGCTGCTGAATGTGACTGTGCATTGTTGTGAAACTGAAGTGTCTCTTCCCTGGACAAAAGAAATGATGCATGACTTGTTCTTCCATTTGACCTCGGATCATTTCAGTCTCTGTAGAAATCCCATGTGATCCTAATAACTTTTCATTTGAAGCACAGTCAGCGACCTCTCTGCAGCCCTGACTCCTCTCAGCGCTCATCACAGTTGGTTACTCAGCTGTACCACTGCTGAATACTTAATGTTCTGCCTCCGTCACTACTGTGTGATGACGTGGAGCCATTTCTACGGTTATCAGCTGAAAACCACTGGAGGGAACAGAGGAGACGTTGCTGATGATGTTGTTTGTTGGCACACAGGAGAAGGGCTGATCTGATGTCCGTTTTTGAGGTTGAGGCAGTCACTCTTTATATTTCTGGAGGAGGTGCAGGGATATTTGGCCATAGATGCTGTCTGCTCTTCTCTGCTGCATGCTCCCCACTGTCTCTGTGTAGATGAAATATTCAGATGAGGCTGTCAGTGAACAATGGGCCTCCATTAGAGGGATGTGCTGGATGGATGCTCGAAGACTCAACTGCATCGAGGAACGTCTTCACTTTCACAGTATTTCTCAATGAGGAGCCAATGGATTATGTGGTGGGACACTTTTAAAGATACATAATGAAACTCATAACTCAACCTGCCATCATTATCTTTGATCCACTGTTAGCGTATATATAGCCCCTGTTGATCTATAAGTAATATAATTATATAGATCAGGGGTTCCCAAACTTGCTGCAACTGATGCTGAAATGATTCTGCCACAATCACCTCAGGGGTCACATGGACACAAACAAAATTGGAAGGCTGTGGATTATTTGCATGGTTTTGTAACAATAATGGCGTATTATAGTTTTTAAATTGTATTTGATTTCTGAAAATCATCTTGTGACCCTCTTTCTGGGTTTTGGAACCTCTAAAAGGTATTCCTAACATTCTAATAGAGATATTAAAAGTATTTTTATAACAGATACGTGATATTGAAATTACTTTAGTAATTTTGGCTTGATTCAGAAAAATCCTATTAGCAATGTTACTGTAGTATTTCAGAAATGTTGAATTATTTTATCTCAAATGTAGGAAACAAGTATTTTTTTACTTGTCCACAAAGTATTGTTCTTCCATTTGTTTTACACCAAGACGATGCACTTTGCAGGAGGCATGAATGGAGATCTTTACATTTCTTCTGAATGAAAACATGCTGATGATCCTTGAACGTTTCCTGAGTGGCAGAAAACACCACTAGATGACAGTGTTGACATGCTGAGATCAAAGGTGTCCGTATGTTTAGTGACAGTAAAGCATCTATTTGTATTTGTCTCATCTCTGCAGACCAGGAATGCCACAGCTCATGTATTCCACCATTCATGCCACTACACTGGGACAATGGACCAACTGTTAATCTCTATAACATTCTGAATGACTTTTCTTCGGCCGTGCCCCTCACCACCACCACCACCACCACCACCACCACCACAACCACCACCACCACCACCACCACAACCAGCAGCAGCAGCAGCAGCATCCTCCGGACTGTCGCACCCTCTCCCCTCGCTGCGCTACATGGCAACGGGGGGAGGAGGCTGCTCTGGATGAGGGAGGGTACCACGGTCCCACGTGTCCCCCCCCCCCCCCCGTTTCCGCATACAGCAGATTCGGATACAGGCTACGCGCACAAGCTCATGCACGCATAGCCTCATAGCCTGTATGGTGCGCGCTCTCCCGTTTCCTCCCCCTCACTGATCAATCCACAGGCCTGTATCGATCATCTCCGCCACGAGCCTGTAGACAATACTGAGAGAGAGAGAGAGAGAGAGAGAGAGAGAGAGAGAGAGAGAGAGAGCGAGAGAGAGAGAGAGAGAGAGAGAGAGAGAGAGAGAGAGAGAGAGAGAGCGAGAGAGAGAGAGAGAGAGAGAGAGAGAGCGCGCGCGATGAGTGGACGCGCATCATCAGGCGTGTAACACATTCACGTTGGATCCTCGCCCTCGCTCCAGCCGCGCGCTCCTCGCTCCGTCTCCTCCCCATCCCTCGGCCGGGTTCGTGACACTCTGCGGCTCTCTCGATGGTGTGATCCGGGGGAATATGTGAAGATCATGCGGGCGGTGTGGTGCTTCATGGTCTTTGCTGCAGTGGGCGAGAGGCTTGCGGTCTCAGGTAAGAGAGAGAGAGAGAGAGAGAGAGAGAGAGAGAGAGAGAGAGAGAGAGGCGGGTGGAGAGAGGGAAGAGGGGGAACACCCTTTTTCATTTCCTTTGCATCCACATTTTTGTTTTTTTCCCACTTGCACCAGCACTTTTCTAAACTGGGGTTTTATTGTGGCGGGATGTCGGTGCCAATTCCAGCCTCCTGCCCGAGAGCATCCCTCTCCCATGCCTTGATTTGCTGCATCAACACATTTCCTCTGCAGCCCCATTGCCTATATACAACACACCCATAACCATTTACAACTGGGTTTTATCTAAAATCTCTGTGATGTCTACTAGACAATGTTGTGCAGCCTGATTGATGATTTCTGTTATTTTTATAGGCCCTGTGTATATGTCTGAATGGGCGTCTTTCTTCTATATAGCCCATATGACAAGGGAGTGCATGTTTTATTTTTCATTCAAACTAAAAATATCCTCACCTAATTTCTTAAAATACAGCAGCAAATTGCAAAAATCTTTTTCCGGTATGATATTTAGGTCACCATGCCATCATCTTAAAGAAAAGTAAAACACTGATATGTCTCTTCCTGCCAATTTCGGTCATTTGCTTTCCTCGCAAAAACACCACCAGGTCAACTTCAGGCGGACTCAGGTGTCTCCCTGCCTCACCAAGCCCACTACCACACCCCAAGCCTGCATGTGTTGACTGTCCCTGTTGTTGCACTATACAAACAGGTGTGGACAGGAGCCTGGCGCAGGATGGAGGCATGTGGGGCTGGTTTACCCCAGCAGGACGGCCGGACAGCGGGGACACGGCGGCCGAGATCACCCACCCGAAGTGGCTGGTGCAGCAGACTGAGTCGGAGGAGGAAGTGGCTCAAGACTACTTCGATACCAGGGTGAAGAACAGCACCGGAGACACGCTGGTAAGTTGTGAGTCTGGGCAAGTAAACCAGTTTGACTCAACACTGAACCACTCTGAACCCAATGACCCTGATTTAGATGCCAGGGAAACCCAGGGGTCCCTTATAAGGATGAATCATTATAATTTGATTAGGATGGAAACCTCCTAGTTGGACAGTGTGTGAGAATACTTTAATATATCAGGAATTACCTCATATACGACAGATAAATAAGTGTAGATGCATATTTTCATGGACCAAAATCATATAAAATCTTAATAATTCAGGAATATTCGACCAAAAGAAATCCACCCCAGTGAAAATCTTGAAAGTCCAGTGCTCAGCATGCATCCATAGGCTACTAAAGAAGAATGTCTGTGTTTGGGACTGAAAGCAAGTCCGTGTGGACATAAAGGGGTGTGTCCGTTCTAAGATAGACTGTCATCCTGCTGAAGGAAACCTCATTTTTCCAGTGTCTGTAATAACTCTCCGCTGCTCCTGCAGCTCCTGCTGCACAGGGATGACAGTGCAGGGTGGTGTCTTGCAGCAGTGTTCGCTCCCTGTAATTTTGACCTACTTTTAGTCCCTGAGAATCCCTCTAAAGTCATCTGGACGAAACCATGTTGATGTTTTCATTATTCAGTGGTGTGTTGAAGTAGTGGTGCGTCGAGGTATAATAATGTCCCCATTAATCATGAAACAGGCCTGTGTGAGAAGTGCTACATGGTCCAAGAGGCTTGAACACCCCCCCCCCCATCCCATCATCTCTCTCTCTCTCCGTCATGCTGAGCTGATGTAGTACATATAACTGTTATGATGGAATACATTAGATTCCTTACACACACTAGAGTCACGTGTGTCAGGTCTTACAGTTGAGATGAGTGTTGTTTCCCCTGCATGAGAAGCTGTCGAGAGGAATTCTATATCACAAAACAACAGTATAAAGTAAATGATAACAATAAATCTGATCGTTTCCCTTCTCAGGTGTAGAATGTTTCAGCTGCCATACTCGTCGCAGCCTGCTGCATTTTGCATTTTTTTTAAATATTAAAGATGCTTGAAATGACGGACGAGATAAATTTAGAAGCAGCAGGAGATGAGTCACATCATTCTGCGTTTAAAATAGATGAGGCAGCATTTACATTTTTCATCACCTGTTGTGTTTACTTTGGATTCCCTATAAGTTGACTTTAAATTTAATTTTGTAGACATTTGTCCTCAAGCTGAGGTGAAGATTTCCACGTATTTTTTGTAATAGTTGGTAGGTGAAAATATATCTACTGTCTGATGTCGATGATACTAGTTAACATAACTGAGAGTTTAGTGAGTAGTGGAGATATTGGGATAAATCAATAAAGAATAGAAGTTAGGCCAGTTCCCACTCAAATCGGTAGTTAAATCTGCTTCACATTACACTTTTTTTGGAAATGTATTATTATTATTTTTAGATAGATAGATGAGATAAATATACATGCATTTAATATATATATATATATATATATATATAAAGTTCAAAATGTATAAAAGCAAACTGTACAGCAGCAGAATGAAGGTGAAAGTTCAGTCACTTTGCCCTTGTTAAGAGGCGAGAAGATACCATTTTTCCCTTCAAGGTCCCGACACCTAGACTTTAAAAATCGGCCGATACAGAGTACTGATCCGATACCGGGGCATTTAAAATATATCAACATATTTTAACAGCTATATGCTACTAACTCTGTACGATTGCTGTAATTGTTGTTTGTCCCCCTTCGAAACTCTTGCATACGATACATGTTTTACTTGTGGGACTTTCTGACTACACTACCGTAAATCACTTATTCTTTGTCGCTCTAAAAACAGTACTTGCCAGTGGCAGCAAAGCACAACTGGTGTTTTGGAGCATGAAAAGCAAATTGCAGTTTTACCTGGGTGGTACTAAAGAGGATCAGGAACATAGATTTGTGTACTTGCCAAAGCCCAACTCTGCATTTTCTGCAGTATCGGAAGCATTTTCCGATGCTGGTATTGGTATTGGAGCATCTCTGATATCAACAGGACAAATTCATCTGCTGAGGAAGATCGTGCAACCCTAAACATTGTCATCACTTGTGGACGCCATTCTCGAGCCTCGCCAAGACAGTAGTAAGAAATCTGTTGTCCTTACTCAACGAAGGGAATAATTCCTGGATAGTGATGCGTTTTATTGTAAAAAGCCAAGTGATTCACTGCAGCCTGGTTCCTCCAGACTGAGATCAATCCTCGCTGGCACAGTCAGAGCTGCCGAAGAGACACACTGTTTAGTCTGCAGTAAATCTCTCTCTCTCCTGGCCCTGCTGTCTCCTCACCTCCTCAGCTCTGGCAGCTGTCCATAAGGGACGTAGGCACAGCTCGGCCGAATATAAACCCTACCACGAAAGTTTCTCCTCCTCCTCCTCCTCCTCCCCTCCTTCTGTCAACCCCTCTTCATCCATCTCCATCGGCGAAAACTCCAGCTTTAGCTCTTAAATAGCCACCGCTCACGCCCCCGCCTGAACGCTGGCAGCCAATATCGATCAATGAGGACTTTATCAATCACGGGGTTACGGCAGCTGAGATGCTTTTGGAGTGTACACACTATTGATTCCGTTGAATTATTCATGATACCTTTTTCAAAATCACTCTGCGGTTTTGACAGAGCAACACACTCAACCACAATTGTTTTGTTACACTTTAGTACATCAACTGTCCAACATGTCTCTGCTGTTTTTATTTTTTTTTATTTACAGCCACTTCACTTGGCCCAGACCTGTTTCCGAGTGGAAGCCTTTGGACACACCTTCACTCTGGACCTGGAGCTAAACCAGTTCGTATTTCTCCTTCTAAAAACACTGAGACGTGGCTTTTTTCTGCACACTTGTATCAGCGGGTGCTCTCCATTTATTTCAACTGCTCTCATTAGCGTTCCCACACACTTAAGCAAATGAACGTAGCACCTCCATTGTGTTATGTGACAAGATGGGGGAATACCAACACGCACACAGCTGGAGGTTCATGGGGTTTCCACTGATTTTCATCAATGCCACATGTTAATTTGTTTTGCCTGTTCTTTGTGAAATGCATTTAAGTGCAGAGCAAGTGTTAGAAATTATCCTTTTGAATGAATGGTGATAGAAAAGACGCTGTCGGAAGTATTCACACTGTCTCTCCTCCATTTGCAGTCACCTCCTGTCTTCAGAATACGTGGAGCGGCACTTTAACCAGGATGGCAGACCCTCGGAGTCTGTGGTAAGATTCTTCTTTTTGTGTGTGTGTGTGATGGGGATTTTAGTGTGAAGTTGTCTTATGGCTCCTACAAAGTGTTATGGCAGTTTTCTGGAAGCTGGTGAAAGGAGAACTCTGGCAGCAGCTGACTCAGACTTGATGCATCAATGAGACCAGAAGGTGGAACAATATGCAAATGCTAGCAGCATGAGCAACTGCAACTGAGGATCTTTGCAGATTGCACGAATAACAGCTCGTCTCCAATGCATGTAAGCAGTTGTATTATTATAAAATGCAGATCTTAGCTGTTAGCAGAGACAACAGGGTCAGCAACTCTTGTAATTGATTATCCATGTTTTGCGTTCAACACTGGTGGCTGAGGCTAATGCTAGCCATTTCAGGAAAGGGGTCGTATGATAGCAGCCTGACATATCAGCGAAGGCTACGTCGTGATCGAACAGACCAAATCACCAAGCTGTTGTCAGTGTCTATGTCGAGGTTTCCAAACATCTGTGTTTCTTAAACGGAGAAAGCAGCATTTCCAAACCTCTCCGTTTTAGCAGCTCTAAAACTCTGGAGTATTGTGGACGTCAGGTGTGTCTGTAGCAGAGTTGATGCATTATTAAAGGAAAACATAGTAGCGTGGATGCAGCCTTAGAATTGAAAGTTTTGCTCTATCAGATGCCGGCCCTCACATGGTTTATAGCTCATTATGTAACATAATGCTTCTGTCTCATTTATATTTTAAGGCACGTAATCTCATCGTAGAGACAAACGACATGCTTTTGTTTTGTTTTCATCCTTTTACGGCACATTCCTTTATGTAATTGCGATACTGAATACTTTATACTGTTCGATGCATTCATCTATTTCTGGAAACCGCGTTGTGTGCTCTCTGCTACGAAACTAGGCTGCCGTGTAACCGCTTCACATTATGTATGTTACCCTCCTGCACATGTGTGGGTTTGCCTGTCAGCGGCATGTGTGCGTGCCTCTCCTCCGTGGCCTTTATCAGACGAGCCAAGAGAAAAAGGCAGTGGATGCCTGTGGTGTAAAACCACGAGGTCGGAGAGAGAGAGCCATGAAGAGATAATGTGGAAATGGATGAAAGCCTTGACATCTAATGTGACGTGAGCTCATCAGGACCAACCGGAGGAATGTCGCTGCATTCTGCTCGCCAGGAGGGATGGCTAATGTTTTAGTTTTTCTTTGTTTTGCTTTTCTGAACAAATGTGCCACTCACTGACCCGCTCCCCTACACCCACCCGCCCACACACCCAACACTTCAAGTCCCCCCACACACGATCCTTCCAAACTCTCCCTCGGTCCTCCTGACCAATCGTGAGCCTGTTTCCATAGCAACCAGTTATCTCAGCAGTGTCATTAAGTTCTTGGCAGCGAAGAGAATGAAAGAAGACCAAGAGGGAGGGAAAAGCAGTGAGAGAGGAGGAGGAGGAGAAGGAGGTGGATGACAGTTAACACAAAAGGCTTTGGAACCAGGGAGGAGTAATTTTGCGGATGTGTGTGTGCTCATAGAGGACGCTGGTACCCAGAGTGGTTGGCGAGGGAGAGAGGAGGGGATGGAGACCCTGCAGTCAGGCCAGATTGTGGCTCAGCTTGATGGAGGCCTCACACTATGCCTCTGGACATAGGGCAGGCGTGATGCATTCAGGGCAGCGCGTCACCTGTCTCGTCTCTGTCCTCAAAGCACTTCTATTTTCACTCGAGGTGTTGTGTGCCTGAGGTGTTATTGCGAGTGAGACTCCCAACTGAACCTGATTTGATCCAGGTGAACCGGTGTGTCTCACTTGTCCCACCTTACCTGGAGGTTCATCTTCGCCGCTGTGATCTCCGTGTGTCCGCTTTTGGGGGGGGGGGGGGGGGTGCTGGTAGGGCCACGGTTTCATTTTGTGCCTTTCAGCTGCACAGTTAGGCCCCTGCCCCATGTTAAATCCTCAGATCTTACTGCGTGGGTGACACGAGTGTTGATTTATTAAAGAGATCCCTGCGCTGGGTCCACCTCCGCCTCTGTTGTCAGTGGAGCAGAGCGGAGCCCAGTGCACAAGTAGGTCATACACTGTTCCATAAACGCCACAGTGGGGGTGAGAGGGGAGTCACACATGTAGAGGTGTGTGAGAGGTTTTCTCCTCAGAGCTGACCTATCACGATGTCCGGTGAAGGTATATAAGAGCATCACTAGTGGCTGTTTGATGAAAGAGCGCTGCGTTGTGTCCACAGGGAGGGGAGCACTGCTACTACCAGGGAAGGTTAAGAGGTTTACCAGAGTCCTGGGCTGCTGTCTCCACCTGCCACGGCCTGTGGTGAGCCATCCTTAATTTGTAACATCAAATATTAGTTGTCTGTGCATGCTGATCGGGTGATGTAAAATTGTACTGCTTATCTTTTTTTAAACATACATAACTAGAATGGCTCTCAGTAGAATGCATCCCTCCACCAAGGCCCAACAGTCGCCAGTTTGGTGCATCAAGCTGCACCAAATTTCACACACTCATAGATTCAGTCCCTTAAATTTGGCTGATTCTTTTCATCAAGATCCATGAATTATTCTCTGGGTAATCAGTGAAAATTTGGAAAATTGCCCTTAAAGAAATTGATTTTAAAAGTCCTAGATCCGCTCCCTGATCTAGATCTGCAACAAAAACATTTTTTTAATATTCTTTCTTGACCCATACCACATCTATCCGCCAGGTTTCGTAGGAATCTGTGTTGTGGATTTTGTGTAATCATGCTAAAACAAACAAACAAACAAACAAACAAACAAACAGGGGACGTAAGCCCCTTGGCGGAGATAATTATGTATTTAATTTCTCATCATAGCTCTGTTTTCTTTTTTAAATAATTCTGCCCATTCTGCTCTGCATCTCGTCTGATTGTTTTTTCAGTGGCATGTTCTCTGACGGCTTCTTCTCTTACGGGATCGAGCCCCTTAACAATGGGACCAGTCAGGTGACCGGTCCTTCTATTAAACTGTAGTGATTTATTTGGACCAGCATGAATTTAATTCAGTCGGGAAGCTGATTTTGTGTCGAATGTAATCTGGATGTTTTCTGTTGTTAGGATGGTGGCGCTCACTTAATCCGCAGGATGCCTGATATCAGACTTCCCCCCCACTGCACAGGTACGCACATCCCTAGAAACTCCTACTAACTACTAGTTACGACTGACACTCACATCACATCATAATAATATTACTTTCAAGTCTCTTTTTACCTTAATCACATTTTAAACTTTTCTTACTGGCAAATAAACCTCCAATACAGGCAGCTGCACTCTCTCTCATGCTCAGAATGGAGAATAACAATTTTCTTATTGAATTTCACAATAGACTCAAAAAGACAGAAATTGAGAAGGGACAGGTCGGACAAAACAAACGTGATTATTAAAGGGGATGTCATTTTTAGTCAGTTCAAACAGGGTTAATTACAGTCGCAGCTTTTATTGACTGGAGACTCTAACCTTTCGACAGAAAATGAGACAGTAATGTGCTGTAAATCGCTTGTTGAAATAAGTCAAGTCGCCCTTTCTGCCTCTCTGTGTGTCCAGACTGTACAGAGGACAGTGAGTGGGATCGCAGAGGAGGTGACGGTGGTGACAACAGACCGGACCAAGTGAGGGAGCAGCAGGTGTCCGGAGGCCTGAGGCGAGCCAAGAGATTTGTTCGCAAGCCCTCTGTCCAGACCGAGACCAAATACATTGAGTTGATGGTGATCAACGACAATGAAATGGTGAGTTCGAAATATATATGTGTGGTTAGATATATACATAGTTGTTTTCACACATACTTCTCTCTAACGTACGTAGACATGTTTGGACTACATATGGCTCACAGCAGGACGGTTCCAGGTTCGGATTCGGGTCTTTATGTGTGGTGTTTGCATGTTCTCCCTGTGTCTGTGTGGGTTTCCTCTGGGTACTGCAGCTTCCACCCACAGTCCAAAGACAAATACAGATTGGGGTTAGGTTATTCAGAGACTCAAAATCAACCATCGGTTATATGTTAACATAAAATTATTTTACAAACTGTTTCTTCTTATCAATGTTGTATAAACTGTTATTTTGCTGATGTGTTCAGTTACATGCAGCATCTATTGCGTCCTCGAAGAGGGATCCCCCACATGTGACTCTCTCTCTGAGGTTTCCACAATTTGTCCTGTTAATAGTTTTTTTAGGTCGTTTTTCCTCACTGTTGTCGAGGGTTAAGGACAGAGGATGTCGCACCTTGTTAAGTCCTATGAGACAGATTGTGAATATGGGCTATACAAATAAAATCTGATTGATTGACAATGTCAATGGTAGAACCAGTTTGGATTTATGGAAGCCGATACCAAGTAAAACATTTCTAATACTGATAAATCAGCTGATATATTTCAGAAAATGAAAACACTAATACAACCAAATATATAGAATTTGATTGAGAAAATAAAGATATTTTTATTTTAACATAAATGCATATCTTTGATGCATTTTTTATTTAGTAAAATAAAAGTTTTAATTTTTGCAAATACAAGGGTGAAATTCAAAAAGCTGTAGAGGCAAATCAATTTGCACTCAGGAAAATTATGGATTTTCACTCTTAAAAAGAAATGGAAATATTCTCTATAAAAACAAATTAAACTCCACTGCTGCCTTTTAAGACTGGATGCTGAGTGAATAAGGATTTCAATGATCAAGAGCTCTGAAGAACCATTAAGATCAAGACTGTAAATGTGTGGTTGAACTAAACAAGTTTTTAGTTGTGTCATTGTGTTGAATCAGAGGACAATGAAACAGTTTCCTGACCTTGCAGACTTTTATAGAGTTGAAAACTTTTAGGATCAATAACTTTATTTCACTGTGGTTCGACTAGTTTTACTTTGTACGAGAGGTAGGAGATGTGTGATTTATCAGAAATGCAGTCAGCACAGATTCGTGCATAGATTCCCGTAATGGAACTCTGGCCATCACTGTTGGCTTGTGATGATTCTACATGGAATAAAAAAATTCTGTTTTATATTGATGAGGGTCCTTACAAGCATTGAAGGACAAATCTGTGTGTACGTGTTCGTGTGTGTGTTTGACAATGTGATCCATCTCTTGAGCCATCTGTGTATCTTTGTCTCTCCACAGTTTGTACAGCTGCGTAACTCAAGCAGCCAAACCAAGAACTTTGCCAAAGCAGTGGTCAACATGGCCGACGCGGTAAGAGCTTTGTTTGTCGGATCATAATCCTCAGAAACTCTGCACACACACACACACACACACACACACACACACACACACACACACACACACACACACACAGCCACCTGTCAGAAAAGTATGTGTGTGTGTGCTCATTTCCACATTTGGAAATAATTGATCCCAGATAGAAATCAGTTCTCCATGTACAGTCCAGGTGACTGATAGGCATTATTTTTGGTCCCCAGATCTACAAGGAACAGCTGAACACGAGGATCGTTCTGGTTGCCATGGAAACCTGGACCTCTAATAATAAGATGCCAGTCGTTGAGGACCCATTGATAACGCTGCAGAACTTCATGAAGTACAGGAAGGACACCGTCAAGGAGCAGAGCGACGCTGTCCATCTTTTCTCGTGAGAAGAAATTTCCACAGAGGTGTTGTTTGATGTTTTGGATGCTGAGCTTAATTTCAATAATAAATCCTTTTTTTCCCGTGCACCTCAGAGGGCGCACGTTTCACAGCAGCCGCAGTGGGATGGCCTACACAGGAGGAGTGTGCTCTCAGACGAGAGGCGGAGGAATCAACGAGGTGAGGACAATCTGTAATGGTTACATTTGCTGTTGCATCATCGTAATCACGGTTTAGCTGAACATGCTTTAATGTGAATAAAAACTAAATTTGAACTCTAATCAAGCTCAATGTCTTACACCAAAGATGAATATCTTGTCATTTTGAAGTTAAGACTAGAGGTAAAGTTGCATTTTTAAAAGTCTTGGGTAACAGAGATAATTGTCATCTATTTTTTGAGAGGACTCATAGATTGTTTGAATTATTAATTATTTCAAATATTAAATTCAGATTTTGTTGCAATAGAATTGATACCACTCTCTTATGTAAGTATTAAGTATGAAGCTGGAGCTTAGCTTTGAATAAATCCTGGCATCACGGCGAAGCAGCTCTCCTGGATCTGTCCAAATAATGAAATCCACCTAAAAGTAGTTTACTGCACATAAACCTCAGTAAAAAAGAAAGTTGACATATTTAAGCGTTTTGTTTGTGTACAGATTAAACAAATGACTTGTCTGTTATTCTGATTTTGTTGTTTGTTTGGATGGAGTCTGATTTGCTGTTTCCCCTCGATATCTGGCAGATGTTTTACAGCATCGATGTTCTTTCCATATTCAGTATAAGGCTCTCATGTGTGGATTCTATCTGTATTTGTTTCAGTATGGGAATGTCGGTGCAATGGCCATTACTTTGTGCCAGAGTCTTGGCCAGAACATCGGGATGAAGTGGAACAACGCCCGCAACTCTGCAGGTAACTGAGAGCTTTCTGATGTAGATCAGAGGGACAGAGAGATCTATAAAACCAGATGAATAAGTCGGCGCAGCAGGGAGAGGCAGATCTGAGAGATCCAAGCGGAGCACAATAGCAAAGGAAGGGTTTGATAGCTGGGTGTGGGGCGGGGGATTAGGTGGACAGCGTTGGTGGTGCGTCGGTTTCCCCTGTCCAGCGGTTGTCTTCTGTAATTAGATTTCTCCATTAGGTGATTAGTCACCTGCGCTCCAGAAGGAGGTGGCGGTGGTTGGAGCATCGCTGCCACTGAACAGTGGGTGTGATTAATGTCTGAGAGCCATCAGGTCCATTACTCAATGACAGGACAGGAGCTCAGTGCGCACTCTGTCAGTCCCACACCACTGTCCGACAGAAAGTTAACAGATCTAAGGAAAAGCTTTCTTCTTTGCAGTGTCTCTTCAAGCGTTAAGTCTGTCCGTCCCATTTTTGTGAACATGATATCTGAACAGTGCATTGAGAGAATATCTTCACATTTGGTAAAAACATTCAGTTGGACTCCAAACCAATTAGATTTTAGTAGTCAGACGTCAAAACATATTTTCTGCCTTGTGAACGTGATGTCTCAGGAAAATCTCCAGGGAATTTGGAACAAATGTTCACTTAAGCTGCTTTTAGACGTTCTCTGAGCTCCGGATAATCTCCTGAGGAGCTGTAGGTGAGAACCTAAATGTGTGAGTAAAGGTTCCAAAACTAAAAAATACAAAAATAGTAGAAATATAACAGGATGAAAAAGCGGAGCCACACACATCAGAGACGTAGATGAAGACTGCAAGAGAGTGTTTGATGATAAGGGCTGACAGAGCGCTGTCGATGTGCTATAAACAACAACATTCCATCTCAGCAGCACAATATATATGTTAAATCATGCCTCTGCTTGCTGTACTCCCCCCCCCCCACCTGAACGCCCACAGATTTCTGCGTTCTTTGTATGTGACAGGCAGACTCCGGAGAAAGTCCAGAGCCAATTTTGCCGACATTCTCTGGAGTTCATGTTGCTGATTAGAATTTGATGATGAGGGGTCAAAGGTCAAGGTTTACATATTACAGGTTTACAATGCAACACAGCTCGCATTATGCTTTCTCCTTATTTCTTTTCCCTCCTCTCATCGATGTTCCGTCTGCTCTTCTTCACAGGAGACTGCAGGTGTCCGGATGCCTGGCTGGGCTGCATCATGGAAGACACAGGGTACAGATCCACCTCACACCTGTAAAAACGTTTCTCCCCTCTCTTTAATGACACGACAGCGGGACTGTTTTCTTGTCGCGCTCCCGGCAAGCTGTGATTTGTTCCATTCATTTCACTCAAGTTGACGATTAAACACCTGTAACTGAAGGAGGCTTTGACTTTTTTACGCAGTTTATGCGATGATCACAGATTATATTAAACATCTGATATCAGTGTGTAGATCTAAATGAAATGATCACAAATGGTTAATTTTTTTAGCTGTCCGTACCAGATGGAACAATAAAGATTTAAATTATTCATTTGACTAATATCTTACTACAGATGGTAACATTTCTGTCTGGTTGCAAAGTGATGGCACAGACACCCACAGTAGATCTGGCAATGCTCACTGGCTGAAACGCACTCTGCTGCTGTTTTAATTTCATTTTTCTTTGTCATGTCCTGCCCTCAATCGTGTGTGTGTGTGTGTGTGAACACAGATACTATCTGCCCAGAAAGTTTTCTCGCTGCAGTGTTGATGAGTACATCCAGTTCCTGCTCCAGGGGGGCGGGAGCTGTCTCTTCAACAAGCCCAGCAAGGTGAGGGCCATGTGGGTTCATAACATTTTTTGCATTTAGTTCAAATGTATTTATTTTTTTAACTACAAGTCATAATATCAGATGCAAAACAAAGCTCACAGCATGTCTGTGAAGAATGGGGTGGAACTCTTCTTGGTCATGGTGTAGTGCAGATTTGAATGACACCATGTTTTACTGTTGGTTTGACACACTGCAGTATCAGCGTCTCACCTGTTAGTTGTCGTACGCACTCCCCTCTGTTACTGACATAAATCTCAGTCTTGGATTCATCAGTAAACAGGAGGTTTTTCAAAGTCGAGCGTTTGGCCTTGTTTTGCCTCGTTAGAGGTGGTTTTAGAAACTGCCACTCATCCTCTGAGATCACTGCAACAAAGCTCTGTGATGACATTGTTTTTTTTTATGTCTCTGGAAATTTGGCTTGAAGTATTGCTCTTTTAACAGTGCAGTCACTCTTGGTCTGCTTGATCGTGCTTTTGCATTTGCCGTATAGAAACTTTTAGCTTAAATTGAAATGCAGCCTTGAAATAATGTTGAATCATATCTTTCTAAATCCTTAGACTTTCTGATTATTTCCATGTTTGCAGGAAAATATAACATTTTTGAGTGTGGTGTCAGACTTTTGAGTCCCACAGTTCATGTTCATATCTGTTCTCCTCTGTGTCTCTTAGCTGTTGGATCCTCCAGAGTGTGGGAACGGCTTCGTGGAGCCAGGGGAGGAGTGTGACTGTGGATCCCAGATTGTGAGTAAAATCCAGCTCTTTAACCTGCTGCAGATGAGCTTCACCTCAGCGTTGTGTCTCTGTATGAGCACCGGAGGGTGTGGTGTTTTCTGAAAACACAAGTTCACGGCTTGCTTTCTCGACTGTGGCTGCAGGAGTGTGCCCGGAGCGGAGGAGCATGCTGTAAAAAGTGCACGCTCACCCATGATGCCATGTGTAGTAATGGACTCTGCTGCAGTGGCTGCAAGGTGAGTCAAAAACTCACTCACGCTCTTGTCTGCAATGGCACTAGAATCAATAAGCACTGTTCAAACAACACTACAGTAGACACAGAAAAGCTAATTTTATACTGGCAATGGGAAAGAAGTTAATCTGCTTTTTGTGGGTTAATCAACACTTAAAAAAACTGTGTATACTCATAAAAGAGGTATAACTTTGTTACAGCAAGTCAGAAAATGGACACATAGAAATATGAGGTTCATTAAAAGACTGCTGAGCTAAAACAACTGTTCCATTGTGAATCCCAAAATTGTATTGTTATTATTATTTTCAGGATTATTATTACTAATGTTATTATATTTGAACATTGTTTTTTGGTGTAAAACAGCACATTTGGCATCAGCTCCTCTGACCTTATTTTGATCAACTTCAAGAATGAAATTGCAGGAAGCTCGTGCTTTTATTTTCTAGCCTGAATGCTGCACTGACATGCTTTAGTAAACACCTGCGTGATTAACTGCTAAAGTACTGGACTATTTAACCTGATTTAACCTGAAGCCGTTTGATGCTGTGCCTCAGTACGAGCAGAGGGGCGTGGTGTGTCGAGACGCTGTGAACGACTGTGATATCCCAGAGACCTGCACCGGCGACTCCAGCCAGGTAGAGTTGACTGTGTGTCAATAAGAACTGTAAGACTGTACTGTAAAGTGCTTTGAGTGGTCATCAAGACTAGAAAAGCGCTATATAAATACAAAACCATTTACCATTTAAGATCAACAAAGAGCATCAGGTGCATTATGTACTTTTCTTCTTTTGCAGTGTCCTCATAATGTCAACAAGCTGGACGGCTACATGTGCGATAACAGTCAGGTAAGAGCTGGTTGGAGACATTTTTCTCTGCAGGTCACTCTGACTCTGACGCCTGATTATTGTTGTCTCATGTCCTCAGGGCCGCTGTTACGGTGGACGATGCAGGACTCGTGATGGACAGTGTAAAGGACTGTGGGGTTATAGTAAGTATAAACCACATGTACAGCACAGCCATGTCTTTCTCCAGGAAAATGCATGCTGCATAGTCTTATTTTGAACTTTTATTTTGTCGTCACCTTCTTCGTTCTACGTTTTCCCTCCCAGATTCAGCCGACAGGTTTTGTTACGAGAAGCTGAACGCTGAGGGGACAGAAAAAGGCAACTGTGGTCCAGGTCCTGAAGGCCAGGGCTGGCTGCAGTGCAACAAGCCGTGAGTTATGCGTCCCTGATTCCTTTTACTGGGGCTCACTTTATTGGGCCTTATTTGTGCAAAGAAAATGTCCGTCAGCTTATTTTTTTGTCACACTGCTTAGTGTCCTAGTGTCCTGGAAGGATACGAATTCACTCACTAAAAAGTACCACTCTGTTTTTATAATTAAAAACACACAAAAAAGACGACATGTCAGTAATGTTGCAGTAATCTGAAAGCCTTTTTTATATTTAGATGAAAAAATGGCTCATATATCGTTGTTTCAAAAGTTGAAAAACGTCCTTAGTTCCATGTGACTCTGTCATTTTTTTTCAGGGACGTTTTATGCGGCTTCTTGTTCTGTGCCAACATGACGGTGAAGCCAAAGTTTGGAGACCTGCAGGGGGAGGTGACCAGCTTCACCCTCTACCATCAGAACAAGTACCTGGACTGCAGGTAAATGTCTCACAGCCATTTAGTCTGCTACGAGGAAATAAAGCACCTCCTCTAGCACCTGTCTGACATGTTTGGATGTATCACTCAGAGGCGGCCATGCTCTGCTGGAGGACGGCTCTGATCTGGGCTATGTGGAGGATGGCACTCCCTGTGGTCCCAACATGATGTGTTTGGAGCGGCGCTGCCTCCCTGTGGCAGCGTTCAACCACAGCACCTGTGCGCGATCCAACTTTGGCCGCATCTGTTCTGACCACGGGGTAAAAAGAAAATAATATTTGAACCTGTACCTTCCCAGCACACAAGAATGATCCCAGTCATCCAGGCTAAACCATATTACTGTTGTTGAAATATAGCCACTGTTTTTATTCTTTCTTATTATCTGCCCAAGCATTTTCTAGGCAAAATAAATCTAGGTTACATATAACTGTAGTTTTAATAGCATTTAAGTGACTATATACCCACTGTGAATGGCACTCAGTAAAGTGCAGACCCCCACTAAGGCCTAATAATGATTTTAAACATGTCTTGTAGCTAAGACGACAATATGTTATCTTGTTGGAAGTTTCAGTCTTTTTTGTTACCATACAGTGGCGGAAAAAGCCTAACCCCCAATGAAACCTTTTAACACACGCTCATAAATTTAACCTAAACATGTCGGATTTTTTCATCAAGATCAATGAATTATTCCCTGGGAAATTGGAGAAAATGCTGTATCTCACAATATTCAATTCCTGGATTGCAGCTTTGGATGGATCTGTACCAAAATGTATTGGGTTCTATCTTTCAGTAGTTTTTGTGTAATCCTGTTGAGAAACAAACAAACTAGAATAGCACTCTGTAGAGCCAATTAAATGCAATCAAGCTTCACACACTCATAGATATCAGTTCCCTTAACATGCCTGTTTCTGTTTTGTTTTTCATCAAGATCTGTGAATTATTTCCTGGGAAAACGAGGGAAATATCTTAAAAAAAATTATCCTGGATCCACACCAAAATGTAATGGGTTCTTCCATGACCCGTACCACATCCTTCCACCAAGTTTTTTGTTAACCTGTTTAGTTGTTTTTGTGTAGTCTTGTTCTAAACAAACCAACCAACCAAGAAACAAACAAACAGGTGAAGACATGTCCTCCTTCTCGGAGGAATACAAGGTGTCTTTGAATTGACATTGAAAGGCTGTTGAAACAATTGTTACAGGTCACCTAGACATCTACAAACCTTTTTGCCTCTGCCTCAGGTGTTTGTTTGTTATACCTCCCTGTAAACTGGGTATACAGCAGGTTTTAACTGTCTGTGCTCGACTTGTCTTCTGTCTGTAATCAGGCGTTGTGCTTGATTTCCGTCTCTGCTCCTTTTTCTCACAGACCTGCAGCAACGAGGTGAAGTGCATCTGTGACCGGGACTACACGGGGAAGGACTGCAGCGTCTTTGACCCCATCCCCGAGCCGACGGTCCCAACTGGCCCGGAGAAGAAAGGTCCATATGGCAGCTCCTCAAACTTCCTGTGTCTCTCTATTCTGTCTGCCCCTCATATTCCCCCCTCATAGTCTCTACCCATCATCACCGTAGCTTCTTTATGTACTGGAGCAGAGCACAGGCACGGAGAGTAGTCCACCTTTTGTGAGAAAGTAAACATCGATATCTCACAGTGTTTCTCTTCCTGCTGCATGTTGGTTTAAATGTTGGGAGAGTGGGTGTGTGTTGAGACACGTTCATTCATAAGAGCATATGTGCATGTACAGTACGTTAGTGTTTGTGTGTGTGTGTGTGTGTGTGTGTGTGTGTGTGGTGGCGATGTATGTCTTGCAGGCGCTGCCATCTTCAAGTGTCTCCCTTACTTTCTTGCAGTCCGCCCATGACACAGAGATAAAGAGCAGCTGCTCTCATAGGTACAAAAAAAAGCCAAAGCCACCCTGAGCAGACGGGTGTCCAGCTGAGAGAGCAGGAGAGGGGGAATGAGAACAAAGTAATAAAACTCTCTCTCCTTCACCTTTTTGGTTTTTCTGTAACCGTTGTCTCCCTGACCTCCCTCGCTCACCCGCCTGTTCTCCCACCTCCACCCCACCCACGTGCTGGTCTCCTCCTCTTCCCCCTCATCTCTCTTTTTTTCCGTCTGCAGGTATCCTCCCATTTTCCCTCTCTCTCGATCACTCTCTCTCTCTCTCTCTCTCTCTCCAGTTGATGTCGTTGATGTAACGTGTTGATGCTGTCCTCTGACGTGTGTTTTTTTTGAGTGGTGTTGTTTTGTTTCTGCCCCTCCTCCTCCTCCTCCTCCGCACCCTTCCTCCTCCCCCTCCTTCCTCTGCGCAGGTCCCAGTGGCACCAATATCATAATAGGGTCCATCGCAGGTGCTATTCTCCTGGCAGCTATAGTCCTAGGGGGAACAGGATGGGGATTTAAGTAAGAGTTCTGGCATGCCTTTGTGTACCTGTCTGCTTCTACCCGAAGGACCCCCCTACACACACACACTGACCCCCCCCCCCCCCCCCCCCCCTCCTCTGAAGTAGACACCCGAACCTGCAGGGAGGGGAAATGGGCAGTCAAGTCTGAGACGTGCTATTGCTTGAACTGCTTTCAGCGTTTTTCCGCTCCATATGAAACGTTGCACTTTGCTCGATTCTGTAATAAGCTCCGAGCTCCATCCTGCACCTCCCCCCCCCCCCACTAGCACGACGTTTTCTATTAGTGACAGGGCACGTCCGAGATGTTTGTTTGGTTTCTTTCCTGCCAGGAACCTTTGCAAAACTTTTCTTAAGACCGCTAGAACTGATGTGACTACTACTACTCCACTGGTGCCACATCTGGAAGTTTCACCCCTACATGAGTCTATGTGTAGAATTGAAGGGCGTCATGGTTACCGTGGATAAACTTGGGCTTTTTATGTTTTACCTATGGTGCTATTTTTGCCTGCATTATCCTGTTTTTCCCCTGTCGGCAGCGTCCCCACATGCCCTCGCTGCTTTGCATCTTCTGCACTGCTCCTCCTGTGCATGCTGGCTGTTGTTCACTCCTTAAACTCTGACCTAAAAGGACTGCCCCCAAGTGGTCACAGGAGACACATTCAGGATGCACTCTAACACCCAGACGGGGTTAACACTGACCACTTGTGATTGGCTCTCTCAGGAGCGACGTTAATACCAGGTCTTAACGGGGCCTTGACATTTATAAGGAAGCTGTGTTTAACTAAATACGCCTAATTACGCTTAAAAAACAAAAAATTCAGTCAGTCCTTTTAAGATCAGAGGTAAGTGTCTGTGTATGAGCTGTAAGACGGAAGGTTTCTCTTCCTATAGTCAGACCTCTGGTGTAGAGGGAGGATGTACTAGCTTCTGGTGCAGCGCCCTGTCAGACCCAATGGGGCTGAGAGGTTCGGTGCTGTAGCTACTGCTGATCTGCTGCATGTGACATCAACACTTAAACCCTGCAAGAAAACGTTTTGGAAAGGAAATACTGACAGATTGAATTTGCTCTAAAATCTAAAGCTAGAAAATAATGATACAACCACTGATTGTTTTATGTCCACATTTAATATTAAATTTGTAGAATTATCCTTTTCTTGTGCAGCTGTAGTGTTGATGTGTTTTAAAATATTATCCAAATCTCGAATTATTAAATTGCCTCTAAATGATTAGAATGCAAAAATATTTCCTCTATTAACATTCTGTCTTTTCTCTCTCACCGTGTGCTCCTGGGATGCAGAAACATTCGAAGAGGAAGGTATAACCTTGTAGGACCCTGTCTGTGTGGTGTCCTGTCCATGGAGTGAAACATCCCCTCCCACCCCTCCTTTCCTCGCCTTGGCTACTCGTTCATCCACCATCTGATCATCCCTTGCTTAATCCCAACAACTGCTTCTCAGCCTCATCCTACATGAAATCTTTCTTTTAAATAATCCCTATCCTCGTCCCTAATCCCATCAAATTCACTTCATCGTATCAAAGCAGAACGACTTCTTCCATTTTCCCTGTATCTTCATCTTCTGTCACTCACGCAACAATCTGCTGTGTTTCCTCCTCCTAATAACTTCCCTGTTTTTCCACTTCTTTCAGATCTGGTGGCGGATAAGACGTCTGTCTCTGTGCCCGTCTCTATTGTCCTGTCTACTCCTGTCTTTCTCCTCGCACTGTGTCATTTCCACATTGGAGAAGAGGGGAACAAAAAAAAAGAAAAAGTCTTCCACTCCTGCTCCAGAATCTCTCCAAACCTCTTCCGATTATCGTTTCCTCCACACTCCCCCCCCCCCCCCCCCGTCTACTCCTGTTGTCTATCCTCCCCAGCCGGGGCCCGTGGAGCTCCTCTCACCTCTCACCAGCCAAATCTCACCAGTGTGGCTGCGGCCAGCGGACCACTGAGGGTGGCGTCCAGGCCTCGGCCTGAGACGAGCAGGTGGCTCTCTCTGCAGGAGAGTCTTCCTCCAGTGTGAGGGCTCTAAGAATGTGCGACAGTGTCTGTGTCCCTCCTCTTCACATCTCGGACAGTCTGATGAAGAACTAATCAACGTTGGACCAATTTAAGACTTGACTTTCCGTCACTGGCCGTCCAACAGATGGAATTCATGTAAAAGGAGGTGAACAGTTTCCTTTTTTCTTAAAGGACCCGAGGTTCAGTTCCTCCAAGGCCTCGACTTCGTCTCGCAGTGGACGATGTTCTGTTTGGATCTGAAAGGTTTCTGGTAACATGGACACGACTGAGACGAAATCCCACACTTGACTGTTGTTCGCATGTTTTCCAAAGAGAGACTGAGGAAGTACAATGGAGTTCATGTTTCATTGTTATTTGTGCTTTAAGTTGAGGCATCCCTCCCTCCACAAGTTTTCAGGTACAAAAAAAAAAAGAAGGAAGTTAGGTGTGTTATGGTTTTGGGATCATTTTCAATCACTGAACTTTGAAGCAGCAGAGACCGCAACTTAGTGTTTTCCTATCATAGACAAACCGACATACATTCCGCGATTATCTTGTCTGTGTGCGTGCGCTCACCAGTTTCCGGCCCGCACTTTGTACGCTTACGGAGGTTTTACTGTGTGTGTTTGTTGCACGAGCGAATGCACAGGTGCGAGTTATTTTTAAAGAACAAGGAAGAATGTATGTGTGTTTACATTAGTGTTAGGGGCAGTTGTGTGTCCATGTACATCTTTAACACCCCTGTCACAGGTAGAGAGGCAGGTATTTACCTCTATAAGAGCATTCGTTTCTACCAACTGTTGTGCGCTGCGGCCATTGCAACACAAAGGCAGCACGTGAACTGTTTTTAATGTCATGTATCTACAGAAAATGAGCACTAGCCAACTGTATGCACACCACTTTGTAAATATGTGCAAGATTTACTGAATGTCACTGCACTGTATGAAGATTTATTTAAAGCTATGTTTAAATTTAGTTTCAGCAAGCGTATAGCTATCGGCCTCTCGACGTGACCCGCATCTGCCAGATCTCTCCTTCAGTCAGGCGCTGTCTGTTTATTTGTAACGGCGGCGTTTACAGCCGAGGCCGCCGTCTCACCCTCTCTCTTGTATCATTCCAGCTATCACTGAAAGGTCGTGAATCTTCTGTACATTTGTTGATAGCCCCAAGCCCCACGGGCGAACGCCACCCGCCCGGAGACTTTGTAACGATTCCCACCGCTGTAAATGAGATTAATATAAGAGATCTAGACCGGGGACCAGGAGGCAGCTTTGTCCGACACGTGTGTGTTATGAACTCAGTTTGGTTTGTTTGAGCTTTGCACTATGGCAGATGCACTATTGTTGTATTACAATATGTACAGAGGTGGTATCAAATACAATCTGTGTTTTGATCCATTTGAAGTTGAGAAAAAACAAAAGGGGAAATGAGATGCATCTCACCCCGTATTTTTTAGACAATATCTTTTTGAATTGAGACGAGAATAACGAAAAGAACTAAGGAATGTAGATGGATGGAAATCAAGGGGAAATAAAATACTAAAACATTGAACCACAACTCCTATTCTCACATGTCCCTGTCTTTCCATGTTTACTTTTTATGCTGTTAGTTTGGGGTTTTATTAGAATTTCTGCTTTAAAAAACATTTAGATATCTTAACCTGGAATTAAAGTAGGTTTGACCCCAAAAAACACAATTTTGTAAAACTATACATACAATATTTTTGCCATCGCATTCTAAGGCCATAAGTGGCTATTTTTTTCAATTCATGTGTTATTTTTGTTGAACTAGTCAAAATGAATTCACTGTTCAAATTCATTGTTTTGTCTCACCATCAGTCTAAAACTCTGGTTTTTATATTTTAACATTGATCAACTAGTGATTTTTCATCTTATTGACATTACTTACTGACAAAAACACGATAGGTATATTAAATATTATTTTAATTTCAAATTACTATATATCAGCGCCCCAGTTGGTTGTTGAAAAACCTTTTGGTATAAGAAAAACTACGCATCAGATTCCTTATACCAGAACACTGAGGCATTCAGCTGTCATTAAATAAAAACTGTAGAAACGTCACTGACACACAGGGCAGTGACTCATTGTGAAAAATAACAGTCTTTAAAAAAAGTGTGTTTGTGAGAGAGAGAGAGAGAGAGTGAGAGAGAGAGTTGAGCTTTTTCTGCTAAAACACTGACGGAAGTGTCGACCCGCCTGCGGGGGGGAGGTCGATGTTCTTTGGTATGTTGTCATGACAGTTGGGACAGAGCTGGACGAGGGAGCCGCTCCTCTCACGGACGAGGTCAGATGTCAGTCCACGACCTCTCCCGCGTCCGACTTTGTTTTGGGTTCCTGCCACCATTCGGCCAGGAAGGACTCCTCGTAGTCTCCCATCCCCTCAAACTCAGCATCGGGGTTCTCCGAGTGAGAGGCGCCCATTTCTTCTGGACTCACCACGTCCTGGAAGTTAAACACAACACTCTGTCAAGCAAGTATTACATTCTCTAACCTCCACTCCAACTGGCCAAAGTAATAGTTTTTCCTTCCTGTGCCTATAAATCTCTCACTTGTGCAGCCACCTTATTCAGCCTACACTGTCTCACAGTCCTCCCCCCTCTCTGGTCCAGGCCGTGTGGGGAGCTGGGAGGAGCTGACCTGAGTTAAATAGATGTGGCAAAGCCTCAGTGGCCAACACCTCCCAGCCACATACCACACGCTGCTGGCGGAAAACACAGCCCCCCTCCTGCTTTCTCTTCCTTACTCACTCTGTCTCCCCCTTTTATCCTTGGAGACTTTTTTCCTTTTCTTTTCGGCGTCGCATAACCTCATACAGCAGATCTCATTTAGTCTGCTCCTTCAAAGTTAAAGTCGACAATAAATCCCCACCTTTTTTAACTTATATCTACTCCAGCTTGATCAGCCAGTTTAGTCGTTAAAGTGTCGGATCACAAAAACACTTTTCATATTTATGTACCTATGGGGTCGTCTCGTCATGCAACTGCAACTGCAGCACAATGGAGGTTGTTTGTGCAACGAAAAAATTCAGGGATGGGAATCTGGAAACCTCATCAGATAAATTTAGAACAGCGAGATACCACATGGAGGAAGTAAAAAAGATATGATACACCTCAGTCCATCTAGAATGTGTCATTTCTACCTACACCAATGGGATTATATTTTCTCCACTGACTTACTAGTTCTAACCAGTCATTTATAGCAATAATAAAAGTATAATCTTTTTAAATCAAGAGTACATAACTTTTGTAAAAAAAAAAGTATAAATAACACATGAAATAAAGGTTCACTGTGTAAGATTTAGGTGAAAGGGATCTATTGGCAGAAATTTTCACAAGATTGTTCACAAATTGTGGTTTGGGCCCTTTATATTAAAATACTTTATATTTACATCTGGAGCGGTTCCTCTCAACGGAGGCCGCCATGTTTTTAAAGTCGTCCAAACTGGACAAACTAAACACCTTTTGAGTTTTTGTGACAACTGAAGGCTGCCACAGATTCTCTTTCATGTTAGGAAGGGGAGGGTGAGGTGAGAGGTATTCACCTGCAACATGCAACTTCACCAGTAGATGTCACTAAATTCTACACAATGAACCTTTAACATAAATAAAGTTGAATTAACAAGGTGATTTTGGTTGTGACCCGTAACTAATGAAGGGCACAAACCCCATCCGAAGCAAATATTGTGGGTCAAAGTTCACCAAAGTTGAACTCCCTGCAAAGCCATGCTGTGTTTTACCTCGCCATAGGACGAAAGTTCACCACTGATGTTTTTGCAAAACGTGTGACCAGGCCCTAACACCAAGTTTGCATAATACTAATAATAATCAAACAAATGCAGATGAGAACATAGCTTCCATGGAAACCAAACAGAAGTTGTTTCAGGATTGCGACCCCTATTTTTGCCGTTACTCCTCCCCAACACAGACACTTCCCTTTAATTGTAAAAAAAAATAAACTGTATTTCAGCTTCATGGTTGCAACACTCGTTTGCATGTGCAGCAGAAGAAACGCACCTCGTCGTCTGTTTGTAGGTAGTTCAGTGCAAACTCCAGCATCTCCTTCTGTTTGGTCGTCTGGTCAAAAAACCTCTGGGCATCCTGAAAAACAAGCGTCTCATCAGCTCTCGTGTTGTGACCTGAGCAGCGGCAGCAGCTTGTAGCAGTTTAATGACACCGACTGCACTGAGCAACAACAACAACAACAGTTTGGCCTGTTTCCGTTCCTGTGTCTGGAGGGTTTAAAGTCCCTCTTACTGTGGGAACAAATTTTACTTGAAATTGGAGCTGCTTCAGTGGGTAAAGACATTTATGAGTCAGTTTAGGTACAAAGCTGTTGCACTGCAGCTGCTGCCCACTCTCCACAAAGCAATAAGACGGTAAAACCAGTCTGTCTTTATGCGAGTATATGAGTTTCTAATTAGTACCCTGAGGTTGTGTTTATATTCACGCCAAGACCGCTTTATGCTATAGCTGCTCTGCTCTGGTTTAGTGTAGCCTGCGTGAACCCTCTGTTGTCTCTGAACAATCCTGATTACGTCAGTCGGGCCTGGTTTAACCACCGAGGACAGAGATGTGCAAAATGGATAAACAGTAAAGATAGGGGGCCAATATTGTAGCACGCATTTGCAGATTGTACACAGCAGAGGTGCAGTAAAAATCAGGTGTAAAATGATAAGCTAACTGCAAAGCCTGTCTGAGCTGTAACTGATGACTTGCATGATGAGTGTCCAGCAAAACAGCCTTTTCATCAATTAATATCTTATCAAGTACACCTTTACAGATTTAGGCTTTTACACATTTACAAATCCGATTAAGCAAACGGGTTGAGCTACAGTTACACAACTCTCCACACACACACACAAATAATATTCCCCCCCATATACAGAGGTCCTGACTCACAGGCCGAGGCTGAAAGTCCTGATCCTTGAGGCCCCACTGCTCCTGGTAGAAATGATAATACTCCACATTCTGCTGCATCACCTGGTCGTTGGGGTCAAACAGAATGTAACTGGCTGCACACGGAGCAGCGTTCTTCGCATCATTCACTGTGGAGGAACACAAAATGATCCAGGTCACATAAATGTATCACACTGACAGCACACTCTCAAAAGCCCGGATCGGAGTCTTGGTCCTTACATTTATAATACGAAAACTGGAGGTAGTGATACATTGTGGCCACAAACTTCTCCACAAAGAATCCTCCGACGTTGGGCGTCAGGTGCGCCTCACATTTGACCTTACATTTCAGCACATCAGTGTAGAGATCTGAGGCATTGAGGAGAAAGTAAGAAGAACTGGATTATTTTCTCATATAAAAGATGCCGAACTGCAGCTTATCTTTTAACTGCTGCGCTACTCACCTGCCAGTGTTGGGTAAAAGTCCTTGAACTCCAAGATCTCATACGAGCCCTCGCAGCCCGCTAAGCAGAGGCTGTACACTTCAAAGTAATGCGTGATGGCCAGCTCCATGTTTCGGGCGCTGTTGCTGAAGTCGCCGCTGTTGTAGAGCGTCACGCCCTTCAGGAAAACGCTCTGGAAAACACATACATGCGATTAAAAAGAAAAGTGACAATGGGATGTCTTTAACAGGCAAACCGGTGAAGGAGCGGCTGCGTCGAGCTACCAACCTCGTACGGCTGCTCCTCGTGGTCGATGAGATATTCCTCGACGTCCAACAGAGTTTTGTAGTAGTTAATGTTCTTGACAAGGTAGGGGTCATTCGGGTTCCTCTTCAGGAAGGTGTGGGCGGCCGCCACAGCCTTCTGCACGTTATTGAGCTGTGGAGGAGGAGATAGCGTTAAAATGGATATGGCAGCATTTTAAGGAGGGTTCATAGAAATAGGGAACACAGTCTCTCTCAATGGCTCCTGTTATTTTCACTGCTCACAGGATAACATGACCTCTGACCCCCCAAACTCCCACAATTACTAACACGTGCAGATGTCAGGGTTCTTACACACTGACAGACTTTCACATTCAAATGAGAGGTGAAGGAATTAAACGTGGCAGCCTTGGCCAAAAGGATGAACTTAGTCAAATACAGCCAATAATAATAATACAGATACAAGTCATGTAATTCCTGTGCGGCTGCTTCAAATCGTATCATATGATAGGGAGCAGCAGCTGCAGAGCTTTGATTCACCTTTTAA
Organism: Verasper variegatus; assembly: GCA_026259375.1. Classification (NCBI taxonomy): domain Eukaryota; kingdom Metazoa; phylum Chordata; class Actinopteri; order Pleuronectiformes; family Pleuronectidae; genus Verasper; species Verasper variegatus. Next base: position 7,831,754 of record CM048054.1, read on the forward strand.
TTTACCAGATTGTATAAACAAGACAAAAATATACAGACATCTCTAATTTAAAGGTGTCAGACAAGGTATTTTGTGATGAGAGTAACACACCCACGTTTTAAAGGATCACAACAGAGTTAAGGGGTTTCTCAAGTGGGCTGTTCCCTTTTAATACATCAGTAGGATGACTCTTCTTGAAGCTAGAATACCTCCCTTTACCCGGTTTGGTCCAAAAACCTACTTTACGACCAAACTAAATCTGCGCATTTGCCTAGTAAGCACAGCTGGTCCTCGTCTCTGTGCGTCTGATGGAGAAGAATAAGGGGATTGTTTCAGGGGACCACTGAAAGAGACGTGGCACATACTCAACTACCGCTCGGTCAGCAGGGGGGCGCAACAAAGCTGCCGTGGATTTAGACTCCACAGGTTTTTCCTCTCGGTGGTTCAGACAAAGTGGATGTTCATGGATGGAACAGCTGCGGACACTTTAGCTGGGAGATTGTGCCCTTTACGCACAGATGCAGTGACGCTAAATGCGCATTAACACTTTGTTCCAATGCATTATCACACTCACATTAGTTTATAACTGGGAAATCCCAGATATATGTACAACAATAACTTTATTCTAGTACATAAACTATACCTATGAGTGATCTCGGTGCCTGGGCCTACGTTTACTTGGCGTTCCAGTTTTGGGCACAACCCTCCACACATTGGGATCTCACCTGGTAGTAGGCGTACTGTATGTACCGATACGGTACCCTCTGGTCGAAAGTTTCCAATAAATCCCTTCGTGGATACGCGAGGTTAAACACTGGAAACCCCGCCTTGCACTTCTTCAGGCACGCAGCTCTCAGGAGGATGTGGCGCACGACGCGCAGGCTGTTGTCGGCGAACAGAGTGTCGTTGTCCCGGCTCACCGAGCTGCAGTTGCGGCCGCAGAACGCCTCGCTGTCCCGCAGCAGCCGGTGGAGCCGCAGGCTGAGCTCCAGGAACTTGATGCTCTCTCCCCATTTCTGCGCCCCGTACTGCTCCAGCGCGTATCCGTACGCGGAGTCCAGCGGCATGATGTCCTTCTGGGGGAAACTTCTGAAGCTGTACTTCTCATACTGAGCCTCCGCCAGCGCCGGGAGGAGAAGGGCCAGGCACAAGCTTCTCAGGAGCATCGTCACCTCCGCCGGCTCCGGCACACAGGAGACTGGGTGCTGTTTTGAATGGATCCGGACGCTTCCTCTGTCTTCACCAGGCTCTGCTCATGTCTGCCTGCACGTAGGCTGTGAGAGCTGCGCTGAGCTGGACGCACAAAACAGCAGCTTCTGGGCACGGCTGTCAAAATAAAAGACACGGTCGTTTACGCATTAGATTGCTTTCATCTTGTCAAAACAAGAGTTCATCGTCTCGCTCGTCTTGTGTTATTTATGTTGCACATTATTTTGTGTTTGCATCTTGTACTTTAATTATTTTACATTATTATACATTATGTGTTTTTTATTATATGGTGTAAGGTGCCTGAACTGAAATGTATTATTTATAAATGTAATTAATCACAGTGAACATCATGTAACGTGAACATTTCTTTTTCTCACATTAGTGAAATAAATTTCCAGGGATATGTTTGACCAAAGTAAATGCTTACATTTGGGCTAAATACTAATTGTGAACTAATGTATTTTTACATATAGTAGCCTCGACTTAATGGCCTTAAAAACAACAATTTGCACATTCTAGGGTTAAAGATCGTGTTGCTTTTCTTTTGTATTATGATTATGCATTGCATTTTGTTGTTCGTGTATAGATAAGACGAACAAAACTATAAGATAATGCATCTTTGAGCATTTCATGGATAGAAATATGTTTTAAATGGTGCAACTGTGCAAGTCAACTGGTATCCGCAGCTCTGCAGCTGTCAAATTCCACACCGTCTGACTATTACTTTGAAGTCACAAGTCTGTACTTCTGGTATAAATGGTGTTCACTCCAGTCAACTTGACAGAGACGTCCCAGTGAGTCCAGTTTCTCCTCAGTGTTTTCCATCGTCATTATTATGGATCTCATCTTATTGTTTTCATTATTTTTATTAATGATTGTTTGACTCCAGTTCTCAGACTGGAGATTAAACATTCATACAATTCACTGGATGTGTGAAGAGCTCCTGTATTTTCCACCTGGTTAGAATCTGCACCGACATTCCAAGAACATCTGACAAGCTGAGACTTGGGGTTTTCATGCTGCAGAGGTCACATCACCTCTGGGCAGATCTAATATCTAATTCTCCACGCTGCATGTTTCATGCTGCATGACTGATGGAGGCCTCTTCTTATGATGTGTTTTATGGGATATCACAGCTTCACATGAGGGATATAAAACAAGGATTTCTGTATGAGAGTGTCAGGACCTTTTTATATACAGTTTATGGTCAGGACACCAAAAGGATAACTTCAGATGATGGTGAGACACATTATGATTCTCATACGTGACTGAAATCATGGGTCCAGGCCTTTGGGCCAGGCTTTACACGTTTGCAGAATTCCATTAGAAAGTGGGTGGGGGCCCAGGGGCCACTCCTCCCCATCATCATCATCTTCCTCCTGCTCCTCCTCCTCCTCCTCCTGCTCCTGCTGCAGCTCTGTGGGCTACATGATCCAAGAGAGGCGGGACAAAGCCGGAAGTTCAGTCCTTCTTAATCAAAATAAAAGCACTATCTGTCAACAAATCAAGTTTCAAGTTGTAGGTTAACACAGGCTCAATAACAAGTGTTGGACGAGAGGAGAAGGCCAGCCAAACTTTGCAATAAGAGCAGAGTCACAGAGAATACAAAGTAAGAAATAGAAGAACATTTCAATAAAGTTCAATGTAGAAAAATTGTATGAACTGTTTGGTTTCTCTATATTTGAACTGAATTGAATACCATTTTTATTCATTCATTTTTTTGCCATGGATTTTGTGAAGCACTTTCTTACTTTATTTAGATAAGGGCTATACAAATAAAGTTATTGTTTTTTTTTTTAAATGAGTATTATTAGTAGTAGTAGTGGTAAAAAACTAATACAATAGAGGATACAAGTGTGAAACCAAAGTGGGATGTGTATTCTGTACAAGTGTATGTATATATAAGTCATTGTACCTTTTTCAAAGGCATGTAAACAAACCCTGTGTTTTTGTTTTATCAATAATCTATTGCAACGTCCATGTATTCTTGCTTTATTTTTTGTATTGTTGATGTATTGAATTCCTTATGTTATACTCAGTTTTGAAATGTTAGTTTATGCTTAAATTCTATATAACAGACATAGGGTTTGGTAGATAGTTAAATTTCCATGCATGAGATCAAAAGACTTTATCTCATCCTGCAGGTTATGGTTCAGAAACTTTGCTTTAGGCTCCTGACCTTTATAGAAATGTATGCATCACATTCATGATCTGAAACAACAAATATTACTTTTATTCTGTAACCGGTAACCAGAAGCACTCCATCTTTTTCCCAGCACACTTTACTTAAAGCCGATCGTCCCAAAACTTGCTGCGGTTCCTCTCTCTGCACTTCAGCCGCATCCCCCTCGCTGGCAGACCGTCCCTGAGCCGTGCGAGCTTCCGCAGTCACCGTCACATTTTCCGGATGGATCTGGTTCGACCCTCGGTGCTGTTCCTCCTCCACGTCCTCTCTGTGAAATGCAGCCCTGAGCCGTTAGTGGACGTTGAAGTGGATCGGTACCACATTCCCAAGGTTTGTTCTCGGGAGGTTCAGACAGAGGATTTCGTCCGTTATCACTTTAACGGTACTTTATTTGCGGACGGGAAGAAGTTTGACTCCAGGTGAGAATGCGACATTTAATACAACTCAGTCCAGGCCGCTTTCATAAATACTGCAAAACTTACTCTGCGTGGTTTTTTTTTTACGAAGAATGTTTAAACTCAGGAAGGAGCAGTAACTGTGACGCTTCAAAGGAACATCAGAGCAACACAATAACGCGAAAGTACCGCTTCAGTTGTATGTATTGATATGAACTGTCCCTCAGAAATGGTCATGGTTTCAGTGCATATTAAAATGCACAGTGAAGCGTTATGGATGCACACGCTCCGGTACACACAGGCGTGCTCAGCCTTACGACTGGGATGGATGTAAATTCAGACACGATTCACTGCAGCTGAGATAACTGCTGCAGACGTGTCAGTAACATGGATTCATTTATCTGTGAAGGTACAACCATCTATAGATCAGTCCGACCCGGTGTCCCGTCAGATTAACGTCAAAATGCTGGACTTTGGTTATTATTTATTCACAAAGGAATTGTGGGTAGTTGTGTTAAGCTTGTAGAAATGTGTCACCTCGCTACAAACAAGCCTGTACATGTGGAGCTTTGGGCTGATGCTCATATCATGGGGGGGTCAAAATTCCAATGCCGGTATATGCACTGATGATAAAAGAATTGCAATGATTCCTAAGACGTAGTTATCAAACCCTTGTGACAAAGAAATGTAATAGATGCTTGATATTTTACAGTTTAACGATACATTTTTATCATAAAGAAATATAAAGAAAAAACTGATACAGCCAAATAAACAGAAATTAAATTTTTTTTAAGTAAAATGTAACCACAATTTCTTTTTTCATTTTTGCAATGTTTATTCTGTAAAATAAAAGTTTTCATGTCTTTGAAAGACTCATGTCGGCTCTTATATAACTGGTGAATCATAATAAAGCCATGGATGGATGGATTTATCTTTATCACTTTATCGTTGTTAGCGTTACAGTACAGAAAATAAATAATACAGGACAAAAACATGTTGGAATACTTTGAAATCGCAAAGAAATATAAATGGTCTGTATTTATATCGAGCTTTTCTAGTCGTGATGACTACTCAAAGCACTTTCCAGTTTTACATTCACACAGTCATTCATATAGTGCATCTTTGGGTTCTGTGTTTTGCCCAAGGTCACTTTGTCATGCAGAAAGGGGCAGACTGGCATCGAACTGCCGACCTTCCTGTTAGAGGACGACCGCTCTAAGCGCTGAGTCAGTCGCCCCCTAAAAACAATACAAGTTTTTTGTCCTCTAATATCCAGTTGACCTAGAGCTTGTTTAAAAACTCACCAGTTGATGGGACCAAGGATCTGAAGTGTCTGTTAGATTTGTTCCTCCTGAGGAAAGTGTACGTCCTCCCTGATGACAGGACACAAAACTCTAGGTTAAGAGCGTGTTGAGTGGCCTTTGCCGTCTGAGTGGCACAGACTGCTTAAACATGGCCGAGGTTATTCAAGTCCATGCTGATACTGTTCTTACTGAATAAATGATGAATAAAGGATTTTCAGGAGTGATCTGTCGACATTAAATCCCCTCAAGTTAAGAGATGCGGTTGGTGCGGATGGAACATTGGATGCTGACTTTATGGTTACATAAAAAGTTCTTGGCATCACGTGTTGAGCCTGAAGAACAACAACACTTGAAGTCTTTTTTTTCCTCAGGATTCCTACTGTTTTGATATGTCTACCTCACATTGTTTCTCACTGACCCCTCCCTTTACCATCTACAGTCATGACCGAGGCAAAGCCTTCATCAGCCAGGTGGGCCTGGGCAGACTCATCACAGGGATGGACCGTGGTCTTCAGGGCATGTGCGTCAACGAACGCAGGAAGATCACAATCCCCCCGCACTTGGCCTTCGGGAGCATAGGAACTGGTGGGACAAAGACGACCCCAGATACCGTCACTGCACTCTCCTGTTGACCTTTACCTGTGCTAATGAGGATCTGCGCTTGCTTGTCTTGACAGGTGGTGTAATCCCTGCTGATGCCGTGTTGGTGTATGACGTTCTTCTGCTGGACATATGGAACACCGAGGACAAGGTCCTGATCCGCACCCTCCACAAACCCGCGAGCTGCAACCGCTCCACTGTGGCATCAGACTTTGTCCGTTACCACTATAACGGCACCCTGCTGTCCGGTGAGGCCTTTGACTCCAGGTGAGACCAAACACACGTCCTGCACCTACAATTACGTCCTGTCGGTGTCTGTGCTTTTCTCACCAACTTTGACCTGTGTTTGATTCAGTTACTCGAGGAATACAACCTATGACACCTACTTAGGACAGGGCGACCTCATCAAAGGTATGGACGAGGGTCTCCTGGGCATGTGTGTTGCTGAGAGACGGATCGTCATCGTCCCACCCTTCCTGGCATATGGAGAGAGCGGCTCTGGTACTGAATCATTTTAATAATAAGGCTGTGGCTTGTGTCTGAATATTTTTATTTGACCTGAGAATAATTTTAGAGGCCATACTAACCTGTTAAAATGTTGCTTTTGTTTTTAAACGTTTGAATTTTATTTTTCTTACATACTATAACTACAATTTTGAATTAATTCATGTTTCAACAGTCATTAAAAGGATTTAGCTTTTGCATTTGTTGGGTGTTAATGCTGGTTTCAAAGCCTTGTTGAAGCAACACTATGCAACTTTTTAACCTAAAAATAGCAGCTTCAAAATTAGTGTGATGTTCACTTTGGTGATCAGGTAAGACCTCCTGCGGGAAGAGCGTGACTGACAGACACAGCAGCATGTTCAAGAATAATGCTGAACTTCAGATCAGTTACAAAAAAGCATTTATCTCCAACATTCAGTGAGGAAACTGCAAAAATCAAGAATTCTGAACAGAGTTTGGTGTATTTTTTTAAACAGCAACTCTTCTGGTTCAAGTAGTTGGGGATCATAAGGAATAGCCTCCGTCAGCTCAGAGTTAATCAATCCGACACGGGGCTCTACAGAATCTATCACCATGTTTGGCTGTAGAGGGCGCTGTTACACAGTAAAAGTTGCATCGTGTTGCTTTAATCATAAGTAACCTAAAACAATTCTTCATTAAAATATCCCGAAACAACTAGATCTATGTTATACAGTACAGTACTTGGGTCTTCTGTTTTCATTGAAAGACCCCTACCTACTTTTAAAGAAAGCCGCCACTGGTTTCACTTCACCTCTGTAAAGCTATATTAAGCATATTTGACTAGAACAGACCTGCAGCTCTTTGCTTTTTTTTTTTGCCTAAACAGGAACTTCGGTGCCTCCTCAGGCCACACTGGTGTTCGAGGTGCTGCTGGTTGACTTGTTCAACCCAAAGGACGACCTGATAGTGGAGGTGAAGGAGGCGCCTAAGGGATGCACCCGCAGGACGGTGATGGGCGATTACATCCGCTACCACTACAACGGCACCTTCCAGGATGGCACGGCCTTCGACTCCAGGTAAAACCCGGGATTTCTCTGCTGTTAGAAAGCGATGCAAGTCAAAATGAAAGCTGACTGTCACTCTTCTCTTGGCAGCTACCAGCGTAACAGCACTTACAACACGTACGTTGGGAAGGGATATGTGATCCAAGGGATGGACAAGGCACTGCAGGGGCTGTGCATGGGAGAGAAGAGGAGGATTACTGTTCCTCCTCACATGGCGTACGGCGAAGACGGAGTTGGTGAGTTTGATTGACTTTCGGATTGGTCTTATTTAGGTTTTTAACAAACTGCTCTGTTTATGTATTTATTCGTCTGCCTGTAGGAGACATCATCCCTGGCTCTGCCGTTCTCGTCTTTGAAATTCACGTCATCGATTTCCACAACCCCAAAGACCCGGTTAAGATTAAAGTTACCCACAAGCCTCAGGACTGCAATTTGATGAGTGAAGCTGACGACCTGATTCAGTATCGTTACAACTGCTCCCTGATGGACGGCACCCTGCTGTACTCCTCGTGAGACCCCTCTGCTGTTCACTCTGCTACACTGCATCCTCCTCCTCCCAGTTCATGCATGTAATCATCACTGGCTCCCTTGTCTGACAGATTTCAGTGGCCCTAGAACTGCAAATATCATACGTATCCATGGCAACAGCACGTAGGCTTGCATGGCTCGAGGTTTTCATATACGCGGGAACGTTTTTATAGTTAGTTTTGGTTTTAATGTGGAAATGAGTGGTAACATGTTACACGTCACTTTACAGGGACCATTACGAAACACCTTCCACCACGACTCTCGGAGCAAACAAGGTGATTCATGGTCTGGAGGAAGGTTTGCGTGGCATGTGCGTGGGTGAAAGGAGGAAGGTGGTCGTTCCTCCCCACTGGGGGCACGGTGAAGATGGAGGTCAGTCATTGGATCTGTGTAGATTACATCGGGCACACACCTTTTCTTTTCACCCTGAGTCACAGTTTCTCCCCTCTGTCTCGTGGTTCTCTCCAGCCGAAGGAGTCCCCAAGAGCGCGGTGCTCTTCTTTGAGCTGGAGCTGGTGGAGCTGCAGAAGGGAGTGCCCGAGGGCTACATGTTCGTGTGGCTGGGAAACGGGCCCGACCCCCTCTTTCCTGCTATGGACCTCAACGGTGACAAAGAGGTCCCTCTGGAGGAGGTACGCAAACGAGCAAGGTTCAGTCTAACAATTGCACTGCTGAATTTACGCTCAATGGGTATCAGCAGACAACCAAAGTTATTTTAACAAACAGCAAAATAATTCTAACTCTCATTTTCTCCAGTTCTCCTCCTTCATTATGATACAAGTGAAAGAAGGCAAAGGCCGACTCCGGCCAGGGGTCGACACAGACAGCATCATTAAGGACATATTCAACAACCAGGACCGAAATGCAGATGGGAAGATCGTAGAAGACGAGCTGAAAGAGCAGGTGGAGGAACCAGTGACACGAGATGAGCTTTAAAAGGAACGTTCAGTATTTTGAGTGGTGGTAAGAAACAGGCCTGGGGTCACACTGTTGTCTTAGCAACTGTTGTGCAGTCATTTTTAAGGATGTTTCGGATAATGAAACACTTTTTGTCCTTAAGGCAACAAAGTTTGCTTTTCTAGATTCTATTAAAACATCTGAATGACATCCCAGACATCAGATCCACATTTACAACACGAGAAAGTATTAGAATTCACAGGGTCGGTATGTCACGTACATGAAAAAGATGTATTTGAAAATGTGTAAGAAATATCTGTAATGGAAATATGTTCAACTCCAAGAGGCCTATTTTACTTTCAAAACTACCCAACAAACATTTGGGGCGTGGCTGATCTTCTAGAAGACACCATGTTATATAAATTTGTTGCCAATATTGTGCCTGACATTCTACTTGATATAAACATGATTAAAACCACTTGTTGTACAGGTTGTTGTTGAAAACTTGTTGCTAGTTTGTATAGTAATAGAAATTGTATAATAAACATTTATATTACAGAATACCTTGTGCGACATAAAATAAACGGTTTTATAAAAAATTAAAAGAGACATCTTTCTTTGTCTAGGTGACTCTGTTCATGCACCTGTGAATCAGTTCAATCTAGTGGTCTCCTTTTAAAATAAAAACATGAAACCGAAACAGATGAAATAACGTTTTATTTCAAACAAGTTGCAACATCTGCCAAGGAAATGAGTTTGGACAAAAGAACCCAAGACTCATGGCACAAATGACGCAAAACAAAGTCTGTCTTTGTTGTGTTCCCAACTTTAAAATGTTAAACGGTTTTAAGAAACTTTTTGTTGGAGTGCAAAAGTGTGACTTTTTGTTTTAGTTTAAAGGTGAAATCACGTGAAGCCCAAAAAATGTTTCACGCTTTTCTGGAGGTAGCAGTTAGTTCTCACAAATAATTACTGAACTCGGATATTAAATATTATAAAATCGGGATATTTCTGCTCACCTATAATTAAATTTGTCATTGTGCACCATTTACTGGCACTGTGGTGTTATACAGTACTAAAGAAACAAGGATTTATTGAAGACTTACAACCTGTATTGTACGTTTGACTATATAACCAGAACCTAGAAGACGTGGCTGAGACAACACATGGAATATCTCATATAAAAAGCATCAAGTTTCAGGTTAAAATTAGCTGAAAATAGTTTTATTGCAGGAGGCTGGAAACTGAGTTCAAGTCAGATGTTTAACACTGTTGTGTATGTTTTTCTTTCCCTTATATTTCCTATATGAAAACCAGAACAGTCTGACAACCAATCGTCCCTCAAACAAGTAGAAAACAGCACCCGTCACCGAAACACACACTTAACATGCTGCACTGGGCGTAGACAGTGCATTTCTGGCTTCCACCATAAACAAACATTATGGTCGAAAAGGAGTATAACTATAAACACGAGAGGAAGGACAAGAATATAAAAGGGTGACGTGGTGTTTGTGAGTTGTGGAAGTCAACTGGACCTGTACAGCGATATGTGGTATCCCAGACTCGTTCACAAGAGTGTGCAACTTTTAGTAAAGTAAAAAACACTATAATCATTCTTGGTTGGTTTGTCAATAACATCTGGAGATGGGCTTCTTCGTCTTATGGCACCAGAGAGCCCACCCCCCGCTGGCCAGAGGACAACAAACGCTCAGTTCACTTGTTGCCAGTGAGGTAGAGCAGTACAGCATTAGGAACTTCCAGGGTTTCATCTTTTAACAGCACAATGTCATATGAGTCCAAGTATGACTGCTTCCTCTCCTCCACCTGGAAAACAAACAAACGTGTATCAAAATGACCTTTTTCCACTGGTCAAATCCTCTAAAACCCAGTAACATCCGGCCTTTGTCTTCAATGGGAATGGATACAATCAGCACTCACATGGGTTTTTAAATTGGCTCCAGTCAGCAATGATGGAAACACGACACTTGAGTGAGTGCGCAAATTTGGCAAGACAGTGCATTCATGAAGTCGAACATGACACAAAACAGAAACACAAACTCCTTTACTGGCAACGCCAATCGTTTTTGCATTTTGCTGGTTGTTGTAAAAGAGGTACATGGCTTTACCATGGTAAAATGTTTGTATGAGCTATTTGAGGGTAGATGTGAACATATTCATATGCGCTTCATCTCAGGCTGACAGATGCAAAATATTGTTTTCCAGGCAATTCGATGAACATGAGTGTTTGTGTGTTTTTTATTCACCTTGTCGTTGAGGAACCCGATCTTGAGGATGTTCTCCATGTCCTGCACCCCGTCAGCCATGGTGAGATCTCCCAGAGAGTCCCCCATCAGCACCACATTAGGTCGCGTCCGCAGCTCCTGGAAGTGGCCGGTGTTGAGCAGAGCACCTTCCCTTTTATTGTAGATGTGGATCAGCACTCCCTTGAAGGCTTTCAATACTCCCTGTGGAAGCACACAAAGACAAAGTCTCCATCATCTTAAGCCTCATCGCTGGCGCGTGGGGGTTGGATGGTTTGTATGTGGTGTCGCTACTCACACATTCATCGAAGTCCATGTAGTTGGAGAAGACTTTGACGTTGGGGTGGAAGACCCCCGCCTGACGAATCACCTCTTCCAGGATGTCTCCTATTCCAGCGGAGAAGATGAGCAGAGGGATGCTGTGCTCATGCAGGTGATCAAAGAAGAGCTGGTAGCCCTCCCTGTGAAAACATCAAGTTACTATTAAAGTTCAAAAGGACTTAGTATTTTTTTTTTTTTTTACTACAAAATGGACTAAGAGGAGGCAGGTTTACTGACCTCAGCATGGCCTCAGACTCCCGCACCACAATGGCCAACTTGTCTTTCCTGATCTCCTGCTGTACCAGGAGTTCATGGGCTTTAGTCCACCTGTCAGAGGCAAACGCAGAACGGTTTTATGAAGGCATGAAATTGCAGAAGATTATATTTACATTAAAAGGGGTTGTGAGATACTCACCACTCCACCATGAGGGGCAACTTCTCCGCTATTGGCCGTGTAGAATCTATTTCTATGGGGTAGTATTTGTTGAGCAGGTCCTTCAGCTAGAGGAGACGGGTAAATATTCAGGAAACCACATTCAGACAGGATGGAAAGATTTCACTCAAAAAGAGAAATAAGACAGAAACACACAAATTTGAATAATACTTTTTTACCATTTTAATGCTTAAAAGATTTCTGGGCTTACTGAAAAATATGCCACAATGCAGTGACAAAGTAATGACGAAAGAAAGATTCAAGAGCAAGAAGACTATTATAAGGGCACAGGTTGCCATTCCATATATCATCCCCTAGAGGGCAGTATTTGTGAGATATTTTAATAATCTGTGATCAGTGATGTACTGCTTACTGTCTAGAAATGCAAATTAATTGTACATTGTTGAACACATGCATCATTATTAATAACTTATATTTACTGGTTAAAGGGATCTATTGGCAGAAATTGAATACAAAATAATCCTAGTGATGTTTTCACAAGAGTGTTTCATCTCAATTTTACGAATTGTTGTTTTCTTCAGCCCAGGATGGGCCCTTTATATTTAAGTACTTTATATTACATGTTAAACTATTGCAGTTTCTAGAGAATTAAGTAGTACCTCACTGATAGAAATCATTCAAATATCTCACTTATACTTTTGTGTGACAATTCATTTGTTAATTCATAATATTTATATTTACATCTACAGAGGCTGCCATGTTTTTTACAGTAACCCAGACTGGACAAACTAAATACATTTTGAGTTTTTATGACAACTGAAGGCTACCATGAGGCGAGGGGTATTCAGCTGCAATATGCAACTTCACCATTAGATCTCACTAAATTCTACACACTGAACCTTTAAGCATTAGTATTGAGGAAATTTCCCAAACATTATAGTTTTGCAAAAGTCCTGGAGTCCAGTGTTTCAACTTCATGCCATTACGCAATGAATCGTGATCTGTTCCAGTTTTAAATGGGAAAATAATTATATTCTTAAATGGTATGTTCTATAGGGTGTGTACTTTATGTAGTAAATTGCAAGTTATAGCAACATTATCTTGTGTAAAACATTGCTCAGTATTGCAACACAGTCATGGATCAATACAAGTTTAAACATAAACTACATGTTTCGTGCAAGTTTAGGCAATGGCACCGTCCCAACCAATGGAAATCCTGCGTCCATCTTACCTTTACTTTGCAGTCATCTGTGATAAGCATACTGTTGTCAAGAATATCTGCAAACAAATGAAACGACGTTAAACAACAAACCAACTTTTGTAAGCAAGACAACGTCCCCACCCCAAAACCCCACAGCTGGACTTACTGTGACACGTTGGGCACCTTTTGCCGTTGTGTGCAAACCGTGTTAGGGTCATGTCAAAGTCTGAGATCACCTGTGATGTTTAGAGGAAAGAGAATATTATAAAAAATGCGTTAGTGTTTTCTCTATTGGACAGATTATGTTGCAGAGAACAGGGTGTGTGTACCTGCACGGTGTTGGAGCCAGCCTTCACCATGGACTCTAGGATCTCCTGCACCCTCTCTGGGTCCTTCATGCACACCGAGGGGTTGGACAACTCCGGGATCTTAGTGAGGGAAAGAGAGTCCAGGAGAAAGAGGGACACTGTCATTACAAAAAAATGTGTCACGTTGGAATTGTTTTTGCGTCAAGCTAGCTGATCAGTCAGGCGCTAGCATCAGATTGAATAGCGCACTATTTTAGCTAGCTTACCTCCTGCGTGCAATACACTTCCACGCGCCAAAACACACAAGAGTCACAGAACTAACAATGTCATCAATATTTCAGCGTGTTATAATTGGCTCGCATACAGCTAGCAAACAAAGAGAGGCCAGCTAGCTAACCTCATTACAGTGAGTACACCCAGCTCAGCTAGCTGGTAAACATGCACGTGAAGTAGCGTGTTTTCTTCCCGGTGTGAGGGATTCACGGTGACACAGAAACTTTACTGGAGATTTTACCATTTTCTTGAGTCGTGTTATCGGCTTGTTAAAGGTTAGTTTGAATGAAAGCTTGTCATCAGCGGTCAGTCCTCGTTGATGTGGAACCTGAGCATCACCTAGGGTTCTGCTGCCTTCCGGTACACTCGGGAGAACGCAGGACTCATTGGCAAAATAAATAGGAAAATAGTCTTGACAATGACTTTACTAAAGATCAATCATCATGTTATCACAAACTAAAAAATATGAAGGTGTATTACTTGTTCCAGCACGGACAAAAACACTTAAAGTATGGACTTCGTTTTGTGCTGTTTGTTATTTCCGAGGCAAAGAGGAGCACTTAAAGGCAGCAATACTACTTGCATAACTTGAGGGTGGGACGGTGTGAACTCTTCCCCCTGAGGCAAAGCCACGGATACAAGGTTCCTACTTGCTCCTTTCTCTGCGGGACCATGAACTAACACTGGTAAGGGAACCAAAACAGGCTCTAGTTGATGTATAAAGTATAAATAGATCAACCATTAAAAAATACCACATAATGGTGGGTAGCTTTTATTATAACAGCTAACACTGTGGGACTTAAATCATTTAACTGTGTATAATTCACAAGAAGTATTACTAAAGAATTGCAAGAATACACTATATGCGCAGCAATCGGTCTTACAAAACAACTTTTATTACTTAAGTGATGACATTAGCATTTCTTACATCCAATATTAATTACACAATGTCAGACTTATCACATGCAAAGTAAATTAAACAGCCTATACCACTCAATAGTTGCAATGCTATTTGTGTTGGTCATGATGTGGAAATGAATATCATTTCTGCACTCTGTAACCTCATGGACACGGACAGTGGAAACTTCTGAATGTCAGTCACAACACATTTATATAGCAACCCCCTTTTTTTTATGCCTGTAAATCAGATTTTTGTTTTAAAGTCTCTTTTCTTTGGCGGGTAAAGGGAGACCACAGGAGAGAACAGAACAGAGCGGATCTCTGAAATACACTCAGCTGGTGTTGAAGTACAAAAACACAAGGTTGTGCAAGACATTTAATGTAGGGAAAGAAATCTGCAAATCATAATCATGTTCTTTTTCTTCTTTCAAAAACAAAATCAAACCTTACTGGCTGAAAGCTGGCTAAGACATTTCCAGAATACAATCACCTTGTCTGATATGAAACAAATAAAACAAGCAAATTCAAAGTGCAGTGGCAACTTAAATCCCTATGCTTCTGTAAGACTTTAACAATTACATGTCGAAAAGTGCAGTTCGAGAGAAGCTTTTTGCCGTTCTCTACAGGGCGACAACGCAACACCCCACATATCATACACAGTACACACCCCCTGCACTCACACACATACACGTTTTCAATGGACCTTTCTTGAACGAATGAGAACACACCAATTATCAAACTTCCAAAGTGCAAACAAAAGGAATGATTAAGCCATTTCTAATAACTGGTGCTTAATGCAGAGGCCAAATATTAGATTTCAGTTTTGCAGTAACTCAAAGGAATGATTGCATCATGAATCTTTTCATGACAACTCTCTCGTCATTTCACCTCCTTCGAAACCTGGAGAGACATTTGTAGTGTTCAAGTGCTAGAAGAGCAACAGAAATGACAGAAATATACACTGTACATCAGTCGAAGAGAAACTGCAATCTAACGGCAAACTAGTCTACAGGACTTAAAGATCAACAGCCTCTGGGAATCATATTTTGTTTAGTTGTCCAGGCTGCACAGCAACAAGCGGAGCCATTCTAGTAGAGCAACTATGATAAAAGTAAGACTGATGAGGAGATTGTCACAGTGTTACAGTGGAATGAGACTTCATTAAGCGACTTAGGACTGAATGCAGGAACGCAGTAATTTGTTATGTCACATTGCCTTCCAAGGACAGGAATGTAAAATATCCATATAAATGTTTACATATACAGCTTTATACTATTAAACAGCATCTATACCAACATACTTGACAAAAGGATATTTAGTTGTTGGCTGTTAAATAACACTCTTATTCACATGTTTACATCCGCCGTATCCCTCCTCACAGACCACCAGCTGGTCAGCACATGCCTACCCACCTATTCCATGGCTTTCTATAAATCAGCCAGTTGCACAACACAGTATGAGAGCAGATGGACAGAGTTTAGAATGAGGAAATGCAGTATGAGAGCGACACAAGACCCACTGTGGCGTGTTATGTACAAATAGAGGGTCCATGGTGATGGCTGCGGGAGCATGGTTTGGTGGTTGGAGCAGCAGACGTGGACCCGCTCAACATTCAATCTGTGACTGGAGCTGCCGGCGCAGGGTGAGGGTGCGCCGGTGAAGCTGCTGCATCTGCTGCATACGATCTCGCTGGCGGGCCAAGTTCTGGGGCATGGGGTAGCGCTGGCAGCCGTACAGGAAACGGTAGGGGATGCGGACATGGCATGCGGTGGCTCGGCAGCGAGGCTGAGGCATGGGCGGCAGCAGCATCCAGCGCTTTCTCTCGGCACAGTAGCGGTAAGCCTCTTTGCGGTACTGCTTGTCCACGTCGTCGCTGTTCTTCCAGCCTCCGATGATGAAGACGTCCTCATCGAAGTGGCAGATGGCTGCCCCCTCGATGCTGGTAACCTCTGGTGGCAGGCTCTCCAGGATCTCATCAGAGATGCGCAAGCTGATCTTCTGCCTGGCAACCTCATCCCGCACCGTGTAGCTCTTGGGGCAGCAGGAGGCTGTGTGGTAGAAGTTAGTGGGGGCCACGGCCATCTGGAAGATGCAGTAGTTGTCAATAAGAGGCAGGGAGTCGACATCTTGCCACTGGCGGCTCTCCGTGTCATAACGTGTGGTCACCGTCTTCAGTCCATCGTCATTATCTGTATCGACAGGTGTGCGTGCCGTGACATACACATAGCGGTCCTCCACACTCACCGCCTTCACATCCCGCAGGATTTTGGGGGCAGCTTCCAGATTGTGCCACTTGTCTTGCTCGGGCTCGTACACACTGACGTCTTTAAAACCTGGACTGAAGTTGCCATGGCCACCAATGCTGTACAGGATATCCTTGATGCAGGTGAGGCCAAAGGAATGCTTGCGTGTGGTCAAGTTGCTCACCTGCTCCCAGGTGTTACGATTGGGATTGTACCGCTCCACCGTCTTGGCAAAGCCCGGCTCCATAGAACCGGCTACGTAGACGTGGGACTCTGTGGCAGCGATAGCGTGACCGTCCAGGTGGTTGTGGATGTGCGGCAGGTTGACCCAACGGTCCTCGTAAATGAAGTAGCCGACGCACTCGCTCAGGTAGTCCCCCCCCTCTGACACGCCGCCTACAACCATGATAACGTCCATGTTCTGGCCAAAGCGAGGCTGAAAGGAGGCCATGTGGGAGGACCAGAGCTCCATATCAGCTGACTTGAGGTTTTCAAAACGAATAGCGTGGCCCTCCACTGCCTCGGACACCAGCCGGAGGCAGGCCTCGTTGGCGGACACCAGGCGCTCATTCTTCACCACCCTGGTCAGGTAGGTGGGCTTGATCTGGGGCAGCCTCAGGAGGCGGAACAGCTCCTCAAAGTAGCGGCTCCGATCATCTGCGTTCTTCTGCACCCACTTCACCACCGCCTCAAACAGCACCTCCTCGGAGTCCACCGTGATCTCCGCGTCAGACAGCCAGTCACGGACCAGGTGAAACGGCAGCGTGTAGAACTCCTCATCCTGGATCACCTTGTGGAAGTTGCGACGGATCATGTCTGCAGCCCGCAGAGCCAGCTGGTCCAGGGTGTACATGTGGGCCAGACTGTGCACGGCCACACAGTTGGTCAAGCTCAGCTTCTTCTTCAGGAACTCGCCGCAGAAATCCTTCAGTTGCAGCAGCAGGAACCTAACATGGAACCAACAGAGAGAAATACAGTAGAGACCATGAACAGACCCCTGATGAGTAGATACAATTATTCAGATTATCCTGGTTAGGGGGACACACGACACACGACACACACACACACACACACACACACACACACACACACACACACACACACACACACACACACACACACACACACACACAGTAAACAGCTAATACCTGTCAGCTAGCTCCAACACTTCATGTACATTACAGGTGCTCACGCGTATTTCCCCGGTGTACATGTACTGGATGACACTCTCCACAGTCTCCGCGTCCGGCCCCAGCTCTGAGCTCCACTCCTTCATCTCCACTCGCCCGGTCAGAGACTCGGAGAACTGCCCTCCCAGCAGGGGGGTGAAGTAGTCGGTGGCCGCGGCCAGGACGGACCTGTGGGCAGAGAACTCGCAGCTCTGGACGCTCCCGCTGGCCGCCCCGCTGCTGAAGGCCAGCGTCACGTCGCAGAACAAGCCCTGCTTCCTCTGCTCGTTCTGCCGCCGCGACAGCTCCGAGCAGTGCGAGGAGGAGCTGAAGTCCTCGGCCTCTTCTGCGTCCCCGTCTCCTGCGAGGGCGCTGGGTGTGCCGCTGCTGCTGCCGCCGCCGCCGCTGCCACCGCCACCGCCGCTGCTTCTGGTGGAGTCCTCCGGGTTGGGGGCCGCCGCTGCCATTGCGCTGCCGGCGCTGGAGGAGAGCAGTGCTGGGGAGAGAAGTGGACTAGAGGCGGAGAGGAGGCGACATACGCAGCCACACATACATGGAGTCAAAACAGACACGGACCCGGAAGCGCGTTTCTTCTTCGGCGTTTCACGTCGAGCGACTTAAAGGGGAACATACATGATGTCAGATTTACAACACATTCATCGGCACATTAATACCTGCGCGTTTATTATAATAACTCAATAATTATGAAAAATGGGCTCATTTTTTATTTATAATCAGACAACATTTCGTACACACTACAAATGGCCGCGAGGGAGTCAGTAACGGGAGCTTTAGGAACCAACGAATAAGAACCTAACTTCCACTCGGTATACAGACAGACTAAGTGACATGCGCAGTGGGCGAGGGGAGATGTTGACGTCTGCAGATCCAGAGCTGCTCTTTGCTCACGAGAGGAACTCATGGCTTCATGTGGTGGGTGAGGAGGCCCAGAGGTCAGGCCTGCAGCCACTGCACAGCCCGTGCACTTAGATATATGTAGGCTGTGTTTATTTACAGTGTGTGGGGGGGGGGGTCCTGAGTAAAAAAAACATCAAACCTTAAGTGGTGCTTGGGTTAAATCGACCTCTTTCAAATTCTTACAAAAATAAAAATAAATATAATTGATTTATTTTTTGATCTGAAACATCATTTCACCTTGGTTTATATTGTGTTAAAATGAAAAAAAGGAAAGAATAATGGAGTACACATGCTTATGTACGGAGCCCCTGAGATCCCAAAAGATTGTTGTTGTTTTCTATCTTGGGCACAAGTTATTATCTTGTCCACACAAGATAAATATCTTAATATTATTATTATTATCAATATTCTTAATTATTTTAAGAAGATGTTATTTTTTTTAATCACTCAGAAGCACACAGCGACCAGATTTGTACCATAGCATGGAGAAAAGTCAGCTATTGAAGTTTTATTTTTACCTGAAAATGTGTCACCTAGACAAAAGGCATATTATTAGCTTATTCTTGTCATGCACACACCTTTAACTATCACGGTATTAGTTACACCCATGATTCAGTATACAGATTTTTAACTAACGTGCAAAAAAATTTAATTAAATCATTCCGATTTGCTCATGCACTCTAATTCAGTTTTCAAATGTACTGTTCCAAATTGCATCTATACAAAAAAAAGGTCAACAAAAGACAACACTGTACAGACACAACACGAGAATGAAATTATACTGTTTTATTACATTACATCAGTTACATTTTATTTTACTCAATTACACAGTTGTCAACATATGACAGATAAGTACCGAGGCACACCAAGTTCACAATGAAACAGTTGGAAACAAAAAAACACTGACAACACAGCTGAGGTTTCCGCAGAACCTTTCTACAATTTTGTAACATTCACATAAAAGATGACACTGGTGATGGCTGCCACATATTTTCTTTTGAGCTTCAGAAAACATGGCGGAAATGTAGAATATTCTTTCATTTCAAAGGTGACTGCAGGAGAGAGTTTTGTCCTGCACGTTTAGTCTGATGATTATGAGCAGATTGTTAAAAAAAAACTGGAAACAGACACAGTGATGTGGAAAGAGAGACAAATTATCGTAAGTGGACACTTGTACCGTCTGTGTCATATTAACTGGTTTCAAGTCAAGATAATAGATTGGGCAATGCTTAACACTGGGCACGAAACGACCTTAAAATCTTTCTCTATCACAAAAACTAAACAACAGGATGGATTAATTAAATTATTTGAAAAAAGAAGATCTATTGAATGAATTGTGAAAATATAAAATGTATATTGGTATTTAACTAGAATTAACTGCTGTCGTATAGTGCTGGCACAAAAATATACTAATGACATTAACTTTGTAATGGAACAAGTACATTATTGACAAAGAGTAAATACAAAAAATACAAAACAAAAATAACCTGAATAACGGGATCATTACCAGATTGTGGGATCTTGCAAAATGCCTTCTATTAAACTCGCTGTGAAAATCAAATAAATTACATATTTATTTTTTCGCTCTTATGATTAACACCTCTTGACTTCCATTAAGACCTTGTAGAAAATACCTGCAAGACTCCTAAAAATTGTCCCTTTCGCCACAATAAGCAGACTGCTCAATAAACAAGATCATGAAAACTGAAACATTTCTGTACCTGTTAGATATGGATAAATCTCTATATAAATAAAGCTCTGATCTACAGTGTGTTCTCATATTTAAAAAGGCATTATTGCACTACATGTTCATCCTCTTTAGCAGGCTCGTGGTTTTTAAATGGCACAATCAATAGAGCTGCACAGAGATAGAGACACACATGCTGGGTTAATACAACTATATAATATTCGGGGGTAACACATCAGTACTTTAGTGTTGTAGCCATGAGAGCAAGTGGTGGTGGTCAACACTTAAATAATCCACTGTAACTCTCTGACCTGATTCATCATCAATTCTCCCAAACACAAAGTCAGAGACCCTGACTCTGTTTCACTTCACAGTTCAGCGGCTTTTTACAGTTGTTCACAGAACTGCAGCACAAACTGGTTTACAAAACTAAAAACATAAAATTCTTATTTTCAGTACTTGTTTTTATACAACTACATTAATAGGAAAGTGTTCCCTATGTTACGCCACTGATGATGGATCACAGTATGGGTAGAAGGATTAATAAACTGGGGTTAGGGGACACTGCGGACAGGGGGCTGGATTTGTCCCTCCAGTTACATGGACATGTGTTCAGGGAGCACATAGGAGATGTCGTCCCAGGGGTGGCGGTACAGACCCTGCTTCAGCCTCTTCTGGTCCAGGTAGTGTCCTGAGGAGATAGAAGACAGAAGCATTGTTTGACCAACATAAAGTAAAAATCTACAGAATAGTATGTCTGTGCAGAGGAATGACTCACCAATGAATCCCATGCTGCGTCCCAGGACAAAGATGCCGTTCAGGGCGCCAATTTCCACAAACTCATCAGCTTCATCTCTGTGGAGACAGAAAGGACAACAAGGAAGAGGGTTAAATTTAAACTTACAAGACATAACTTCAGCCATTAGGGGTCTCTCAATCAAATACCAACAGAACTTATTTGATGAGGTTATGAAGCTGAGATCATGCCATTGACGCAACTATGGTATATGTATTAAAGTTTTATTTACGTTAGGCAGTAAAAAGCAATGAATAATCGTGATCCATTCCAAGTGGTCAATACAAACAAAAATGAAACATCCTGTTACATTGAATTAAATTGGTGGTTTCATCTGGGTTAAAACATTGTTGGAAACATTTTGTAGATGTTTGTAGACATTCTAATGGAAGAATTGTTACATCTTATATCTTTACAAGATGACTGCATAACTCTAGTTATTTTATCCATATTGGTGAAGTGGTTATTCACCAATATTCACTGATTATTTCTGTCCAATGACTCCTATTAGTCTGAGAATTCCTTCTAAACCGTTAATTCTGCAATTGTACAAATAATCCTTCCACTTGTAGGCCATCCAATGTATCAGCATATATTAGCTCACCTTGTAAAACCACCACATGTCCTGAGCAAGTCCACAAAGGCCACACCGATGAAGCCGTCCACATTCAAGATCAGGTTGGGTTTCTAATTCCACAAAGCAGACAAAAGACCATCATGTAATTTAAAAAAAAAAGGTGTATAAATAATTGTTCTAGCGAGACAATGAAATAATAATAACTTACCTTGGATGTGGTGATCTTCTCTACATCTAGAGCGTAGTCCAGCAGCTGGGTGGAGGGGAAGTGCTGCTTCACAAAATCCTTCAAGATCTGGACTCTCATGTCTGGATTGTTAATCTGAGGAGACGCACAATCCCTTTCGATTGTTAAGAAATAAAACCTACATTTTTAAATAACAGTTAAATTACTTTATTTCTCTAGTTCTTATGCTTGACTTGGTTCTGGCCTCAAAGCTTCTTGATTGATAGAGAATTAATGAGAAATTCCTAAAAATTATAACTCTGCTGCTGTCCACAAAGGATGTGCACATTCTTAGGAGCTGTGACACTTACCGACTTGACTCTGTGTCCAATGCCCATGATCAGCTTTCCATCCTTTTTCATCTTGTTTACAAACTCCATCGGCAGCATGCCGCTGTCGAAAGCCTTGCTGAACTGCTTTGCTGCAGCGTCCAGAGCGCCTCCGAAGCGGTCACCCTGAAGGGACAACAAGGGACAAAAATAAATGTATATTCACTTTGGATTTTTGCAGTAAATGCATCACCAGGAGCAGGATCTTACAATGGTGAGGAGCCCGGAGGTGAGGCTGGAGATGAGATCTTTACCAGCCCGCGCGCAGACAATAGTGTTGTGGGCACCAGAGACAGCAGGGCCGTGATCTGCAGTCACCATCAGGCACATCTCAATGAACTGGCAGGCGTACCTCGGCAACCTGCAAACAAAGTGAAGGAAACAACACATGATTTTGTGGTTCAAGAATTGGTGTTTGTTTACAACAGGTTAAGAGGCTGACCTCCTCTGGAACCACAGCAGACCCAGAGTTCCTCCCAGGCCTATTTCTGACTTGAAGACCTCGGTGATGGGCATGCCCGCGTAGATGAGCTCCTGACCTCTCTCATCACAGATGCTGGTCATGAAGGAGGCGGGCTTACGGATCAGGCCGAGCTCCTGCAGGGCAAAAAGACATGAAGAGGAAAAGAAAAACGTCACTTCATACAGTCATAGTTTATGCTGTGTTGCAATAAAAAAAAAAAATAATAATAATTTGGTCAAAGGTTTCGCATTTTAACGACTAGTGCAGTGGCCGTTGTAAACCTGCCAGGTGGGGGATGCTGGATGCTGCTTTTCTTGCTGAACCCGTAAAAGTGACCTGTACTGTAGTAATTGAGCTGGGGCGAGTAAAGACCTGCTGCTGGACTCAGTCCACAGAACCAAGAGGCCCTGCAAACCTCTGCTGCACAAAGAGCTGTTCACCTGTTTATTCAAAGTTCAGTGAAGCTCGACTCAGGACGCAGAACCCTGAATTGGAGAATCAGTTGTCATTGTCGTGAATGTGCTGTTGTCATGATTGACAAGCCGCTGCTTCTACAGAGCTCAGGTTTATTTAAAATGTATTAATATTGAACATATCACATGTGTCCAAATTTGACACTGCACCTCCTTTGCCCCTTAACAAACACATGCTATTCGTAATTCTTAATATAGTAAGATATGATTTGGTCAAGTGTTTCTGCATTTCAAGAATGTTGACAATAAAAAAGTCAGCTAGTAAGCCAAAAAACAAACAGACCTTATTAATAAACGTGTGCTATTTGATATACTCACTCGTGCCCAGGAGTAATCCATTGGCACAGTGGGAGGAGGCATCTCTTCGGCTGGCTGGATAACTCCTTTGACAACAAGGTCGTCATAAACAGATCTGCATGGATGAAAGAATTTATTTTTGTAACAATCTGAAAATTATGTCCTGGGGTATTATAATCTTAGCACGATGAACTCAAGTAATCAACATGACTGTGCACGGACTTGATTATCTCGCCCAGCTCATCAAAGCTCTTCGGGACGAAGGCACCAGCTTCTTTGAGAGCGTTGTTCTTAGCCACTGCCGTCTCAGAGGCCTGGTTTGCACAGGCTCCTGCATGGCCGAACTGAACCTGTGGGGGAGAGAAAGGTGCAGCATGGGTCAGATATGTCATTAAACAACACGTATTCCTTAAAATGTCTCATTATGTCCTCTCACCTCTGAGGAGAACATGGTGGCACAGGTGCCAATACACCAGCAGACCACTGGCTTTGTGATCCTGCCCTGTTTAATAGCTTGGCAGATCTTGTACTCCTCTGTGCCTCCGATCTGTGGAAGGAAGCAACAGATACTTGATGTAGCAAAAATTAAAAATCAATAACTGTCTAAAGCGTTCGCCAGCAGCGTGTGTGTAGATTCTTTCCTCACCTCCCCCAGGACAACAATCATTTTTACTCCAGGAGTGTCTTGGTAGCGAAGCACATGGTCAGTAAACACAGATCCTGGGTATCTGCGGGAGGAGTCCAGAGTTACACACCGATTCAAATACACAGGCTCCTACCTGCTGGAGGCAAAAGTCACGTACCTGTCCCCGCCGATGGCGACGCCTTCAAAAACGCCATCAGTGGTACGGGAGATGATGTTGTTGAGTTCGTTGGACATGCCGCCCGAGCGGGACACATAGGCCACGCTGCCTGGACGATACAGTTTGGAGGCAAGGATGTTATCCAGCATGCCCCCAGTGTTCCCGATCTTGAAACAGCCAGGCTTGATTCCTCCAACCTGAAAAAAATAAAAAATAAACAGGGATTTGCTAAGAGGAGAGAAAACAGAGGAGAAATCTTGAGCACTCTTGTGAAAACTGAGGCGAGACTTACGGTTGCTGGTCCGATGATTGTGACACCCTTCTCATCTGCCGCCTTGATGATCTTCCTGGTATGGGCTTCGGGGATGCCCTCAGCGATGATGGCAATGGTGTGAATCTGGAAGTAATTGGAAAGAAATGGTTAATGTTTGAAGCCCGTGTGAATATGTTTAGCTTCCAGATGGTAAAGATTTGTATTTACCTGTGGGTACTGCAGGGTCTCCATGGTGCTGTCAAAGGCAGAACGCAGAGACGCAAAGCTGATGAGCACGTCCACATCCGGGTGCTTCTTCATGGCGTCACTCATGTTCTTATACACAGGGATGAGGATCTCTTTATGGCCCCAATAGAACTTCTGCTTGTGGTCTCCACTGGAAGAACAGCCAGGTAGAAAGTGATTAGTCACAGAGTGAAGGTGCAATCAGGAGCCATTACATCGCCAGCGCAGTTAAGGTAACAGACAGAGGATGCTTACGTGAACGGGTAGACCATAGCTGCGACAGACGGCTCACTTCTGGAGCAGACGTAGTCAAAGTCCAGCATGCCTTGCACTGCCCGGGTCTGCATACCCCACACTATGGACTTAGTTTGTTTGCTGAAGAGGGTCGCTGCCTTGGCTACAGGGAAAGGAAAGTTGTTACAGACAGATACTGACGACAAGAGGAAGACAGGAATTGTCATCACCACAAAGCTCAGGACTCTTTATGGGTCGAGTATAATAACTAATAATAAATAATACTGCTTCTACCTGGTTTTATACTGCTTCTATGAATTACTACAACAACATAATAGGAAAAGATGTTATTTTTTAAAAGATGTATGAGATTAGATGTGTATGCGTGGGACTGCTGTCAAAAACTGTCAATTTAAGTATTATTAAATATGGATTGCAGTGTCCTCCTACTGTCCAGAGAGGGAGCTATAATACCTCAATTCAACCAAGCATGATCACAGGGCTTCTACCGGTTATACTGCCCATGTCAGAAAACAAAGTCTATGGGTACAGTGCAAATATTTCCCAATGCAGTGTGTGGGTTTGTGTGTGTGTGTGTGTGTGTGTGCTAACCAATAGGAGTTCCGCTTTTGGCCTTCTTGGCCGGCGAGCTCTGTACCCCGCTTTTGTTTTCTGAGAAAGATGCAGTTCTGCTGGATCCTGGAGTCTGGACATGAAAAGAAAGAACAAAAACAATGACTATCACTTTTATTTTGTGATACTGTGCAATCATCTGTATTATACATGTACGATATTCCATCTCCTCGTCTTCTATACATCTAATTCTGCGTTTGAAGCCAATGGTGTGCACACATGTGAGGGCACACGCACTCCTTGCTGAAAGCCCACGCATTGCACTTTCTTAATGGATGCCTCGAGGCAGTCGCAGTGTGTAACTGTGTCTCACCACTAAAGCACTGCAATGCTCTTACACAAAAGGAGCCAATGGGCTTCTGATAATCTGGTTCAGTAAAAGGACAGTGATGACTGAAAGAGAGACATGCAAGTCCTCTGCTCTGCTACAGGACAACACAAAGGCCTGTTTGTGTCTGCGGAGCCAGTGTGTGCCATACCGATGTGCTGCCGCTGGAGTTGAGCAGGAAGTTGGCGGTGTGGGCCGCAGCAGGAGGCTGGTTGGGGATTGGCCTGTGGCCCAGTGCCATGCCAACAATGGCTGTCATGTGGGTTTCTGTGCCAAAGACATGAATGGGGATTCCAGTGGTCTTGCCTGAGGAGAGGGGGCAGAAGAAAATTAGGTTTAAAACTCTTTAAGACACACTGCCTTGAGATTTTGAAGAATCTAGTGCGTAACATACCAACTTCTCCCATCACTCTGAGACCTTCCTGGTAGTTGGGGCCTCCACGACGGACAAAAATGGTGACCTCATGCTCCTTTAGAGGCACTTGATAGTCCCTCATGGCTCTAACAATCCCCTGGCAAAGACAAGGACATACACTGAAATTAACTTGACATGGACACAGTCAAATAAAGCAACAAAAATCAACAAAATCATACGATACTGTACCTTAAATGTAGCTGCAACATTTGTGAAGTTTGCAATGCTTCCTCCAATGATTAAAACCTTTCCTGGAAAATATCAATGCATTGTAACGTTATTATAAGGGTGGAAAAAACATCTACTTTCATTATACAGAATAAAATCTGACAGAGCAGCTTCCCCACCATCAGGGTGCTTCTCTCTGGTCATCAGCGACAGGATGGTTTTGGCGTAGTCGTAGGTCTGCTGTTCGCTGGGTGCTCCTGAATACTCTCCGTAATTGGCCAGCTCGTCGACGCCACCCAGGTCACAGATTGTGTCACTGCAGAGAAGTTTACATTGGTCACACAGAAGAATAAGCAAAAACTGCTGTTTTATCTGCTCCAGTCTTTCACCAACAATAAACTGAAAAAAAGATCAAACTTAGAGTGCACTTAGGGAATCTTTCCATTTATTTTGATTTATAACTGCACTGTAAACTGACACAACAACTTGAATTGCACGGAGGGAATAATTAGTCAGAGCTGATGTGTCTGCATGTCACGCTTTACACACACAACAGACGGCTGAGCTCAACCCTCCAGACTCTCAGCAGCGTCTCAGAATCCATTTGAGCTTCCAGCTGAACGGGCAGAGTCTGAGCTGCTGCACCATCAGTCTCACAACAGCACTGATGGTATCGTCCCCTAATGCAAAACCCAATTATGCGTAGTGTAATCAATATAATGAGGATAAAGTCAGGGGACGACTTAAGAAACCAAAATACACAACATTGAAATTACTGATACATGGTTACCGGTGTCTTATTTATTCAGGATAGATGGGAGCAGCAGGCATGCGCCACTTTCGTGTTGCCAGAAGGACCACGCCCCCTTTTGGGTGAAAACAAACGCTCTGAAAGTGGCGGCGACCAAATGTAAACACTAATGGCACTATGCCTAAAAGCTGCTGGGTCACATTTTGTGTATCAAGTTTTTTCCAAGACAAAAGGATACAGAGATGTGTGGCTTTAGGTCATGTGTACGTCTTAGGCAAACACTTCATCACAATATTTGCCTAACTATTCATAGGGCTTTGGCTCCTACTACCTAAAAATAAATACAGATTTCTTATTATATGCTGTTAAACTAGCAAACACCTCAGACTTTGTATGTGCCGCCAGTGCAAACCCCCCAAAATGGGCGGCAAGGGCAAAGTACCCAGATGGGCTGCTCTCATCTGTTTGATTAACATAGTTGGGTCTTGCTCTGGCTCCGTAAAGCCCCTTTCCCACTGGTCAAAAAGCCTTACATCTGCTTTTTGTCTGCAATGACTCTGCATTCACTCACAGGTCAAATAACACTAGACGCCGGGTTTTATTCGGCTCCGATCGGCAGTGATGGAAACCCAACACCTAGATGAATGTGCTATTGGCAAATAGTTCCCTCAGTTTTCAGCACATAAATATGATGCACTGGTGACAGAATCTGGGGAAATGGGAAAGGAGTACCTGTACACCACTGAAGCACCTCCTCCTGCCACCATGGTCCAGATCCTGCCTCGGGGGTTGAGCAGGGTGAGTTTGAGGCTGGCGCCACTCTTGGCATCCAGGTCGGCGATGTATGCCTCCTGCAAAAGTCAAGAGAAAAGGTCAGTGAAGAGGAGAGAGAATGGTTACATGACGCCTGAGAAGCTGGGCGGTTAATCAGAGCAGGGCCTTCATGAGCACTACTTCAATTCATTGCCTGGGCTCGTGCCAATGTTAGAGAGCCAGTGACTGGAAATACTGAATAGATATTAACAGCGACGGAGGATGTGTTGTACGTCAGTGGTTGTTTGTGACAGCCAGGGCCACAGCTGGTGGCTGATGGTAAAAAAAGCTCCCAATCAAAGACACTCGCAGTTCCCCATCTCCACTGTCGACTCACAGCGAACCAATTAGAGCAGCCCGTCTGCTACACAGACAGACCATCTCTCAAACAAGCTCCTACACATCAGCCAGAAAATAGAAAAGGATTTCCTGTATACACAACATTTTACACACTTCTTTAATTGCATCCACATTATTGACCTGTTATTGTGATGCAGGTGATTCAACACTAACTAGCGAGGGTTTTCAATTTAATTTACTCTTTAGGTACTCTTGTTTCTAAATAACCACAGAACTGTAACAATATAAGAGGCGGCATTAATATGTAGTGTCTAACACACGTCTATGAGTCATAACAGCACCTGTGTTTTCATACAGCCTTTCCTCACTAAGTCAACATGTGGCAGCGAGGACAGTGCAGGCTGTTACAGAGCAGGAGTGGGCGGGAATTTTTATGAAATCCACTTTACAGAATGAAACATGCATAAACTCAGGTGAATTATTTCGATTTAGATCTCAGTGAGTCTCGGTCATAGCTTATCTCCTTTATTTAAGGGAGGTTAAATAATTAAATCAACATTATTTTACTGTATATCTCATAAGAATCAAATTCTAAATGATAAAAATAATGTTAAGTTACTTCTAATATTGGTTATTTTACATCCACACCAGCTCTTTGACGCTGACAGATTGGAATCTGATGCACTGCTGGAGGATTGTCTCCAGTCATCCCTCACCTCAGGATAGGCCTCCCTGCCGAAAGGTGGAGGGAACTCCACATCGCCCCACTTGGCCTTGCAGATGTAGTCGGCTGTGGCATCAATCTTGGCCGCCATGTCCAGCACATAAACACCATCTTTTGTGACCACTGAGGAGGAGAAGACATGTTAGCGTCTATGGCTGCGCAAAGTAAAAAAAAAAAAACACCCTCATAATGAGATTCACTTTTCAGACTTTTAGTGGGTCCCGGTATTATCCAGACTTTGCCTTTCACATATGAAGAATACAGCAGGAGATTGTCCAAGTCACATGAGTTAACTACAACAGGGAAATCTCTGGAGCGTTCAGGTGAGGAGTGGCGTCTGGGTAGTTCATGCAGGAGGCAGAACATGAAGTAAAAATTCTTCTGCATTTTTGTTTGTAGCTTATCAACACCAGTGTCGGCTCGTATCGCCAAAAGCTCCTAAATTTGGTCTCCCCAAGTTGACATCTTCTTCAGTGTCTTCTAGATGTATGGCACATTTATTCAACCCGATTTATGTTGTTTTCTTTTCTTTTTTTCAGTTTTGTGTCTGTCACGTGTTACAAGTGTCAATGCTCCCCCCTCGCTTGTGGTGAATTCTCCAGGCAATATCCTGTTGTTTTCCCATATGGGCTCACTTGGACTTTCTCTGAGTGTTTACCAGGGGGCTTGCAGGAAAAACTCTGACTCTGACGTTTGCATTCTCATATACAGCATCTCTGGATAATTTCAGGAGAATATCCAGAGTTCACTGCGTGTCTGAAAAGCAGCTGATGTTAGCACAGGGTCTGAGCTTTAAATAGCACAAGGCGCAACTGGAGAGGACTGTGATCTGGCACAAGTGACCCACAACCTTCCTGCGGTCTGTGCAGGAGGTGGAAAGGAAGCGAAGATGGGCGGAGGTGGTGCGACATCAAAGCGTGGCGAGCCAGTCTCAGCATCCCCAAACACATCGTCAGCACCAGCTGCCAGGGGGCATGTACTGGTGCCCAATTACTCCATTATAAACATACGCTGCCTTCATCAAACAGCAAGTGCATGAATTATTCACTCATTTCCTCCCTCAGTGTTCAAATGTTGCAGAATCAACATCAAGATGATGTTTTTTTATGTGCATTGATGTTTTCTTATTATGATCCCTTTCCAATTCCATAATCGGATGAGACATTTATGAATCTGTGTTGAAATAAATCCCAATTGCTTCTGAAGACATAGCTTGTCATGTTACTGGGGATTTTAGTAAAAATAAGAAAGACTTACCCAATGGGTTGATCTCCAGGTACGTGAAGAACAGGTCTTCATACAGGTTGAAGAGTCCAACGATGAAACTGGCCAGAACCCTGCAGGGAGACGACATTCAGCGCATGAAACATGGTTTTTAGGATCTTCTGCTGCAGCATTAGTGTTTTCTGAGGATGTCTGGTTACTTGTATTGAATTATCAAATGTTATAATCTCATTTGCGCAACAAAAGAGTCAATCAACAGAAAACAAATCTTAAACATTGATAATCATCTAATGAGTAACTTCTCAAACAAAACAGAAGCATGAACTTGTACAACCGTTTTAAATGTGAGTATCTTCTGCATCTTTCTCTTTTTATATGATTGTAATTTGAATATTGAACTGTTCAGACAAAAACAAGCAATCTGAAGACATCAGAATGGAGATTCTTGTATTTTTCACAATTATCTGACATTCAGTGGACAAAACAATTGATTATTTGGGATTATAGATAAGATTATATAAATGAAAATAGTTTCAGCCCTAAGTCGTGTATCTATGTAGAATAAGTCAAACTTAAAGAGCGTACAAAAGGAAAAATGTATTAACAATAACTCTTTTAATTATCCTAGGACTTAGTAAACGTTTACAACACTCTTTTTGATATATGCACCGATTTTAATGTTTGGTTTGGACTTAATTATAAAAAATGTTTTATTGATATATATTTCAACATTTGAAATTCATGTTATAAAGGTTTAACATAGATTTAAACTAAAAACAAACTTCAAGTCATAGGTAATTAAATGTCACACTATTTTTAATATATTTGTATTAAATATTATATATATATATATATTTCTAATTCATATTTGTATATTTCAGATCTGCAAACCAAATTTTGAAAGAAAATACAGTTAAAGTCATGAGTATTGAGTTATTTAAGTGTCACAGGATGTCTATAACATGTCAGATGTGCTGTTTTATAAATGGCTTATGCAATAGAATGTCCCTGTGCTGCCGAGCGGGCAGCTGTACATTGTGGCCATTATATTTCCCACGTAATTCAAACCATGAAAAATAACAGGCAATATCATTGAGGGATTGTTGAGGCTGGGCTGGACAGGAAACAGTGTACCTGTAAATTAGCTGCATGACGCTGATGTAAGAGGAGGGAAAATCTAATTTGTTTCCTCCTTCAACTGTCAAAACAGAGCCGTGAGGAGTGGGGGGGGGGTTACTGCAAGAGGAGGGGGAGGTGGTGGTAGAGGTGGAGGAGGGCGGCAGTATTTTTGCTCTCCTCTGTCAATTATTGAGGCAGCCGGGAGCCTTTTGTAAGCACGTTGTCAGGACTCAGACTGGCCCCTGGGAGAAAACTGTGACCCAGACCCAGAGTGACTCAGCTTCCCCTGTCTGATTCTGACGGGACAGCGGGGAAACAAACGTCAGAGTGCTGCTCTTGTTTTCCGTCTGAGGGGAGGATGAGGAGAGAGAGTGTAAGGGGGGTGAGGTGGTGGTTGGCAGAGCGAGTCCTGGGGCGGCTTCTTCAATGTCAGCCAAGACAGCGAGTCCGGCTAGAGTCGGCCGTCACAGGAGCGCCAGCGGAGAGATTGATAGGAGTGGGGTTGGAGGGGCGGAGGGGCGGAGGGGCGGAGGGGGAGCCACTGTATCGTACTGCTCTGAAAGCAGCGGTAGTGGAAAAAAGGGATGGGGGTGGAGGCTGATCGAAGAAAGGCGTCGCAGAGGAGGAAATTTGTCATTTGTGTAATGGAAATCCCCACCCACCTCCTACTGCTCCCCCCACGTTTACTGCCAATATCAAAGTGCTCTCTCCCTTACGTCAGTTGAGTCACGCCTTAGTTTTCTATCTTTGGTCAAGAGTTTAACAAGGTAATGGATCATGCTGACTTTTTTTTGGGCCTTTTCGAGTAGGTTATTATTGGTTGCAAGTAGGAAAGCAAATATATTTTTAGTTTAGATTCATACACACATCTGTGCTGGAGAAAGGCTGTAATGGAACTGGAAATTCACTTTTTAAAGCATTCATTGTTTAGCTGTTACTCAGTTACTCCTTCAAGATAAATACATTTCTTATGTCATTTGAAAATCAGTTTGAAGCAAATCATGTATTCTCATCTATTTTGAAAATAAAATACTAATTTTGGGAGTATAAGACAAATAAAAATTGTTGTATATCAGCTTGGCAGGTTATCACATAGCTCTTGGTTGGTATTGGGCTCTTTGTATTTATTTTTATACGGTCTATCCCTACAATACCACATCACGCATGCAACAAAAATTGTCACTGGAGAATAAACGAATCCCAGACAGAATCTTATATTTCACTAGTTTCCATAATTGACAGAATTCCCCATTCAATTCCTTCCAGTATCCAACTTACTTTCTCTTGTCGTTGGGTACGTGTGTCAGCAGCCCCTTCATCACAGAGTCTTCGCTGATCTTTTCATCCACACCAATTAGCAGCTTCCTTGCCTTGGCGTCAACGTCTCCTACGTCCACCCCTCCCTCGTGGTGAAACAGCACGTAGTCGCCCTCTCGGGTGGCGTAGATGCACACGTAGAACTCTTCCTCCTGAACAATGGACATTTACAAAGACTGTCAATTAATAAATGTCATTTCACTAATCACAGCTACTCGTATTCATAAGTTGGACGAATAAATCACAGATTATATATAACCCGTTTAATGAATGCTTTACCTGCTTGTGGGCGACAAATGGCTCGATGAGGAAGTTCTTGAGAATTCCTTTGGCTTTTCCAACCTGAGGATCATAAGCAAAATAATTTCTTTAAAAAGAGAAAAGGGGCATTTTAAAACACTATTGAGAATAAGGTAACTACAGCTGCTCTGGGGTTGGTAGATAGAGGACGATTCCATATTTACACATTCATTCATTATTTTCAGACATAATTATGTTGCTGGACTGTCACCAAACACACGGCCAGCCCATGGCACCAGTGAATACATTACATACACGTTAGGATGGAAAAGAAAAGAAAATGGGGTTACGCATGAATCAAAGTCTCACTAACAGAGGCCCAGCTCATTTGGCAAAGCTGTCACTGATCCTTTGTTAAAAGGCCAAAAAGGTAACAGTAACCAGGGACTGGCTGAGTGCGGCCAGCCGGGGAAAACAGAAAAAAAATTATAATAGGGGGCGAGAAGGAGTTGCCATTTTGAAGAGTGGAAATAGAAAGCAGGTTGATGATGGATGGAAACAACAGAAAGGCTATCTGATTGAAAAGGGCACAGGGGACCCTCAGACCTACTTACATAAATGAACAGAAAGCTCTGTTACTGCCTCTCAGAGAAACAAAATCATGGATACAATTTGTGTGCATGAGATTCAGTTTAACCACGTGAAGCAATGTGGTTAACTGCAGCAACCAAAAATGATAATATAAGTAAAAGGACGTGTTTAAAGTAAAAACGTGCTGCTCTTTTATTAGGATTAATCACAGCGAAAATAATAAATATATATATATATATATATATATGTGTTAATAATATATCAAAATGTTGGACAAAGTTTTGAACTAACTATGCTGGTTGATAAAAGGTTATAATTGATCAGGTGGAGCATATCAATGTGTAAAATTGTATTTCAATTTTAATGATAATTTACCTGTGTAGATTCTTCAACTCTACTAAATTACTTTTATTCTCTGGAGGACAAAGAAGATAACATAACCAGTCGAGCTGAGACACCGTCTGCAACACAGCTCTGACTTCATTTATTCTTATTTACTACCACCAGCAGCTGCTGACAGTTTCATCTGGGAAGAGATACATCCATGCAATCTCAGTGGTGCAACACACACACACACACACACACACACACACACACACACACACACACACACACACACACACACACACACACACACACACACACACACACACACACACACACACACACACACACACACACACACACACACACACACACAATGAACCGCCCTTGTTTCTCCAGAACTTATGTCTTATGGTTTATGAGGCGAGGCGGCGTCTCTGTGGCTCAGTGATGAATCTTTTGTGTGGTGGTTATGCTGACTGGAGAGACAGAGCGACTTCACTTGCAGCACTTGCTTCAGCTGACTGGACTGATTTACAACCAGCAGACTAACACTAAACCGTTAAGCAATTTAGGTATGGGGCAAAACGAACACACACAGAAACGCAGCAATGTAAAATGTGCAAGGGAGGGTGAAGGAGAGGGCAACGGGAGGAGGGTCTGAATAAAGGGCTGGATAATATTGATCGGAGGACTGCTCAGCAAAGTGCACACTCTCAAATAGAGGGGTCGGTGGGGGTAATAGGCTGAGAAACAGCAGAGAGGGAGAAGGTGGGTGACGTACGGTTGTCTCCCTCATTAGGCGGGACTTCAGCCACTCCCTGACGCCATTCAGGTCCAGGTTGACGCCGACCAGGCCCAGCTTTCCCCGTCTCTTGATCAGCTGGTCCGGCTTCACCACCAACCTCTGGTGGAAACAAAAGACAAAAACACATGCTGCATGTCAACAACACAAACAGGTATCACCAGTTATGCCTAAAAGCATCAGAAGGACTTGACTGATTGAAATATATCAAATAGACAGGGTTTAGCAGATGATTTCTGAAGCTTCTCTGCGAAATTTACATCATGACAGAATATTAATTTGATGAAAGCAATAATAATGGCATAGCACATGGCATTCAAACTTAATTCATTAAAATGTGACCGTCTGTTTGAGTTAGTTTTTTGGGGGTTATATCTACCCACTAATTTGTCTACAATGTAGAAGCACAACATTTGTTTTTGTTTTAACCACATAAAGCTAATTTAGTTAAATTTTATGGAAAACCCTGACTATAAAGTCTTCACTGCAGATAAACCAGGCAGGATGAATACACCATAGACTGTTTATAAAACATAGACTGTTTATAAAAATCTCTGCACACAACATCCAGCACACAAACAGTAAAAAATAACAGTATATTGTAGAACTGTTTGAGGATGATTCACTAACGACAAGGAATAATTCTGAAGACATTTCAATTCATCCATTGATCTGAATTAGTTGCCTCTAGATTTAACCAGAGCTGGAAAGATTAATTAAGGAATCCATTAGTCGATCGACACAAAATTGAACACAAAACAGATCATGCTTTTTGAAAACAATCTATGCTAATATTGGGGCTTTGGTTTCTTTTACTTGTTCTTGTTGCCATTTACCAATATTTTCCAAAAATGTATGAAGCAGCTAATTCAGCAATTAATCTAGAAAATAACTGGCAGATTAAACGATAATTTAAAAAGGCATCAGTTGTAGCCCTCGATTGAATAAACATGAATTAATGGGTTTTAGATTAAGGCAAATGTTTCAAATTCAGTCACTGATCAGGAATGATTCATGTCTTCCATTAACTGCACATGAAAAATTGCACTGAAACATAAAGCTTGCGCGTTGATGCTTGTTCATTCTTGTCATCTTGATTCACTGCATGAGACTATAGATATTTGCTCATTTAGTCATGTTACCACTCAAATATCTGGTCTCATCATAAAAATACCAGGCTGCCAAATAATATCTATCACCTGAAAGCTGAGCTGCGCATTATTTAAGAAGGAATCTCTCACACACGTCATTCCTCCATCTGACACGAACGCAAAATGTACTCATCAAACCATCACCAGCGAAGCCCTGCATCCTCTCACTTGCAAGCCAGATAAACAGAATGACTTATGACAGCGGAGCCATTAGTATCTGGGTGCTCGCCAGCGAGCGATGGAACAGAGGGCCGAGGGTGAAAGTTAATGCAATTTCCCAATCAATTCAATGGGAGCACATATCTCTGTGTATCTGCCCGCCGCATCCTCCCGGACCTTCCAGATAAAAAAAGAAACCTTCAGCCGCAATCTAGAGACGGAGGGTAAAATAACATTGTACCTTGAAAGATGAGTCAGAGAGTGATTCAATTAGCTTCTATTACCCCCCCCCCCCCCGCCTATCTGCTACAACTTCGCTATGAAGACCAGCAAGAGCAGCACACGGTTGAGACCAAGAAGCAGAACACCACCCTATGCCTCTAGTGTTTGCTTTAAAATCCCTACCTCTGCTGATTTCCACGAGTGAATTTCTACAGTGAGGATTTCTCCACATTTTCCTCTTTAGTTCTCTTGCAAGTTATTGCTGCTGCATGACATTGCCATCTGTGACGTCAGCTAACAAGCATCAAGAGACCGCTGCCAGCCTAAGTAAATGTCTCTATGAGAGGAGATCATTATCCACAAGGAGACTGTGCTTTAATGGCATTAGTACGGACACGGAGAATACATTTTATTTAGTCGTGAACACACTTTTCCACCATCACGACAGATTTTATGCTCTTACCTCTGTGAGCAGCCATGGGTGGTCTTGCACCAGTCGGTCAAAGTCGGTCTCGGGCGTCACTTGGGCGTAGCGGAATCTATTCTGGACAGTCGCCGATGTGCAGATGTGCTTGTACAGGAACTCTTTCCCTGTCTGCTCGGAGATGGCTTTGGCTGACATGACTAATTTGTCTAGACTGGTCAGAAAGGAAAGAGAGGCAGAGAGAAAGATGAGCTGGATTAATATAGAGATGTGTGTGGATGGATGGGCCATAAGCACAACAGTTTAAAACGACAAAGCATTAATGTCACACATTCATAGATATCATTTCTTTAAATATATCAGATTTTTTCATCAAGATCCATTAATTATTCCCTGGGAAATTGATGAAAGTGTCCAAAAGACACACTCTCTCTCTCTCTCAATGATAACAAAGCTGAAACATATCTCTGGAATGCAAGCCAAAATTTTATAGGCTCTTTCTTGGCCCATTCCCCATCCTTCCAACAAGTGTGTGTGGAAATCCATTCAGTAGTTTTTGCACAATCCGGCTGCTAAAGAACCAATCCAAAAAACAGACAGGGGCCAAAACATGACTTCTGTCAGAAATGTCAAGAAATGGTCGAGTAACTTCGTGTTTGAGAGACAGCTCTGCAATTTGTATTCCCATGAGATATGAAAAACAAACTGAAGAAAAGAAACAGATTACATACAAACTGCATATTCAGGCTTCTGTCACATCTGCAGTGACAGACAAGAAAGCCCGTGAAGCTAAATCCAACATAACTGGCCTCAGGAATTTTTTTTTTTTATGTGGTAATGTCCACTTGTTGCACCCTGAAACAATCAGACTCTTGCTGGAGCGGCATCACAGTCTGTGCACAGCTGGACTTCAGCCTCAGCTTTATCTGACGTAAACCCACTATCGTTATCATCAGAGCTGGAAATCAGCCCAGGCCATAGACTGCATCTAGACACATCAAGTGATAAGAAATAGTTTTGGTGCAAGGATTTCTTTTATTTGAGTGGCAGAACATGAGAGAAAGCAATAAACTCAATAAACTGTAAGGGCATCTGTATATTTTACTGCTACAGGGCGGAGCTATGACCTTTATCCTTTGGATTTACACAGTGATGTCATGTTCGACACACACGGATCCACACACACGGATCCGCACAGGACACACGGGAGTTTTCACAGCTAATAATCGCTCATCTCACTCATCTCCCAGCAATAACGTCATACATCTTTAAAAGCTATTTTCTTTACTTCTTTTCTCTTTTTCTGTACAGACTGACACACATAACATGCAACATGGAATCGTTTCTGTTCGATGGCAAAAACAGGTTCAGAAAAAGAACTCAAGAGGTTAAACAAGCACTTGCAAAAATATGGGGGAGCCGGTGTCCAGATCCCAGACTTGTCACTGGTGTGTGCCGTCACATCAGGTCTCGCCATTTTCTAATTTAAAGTGCGACCTTTTTAATCTTTCTTTTACTTCATCTTGAGTCTGTCTAATGATTCTGTTATTTTGCTTTGTCTGTCGTTGCCTTTTACTGTGTTTTTGTTTTCTACAAATTATATTTCTAACATTGTCTCATCTTTTATACGTGCTCATGTTGCCTTCCTTTGCCATGATTGGCTCAACCCCTGTTTTTTAACGTGCTAAATAAATAAAGGTTTTTGGAATAAAAAAGCAATTAAAGCACATCTGGGCATTTCTCAAGACATTTTATAGCTGACAATATGAACAATTTAATGCATCACTCACTGTTGCACACACTCGACCAAGCACATAGAATAAATGGAGAGACTGGAGGACACGATGCCCAGAGAGTATGTTGGTTAATACCTCTCAAACATGTCGTCCCTATGTTACCATCTCTAATCAAATGGAGACCAGTAGAGAAACATGGCCCATTAAGGCTCTAATTACCACCTCTCAAAGCCTGACAACCACGGTGCACTGTGTAACCTTGCAGGGATGAAGCACCTGCTCTGACAGTTCCTTTCATTAGGCTGAGAGCCCTGATGTCGCCTCAAACTGGACTCCCCTCCCTCCTCTCTACAATGCACCCCTGGCAGCCTTTGCTTAAATGGATTAATGGGACTGTCATGGACCTTTCTCACTATTGATCATCGTTGTCCCTGAGTCATCACGGCGCTAGTTCCAGACCAGGCCTACGTGGTTCATCCAGAGCCCATCCTCGGCCCATGTATCAACCACTTGCTCCGCACAAACTTAGCTGTCAGGTGTTAAATATCCACAAACAGCGATAAACACACCGGTTCAGATGATGCACAGTCACATTCAAAAAAACAACATACAACAGGAGATGACGCCGAGATTATGGATGTTCCAATACCATCAGAGGAAATACCTCAGATACTACAGAAAATACTAGGTCTGGCCCCGGCATCTCGTAAAGCATTTAAAGATCTATGACACAGTTCTAAACATTTTGTTTTTATTTTTATGAATTGTTATTTATTCCTAGATTTATTTAGTCTTGAAGTTGCTGCTGCACTGTTTCATACTATTACTGTGTTGTTTACAACTTGAAAGGTCTGCACTCTAACAGCTATTTAAAAGAAAGTAGTTGTTGTGCATCCCGAAATGCATTTGTTTTTGTTCCTTTTCAGCTATGACTGTCAAATTGGATAATACAGGATGTTCTATGGCATTCAGTATTTGTACCCATTTATTTTTCAAAGGGTTTAATCTGACAATGACAGCAATCATCACTTCCATACAGGGTAAGTAGCACATAGGTGTTAAAATACTGGGAGTGGGACAACATATAGATATATATGGTTTGGACTTTTACCAGTTTATGGTTATTTTACATTGGAATGATGTTTGTGTCCTGTGAAACCAAACCGACACCAAATTGCAGTGATTACATGCACAGAGTCTGTACTTCTCCTCTTTAGGGGCATTCAGTGTTCTTCTTCAGTTAGATATCGTGATGCATCGTTATATGAGGGTCTTACAATATGTTGATTATCGCACAATCGCTGCATCGTGCAGTCGCGAGCCATGTATCGCGAGTTACCCTATGATTCCCAGCCCTTTGAATACGATATATCAGTTATGAATATTTTTTTATTTTAAATGCACAGGTATCAGATCGATACTCTGCCATCACGCAAAGTCCAGATATTGTCCAAGGAAAAATGATCGGTCCATCTCTGGAAAAACAAAAAAGATTACATTTGTGGCTTCCTGTTCACTTCCTTCAACTAATTCTAGTAAAAAAAAGATTTAGATTTATTTATTTAAACAGCGAAACCTGCTGCAGTCTGCAGATCAGGACTCAGTCTGTACTTTTTCATTCATTCATTTACAAACTGGTCTGACAGCAGTGCTCCTGTCTCAGTGTGAGGAAATCACCAGTCAATGACAACTCGTACTCACACCTCCTGGTAACTATGATGTAACAAGAGTTCAGGTTCAACGTGGGCTGAGCTGCTCAACTTGTTTTGTATCTCCTGATCGTGTAGAGTCAGAGAAAAGACAGAGTTACCGGAAGTCAAATACAAAATAGACACTTCATTCAGAAGCAGTGATTTGTTTACCTTGCTTTGGACTTTCTTCTGACAGCGGTGGAGGTGAGCTTTTGAGGCCGGATGAGGGATTTCTCTCCGCGGTGCAGCTGCTTCTCTCTGGCCGCCTGACTGTGGAGGAGACCGGTGCTGCGGGAGGCTGCAGCTTCCTGGGAGTTTTGTCTCCATCGCCCATCTGACGATAGGTTGGCTGATGTTTCCTGGCCCCCGATTGGCTCGTTCCACACCATGCTGTATTGCTGCCTTTACGGACTGCTGGGAATTAGTACATCTTGTGAGCAGCAAACCATTTGTTTGTCTTTTGGTTTTTATTATTCACATCAAATTCAAATGATTTTAGAAGACTATCAGTCTTATTTGCATCATGCCCACATAGCAAAATAGTTTGGGCCCAGATTGGTCTCACACTGTCATCCGGTCTACATGCCCACACGTGGAATGATGGCACTTGGGCGGTCTGCTCCTGTTTGCCAGATATCTGGGCCATAGCAATATTGCATGTGTTGGACCATATTCACCATTTGCCACATGGGCCACTTTAGGTCCACATCCGGATAACACTTTGTCAAGAGAACCACCTCTATGGCAAAACATAAAGGGCTCACATTTATTTTGGGATATTTTGGCCACATTTGCTATTTTACAAGTGGACCACTTCAGGCTCAATTTCATTTTGGCAATGCCTTCTTGTGACCCACATGCATACGCTGTCTCGGTAGGACATTTTAAGATTGAATTAGATTTTTGCTTTTGTTGTGGTGTTGCTATTTTACATAATTACATAATGTGAATACTGAAACAGGAATATCTCGGGATTTTGTTCTTTTCCCCACCCCCGATTCAAATCACTTTAATTTCCCAACAATTCCATGTCAGAGAAGTGGTCCAAATCGAAAAAAAAACGTTTCCTGGGAGCACCTGAAGGCACCACATGTTTCTTCACCAGCTCCCTCACACACACCACTGAGGGAAACAACAGGGCATTTACCCGCCGATGCTGATTGGCTGACGTTATTCTTTATCTCATCGGCAGCCAATGGTAGAATGAGTTGATCTTGCATACTCACCAGTGCGGTGAGGTGGACTGTGTGACATGTTGGGTCCATGGTTCCCTCACCTGATCTTGGCCTACTTTTGGCACTGAGAGTGCAGTGCAGAATGAAAGCACTTGGCTTAAGTGTTATTATTTTGATGTTGGAAATAGAAAGTCCCTGAAGAATTAAAGTGTAAGAAGCAGAACTTTGTGATTCTTTTCAGAAACTCAGAGGATTACATGTTGCAGACTGTGGTTGTGTCTGCCTCATGAGACGCTTACTTTTTGTGGGGCCTGTCTCAAAATACAAATATTTTGCGCAAGCGTGTTCAGAATCTAACCCTAACCCTGTTTGGCAGCAGATCAGTTGTCATGCATGTTCTCACTTTATTTTCTGTGATCTATCAGAAAGAATAACAGGTAATGACAGGAACCGTAGCGCCTAAGACAAGCAATTACTCATTAATGGTCAAAAACAGACCCTCCAACAGAAATGCAGAGGACTGATAACGTGTTGTCAGAATAGGATGGTTGGTGCCTTGACACCTGTTGGGTGAGGGGGGGGGGGGGTGGCGAGGGACTGAGGGGAGGTGGGTGGACAAGAGGGGAGAGGAGAGAGAGAGAGAGAGAGAGAGAGAGAGAGAGAGAGAGAGAGAGAGAGAGACCAGAAACAGTTGTGTAACCATCATACTTAAGGTTTTACAGACTGGTTGTCTCCATTTACAACTTCTCGTTTGTCTGTTGCACGCAATTGTGAGTTATACCAAGGAGCTCATCTCCTTACCTTGACTTTCAGAGGGGTAACGGTGGTACGCTATGAGGCTGTTGTACAATTAAAAATAATCATCAAACCTAGTGGGAGAGAAGTTTTGATGACTTTCCTGTATTGTACTGACACACGGCTGTGGAGTAAATATCAAAGTAAAATGTCCTTCCCTTGGTTTGGTTTATTATCTGATTAACACTGACTATAATTGAATTTTGGGGCAAAATCAGTGTCGTTGATAATTGTAAATTCAATTGGTCAGACAGAAAAGAGGTTTTGGGGAAATATAACATTTTCAATTTCTATGCTATATGTCAGAACAAAATCAAGAGTGTCATCGAAACAATGTTGTTTGAATGTTTGAAAAAAACAGCTGTCATTAGCAACGTCTACACGACTGTTAAAATCCCCTAGTATAATATTTTATGATTACCAAGACTAATTTAGATACAAATTCTAAGTAAGAGGCAGGTGGACAAGATAAGAACTAGTTTTCCTGTTCATGATACTGAGGCTGTCAAATGAGCTATAACTTCCTTTAGGTCAGGGGTTGATTGATCAGATTTGAAGATTGCAGGGACCCCTCCTCCTCTGCTTTGAGGAATAATATTAATATGGGTAGTGTACATTGCATGATGTTCGATGCAAATGTATCGACAACATCGATCGTGATTTAACAACAGGTATTTAATAAAATGCTAATCTAACAACATTTATAAGCATGATAAAATAAGAAAAACAGATTCCAGGTTAAGAGCAAGTTCAAATTTGTTCATGTGAATGGATTGACAGAAGAGATATTAGCTGAACACTGGCTCACAGGCAGGTCTCTGGGTAGTTGTCAAGTTATACTGTACCAGACTCTTGTGCAAAGCTAAAGGGAAACAGTCAAATGATGCAATCCAGTCTGTGGTTCAATGTAAAACTTCATCATCTGGTGTGGGGTGAGCCATACTTCACCACAAAGCCCAACAGCAAACAGTGCAAGTGGGGAGCGCCCTCTGGTGGTTTATAGCCAAATGCCACCTCTACATGCCATGCGCAGATAAACCGTCCCAGAAATCAGCCTGCATGCTGCATGTCATAAACGTGCACTAACAGAACTGAACACACAGTGAAACTGATCGGAGCAAAGCAAGTTCTTTTTTTATTAAGTTTACAAAACAAGTGCAAAAATAGTGATTCATAAGAGCTACAGAGTAGGCTTGCCCTTCAAAAATTACCTTCACAGGGGGACACAAGTTGAAATGCAATACATGATGCTGTTCAAAGAGGATAAACGGGATCAATGGTACAGTCTTGCGCAGTAGAAAAGATTGCAAAACATGGATTTGATTTCACAGCATTTGATAAGTGCTAAGAACAAGCTGCTGGGACAGATGCCAAACTCATCAACACACTCCCTTTTAAACTATAGACAGTGCAAAGATTTTACATGGAAGATCCTCTATAAGTTACATTCAATCTAATGCATAAC
Source organism: Verasper variegatus (assembly GCA_026259375.1). Taxonomy (NCBI): domain Eukaryota; kingdom Metazoa; phylum Chordata; class Actinopteri; order Pleuronectiformes; family Pleuronectidae; genus Verasper; species Verasper variegatus. The sequence goes on from CM048054.1 coordinate 7,875,322, forward strand.
AATTACTTCCTAGGCTGCGCACACATGCACACTTGCATTAAATTATAAACTGCTTATTTGAAAAACTTTCAACTAAGCCAAAGGAAACACCAGACAATTCTGTTGGAGAGGCAGAGCTACTTCTTTTTCGGAAATGTGTTAATATGTTGCTACGGTTACCGGGATGCATGCAAAGTACCTACTTAACTTTCACATCTGAATACTGAGAAACACCAACATGTATCGAAGAGGAAATCTAAAGTTCCAGGTTACTGTGGATCTGAGTGAGGAGGCTATACTAGCTAAAACTGCAGCTAATGACATCTCAGCAAAATTGCCAGGTACTGCAACTCTGGCACCGATGTGTGAGACAAGACAACAACAAGCCTAACCAAACTGAAGGCCTCTCGGGTTGTGGTGCAAATCAACAGTAAAGGCACACAGCTCGTGGTTTTTAGGGTGGCTATTACTAAATCCCTATACCCTGCACAAACACACAAAGCTCGCACAGAGTACGCCTAAGTTTTAATTCACCAGTCATCCCAGCCACACATGCTCGTGTTTTGCCATTTACAGTATAGTGCACTTCATCTTCTTTTTCTTCTCCGGTTCTTTTTTGGTTGACTCCTGCTCCTTGCGCTTGAAGGAGCTGGAGAAGCAGGCCAGGGCGCAGATGGGCTCCCTGAGGAGGAGCAGCCACCTTCCCTCACCGTAATAGGTCAGCGAGCCGAGCTCCATCTCCACGACCAGCTCCGACTTCTGGCCCTCCTGCTGGAGGACCAGGATGTCAAGCAGATCCAGGCCCGTTTGAACCGGCTCAACGCCCTCGGCGCACCCTAGAGTGATATGGGCGCGGCTTCCCAAAGGCAGGGCGGCAGCTGCGGGGACAGAAGACTCTGCCTCCTTTTCGGCATCGTCTGGCCACAGCAGGAGCTGCTCCTCGGTGAGGGACACTCTAGCACCGACGGTGCGAGGAGTGACAAAGAGAGCGCTCAGTGCCAGCTCGAATGTGGAACCATACAATTCTTTAACAGCCTAGAGAGCAGGAGAAAAGGGAATTATCACAAGATTAACTAAATTCAATCATAAACATTAATTACACTGCTACATTGTTACTGAGAAATGTTTACATAACAGTGCAGGATGAAAATTGCCAACTAATAATTTGAATATGTGGCTTTTAGTTTTCATAAACAAACAATTTATTGACAGGTCTTACCGGCTTCTGTGCATACTCTTCGGCACCCTCAGCTTTCCCATAGTTGCAGTACTTGGTAGTGCAGTGGAGGGTTCCTGTGGCTTTAAAGTACTGCTCCAGATCCACCTCTTTATCAGGTTTACCAGTGACTGTAAACGCAAAACACAAGTTCAGCGGCATCTTGGTTATGCAAAGATGAGAGATTTATCGGCTTGGACACAGTATTTTTCAATGATGCATTTGACTTTGTAATAAGTGGAACGACTTTAAAAAACACTCACAGTCGGCCATGTGCGTCTTGAAGAGCTCCAAGGTGTCCAGTGTTTTAAGGAAGTCCATGGATGTGCACCGAATTTTGCCCTGGATGGACGAGAGAAGAAAGAAGCCAAAGAAAAGAGGGATGGACATTTCCTCAAGTGGACCCTTCATGGCATCCAGCTGGGCCTCCTCCAGTCCTCGGCTGCTCTTCGTCATCAGCTGTGCTGGATCGCAGCTCCATGCTGTTTGCGGTTCCAAGAAGATGGCCACAAGATGATGTTCCTCGGCAATCTCCCCCATGCGGGCCAGCCGGTCCTGGCTGTGGTTGGTGTCGTCCACCACTATGAGCACAGAGGAACTTGTTCCTGCACTGCAACAGCTCACCACGGCCTCGTCCAGAGCCTTGTATCCACTTGCAGACGACTCTGGATTCTCTGGCTTTATACCGTGGTCGTCAGCACAGATGACGGAGCAGTGGCCTTTGTAGGCATCAGCTATGGCACGTGCCAAGAAGCTTTTCCCACTCCCTGGCAGTCCCCGGAGGACAATTAAGGTGCGAGAGGTGCGGAGGGCGTCTTTGGTCTGCTCTTGTTCCAGGAGGGCAAAGGAAAGGGAGCCAGATGCAGGGACAGTATCTTCTTCCTTTACAAGCTCAGCATTATTCTGCTCAGACTCAACAACTTCTGCTACTAATGCTGCTGCTACTTCCTTCAGAGTATCAGACTCTGATTTTTCAGCTTCAGCTTCCTTCTTGTCCTCTGCAGATTTTTCGTTTCCAACTACAGCTGAATCTTCCTCCTTCAATGTTGGCTTTTCTGAGGCAACTTCGGTCACTGAAACCATCTCTACTGCCTTTTCTGTGACCGCTGGTTTTTCTTCTTGCACCTCATTTTGAGGGTCAGCCACAGCATTGTTTTCTGCTTTCCCCTCTTTGGCAATTTCTGCCCCTGCATCCATTGCCTGCAGTTCTGCTTTGGTCTCTTCTTCAGCGGCTGGTGGTGCGTCTACTGGCTCCTGCAGCGCGACTGGTTCAGGTAATGTTTGCGCTTCTGGCTCAGCTTCTGGTTCAGATTTTGTCAATGCCACTGGCTCTGGCACAGGGACACTCTCTGCCAGAGTTGCTTGCACAGGCTCTGGGTCATTCTCTGGCACAGGCTCCGGTTCAGGCTTTACGTTTTCTGGTTCTGCATCTAAAACTGCAACTGGGTCAGAGATCTTTTCAGATGACTCGTCTGGTTCTGGTGAAGCCTCTACAACGGGCGCTGACTCCGGGTCAGATGCGTCTTTGGGTGAGCTGTCACCATCTGCTTTCAGCTCGGACGGCGTCACAGGTTCTGTCACAATCAGCTCCTCTGTTTGTTTTAGGTTTACGACTTCTGTACCGTGACCATTAACTGCCAGCTGCTCTCTCTCTTCGGCAGCAGCTGGTGACTTCTCAGGCTCCGTGGATTCTTCTGGTGCCTCTAGTTTTGACACAGCCTCTTTTTCCATGGCAACCTCCTCTTGCTGTGGAGATGCATCCAAAACCTCACAGCTCCTTTCAGTATCCATGTCTAGCTCAGTTTCTTTTTCTACACCAACATGCACCTTAAATGAAAGAGAAACAGTTTAAATCAACCCAGTGATGACAGAAGCATAAAATGTTCCCAGCCACTACACTTTAAATAGCACATTATGTTTACTCCCAAGTTCCGGCAATGCGCAACAAATTAAGGCCTGAAGGTTGTACGACTTCTGTGACCATGACTTGAGGAAAGCATGACACATCTTTTATCTAGGATTCATATTTATAAACTACATTTAGATGGATAGTTTCGGCAGATTGTCTTATTATTGATGATAAATGATCAGAAAACTTGACAATAGTTTCTCAGCCTGCACAATATTTTAATTTAAGCCAGAAAACTAAAGAAGTGAAATCAATAAAGAAGTGTCATATTTTTCTTCTTTTTTAAACCACAACAGCAAAACACTCCCACTTGTGACTGCATTTTGCTTTTGGATCCAGGCCCTTTTAGAGGCTCGGGCGGTAGAGTGGGTTGTCCACGGATCAGAAGGCTGGTGGTTGGATTCCCAGCTCGCACAGTCAGCATGTCAGAGTGTGCTTGGTTAGACGCTGAACCACAAATTGCCCCCGACGGCTGCGCTTTTTAAATGCAGTCCAGTTACCATGATGTCTCATACACTCAACATCCACGATTTACAGATATTTACAATACGAGTGGTACATAATCTTTTTTATAAAAGGATATGCATAATAACTTAATAGACCGACAACACTGTGTTGTTCAGTGGTGGTGTTGTGTCATGATGCACGTATGGTGGGTGGGGACGAAAAGCTGGTGCAATCAAATTAAATATTAATTTAAATTTTGGTTTGAAGAATATCTACCCAACAGAGAGAGAGGCGCATGCAAAGATGTATTGAAAGCTCGCATGGGGGGGAAAAAAACGAACAGAGCCTCATCCTCCCTGCAAACACAGACAAAGGGTGGTTAGGAAAAAAATGGGGCAGCGCAGAAAAGTGGGGTTAGATCAGACTACAGCGACCTCCTCCTCCTCCTCCTCCTCCTCCGTGGGGCATGATCTCATTTTTTTTTTTTTTTTGTACCAGATCTCATTTCCATTTGTGAACAAACGGGGGATGATAGCAGATGTGTGCAATCTCATCCTGTCCCGAGCCCCAAAAAGGGGAAGCAACTCAATGCAGGAGACACACTAAAATGAACACAACGTGACCGAGACACAAACCCTGCAGAGTTAAAGGCGATACGAACACGTCTGCTCAAACTTCAGCCTGTTTCCTGTCGAAGTGTTCGACTCACTATTACCGCACGTGAACTACATACAGAATAAGAGTCGCACGTGAAGCTGAAACGTGGCGAGTTCGAACGCAACATTTCCCAAACAGCACAATGTGGCGAGGCTGGGGGGGGGGGGGGGGGGGGGAGGGGGGGGGGGGTGGTGGTGACGCGCCCCACAAAAACAAGCCTGTACAATGACAATGTGGATTAAACGTGAGCAGCCGCCATGTCTCCACCACGTTAACGGGCGAGAAACGAGTCACTTCGCACGCAAACTGGAGCAACTTACTCAGACCGTTCGAGGGAAGAGCGAGACGAAACAACAACGGAGGGGGTCGCAGCGGTGAGAGGGACGGTCGTTTGTTGGCGGAGGTGCCATCTTACCGGGGATGTGGGTGTCTGTGGCGCCGCTGACCACGCGTCTCTCTCCGGGTACAATGACAAGGCAAGTCCTGGGCGCACACACGCACGCGCTCCGCTCTTCAAGAGGACGGGACACAAGAAAAAAGAAAAAAAAAAAACGGAAATTCCCGAGAACGCGCAACTGGGCGTGGTCAAGGACACACCCCTGAGGAGCGGAAGGAAAGAAATGGAGAAATATTCTTTTTTAAATATTTTTATTAGAGAGATAAAAATCAGTTTGTTTGACTGTGTTATACCGCCGCAAAGTTTCTCCAAGTTTAAAATGTATTTTTATTGAATAGTTTTAAACTTTATTTGTACAGATTTTTGAAACAGGAAATGATATGGACATTAAAATAAAGTTAAATCACCTAAAAAAAAGTAGTGTGCGTTCACTCATATTAAGGATGGTGTCGTTATTCACCTTGCAGTGTCTATTATCATACAATACAATACTATTTTATAATTTTTAAATAATGTGCTTTATTTGTTTGATCGTTTTCTTGATATTGTGTTATGTTTGTATACATTATCTTTATTGATTCTCTATATATTTATTTATTCTTTTGACTTGAAACGATCTGGGTTTTTTTTCTGTTATACCACTGCAAAATTTCTCCAACTTTAAAATGTTTTTGTATATTTATAAACTTTATTTGTAATGATATTTGAAACCGGACATGATATGGACATTAAAATGAAATTAAACTGCACTGCAGTTATATCTCTCTACCAACATGTGCAGTTTCTATGTACATATTTTTACATACTTCTTTTCCAGATTCATATAAAAGTCACTGTAACCTTTGACAACTTAAACATAATCACTTTATCGTTGAGTCTGAGAGACAACTGATCAAAATTTGAAGAGATTTCCTCAAGTAGTCTTGAGATATCAAATTTAAGAGGCCTTGTGACCTTGACCTTTGACCACTGAAATCTAATCAATTTATCAGTGACTTGAAGTGAATTTTGCCAGATGTAATAAAATTCTGTATGGGCAGTCCTAATATGTCACATTCAAAGGAACATGGGGTCACTGTGACCCCCAGGCACCAGTTCATCTTTGAGTCCAAGTGAAAGTTTGTACCAAATTGGAAGACATTGACTCAAGCTGATCTTAAGATATCATGCTTTGGGAGGCCACAGTGACCTTGACCTTTGACGTTTGGCTACCAAGATGAAATCCAAGCTCAAGTGAATGTGAAATAATTCCCTCAAGGTGCTTCGGACACATTGCATTCATTCACAAGGCCAAAAGGGGTTTTGTGAGGTCACATTGACGTTTATATAAAATGTCATAATTTACCTTAGAGCTACAGTGTCTATTATTATATCATACAATACAAATTGGTAGTTCTGGAAGTCCGCCGTCAGGAAGAGGCAGCAAGATCTGCTAAGGCTGTCACTCAAGCAAAACAGGGGAAGTGGATCAATTGGGAGAACATGGAGAAAAGGAAAATTGTCTGGAAGGACCTGTGGGGAATGGAAGCAAGCAGGATAAGCTTCCTGTCCTTGCCTCACCCAAAAACCTACAGCAGTGGTTGAACAAAGATTCATCCACGGACAAACCCTGCGCTAGACCATAAAAGGAACATCACACAACGCTGCAGCCATTGGCTCTTGATCTGGAGGAAAGATTCCAAATGGGCCCTCAAGATTATAGGGACATGCACCCAGGTCTGATCAACCTGTTTAGGGCCAGCCTTAGAAGAGGGTGTCTTCAGATTAAAAGGCAGAAACACCTGATGACGCTAAGGTACTCAACTGAAGTTATGTCCCTAACATCCACTGGTGGTTACTAACATCTGCTAACGTCAACTGGTAGTTGATAACTTAAATTGTGCCCAAGACCCTCAAACATACAAGGGATATTCACCATCTTGTCCTATATACGAAAAAAAAATGTTTTTGTCTGTACACATTTTCCTTAATTATTTTATTTGTTTGGTTGCATAAGGTGTAGTTTTTTATATACTATGGACAGATAGATAGATGGATGGATGGATGGATAGATGGATGGATAGATAGATAGATAGATAGATAGATAGATAGATAGATGTATTAGATTACAATTAAATTAGAAGCAGACAAAAGGTGCACTCATATATAGCAGACAATAATTAAGAGTGCAAACTGATGTATGTGTATGCAAAAACATTCGTCCTCTTCTGACTATTTCGTCCACTCAGTGGTAACTGGTTACATCCTCATTGTGATAGTTGTTGTTTTGCTTCTTCAACAGCCTGGAAAGTTGAATGAGAACGGACGCCGTAGTCTCTGGAGTCTTTCTGGAGACCGAACTCAATCTTGTGAAATAACCAGGTCTTCTCTACACCACCACAGAGCAGGGGCATTTTCCTTTCCCAGCTAAATTATAAACACACAGAGAAGAAATTTAGGCAAATATAAATGTCAAAGGTAAACAAATGTGCTATTGGCACCATTCCTCAATGCAAAGCAATACATGTGAAAGACAGGTGTGACTATAGGTTGCATGTATATTTTTGCATATATATATTTCTCTCCACTGTATAGCCAACTCCAAGTCTTTTTGTGTACAAGTTAGTCATTCAGGAACATAATATTGTGCTTCAGAAGGGAAGTCAGCTTGAACATTACATATAAAAAACTAATAAGTCTGTGCAAACCCAGGAGTTAGAGAAGTGATCCTGGGTGAGACAGTATAATTACTTGGTGGCTGTATGAGTGCATGCTTCTTAAACAGTGGGTTACTGACTTAGATTTCAAGCATGAGTTGTGAAGAGGATATTCATATGCTGCCATGACAACTTAACTCATACAAAGTGTGTTAAATTACTTACTGTTAATAGAGTTAACTATGTCGTTGTGTGCTTTTTGGATACCCATTCTGAACTCCTGCATCTGTGGACGCAGCTTTTGTCCTCGGTGGTAAAACACCAGCGCAAATTCAAGTTCTCCCATGTGGTACAAAGCCTCTGCCTTTTGGTACAGTCCCTAAAAAATATGATAAAGTAAATACTAAGGCTCCTCTCATACATGAAGGCTTTTTTTTCTAGACCTGCTGTTTACCTCACAAAATGTCTTGTCGTGTTTGAGAGAAGCTTCTGCATCTCTTAGAGCATTTTCAAATTGCCCCATGAGCAGGTAACATCTGGACCGACAAACAAGGCCATTCTTCTCATTAGGCATCAGAAACAGTGCCTGAACGAAGACCAAAAACAAAGTTTAATACACATTTCAAAGTTGTACTGAAATTTTCATGCAGAATATTCTTGGAAAGCAGATCTATTTGAAACGCAAGTCAATTTATCAAGGCGATCAACCACAAAGAATAACAGGAAATGACAGATAGCTTGTGAACAACCTGTAGCAGCAAAACATATCACTTGTATGGAGGCCTATTTCCACCAATTAAAGTAAAAAGAATGATAAATCCCCATTTATTAAAAATGTTGAAATTACGTTTGATGGTAAGTCATTACTCATTCACAGACATTCAATCATTATTTTAAGATATTAGAGCGATATTTGAGAAAGTATGCCATTGTTTTGAGTTAGTAATTCATTATTTTGAGATGGTACGTCCTTACTTGGAGATAATAACATGAGTTGGTGTGTCATTTTTCTTTTTTAACAAAGAGATGGGAATGGGCTTCCATACAAACCAACCCACCTATAATGATTGGCTTGAAATTCATGAGATGGACAGATTGACTCGTATATTGCAAGATGGACAAATGTAGGTAGATACAAATTGATAAATATATCACCAGATCCACAGTGTATTTGTCAGTTAGATTGATGTTTATGACATAGTGCTTGGCAACGGTTTTTGCTGCAGTACTGAACTGGTATTTTCTGTCTAAAACCAAAAATATTAAATAAAATACAAGAGTTAAAAAGTAGCATTGAAAAACCTTCCTGCAGTTATCCCCATAAATTGATGGGTTTCTGCTTGGACAAAGTGTCGTGGCTGACGATAGATTAGCAGTTACTTACCGCTGTGAAGGTCTCTGCAGCCTTTTCAACCTCTCTTTTACGGTACAGCTGATTCCCTGTGGCCAATAAATCACCGAACCTTTGGCCTTCACGTTCCTCAGCAGCCATCGTGTTTTTTCACTAATTGTTATAAAAGCTGATATGTGATGGCACAGTGCTCCTGGAGGTACTGCAATGGTGTCTTTTTAGTCTTTATTGCGTTTATTATTTGAACTGCTCTTACATTATTAGGGCCTGTGTCTTTGATCTTTGTGTTTTATCCATAGGGTTTTATCTGATAGCTTTGATCAGTTTAGGAAGAAGCAGATCCAGTAGATGTAAACTGACTAAAGACCTGTCTCTCTTCTTCTTCTTTCCAAAGCACTCGAGCAGGCTATCCGTCACTCATCAAGGTTTCACTGGTGAAAAAAGATAATTAGTTGAGTGTCATATACATAGCTTTAGTAGGAAAAGCCATGTGAGTAAATAACGTAGCTGAGAGTTGGTGTTCAGAGAGAAAAGGAGGGGGACCCAGGACGGAACCCTGAGAAACCCCAGTAGGGAGAGATCCTCTCCAAGTTACCCGGTAAGTGTGGTCTTTGAGGTTGGATGAGAGAGTAGGAGAATGCAGAGCACCCAGATCGTGAAGGGAGGAAATAAGGATCTGGTGGTTAACTACAGAGGTGAGAAAGGCTGCTCTAGCAGTTGCTCAGTGACAGCAAGGAGGGCAGTCTCAGTTTAGTAGCCTGCCTTGAAACCAGACTGGTGAGGATCAAGAAGGTTGTTCTGGTGAAGATAGGAAGAGAGTTGATTAAAGATAGCATGCTCGAGTGCTTTGGAGAGAAAAGGAAGAAGAGAGACCGGTCTGTAGTTGTTTACTTCAGACGAGGTGAGGGTGGGTTTCTTGAGGAGAGGGTTCACCCTTGCCTCTTTAAGCGGACTGAAAGTCTGATAGGCCTTGCTAGAGTTAGATACACAAACATCACTATACATTAATGATATGATAACCTGTATCTCATCATTAGTTATTAGCCAGGACAGTTTTCAAAAGAACAGGATATTCCATGAGTATGAAACAGTAGTCATGCAGGCTACAGTATCATTTTGACTCAGCACCTGGAAAGATAGTTGTGCTCTTATACTGCCTATCAAACAATGGAAGAAATATTAAGCATTATCACCTGACCCAACAGGTCATGTGATAGCGGACATTCTTTCTTGTAGACTCAAGAACAATTTGTAAATGACAATTTATTTTAAAATACAGCTTAATAAATATGAAAGCATTTAAAATATTAATAAATATGAATTAGATACAAACATAAATAAACTTTCAATAATAATTAAAATAACAATTTTTAAATATTGGAAAACAAATCATAAAATCAAACAAACAAATCGAATCGATACAGGACCAAAGCCCCTAACAAAGATCTGCTCAACTTAATGAACATGTGACCATCCTTGCAGTGTTTTTTCATGGAGGTGACCTGAAACCAGCTTTCCAGTTGTCCAGGAACAGCATCAGCAAAAAGCCCATGGATGAAGCCATGAAGTTGAGGTGCTGGTCACACTATACTGGCTGGGCTGGGGAACCTGCAACTGCGTAACAGCAGACATCTTTTCCATGCCACTGGCAGGAGGTCCGACCAGGTCAGAAGGTGATTGGTGCCTTCTGTATTCTCCACAACATCTTTGTGGCACCAGGTGACATCCTGGAAGAAGAGGAGGAGGAAGGTCCAGGGCCTGTGGAACATAATTACAGACATAGATAACTGAAGCAATTGCCAATTGCTGTTGCCTGTTAATGTAATTTGCTGGGGAAGTTTTAAATTTGGGGCGAACAAAAGTCCTCTGGCCTCTGCTGTAAAGAAGTCCAGCTCCCGGTACATTATAACTTTATCATAGCTTTTTTCCTTTAGTCGATTCACTTGGTACATATGGGACATCACGCCCTCACATGGTCAAACTGAAGACACGTTTGAAGACTGATGATTGTTTATTTACATTGTCTTTATTAATTCTATACATTTTTTGTTTGTTTGTTTGCATATGTGCTGAGGGTGAATTTTTGTATAAACAGATATATACTTCACATATCGATAGATAGATAGACTAGAGTTCAACGAATCATCTCCGACTGCCCTCTTCTGACTTTTTTTGTCCACTGGAACCTGGATACATCTTCATCTTGATAGTTGTGTTTTTGCTTCATCAAGAGCCTACAAAGTAGAATGACAAATGTTATCTATGAAAATGTTACTTTAAAATGTGACTCAGATGATTTGGAAAGGGAAGCAGACAAACAGAGCGGGAAACCTTCTGAATAGCATTTGTGAGGAAGTCGTCTTCTTGCAGTTTGGCATAGGTCAAGGCTCTCTCGAAGCTGGTGACACAGGAGTCAATATTTCCGAGTTTCACTGATGTTAAAAAGTGGAGAAATAACCATCAGAGATCAGAACAACAGGTTGTTCAGTGACAACAGCTTCCAAAAGCATATAATGTGACTGTTTATCACATGAAGTATTAAATCCAGATTAAGAATTACTTTCTGATTGCGCCACCAACACATTGGCATTAATATTCCATTTGTCATCAGCGATTTCATCGGCCGCAGCAAGAGAACGGACGCCATAGTCTCTGGCTTCTTTGTGGAGACCAAGCTCCAGGTAACACCGACCAATCTCGTGAAATAACCAGGTCTTCTCTACACCGCGGCGGAGCAGGGGGATCTTCTTTTCCCAGCTGAATAATGAACACACAAAATTAGGTGAATATAAATATTTGCACATATATCCCAGGTGTGGGAGATTTTTCTTTATCATTTACTTACAACTCAATGGCTTTTGTGAAGTCTCCAATTTGGGCATAGACTCTGCCAATGTTGTCCAGTGCTCGGGACATTGCCTCTGGGTGGTTGCTGTGGAAGAGAATAAATAGATGAGTGTTATTTGTTCTATACCTTCACTCCTCTTGTCTCTTGTGTTTCTTCTGATTCTTACCACTTCATAGCCAACTCCAAGTCTTTTTGATGATGTTCTAAGGCGTTGTCCATATCTCCGAGCTCGATCAAGGCGTTCCCAATGCAACTGTGCAGGCTGCCCAAAACCTCTTTCTTGTCGGGCACCACTTTCTCAGACCATCCCTGCACCTCCTCCATGACTTCTTTTGCCTTCTTGAGACTACCCGCCGCATTTCCAGAGGTCAACTCTGAGACAACAAATATACGTTTAACATTTTTAATGCTGAGGAAGAAGTCCAGCCAGAAGCACGATTTACCTGCATCAATGTCATCCAGGCTCTTCAGCAGAAAACGAGCAGGTTCAGGGGGAGCTCCAGGACGCTGCTTGCTACATTTTGGTTTACTCTGCTTTTCCCGTTTCCCAGGTTTCTTCCGGTTAAAGGCTTCAGTGCAAGTGTCAAGATATTTCAGGTAGGTCCGAATGACGTCCTGCAGGTTTTCCCCACCCTTCGTCTTGCTCTTTACCAAGCCTGATTCGAACGCACAGTGACAGCAAATGTAGTCTTTACTTCATCTGATAGTTTCAAATTTAAGATGTAGAGACAAAAAAATGATCATATTATTAGGCAGTATGAATCACACACCGTCATCTTTCAGCAGGTTTTCCAGATATTTCTTGTCACTGTAAAACTCTCCGAACAGCTGCCTGGTCACCTTCTCACTCACAGGAGTCTTCTGGGTCTGGTCTTTATTCTCCTCGGTCAGGGGCTGAATAGAAGCGCTTGGCTGTGCCTTCTGTACAGGTTTGTCATTCAGAAACATAATATTGTGCTTCAGAAGGGAGGTTGTGTTGAACATTACATATAGAAAACTCTTCCAGTGTGTAAGGTTTAGGTGAAAGGAATCTATTGGCAGAAACTGAATATAAAATAATCTGAGTGATGTTTTCACAAGTGTGTTTCATCTGAATTGTATAAATTGTTGTTTTCTTTATCCGAGAATGGGCCCTTTATATTTAAATACTTTAAATTAACATCTGAAGTGGGTCCTCTATACGCAGGCAGCCATGTTTTTTACAGTAGCCCAGACTGGACAAACTAAACACCTTTTGAGTTTTTATGATGTCTGAAGGCTAGCACAGATTCTCTCACGTTTGGAAGGGTGAGGTGAGGGGTATTCAGCTGCAACATGCAACTTCACCACTAGATGTCACTAAATTCTACACACTGAACTGGTAAGTCTGTGCAAACCCAGGAGTTAGAGAAGGGATCCTGCGTGAGACACAGTAGAATTACTTGGTGGCTGTATGCGTGCATGCTTCTTTGACAGTGGGTTACTGAAGATGGAAGCGACTGTAAGACACACCTCCTCATCTTTTTGAAGAAATGATGCATCTTCAATGGTTTTCAGTTTTACGGAGGTGTTGTCTGTGAGAAGGCAGAGAAGACAGAAAGATTTAAATTTAAAGCATGACTTGTGAAGAGGATATTCATATGCTGCCTTTACAACTTAACTCTTACTTACTGTTAATACAGTTAACTATGTCGTCCTGTGTTTTTTGGATACCCAGTCGGAACTCCTGCATCTGTGGACGCAGCTTTTGTCCTCGGTGGTAAAACACCAGCGCAAATTCAAGTTCTCCCATGTGGTACAAAGCCTCTGCCTTCTGGTACAGTCCCTTGAATAAACGATAAAATAAATACCAAGGCTTCTCTTATACATTAAGTTATTTTTTTCTAGACCTGCTGTTTACCTCACAAAATGTCTTGTCGTCTTTGAGTGAAGCTTCTGCATCTCTTAGAGCGTTTTCAAACTGCCCCATGTGCAGGTAACATCTGGACCGACAAACAAGGCCATTCTTCTCATCAGGCGTTAGAGTCAGTGCCTGAACGAAGACACATTAGTCAATGCAGCATATTCTTGGAAAGCAGATCCATTTGAAAAGCAAGTCACTTCATCTGGGTGATCACTATTTTGGTATAATTGTCATCACTTTTAGGTATTAACAACTGTTAACGATATTTTGAGAGAATTTGTGTCTTTATTTGTAAGTTAGTCGAGTTGGTATGGCATTATTTTGAGTATGTAATTATTTTTAGTTGGTAAGAAATTATTTTCAATTAGTATGTCATTATTTTTAGTTGGTAGGTTATTATTTTCAGACAATTCCAAGAGTACTCTTTTTGATGACTAATGGGATTTTAGTGGGCGGAAATGGAATTCCATACAAACTTAATAGTTGACTTCATCAAAAACATTCATGAGATGGATAGACTCTTGCATTGCGATATAGACCAAATGTATTGTATTTGTCAGAGTGATAAGGTTGACACTGTTAAAGGTAAGTGACCTTCCTTTTCCGATAATTCCCCACATGTTGTGTAGAGCTGGTTACAAACTGAGCATTGCTGTATAGACATAACCAGATCCACAGTGTATTTGTCACTCAGATGGAGGTTTGTGGATGACATTTTGCTTGGTATTTGCTTTTGCACTGTACTGGTATTTGCTTTTTCTTTTTCAATCAAAAAACAAAAATGATAATGATCAATAAAATACAAGAGTTAAAAAGGTTCAATTGAAAAGCGCTCTGCAGTTATCACCACAACATGGTGGTTTTCATTCAGTAAACGGTTACTCACCGTTGTGAAGCTCTCTACAGCCTTTTCCCAGTCTCCTCTGCGGCACAGCACATTCCCTAAGTCCATTAAATCACAAAACAAACCCCTGGACTTTGGGCCTTTGGTGTCTCCATCCGTGTCTGACATTTTCAGTCACTTCAAACTTAAAAGTTTCAGAGCAGCACTAACGCACAGTTTTACTTTAGGAGGTATGTAAAGACTTCAACCTCTCCGGTATCCTAGCAACCACCAACAAACCAGAAGCAGGGGAAACAGCGTCCTCTGCTGCCCGTTTAATGCACCACTCTCTATGAAACCACTTCTAAATTCTGCACCAGCATTCACACACTTAAAAATGTCAGTCGATTAAACATGCTTGCTTTTTTCATCAAGATCCATTCATTTTTGTGTGAAATCAATGAAAATGTTCCATTTTTCAATGTTTAAGAAAGTAAAAAAATACCTTGGATCAGTACCAACATCTAAAGGGTTCTTCCCTGACCCATACCGCATACCCCACCAAGTTTAATGGTAATGTCACGTAATCCTGCTAATCTACACACAGATAATGGCAGATGAAAACATAACCTCAGAGGTAATGATATGTACTGATACTACTCAACCAAAACAAAGGACACAGTTGTTTTGGGTAAATCCAGAGGCCAACTTTATTGAAATGGCTGTAACTTTTTAAGGGTAAAGAGAGGATGGTTTCACCATAAGGGCAAAAACAATGAGAGCAAAGATGAGGCTTTTCTTTTCTTCAGTAAGTGCACTAAGAGAACAACACACTCATCAGGAAGCAACTGAACATCCCTAGAGTTTCATCATCATACCGTGCCCGACTTTCTGCATATCACGCCTTTATTCTATTCCTATGCTTATGTGCTGCATTGAGTAATATTAATATATAGTAATATAAAAACTTGGATTGCTGTCGAGGAACACAAAGAGCATAATGTTGTTCTGTGCATTTCATGCAGACCATCTTCCTGAACTTGCGTCGAAGTGATGCTCGTGATAGGTGCCAACTTTTACGTAACAGAAATAGGGGCCTCATCTTTCACCAATGGTTCAATCAGACAGCAAATTTACAATAAATATACATAACAAATTAAACAATTTAAAAAATCAAAAATCATCACTTTACATTCCAGTAAAATGTACAATGCAGCAATCTGCGAATGGCAACATCAAACACAAAACCTTTGACAACGAGAGGGAGGGACTTTGCTGGCAACAAAGCCGGCGCAGCTGTCTCCACTGCCATCTTTCTTAAGTGTGCTTCGGCTGTACTCTGCGTGTGGGTCTAGGATCCAGCTGCTGTGTATTATTAAAAAATGCTCAAGTGATGCTTTTGGCTAATGAAAACAAGGCAGTTTTCAGTGTGGACTCGTGGCAGCCGACTGTCTGACTGACATTCTTCAAAAGTGGGGAGGTGCTGCTTGCCCAGCAATTAAATTTCATGCAGAGAAAAGCCCCTCAGCATTTAGTTCAGATGAGCTGGATAATAGCTTGTTCAATGCTCTGTTGAATCTCAGGAGTTTCCCCAGGATGTCTCATCCTGCATGGATCCCTAAAAGCACTGATACAATAACTGCACAATCCAAAACATTGTGAAATAATTTGCACCGGTGTTATTAGCCATTACTGACTTTCAAGTTTGTTTCTTTCTGCAAGGAAGAAAACCAAATCCCTAAACCAGTAACACGATCCACTCAGTCTGAGCCATCATGGCTTCCTTGCTATACAGGCATTAAATCATTCGCTGCATGTGGTCATTGGGTCGCATTCTTTCAGTCAGTGGCATAGAAAAGAATCTGCCTTGCAATCAGTCAGTCATTAAATACGGATGGTGGGTCTGGGGGTTGACATTGTCGAAAAGTCACGTTGTAGTCTTTGTTCAGGTTGGACGAATTCTCCAATTAACCAAACTGGAAGAAGAAATTTCCTGGTCCAGATGCTGAAAAGAGAAACATATATTTCAATAACTGAACAAAATTCACTGTATTCGTAAAAATTGATACTTCTCACAGGGTTTTCTATACAAATAGTAAGATAAATACCTTCAAAACTAAAACCGCCTGGACCTCCAAAAAAAGCCTTGAAAATGTTGTTGGCATCAAAATCTGAGAGAGAAAAAAATACACGTAAGAATCCTCATCGACACAGAACTTTTCCACGTTAGATTTTCTAATTATAAAACAAGCATTTGGTTTAAAATAAGAAGGTGGATTACTGGCTCAAGCACGACTTGTATTTCAATGTGTTCACCCTTGAGACCTCCCGCCCCAAGGCTTTCCCGGGTTCTGACCTCCCATGTTCATGCCGTCGTCCTCCAGATCCTGACCGCTGTCGTAGCGAGATTTCTTCTTTGGGTCTGAAAGCACGCTGAAAGCCTCGCCCACCTCCTTGAACTTCTTTTCCTCTTCTTTCTGCACCTCAGGACTTGCGCTGCTATGGCGGTCTAAGGAAAATGAAAAGGGTAAATAAAACGTGAACGACACATTAGAGGGTTTTTTTTCCTGTATAAAATCACAGTGGTTAAGGGGATAACGCACCTGGGTGATGTAAAAGGGCCCGTTTGCGGTAAGCTTTCTTGATCTCTTCTTCCGTGGCGTTCTTATCCACCCCGAGCACTTTGTAGTAATCTTTTCGCTTGCTTTTCTTCAACTCCAGCTGCGCATTTTTCAGGAGGTGCTTGTGTTCTGTGGAATAAAGATCAGGTCAGTAAACTAAGGTAGGAGCAATATTATTTGAATGGCAGAAGGAAGCAAAGGAAGCCAGTGAATAATGTTTAAGTTCCATGAGTTAAGAAAAAGAAGAGAAAATACAGTATCTGTGGTGAACGCATGAGTCGGATTCTTACCTTTTGTCTTCTCTGTCTGGTAAACTTTCTCATAAGTCTCGCACTGCCTCTTCATACTGCTCTGTGTCCATGTAGCTGCAACAAAGTCAGTTATTGAATTGATAATGATAAAGTGAGACCATCTTCGGTTTGTGCAGATGTGTAAAACAAACCAAATATAACTTGTGATCTCTATTAACTACATAGTGAGGCATCTTCGACATACCACTGTGCTCTCCGTAAATAGGCCTTGATGTAGGTCTCATCCAGTTTAATGGCCTTTGTGCAGTCTTCGATGGCCTGATCTAGTTTCTTCAGCTTTCAAAGAAAAAGAAAAAAGTTAAAGATACAAAACCAAAACCCAGTTCTCCTGATTTGAAATTAGAAAGTACAACATAGCAGAGATATCAAAAGACTTTAAAGTCTATACTTTTATTAAAGTCTGTGTCTCTGCTAACCTTTGAATTTGACTGACTGAAAGTGTGTGTGTGTGTGTGTGTGTGTTGCTCTATTACATGTAATTACATCACTGCAAGTCTGTGACAAACCTAGTATTTATCTATGGAGGTTTAGCATGTTCAGGAGTGACAGTGGTTATCTCCTTTATCCAATAGACACATCTCACTCTGTCCTTATTGGCTACTTGTTTCGTTTTGTTAGAGCTGTTCATGTGTTGACACTGATCCAACTGTATCTCTTCTCCTGTGCGTGTTCCTCACCTTAGATCCAACAGTGGCCCTATTACAGTACAACTTGGCATTAGTCTTGATGTTGTTGGGGTCTATCGTTAGTGCCGCAGAGTACAGCTCATAGGCCGCCTCAAAGTTCCCCTCCTTGAACGCCTTGTTCCCTTCCTCCTTCTTGGCTTTTAGTGCTTTGGCATTCTGGGTAAACAACACGTAAGAAAGTAGAAGTCAATCAGACTTAAAATGGATCAAAGAAAACCACACCGTCATATCATCTTAAGCTATTTTGTTACAAGACTTTTTTGGGCTATATTTATAAGAAGTGGTTTAACTGGTTAATAAAACTCTCATGTACTGAATTACTCACTCTGCATGCGAGCCGGGCCTTATCGTGGTCAGGAGCCATACGCAGAGCCTGTACGAAGAACTGGACGGCCTTGTCAATGCAGTCTTCGTAGTAGAGACAAAGACCACGCACGTACAGGGCATCCGCATTAGTGGAGTCCATTCGCAGAATGTCACTAAACGTAAACAAATAATCAATATTAATGTTTTTTTTTATTATAATTAACTTTCATCACACAGACAAAAACAAAACACCCTTACAAAACATACAATACAAAAGCATAAAAGTCAACAATCACAGCAGACAAAAAAGAAAAAGCCAGATTGTAAACTACAGCATTACAGCATATACTAATAAATCATTCTGTGAAAATAAAGCATATGGCAAGGAATAGCCAGAGTGGGTATCACGCAAAATTTGGGGTTTCATTCGGGAAGGTTGCTCTCAACTTTTTTCATGAAAACCTTGCGTGTCAATATTAATGTTTAAAAACATATTTAAGAGACATCTCACCAAGAACACAGCCTTTTATGTTATAATATTTAATATAGTTCTAATCAAACTACGATTCACTGTGGAATGTAGTCATCCAAGCAGTGATGAGGTCGTGTTAAAGGATACAGCACTGTAGAAACTGAAATGTGAATGTGGTAACAGACAGGCCCTCAATTGAAGAGGGCACGGGCAGCAGTAGCTTTATTCTGTTAGAATGGCTTCCCCACAGTTCCTGGAGGTGATCCCCAGAGAATCGTAATATGCTATCAGACGTGCACTGCAGTTCAGATATTATCTTGAAGAGAACGCAAATTTAATTTCTGTCTTATTTTCTGAAACTTTTCCTGTCCGGCCCCTAGAAAAAGCGTCTGGAAAATGTCAGAGGGAGCCCATGTGTGCATTGATGACGTTGCTAACACAAGACGGGCGCGAAACTGGAAGAATACAAATATCTCAAGATGAAAAAGTGGTGTAAGACACATAGAAGACGCAGACCAAGATGTCAATTTGGAAAGATGAGATTCGAGAGCTTTTGGCGATAAGGACCAACACCTGTGTCGAAATGCTGTAAACAAAAACACTAACCACAGTGGAATTTATACGTCATGTCCTGCCTCCTGCATGCTCTACCCGGACGCTACACCTTCTTCTCAATGTTCTGGAAAAGTTCCTGTCGTTTGGAACACGTCTGACCCGGACAATCTCCTGCGGCATTCTTCGTACGTGAAAGGCAAACTCCGGAAAATGTCCAGTCACAATTTTCTGATATTTTCCGGAGTTCAGCTTTAGAGAATCTTTTCAAAGCAAATTAAGGCAGTATGTATGACATGGTCAGTCTTATTTTACTTTCACTCGGTGACAAATTCCATTAATAATGAATAAATAAGTGAATTGCCAAGTGTCAAAGAGGAACTCTTACCTGGCTACAGACTGAGCCTCTGGGTAGCGTCCCAGCAGGGCTAAGCACTCTGCCTTCAGTATCTTGAACCTGTGACAGGCTGAGGCAGACTCCAAGGCACGGTCCATGCAAAAGACAACCTAAACGCAATCAAGGCATATTTGCAGTCTGTGTTGCTTAAAGGAAAAGGTACTACTGACATTCATATGAGAAAATTAAGTAACTCTGTAACCGCTGAGCAGCTCACCATCCTGAAGTCCCGCTTGTCGAATCCAATCTCTGCCATTCTCTCATATTCAAGGATGGATTCTGCAATCTTCACCTGCCAAAGGAATTTGTGGTATTCAGTGACAATGAAAAAGACCTCAGTTGACTTCAATGCTCTGCAGCTATTGCTAATACTAAATAAACTTCAGGTCATTGTTAAATCATGCTCTCTGACACAGAGGCCGACTCACCTCCTGCTGGGCCTGGCTGTTATCTGGCTCCAGCTCCAGAACCCTCTGGAAACAGCGGCTGGCAGCCATAGCATTGCCAAGAGACAGGTGGCACTTGCCCTCTCGCAGATGGCCCTGTGGGCAAAAGGACTTAAAGTTCACAGACTAAACAACGTTCATCAATTCACACCCTTCTTAAAACTAGCTGGACATTGTGTTACTGAAACTAAACCATTGCTATGTTTAACTTAATTTGTATTAAGTGACACAAATGTTACACACAGATATAAATTAAGTTTGATTGACTGACTGTTATTAAAGGGATGTGCTATAGCTTATGTATTGAAGAGCCACATATTGCTATTATAGGCAAAATTCCTATTAGTTATGAAACCTTAATTTATACTTGAGAAATATTTGACAGTTGACCTCATTTGCATTGATATCAAGTTAAATCACAGAGACAGAAAGAGAGGAGAAAAAAGCAACACCAACATAGGGGCAAAGATACTAATAAACAAATCCACAATTAACCTGAATAAAAGCCATTAAAAACATTGGATTAGAACAATTAGAGGAATCAAGATTATCAAAAACGTTAAGTAAAATCCTCTGCAACTGTTAAATGTCAAAGAAATTACAGTTATGTGAGACATTACAGTTAAAATAACTAGGCCCAAAAATGTTAAATAAAAATTAAAGTTATATAAAACAGTTGAAACTGGAAGTTGGAAGGTTTAGGATCAAATTTCTAAAATGTCCAAAGGGTAGAAATGCACTTAATATAACAATGTGCTGTATTTGTTCCACGAGTCTGGTGCACTAACAGAAAAGGCATAGTTTCCGAGTTCAGACCGAACTTGTGTGACATGAAGTAAAAGTCAGTGGGTTGAGCCGTTGTGATAAAGTCCATCTGATATTTGCAGTAACACTGACTAGACAGTCTGGTAATGTTCCAGTCAGAGCTTTATAAATAAAGAAATACCAGTGAGAATCACGGCTCCATATTGAGAGCAATGATGAGTCCATTAGCATCACCAGTGATCAATCTTAAGGCGGGGTAATAAACAGACTCTGATGCATGCCTATGAATCACACTACAGACGACCATGACTGACATTAAACTGCCTCAACAACCCTTTTCTCAAAAAACATGGGAAAGATGATCTTTTGCCTCAGTCGGCACACAAGATTATCAAATTGAACAAGTGCATACTACAGCTCTGCAACGCTGTAAACAACTACATTATAATTTGTTTAAAACATGTCCAAGGCTCAAGTTATAAGTTCCCATGAAGATGCTGTATTAAAGCTATCGCTAGCTGAATATATTTAAGACAAAGCAAGAGTAGATTTCCAATTTAGTAGAATTTAGCATCTTCTTCTCCACCAAGTACCTTCATGAAGGAGTTATCTAGTCGCACTGCTTGCTGGGAGTCCTCTAAAGCCTCTCTGTACCGGCACAACATCATTAATGTGGCAGCCCGGTTTCCGTAGTAACTCGCATTCTTTGGACACATGTCTGGATAAAACACAAGGGAAGGCAGTTTTACATATAAGCACATTTCGTACACAGACGAAGATTCAAGGTGCTGTGCAGGGACATTAAAAACAACACAGAGACAAAACGAAAATAAATCAATTTGAGCATCTGACAGAATTCAAACTATTGCTGCCTCTCCAGTAAAAGAGGTCAACATTATATCCAAACAAAGGGACGATTACTCAGTATTAATTACCTATTGCCTTGGTGTAATAATTGTAGGCTTCTGCATAATCCTTTTTGATGTAGAAGGCATTGCCTTGCTCCTTGAAGCCCTCGGCCTCCCTGTGTCAAAGTGGGGACAGAAAGGGGACAATGAAAACAGAGCACATGTACTTTGGGAGTTTGCTTCACACTTCATTCTTTACATTGCGAGGCCATCGAGCATGACACTCACTTTCACGATCAGCTGTTAACGGGAGCATGCACAGGATATTGTGAATGACTCCGCTGGCCCGAGTTGGCTAAACATAGAAAGAGCCAAAGCAGCAGGGCACAAGTGTCAGCACCAATCAAACCCGCAGTTATTCAGCGAGGCGGCGAGCGGGGCCAGGAACATATGACACCATGCCGAGGGACCGTTACTTTTTTTGGAAGCCCTTCACATCACGACCACACAGTGAGTGAACGCTGTCATTAACTCGCCAGCCGGCCATTGACATTCGGCGAATAACACAGTACCGTGGAAGCAGAACACACAAACACATCAACTTTTACAAATGACCGGTAACAGCAGGGTTTCAGATATGTTACAGCCCAGAAACCCAGCGCAGCAGCTCCCGGCCAGTGTCAACGTTACCCAGGGCCACATTTAGCTGTGCGGCGGCGCGGCAGTTAGCGACAGGGAAAACGGACACGACGGGGACGTGTCACCGCGCATATCGACCACACGCGTGTTGCAGACGTGTCCCCGCCGCTGACAACACGGTCCCGGCGGCTCGCACCTCTCTAGTTCCTCGTCGCTGAGCAGGTCCATGTCAGGGTCCATGTTCACAGCATCACAGGTCTCCGTCGCCATTTTGCCGTGGACGGAGAGGGGGCGGGGCCACATTACTGCAGTCGCTTACGTAAACTGTAAACAGGAAGTTGTGCGCGAGGTAAGAGCCAGCTAGCTGAAGAATTAGCCTCAGAAACTGCTGCGAATGCCCCCACAGCTCGCGAATAGCAATGTTTGTGTTTGATTATACGAGTCAGTGGGAAACTGTGTTGTGGAGTCAGCGAGGTTCACGCCAGGACCGTGTGTGTTATGTCGTGCGTCTTCCCCGAAAGCTAATGCTAAGCTATTTGTTGATGTCATATACTTTAAACTGTCACGACTTTAGCTTACCTCGTTAGCTAACGTTTCACACTCCATTATCATACTTACTTTACATCTCTGCTAGCAAGCTATTTATTGCTTCTATGATCATTGACCGTGTCTAGCATAATGAACAATAACACCGTAGCTTCGTTAATACAATGCTATTTAAAGTCGTAATCAAACTCGTCTCACATGAGTTTTCTATCTCTTCAGATTTCCTGACCTGAGATAGAGTTATGGGCAAAAGCTGCAAGGTGGTGGTTTGTGGCCAGGGTGCAGTGGGCAAAACCGGCTGTTTTGGAGCAACTGCTGTATGCCAACCATGTTGCAGGTATACTATTTGAACATTACTGTGTTATATGTTGTCCACTCTTCTGCAATGCCAAGGGATCAGTCGTTTCTACATGGCATGCAGACTGCTGAGCGAAGCATAACCGTGTTGTATGTCTTGCTGTTACAAATTGTCAAGAGTTAGTGTGTAATTAGTAGCATTACACATTTAAATCTACAGAGTGATTGCCATGAACTCTTTTTGATAGAATGGAATATCCCATTAGCTGTTCAATAATTGCAATCACAGTAATTATTTCTTGAAGCAATCGAGCATGCAAACTGTACATAATAATCAACCTGCTAATGAAGGTGGAAACCGGAGAGCTGTAAACACGTAAAACGTCTTTACCAATGCGGTTTGGTTTTTATTCAACTGAACCACCATTGAGCTTCAGAAACACAACAAAAAAACAACAGCCAGTCGAAATGCTGTATTTCTTGGGCCTTGCACAGCACATCACATGACCACCTCCTTTATTTATTCATTGTCAGGCTCCGAGCCCATGGAGACTCTGGAGGATATCTACATCGGCTCCATAGAGACGGACCGTGGTACACGAGAGCAGGTGCGCTTCTATGACACCCGCGGACTCCGGGAGGGGATGGAGTTCCCTCGACATTACTACAGTTTCGCAGATGGTTTCGTACTTGTGTACAGCATCGACAGTAAAGAGTCCTTTAAGCGAATGGAGGCTCTCAAAAAGGACATAGACCGCCACAGAGACAAGAAAGAGGTGAGGACTGAACACATTCAGAGACCCTAAAGCAATTTGTTAGGTTATTTTTCCTTGTATTTACAATTTGCTTTACCAAATTGTGTTAATCCAACAGCAGTAATCAGCTCGTCAGCCACTGCTGTTATCCTGCTTTTGAGTTTGGGTGACAATAGTGTGTGGTCCAAGAGGGACACTTAGATTTTATAAATTTGTGACTCTAAAAATGTTGAGGATTTCTGGCATTTAAAGGCTACATATTATGTTAGAAATTGATTGATATGCTGTGGAATGATATCTATAAATGATGAACTTCAAAGATGTTTCCTACCATAGCTACAACTAGAAATACAGCAGATGGAGTGAGGTGCTTTGATGTTGGCAGTGCCACACATTACACTTAACCTGATTATACTGATCCGCAGGTGACCATTGTTGTGCTGGGTAACAAGCTGGACAAGCAGGAGGAAAGAAGAGTCGACTCCAACATGGCCCAGAACTGGGCAAAGAATGAGAAGGTCCGTCTGTGGGAGGTGTCGGTGGTGGACAGACGCACACTTATCGAGCCCTTCGTCTACCTGGCCAGCAAAATGACCCAGCCACAGAGCAAGTCCACCTTCCCTCTCAGTCGCAACAAGAATAAGGGAAGTGGTTCTACAGATAGTTAAATGGCCAAACACTGTTTTCATGTTTCAGAGGGAGGAATATCAATGATCTTTATTTATAGAGCACTTTCAAAATTCCGATTAAAAATTCCTTCTCAAGGCAACAATTTAAACAACAGTTTGAAGAAATTTAAAATTCAAATAGAAGCAGGAAAGGTCAATGATAAAAGTATGGACTTAAAAGAAACACCTGAGTTAACCGACCAGATTTCCTATGACAGATCATTCCAGAGCCCCGGGGCCATGACTGCAAAGGTTCTGTCACCTTTAGTATAGTTAACTAAAATCCTAGGATCAATTCTAAAACATACAGGGAGCCTGTGCAAAGAGGCATAAAGAGGAGAGGTGTGATCACGTCTCTTGGTTCCGGTCCGAAGCCTGGCAGCTAAGTTTTGTAAAAAGGAGAAAAGGTGTTTTAAACAGAGCCATGTTTTACTAGAGGATCAGCTTTGATATCATGAAGGACTGAGGTTGTAGAAGTTTGAGAATGTGGAGAAGTTACCAGAGGAAAGGCAGAATGAATGTATGGATATTTATATACAGTGAGCTCTGTAGGTATTACTATAGGATCCATATTAGATTTTTTGGTGAAATATTAATTTAATCATGAATGAGTGAAAATGGTGATCTCTTTATTTTATTGTGCCATAGCAGCAAAACAATTTCAATGAATATAAGGTGGTTTTATTGTCACTTCTATTTTATTGTACTGGATTATGATCACAGTGTTCATCCACAGTCTTGTTACCACTATAGCTGTAATAATGTGCTTCTTGTAGTACTTTTAATCAGCATTTGACAGTCCAGATCCCTTGTGCTCACTGTATAGATAAATTAGAACCTGGCACACATGTGCACTGGCTATTATTTTATGTACGTGTACACACAGACTGAATCTTAACCCGCATCACTTTTAAATGTTACTTTATTATTGCTTCACACAGATGATGTATCTCACGTGTTATAAAAGTTAGAACAAGTGAAAAAATTATTGAGGCATTATTGATGATGAACAGGGTGCTGTTTCTTTTGCTCTGGAGATTTGTTACACTATATACAGTATATACTGTAAATGTATGCAGAGATTCAGTGTTGGATGATGTAATGATTGACATTCCTTACCACTTATGGCCTTCTGTACAGGCGTTAGAAGTTTGAATATAAGTTAAAAGATGTTCAGATGAAGGGCAGTTTCTGCAGGCTCAGGGGCAACTTTTCCTTCTTGACCACACATTTAAAACATGGGCCACAAATATATAGTAGAGTATATATCGTAAAATTAACTAGTTACAGTCACTGCTGAAGTTAAAGCTGGTGTGTTTGTACTGAGCGGTAGAATAAAACCCATTAGAACACATTTACTGACCTGTTCATTCAGGATGCAACACAAGGTCAAACATGTGCAGCTTTTATTATTTGTTTTACTGATTGTTTAATCAATTGATTGTTTAATTTCCATGTACCAGATACTGTCAACCCAATGTGTTGTTCAACGTTTTTGTGAACAAATGTGGTCACTTGATATTTGTTTGCATGCAAACAAATTAAAAGATTTTTTTCCTGGGCCCAATCACAACTGTTGTTGTATGTGTTCAATGTCACATGTAGTTCTTTTCATGGCCAGTAGATGTCTCTGATCTTCCAGTGAAACTTGTAAATGTATTTTCTGAGAAATGTGACTAAATATCTGGTAAAGAAATGTATTCATTTGTTGATTTAGTTGCCTCTAAAATCAGATCAGTAGTGAATATGTTTGTTGTCACAGCACTGGATACAATTTTGGTATAGCCAGAGTTTTCTGCAAGAACTTTAAAATATGTTAAAAATAGAATATTATCAGAGTATTAGTAGAATTAGAAAAACTGTTGCCATAAGAAGCTGTACATCAACCAGACTAACAATTACATCGATTTTTACTGCTAATCTTTGTAGTAATAACACAAATAATGAGCTAAATATATTGATTATCAGAAGAATGAAATTGTAGTTGAGTTTCAAACTGTCCCTATTTCAAATCATGAGCTTTCACTCCCCTCCAGTGGTCACAGAGAGTAACAACGGTTGATGACGTACACCACTTGTTCCATTGGAGGTTCAATTCACTTGGTGCAAGCTTACTCATGGTGGAAAAAAAATGGTGGAAGGAGGCTGCATGGTTCAAGGAGAAACCCATTGAATTTAGGTAAAGATCCGGATAAGGGGAAGAATCGAGGAATCTATCTTTTCACTTTCTTTAAAATTGCATTTTTCAACATTTTCACTGTTTTCCTAGTAATTCATAGACGTTGATGGTAAAAAATCAGCCATGTTTAGGGGACTAATGTCTATGAGTGTGTGTAATTTGGTGCAGCCTGATTGAACTTCAGGGTACAGTCGGGCCTTGGTGGAGGGATGTGTCCTACTGTTCCATTTTGGCTCAAAACTATTCCCTAATCCACTTTAAAAAACATTAACTACTAAATTCTAATTGATTCCCACCAGTTTTAAACAAATAGAATGTGGAAGCAGACCAAATTGTCAAGTGTCATGCAATGAACCTCCTTCAGTATATGTGATGAACTTTTACGCAATCAAAATGCAAATTATGAAATAAACTTGACAAATATGTTCAGGAGAATTGATCACCCACTGTGCCACTGATTCTGCAATTAATGTTTGTGATGACTACTAATTCCTACTCACTAAAATGACACCAAATACACACACAAATTCAACCGTCAGGTATCCATGGTAATCTGGGTACTGCTACTCTGCAGAGTGTGCCGTGTATGACTTCTGCAAATCCAGAAAATTGGTTGAAAATTCAAGTCCCTGGAAAATGAATAAGCTCGGCGTTTTATTTCTGTTGAAAAGTCACATGAAGAAACTGTTGTGCAGGAGTCGGTAAAAAAACAACAACCAGTCAGATGAGGTCAGAGATGTTACAGCGGAGGAACTGATGATGGTTCCACACGGGCGTGCCGACTGGAGAGGCTAATGCAAGATAATGAGAAAACCTCAAGTGGAACGTTTATGAAATGATATTATTTGCTCACCTTAGTTTTCCCAGAGGGCGCCATCACGTACAATCTCATTTCAATCATGCTCTTTTTAATGACTAGAGTTGACCCAATGAACTGATGTTACATTTTCGATGAAGGCAGTACACAGTGGTGTTAACTTTATGTCCCCATCATCAAACGGTGACACAGAGACTCCTGTTAGTCGTCAATACTTTCCCATGTCGGAGCCTTTCTGTGTAATAGGCCCGTGTCTGTATTGACCTACAGGGAAAAAAAACAGAAAAAGTGGATCCACAATACAAAATGTGAAACGCGAGTGCACGGTCGATTTGTCACTTCCCTGTGTGATTTATGAATCTTAGTTCAGTTAAACCATACTGACCACAAAAGAAAAATCTCCACTTGTCACAGTCACAGGGCAACAAGGCAATGTCCTTGTGCTGCAACCAGTAATACTATTTTACTGTTGCATGACAGTGTGTCTCATGAGCGCAGCTGAGCGCTCAGCTCCCCCAGAGGGCCCATAAAATAGATAACGTTTTATTCCCCCTTGTTTTTTCTCTTCTTCTTTTTTTTGTCATCGTGAAGAGAAAATAGACTTCGACCCTAGAAGCTGCTGCTCTGACCCTCTTTTCACAGTTCCCATCATGAAGCGGCAGAATATCAAAAACAATTCCACACAGCGGTGAGCACAGTGTTAATGGCAGCGTCACCTTTATCCTCGGTGCTATCAGGCCTTCTTTCCTCCCGTGGGATGGAAATATCAGCTGCCCTTAAGCCGTCAGTTATGTCAAATGTTATTTGTTATGCTGGTTGCCCATGAGCATCTGAGACAGATCATTTGCACTGGGTGATTTCATCTGAGATAAGTCAGGCTTAAGGCACCCTGAACCAAGCAAAACCAGGACCCTATAGTTAATGCTTATGGTTTGTTGCTGAACCACTGTGTGTGTGTGTGTGTGTGTGTGTGTGTGTGTGTGTGTGTGTGTGTGTGTATGTGTGTATTCAGGGGTTATGATGATAGAGTTTGACATCTTTGACATTATCCAGCGGGACATGTTGACACATTGTCTCCCACCAGTCAACAGGAAGGCAATTAAAGACAGTGGAAGTGTTTCCCTGATACAACCCTTTGTCTCCTGACTTTAATTATTTTTTTGCCTTGAAGTTACTTTGCAGAATCAGTGCAGCCATAATTATGTCTCTTTATTTTACAATAGGCGAAGTTACCCAGCATTGTATTTATGATGAACATAATGTAATTGGTAATAAATAGCTGTAAACAAGTTTTTGCTTGATAATTCTGCCTTAATACAAATGATAAATACCTGTGGTGGGTAACAAAATGAATGTATAAAAATGTGATAACCTATCACATTTTAGAATGAATATAATTACACAGACTACACAGTTTTTGCATTTACAATAAATTCTGATCATAAATAAATACGAAACATAATTATGTACATAATGTGTATGATTAATGATTTTTTATTCAAATTGATTGTAAATTTGAATTAAATGAGTTTATAATTACTGTGTATTTATTAGACAAGACTACAAATAAAGTAACTACTGTTTGTAATAAAAAGAGAGTACACGAAAAAGACTTGTGTATGAAAAAGTGGTATATATTTGGTCTCTACTGAAAATGCTTGTGCTATATTAATGACAGTATATTTATCAAATATTATTATAATATTTTTTTTCCCCTTGCAGCAACTACAGTATGTTAGATTATTAGTCTTAACAATTAACATGCAGGTAAATAACATAACTGGCCATGTCAGTTCCTGTAGGGTTGTTTGATTCTAAATCATATAAATCACAGGGTGTCTTAGTCCTTTCACATCTTTGTTGCTGTACCATCGAATAATAACGGTTAAAATAAAAGTTTTAAAAATCCTACAAATCAGTTATAGTCACCCACTTGCTTTCAATTCATTAGAATCATTGTACACACACACACACACACACACACACACACACACACACACACACACACACACACAGAAGCTATGTTTATAGGGGGTGACTCTTGAGTGAATGAGTCGGGGGGCTGACCTCTGCAGCAGGAGATAAGGGTGTCACCTTCTCCATGGAGAGCGATCAGATAAGATAATGGAGCAGTACAGAGGATACACACTGGTGTCACCGCTCAGCAAGGTCATCACGTCCTCCTGTTGTATCACTGGCTTTCATAAGTGCTGGGGATCCGACTGCTCTCCTTTGACTGGCACCACGGGAGTTGCTGGACTCGGTGCTGTGCTTATCTCCCGTTTCCACAATGGACGAGCTGACTCAGTGGCCTGAGGAGCTGAGGAAAAACACCCAGGGGCTCGACTTCAAATGAAAATGAAATCGCATTTGTATACACAGCAAACCGAGCTGAGTACATGCTCACCTGGTGTGATAGATAAAAGCACTGAGGTTCCACTGGACTGGAGTCGACACAAAACACTAAATCATGTCAGAAAACCCATCGTTGATGTAGGAGTGAGCTCCACAATCCAGGAGGATTCATTGTTTAGAAATGTTCTCCACAGTAAAATGTACTGTGGAGAACATTTTTAGCGAATTCTCTAGATGAAGGAGATGGGTCTCTGAATTATTTGACTACTGGTATTATTATTGCTATTACTTGGTGCCACATTAAAAACAATATTACATCTGCAAGTATCACTATTATTTTCATTATAAAAAACAATCTGAGTAAGTCTAACTGGACTCTCTTTATCGTCTCTCCCCACCCACCTTTCCTCTCCCCATCACTACCGGTGATGGTTTTAATTAACCATTAAATCATATTTTTATTCCTTTAATGTGTTTGACTATTATTGTATACATAGTCATAATCCTTTTTTGGTTTTATGTAATATGTTTTATTTTATTGGCCTAATTATTCTTTGATTTAATCCAATTTATTCCAAATTTTGTATGTGTTTGTTTTAATCTGTGATCTGGTTGTGTACCTTTGCTGTATTTTTACAGTTAAATACCATAAAATACATTTGCACGGCATTGTGGGTAAAGTGCATGACTGTATTTTGGGAATTAACATTGGATTGAAAGGTGTCTTTTTGCTTTGCTTACTTGGAAACAGGCAGCACGTTGATACAGGAGCAGAAGCTGTGAAGATGTGGAGGTGAAACCTGCACCTGCAAACTCAGGATCAAATATAAAATATTTGTGTGTGTGTGTAAGATGGACATATCCTGGCTCAGAGCTCAGCTTCAATTAACGGATGACTAGTGCATCAAAATAATGATTGTTTTTATATAATCTGGTTTGATGAACCAAACATAATTCTTACAAAAGCAATTTCGAGCATCTCTGTGAATCCCTCACGTTGTCCCTGTTTATTCATTAACAGGGTTTTCTGTTGGTTCTTTGCTCCTCACACACCCACACACTTACTATTGCTAAAATACCAGTCTGAATCAAAGTATTACCTTCAAGGCTGCTGCTGTTTTCCTATTCATGAAGCACACACACATAGACACACAAATTTTTTACAAGTTCTAAAAGCTTTATTTTCCAAAATCCACCCCTTGTCCTCTCATGTACAGCACTGTAAGTTTTTAAGTTTATTCTATTTTTTAAATCAATCCATCCATGTGTACAGTGTTTCCTGCTCTCTTGAGCTATGGAGGGATACCCTGAATGGATGGTCTTTTTAGCATTTGCTCAACCTGTCACCCCTGAGAAGGCCTGGCTAACGTGACTTTAGGATATTGTCTAAAAAGGCCTTGAATAACTTTATCAACTCAGACACTGCCAACAAGGAGGAGAAAGAAAAAAAAAAGCTCACTCAAAATCTTTTTGTTTGAAATATTTTCTCTTGTACTTTTAAAAAAACATATTGGTAAAATCGTGTAAATAAACAAACAAACAAAAAGAAAGCAAAGCATTTTCCCTTTCCCTGTATGCCGTACAGAGCCTACAATAACATAATCTTCTCTCTTCTATGATAGCAGTTCATTGTGATACATATAACAATAACAACTCTGATAAAATTTCTATAGTTACTCTATGATTTCTACATATAATTTGCCTTCTCTAGATTCTTTTAGGTTAAGAAAAGTCTCAGTTCTCTAGGTCAGCGTTTCCCAATGAGCGATAGAGACAAACAAAGAAACAGTGAAGATTAAAGGCTGGCTGGTTCACTGAGTAGTGCGACTGGGGAGAATCACATCGGTATGGCGCGGAGACCTGGAGGCTTTGCTTGCCCAGAAAGACTTGGGGGGTTCCTTGGACAGAAATACACATGGGTTTCCGAGGTCTCGTAGAAGCACTAGTACTGGATTGCAATTACGGGGTTTTCACGACAGATGGCACTGCTGCATCACGGACAACTATACATATTGCACAATGAGAAATGCATAGGATTTGCTCCATTACTGTAATTTTTACGAGAACATGATTTGGTATATACGTTGCAGGAGAAGGATGACACAGTGCGCTCCTGAGTCCTTAGGAGGCCTTTGCCAACAGTCCATTTTGGCCAAAAAAAAGTGTTGAGTGTTCAGTGTTTTGTCGACAGCCTGGGTGGGAAGGTGAAGGATGAGGACAGCACGCAAGCATGAACAGCAAATTCTGACGGTTGATGTTGCACTTGTGACACTCATCCCAAACACTTCTGACGTACCGTTGTTTTGCTCAGTGGAAGTCATTACTGAAGTTCTCCTGCTCCGCTGAAAAGTGAAAGAGCAATGTCATGTGGCGCTGAAGCAGCCCCCCTCTACGCGGGGCGAGAGCAGCTATAAATGGAACGGCTCAGCCCCAGAGTCAAAACATGTGAAGGGTGACCATGAGCGTCGAGCGTCAAGGGCAGCATCGCCAGGACCAGCCATCGTTTCCAATGACTCGTCGCTGACAATCAAGAGTTGGCCCTTGGCTGCGTCGGAGTACATAATACATTATTACAGGTGAGTACTGTATAATATAGATAAAGCCACTGACACACTGAAAACACATCATAAACATAAACATACCAAATGTATTGCTTAAAAATGTGAGACTTGTCTTCGTCACGGATGAACCACAAAGTGATCATTCTCACCTGATTGTTTTTTTTTTTTCTCTTTTCCAAAGCAAATTTCTCACTGAAATTGACATGGGATTGTAAAAACACACACACGAAGATTAAAAGAGCTGAATATCAACACAAATTTCATTGCTTTTGTAAGGAAATCAGTTTTTAAGGTGCTTTTAATGTGGTTGCCATGGCACTGTTCTTTTTCCTGCCCACGCCGCATTCAGACACTGCAGCAGGATGTCAATCAAGCGGCCTGCTGTTGGAGCAACCTCCCCACCCACTGTCATCCAAACTTTTCATGATGTGTGTGTGTGTGTGTGTGTGTGTGTGTGAGGGGGAGCTCCTAATCATCTCATGCTGAGATAATGTCAGAGAAAATCAAGGGCAGCGGAGAGGTGACGACAGCGGGGTTGAAGGAGGAAGGCAAAGAGCGGTCAAGAGGGGGAAAGAAATTATGACGTTCTGCGATGTCAGACGTCCAAAGCCGCAGAAAAAAATGTTTTCATGCTGCTATAGCTTGGCGAGAACATAATGTTCACGCTGCATCGCGTGGATGATGCACTGGACCAAAGAAGAAAAATATGGAATCTGAGGACAGATGTGAAGTGAAACAAAGTCAAGTTGACAAGCTGACCTTTTCTGGAACTTAATGAGAGCTTATCCTGCGGATACAGGGGAGGAAAACAAATCTGGAGGGTACTGACTATACGACTGTGACTCAGATAGAATGAGGGGATGAAATGTTTTTAAGGGCTCAGGGAAACTGTTGGGGAGTGGAGGTACACAATGGTGCTAACAGGGCTTTAGCATATGGCTATACAGTATGTAGTTATAGATCCACATACGTCCACATAGAGGACTCGTATTTGTTCTTTTAGAAGTGGAACGTCGACAGGGAGCACTTGTTCCGACAGTTGTTTGGTAATGGCCATATCCAGGATGCAATGTGACCGTACAGTATAGAGATCAATGAGACTGGCTCCAGTCATACACCAGTTACAGCTTTTCATAAAACCCCCAAAACCAATAAGTTAAAAACAGTTTAAAAGAGCATCAAGTAAAGGGACCGTATTTTGTGGCAACCACACTAAACATACATCTAGAGTTGTCTATATTTATTCTCTAATAAATTACACAATTATATCCAGATTCCAAACCATGTTGACCCATGAAATGGCTAAAAAAGTGGCCTCTGTGTGTACCAGTCACTGTCTGGAGGCCTGTCCTGCTCCGTAGGTCAAGATAAGAGGAGCAGAAAGAAGGCATGATAGGGGATCTTGGCCTTTACGATAGGAACAGCTCTCAGGCCTTGAGGCCTAACGAGTTTCAGGACTTGTGCACTGTTTCCATCTTAAGTCAGGCGTGCTGCATAGTTTGCATGTGACGTTTTGTCATGTGGGTCACACTGAAGTTGGGCCTGGGGTTTGGTACAGGGGACAAGGGAGGAGCTCACGTGGGAGGGTGGGTTACGTCTTTAGTAGGGGGAGAAGATGATGGGCGTGTGTGTGGCCCGCAGCGGACCCGGGGCAGGCCGAAACAGTGCAGGGCCCAGGAAGGGGGTCTGGATGAAGGTAGTGGTGCCCACAGGGTGGCGCAGAGCCAGTGGGTTAGTTGCCATTGTGCACAGAGTCGGTTGGGTGAGGGGGTTGGGCAGGAAGCCAGTTGTCAAGCTCTTGGTCAGATGCTTCTGCAAGGCCAGTTTGGTCTGGAGAAGACAGGAGGGGGGACGGTGAGAAGTGAGAGAAGAACACAGTGAGGGTTCAGCATGTTTAGTGGGCAAACATGTTTCCCAAACAATTGTTCGCAAGCGTAGACTGTATATAAAGATAAACAACACCTCCTACCATTGTATAAGAGTGAGGACAAAATATAATGGACATGGGTGCTGCTAACTTGTGCTTCTGACATCTTTTGGAGGTATCGAAAGTCAAACCGCCTATACATGCAGTCGACCACAGCATCATATAACTAATACTTGGATATACATCAGTGTGATAAGAACTACCTACCATCTTTGGGAAAAATGAGTTTATGACCTATACTTTAGCCAGCCACCAGGGGGTGATCAAGATAATTTGTCCTCCCTCGAGGGAAGCAAACTGAAAGACACAATCTTTAGGAAAAATGTATATATAACGTGTATTTTGACTTTTTAGTCTGTTCCACTTCCCATCTGCTAACATGGAGGAGGTGGGGTTAATGGCCTATACTGCAGGAAGCCACTGGGGGGCCATCAAGAACATTTGAGGGACGTGATCATGTTTTCCATTCACCTAAGATGAGAGAAACCATCTTTGGGAAAAAAAACTATGTACTCTTGACTTTTTGGTTTGATCCATGTCCATCTGTTGACACGGAGGAGGTGGGGTTTTATGTATATGCGGCAGGCTGCCACCAGGGGGTGAAGAAGAGGATTTGGCTTCACTTGAGGTGAAGCTATTATGTCGTCCATCTTTATATACAGACATGGTTTGCACACAGAGCTGCAGTAGAGAACACACGTTCACACTAAATACCAGACAGAGCTGGATTCCTGATATTTAAAAATTGACTCCTCAAACATATGTAATAGGCTAGTACTGACACAGTTTAGCTTATTTCAACCAGGACAAGGGTTAAAAGACATTTATTCCAAAGCTGTGCAATGTTAAAAGGATAGTTTGGATTTGATCTGATTTTAAGATGAAATGCTTTGCTCACTGGTACACAGCTCATGCACATGCACAGCTCAGATGAGATTTGCTAAGATCCTGCAGATGGAGGTATCCCACTGAGCTACAAAAAGAAATTTCAAACCATATCGCGGCTCTCATGTTTTTGAAATCAGATACTCACCACCTGAAGCCTCAAAAGCTGCTTTAATGTTGGACGATGGAAAAAGTGTTGGCAAATACAGCACTATATATAGTCATAGCTTCCTTGTAGCATATCTAGCAATTTATTGGTGAAGCAATACTGTAATTATTAGGAGCATATTCTGAACATACATATAAAGGGTGAAGATTTTTTTTATATAACTATATTCTTGCTTTTTTAATCCAATGTAAGATCTGCCTACAGCTGCTGTAGAGTTAAGTATGTGACTCAGTAAAGATGAGACCATTCTCCATAAGACCAATTCAAAAACAAGGTAGTTTCATGTCGAAGTCTGAAAGTCTCAGAAATTCATTTCACATGTTTGAGATTTTCTCATGGACAGTGTCAGGGTCAACTGTGTTAAGACTATTTTTGTACATTTTCCACAAGACCACCACTGAGCCAATGTTTGTCCTTAAAGTTGCTAAGTGGGAAGATAAAGTGTTTTTACCGGTTCTATATTTCCATATCGGAAATGTCTTTGACGAGTATTCGAAATATAATTAAATACAGAAATACAAGAGATTTCAGAATAACTTAACGATTGGGAATTTGTGTCACCATTGCTAGTTTTAATTACTTGGAGTCTTGAATCTTCCATCAATAAAAAAAAAAAAAAAAAAAAGAGCGAGTAAAAGGGGTAGCACCTCTTGTGAAAAAAATCTAGAACTATCCCTGCATTAAAAACATGGTTTCTTCATCATCTCTCAGTCCCCTGACCCTGGCCAGGCCGAAAATCCAGCCAGCTCAAGCACTTGCCCTCAAATCCAACCCCAGATTCGGTCTCTCCTGCCACTAACCTGCGAGGAGAGGGAGGAGAGGGAGGTGAGGTTGTACTGGCTGAACGCTTTCTTCATGGCAGACACGGCCAGGCCTGCATAGCCACTCCATCTCATGTTCTGTAGGATGGAGGAGGAAGAGAACGAGGAGGAGGAGAAAAGATGTGAGATATGGGAGGTGTGTATGAGACAGGAGCAGACAAGTGATTAATCTGGAGTGCTGATTCAGGCTGCTGTTGTCAGAGCTGGTAAGTGGGGGGAGAGCGGGACTATTTTAGACCTGTCTCAGGGGTAGGGGACCGACCGAGTACAACTGTGTGCTTAACCTCTCAGGCAGTACGGGCACACAAGCACGCTGCCTCGCCGGGACATAGAAGCCCCTAAGCACAATGTAATGAGATCTGTGTGTGTGTGTGTGTGTGTGTGTGTGTGTGTTTGTGTGTGTGTGTCTCTCGGGGCAGGAGTCAAATCAGTTAACTGCATCGAAAATAAATTAAAAGCATTGTTTAAAAATGCATTAGTTTACAAGCTAGGCTGACTGTATTCCAGTTTTGGCACATTTCTACAGCATGTTCAAGCATATCTGAGCTAAGAGAAAGGCAATTATGTCGCGCGTGTGTGTGTGTGTACATAGTAGTGTGGCAGTGTTTTGTTTGTCAGTGTCTTTATGCTGAGACTTACCGCTAAGCTGGAGCTTGGCTGGGTCTTGCTGTGGGGGGTAAATTTGGGTTTGGGTGGTTTTCCGGCCAGCCGATCCTTGTGCCGTCTGCTGTTCATGTGCTGCCGAGACCAGCAAGAAAACCGCATTAGCGAGCTAACAAGCATCTGCTGTACCGCAGCGGAACAACTTCAAATTTCATCTGCTGAATTAACAATGGATACACATCGATTATGACTGAAGTGCACAGGAATTACACCACATTATTCTCTAGCACTGCCACAGTATCTCCTTCTCCATTCCCTGCTGGTTCAATCCATCCAATGAAAATTCATCTTCAATTTTCAAGGAGCTTTGAAGATAAATGGTATCAACATTATGGAAATTAAAATGATAAACACAGACCCAATTCATTACCCGAAAGGAGTAAAGAAAACATGTGTTGTTTGGCAGAGGGCATGGCTCTAACCACACATTCTGTTTTAATAATAATATCAAAGAAACACATATCGAACTTTACACAATATATATTTAACTAAATTATACTAGTAACTATACTAGTAGTTTTTGTAACATGGAACCTAAATCTTTTATTTATTTATTTATAATTGTAAATATTAAAATATATATATTGAACTGCAAGAACGTAATGATGAATTTGAATTTCGACAACAATTACTTTGATTTTGTTCTTAAGTTGTTGATGTTGCATGATCAATTTCATTCCACAAATTAAGGACAATTTGCATATTGCAAAAGGTACATGTCTGCTATTATGTAAATTTGTATTCTTCAGATTCAGATTACTTCATTGATCCCAAGGAAGGCCATTCTTTTCAATGAAATGAAAACACGTATCTCCTTCTCTGGCAGTATTACTTCCAGGCTCATGTCCTCCATGGGATGTTTGAATAAAACCAGTGGAACGTATTTAAGGCATGGAGGTGCTGAAGCAGCCTGGGTGCTGTATCTTTTTCACATTCCACTCAAGCCTCGCTGAAAGTTTCCCTGACAATCCCTACGCTCAGACATGGTGTTTAATGAACATCAAAAGGAGATAAATTACTTCCCGGAACCTCGTTTGATGTCAGTTTAACTAGAAAATTAAATACAGGAGGCATTAGTAGCTCACAATAATGAGCAAATAAATCCCTGCTCAGTGAAGAGCTTTGCAGTCAGTTATAGCATCAGATGATAGCTGTCTAATGTGGAAAAATAGCTGTTGCTCGAATGTAGCCTGCACTCCACAACCTGCTTTTCAATGGCTCCATTCATGTGGCTGTAAATGAAAGTGCCGCTTTGATTCAAGCCCACACACACACAGGTCCTCAATCAAGGTGATGCTAAAATGGTCTTTAAAAGGACCATCATTCATATTCAGCATTTTAACTCACATCATTCATGCCAGTTCTTTTAATAATAGAGATATTACAGGTCAGTTTGGTCTAAGTTCAGTGTGTAATATCTAAGTATGCACAGGCAGTTCCGCTCGCTGATTAATTCTGTGGCCACGTCGTCTGTCTGTGGAGGTGAGGGAATTATAAGCATCCTTTTCTCCACTGTCTGGCATGATTTGGCCAGAGAGCTTTCCCCGACAGATTCAACACTATGTCTGTGGCCTTTTGAACAAAAATCCTATCAGGTTAGCAACACTCTCACTTAGTATGCTTTAACAAATCGGCAGGACTCCTCCAAGCCGCCGCTTCCCTCCTCATCCTTCATTGCGCACAGCACATGACGGATAGTGAAGTCCCAGAGTGATAACTCCTGCAGTTTTCCCTCCTACTCTGCTACTTTACAGCCAAGATCTTCTCAGGGTCTCTTGCGGTGAAAAAGTTGAATAAACGATCCATTAGTTTGACATGTTGTCACGCACGCATTTCTGTCCATCCTTTTATCCGCTCAGTCAGATTAAACCATGCAGCTATTATATGTGTGTAAATCCTCCACATCTATTCATTTCTACAAACTCTCAGAATTGGCCAGTTTCTCTCACACAATGGAAAAAGGCATGATTCACAATATAAAAGATTGATGATTCTACTATGCATCCATCCAACCATCCATTATCTACACCGCTTATACTTTGAGGGTCGCTGGAGCCGATCCCAGCTGACATTGAGGCGGGGGGGAGGGAGGGTACAGGGTGTATCTCAGGGCCAACATACAGAGACAGATGGCCGTTCACATTCGCACCTACGGCCAATTTAGAGTCTTCTACGATACAATGATGTGCAATTACAACCTCAGCAATGAATCTTACCTGGCTCAGCTGGGTCTCAGAGTTCACAAAGATCTCACACACTTCGCACTGGTAGTTCTTGCTGGGCACCCCGACGCTGCCTTTGCTGCCCAGCCGCTTGCTTTTGCACCCGGCGCGAGCTGCTACCACTTTCCCCCGGCGTCGGGGCAGAACACTCTGACCTTCCAGCATTAGTTTGTGCTTTGTACCTAGTGGAGAGAGCACAGCGTTGACTGTGGTCTGTTGTGCTGCAAAATAAATAATTTTAGCAGGCATTCATATGATGCTCAGAATACCCAAATGTTCAGAAAATCCTTTTACCGCTGTTATGTGCTTCCAGTTGGGAGATGGAATTGACTGTGACTTTACAAACAGGACAATGGAGGTGAGCCTTGCTTTTCTTTGGCTCCTTGTCCTCATCTGTATGGGGCTCCCCATTTGTGCTAGACTGTGTCGGCATGGCTGCATGACTCGGCAGTCAGGCCGCTGGCCTCTGCGGCCTCAGCGGCCTCTGCAGCCTCTGCAGCCTCTGCAGCCTCTG
Source organism: Verasper variegatus (assembly GCA_026259375.1). Taxonomy (NCBI): domain Eukaryota; kingdom Metazoa; phylum Chordata; class Actinopteri; order Pleuronectiformes; family Pleuronectidae; genus Verasper; species Verasper variegatus. Next base: position 7,914,889 of record CM048054.1, read on the forward strand.
CGGCCTCGGGGGCCTCGGGGGCCTCGGGGGCCTCCGTGGCGCTGATGTCTGAGGCAGTTTCAGAGAGCTGTGAGGAAGGGGAAATCTGAGGAGGGGAAAGGGAGACCAACTCAACCGAGGAAACCTCCGATACTGGCGTCAGCATCACTGAGCTCCGGGGACTTTCCTCGAGCTTCACCTCCAGGTTGGCTGGTTCTAGATCAGTTTGAAGACCTGCATAAAAGGTAGAAATATAGGAAAACATCAGCAAACTATTTACCACCAGATCATCAGTTTATCAAAGAGAGATGACAGGTTTGTTTGTTATATTGGTGCAGGGGCTAGACACCCACCTACCCAGGTAACTTATGTGTTCCTGGCAGGCTCGCTAATGCTAGAGACACATACTGTAAGCCTATATTTAAAAATCATCTTATTTTCCTTTGAGTTGGAGGGTGTGTGAAGACTTATTAGCATAATGCACACCTAGCAACTCACGCCCCTTTACAAAGCAGGTAAACTAAAGGCAGAGGCCGACATTTCTTACATGTACTAGAAGCAAATAACCACTCACACAAATGTGCGGCCCAGCTGGCCATTCCGTCACACGAGTCTCTTCACTCAAGCTCAAATATTTAATTGAGAGCAACTGAATCATCTATCGCGTTGCACCATTCGTGGCAGTTGTGTTGCCCGGCCCCTGTGACACGAAATTTGCATCTTTGCAGTGAACGCAGAATCAGAGTTGATGAAAGGAACCTTTGATAGTTTTGTGCTCATGTAACTACAGTATTATAATAACTTTTTTGTTTAATACTGTATTTTTCTCACATTGTTCAACATGGATTATAAGATTTTCCCATCACTGATCAAATAACCTCAACAAAGGAAGAAAAAATAAACAAACAATAATCCTGAATAAATTGGCTCGAGCAGAAAAATCCTTTTCAGACTGAATTGTTTGAGGTGAAAAATATAAAGTTTGCCTAATTAATCTCATCTATCAGTTACAGCATTGAAGGCAAATTTAAATATATTCAAATATCAAGTGGACCCGGAGTCTCAGTCAATATAAACAAACCCATTGACAGCCGTGCCACAACAATAAGTCACCGGAGTTCTATTACACGTCTCCCCTTCACCCCGTGGCCCTCCCGAGGGAGACACACACTTCACCCCAGAGAACTGTGTGTTACGCTCACTGGATATCTCCATTTCATTTAGTGCACTTTCTCCCCCGCACACACAAGCACACACACTCGCAGCTCCCCTCAAAGCAACTGTGCTCCATTGATTTTCCCTTTTACGTCCAAGAGTAAATTCATTATTGGAGATAACGGTCTTCCTCTCTCGTTCCCGTAAAAAGAAAAAGAGCCTATATCGGAGCAAGATTAGATCGTCCCCTCGCTGTAATGAGAGTGACCCCTGAGGAATTTGCGCTCCTGTGTCGGCGGGGCGGGGGCAGGTATGATCCTGAGCTTATGTGAAGGATAGGGCCACCTGAGAAGTCTCAAGAGGGGAGCGATACTGATCAATGGATTTAGCAGGAACCTTTACAGAGGAAGACGTGGAGGCTGGTGGAAAATCCAAAAGCTTAGAGCGTGAATGACCTCATTCAGCAGAGAATCATTTCAGATATCCCTGCCCGGTTTCATGTATCCTTATTATTTTTTACAAAGCTAGAATTTTAACAGCTTCTACTGGTGTGGAGAAAGTGGAGCTGAATCAGACGTTAATCGCCAGTAAATGTTCTGTCTTTTATTCACCTGTGATGTTGGTCTGTGCACTTTACTTTTTATTAAAGCACATTCTATCTATATTTGTATAATGAATCTAATCTTTTAGGGTTCTGATTTAAAAACTGAATAGGTTGTGAAAAATAACACAGAGATGATTCAAAAATAGAAATCATCGTTAATTGCAGCCCTGGTGAGAAGCTGTTAAAAGAGCTGGGTTGTTTCGATTTTTTGCAGCAGCAGACATGGGGTCAAAAAGTCCTGTGAAACTGATGAAAACATGTTTAATAAACACAAAGACTCTCCTGCCTTCTTTCTGAAGAAAACGCCTGTGTGCCCATTTGTGATTTGCCCCGTTTGCCCTCTTACAATCTACAAGATAACAGAGACTTCGACCAACATTGGCAACCTGTCAGACCAAAGGCCGGCGTATTGGCAGTGCCAGCAGGGCCTCTGTGAGGTGGAGTTACAAAGCAGAAAATTATGGATATTTAGGTCACTGTTATGCAAACAATCATCAGTTTAATCCATGTTTTAACAGTCCAATTAAATCTGACAGTCTTTTAGAGTGTAAACACAGCTGAAGAGATCTTTAGTCTGGCACACTGATCCACTGAGAACTTTACCCTGGTCCAAACAAGCCAATGAATGTGAATATTTAACTCACTGACCACATGCTCACATACAAACACATGCATGCACTGAGCACTTGGTTTAGTAAAACCAAGCGCTGATCTGAGGCAGCCTCAGAACATAAACAACTTCCTCCGGGAAAAATGGTTGCTTTAAATTCTCATTACTGTGATGACGGACACGAGTCCCTGCGAAGACGGTTGCAACAGCCGAGTCAATCAAAGCTGGGGGTGATTGATGCTGCTCTCTCACTTGCTCACTCGCCGTCTACCCACTGGTCTGCTGGTCTGGGATGTGTTTTATAAGCCTCATTCCATTCATCACACAAGATGTTTCCTTGTCTCCCTCCTGTATGCATGAATACATTAATACTATGGTGCTTTAAATCAGTGATTCCCAGCCTTTTTCGAGTCGCGGCCAGTATGATCAGACTGGTGCACAAGAAATTATTTTCAAATCAAATGAAATTATATTAGGACCCCCGCGTGGGTGTTGGGACCTCGGGGTGTAGAAGCCCTTGCTTCAATAGAGAGTAAAAGATGCTGGAAAGCCTTGAATTAGAAACTAGATCAACGCCCATTCTAAAGCTGCCTGTTTCAAAAGGGCTGTTTATTTTGCCTGTGATAATGCTCCAGAGCCACTTCACAATTTCACCTTGACATTAGTGAGTCCTCCTCAAACAATATACGGCCATTGTTTATTGTTTGTGTGGAGGATTTTGTGTGCAGACCTTTTTAGAAAAAGTCCAATATTTCAGTCCAATGACTTGCAAAACCATTAAAAATATATGCCAGATTTGAAACCAAAAATGTTTTGTGATCTTCATCATGGTTTGGGTTTAAGTTTCTACATTTTCATTACCGTTCACATCTCTCTATTTCCTGTTTTGCTGCCAATGGACAAAAGCTGTAATTCCTCCTTCATGGCTGAGTAGTTTTTGGGTATTTACTAAAATGACTGATCATGTTTTCTTGGGAGGACATTCTCAATAACTAACCATATACATATGTATGATGCCCTCACCGGAGTAGAGGTTGTGCTGACACTTTAAGGTGTGTGAGTGTGTAAAACCGCTTCACATTGCTTTTCCATTTAGTGAGTGTTTTGCAATAACTCATAATTACGTGGCGACAAGGCCTACATTTTAATTACCTGGTTCATTCCACTGTGGCACTTGACCAAATATATTTGTAAAGAAATTCGAGGACTCATCATTTGCTCTATGTAGAGAAAACGCACCGTGAACATCGCCCGGCACCTCCTAAGGTGAGATGTGAATGGCTTCCTGCGTCTAAGTGTGCATTAGTGGTTATTCTAATGACGCTGAAGAGGCTGACCTTGTGGCTCTGGAGGAATGTCTGTTTGTTCTGAGCCACACACTCACTGACTGGCGGAACAACCGACAGGTGTGTTATTGGTTACTGGCGGCAGACAATGTGAGCGTCACCCTCGCAGACAGCTCCCCGCCAGCTTTTACTTTCATGGCAGACATAACTCATTTCATAGAGTGTTAATTTGGAGCGTTATTCCATTACAGGTTGGCATTGTAGTGTGTGCCACCACTGGCTCGCACTGCTGCATTTCAATTTCACATTAGGACAATCACACAATTGGGCTTATTAAAGAGTGTTCCTCCTCACAAAATTGCTTTGGAACTGTAAAATTATTCTCAGCATTAAAACTAGCTGTGACTTATGTAGTTTCTCTCTCCACTGACCCCCTCCCCCTTCTCCATGCGCGCTCTCTCTCTCTCTCCGTCTCCTTCATTCATTTCATCTTATCTTTCATTTTCAGCTCATCATCTCATTTAGTCTCCGCCAGCCGCTTCCCTCTTTCAGAGCTCTCCTTTGCAACAGCGGAATATTAAAATGAGATTTGATGAGAGCGTTATCAGGCTCCCGGTCTTTTGTTCACTTTCTCCTTTCTGAAGGAGACTTCTTGTGCTCAAGGCAAAAAAAAAGGAAACGTGTGCGTGAGCCCATGTCTGCATGAGTTTGTCTAGAGGGGAGATGAAGTAAAACCTGTCTCCCTTCTCTCCCCCAAACCGTCACATCTCCTCTCTGATAGTTCAACTAGCATCCAGGAGCATTTTGAAATTCTGCTCGGATAGTGATCTTCTCCAGGGCAGGGGGGAAGTGGAGGGGGAGGATGAAGTAAGAGGAAAAACTGTTGTGACGCTCCTGCACTCTGTATGAAGGATAAATGAAAAGTGTGCGCCCAGGTGAGAGCAACATGAGAAGCTAAATGCAGTCGAAATGCCATCGGAGCGATTCATGCTTGCCGAGCTAATGTTGCAGCCACGTCTCGCAGAAAAGCGTGCTGAAAGAAAACCAAGGGACTCCTTTTGTATGAAAAGTTTAAATGTCTGTATTTACAGCACAAATGTTAAATCATTTGAACTTTTTCTAAAGGAAGATGAGTGCTTTTGATTTCTTTCCACTTGACATCCCCTTAAACGAGTACCTACACCTCTATCTTGCTCCCTTTCTACTCACCCTACACTGTGCGCCACTCATTCCATCCTCCACAAATACACAGACTCTGTCTCTGCAACCAGCTCCTCTATCTAACCCAGATGGATGGGAGAGAGCAGGAGGGAGCACAGAGGAGAAGTAGCGATGGAAATTAAGAGGCAAAGGGGGTAAAAATGACCCCAGCGAGGCTTGGATCGATCTCAGCCAGCCCCTTTATTTACACAGCATCTCTTGCTCCGAGACATCCCACAATCCCACAGCTTTGGAGCCTTCCATCCATCACAAGGCACAGGGACATAGAGCCAGGTCAGACAGGGTTTTGAAGGAGGAAACTGCTGAGGTTTGAATGCACAGAAAGACAGAAGGGACAGGAGGGAGGGATGGTGACGGATAAGGTGTACAGAAGATGTAATCCCAAAGTGTAGCACAAGGAAGTAGAGGGAAAGAGATATGTGAAGCTAAGGCATGGAGATGGAGGAGGAGGAGGAGGAGGAGGAGGAGGAGGAGGAGGCAGTCAGAGATGTGAGAGCAGGACTGGTGAAGGGGGTTTGGAGAGATGAAATGGAGTAGAAGAGGGAATTAGAGGAACCAAAGCGTGATAAAGTGATCATCAAGAAGACGGAGACAGGCGGAGAAGGATCTGTTACAAATAGCGCACTCTTGCTGTTGCTGTCTTCCCATCTCTCCATCTGTTCACGTACCTGTTCCTTCCACTAAGCTCGTCTCCATGAGCGCAGGCAGAACTGCCTCAGACGTCGTTGTCTTGCTCCTGTCACGTTCTCGTTCCCGGTCTCTGTCTCGGTCTCTCTCCCTCCCTGCGGACGAGGCCTCTCCAGATCGCCGCTGCCTGTTCTTCTGGGCCTCCATGGCTTTGAGTTTGCGGGCGTGCTTGTGGCCCTTATAGTGGGCTTCCGCTTGGTTCTGCAGAGAAATGAGAGAAAGGACAAGCCGAGGGGACTCGTTGCATTATCTGCTGGAGAGACTGGAGCCCACATGCAATAAATGTTAAAATGCACGCCTGAATATTCGCTCTCTTGCAGGCATGCACGGGCTGCAAGAAGGGAAGTCTGTTTCCACCTGATAACAGCGCTGGCACATTGGGAGGCCAGAGGTATAATTGCATGTGTAATATGTAACAAGAGAGAGGATCCCATCTCCACAACTACCCTATTAATGTCCACTGCGAGAGTCAGCCTCTGGAAATCGTTGAGACACGCGGAAATACATACCAGCGTCACACACATTCGGGGACTCTACCAAAACTCGCAAACACAAATCCAAATGCGGATCATATTTTTACTGACTGTGACTCAGCAATAGGCGAGTCAATTTCCCACCGGGTGGATCACGATTTACCTTCACATTTTGCACTATTCTCACGGCCCGGCTCAATCTGAGAACAAAGCTCCCGTTGTTAGAGCAAGCGTGGATACATAGGGATAGTGGAGAAATCAATACAGAGATTACTCATTAAAAGTTAAAACAATCTCTGAGGGATGAGCTCTCAGCAGCTCCAGGCCTGAATATACAGGGTTATAGAGGGTAGGAGCAAGAACACATACTCATTACAGACACAAATTTAAACTACATTCAATATATAAAGTACAAGTATTAGTAAAAAGTATAGGTATGGAAAACTTAAATGTCCCCAAAATGGATTCAGTGTAAAATTGCCTTTTTCTCCCTCTGTGTTTTGACAAGTGGATCAAGGTAAGGTGTAGCCCTCCAAGAGCTCTCACCCAGGTTTACTTCCTCCAGAAATTAATCATGTAAATCCTCAGACACCGAAGAACGTCAGTTAAGAGGCTGGGCTTTACTTTGAAGGACTCGAATAAACACACGCACAAGTGACTGCAAACCCTGAAAGCCTTTTGCATCGGGAGTGAGGTGTGGTTTTCTCATTTACTGCACGAGCGTCAACAAAAACATCCCATCAGCAATAAAATAAGATCATTGTGCTGTATTAGTGCAAAAATACAAGGTTCTAGGCAAATACACACACACACACACAACCACCATCCCCAGTCTCATGTGGTAGCTCTATGTAAACACCGGCAGTCTGGGTATGGATTTGAACATGCACAGCGATCATGAAGGTGTGATATACTGCAGCAGTGGCCTATAAATGGTGTGGCTGTCAAAGCATCTGTAAAACTACCTTGAATACTTTGTGACTGATCTGCCATGACAAGGCTTCAGAGATTAGTACGATGAGACGAACTCAGCCAGCAGCCCCCGCCCCCCCAGTCTCTCCATCCAATTGAGTCTCGACGGAGGCAGAGGAACAAGGTGTGAAACGAGCTTTGGTTTTTCACATCGCCGCCCCAGCCAGCAGGACTACAGGGAGCTACAGTGTTCTTGCAGGGGGAGTCCTGATTGCCTTCGCGATTGAGCAATCCCCGGGCTAAAAGTAAACAATGGACTATATCTGGTGCAGAGACATATGTTCAGTGGCTGTGGAACGTGTTCCCCCATAGCTTTGACTTCCTGCTGGATCCTAAATAATGCTTTGCTTGTAGCAAAACTAAGAACAGACAAAACTGCAGTGATTTTTAGAGGCTGATGAATAGAACTGTAGCTTTCCCTCACGTCAATAGTCAGTATTGGGTGAATGTGAAGAAACTGATTTTTATCAAGACTGCAAGTCACAGTTGTGTCTGTGATATTTTCTCTTGTTGCACTGTGCTATAAATACATGCAGCCCAATTATGTTAAAAATATTATGACAATGTCAACAGGAGCAAAGACATAAAATTATGCTACTTTTTCCAACACTTGCAGAAGCTGTAGTCAATATTTTTATGATTTCAACAACTGGATTAAAAGATGCTAATACACGAAAAAAATACAAATGCAATTTTATTAGTGAATGCTACATTTCAGTTTACAAAAATAAACCTAATATTATGTGGTCATTTTAGATGATATTTACCTTCTATAAAACCAGTCCCCTGAATCTGCACCAGCTTACATACAAATTTATCAGTGCCCAAAACCGAGTCAGATTATTTTCATCAAGATCCAAGAATTATTATATAAAAATAGACTCAAAATGTCGAAGAAAGTAAAATAAACTATCTTCCGCCCCCTGAACCGAATCCGCACCAAAATGTAATCGGTTCCTACCTGACCCATTGTTGAGCTTTTGCGTATTCTCACTAAACTATGAACAAACAAACGCAGATGAAAACAAAACCTTGGTGGAGGTGATAATAAATATAACAAACATACACCAGCATGGAAAAATGCTTTAATAGTAGCACTGCATCCAATCGTGCCATTTGGAATATCTGCTTTTTTGGGACAAGTAGGCTGATCTGAGCACAGACAGATTACCTGGACAACCACAGAACACAGTGTTCCCCTATGTGTGGCCTTTCCTTTTGGGAAATATGTTATTATCAAATGAGAAAATCCATACCAAGCTCATGTCTGCATTCGCTGTAAAGCCACCTCCAGCAGCCAGTTGGCAAAGCTGGAAACAAAAGGAAACAGCTAATCCGGCAAGGGATGTCACACTGCACATCCTGACATGCACCTCTGCATCACCGCAGCCAGGTGAGAAGTTAAACAGGATGGAGGAGGTCACCAAAACCATGAAATAAAGTTGCTCTTTATTGAGCTGCAGATGAGGCTTACATATTTCTCCCTTTCAGCATAATGCCTTAAGATAAGTTGCTATAACATGTGAGCAAACTCTAAGGAGGGTACATGGGAGTGTTAGGAGAGTACTGATGCTGTAAGAGAGACAGATAAAGCTACAGTCAGACCTGGCACTCCTGTTTAAGACGGCGTGTTAAGGCAGGGAATGGGATTTGCTCTAGTGTGTGAAGAGCACGTCTGCATCCCCTCTCCCCCCCCTCTGCTGTGCCTCAACCCTTCTTTGAAAATGAAGGAGAAAATGTGTGCCAGTGTGTGTGTTTGTGTGTGTGTGTGTGTGTGTGTGTGTGTGTGTGTGTGTGTGTGTGTGTGTGTGTGTGTGTGTTTTCCTGGGCCCAGACCTGATATGTCTTAAGGCTTTTTGGATTCGTATTTATTTGTTTATGTGAATATGCATAAAATGTCACGGGGATGTTTGTGTGTTTGTACTCCGCGTCCTCTCATGTGAATGTTTGCACGTGTACAGAATGTGTGTATTTGTTTGTGTGGGTATGCGTGCACGTGCGCAGGATGGCAAGGATGGGAGAAACGAATGAGGAGCCGAGAACGTTGCTTCCTGCTGGGGCTGCTGATTGTTTCTGCTCTTCGCTGATAAACGGCAGCTCTCCCTGCTGTCTAATCCCTCATACCAAAACAACACACACACACACACACACACACACACACACACACACACACACACACACACACACACACACACACACACACACACACACATAACTACATAACTAGAAAAACACAAAATTACCAACTTTTGATTGGAAGCTACAGACATGTGCATAAAGGGTATACACTAAGAGCATACACACACTAAGATATTAAGTCAGTGAGGTATTAGTGGACCATATTTTCATGCAGAGAGCAGAAGCACAGACAAACATAGAGATGTTCTCTGGGGCTAAACCTACTTTATCCATACAGGCTGCTTTTACTTAAGAAATTACTTCTCTTTCTCTCTGTTAAGCCGCTTTCAGACATGCACTGAACTCTGCAGATCCTCTGTGTTTTCTCCTGAGGAGATGCATGCGTGAATGCAAATGTCCAAGTGAGAGGCGTCCGCAGTTTCTGCGGACGCCTCTGCCTGGCCTCCTAGAATAAAGTCAGTTGAAATCCAGGAGAATTCCCCCCAATGAATTCACCACGAGCGAGTGGGGGGGGGGTTTGATGATGCTTCTAACACGTGGGGCAGACGCAAGAATAAAAAAAACAAGAAAAAGCAAACGAATATCTCCCGGTGAAAAAGCGGCTTCATACATGTAGAAGAAAATGTTGAGAGAGTTTGTGGTGATAAGAGCCGACACAGAGTCTGTGAGTTGTCAAGAAAATCACTTGATCTCCGCAGTGGAGTTAATACGTCACTTCCTGCCACTGCCTGCTGCACAGGGCTGCTCCACCTCTCGTTTGAATAATGCGGAGGATTTGTCACTGTTGTGAACGTGTCTGTGCAGAGAAGGTCCTGCTGTGTTGTGCATGTATGAAAGGCAAACTGCAGGTAAACTCTGCAGCCAATTCTCCGGATTTTACCTGCAGGTCATGTCTGAAAGGGGCTTTATTGTACCCTGACTTCTCTTTTCACAACATAAAACCACTGAAGCCTCTCTTACCGTCGAGTTAAAGCGCAGGTGGCAAATGTTGCAGGAGATAATCTGTTTCTTCTTGAGGGGCTGAGGGACACCGAACGTGTGGTTGATCACTGCCTTCTGGACAGGGTCCATCTGAGAGACAGAGAGAAAAAAAGGCCAATACATTAAAAATGTTTCTGTGCAGCAGTGCAACATATTCCCCTGCAAGATAAGGTTTAATCTTTGGTGTGGCCGCATTTGTTACAAAGCATCCTCTAATATGAAGGTTTTCAAAGTGTGTTGTGGGGAAGGATGGGGACACAGAGGGGGAGACATGCAGCAAAGCTGCTGCATGATGTCAAAAGGACAGAACTGTAAGTTGTTGTGGTTTGGTTGCTGATTTGGGCCAGTTTACCAAACACGACCAACTGCTGGTGCTGAGAAACATAGTTCATGGAGGCAGTTAGAGGAGACATATGATGCTTTTTCACTGTTTCTCTCCTCTAGTATGTTATATCGTTTTTTGTGTATGTAAAAGTTCTGCAAAGTTTTAAAAACTTATAACACAAGCCCAGGGACAGTCTGGCACACTCCCTAACATAGGTAGGGAAAGTGAGAGCGGAAAAATAGAAATTGATGAAAAGTATTGTTTATGATGTAATTTTTGTTACTTCCTGCCAAACTCTCAGAATGACTGGGATTGAACCACCGACCCTCTGGAAGACTTGCTCTTATTCCTGGGCCACAGCTGAGACTCTTATTTCAACAATAAGAAGTCCTATAGTGGCTACCTCCTGCACAAACTCCATAACTCCCATTTATACTAGATAATACAATGTGACGATAAGGCAAAATATCCTTTCTATGAGGTTCAGTCGGGAACACTTTGTCATGATTTCACCATTAATAGCACAAATGGGAAGGTATGCTTGGTGCGGATGGCGCCATTCTTTGAATGTTCCCTGGATTAGCCCAGCAGCATGCTAAGATAAAACAGGGAACACATGCAAAACCCCCAGTTGGGGTAGCAGGCAGGATACATTTGTTCAAGATGAATACCATTTACCACAACTATGTTTGAACTCAGTGCTAAAAGGTGGAGGCTGGGGTGGTGGAGGCAAATAGCCGGCAACAGAGCCTGAGTGGCAGTGTAGCTGAGGGGGGATCAGTGAGGCGAGGTCGTATTTAAAGGGACCGCTTTGTTGAGATAATGAGCTGTGATTGGTGAGTGGCTGATGAACAACCATGAACCTATCAGGAGCTGACAGCCTGTGACTGCTGAGCACATGACTCCGTGTCCTGCATGAACTACTGCGATGCTTCATTTGTTGGATGTCACTGTGGAAAAAGCAAATAACCACTGAAACACACTGAACATCAGAGATTATGTGATTTGAACGCAGCCCATTTCTGCTCCAGTGGTGCCACAATCAAATAAATTCAGGCTGTTTGTAATGCTTAACAACAGTACGCTCTCCAAGCACTTTATGAGGAACACCATATTAATATTGTGCAGGGCCTCCCTCTTTCTGAAAAAGCCCTCAATTATTTGTGCCATAGATTCCACAAGATCTCACCAAACACATCGAATACATACTTAAATAGTTTTGTTTTTTATAGTACAATGTTATGGCTCTTATGGCTCTGCAAAGGAGGTTATGTTTTCATTTTGTTTGTCTGTGTCTGTCAGCAGGATTACGCAAAATGGGTACACCCACAGTACACACACAACTGCAGCTAAGACTGTGAGGTTTGACTGTCTACGTGGATGGTAACAACTTTATGGATGAGGCACGTGCAGAGTGAAAGATCATAAAGATAGCTCTGCCAATGTGAACGAACCTGACCCGAATCCAAATATCCACACTCTAATTCAAACCCCTCTGTCTGGCATCAACAAGTCACTAAGATCATATTTTTCCCTATTTTCATTTTCAATGTGAACATTAGCTTGCAGCATCTGACCTGCAAGCTGCCACAAGATTGACAGTTTGGTGCGTGAATAGGCAGATGTGCAAGTATTCCTGTAATAAAATGCATGGTGAGTGCACATGACTGCTTCTAAAGGCCTTGAGGAAACAGTACTAGATGAATCAAGGTGTTTTTTCCGTGTCACAACATTCTGCCATTAAGTGGCTGTAACTGTAAAGGTTACCTGCAAACAACATAGGGGAAAAACAGTATTAAAATATAGTCTCAAAGCTAAATAGTGTTTTTCCATGCTGCGTTATTGCAGCACAACAGTGATCAACTTTCATCAGAGGCACTTAAAATACCAGGCAAAGGTGCAGTCAATGAATCCTCAGTCCAATTAAGTAGCATGGGGAACTCCAACAGCAAAGATATTCAGTGCACACTACATAACCAAACTCCAAACAGGAACTTTAAACAAGAAAGAAAAACAAGCTTCAGATGAGACAAATCTTTTTTTGCTAACTCAAGATGTCACAGGTTTGCACAGCGACACTTGACATAAAGATTCTCCTGAGATTCTTACGCTCTTTCTGAACCAAACACAAAAACTATCTCCTCCCACTCAACACTTCCCGGATTTGTCAAGAAGATGTATTTTCTTTTCTACAACTTTCATGCCTGATATGTGGGTGTGCACAGCCTTCAGATTTTTCAAATTAAATCTATTTATACACCTTTTTAATGTGAAACCCAAACATGCAACTAGCTATAATACGACATCACCTCTCAATGACCTTTATTAGATTTATCTGATTATCACAGGTAATTGTGATATTTCCCTATTTGGTTTTTGGCTTTTTCCTTTTTTAATTCCTATTTCTGAGGTAATGACAGAAGCAACAGCAATATGATTTAGCCATGACATACTATACAATGTACTGTTAAGTACTGTACTGTTGCAGTGCCTCTTTTTACTGATCTAATGACTCACTGATTGAACCTAATGCATCTGATCTGAAACCATGAGCACTGATGGAAGTCTGAGCGACTGAAATGTTTGCTATTGGTTCTAATTTCAGCGATTTGTTCAAATGAGCAATTCTGTGCAAGGACAAAATATTTTCATGTCTTTCTGGCTGCGCTCTCTTAATTTTGTGTATTGGTATCATCCTAATATTTTTTTCACCTATAGACACCACAGACAGGAGACACTTGCTGTAATGATTTACTGTCCACTTTCCAACATCCAGGCCTGGTGCACGGCCAAGTTGTATGCCAAATGAAGTTAGCCTCTGTAGTTCCATAAAAGTGAATGTAACTTTTTAGAGATTTTACATCCATGCAAAACCCAGGAATTCTGTAAGTTAAAGGAGATGTGGATATCACTACACTCTGTATATATCTCTGTGTTAAAAAGTCATGCTGTACTAATGGCAGCTATCTGCAAAGGTTCATAGATTACAATGTAGTAATAATAATAACACATGATGAAATTAACATTCTACTTTTTCAGAGTGTGTGTATGAGATCATCAGCTTGTATAACAAATAACAAAGTCAACTAGAGGGGCGTTTGGAGAGCCAACTCAACTATAAATCCAAACCTATGTCATCAGTATTTAGGTTGGGGGCTCCCATTAACCCCCTGCGCTGACAATAAATCCATCTTTAGCCTCCATGTTTCCTCTGTAGGATAAGTTTGTTGTTCCATGTTGTTACAACCCTCACTCCAGCTGGTATTTTAATGCACTTCATTGTCATCCAAAACACGTCAAATACATTATGGGTCATTGCAGCCGCGCACACAAGGGTTTCTGGATAGGGAAGTGTATTAGGGACTAATACTCTGAAAAGACTGTGGAGTCCCAGGTCGGCATACTATAAAGAGCAGAGCGAAGGCCGAGGATTCATTAGAAGGTTGGAATTCCACGATGACAGCTGATTTCATTGCGCCACCCTTCAGTGTGGTATCACATATAACAATCACCTTGGATCTCTCCCCGGGCCTGGCACAGGGCCTGGCCTAGTCCATTCCTCTGCTCACATGGGAGAGGGGTCTCAGCTTGGCTGTGGAGAGCATTGTTCTCCGACCTGACTCCTCTGCAAGAAAGTCTGTTTACTATAGATTCTTCACGGCCAAGTGTGAGAGGGAATATAAACACACCTGACACTGAAACCTCCACGCAGGAGGTATATCTCTCCCTCAGGGCTATCGTTGCCTCTGCTGATTTATTTTGGTTTCCTCTACATGACTCAACTGACTTTTCCCTTCACCAGCCAAAACCTGACCATGGAAACTCAGCTCTCCCACTCTTGTCGCCCTCTGTCCACCTTAGCGGGGCGGGCTGCACACAGCTATTTGTTTTAGGAGTTGAAGAATGTGCCCATTGTCTGTCCGTAGCCATCCAGAACCAACTGCTATAAATGCATCTTTTGTCCAAGCCCTCCGCCATCCTAGTACAGACAGAAGTTATCTAGCATGAGGCAGCTCAGTCTGTGATGGGGTTTCAGTGAAGGTAGAGAGAGAGAGAGAGAGAGAGAGAGGGAGAGAGACACAGATAGCACATAAAGAGATGACACAAGGGGACCTGAGGGATATTTAGTTCTGGAGACAGGTGCATTCATCTTTTCTGTACACATCCGGGACAACGTGTGCCTGATCAGGTCTTGGAGAACCTGGGGCTCCATGTTGAAAGGACTTTGTGATAAATGCCACAGCTGCGCTGTCAGACTGTGTGTTATGGAAGCTAATTATCTCCTCCTGGGACTGAAACAACACTGATTTGATGTTATTTCCATGGTTATCATAATTCCTGCATTCTGGTTGTGGTCGATTCCACGTTCCTACTGCTGGTTGTATTCTGTTTGAATTTCACTGCGACTCTGTAAACATTATTTCCTGTGTGGCAGCTCACTGCATTCATTATTAATCAAATGCCTTCTTCTTACAATTACTGTTACTAATATGACTCTTTATTTTTTAAACAAACATAATGTCTTAAAACTAGGATTACTGCCTTGTTTGTCTCTGCAAACCAGTCAAGTTACATTTCCATTTTTCTGTTTCACTGAGAGAAACAGAAACATGTCAAATTCCCTGTATGTGTGTACATGCTTGGATAATAAAAGCAGATTTTCACAGAATACAAAGTTGTAGTCATGACAGTAGACATGCGAGTCAGTGGTGTCCTCAAGCATAGAGCAGCAAGTAAAAAGGTCTCTGGTTCAATCCCTGGACTGGTAGGAATAACTCTGTAAGATCAGCAGTTACCCTTGAGCAAGGCCTCCACCCACACCGGTCCAGTGACCACCAAATCAGACTGTAGTCCTCTGTTCATCAGTACAAATACCTTGAATAAATACAGGTTGAAAAAAATGTAGTTTTTACTGCAAAGAAACTGAAAATTAGAATATATGAATGGTTTACACGCATCTTCAACCCGGCAGCACAGACAATGTTTCAAGGTAGAAACTAAAACCTCTTTTAGAAAGTGTACGCAGGTTTTCAAAAGGCAATCGGCTCCATTTCGATTGCCAGTAGAGGAGTTTGGCTTTCTGATTTTTCTTTGGGTGCTTCCTGTCTGATGTGACATAAAACTGAGGCAGTCTCTCACCTCACTGTCGACCACTGACCTCAAGATTTGTGTCATCAATTCAGGATCCAATGAAATGAAATATGCACAATCATCTCTGTTCCTAAGTCATGACGTTGAGTAATGGCCAGTTAAATGTTTTTGCAGAACAGTGGAGTTGACCTTTGACATTTATGCCTTTATTTGAAAGGGGCCGGTGAAGAAGGACAGTTAACGCTGGGAAAGAGGGGAGGGGGATGAGATGCAGTCAAACCAGGAACTTGCTGCTAAGGACATTTTAGGCCCATGGTGTACACGCCAAAACCATGTGACTATCAGGTAACCCCACAAATTATTTTCATCAGACAGCGTGAAGGCTTAAACAAGAGAAAAGAAAAAACCTTCCTCAATGATTCGTAACCAGGACAGACAAAACACTGAACAGAGACTTGCTCTATACTCCCTCCACCACTAATATAAATACATGAGGGTGTTAGAGGATGTTTTTTGTGCTGCCTCCGCTGCTGGGCTTGCTCAATCCTCCACGGGCGACCTCATGACCCAAAGTGGTTGGTGGCTGAAGAAATGAATAAACTGCACTATTCATATAGCACGCAGGAGACCCCCCCACCTCCCACCTCCCACTATATGCACACATTACACAGCACAGGTTTATGTGTCATCCACCCCCTCAAACAAGTCCTCCACTGCCAGATGTCTCTTTCTCTGTCTCTCATCCTACGTTTTTTCGCTTGGTTTAAAAAAGGTATAAAGCGTATGGTGGAGCAAGAGCTCCGAGCTTATGTGTTTTTTACAGACCACAGAACTGGAAATGGTTTCACAGTGTGCGATAAGGGATGTGAACACACACGCACACACACACACACACACACACACACACACAGAATCAAAATAAATCGGAAGTGCCTGCACACACAGACACACACACACAAACCCCCACACACAAAATGACAATGGCTGTAGCACTCTGGTAGGTAAAGGATCAAAGATACAAGTATTTAATTCCGGGCAGCGCAGCATCAGATCCGTGGTGCTCGAAGACCAAACAGTTTGTTGCTGACGTTCGAAACAAAGTAATAATGCTCTCATCTACAGAGATGCTGATACTGAGGCGACAGCAGCAATGCCGAGGGGTGAAACGACGCTCGAATAAAGATTAGCACCCTGAGCCTGAGGTGAGGCCGCTGCACAGCACTGCCGGATGAGGTCTGGCTGGGAAGATAATGATATAGGGAATAACAGGGTGGCTACCATTAAGCACACAATTTTATAGACCTGTCTTTCTTTATTCCACTCAACGATATATAAAAACCAGCCGATCAGCATGAGGTGACGCAAAATGTATAAGGTATGTGGATCATAACCCGCCCCTGACACCATAAAGGCTGCTTACTGGCCCAGAGTACAAAATAAGGCTAATACGTCTGCTGGGGCTTTCGTAATCAATAGGTGCTTAGATCCTTTGCTTTCATTCCCCATGCCTCATATATTTCCCAACAAATTGCATTTTCGAGGAGTGCATGGGAGGAGAATGTCAAAATACATTTACGAACGTTCAAGCTTGAAAATGTAAAGCATGTCACCAGACAGTGTAATCACAATATTTTTCCACAGAGAGAGGAGCCACCTCTTCACATGATATTTCTGCTGGATCTAATTAGGTACCTTATTATTTACAGGCCATTTTGGGGTCAGCTAGAGACCTTTATTGTTGAAATTCCTTGTTGATAAAAGTTATAAATTCAAACTCTGGATAATCTCCTGTATATGCATGTGGCTTTAAGTGAGAACGCAAATGTCCGAGTCAGTTGCTGCGGACGTTATCTGGATTTTAGGATAATCCTAACGCTAGTTAAAACTCCGGAAAATGCCCATGTGAGAATTAAGCAGGATTATGTCTGGAGATTCAGATTTGACTTCTGCAGCAACATACCCTGCCTCCTGCATGCTCCACCCTAGTGCCACCTCTCGCATGAATGATAGGAGGTTTTCCTGTTGTTGTGAATGTGTCTAACTGTCTCCTGCAACGTTCCTTATATGTGAAAAGCAAACTCCAGAAAATGTCCAGACCCGACTGTACGAACATTCTCCAGAGTGAAAGCGTCTTTAATGACATCAGACTCACCGTATTAAAGTTAGGGAAGAGGCTGAGGGGGGAGGATCCATTGAGCCTGAAGGGCAGGAGGTGTTTGAGGTCGATCTGAGGCTGAAGAGGCCGTCCCGGGATGGGGAGGGAAGCGAGGAGGGAGCTACCCTGGGCCGACGTACCTGGACAATACAAAGAGATGGATGTTAGAAGCTAAGAAACAACAGTAGGTTAACATGGTGTAGTGGCGGGGCGGGGGGGGGGGGGGGGGGGTAATGTTCCTGTGGACCTGCACTGATGCCTTCCAAGAGGTGAGGTGCAGCACATAGAGGGGGCCTGACTTTGATTAATTCCACGCCAGAGGCACCGTTATGCCTCCACCTGACACCCAGCACAAATTGTACAACTCAAGTGTATGTGGATGTTTGTGCATGGTTACTGTTTTTATGCAGACACTAGAAACACGTGTATGGGGGGTTGGGCAGTTTTACTGGAGACTTAATATCCCCATTACCCCAACAGCCCCCCAAGGACATGCACCTGCCCCCTCATGTACACACACATGCACACACACACATCATTTAATTACTGATGTATTGGCTGAGGAAAGGTGCCGGCCCAAAGGAAAGATGGGAGATATCGGATTTCAAATGGACCAGATATGAAGAGATTTCTAATTTTCCACCTGGCTGCGTTTCAGTGGACCTATGCGCTCGGCGGTGCGCAGGCACTTATCCCAGCACCAGGATCAATCATCAGTGTCAGCTGCAGGTCACTGTGGCCACCCCATACTATGCCTATCATGTGAGCCGCTTTGCAGCACACACATACAACGTCTGCGTGGGATAATGCACGCCACAGAAAGGGGGAAAAAAGCTATCAGTGACCTTATAATACCAGCGTCTTGGCCCAAAAGAAAAAGAGCAGTTACTCTGCATTTTGACTAAATACTGGGTTCATTTTCAATAAAAGGTGTTCAATGCTTTTATTAATTATTCACTTCATTAGCTAAAACAGTTAAGCTTAAGAAAAGATCAAAGATCAACAAATTGCAACATGACCTCGAACTCCAGCATGAACCCAACCAACACATCATTAACATTATTGTAGTTATTATTAGCATTATTATTCATCACCTATTATAAAACACACGCACTCCTTCCTCCAATAGCTCCGAACATAACTCCTCAAAAGTTATTCCACTTACAGTTCACTTACAGATGGCTAAAACATGGCTACAAGGCCACAGTTGCCGAAATAACAGAAACTGTCAAACTAAAGCGGAGCAGTTGCTCTCAGAAGATTTGGGGGGCCTTTATATTCTTTGTTCTTTTGGTATCTTTCTTCTTCTTAGCACCGATTTCAAGGTTGTGCTGTGAGGATGATGACAATGTTGCTTTAAGTCCTGTGTGAAGCTCAGAACATGGTGATAGATGTGGAATTTGCCAGTAGTCTGGCCCATGGCTTTTTTTTGTGGTTTGGCACGAGTGGCAGCCATGATGTGGGGTGTGTGTGGTCGGTGGGTGGGCGGGGGACATATGCTTCTAAGCACTGTGGTCTCAGGTCTGCCTTTGCCATGTGTGGCCTCTCCTCTGCTGTCTGACACCCAGAGAGAGGCAGCACGGGACGGACACAGCCTGCAGACACGTGGGCAGCAGCCGGTGGGGGTTCGCTCACACACACACACACGCACACAAATATACACACCCAATCACACAGAAAACGAGGAGCCGAGTCTACTCTTGGTAGGGCTATCATAGGGAAAAGCTGGGCTTGCAGGGAGAACAGTTATCAGCTGATAGTGCTTCCACACCTCTCTGTGACTCCCAAGGCAGCTTATTAAATCAGGGGCTGGCTGTTTGCCTCTTTGGATGATAACGCCGCCATGGAGGCACGACCTGAATCCAGGCATGTACGACAGTGAGTGAAGGAGTGTGCACGCGCTAGGCTAGAGTCTTCCAGACTAGTATCACATGCACACACACACAAACATATACAAACAGAGCTGCCTACGCACCTCTGACAACAAATAGCTCCCAGGACATACGCAAGCAAACATACTGAGCCTTCATTCCTTATTCCTCTTCTGCTATCACCGCATTAGCTGTTCAACCCTTTAGTCCTCCTACTGTAATTCTCTTGTCATCACTCCAGTGCTCCCTTAGGTCTTTGACAAATTGCCTTTTCTCACATCTAAATACCCCCCCCCCCCCCCCCCCCTCTGGGTTCTGCATATCACTGCAAACGGTCGCTGAACGGCACAGGAGAGGGTAGAGGGGGGGATGTCGATAAGCACACAGCCACATGCACACACAAACACAAAATTACAAATGGCTTAACTGTACAAGTATCACATATTGTGTTTGAGTCTATAGGATTACACTGTAAAACAAATAATCATGAATATTTCAGTGTTCAAACATGATTCTTGTGTTTTATGTGCATGTGTAAAGATGGTTGATTTATTTTCGCCCGCGGCCCTTGATAACCTTCTATCACTCTGTGATTTTCCGCTTATTTAATGTCACGTGTATGTGTGTGCACATGTGCATGATGTTTTCATCATGAGCACATATGTTCATTCTGTCAAGAGTCATGTGTGCGTCAAGGCTCAAGTTTATTTACGCCTCACTTGTGGACCACAGTCCAGACCACTGGCGAAAAACAAATCTCTCCCTATCTCCCCCAGATGACTTTGCTCACAGATCAGACTGTCTCTCCCTCCCCAGGCAGGCTTCCTCCTCTTCCTCTAACCACCACAACAACGCATCCCACCCTCTCATGACTCACTGGGCTGAGTTACACAACAGCCACAGTCACATCGCATCCGCTCCGATGTGTGTGTGTTTGTGCGGGGCGGTGCATGCGAGCAGTAGAATTCAAACATTGTTTTTTCAATTATTTTCAACTTGCTCATCTAAGAAAATGATGGATTTCAGCATACACAAGCAAACATACTAAACCTTCCCTCCTCACTCCTCTTCCACTACCACCGAATTACTTTCTCATCCCTTTAGTCCTCCTACTGTAATTCTCTTGTCATCACTCCAGTGCTCATTTCAGGTTTCTGACAAGTTGCCTCTCCTCTCTTCTAAGTACCCCTATCCTGCCCCCCTGGTGCTCTGCATATCGCCTAAAACTGCAGCTGAACGGCACAAGAAGGAGAGAGGGAGAGGGTCCTGGGGGGAGGAGAGCAAACCTTTCTATTTGTGGCCCAGTGTAATTATGTGGGATAGATGCCGGCACAGCAGGGTCTTTGGTGTTTGGTGAGCAAAACTCCACGTTCTTTTTTTTACTTCGGCCTGTTCTTTTCTAACATCCTAAAGACAGATTTGACTTTGGGTGAACATACTTAAAACAGGTGCCATGTCATGTAGACTGTACAACAGATCATTGACAGTAAAGATGTGCGGGGGTTGACTAGGTTGTCTAGAACGCAGGCCAAAAAGTGACAAAGCAGCGGATGTTTTAAATAACTTACCGACTGATTGCGTTCATTAGGCTTTCCATTCTAAAATGAGATTAAGGTATTGGTCACTAACAGCCAATACCATCAACTCAGAGAGAGAGAGAGAGAGAGAGAGAGAGAGAGAGAGAGAGAGAGACACTACTTCCCCTCACCTGAAGTTGTTTACATTAACTTTTAATATAACTACAGCCTTGCTGAGGTTTCTGGTATAACTACAGTATTTCCTTGTTTAAAGTTAGTTCATGTGTACTCAAGTAAATACCAGTATACAGTATGACGCTGTTCATTTTCAGCTCCTGCAAATTTTTCACAAATGAATAGATTCAGTCAACAGATATGCATGCTTTTATTTTGAAACCGTAGCCCACAGGAAGTGTCACAAATATTTATGTTCCTGACAAAATGGACAGATAAAGTTTGAAACTGTGCTGAAAGATCATATTTTCTGTCTGTTCAGCTTTGAACCTCAACCGTCTGAGACTGGGAGATGTTTTTAAATCTTAGAAGAGGGTGTCTTCTGATTAAAAGGCTCTCCTTTGATGTAGAACATATGATCTGACCTTTTAACTTTGATGTTGGTTGACAACCCATCTGACCTATCGACCACTTGACAATAACCATGCTGAGCCCCAGCAATAAACCAAACCAAGAAGAAGAACATATAAACTAAATATTCACCTTCCCCCTTGACTTTGCTTGCCACACATCAATAAACCGAACAAACCTGGGAACCTCAAAATGGACCTGGAGCAAACCATCGCTGTGTTGCATTCAAAGAATGAACAACTCGGACAGGAGAACGAGCGGTTGAATTTGCTGCTTAGTGTATTTCAGGAAAACATTTCAATGAGAACCTTGATACAGCGCTCAAACAATGATACTCTGGAGGCGCCAACAGGTATTGTTGAAGTTCTTCTTTACCAGTAGATGGCAGCTATAGCACAGTTCAGAGTTGTTAAAGAGTTGTTGTGTAGTGGCAAAGAAATGGAGTGAAGTTAAGTTAGGAACAAGAATTTAAAATACAGTTGTGAGTTTTATGAGCAGAGGTAAGTGAAGGATTTCTGGTTGCCTTTATTTTCAAAAGGGATATTTGCATTTCTTTAGTTCACGAGATTTTCTTTCTCTGTGACCTTTTAGTGATATAAGCGTGTACATGTACAGACCAAAACAAACTCTTAAAATGATGTGTTATTGCATTTTCTGTTTTCCTCAGACAAGACAATAATATCTGGATATCCTGTTGTCAGTTTGCTTCCCATCAGGAAGAAAACATTCCAGTCTATTGAAAACCACCCTCAATGAGAGGGAGTTCAGTAAAGACCTTGATCAGACCAAAATCCAACATGAACATCGAACCTCGTCTCCCACCCACTCCAGGTCTTTCAAACAAAAATCTGCCCAGAAGGACACATGTGAGGAGGCGAAGCCTCACAGCTGCCAGGCTGATGTGGCTGAAGGTGAGTGATGTTTATTTTGAAGTTTAAGTAATAGTAGTGTTACAAAAAAAATAAAAGATTAATAATGTGTGCCTATGCATGTATACTTATTATTTGACTTCTTATTCATCTTCCGTATGAAATTTCATCCCGCTACTCCTCCCGCAGTTTTCATCGTACATGCATATACGTGCGGAAATGAATGGGAGTCAAGGTCTCTCGCCCATTTAGAGCATCTGAAGAGAGAGAGAGAAAGCATCTCTCTCTCTCTCTCAGTCTCTCTCAAATTGGCACATTCTCTCTCTCTCACCAAACTGGATCATGTTATAAACATGCAGCTTTTATAAATGTCTCTCTCGAGCCAGCAGCAAGCATTAGGCACACATTCAAAATATCTCGGCAGGAGGAATTTTCTAGCTAATTTATTTATTGCTGTTGCAGACATGATCCTGGGAGAGATTGCTTTACAACTGGACAGGAGGATTCTGTCGTATGTCTTCCAGGGCCACAAGAGGCTGTATGGTTTCACACTGCAGAATATACCAGCCAAGATCCTAGAGGTAAGAAACCCCTTCAACGTTGTTCGCGTTTCAATTAAGACTTTTATCCTTTTTGACACCTTAGTATATTGGTAAGACATCAAATCTCAACAAAGCTTCAATCTGATCTTAGTCAAAAAACGGAAATTTGGAAAAACAAATCATTCCAGTGTACTATCGTGATGCAGAGGAAACTCACAAGCTTCTCTTCCTCTCTTGTAGGTTAGCACAAATACGCTAACAGGGAAGGTAGATAAAGGCTATCAAATTTACCTCACTCAGAGGTATGTTGACCTCATAGAGCAGTTGAATAAGCTTGGGTACAAAAAGGCACTTCACCCTCAATTCTCTGAATTTATCATCAACACTTATGGGATCCTGAAGGAGAAGTCTGGAGATACTAGCATAAGAAATGGCACTAACCCAGTGAACTACAACAACCCAGAGACTCTGAAGACACTCATAATGACCATTGCTCCAATGAAACTTCAGGAGAACCTGCTTCTGCTGCTCAAATGCCTCTGCAAGATGGCCGAGAAGGACAGAAAGCCTCTTCTTCTCTTTTAGAAATGACTGTGTTTAGATTTATATGGAAATAAACATGGATAATAAGATACAGCATCATGTATACGTTTCTCAAGGGCCTGTTCATGCTAAACCCGATTGTGGGGGGCAGTTCAGGAAGAGAGAACCAGGCTATGATAGACCTGCATTTGGATAACTGAGTTAATTAGCAGGACAAGATTGTTCCAAAGTATTTAGTTTATTAGTTTAGGTGGCACATGCTGGACTATATTGTTCTGCAATCTACCTTTATTAGTTCTGCCACATTCGTCTGTTTGTTAGTTAGCAGGATTACACAAAAACACTTTTTTTTTACTTTATTTAACATTGTAAGGTTGTTTTTCAACATTTCCATTGATTTCTCAGACAATAACTCATGCTCTTTGTTGATTTCTGCAGAATTTCAGGCCGTTATGCATCACGTCTCTGCTGCTCAGTTGCACTGTTGGTTAGACCTTTGCCATCAGGCTTCCGATCTGTGTACCCAGCTGTGACAATGAATTTCTTGAATGTTTTGAGCGAGAAGCTACGAGGGGAAAATTGCTGACTGCTGAAACTGATGAGAACAAAGTGCAGGCACGATATGAGCATAATTACCCGACACCATGTGGATGGTTCTTTTGTCAGCTGCCAAGCGCGCACAATAAGCTCTCTTTTTGATGATGTTTAGCACAGTCCTCATATGCCAGTCAATGAGTTTGGCTGTCACAAATGTGCACACTGTTGAGGCCTGACACACACATTCGGAGTCATAACACGATGCTGCTCATTGTGCATCTGCCTCGCTGTTGCCACGCTGTTTCACCATCACCCCAGTCGGTCCGCAAACGTCTGGACAGGGCTGCACCGCCTCAGACCACGGAGCTGATGGGACTGGAGGTGACAGCACAGGAACTACAACTTTGCCAAAAAAATTTGGAGCAATAGCTTTTTAGTTACAACCAAAATAATCTTTTTTTTTAAACTTAGGTATGAAATAAGCTAAATATTCCACGCATACAAATGGCTGTCTCACACAGGCTGCGTCTGGAAATTGGCCTCATAGTGTATTAGTGGATCAGAGCCATTTGAGGGCATGCAATGACATTAAGCTGCCTCTGGATGTCCGAATCTAGTCCTCAGAGAGACGGAGACAGTCACAAAGAGACACAGACAGAGAGCGCTAGAAAGTGACTCATAACAGCCAATTAGCATCTGCTTGATCAGGAGGTGGTCTGAGGGCCACCGTGGGAACCATTACAGCATGGACGGAGAACATTAAGCACAATCAGTTTTAATTAAAGGCCGTCGCTTTTTATTCCTCTCGATCCCCAGCCGTTCCTCCCTCACTTCTCTTCTCCACTCCTCCTTCAAGTGCGATGAAAATGTGCAAACCTGACTTTAAGTCTTTTACGACTGGACTGATTAGATTCAACAGTGCAGACAGAGATGATGGAGGAACTTAAATTAGTTCTCAATTAAGCCAATTTGATTAATTCAGTGGAATGAAACGCAAAGAATTATACGTTTCCTCATAGACTCAGGTACGATCTCGTCACAACGAATATGGCATTACTCAAAATATGAGACACAAACTGGGAGAGCAGCCAAATAAATGTGCGACTCCTGCTGCTTTCTGCCGTCAAATTGACCTTTTTTTGCAGATTTATGTCTCTGGGCCACTTTCCTCTTTCATAAACTACTTTGAAAAACAGGCAATTTAAAATGTCTACAAAGAGCCCTTTCATTTTGTGCCCCATCCTCCCTGCCTCTCATTTCCTCACCTTACCTTAAAGCCTTTTAAAGTTGTTTATTTGAATTACATTTTCGTTCCTTTTTTTCTGGGTCACTCGGCATGCCGTGCTGGCTGCACTGCAACTGTGTATTGTGTACTGGAGTGTGTAAGGTGATGACTGTGTGTGTGACACATGACAATTTGTATTCCTGTGTATGTGCGGCAGGCTGGTACACTTTATGCAGCAAATGTGCGCGTGCTTCTACACTGTGTGAATGGTTGTGCGTCTTTCCTCTCCGGTTTGTGTGTCCACATGAAGGGAGCGGAGATATTTGCAGCAGCGACACATGGAGTCAAGCTCTAATAAGGTTGTGAAGATTTTTCTTATGAGGATTATATTTAATCTCAGCTGAGTAACTTCCTCTCATCAAAATCTCTCATATGTAGTTTTGCCCTCCTTTCTCCTTCTTTTCCCTGGATTGCAGAAGGTGGCACACTGCTCCATGTGGCCTGATTATATGCAAGGCTAAGCACAGTTTGACCCACAACTGAAAATAGAGCACTCTCAGGAAGGGAGAGGATTCTTTTATAATTTTCTGTCACGCCAATTTGAGAGGAATTGTACAAAGTATGACACTGAATCAGTTGGGTTTACATCTCTGTCAAACCCTAAAACCCCACCTGTACTCATTCAGGTACACACCATAGTTACCTAAAGAGGTTACATGTATTTTAACAATTTCCTTGATTTCTCAGAATGGAGCAACTCCACCAATTTCCAGCCCGTTTCTTTATCTTTGCTTTAGGCTAGCGACTTGAGGCTACCACGACTAGCATAACACACCTGCAGCTCTGGCCTCCAAGTTGTTGATAGTTGAGTTGCATTGTGGGTATTATAGGTGCCAGGTTCTGACCAGCAATCAAAAAAGATGCTGTTTCTTGTTCAGTTGCATCGATTACCTCCACCAAGGAGGTTATGTTTTCACCCCCGTCTGTTTGTAAGCAAGACTAAGCAAAAACGATGTACTGGGTGGTTTAAAATGAGCCTTGGTGGAAGGATGTGTTATGGTTCAGGAAAGAAACCATTAAACTTTGGTTTGGGTTCTGATCGAAGGGCAGATCTAGGAATTTGGAGATAGGGTGTT
The DNA here is from genome assembly GCA_026259375.1 of Verasper variegatus. Taxonomy (NCBI): domain Eukaryota; kingdom Metazoa; phylum Chordata; class Actinopteri; order Pleuronectiformes; family Pleuronectidae; genus Verasper; species Verasper variegatus. The sequence goes on from CM048054.1 coordinate 7,941,392, forward strand.
TTTCAACATCTGAGAATAATTCATTCATTCATTCCAAAATCTGAGATATTTGGGTGACTGATTTTAATGACTGTGTGCAATTTGGTGCACACCAATGTTGATCTAGTGAATTTAAATGTGGTTTCATAAAGTCACAGTTGGACCTTGGTGAAGCAATGTGCTCTACTGTGCTATTCTAGTTGAGGGTATTTTGGACCTTTGTTGATTAAAGAACTAAAAAGTAAAAGACGTAAGACGTGTGCATGAAATTTATAAGGAGATTTAGACTCCATCAGTGTGGATAAAGGTATATACAGAGGCTAATTCAGAGCCAATAAATAAAACATGAGAGGGTAATGAAGTTTACATAAGATCAATATTCAGCCTCCAGCTTCAGCAGCGACCATTGTCTCATCAGAAAAAGATATCAACCTTTAGCTGTGTTTCTGGAATTGACAAACAACATGGTTAGGGCTCAAATTAAATTACCGGAAGTAGATGAGAGAAGTGAGGTTAGTACCACCCTGAAATTATCTTTGTTTAATCATCGAATTTGTTCATTTTCTCAACAGCTGTTTTTTTTTTTTTTATGTAAAAGGTAAGATATACCGCAAGGTTTCTGGGTTAAGCAGGTTTGAGCAAATAATTTCAGCGTGTTTGGACGTCTGGCTCAGTGGTGAGTCGTGGCAGTCGGGTGGTGGTAACAGGACCACGTGGAGATGCTTCTTCTCCCAGGGAGTGTCTAAAATGAGTTCTGTCAGGCAAGCGGCGAGCATCGCACTGCTACCAAACCCGACCTGAGCTGAGGCAAAGCCCATCTGTCAAGCGGAGACGATAAGCCCGGAGCCATCCAGAAACAAATTGCTCAGCTTCCCCACTGTGAAGCCCTACGAGGCAGCCAGCTATGGGCGGGCAATGGAGATGCTACCGATTCCCGATGTTCCCGAGGAAAATAGGTGGAAAAGGGAAGTATCAAACACATTAATCTATGCAGAAGGTGCCGATGGCCAGTCATCACTCTGCAGCAGCTGTACGCCGAACTTCAGCGTGGCGATAAACAGCAAAAAGGGGGAAAAGAATCAGAAAAGTATTGTTTTTTTCTTTCTTCCAAGCCTAAGGGTGAACAGCTTTCATAATGATGACAGCTGTTGGACCTTTCTCAGTCAGTGGAAACCAAATGACTTTTATGACACAGACGATGTTGAAAAGGGAAAAGATCAGAGACAAAATATGACAAACAATTTAAACATCTGTTGGAGGGGCTGGACAGTCGTCATTATCAGACATAGCGCTGCCATTTTGCAGGTGCCGTGTTGACAAATGAAAGTCTGGATGAACTAATTCAAAGTTGTGGCATGCTCACACATATGCAAAACTCCCGGGGATAAGGAATTCAACATGATTGACAGGAACTCAGATGAGGTTCATTTCCTTGGCAAATTGAGTCATTTGTGGAAGTGGCATTAAGTGCGACATCGTTTTTTACATGAATAAATATCAGGCTGGTCAACCAAGCGTCACGCCAGCCATCATGCCAACTGTGACAACTCATTACAAACTGATTAGATACGGTGGGCGAGCCGGGGCCGGTTGGATCCTCAAGGCAGGTAGGATGCGGTTTACAGGAGAAAAATAAGTACGAGACAGAGGTTGCTTTCTAATTTTAGCTCCTCAGTGACGAGATGAGAGGAGCGAGAGATGAAAACGCTCGCCGAGACACCGGGTGGCAGACGCAAAGGTGCTTATGAGGCTGTGACGAATGTGAAATGAAAATGAAGTTGTGGTTGTAGTTGATGGCGGTGGAAGTATCCTCTCTAGATCTCTCACCAGAGAAGAACACTGTCAAACAGCACACAAACGCACATGCACATGCACACGCACACACGCACACACAGGAGAAAAGCTCTTAACAATTAATGACTCATTTACACACTTGCAAATAGTCTGAAATTCTTCGGTTTGCAGGCGGGACCATTTGCTTTATTTATATAAACGACACTAGCAAACTGCTTGCAAAGAGAATTGTACTGTACATTACTTGTGTATTATTACATTCATTGTTATGCAAAAGAGCTCCTGCTAAACAAGTTGTATTTGCAGCAAGCCAGTAAATTGCTTTCCCGAACAGATTTTTTTTTTCCTCAAATAGGCTTGCTCATCGTCTACTCCCATTCCACCTGAAATTGTTTTTTTTTTGTTTTGCACAAAATGTCTTTTTCCTCACTCGCTCCCTTATTCCAGCTTCTTTGTTTTAGACTTATCTTATAACAAACCTAATTTCAGCTCCGCTCTGGGGCTCGTGTCTGTGGCCAATTAAAACTCTTAATGGAAATGTGTACTGGCTATAAAAAGGCAAAGCTTTCCTGTCCTCGCTGTAGGGCCAAATATTTTTTTTCCCCTCTCCCTTTTAACACGTTGCGGGGAAGAGGGAGACAGCTCGTACATCACGCGTGGAACACAATTGCAGTTGCATGAGAGTTATGGCACAGGAACAACGGTGGTAATAAAACTCCCTCAGCTGTGAAGGTTAGCACAGTGGTACTGCATAAATTAATTCACATCCTATAATGTAGATAACGTTTCAAGAAAAAACAAACAGTGGCAATTCGGAGATAATTTTAATTAGGCGTACAAAATCCAGACTAATATCTTTGTTGACTGAGAGAGAATTAACCCTGAAGTGGCCGAGAGCAGGTTAGAAAGTTGGCTGAAGGACATACCAGTGTTAAAAACCAATTACCCCTTGGTTGCTTTTTAAAATGCCCTCTCTCCTGATCAGCGGCAGCCCGGGGAAATGAACGAGCTAATTTCGCCCAACCTGGGCTGTAATTGTTTCAAATCAGCCTCATGCCTCAGCGTCGCCGCCAGAATAATTGCTCATGAGCGGGAAGATTAATCTACAGAAGCACATCTGTGGGACTTAATTTACGGGTCACAGTGCCATGCCTTGTGGATCCATTAGACTCATTTGGTTTTCAATCCTGTGCAGCATATGCAGCTAAACAAAGGTGAAACAAACAAACACAATGCACAAACTGCTCTGTGTTTATACACAGTCACCTGTAAATACATGAAGACCAATGGTCATGAACAGTCGGTGATGTGTGTTCTGTTTTTTTCTCTGTTGCGATGTGTCACCTCACTGTGCAGACATAATACACATCCCGAAGCACAGCTGTCGTCCCACTAACCACGTCCTCCCCAAATGATCCGTCTCCTACCATGTCCACTAAACACCTGCTACTGGTGGAGAAGTGTCAGGATCAGACACAGGCAACAAAACTTCTTACAAAAGGAGGAAAAGTGTCATCCTGTGCCAAACGTCAGCGCCCAATCAGCAGCGGCGGAGAAATCAGCATTTGGATTGTGAGCCACTTTGGGTTCTGAGAGAGGACGGCCCGCTCGACATGCTCTCTGAAGAGAAACAGCTGCAAGCTGCAAATTGGAAAGCCTTTGTGAGAAGCCGCTCTGCCCTTTGTTGTCTCCTTCCTCCTCTCCTTGGAGTGCTGGCATGCAGATGTCTCCTCTCATTCCTCATGTGTAATTACAAAGACGGTAGAGCGACATGAAGGGGTGATTCTTTATACGAGACATTGTACTGCAGGCGGCACACCGGAGTCAGGCAGCCGGCGTCGTTTTAAAAAGGGAAAACTTCACAGCAAAGGATTTAGCACCTCGGTCCTCTGCCACGGCTGCCTACTTCTACACTGCTTTCCATACGCTTTCCCTACATGACACACAGGATAATGGGGTTGAAAGATAATCAATGTTACCGCCAATGGTGCTGTTATACATGTATACCTTCCACTCCAACTTCTGCCCTTCCTGGGTGCAAAGAGGAGACATGGGGGCGAGGAGATAAGGATTCTTATCAGAGTGTGTGCAGGTGTTTGGTGAAGCGAGGCCATAACAGGATTCTTAAGTTACTATTGGCCGGCAGGACTTCACTCATTGAGGGAAGAGGAAGAAAGGAAGCGCGGATGGAGATGGGGATTGGAGTTGTGTGTGCAGTGGTGGTGGGTGGGCCAATGGCCAGAGTGTTAGAATTGTGAATCCCCTCAGAGTACCGCAGTATACAGCACGTCTTAGACACCTGCTGGTGTGGCGATAAGGAGCGAAAAGCAATCACTTCAGCTACCAGGCAGACCCAACTGGCATCTCGCTGCCTCTCAACCTGCTACTCGGGTAATTTCTCTCAAACATAACTTGTTTTCTGTTATAGGTCAGCTCCCCTTGCGGGCTGACAACTTGGTGAGGAGAGGAGAGGAGGAGGATGATGAGGAGGAAAGGATGTGGATGAGGAGAGGAGGAGAGGAGAGGAGAGGAGAGGAGAGGAGGAGAGGAGAGGAGAGGAGAGGAGAGGATGAGGAGAGGATGAGGATAAGGATGAGGACGGAATTATCAAAGGCCAAGAGAGAAGCTCTTTGTTTACAGTTTGCCCAGTTAAGTGTGCACTTTGTTTTACTGTATGTCGTCATAATAATCTTACATAATCCTGCAAATCTAAAAATGCAAAGCAGGGCAAAGAGGACAAGTGTCTCGTGCCACCACAGGCCGCCATTTCAAACTAACTTTATCACCCACAGAGGTCAAGGACGTGGAGTCTGGCTCAGAGTGGGTCCTCGGGCTCTCCGGAGAGCGTTTCTCATTAGTGTGATTCCAGCTGAGGATTATAACGCGAATCCTTGGGATAAATCTTTGCTCGTCACAGGGAGACCATCAGCTGTTGCAGTCAACCAGCGCGCACTGCTGAATTATTCATTTCCTGTTTACAGCAGGCGACAGGTGCGTGACCTCTGTGATGAGTGCCCAGGGTGTCTGGGAGAAGTGGTGACAAGGGAAGGAGGGGTGGGAGGGTTGGCGGCTCGGAGGGACAGCGGTGGGGATACAGGAGGGGAGAGAGGATTCAGAGGAACCTGCCAATGTGTCAGACTCAGGTGCTTGCTGCAGGTTTGTGGCAGCTTTTGCTTTTCATGCTTTTTAATTTTAACTCAGAGGCAGGGAAGAGTGCATTTTACAGACTTTCAGGCGAAGCTGCACGCAAGAATTTTTTGGAGGGAGAACGGGTCTGCGGTCGCCAATTTTGAGAGGATAGGATCAAAATTAATGTTGCCCAAAATGTTAGGAGTGAAACTCAGGGAGGCATGGGGTCTGCCAAGCTTGAGCTGTACATCAGCTGAGTGGCATTTACTGTAACCTTTCCCCTGGCTTTTAACTACCGGGGCCGAAACAGCAAGAAACATGGATCACTGAGATTCACTGGGAAGCGCTGGGAATTGCAAATGGATCACCTACCGCACATGAGTCGACCGAGAAGTCAAATATTAACTTGGTTCTAGCTCGGGCGAGCATCAGCTGTATGAACACTTTTATATTACTGTGAGGGCGCAAATGAGACAAAATAGCAGAGAGAGATATGACGGCAAAAAAGAAGAGAAGCTGAAAGCAGGAGCAACAGGCTGAGGTAGATAAATAGAGAAGGGTTGAGGCTGGAAATACGCAGATGTTGTCAAAAAAAAACACAGGCAACCCGTCTGGTTTGTTTAGTTTAACACAGATAAAATTCCAAACTGAATCACAGGAATTCAATCTGGTTCACTCAGCCTGAATAATGGTTTCTGACACCTGATAGCTTAAGAATAAGCCTCTCATTTATGCCGTCATATTGATGTGGACATCTGCATGGACACACACACACACACACACACACTCACAGAAGAATGCATGCGAAACCAAACAGTGCGGATGCTCTCTGCAGAATGATGCATGGGTTTCACCTTCAGGCAACTGGCTGAAAGAGACAGACATTTCTCCCCATCAGCCAACTCCTGCTTCAGACAAAATAACAAACGGCTGAATGATATAGTGAGCTGTCCCCTCTGGTTGTGAAGTGGGAATGGAACCACGTCTCCGAGACAGCCGCTACAAAAGGCCCATCGCTTTCTCCCGCTCGTTCTCTCGGCTGTACATCCGCAGAGACCTTGGCAGATCTCAAAGACAGATTAATCTCGATTGAAAGTTGCTGAAGTGTCCTCAAGCGTCAAAGCGTTGCTACTTATTGAGAGAGAGCACCGTGGAGGCGATCCAAAGACGAGACAGAAAAAGAGCTCTGGGGTCACTCGGGATGGACGAACTCCCACAGAGTGGCCGGTGCTGTAAAGTGTGCGCACACTAGATTAAGTCCTCATCAAGTGAAATCTTGATTTAACAGACTTCTTCCCAGTCGGCCTGTGGTAAGACTCTGGCGGCTGCTGCTGCAACTGCATGAATCATGATGTTTCCAGGATCAAAGTTGTGGCTGCTAAAGAAAACTCTCACATAAAACATAATTTTATGTGACATCATTACCAGTTAGCAACTCTACTGCCTGATCAGAGTAATTAGACACTGTAAAATATAATCATGTTAGAGTCATTTTTCACATTTTTATTCTCTCAGATTTTTGATGTTTTCTTTTACTTTGACGGGCTCATAACATATGTACTGGTGAAAATGCACATTACTATATATAGTATATATAATTCAACCTCCACCATGCAGCTCCAGCATTAAAAGGCATCATTAATAATCCAATATTTTAATACTACAATGACTGTAATTCTGTAGCTAACACTGTATTTTTGCTCTAATTATACATTTAATACAGCACATTTACTTGTAATGTAGTATTTTGTGTGGTAGAACTTATACTTTAGTAAACGTTATTTGAACAACTTGCACCTGGTACGATTAATTCTATTTTTCATCTCTATGTTGTGTTTGCAATGATTGATTAGAGACTCTTCTGAGCCTTTTTACAGCTACATTATCATTATTATTATATTATTATTGTTGCCATTATTAGTAGAAATAATGATAATGATATTTTATTGACCAGAGTAATTACATTATAATGGAATCATTACAGTTATGTTTACCGCTGAAACAAATGCTTTCTTTGTCAATTTTATATAACTATACTGCAGGGCCTGCTCTAAACCTGTCTCGTTGGAATGGGCTGTTTGCTGACTTGTGGTGATGCTGGTTGCAGTTTCTCTTTCTGAAACTGTAAAAGTCAACTGCAGTATTGTAAAGACCTGCCTTAGAATCGTGAAGCTGCATCACCACTGCTGCACAAAGAGCAGTTCACCTGATTATTCAAAGTTTGGTGAAGCTCAACTTAGTGCACAACCGGAGAATCATTTGTTTTAGCCATTGTCATGAACACGCTGTTGACAAATCACGTTGATTAGTCCAGCCGCCACTTCTACAGAGCGCTGGTTATCTCTTTATTATAAATATATTAGTATCGAAGGTATCACATGTCTAAATTTTACCAAATTCAACACGGCAGTTCTCTAATAGCAATAATAATAATATATTTTTTGTCATGACAGTAATACTTACACTATGATGGAATCGTCACACTTATGTTTTATAGAACAAATATTACATTTATTTGATTTTAAATCATGTATATATATATGTAATAAAATCAGTGCAGTAAATGTGGATCTTAGTTTCAGTGTGGCTGTCGGCTGAAGTGATTCAGGATGCTGAGAGTCGCAGGCAAATGTGAGGCTCAGCAGGAGCTCTGACAACATGAGAAATGATCCCACTTAGCCTCTCATTCAAGGTTACAACCTAACACAGTGTCTTTGATCGAGCCTGTTTTTATTAGCAATGATTTGCTTCAATCTAAATTTGGATATTTATCAGTCTTTATTACGATATCTCTATTTATAATATGTGGATGAATGTATTATAAACCATTTAGGTAGTGCAGATGGTGCAGCGTAGGCTGGGACAATCTTACCAAATGGTTACATCAGTCCTAACATCATTGGGATCAACCCATATTTATAAAGGCAAGACCCGCGGGTGTCCTCTCCTATACAGCTGATGCAGATGACATTACTCTGGTGTAACTGGAGCTTCTGTGACCTTTGGCTAACATACCAAAAGCCCATCTGACTACGCCGGCCTCTGTTAACCCACTTCAGTGTGTCTGCTGCTGTCTGCCGAGACAAAGGGGATTTACCGTTAATCTGGCTTTAACAACAGCAGGAGAGCATACTCTCCACGACAGCACTCCAGAGAATAGAACTAATCAAGACATCATGAACATCAAACCGGGAACAATTACCTCTAATAAAATCAATTTTGTTGATTGACTGAGAGAAAGAGAGCTGACACAGTTATTTGATTGGACTTGATTATAATGGATTGTTTTGTATAAGGTTCACACAAAAGAACAAAAATCACCACATTTATTTAAATTGACTTGAGTTGAAGATCTAATTCCACCTTATTGTGAAAAAACTCTGGAACACAGTGTTACTACCCAGTATACATGAATAATTCAAAAATTGCATTTAAAAACTAAAGGTGACAAAGACAGCGTGGCACAAGACTCAAATTGTGCTGCTCGTTGGGCTGTAAAAAGGCAGCTCTGAGCCTCACTGACACAAGATGACAAAAACAACATAGGTGAAAAAGGTTTCAACCAAAACGGAACAAAGGCAGCTGATGAGGTGACAAAAAGCGCTTTGATTGTAACAACGTGTGAACGTTGGATTTGATTGCAGTAATAAGCAGATGGTTTTAAAAGGTTCCACCCGTGGCTGGGGAAGTGTAAAATTTGCAATACCACCTCATTAGTAAGCAAATGAATTCAATCACCTCTCTTTGGTAAGCAGCTTGATAAATCCCTGCAAAGTGGTGCCTGGCTTCAATCACAGCAAGCGGCTTTAATAGATGCAGAGCTGCTAATGTATCAATCTCATTGACTGTGTGCTTGCCATTTTGCTAAGTTCAGCCCGAACACAATCTTGGCCTCCAGCAAACAAACCCAAGTCAATGAGGTTGAAGCTCCGCAGGGACCGGTGAGGAGTATTTTTCTCGCGCTCGCTCCAGTAGCTTTACAAATTTCATTCATATGTCCCCTGAGGGGATGGCTGCAGTGTTGGTGGAGCTTGAGGGGGAGGGCAGGAGCTACAAAACGGGCAGGGCGACGACTGAAAACGCAGATCTGAAGAGATGAGCTGCGTCTTGAAGAAGAGCTGGGGAAGTTCCTCTGACCCCAAACTACCCCTGAACAGCGTAACACATTTACTATCACCTGCTGCACCACTCTGCGCTCTATTTACACAGGCACAGCGGGAATGTGACCAATGATAATGTAACCAGAGAGAGACAGGAGCAAGAAGACAGTGAGCAAAGAGACTGAAAGACGATGATGATTTCGAGGAAATAGAGCAAATAAATAAAAAAAATGTGATAGAGAGCGGGTTCAGCACAGACTTCTGTCACGAGACTGATTCTTAACACTATAAAATAAAACATCTTCATGAAGCGTTGAAATTTTGGAGAATCAGAGGCCGATCGATACATCCATTGTGATAGACCCGAGACAGAAGTGCAGCAATTGGCAACGGCTTAGACTGAGTCAAACACAGACAAAACTAATCTCTCCATGCCTGGCAACAAATCCACTCTGCAGCCTTAATCAATTCGCTAGACAGCGTCCTCTTGAGCACACGCACGCACGCACACACACACGCACACACACACGCACACACACACACACACACACACACACACACACACACACACACACACACACACACACACACACACACACACACACACACACGTGAGTGAGTGATGATTAGCTCGTCCCACTTAATCACTTCCTATTAGGGACACCTGCAAGGTTGCAACAGTCTTGTGTTGATTATGTGTAATCATAGAAATGTCACATTTGAATGATAAGCAGCATGAGACGACGGCTCCAAACATGATGCATATTTATACCATGGAATTATCCGCTATTCTCATTCATATGAAAACTACTCATATGATCCCCGAATATATGATATATTTCACAAAAACAGACTCAAGACTCAAGAAATATAATCTCTTGCACATAATTTTGCATATACCATGCAGGCGTATAAATACACACTAGCACCCACACTGGGCTGGGGGGGAAAAGCCTATCTGCTGTGGATAAAAGACATCCCTTATCAGCTTCCTCATAGAGGAGCTGGGAATGAAGGCATTTACTCAAATGAAAGAGGCAGCTTTTGGAGATAAGCCGAGGGAGACGGAGCTCAACTAAGCTTCCAGATTGGACTGGGCCTACAGAGGGAACAGAGGAGGATGGGAAAAAACAGAGGGAGAGGATGGACGGGCAGGCGGGTGGATGATAGATGGGTGGATTGCTGATGAAAGTGATGGGCGGACGACGCAGGCTCTTGTTCGGTGCCGTGCTGTGTTTTGAGGCATGCAGAGGAGGACTGCGTGGCTTTTGTCTGCGATGGAAGTACTTACATAATGTGTATTTAAAGAATGTGGGTTTGAAAGCTATTGTGTTGACCCCAGTATTTTGTCTGTGCAGGCGTGCACATGCGTGTCTATGCCTCCTGTCTCTCCCTGCGCTTGTAGCTGGCCCTGTCTGCGCAGCAAGCTGGCACATCTTCTCAGCTGCGCTGGGCTGTGAGCAGCGCTAGAATAACCACTTCAAAGGGACCCATTGTCACACACTAATGTGGCAGCAGCGGCAGCAAGCGCCACAGAAATCCGCACACACTGAGACTGGATATTCCCTCTGAGTCCCTCTGAGAAGAGGGAGGAAGGGCGGTGTAGGAGGGAATGAAGAGGAGAGGGGTGAGGGAGAGACAGAAAGAAAGAAAGAAAGAGAGAGAGAGAGAGAGAGGTCTGTTCACAAACACACTGCTGTGCCAACATTAATCATGTAGACTCTCATAAAATCATTAGAGCTGATCATTCCCAGTCAGACTCTGCACAGCGGCTCAGAGCTGACGAAAAGAAGCCAGAATGCCAATTTTTCACAGAGATGCAAACCAGCGTACACACACACACACACACACACCTTTGTAGTGCAAAATATTAACATGGAGAAGGGAGACTGCTCAACTTAAAGGCAGGTTTTATATAACGTGATGTACAGAGGTTGGACAGATTACATATATTTTATAAATAAATGTATTTGTGCTGTACTTTTATCAGCTACTTTATGTATAACCATACAATGCATCTAAGTCTTTGTAGGTGTCTTATTCAAAATGTCGGCGAGAACTTGCGTACTTTAGGGTTTTTCATTTGATTTATGCGTCTCATAGTGTGATCCTCTGTGCTTTCTGCCAATATGTGTATTTGTGTGTCTAATCTCCAAAACATGTTGTTTGCATTTTCTGTACAGATATCAGTTGATTTATACAAAGGGCCAAAATGATGCATAACATCTTACCAGCACTGTCTATCAATAATTCAATTAATCTGATTGGCAGTTTCATACATAACAATGTTTAGTGAATTCATTAAATGTGAGTTGTAACCTTCCAGCTTCCTTAGTCTGTTTTCATCCATAGTCAGACTGACAGCCAGGCAATTATTGGGACAAGTATTGGGAAAAATCCTGGTGGGCTGCGATACGGCGATACGGCGTGCAGTACAGGTGGAGGTCAACATCCTGATGGCCAACAACAACAGTCTTCTGTTTACACTAACCATCATTTACCCACTAGCTGCTCTCTATAACGCACATTGTCCCCTGTGAGTATTGCAGATCGGTGCTCAAGGCACCAGGACTCATGGCTGTAAAATCGATAGCCTGTTACTTTCTTGGCCGCTGATCCTTGTGCTCGGAAAGCCGCGGCGGTTACACAGACAGACTGGTTAGAAGCCTCAGAAATACACTTGAGATGGAGAGAGATTTGAGAAACACAGAAGAGATATGTCCTTTTTGTAGGGTTATATTCCCTTCATGTTTCAATCCTCTCTCTTCACACCTGTCTCGGTTTCTAGCTCTTTCTCTCTTCGCCTGCTCTCTATTTTCTTTATCTGTGTTTTTCATCCTCCAGTGTGTTGTTCTCTGAGGCCTTTAACTTTTCTTTCAAGGTCAGACCATCAAGTAGAGGACTAGTCACCCACTTCAGTTGAAAGCTGTCTTGCCAGCTGAAGAATGATGAATTCACAAGTGCAGGAAACATATATCACTCACACACACACACACATGCACACTCACTGGCCGTTGATGTGTTGCCATTTCAAGGCCTCCTCCTTTAGCCCCGGCACCTGGAGAATGGGAGGATAAGTGGCCAGGGTTTTGGTGCCGACTGCAGCATGGGAATATTTCTCATGTTGTCAGAGCTCCTGCTGGGCCTCACATATGTCTACAACTCTCAGCATCCTGAAGCTATCACTACAGCAGGCGGGCACATCTAACCCACGCTGTCACTTCAGTGAAATGATATGAACTGTCACTTGCAGATAAGCATTTTTTTTTTGTCACAGGGGGGCTCCGAGAGCAGATGAACCATGCATACAAACGTCATATGTGTAAAAGTAGACACATTATTCATGTGGTGAGTTCATGACATGATGCAATTGTGTATTAGTGTGTGTAAATATACAAAGGAAAGATCTCATGAATATCTATGGACTAGAGTGGAATGTGATATTTCCCCGTCTCCACTGCCTTGTGACCTCTGCTCCTGTATGACCTTTGCCGTGTCTGAAAGGCGCCTGCAGGCCCATGTGGACAGGTCTAATTATTGTTGCTGCCACAGTCCACCCACTCACCCTGCTCCACAGCCGCATCTCACTATAATCCACGCACGAAAAATCCACTCTAAACACATTTACATATAAATGTAACCGTCTCACTTTGATGTATGATGTGTTTTATTCCTGTATATATTCAGCTACATTTACATTTTGTGAGAGCTAAAGCAGGAGAAGACCATCAACTTATTTTTTGAGGGTTTCCCAATTTTCCAAATGCAGTCAATAAAACCCTGAAACACATAAGAAAATGAAAGCAACCTACATGGAAAGTGTCTGCTTTGGTGTCAGTCCTTCAGAATGAGATATACGCCGTTGTTCCATACTTGAGGAGTACTTCACTGAAAGAGCAATGTACTCCTCCTCATTGTTAGATGAACAGTTAAAAAAACTACAAAAACTAAAACAACTGAGTGACAGTGGAGTGCATACTTATCCCAAGGCCCAACAGTCCCTATATGGAACCACAATTAAATTAAATAATAACATATACAATAACAAATTTTTTTTTTCCCTCCTAGACCCAAGAATTATTCTCTGAAAATGTAAAAAACATTTCTCACAAGAACGTGGAAAAAATGTATTCTTGATCCAGTTCTGCACCAGAATTCAATGAGTTCTTCCCTGACCCCACTCTACATCCTTCTACCAAGGTTCATGGTAATCCTACCAATGGTTTTTGTGTGTAATCTTATAAAATCAAACAGACAGGGGTCAAAACATAATCTCCTTGGCGGAGGTATTAAATGCAGCAAAACAAACACCATCTTTTTGTTATTGCTGGTCAGAACCTTGTACCCCTAATACCCACAATGCAGCTCAACTTTTAACAATTTGGAGGTCTGAGCTGCAAGCATGTTATACTAGTCTTGGTAGCCTTGAGCCTCTAGCCTCAAGCAAAGATAAAGGAACGGGCTGCAACGATTTTCCAACTTGGAAATAGGTGGAGTTGCCCTTTAATATGTTGCAGTCACCCAGAAATAAATCCATCAGAGAGGAGTCACAGATTCTTATGTTCCAACAATAGCCTCAAAAGACCAGAGTGTGTGCTGCCATAAGACATATCTTATTATGAGTAGAAGGTGTGATTCACACTCGAGCGCCAACATTTCATCACAAATCGACTCCTGAAAAGCACTGAACATCAGAGGTTGATGACATGCAAGCTTGTGAGCACTTCCTTGAATAGAATCTCTCTTTTAACTCGCATCACCTCCTGGACTGATCTACTGGGAAAGATTAAAAAAAAGATTGGGAATAATGGCTACGTCAAGAATAATAATAAAAAAAAAGATATGCAAAGACAGTTTTGGAGCGATAACACATCCCATTGTTCCTGTTAACCGGGAGAAATGGCAGACTGGCATCAAATAAAATGTGGTAAGATGAGAAACAATAAACATGAACTAATATATATTTCTGTTTGTGGTGGTACCAGTCTGTCATATCATTTCCCCCATGAGTCTTTACAGAGATGACACAGACTAATAGGGGCTGAGGTAATTAAAAATAAAGGCAGTTTGACTGCAGATTTGTCATTTGAGGTGGGCTGTTTGTTGAGCTAATAGAGCGGTGGGTTATTTGTCTCTGCTGTGTGAGTGTGTGTGTGAGTGTGTGTGAAAATGTGCGTGGAGGCAGAAGTGGGTTGAGCAGGAGCTGGAGAGCCGCCACCTTCATCCCTCTGGCCCACGAGGGAGGAACGCGGAGACAGGAGGCTCGGGAGATCCATCCATCATAATGTCTCTTTGCCGCTCAAGCTTTGCTTTTGCATGCATGCACGTAGACACACACACACTCTGTCAGGCAAGACAGAAGCCCACTGCTGCTTTTCACCCAAAAAACGTTTAGCACAGCGCACACTGGAGGAAAGGGCTTGATGGTTTGATAATGCTGCAGATGTGGAGTTGGTAAGAAGTGGACCGAAGCCCACAATCCACCGATGCTGCCTTTTCATTAGCCTCCTCATTTACACCCCCTCCACTGCACAACCACTTCAAACAGATGTGCTACTGCTCCTGTTGCTTGGGAACCCCCTCCAGCCTTTACACATTAAAACCGCAACCAAGGGCAAGTGGACATACAAATCTCAAGGTCAAGGACTGCCCATTCAGCTCAGGTTTCCAAATGTGGGAATATGCTTTTCATTCTACTGATGAGAACAATCATACGTCTTAAAAGTGTTCTTTTTTTTTTTTTGTGAGTCTATCATAGCCTTGCTTTCCAGGTGCGGCCAGCCCCCATTAAGTTGTCACAGAGTGTAACCCTAACCCCCCGTAATTAGCCCTGATCGAGCTTCCACCCTGTTTAGCGCAGATTAACCCCGCTTCCCATGCATTCCCACCCCCGCTCCTCAGATCCTGCAGATAAAAAAGGAGTAGAATAGCAAGTATGGCACCCACTCCCAGAGGGACAGGCCTATAATCAGCACTCCCACAGCCCCACAACCTGTCCACTGCTCGAGGGGACGGCAGGGGGTTGCTGATGGATGGGAGACAAGAGACAAGGCTGAGCCCCCAACCTATTTTCCACCTCAACTCTTCCAAACATTGCTGAGAGGAAACAGCGGCCGTCTGAGAGGAGGACGACACAGTAAGCGATGGCGACCATCCTCTAGGACCGGCTGTTATCCGGGGCTGAGAAGAAGCCACAGCAGTCACAGATCTCCCTTGTGACCCACTTTCAAGACAGCATAATGGTCAAGGTGAAAACAGCACGAAGACAAAGGGCAGGGCAGTTAGGGCTCCACTTGTCAGTAGAGCTGCTCTTTTATGAGCTGACTAAAAGGCCAAGGGGAATGAACCCTGACACGAGAGAGATGAGGACATAATTTCAGTCAAACACCTCCAACGCTGAAGGCTTTGGCGCCTCGTGCGCATCCATCCTCTCTGGTGGAGGGATTAAGAGGTGGAATTTGGAGGGCGGACGTAAATATCTGGAGAAATGCTAATGTGGCATCCATTTTCATGTGACACTGGCCCATGTACTGAAGCCATTTTAAAAGCGCAGAGATCTCACTGCACACCACAACCTCACTTAGAGCGAGATCCGTCACCTCCAGTGGCCTGGTGTGCCCGTGTAACCGTTAACTTCGAAATCAGAAAACAAGACTGTAAGTGAATTTATTTGGATCTTTGTAATAATATCATTCATTCAAATTGGCTTTTTTTACCCCATTTTGTCATGTCTGAAATGGAAGGAAGGACTCAAAGCTTTATGCATCCAGGAAATTGCTCATATTTGGCAAAGAAAAGAGAAGATTGAGCCGCTTCTATGAATCTGTGTTTTCCAGGTGAAGCACTGGAACTGAGCGGCGCAGGTCCATTAGTTATCTCTCAGCTCAGCCCACACACAAGACGAGTGCACCTTTATTCTCTGATATAATCACAAATGAGATGGAGTTCATTATGCAAATACAGTTAAGAAATTCTCTATTCCTGGATTTACTCCGTCAGTCTTTTCCTTCAGTCACATTAGAAATAATGAAATACTGTCAAGTTTTTATACTTTTTCTAACCTTAAAAAGTTTTAGAAATACACAAATTGATTTTAAATCTCAATTTAATAGTTCTAGGGAGATTGTAATTTCCAATCAATAAGAACAAGTGGAGTAATTGTCTACAGGCTCAGTGGGAATTCTGAAAATAAATGTTTATTGATTAATTTGGAGACCTATGTCACTCTGTTTTAAATAATATTCTTAAAATAATTTAGACCCTGTGCTTTACATTTATGTACATAACCTCACATACCCTGTCCACACGATCAGATCAATGTTGCTTATAAATAGCCAATCATTCCAGTACAATCAATTTGAACGAAAAATTATTTTCTCATTATTTGCTATTTGAAGCTTTTTTTAATTTCAAGGGAAAATTAACCATGGGGCTAATTTTTTTTACAAAAAGAAAAAGAAAAGAAAACAAGCAAACCATTAATCTCCTAATAAACATATTCAAAAACATTTTCCTGTACAAGACTTTTTCTGCAACTTCCACACAGAACACAGAGGCTGAAGTGTCCATTATATTCCTCCTCCACTGAGGACGCACGCGTTTGGTTTTCAGGGATGAACTCCGCTGAACTTGATCGATGTCTTTTTTGTTTCTGTTGCCGCAGCAGTGACTGCAAACGACTTTTAAACGAGTGGATGATCGAGGCTGGTGATAAATGCCACGTGAGTTCCCATCATAGAGCGACTATTTACTTAGACACCTCTGCATTTCTAATTTTCCTCACAGCCACTTTCAGCGCGTCTGTTCCTCTCCCTAATGTGACAGGGGGGTGATATTAACATTCTTTGAGATTATGGTGTCTATAATGGCATCGCTGCATCACTGCTGAACCATCCACATGGCCATGATGCGTAATATTCCCGCTGCCCTCGCCATAGGTTTGTGCCACGCTCAGCGCAGCCACGTTATCACCGGTAAAGAGTGTTTCTCTTGAGGTTTTCAACACTTACCGATCAGCATCGTGCGTCCAGGACCGAATCCGCGTGTCTCCAGCTCGGCGTATCACCGTGCGTAAAAACGGTTAAAAAAGATGCACGCACTTTTATCCCCAGAGAGAGAAAGAGAAAGAGAGAGAGAGAGAGAGGGAGGGGGGCATGCACGATGCACAGGTGCGATCCGGAGACGTCCTGTAGCAGGAGCCTCGAAACCTGCAGGAACCGACTCGATTCCCCCCCCCACACACACTACAGTCTCTGTGATGGTTCTTTGCAGAAGTGTATCCTCTTTTTCTCCCACGTCTTTGGTGACCAATCCCCGGGAAATCTCCGATCCTATTGATGCACGTTGTCCTCAGCTTGAAATCCTACTGCGCGTACTGCCGCTCCGCTTGGCCTGAAGGAAGCGAAGAATTGGGAGAGCTGGAGAGGAGCCGGCTGTAATTGCCTGCTCTCTCTCTCTCGCTCTCTCTCTCTCTCTCTCTCCCTCCTCACTCCCTCTGTCTGTCTTTGTCATCCTTTCCTCTCCGCGGCCCGACCTCTTTCTCTCTCCTCCTCCCATCACTGAACACATCTTAACTTGACAGGAACACACAGATGTGGGAATTAGCTGCTTGGCTCCTTATTAGCCTAATCGTCAAACATCTTACAGGTCGGCACTAAAAGTGATATGTTTCACTCACACCTGCTGTGAAGCCAAAAGACGATGATGGGAAAAGGCAGCAGAAGGCACTGGAAAGCTTTGGGTAGCAGATGCATGATAGGAGCACTGTAAACATTCAGGGAGAGAACAGAATCTTTTCTCAGACACGTTGCCATTGGTGCACTCATAGGGATGATTTGTGTGCGCTTGTCAACGCGGCCGCCTTGTGAGCTCAACAGTGTGTTAGTGAGAGCGACGGGAGAGTGACTGCAAGTGTGGGTTTCTCGCAGCCATCCCTCCCGCCAGTCTGCTCCTCCTTTGTGTCCCTTCTTGTCAAGGCATCATTTGGTGAAATTGACACATATTCTGGGATTCCGGAATTGGCTCAAGAGCGCGGAGAGCCTGCTCATATATATCAAATGGTGTGTGTGTGTGTGTGTGTGTGTGTGTGTGTGTGTGTGTGTGTGTGTGTGTGTGTGTGTGTGCGCGAGTGTGTGTGTGTGCGCGAGTGTGTGTGACGGTGTAGATTGTGGGTTGAAGAGGCTCGGTGCAAACCTAAGCAGTCCTGGATCTACGCCAAAGCACATCTCCCAGGGTGCTATCAGGAACTTAATTACAGCATTAAATTGCTCCCTCTCTGGCGCTCTCCGGCTCCCAGTTCACTTCCCCCTTTTTCCCACTTTCATACCCCTTCTGCTTTCTCGCTCTCTTTCTCAGCCTCTGCTCCTTTTTCTATTTTCTTGCACTTGCTTGTTTGGCAGAGGTGCCTGCTGCTGTCTTCGTGTATTCACTGTCAAAAATGTGTCTTGACCATCCCTGAAATGAACTGCAAAACCAGAAACAGTAAAAAAAATTGTCTCTAATTGTGCATTTAAATGGTCTCATTTCATACCTGGATATCATCAATGCATCCATGATTAATGCTGTTAATCCATCAGTTTGTTACGGTGCGGGTCCACGGTGTGATATTGGAAGTGTGGATGTGGAGCATAGCAGCAGAGAGGTGGCAGAGATCAGATTGCTGATGGAGAGTTTCCCTTTAACATGAGATATTGCCTCTGACAGAGTGGTAAGTTGGGTAAGCTTCCCTTCCCCTGCAATCCAGGCTTCGTTTCCTCTCCATTTACCGAGGGAAGCAGTGGACCCAGAAACTCTCCTCTGGGGCAGAGGGGAGGACACAGGGGCAGCTGGGCCGTTCCTGCTGTCTCATGCCAACCATCGGCCTACTGGCTGGCACGAAAGAGCTGAGGCTAATTACAAACACGGGACTGGCTCCAAGCTGCGCATCAGTCAGCCTCGGCCAAGATGATTTGTTCTAGCCTATTTGTTCTTTATGTTAAAAGTTGCAATAAGAATACATGCAACAGACTGTTAAAAACTGCTCATTTTAGTGAATTATTTCTTATATTTAAGCAAGAAAAGCAAGTTATTGAAAAACATGTCAAGCTAATTATGTTGTGGTCCTCCACATGAACCCTTAATCTTTCATTTAAAGGTCCAGTGTGTAAGATTAAGGTGAAAGGGATCTATTGGCAGAAATTGAATATAAAATAATCCTAGTGATGTTTTCACGAATGTGTAATCACCTAAATTGTACAAATTGTTGTTTTCGGAAGCAGGTCGTCTGTACGGAGGTCGCCATGAAGGGGCGATTCTAGGATCAGACTTTTAAGGGTGCTCAGCCCCTATGAGAATGTGACATGCATACAGTGCAAGGTTGGCATGAAGAGATAAGGCAAGCAAAGCAGAAAGCTGCATTTGTATCATTCCAGCTATTTAAAGCTCTGGAACCAGTTTTGTTGGAAGGCACTTTTTTAAGGTACCAAACTGTTCGTATGCTTTACTTTGACAGCTTTAACAGTTTTGGTCCTTATCCCCTAAATCAAAAAAGTAATCTTGAGCCCTCTGTGCTTCAGCCTGGTGGCTGGTATGCAGCTCTCTTTCTCTCTGGTCTGCCCTCTCACTCTCTCATCTTTCAGAGAATCTCTATGTTCTTCTCTTTCTTCTTGACATTTGAAAATAAGCAAAAAGCAGTTGTTGTTAACAAGTATTTTAATGAAGATGTGATTGTAAGAATAAAATCCACTGACATAATCTATGTTCTGCCACAATAACAATTTTCACTTCACTATCTGTCCACTTTCTCACCTGCTCACTCTGTTTCCTCTCCATCTCTCTCTTAACACATAAATATTATGTGCAGAGCAACAATAATGTGATCGTAAACGAAGCAAACAAACAGAGCATTTATCATGTCAATATATGTAAGAAGAGGTTGGGGAGGATCCACCTTTGCTGACGGTACATCATTACACTGCTTAGTATTGTAAAATCATAGTGATAGTGTCCACTGCAGAAGAATGTAGGGAAAACAGCAGTTAACGTGACTTTATAACTATGTGGTGGCCATCACTACCTGGTCCATGCTCTCTTTGTCTCTCTTCACCCTGCTCTCTCCCTCTTTGCACTGACAATAACACATACACATATTGTACGGAAATAAAAAAAAATATGTACCGATAGTCTGGTCATAAATAAATAAATGTATGTATTTATGATGTAACTAAATGTAAGAAGAGGTTGGGGAGACGCAACATTTGATAAAATTATAAAAGTGTTCGGTAACATAAAATCATTGATAAGTCCACTCTAATTAATGTGGGCAAAAACTGAAAAATCTGTCCAGCTTTTCCACCTGGGTCTTGCTCTCTTTCTCTCTGTTCATTCTTCTCCCTCTCTTTCTCTCTCTTTCTATCATCCTCTCTCCCTCATTTTGCCTATGCCCTGTTCCCAACTCTTCCAAAAAAAAAGGTTAAGCAGTATAGATAATGGATGGATGTGTTAACAGGAATTTATATCAATAAGAAGAAAGAAATGTAAAGGGAAAAGATCAACAGATTGGGACGCAATGAAGGGGGAGCAGAGCTTATTTTATTTACTGTTTGTTGGGACGGGTCAAATAATGACGTGATTGTTTCTATTCATTAGTGCATGAACGCTGGATCTGCAGTTGACACTGGTGGACTTTGTTGATACTAATGGTATTTACCCGGTTGCCGAGAGCCGAGTCTCTGTGGTGATGACTGACAGAGCCTGAAGAGAGGAGAAGGTCACGCTCAAGTTTAACAAAATAGTGTTGTCTTCAACTCCAGCGCTGGTAGCATGAGTTGGAATGTGCCAAACAGGGGGAAGCGCTTTGTCTGTGTACAAATGGTCTTTTATTTTTTAAATTAAATACAAATGACTATACAGGGAAATCTAGTCATATAGAAGTTGAATTGAGCATTTGATGTGCACTGTGGTCTGTTTACTTTGTGTGATTTTGAGGATGCGATGGTAAGGTTGAGGCCACAGAGGAGGTGGTGAACGGCTCGTTATTATCGTGTGGCGTGTGTGAGCATTGAAGCATGCCGGCACTGTCACCGCAGTGGGATGGGTTGGTTCAGGGTGGATCAGCTGTGGGGTGGTGATGGGTGGGAGTGTGAAATATGGAGATAGCTGCTGTCACCTGAGGAGATGATAGTGGCGTGCGGTGCTGAGCGAGCCTAATACCATGTGACATCTTTTTAGCCCCTGGGCATCTCTATTCCCCCACATATCCCCAAGTTGCATTTGGACAGAACTCCACAGAAAGCTTCTCTCTGGTGATGTAAAGATCATTTATCCGTCTGTCAGGAGCAGCCTAATCAATACCTGTCAATGTGTGACAGCCTTGTACTGTCCACCTGTTTATTTTCTAATCTGTAGCGGGCATGCGAGAGTGTAACCAGAGTTACAGAGCTATTTTGGTGGGTGTCTGAATGTGCCAGGTTTATGGAGTCTTACTTTAGTTTTGGATTACTTCCTGGGTCCCCTGTCTGTAGCTGTTCCCGAATCGGGGGCCGGATCTTTCTCAAGGACTCAGTCTACTTGGTGCCTTCTTTGGACCGTGTAGACCACGAAGGCTGAACCGAAATAAGACGGTCTGGTATATGGAGGATTTCCAGCTCGTCCAGCCATTACTGTTGCATTGCTACCTTGAGTCCCTGCATATACTCCAGCTCAGCCACCCGCGGAGCTCGCATGTTAGCTTTGACACAGCACAGTGATAAGATGGACCAAGAAAGCACCCCCCTCCGAAGAAAATATGGAGAAACTGCAGTGTTCAGTGCATGGCTGAAAGCGGGCTCCCTGCTAACAAAGTGACAAATCTCATTATCCTGAGCTTAGATCCAGGATGATTATTACTTTTTCCCCACCAAAAACACAAAAAATGGCTATCATGGGATCCGGCTGGATGGCCACCCTGAAAACATCGGAAAGTGTCTTAGAAAATAGACTCCAGTCGGTGGACAGTTTAGGACATTGTCAGAATAAATGTTCTAGAGAAGGAGGTGAGCGTCGGTCCCAATGAGGGTTTGAGAGTTGAGTGGTTTACTAACCAAGAGAGATGCTACAACCACTAATCCGGTGAAACGGACATTGATGCATAGCTGCAGACGACTTTATTCAGCTGGAAACATCGATGTAGGAAGTCATCTTTTGTAAAAAAAAACAAAGTTCATAATGTACTGCATGTGCATGGTACTCAACAATAAGAAAATATTCAGTGTGTCCACAGCCAGGCTTTATAATCCTCTGCTTAATAGTGTGAGGAACTTGTGACAAATGCACGTGTTTGGAAATTGTGTTTTTTGATCCCAACCACAAGCCAGGGCATAATGAGTGACAGGCTAATTTATGAACGAGCAACGAGGGAAGCTATTCTTGCCTGCCTCTCTCTCTCTCTCCCTCTCCCTCTCTCTGCTCAATTAGAGCTCGCTCTGACAAACTACTGCTGAGCCTCGACTAGGTAATGACTGGCAGCAGAGGAGGCAAACAGCCGTATCCCTCTCCCCAACTCTCTCTATCTCTCTACCTCTAAACTCAACAAATTTCCTTTTCCCCCCCGTCTTTTCTCTAAACCATCATCTTTCTCTAAAGTAAACTCTGGACTCTCTCCTTCACTCCTCTGTCTCACACTCTCCTCTCTTTCAAAGCCTGACACTGAGCTCTCACCCTCTAAATTGGCATCTCTCTACCCCCCCCCCATCCCTCTATCACTCTGCCCCACTTTATTGGCATATTTCTCTCTCTTCTTCACTCGCTCTCACTGGACCTAATCCATGTCTCGCCCCGCAACTCTCTCACCTTCTTCCTCTGACAAACAAACAAATGAATTGAAGAGTGTTGGGAGGGAACACCTTCGGAGCGTGACGACCCGGCCGGCTACCGGAGTGACTGATGGAGAGACTAACTAACAAAGTGACAGAAAGACTGACAGGAGATTGGAGGAGCACTGAGAGGGTCGACTGTGAGGCGCTGAAGTAATTTGAAGATTGGCAGACAGGACAGATAGATGCTGATGGGTGACAGTGGAAGATTCGCAGTCCCACCGAACTACCTGAAGCCTGCAGCTCTCACCACCATGTATATTAAATTCTAAGTGATTGTTTCTTGGTCAACTTACCCGTGAGACTCTGATGGAGCTGATGGATCGCTTAGTGTATAGCGCTTACTGGTTTGAATGCAAAGATGAAACTACCATTGTTTCAAAAGTGAGCAACTTTCTAATCATTTAACCTAGGCTGCTTAAGTTTAGTTTAATGACATTGTGAAGCAGTGTGGGATCATAGGAGCTGTTGTCTTCCCCACCATCTCTTGTCCCATTATCTTATTGGCAAAACACAATTGACAAACACAATTTCACCCAAACCCTGTTTAGATAATTGTGGATTAAATGTCGCAGTTATTACCCAACAAATGAAATTAGTCCATGAGCAAGTCGAGGGTCTGCAAATGAAAAATGGAAACGTTTTTAGACAGCAGAGATTAGGATTGGACAGTTCTGATAAAAAAAAAAAAACAGTTTCCTTTGGTTGATTCCTCCTTTCCTATCTACATAAGTATGTTCATGAGTGAATATATATATAAATTAGATGATTTTCTTTATGGAATAAAATAATATAAGGAATCATGGCTGGTGTCTACCTCCAAAATAACCTGTTGTGTTTTTTCACTATATTGTATCACTTACTTTCTTTCTGTAGAAAAGCTGCAGAACATCGGACCAAAAGCTCATTTATTATCAACTCATCACTGCAACATTTTCAAACCCAGGTTTACATATTCCTCCTTTGTCTTCTATGACTCTCATAATCTATCATGTGTGCAGTAGTAAATGTTGCGGCAATAAATTGTTAATAAATGTGTTTTTAGCCGTAGCTCTGCAGCTACTTTACACAGGGTTAATCCATCACACTGATGAATTAAAGATCTGGATAAAACGACAAAGCATGATTTGCTGAGGAGGATCACAGAGGATAAAGGATTTATCACAACCTGGCAAACCAAAGGTTGTTCTTAAAATTGTCTTGTAATTGATCGATAAGCCACTGATCTATGATCTGTGAAGCATTTTTTAATCCATTAGTTACAACTTAATTAAAATGCTTGTAATGTGTGCTGCCTTGAAAACTGTCCTTTTACAGTACTTAACTTGACACTACACTGCACTTGGCCAGGCCTGTCAGTTTTGGTCAAAAGTATGATTTTTACTCCTACACATGCAAAAATATTATTATATTGTTTTCTTTTTATTAGCAGACTTCCTCTGCTTCCTCCGATTTGGCCAATAGGCACAGTTAGCTTAATCATTTAGTTTGTGAATGTAGCGTGGATCCACATTATTTTGGCAGATTGAGTGTAAATGTCATGAAATGTCACAATTTCTGTGATTCACTTGAGTAGATGAAACTCGATCACAGTATAAAATCATTAGATCGCTCACCCCTGGTGTCACGAGTTAACTGCAGAACAGGGAGATGCCGACATCTCAGCGTGTGTGTGTGTGTGTGTGTGTGTGTGTGTGTGTGTGTGCACGCATCTGTGTGTATTGTGATTGCAAGCTGTGCCACCTGCACAGTCCATGTCATCGCGGGAGTACGGGGAAACAGGACGCCCCATTTAGCATCACTGTCACATACAGTTTCACAGACAGATAAACACAGAGACAGAGTGATTCTGCATGTGTGTGTGTGTGTGTGTGTGTGTGTGTGTGTGTGTGTGTATGTGTGTGTGTGTGAGAGAGAGAGAGAGAGAGAGGCAGAGTTGTAAGAAAAGATGGGATGATGGGTTCCCTAACATAAATAAATCATCAATGTGTTTTGCTGCCTTGGCTGGGTTCACAAGTGGAAGAGGGAGGAGGAGTAGGAGGAGGAGGAGGAAGAGGTGAGGGAGAGTGAAAGAGATGAGGTGGAGAAGGAAACTGCTGGCTGGGGGGTGGGGGGATGAGCGGCAGGTGGGAATCCTGATGTCTGCTTTGTGCTTCAAGTGGAATAGAAAACACAAGGGCGTCTGCAGTCAAACTGACGTAATTGGTGCCAAGAATAACCAAACACTTGGCTGAATGGAAGATCCGTGTGAAGGATCATAAATGCAATAACATAAAAACATTTCCACACGAATTTGGATTTAGTTTCAACCATCGCCTGTGTGATTCTACCTCTGAAATACTTTCAAGAAAAACAACTAAAAGTTTTGACGTCTTGACAAACTCATGTGCTGCTTCTTTTCTCTGACAGTTATGATGATGCACAGCTGTGATATATTAAGTTTCTTCTTTTTCTACAGAGTCAAATGTGTCTTGATGAAAAAACATGTCTGGGTTTCTGGTGAAATTTGCTGTGGAAATGATGATGGATGAGCCCTGACATTGTGTCTCTTTTTCTTTTTTCTTTTGAAATCAAGGCAAACCATCAGCTTTCTTTACATTTCCGACTTAAATCTAACAACCAACTTTCATTTTAACTAATTCATATATCCACGGTTGAAAAGGGCAGATTAAGGGTTTTGACTTAATGGCCCAAGGAAGTACAGTGTTGAAGTTGGTGGGATTTGGACATGATATGTTCAATTGACAAACTTTGAATAAACTGGCGACAAGCGCTCTGAAGCAGCAGCAGCAGCAGCAGTTGGGACTCGTCAATGTGAGTGACGCTGTCGGTCGCGACAACAGCAACGACAAACTGATTGTCCAGTTCAGGGTTTTGCGTCGAGTCGATACTTTGAAGGTGAACAGCTGTTCGTGCTGCAGCGGTGGTGCAGCTTCAGGGTTCAGTGGACTGAGTGTAGCCGTCGGCCCCAGCTCAATTAGAGCAGGCCACTTTTATAGTTTGGGAAAGAAAACTGCAACCAGTATTACCACAGACAGACAAACAGACACGGGCCCTGCACTCGTTTTCCAAACCCAAAACACACTGCATGTTCTTTAATGCTGAATGTTTATACTAGCTGAGCTTATGGTTAACACAGGGGGTAAAAGGATTCCTGCTGTAGATAGATACCTTTTATCAGTTTGCATCATGTACCCCCCACCGTCGAATTTTACTTTTCTACTTTCATTACTGAACCAGACGATTCACTGCAGTCAGTCTTTTCATTCTGGAGTCATGGTGAGATGCTGGTTTGCAGTGGAAATACCTGATACCTTTTTTTCAACTGACCTCACGTTGCCTTTACTCCTACCGATCTCTACAAGTCTGAAAAATGCAGGAGAGAACACAAGCAGAACATTCTGACTAACAAATAATGCCGTCATAGCTTCAACTGCAGTTCAGTTTAATTTTTGCGGAAGAGCATATCATCTAAGTTACAGCAATAGGTGCTGTACGGTGTCCCTTTAACGCACAACTATAAATTAACCTTAAGTGTGTATCATTATTTTATCATTATTTTCATTTCATGTCTGTCTCAGTGTGCTAGATTGCAACCTTCACTCTCTCCCTACCTAGGCCAGTGAGAGTGACTAACACTGTACAATGAATGACTAATGCTGGTTTTTACTCCAAATGGGATATTCAAGGGAAAGATTATACATTTATCACATATTTTTAGAGCAACAGAGGCTGTCAGCCTCCCACATAACAAATAATTTGATGGAAAATGTTCACTTTGTATTGCATTCATGTTATCTCTGAAAACATATTCATGGGTATTTCTTAAAAGCAGAAATGGTAGATAGGGTTAACTCTGTATTGGCAGCATCGTGTGGAGCGCCTACATTTGTCACTTAAAAAAACAAGACAAAGTTGTCACATTGACAGTTGACTGACAGTGAAATAACGATCATATGGTTCAGAGCTATACCAATAGACTGTACATGTTCTCAAACTCTAGTTTGTATCTTCAATACAGCACGATGTTCGATTTGTAAATTATGGTCCCATTTAGAGTCAAATAGACGATAAAGCAACACAAATACTAAATTAGGCCAAAAATCATTACACAGTATATTATCAGTTGAGCCGCTCCGGGCTGTATATTACCATAAATAAGACTCCTGCTTTCTTGTTTTTGCAGGGTTGCTCAAGTCCACAATGATGAGAATACCCTGGCCTACGATGTACATACATCTAAATATTTGCTGTCAAATTTTCTAAACTTCACTGCCTACAGCTACAAAACAACAACAACATTTTATGCACATATTTTTTTAAACTTTAACTTGATACAGTAATCCATATAACACATGGTAAATCATTTCCAATAGTACATTTTGGCTGTGCACATGCATTGTAAATGAAGAGCTACAAACGACTACATTTGAGCTCAGCACTCAGAATATATTTGTTTTCATTTGGTTGTTACTCACCTTGAAAGAGTATGTGTCTATAATACAATGAGGCAGTCAGAGGATGCGAGCGTGCTTGTTGACTCACATAAAGGAGAGTCATTGCAGTGGCAGAATGCTGCTTTGTACACCGAAGATAAGGCTTTTCACAGTTGAAAGCAAGGGGCTTCACATAATAAATGGGGCTAGTGGCTACACTCACGCTGAGCGGGGTCAAGTTAGAATTTATCTCAGTACAGTGAACACTGGAAGGAAGGAGCCGTATGAGGTAAACACATCTGTAACAGCTAAACCACATGTAGATGTATTTGCTTACTTGGGATGAGCGTTACGTTGCCATGGTTTCCATGTGCACTATGTTGAGCGGGGCTTTGTGTTGCTGAGGAGCATCGGTGCAAAGAAACCACTCTGAGAATCATCACAGAAGAGCCATTATGAAGGCACTGTGGTTACTGTGCCTCACGCATCAAAATGACACGAAAAAGCAAAGGAGCTCTCTGGCATTTTCAGCCAGATTTACACGACTTGACAGTGTGGAAGTAGACCATCATACAGAGGGCGGAAAGAGAGGCAGGCAGTGGAGAAACAGCGATGACTTGAGATGCGGTTCAATCTAAAAAGGATGAGAGGGAATATTGAAGGTGAGAGGGGAAAGAAATCCACTGAGAGGAATGCACAGAGCCAAGGAGGGCCCAATGGAAACACCAGGCTTTTCGTTCTGCTCTGGAAATATGACAGTGGTCTGACGCACCTGATGGTCGGCCTGGAAAATCTGTAAATGGGCCCATAAATGTGAAAAGGCTATAGGGTTTGGGGCTTGGAAAAACCTTGTGTATATGCGTGCTGTATCTCACTGTCCTCTCCCTTTACACCGAAGCCAAGTAACAGCCGCACCCGGCCCATAACCTCAGTCTGTTTGTCTGTGAAGGCAGACTGGAAGGAATTTCTCTATATGACAAAGAGACAGAAAACAGTTTCTTCTACATCTGATAGGCAGACGCCTCAGATGGAAAGAAAAGAGGACTTTGAATATTTCTGCCAAATAAGTTTTTTTGAGAAATTATGTTCAGAACAATGAGATGGACATGTGGATGGATGGATCATTGAAAGGAACATTATGCTGTTGCTGATGCAGAGACGCTAAAAAGTTATATTTATTAATTAAAGAACAAGTTCATTTGGTTTCGAGATGAATGAGGCGCTCTGCATCTCTTTGCTTTGAAGACTGTTTCACAACCAGTTGTGTGTGTATTTGTGTGTGTGTGTATTTGGCTCCATGTTTGTGACTGTGTTTGGCTACAGCAGCTGAGATATGTTGAGTGAAAGACAATGGCACGATCCTAAAGGTCTAGAGCCGGGCATGCTGAGATTCATTTCACTGCCATTTAACAGGGTAAAATATCCCAGCAGTCGCGGCCTGCACCCACTGTCACCCTGTGTGCGAGTCTGTCTGTGTTTCTATTTGTAAACGTGTGTGTTTTTGCCCATCTGTGCATGTGCGCGCGTGCCAAAGAGTTGTGTTCTGTCTGCACAACAGGGCTATGCTTTCTGACTCTGCTATTATGAGGACACGTACCCTCGCTGACTCCCCCCCCCCCCCCCATCCCATCCAACTACCCCCCCCCCCCCCCCCCCCCCCCCCGCACATCCGCTCACATTGGTGCTGTGGGTGGTTTCGCGTTCCATCATTTCCTGCGGCTGACTGTCGGGGCGGATCAGGGTGCCGCGCGAGTCTAATGTTGATGAGCTAAGACGGCCCTGGTCTGACTGGGAGGGGTCTACTGGACCGAGCACAATCTGCCACCCCCCCCCCCCCCCCCCCCCCCCCGCCCCACCACCACCCCCTCCTCCGCCGTCAAACACACATACACACAAATAAACAAACACGTACTGTAGAGAACAAACCACACAACAACGCTGTGCAAATCCAGTGTATGCATGCATAACTGTGTCACTACAGTACAAGTGTGAGTCATACCAGGAGGCATAAGGGTGCTTTATGAAACTGGCTGTGTGGCTTTGTGGAAGTAGTTATGATTTACTACTATAAAAATATACTTATATGCTATGGGTCAAAAATATGACTGATGATCACCATGGACAGCAGAAGACCCATTCTTAGTCTAAAGTGCCAAAACGTGGTACCAATCAGCCATCGGTTCCTACATGACCAGTACCAACCGGACTGAATCACAATGCAGATTTTGGTGACTCATTTCGGTGCCTGAGCTACAGAATGTGACATGCCTGGTTAACGTTACACCTAACTCCAGTGGCAACACATGTTCTACATGGCTCTGGCAGCACGTAACGTTAGCTAGTAGCTACCTCAAACTCGAGTTGACATGACAACAAAATGGCAGTCGAAAGTGATGCTGTGTTTCACGTGTAAGGATTCCGACATTGGGACGTGCAGCAATTGTTCTGAAAACAACTCAGTGTAATGGGAGACAAACATAATAAAGTACTTGGCAGTGCATGATCATTTAAAAGCAGAGGGATGCTCCCTGTTGGACTGTGTGACCTCGTGCCGAGCACATCAGCTGGTAGTGTGGGCGTCCCTGGCCTGGGCGGTGTGGAGACCAGTGATGGCTAGTTTGGAGCTGGAGTACTTTGCTGTATTAAGCACTGAAACTGTGATTCATTGTCAAATTATTGTAGTTCGGTTAGGTTTTATTGATTATGTGATTTTTTTAAGTACATTTATTTTGAGTTCTGCACTTATTTATGCTTGTATATGCAGTATACTTTGAACTGTTAAGGGTTATTATGTCAAATTTCAACTTCCAATTTGTCGATAGCGATACACAAAACGAATAGAGCACCAAACACAGGGACAGTGCTGTGAGGGAGAATGAGCTGTGTTACAGGAATCCAGCCTCTGCTGCTACATATTGCAATGACGACTGGAGGAGGCGTTGGCCTGTTATCTGGACTTAGTCACATCTACACCTGCACACCATCTGTGTATGTGTGTGTGTGACTGCGAGCATGTGTGTGTTGTGCATGCTGACGTGGACCATGTATGTGTGTGTGTCTGCACTTGCATGTGTGCACTCATCATGAAGAGGAAGACCCAGGGCAGACACACAGCCGGGGAGTGTGTGCACGCTCACTGACAGATGTGGTTATACATGATAAAATGGCTGTTAAAAGGAGACGAGCAAGTGTTGGGATAAAGAGTCGGGGGCCGACGAGAAGAGATGGAATGAAAAACTGTTTGACAGAAACAGGCTAACAGTGCGGAGAGGGGGAGGGCGCGGGAGAGTCTTGACAGACAGAGTTCAAATAATAGAGAGAAGCAGTGACAGGGAGTCAATGGGATGGTGAGACAATAGAAGGACAGACAGGTTCTGTCGGGGGGAGAGAGGTGGAGGGAGAGGAGCGAGGAAGGGGAGGGGAAACAGTGGCTTTTTGTTCAAAGTTACAAAACATAGCATCTAAAGCTCTGCATGATCTTACAACAATCTCCTCACCACACTGGAACGAAGGAATCAGGGTGAGTGAGAGCTCACTTTAGTCACCATCACCATTTCACACCCTCTAAATCCATATTATTGATTATTGATTAACTGGCTGGAAGAGAGGACAGAAGAGAATGATGTTGGAGGGTCTATATTGATTATTTTTCACTCCTTCTGTCACCTCAGAGCCTTTCCTTAGTTATACCTCGCAGGCTGAAAAGTAAAACACCTTCTGCTGGGAATGCTTCCCCTCATCTATTCCCTGTGTTCCCTCCATTTATCCATCCTCTTTTCACTCTATTAATCCTGTTTTTTCTACTGTTTATGCTTTATTTTGTTAAAGGTAATACTCCTGCATATATAGTCAAAACTCGTTGTCGTGCCCATTTCTCTATGATAAATAAATTCTGAATATTTCATGAAAATTATCTTATCAAACATGCATGGCTAATTCCTCTACTCGGGTTTCAAATGATCCCACTTATCTAGGCCCCCTGGTGGCCCTTCAGGGCACCGAACAAGGGCCACACACCCTCCAGTTCTGGATGTCCATGGATCCCAGTGCATCTCCTCTCATTTCCTCTTGTCTTCATATTGAAGTTCTTTGGGTACAGAGATCTACATATTTTCAGAGACAGAAAAAAGTCATCTGCTCCAACTGTGTTTTCCAAAAGGGCAACTTTCAATTTCCCCAAGTCACCCAGAGCCCGAGACCCTGAGAGCTGTCACTGAGCCGCTGAGAGAACAAAGTCTAATCTAAGATGAGCATACTTAATAAAATGAATAGGACTGTTTAGGGTTGCAGGGGAGTGGACCCTCTCCCCCGGGATCTTTGTGCATCTCCCGACATCTTTGTCAGCTACGGTAAAGCCTCAAAATCCTCCCAAACTACTTTGAAATACAGGGGAAATAAAACAGTCAGGCAAAAGATTGTGGTTACATAAACGTCTGAGACCAATATCCAACAGCAGCCACACACCCCTGCTTTCTGCCTCTTTACATAAGACACACCATCACCCCCATTAGCACTGAACAGTTGGAACGGGACATAAATCCAAATCTGTGGAACCGTCCCACACTATAGGAGGATGCTCAGAGTGTGCACACCTCCACCAAGGCTAATGTCCTATCTCGCCATGTCTCAACAAAATTGTTCCGAAAAACAACAAATATGAAAGCATCTTAGGAGAGGTAAGTAAAAATAGATGATACAATTGGGCTGCTGACCACATTGCACGACATTTATCCTCGACTGAAACTTAAGCACTTGATTAGTGGTCTTATCAGGGGTAGTGCACAACCTTGAAACTGTGGTGAAATGTTTCTTCACACTTCCCACCCTGCACTGGTTGGTCCTGTTTGAAAAAACATCCACAACATCCCAACTTATGTCTTTTTTCTGAAGACGTGGTCACCACTTACTTCATTTGTATTGGATTTGGCTGCAAAGCTGTTTACTCCTGAAAGTCCAAAAGTGTTTTGTGGACTCATACACTTAGTGGTGAGTAGATTATGAGTGAACTTTCATTTTTCAGTGAACTATCCCTTTAACAATACACATGCCAAGTGTGAAGCTGATAAGAGATATACTCGAGATATTTGAGGTACATACAGACAGAGAGACTAGGTTCATATATATTGTAAAGACAGTCTGGCTTGATGTGAAGAGCCACTGGTCGGCCTGAGGGCGAGCAGGAGAGATTAAAACTCCACCGCTCCACCAGTTTCTCAGTCCATCCCTCGGCTCCGCTTCTGTTAGAAAGCGTGAGGCGAAGGCGCGGTGACCAGTGGCCTCTTCTGAGAAGTGTCTGATTAATCTGACTGGTTGGAAATGAATGGCGCAGCCTGACACAGCGAGTCGCGGTGACACGCCATACACGCCAACAATCACCACACTGCAGCGCGGCATCTGCCAGCCATTTTAAATGCAGCGCCTGACAAGCTGCGATGGAAGGGGAAATGAGCAAAGCCGCTTTTCTGTGATATGTCACAAATCATTTTCATGTCAACGCGCATGTCAGTTTGTGCAGGGAAAGGGGGGGGGGGTCGTGACACCAAGCCCCACTATAGCTTCATCTTTGAAGCAGCTGGAAGTCCCTCCGCTGATTACAGTTCTGGAAGGAGAGTGGGACAGAGATTAGTGAGACAGATCGTGGCGAAGAGAGGATGGGAAGTGGTCGATGACTGACAACTCGTTTATTTACTCTTCCCTTCTCTTTCCCTTCTCTGTACCGAGCCGCTGAGGACAAATCTCAGTTTTTTTCCTCACAGTCCGACCTGTTTGTTTGACACAATACACACCGACATGGGAAAAACACACACGATCTTGCATGCCATCCAGGTCTCGCATGCGGCGGAGAACCTCTCCCACGCTTTTAATCCAAAATGCTGCCAAATTCCATGGGTCAAGTGGAACCAAACCGATCGACCGGTGAGGGGCTTGGCAGGAATGTCACAGGAGCACACGTTGGCAGGTGTGTTCTCAGCGGGGGGAAAACATGAGGAGAGGGAAGTACATGAGGCGGGGGAGGATAAGGACAGTTGTTGCCGGACTCCTGTGAGATTTCCACAGTATATTCTGGGATTGAGCTGTTCATGTGAGGCTTTCACATCCCCACCAGGTGCCAAGGCCATTATTGACCTATGAGTCAATGTGTGTATGTGTGTGTGTTCGTCTCCCAGACATGAAGAACTATTGTAGCCCCGTGCTGATGTATCCGAAACTACTCTGGAAGAAAACAAGACTATGGTTTTATCATCACAGATTATTATCATAGTGTCTGACTTTTTATGAGATTTTAATCCAGGAATTAATCCGTACACCTGCTCTTCAGGAAACTCTTCATCACAAGGATCGCGTGTTATGAAGCTGGGGGACAAAAATGAAATATTCATGAGCAACACACCACTGGACCTTGACATGACCTTCAGTTCACTGGTCGGGATAAAAAAACTCAATTCACTTTGCACTTCACAGCTCATTCTCAATACAAATTTCCATCCTTGCGCTGAACCCATAACACAAGGTGTGTGCGCTATAGGAGATCTGGAAAATTAAGTGTTGATGGAGGAAAAACTATCAAGTGGGGAGGATGAAATTCGGGGTTTATCTGAGAAAGGATGAGAGCTGGAGTCAGACCTCTTCTGCTGCGGTGTTGGTTCTACGACCGAATAGAAAGGACTGACTCTGACACAAAATTACATCCACACACAGACACACTCACACACAGACACACACACACACACACACACACACACACACGAAAAGATAGGTCATGCTGGCTAATCCAGGCTAGCTCCAGCAGACCTATAGGGGGCTGGTCTAATCCTGTTATCGGGCCCAACAGATGCTGTTGACAGAACAATAAGCAGGGGGGCCAATATTGCAGCGCGGCCCCGAGGAGGTCATGAGCCAGACTCATCACAGCAGCAGCAGGATCGCTGGCTGGCAGAAGAGCGCCGGACTCCGCGCCGGTCACACACACTGGCTCTCCTAGGCCGAGCACCCCATGCTCAGCGGTTCAAAGTGATTTGTTCCCTGGTATGTGCACCGCTTTTTGTTTTGTCTGCAGTGTCAGATGGTGTAGAGTGTGGTATTTATAAAGCCGGGAATAGACCCAAAGCATATAAAATATATATATATATATACAGAGCCACCACACCACATTCATGACCACTGACATCCACCAACACAGAAGGTTTTTCAGTCTGGATGCTCAGGAAGGTAAACAAATTAAACAACACAACGACCAACATGTAGATGACAATGTCTGCATCTAGGTGAATGAATTTAGACAACTGAAAGTATATTTAGAATCATACTTTGTCAGTTTTCAGCATTTTTAAAAATTCCAGCCATAAAACTGAAGAAAAAAAAAGAAAAACTTTAAATAAAACAAACTACTTTTCTCCCGGACAGCTCAAAAATATCCATCCACACCCATTCATTCACACGTTGACACAGGGGACCCCAACAGCCCACTAGTTGGCGCAGTTTCCACTTTCAGACATGAACTTTAGAAGTTTTTCCTCTTTCATATGAAGGACACCCGCCAACATTTTTTAAATCTACAATTGGAACGGTGACAATCTGCATTCCCTCCCAGGTTAAATGTCTGTGCAAAAGGTTTTTATCAACTTCTTTATTTTGGCAGTCTAAACGTCTAAAAGGTGCATTAAACTTCCAGGCTGTCGTGCATAGATAATATTTTTTTTCATGCACTTTATTCAAAAAAAGTTGGTGAATACCCTTTAAACAACATGCAGCTGGCACCACAGCGAAACAAGAGAGTGCCTCAGTTTCTGGGGCATCTGTGCCATCAAACATGACTCACCAGGGAAAAAATACAGAGGCAATATACAGACAATGGGAAAGGAGTCAAATGCCTTTTCGGCAGGTTTAACCATGTTTAAAAAAGCACGTATACCTGCTTATTTGTTGTAGAAGATCTTAATAAAGATGTAAGGTGCTGTGTGTGTGTGTGTGTGTGTGTGTGTGTGTGTGTGTGTGTGTGTGTGTGTGTGTGTGTGTGTGTGTGTGTATGTGCGTGTGTGAGTGTGTATGTGGTTTCTTCCAGATCATAGAAGAAAGACAGTGCCTGAGGCTGCTTCGCTTTGTGTCTCAACTTCCAGCAAAGGATCCTTTCTTCTGCACACAACATAACACCTCGACACAGATACAGTATAATACAGCAAGCACGCGCACGCACACACACACACACAGTCTTACACCATATCTTTCCAGCAGCAGCAGTTCTCGTCACACACACGTATGTAGACCTGAATCTGAAAATATCTGGATGATCCTGAAACAGCCAGTTACCCAGCCCCTCGCCACACACACACACACACACGTGCACTTCATGTGTCAACTATGCTTGTAACACACACTGCAGTCACTCATCTTTCACTGTAAAGCATAAGAGGATGAGACATGTGAGAGAACAGCAAGGAAGAGTAAAAATGACTCCGTCGAAAAAAGAAAAACAGCCAGAGCAACGTGAATACAACTCTACAACAGGAGGTTTGTGACTGACACTGCTCAAAACCAATAGGCATGAGTGGTGACACACATATTCATTTAACAATCCCACCGTGCAGGCCAGTCATGCATGAGAGCAGAAATAACAATGACGTTGGCTGCGTTGACGAGGAAGTGTTTTGCTCCCCTCTCCCTGACTTTCTGGTTTGTGTCCCAGTTTAACTAAATCCCATTAAAAACGCTTTCATCTCACTGCACTTCATTACTGTCATAAATGCTGCGGCTCAGCCCAGAGAGAGGCAGGGATTAGACGAGATGAGCTCATCTAAAATGTTACACTCTCGAACCCCAGCAGCCTGTTTAATAAAGACTCCCACTTTAAATTCGACATATTGGATTATCCAAATAGACCCTCCAGCGCAGAAGGTGTCATGAAGGTCGGGCTTGCTGTGGTATGTAGAGGCGTGTGCATCGTACTTAGGCAAACGATGCACCGGATCATGACAGCATAGGTTTCTGCTCCTTTTCTTTTCCCTGAATATGAGAATGTGCAGACAAACGTCCATGGAACATGTTCACCAATTCATAGAGGAGACAGGATGAGAGAAGGGAAAATAAAGACCAGCTTTGCAGGCATAAGCGGGGAAAGCGAGGGGGGGGGAGAGGACGGCAGGGAGGGAGCTTGATATTGTGTGTCTGATTGGATACGATGGGTCAGAGGCTTTCACACGCATTTATGAATGCTTATTTTAAGCAGAGCCCAAGCTGGGCTAATCTTTACTGCTCGCCTGAATGAGGGTGCTGATTAAAAGCTAATTATACGCTACAGATTTGGCCTCTGGTGAAGTCTCTGCTGATTTGACACGGCTTGGACTCTGGCCTGGGTGCATGCCTGTGGGCTTAGGCTCCAGATAGCCACGTGCGTGTGTGTGTGCATGTACAAATCTTAGGGGAACAAGACGTCAGCATGCATGATGGAGGCTGTGAGGTGTGTGCTCGTAACATCGGCATGAGACTGAGGCACAATTCTCAGGCACTTGTGCTTTGCTTGATTATAACCAATTTCTGCCAGTGTTTACTTCCGCTCCATAAAATGTCAAAGGAAGATATGTTTATGCATCTATAATAATTATCCAGTAAAATATGATAATCTAAATCTACAGGGGTCATTCTACTGCATTATTTAGTTTTCACACACTGCTTATATTTCTGTATTTTTACCCAGATGTATGGTGGAGTTTTTAATAACCAATAGTGATATTGACAAAATGTAATTAGAGTTGATGCATATGCACAAATGCCAGCAACAAAGGACACATTATTGCTGCTGTTTTTCTCTGCCAAGGAGGTGATATTCTTGTCCGCTTTTGTTTGTCTGTTATTTTGCAGAATTATACAAAAACTACTTGACAGATTACAAGGAAACTTGGTGGGAGGATTTGGTATGAGTCAGAGAAGAACTCATTAAATCTTGCTGCAAATCTGTATCAGGTTGTTCAACTAATGTGAGTGTGTATTTCACACAACATTTTTCTCAGAGAATAATTCATGGATCTTGATGAAAACTCGTTTAGGGGACTGACTTTTATGAATTCCAAATAAAAATGTGGCAGATAGTGGATTTAAATGTGGTTTCATAAGGTGACTGTTGGGCCTTAAGTCCAATTCATTCTTCTGTGTCAAAGCTACGCTGTAGCCTATTTGTAGATGTGTTCCCTACGCAGAGCCCCTACGCCGCATTAACCTGACGTGCACCTCCCCCAAAATGTACGCGTTTTCTTCGTTGCAGTTCTTAAGGAAAAGTAATTGATCTATCAGCTCCAAATCCAACACGATCTGCTTAGTAACACTTGCCATTGTTCTGAAGTAAATAGAGACGCCAGAGAATTTGTTAATAGGTGGACAAGAAATATTGAAAAAAACATTGTTTTCAAACAAACAATATTTTGGCTCCGAATCAGTTTTAATCCTCATCTATACAAAGACACTGGAACACACTTATCACTTGAACACTCATGAACACTGGGCAAGCACGTGCCGGTCAACACAACCATTGCTTGAATAATTGCTTGAATAAGAGCTCATCTCCTATATGCATATAAGCAGTTGTATAAGCAGTTGTATGATTGTAAAATTCACAGCTGTGAGCAAAGACGACAGGGTCAGCAACACAAAATTGATTTTCCATGTGGCATTCTACACTGGAGGCTAATGGCGCTTTTTAGTAAAACAGCTTAAACATCTAACAAATTGTTCATTTTATGACCATTTTATTTGCATAATTAGTTATTCACATTATGGTTATATCTGAAATTTATTTTGGTTATAGCTGATAGCAACATGCATGCCAAGTGTCTTTTCACCTGCCTCTGCTCCTTTTCAAAGTCACGTCTTTCCCTCCTCTTTAACATGTTTGACTTTCATCCCTCTCTATGTGAACTCTCACGGGGCCTCTCTCTCCCCTTCCTCTCCTCAAGCTGCCACTCCACCGCTCAATCACACAGACAACTTGGGGTTAATATCCCTTATGAATCCAGAAGGGATGAGAAAAACCGAGCGAATGCTTTGCTGCCTGTTTAGCATCCTGTCCTTGACATCGTTACTCCTGCGGCGTGGCAGTATCTCACGCCTCTGACCTTCCTGCAGGAACTAGCCCCAGTGCCACGGCAGCGCACGCAGAAAACAACGTGTCTCACAGCCAGTAGCCTACAGGGTGTCTCACAGTCCGTGGCTATTTATGTCTCGGGCGATGACACAATCAGTTTGTTCAACTGCTTATTTTCTTACCAAGACTGGACTACTTCAAGTGACCATTTCAGTGAAGCAGCACATGAATATGTATTAGCTATTCAACAGCTGCATAACAGGGGTATTTGTTTTTAAGAGCTGAGAAATAAAGGCTCATATTTACAAGGGTTGAAAAAGTCCCACTGCTTCAAGTATTCCACACAAGCCACAAACCTTGGTGTGGTCTTTGACTCAGCAAGAAGGTTCACGGTTTGAATCCCAGTTCGGCTGAGGTCTTTCTGTGAGGAGTTTGAAGTTCTCCCCGTGTCTGCCTGGGTTTATTCATGCATATTGGGGTTATGTTAACTGCACACTGGCGACCTGTACAGGGTGTCAGCTGGGATTGGCTCCAGCTCTCCATGACCCTCAAAGGGAAATGGTAAAATGGATGGATGGATCTCCTATACATGCACAAATACAGTATATAGACTACATTTGCATTAAATTGTAATTATACTGTGCAATCATTCTGTGCCACTGCACTTTTAATCATGTACTTAATGATATAATCTACCCATAATATCTGTTTACAGTTAAATGTATATACATACATGCACTGGACATACATGCACTGCACCTGGCATATATCATATGTCTCACATGCTCACAGTGTATGAACCACTATGACCCCTTGTTCCAATGTGATGAACTAGAAGCTTTGGAGGCAGTTTTTAGCTGAAATGTCTGAGTCTCCCCGACATGCTGTAACAGCTGACTTTCAATGTGTGGTTTAAATACATTCATTACTGTATATCATTCACTTATTCTTGTATCAGTGAATTAATGTTAAAAACCAACCTGTGACATTCATTTTTTTTATATTGTACATATCTTTTTCTTGTGTTTAACATTTTTATATACTGGTTTTTATTTTCTATTAGTGCCCTGATTGATTTACAATTGTCCCACGGTTGGTGCATTTTCATGTTTTTTCACATTGACCATAGTGTAAAATCAGCCTCTGCTGCCGATCTAAAGACAGTGAAGCAACAGCCTGCAGCTGCTCAGGTGTGTTGTCAACAATACAGAGAGGACAACTGTACACACTCACCTTCATGTCAAGGACAAGATCATTCACAGCGAGAACACACCTGGTCACTGCCTGCATGTGTGTGTGTAGACTCAAGAAAGTGGGGAATTTGTTTAAGAGCTGGAGTATGACTGGAGGCATCTTGACAACTCCGACCTTCCCTCTCAAACTCCCACTCTCTCGCTCTGTCTGTCTCTCTCTCTCTCTCGCTCCATCCCCCCTTCTCTTTTTCCTCCTCCACTTCTCTTGCCTGTCTTTATTATTAGTGGCAGCTAGAGGCAGTGGACCGGAAAATTCCCATCGAGAAACAAACCCACATCTGCATATTACAGCCCTGTTTCACGTCTGCTATGAGCGAATAAATTAATACATGAATAACAATGAAAATCATCCATTAGTTGCCTCACTCGCTCTTTAAATGGCATTGTCTGTGTGTGTGTGTGCGTGTGTGTGTGGGTGTTTGAGTTAGGAGGAGCTCTAGTCGTCTCTTTTGGCCATGCTCACCAGGGAAGGGAGCGTATTTGCATAAAACCTCTAAGAAGTGGTATACCTATAGACTATATGTACAGTTGGTCAGATCACAAGTCAGGTGGCAACTGATGTTGGGACACAAACAATGTTCAAGGCCAGAAATAAAACATCCCATATATTAATATATAAAAAATGACCATTACCTCTGCCAAGGAGGTTATGTTTCATCCCTGTCTGTTTGTTTGTTTGTAAGCAAGATTACATGAAAACTATTGGATGGATTAGAAATAAACTTGATGGAAGGATGTGGAAATGGGTCAGGAGGAACACAACACATTTTGTTGCAGATCAAGATTATGAAGCAGATATGTTTTTCTCCCGCTTTCTTTAACATTGTGAGACAATTTTCAATAATTTCTCTGAGAATAATTTATAGATCATGAGTGTGTGCAATTTAGTGTGAATTCAAATAAAAATGTGGATCTAGAGAATTTTTTATCTGGTTTCATAAGGGGACCTTTGGGCCTGGGGTGGAGGTATGACCTCTACTAATTTCCATTCTCACACTAAAACCAAAATCTACAATTTTGCAAAAGCATTTTTTAACCCTTTAGAGGAAACATATAAAGCTCATATTCAGGGTCATAATTTTCAATCTGGGTTATTACTATTTACATGCTCTGATTGGCAAGCTGGCCTACTCTGTTGTGATTGGTCAACCGCTTCAGCATGTTTTCCACTATTGTTAGACTAGCTGCTAGGTGTGCATTATGCAAATGTTGTAAACGTGTCACATCCCATCACGATTCCCCGGAAGTATGGGACAGACTACTGATGAAGGGTTTCAGGAGCTTCAGGAGCAGTGTTTTCTGTGGGGGAGGGGGGCTCCCTTACTCTGGACTTTTTTAAATTTAAAGACCATTTATATTCCCAAATAATCTTTTAACACACTGAAAAAGCAGGTCCCCTTTTAAAACCATTTGTTTTCCTGTGCATTTGATTGACTGATTTATTTCCATCACTGCACTTTACAGGCACACACTGAAAATGTATTTCCTTTCATTATTTTAGTGTGCTTTTATTCTATTTTTCAAATTGAAGATTCAAGGAAACTAGGGCTTCTATTTATTATAGTAGAGATTTTAAAACCTCTGATAAATGATAGTGATTTGGAGGCTGTAATACTAAAAGTTACTTGACTACTTAAATGACTCTTCTTGAATTTTCTGTCTTCTTCATTTTTCTTTTAAATGCATGTCTTTGACTTATGTAAAACATTACCTTTCCTTTTGAAATGTGGTATGCAAATAAACCCGCATTTCCTCAATTATCATAAGCCACTTATATATTACTATGATCAATACGAATAGAAAGATGGTTACGTCTTTCTGTTAATATACAGTATTGTGTGATGTAGGTTGTATCGGGTAGAAATGCAGATGTGAGAAATATGTTTGTTTCCCAGAGTGAAATGAAAGCACAGGAGGTGATGGAGTGTGTTCTGCCTCTGTGACCAAGTTTAGGTGAAGCGCTGCTGTCATCGACGCCGGTGAGATGTTCATTTCTGTGTTTGTTAGCTCATCATACATGCCCTCCTCCCACTCTCACTCTCGTCCCTTTCCGCTGAGTTTACATCTGCTTACCAAAGCCTGTCTGCTTCAGTTTCGTGTACGACACGGCGAGGGTCTCTGGAGGTCCGCCACGCGTCGCACTAAGCAAACGCTCCAACACTGTCAGAATACTTTGCCCCTGAATACGCTCATTCGATGTGATACAAAGGCTCTTGAGGGGATTAGATCAAACAAACAAAAAAAGAAGATGCTTTAACATCCCAATGCAGGCAGATAAAAAAACTCAGTGACCCTCCACATCCCATGGTGCATCACTTCCGTTGGCAAGGCAGTGGATGTGAAGGATGGGAGGTATGTGTGAACTTTGGGAACTGCGAGGCTGAGCAAACTTTCAGGGGCCATATATTATCTGTCCATTAGCAGCCATCCTTGCTCTGTAAATGACTGTGTTTGTGTTTGTCTGTGTCTGCTTCTTGCTCTGTCTCCCTCCCACTCTCTGTATTCAATCCAGCCTCTCAGTCTCCTCTCTAATCTTTACTCCTTCCCTCCATCCCTCTATCTCCGTCCTGCTGATGTGATCCTTCCCCTCTTAGAACCTCCATC
Source organism: Verasper variegatus (assembly GCA_026259375.1). Taxonomy (NCBI): domain Eukaryota; kingdom Metazoa; phylum Chordata; class Actinopteri; order Pleuronectiformes; family Pleuronectidae; genus Verasper; species Verasper variegatus. Next base: position 7,983,587 of record CM048054.1, read on the forward strand.
TTCCTTGTTACAGTGCCTCATCTGATTTATCTCCCCCTTTTATTCCTGACTACCTTTTTCCCCTCTCTAAACTCCATCCCGTCCCTGGATACAGCTGGTAATAAGTCACTCTGCTGTAATTTTGCCCTTTTAAAGGACTGTAATGATGGGGCTCAGAGGATGGCTAAGGTGCAGGTTAGATTGGGTTGGGGGTGGATGGATGGGAGGGGGAGATTAAAGGGACTCTTCCATACCTAGAAAGAAAAGCCTTTTATGGGCTTTTTTTGCAATGTGCCACTGGGAGAAGAGAGCGAAATTGGCGAAAACAGAGAGAAAGAGACAGATGGATGGTCTGCAGCGCACACAAATTACCTTTGTTGTTTTCTATAGGATCATTTATAATCCAGTTTGTATTAGAGGAACCGGAAAGTACAGATTCTCTATAAAACTACTTTCAGAAATGCACTAGACTCCAGATTATCTCCTGATATCATCTAGAGGGTGTACGTGAGAACACAAATGTCCGAGTCAGAGGCCGTAAAACCCGAAAAAGGCCCGTAAAACCCTGGATAATGTCCGGTTGACTCCATGTGAGAAGACAGCAGGAGATCTTCAGGAGGATTCACTGCGAGCGACGGGGTGCATTGATGACATATGTAACACGCGACAGACGCAAAAATGAAAAAAAAAAGAAAAAAGAAAACAAATATCTCAGGAGGGACGACAACAGGAGTCGACATAAGAGCTTGTGGCGTAACAATCAATCAATATGAGTCTTTCACAGTTTTCTCAGTATCAGCGTCTATGTTTGCTGATGTGAACACTTTTATTTTACAGAATAAACAATGCAGATATGATGTGCATTTATTTATTAGTTATCTCTTAGTTCAAGTTCTATATATTTGGTTGCAATTGTGTTTTTTTAATTTATTTATAGTTATTCATAATGAAGTTTATGGTTAAACAGTGAAATATTAAAGGTGGGATGTTCCATTTGCTCACAAAAGGAGGGGGAAGTATGGATTTCTCGTTCCTGTATAAATATAATTAATAGTCAGTGGTTATGCCAAAACAGTTTTGATATTGTAAACTGAAGAATCAGTTCATATTTTATGTTGAGTATTTTGATCTTTGAATGAAAGGAGTTAAACTCTATTTGGAGATTGAGAATAACAAAAGGGCACAGTGATAGCAAATGAGGGCAACTGTGAGTGATAAAAAGAGAAAAGGGTCGTCTGTGATCGCTGACCCAGCTGCCAGAAATACTGTTGAAATTGACTGATATTTAATGACATTTAAAACACCGGCAAACAGCTCGATTCATTTAGCAGATACATCTGAGGCGGCTCTGGCTCTGTGGGTCTGTGCACACAGGTCAGATAAGGGCTGATAGTGAGCTCTGCTTGGCCTTCTAGCCGGTCGACCTGTCAGAGCCCGGGTAAACACAGACATCGAGTGATTTCTGAGAGACGCGCCCCTCTCCCTGTGGCTTTATGAGCGTCGCTCCTCGTGTTTCTCGCTCCGCTGGGCCCTGTGTGTCAACCCGGCATGCTTTGCCGACCTTTTCCCAGAGTTTGAACTGCCGTCACGGAGGGGGCACTCCCTGGGGCAAAGCGGAGAGCAGGGAGAGGGAAAGGACAGTGAGCGGGGGGATCTGGGGCGGAGGGGTGGGAACAAAGTGCAGGACTCCACAGTCACATTGAATTTCAGGAGATGTGTACACCTGCCCACCGCAGACAAAGACAGCACAGGGAAAACGTGCTATTTGTTTTTAAAGCAAAGAGATATAAAATAGGCCACTGCAAAACCATATTTACCCTAATAGAGTATGAAACCACTAGTAATTTGTAATCTAAATGTTTTAGATTTATTACTATAGACACTACTGCCACCAGTAAAAATTGTAATGTTTGCCCGCACTTAAAAATGACATCATGTTGAAGCAAGTTTATCTCCAGCACCTAGACACAGCCATCAACCAGCAGCTGCACTCATAGGCTTACATAGCAACTGATCAAACAGACCAGAGAGCGGCGACGCTCAACAATTTAGAAAGATCAGAAGAGACACAACAACAATGTATGTGCATGTACTGCATGTCCAAAGGCGGGGGGAGGAGAGAAGTCATTTCACTCCGCTGGGGGGAAAAAAATATATATAGGGAAAATGGCGATGCAGCACAAAAATAAAACGCAGATGCGCCAAAGCATTCATGCAGAAAATCCTTGCCTTTAATCCAATTCCACACGCTTTATTAAAACAGAGCCAGGCAGATAGAATCAGACAGGCACCATGATGAAGGGACTAACGATGAAGAGGAGGCTCACATTACACAAACATACAAAAACACTACACACACTACAAAAAAGTGCATAAATCGAACGTGAGTGAGGAATGGACGGCCGTGTAAAAAATGCAAATGCAAATTCTCTCTCTCTCTCTCTGTCATTCTCTTTCTCTCAGAAAACACATGACACATTTATGCCTCCTCACAAAGCTGCGGAAGATTAGCACAACGGAAAATACAAACAAGCCACACACAGGCAAACAGTGTGTTAGATTTATAGATCAACAGTCTGGGCCACAGCAGATCAGGCTGCTGTTCACTCTCCAATGCCTTCTCTCCTTCCTGTCTCCACACCCTTCTATCATCATTTGATCTTCTGCTCTAAAAACGGGAGATGATTTATCGTTCTGCACTATTAAGCCGTGTGTGTGTGTGTGTGTGTGTGTGTGTGTGTGTGTGTGTTGTGTGTTATCTACATGTCCACAAGGCATTTCTTTCAGGGGTGTGGTCTGTTTTATTTATTTGTCTCTCATCTTTTTGGGCATGTCTGGCTGCGTAACCTTCGCCAAAATAAACAATGCCAATTATACAGGATTGGGGCCCATCTCCTTCAGAATAAGGGTGTTTCTGCTGCTCATTGGTGGGTCAGAGGACGTTTGAGGACTCCCAGCCTCACCACTTAGGATGGCGTGAACTGAAGGAGAAAGGAAGTATAGGCTCACTCCCTAACAAACACACACAAGAAAACTGTGAAAATCAAGACACGTTTATGTAGCTGGAAGAGTCGCCTGCTATTTATAGAGTCTCCTATAATCAGAAGATCATATATATATATAGAGAGAGAGAGAGACCATGGATTATACATAAAGATGGATGACCTGTTTCACTTCCTCACATTGTGAAAAAAGAAAGCTAAAACATCCCAGATAATAGTGCCACCCTCTTACATATATAAACGCCACAGCTATAACACATCAGACCTCTCAGATGTAGCTGACAGGACAAATCAAGACGACGGCAAACAAACTCGTCGCAAGTCTTCTGAAGGTGTGTTGTAAACATACGACTCTGTGTGAATGTGTGGGTGCACCGTAGCCTTGCATCATACCTGTGACGCACAAACCTTGATGGCGCTGTGAAGGCGTGATCGTGTGCAAGACGTTTCCCAGAAAGACGGATATAATGAGATATAAGTAGAAAAATGTATTGCATCTGGACTCGATTTTCTGTTTTCACCAGGAAGCTACGTTGAAACTATCACTCTTCCATGTCACCTGTATGGGCTCCTTTGGATTTTTATGCGGATAATGATAATAATAACAATAATAAACAACACAATTTTTTTGATGATGTAAATCGTCTGTAATCTGTGCATCTGTAAAATATCGACCAACCAGAAGTTCGTGCTCTGCTTGACTTTTTTTTTTTGCAGTGGCATTGAAAGATTGCAGGCGTTGCCACAGTTTTTCTTTCTTGACAGGATGAAATATAGCCAACATTAGCAGGTATAAAAGAACCATCACAACCGAAAAAATACTTGAAGTTCTTCTTTTGTTAGGTTTTTGTTTGCTAAAGCAGCTTTATTTTATCTCCAGGAAACTCTTTTTGCTTCAGCCTCGTGGTGACTAAAACTTCATCTGCATCCAACCACCTTCCTTTAAAAATGAATGAATGAATGAATGTATAACAAAAAGAGTAAGCTGCTGGCGTATACGGCAAATTTTTATTATCACCTATTGTTAAACATTATACGATTCAGGAAAAGGCCATGAACTGAATAAATTAGCAACCGAGCTCACATCGTCACCCAAACATCTGGATCCTTTCTCTACGCTCAGATCCGTCAGGAAGCTTCTCCACATATTATTCGACGGATGATAGAGTAAAATAACTTAATCACAGGCACATTCATCTTTTCGGCGGACTGGCTTCAGCACATGTCTGACATCCACGCCAGAAGAAAAGAGAGGAGAGGAAGAGGAGAGAGGAAGGAAGGAAGGGAGACAGGATAGAGAGAGAGAAAAAAAAAGAGCCTGGACCGACTGTCAGCTCAGTGAAGCAGAGAGGGAGGGCAACGCTCGCCGACATGGAGACGATTCGCTGGGAGAAACAGACACACACACACACACACACACACACACACACACACACACACACACACACACACACACACACACACACACACACACGCACATGCATGCACACACACAAAAACACACATACACTTTAAAAGGAAAAACATGTTATTTTCTTCATTCATTGAGTCTTTAAAACTATCGAACATCCATACGAGAGACAGATGTCTTGTACTGTACATATGTGGGCCGATGTAAACACAGATGCACCGAAGCACGTATTAATGTTTCCACAGCACAAGTTACAGACTCTGCAGCATTTAAAATTTCTAAAAATATTCAGACATGCAGGATGCATACGCACACACGCACACACGCACACACACACACGCGTGCACACATGTGCACTCAAAAACACACACGCACACACAGCAGCAAAGCTGTGGTGAAGCTGAGGACACAGCAGGGCTGGCTGCCTGAGGGAGTCAGCAGAAGGTGAGCAGAGATAAGGCTGTGTGATTGTGACTGCATGTCAGAGAGAATCTGCACACCACAACAGTTCAGCACAACACAACACAGCACTGCACAACACAACACGGCATACAAACACACACCCACAAAACTTTCATGTATATGGTCCACAACACCTGCAGCAGTGAACCAAAACAGGGAATTTAGACGACGCATGCTCTGTTGCATATAAAACAAGTTTCTGCTATATTACAGAATTGATTCAGTTTTTTTCATGCTCGCTGGTCTCCTTCACCCTAAAACCACCAAACCCACCTCAAAGTGCTGCTGATGACAACGGCTGAATGATCAAACAGCATCACCTCATGTTTTCTGTTGCGAGCTGCACTTGAACATGCAGCAGAGCGGACTACAGCTGGCAGCAACCTGACCGCTGACATGCACATGGGTTGTTCTGCGTTGTCCCGCCGAAAGGAGAAATTACTGACCAGTTTTCTGTCTGTATTCAGTTTGTTATCCAAAGATCCAGCAGTAAGAAGAGACTAACAAAAACAAAGCAGCCTGCCATTTTTCTGCCACTGTAAATCTGTTTTAACACGGGGGTCCTTAACTCTGAGACAATAATATAGTTCAATAATTATAGTTCAATAATGATCTGCTGAATGATAATCCGGCAGATCATGACTCACTCAGTAGTTTTGGTGGAAAATAGCACCAGAAAGTGTCAAAATGTTATTTTCAGCAAACAGGGCTATACAGATTCGAGGGCACAATACACGGGAATCTTAGATGAACTGCAGGAACCAAAGCAGTTGTGATGAAAAACAAGATCGAAAAGGATCATCACATGACATCACATTGAAAGACCAGTACAAATATATTTCATCGCATACTAAATAAATGTCGTGCTATAGAACATCAAAAGAACGCTGTTGTAGTGGTTTCTGACTATTATGGACTTTCCTCCATTGACAACAATCATTTACAATAAAAATGGTCAGAATTAAGTAGGAAACTCAATGTCTCCGCATCAGATTGAGCATGTGTTCATGTAACTGTGTCAATAAAAACAACAACAACAACAAAAACATAACCTATATTTTCTTGGTTAATTTAGAGAGGGCTGCTGAAATGTAGTAGACAAAGGTTATTGTGTGAGGAGCTGTTCCATGTTATCATGCTATTCACAAAGAAAGACAGACAGAAGGAAAACACACTAGCACTTACGGAAGAAGACAGTCCTATAACACATTCTGCATAAAAACAACTGTCTACTCAGCGAAACGTCGGGCCTATAAGTACTTTGTGTATAAATAGTAAAAACCCCTTTCAGCTCAGTATGTGTCAGTCTTATGTGCTGATCTCAGGCCTGGAGATAAATGGGAAATATTTACAGTGGAAAGTTTTCTGTCAACACTGGCATTTTCAGAACTTATTGCACACGTTTTTTTACTGCCCACATCGAGAAAAGCACCCGAACTGTCTTTTTCTTCCCTGCTCTCTACAAAAATGCATCATTTACACTTCAGACAAACACAAGCAGATGATGCACTCCTCTCCCCTATGGTCACTACATTTCTGCTTCACAAGAGCCATGTGTTGTCTTTGTTTGTTTCTCTGTGTGCGTTGTCAGATGAAGCAAAACAATAGTAATTTGATCCATTCTCATCACTGCTGTACAACAAAGGAGGCAATAAGCACAACTCCACTATCAAATAAATATTTTATACTCATGCTTGAGACAAAACCAAAAAAAGAACAAACATGGATTAATCACATGAAGAATCAGAGGAGCCAGATGATGGCCTCCTAACAATGCTGGCAAAGTTACTGTACTATAGGTTGGCTTTGTTTGTAAAAAGTCAGATGATGGTACATTTACTGTATTTATGCAGCACTTCTCTTGTCTTGGTGTTTTTTACTCCTGAAAGTCTTGAACAAGCTTCATATCTTTGTAGCATTTCTCACATTTGATCTGGTTAGTTTTGGTTTCACATTGTAATTTAAGGGTCAAACTAAAGACTTTTGTATGACATACGTCCTGTCGTCATCACCTACTTGGGCTGTGTCTGTTTATACTGAATATTAACACTTTTGTTGTAGGCATGATAATATTATCATGGTATTACTACCTGCAAAATGAACGTCCTCATCGTTCCAACATTACATCATCGAAGGTGAAGACTTTAAACAATCCTGCAGGCCCCTTCCACTTTTTCTTTGTCTTACGCTTAATGTCGTCTCAAAATCCTGCAATTGGTCTGAAAGTCCAAACTATCAAAAATAAATAAATACATGTTTCCCACTGCAAATTAACCGAACCATGGTTCAGTTTGATTGGTCTCGACTGTGATTCAAGGCACCTTTCACCCCTGTTTCTGGTTCAGAATTGGGCTGTAACCAACAACTACTTATATATATAATGCACATGACTTGGAACATAGTATGATGCTAAACAGTAATATGAGAAATAAAAAATTCATACTGCACATGGTTTCTGAACAAAGAGTATTTAAGGACATTTTTTTTGTTAAGTGATTTTAGAGAGGCGCTGGAGGACTTCAGGTATTAGCAAATGTACCATGAGCGCGAGGTGAGTCACCCTCAATCAAATAATCCCAGTTTAAACACAAGACAGATAATTGTGACTAAAACCTTTATGGAGAGTAGATAAACAAAGCCGACACTTAACTGATGCCAAGCGGATGATGATGTGCGATTATAAGTAAACTGAATTACAGTGTTCTCTCGTAGTGCAATGAAACATTTCCTACAACTACGTCTGACACCAGCAATGTGTCACCCGTCTCCCACTTTCACAGAGAGACTAATTAATCACAATCCTTGGCTTTACGCTCCTCACACTCATTACAACAGACCAAACGCAACCACACACAATATCTAATCAAATCTAAACTCACACAAAACACAGCTCTTTTCATCCTCTCCATGTCCCCACGGACTGAGGTGATAATAGATGGAAAACACAATGATCTTAATGTTGTTTTGACAACTGGAAATCATCATCTCATTTACTTTCCTGAAGACAAATCATGTGCTGAGAAAAATCCTGTTTTTTCCAACTCAAGTTCATTTCAAAGATTAAATCCTTAACATTTGAGGACATACACAAGGTTGTCTATGCCCGGCTACATGCCTGTAACATCCTCTGTACAGGTGTGGCTGCTTTGCATTGGTACAGGATGCTGCTGCTATAGATTTTTACTGGTAAAAGAAAACATTACAGATTCTAGCCTCGCTGCATTGGCTTCCTGTTTTATTACTGACTTTTAAAGCTTTACACAACTAGGCCCCTGTGTATATCAATGATTTACTTACTTCCTATGAGATCAGCTAACATTCCTCTGGTATTTCCCAGAGCCTGATTGGTGAATAGAGGCCACCATGCTTTGTTTATTGATGTTTTATTGTTGTTGTATTCTCTTGTACAGCACTACATAACTAAAAAAGCTAATTTTAGTATTAGTATTTAATGCATTTTGTGGCATTTTTATCTACTAGAAATTTATTAGAAATAGAATAAATACTGCAAGAATAAACTTACTGTTGTCCAATGAGCATTTTGAAGCGGTTGGTCATTAAGTGCCTTGGTCAAAGATACCTGGAGTTTGCATATACTCCCAGAGCCGTTTTAAATGTTGGCAGGAGGACTGCCAAAAAACACAGACACACCCATTTAAATGCAGACTTTAGAACAAACTGTATCCGGACAAATTATCTACGAGTCCCTGCTGGCTGTTGACAGTGGGGCAGGTATAGGCCACGTGATTGGTTAATTCCGACAGACACCTTGCAGCTCCAAAACCTGTTGTACTCAGACACTGTCTCCTTGTTTCTCAGTATCGAAAGCAAACTGAGCAGCCGCCTACTGTGACCCTTCAGGCGACCAGTCACTACAAAAGAACCACTCACATGACAATTAACAACCTGAACTGGTCTTTCTAAGTATTTTTAATTTCTATATCCATGCTTTTAGAGGGGTGGCGGATCTTGTTGTATCCCAGGGTGCTTTTCTTGTGTTTTTTAACTGTTCTGTTTGGTGTGCATCCTTTTGGCACGGCTGAAGAAAGAGAGAGGGCAGGAGTGTGAGCGAGTCAAACGCAACTGAGAGAATGATTCCCCTGCAGTAGAGTCCTAATCGAGGCTGTGACTGGAATGCCAAAATGTCCAAACTCACTCTATAGCCGCCTCACTTCCAGGCGCACAACCATCAAACACAACCGGCACTTAATTAGCGTCTCACTTTCTGACTTGGTTCAGTTCTGTTCCACAGTGTGTGTGTGTGTGTGTCCTCAGCCCAAGGCTCTTACTGAACACATTTCAGCAAATAGAATCCAATTTGTTTAACTTCTATTGAATACAAGTCGTGGGGAATTGGCACACGGAGGCTGGTGACAATGTGCTGTGAACAGTGTGTGGGATTCTGTTAATCTGCACGGTCCTATTGTGCTACACAGTGTTACCAATCCAGCCGCAGAGCACTTTATCCAATGTTCTGGGTATATATCTAATTTTGAAAACAATGAACAAACAAACGGTCGGTCAAGCAGCACTCGAGGGCCTACCTGTGGTGCTTGGCATCTTGCCATTGCTGATCTGCTTGAGTCTCTTCTGGTGGGATTTGCCATTGTAGTGAATTTGGGCCTGTGCGGCTGAGTTGAGCTGGATGTTGCAGACCTCACACAGCGTGTAGCTGCGCTGCTTCCTCTCCCTTTTGGGTCTGCAGAGTGCAGCAGGCAGGGCGCCCCCCGGTGAGTGCTCGTCCGGTACTGCACCCTCGTCCTGGGTTTCACAGCAAGGCTCCCAGTCCATCTGACCTCCCAGTGCTGCACCAAACCCCCTCCTGTCCAGGTCGGTGTTGGGCAGAGCTGATGTGCTGAACGGACGTTTCATACCTGTGATAGAGGAAGTAGAGGAGGATAGAAAAAAACGCATGAGGCAGCTATAGAGAGAGAGAGAGAGAGACAACATACTGAACAGGAGGACAGATCTATATTTCTATATAATATAGGTTCATTATACATCAGATGCTCTCTCCCTTTCCAAGGCATCCCTGCATTAGCATGTGCAACTCAGTGAGAAACAGGAGTGAAGCCATGTATACTGATGGAGGTATCGTTTTTCCCCAGTGTGGTCTGACCAGACTCACCCGGCATACAAAGCCGCCCTGTTAAAACTTGATATCCACCTGGGACCCACTGGCAAAAATACCCCTGATTCCCAAAGCTTTGTAGAGGAGTGTGCGGAATCTGACCCCACTCCTGTCCGATGCAAGTCGGGCTTGTCATCGCCCTCCAAACACAGTGGCACCTCCTGCACGTGCACATGAAGACATCAGAAGAGGGCAGTTCTGGGCACCACTGCATACATGTTCCCACTGCACAGAGTTCAGCCCAAGTGGTGGTGGTCTTGGGGTGTGATCACGCGCCACTTGGGGGAGACAGAGGGCTGCAGTGTGGCTCTCTGAGGACCAGCGAGGCCCCTCTGTCAAGCCGCTTGGCTTCACTCCATGCTCGCTCCTGCAGTAGCACTAGCAGCAGTAGCCGTGCAGCCTCTGTGGAGGTTCTCAGCTCGAGCCATGCGTGGATCAGGTGGACAAACAGGAACACATCCAGGAGTATATAACAGGTGAAGCAGCCATAAGCAAGAGACATAAAAGTTCAAATTAGAATAGCTAAAATACAGACACAACTGAGTAGCAGCAGCTGCATTGAATATTAGGTATGAGAGCTCAAGCTAGAACACCTCATTATGTTTGCACAAACTATAAAGACCTAAGTGATGGCTATGAGAGGGGGGTCAACTGGAAGCAAACACATTTCTGTCAAATGAGGCGGCAGCTGGAACACCTCAGTTTTTCCAGCAGTGCTCATGTGGTGTGAGGAGGAAGCCTTCGCAGGATGGACCTCGTCACAAAGAGGAGCTGTTTGTTTCATATGCAGCTACTGTCTCTGTAAATAAGTGAAAAGGTGGGTCCACAGTGGCACTGTGAAGGTTTGAGACATCAGCATTGGAAGAAAGAAAAGAAGTCCTTGAAATACACCCAGCTGTGCATTTCTGCTGCTGGCTCATCGCCTCCGCCTCCGGTTATTTACGTAAATACTGAAGCCACACACACGCATGCACACACGCACATCGGGAGAGAGAGACCAAAATGAAGTGAAGTGGAGTCTGTGATGCATACATACCTACATGCATGAAAATACTCTCTGTCCCACACACACACACACACACACAGTTAAAAAACACATTAGGGCGAGTAGCCTCTATGAAAGCTGCTATTCATGTTGCCAATCTGGGAGCACTCAAGAGGCTCCATCAGATGTTTTCTCAAAAGCTTTGAGCAACGCTGCTCTCTGGCACCGAATGAAAAAAATCTCTGTGGTCCCTCGACCACGCAGCCTCCGCGCACGCCTGCCAAACTACTCAGTTACGCACCCCAAATTAGAATCGTTGTAAAAACAAACTCCTGATTGAAGACCTACAGAACATAACATACAGAGCATCCCTCACAACCCTCTGTAATGAAGAGTCGGTTACTTATAGAACATACGACTACCCCAACATTATTCATGTTTTTGGGAGGTAAAAAGTACGTCCAGTGTTTGACCTGCAAAAGTGGGTCTTGACCTCTTGTTGGCAATTTTGTGATAAGGCTAAGCTTTCTGCAGAGTAGGCATCACCATTAAAATAGCAAGCAGCCTGGCTCAGATGACCAGCCTGGAGCAGACCTGACAACATTTAGCTCCGGATGCTAACAGTTATTTTAGTTTTTTGTGAAATTTAAATAAATAGAGCTTACCTTAGTGGGCGAACTAACAGGATGTAAGCAACATGACACTAATCTGGGCAGATGCTATATCATCATCATTCTGATTGTGAGCTTGTTTATCACAGGGGAATATGTTTTCCAATTACATTTAATGAGACAGATTTGGACATTTTTTAAGTCTGGATGTGAATTCCATTTAGTCCGATTTTTGAAAGATTTTCACAAAAAAACTATTATTTAATCAACTTTTTATGAATGGAACGGTCCTACATTAGTTTCGGCCACTGTTAGAGGTGTTTAGGTTATTTAAGATTTGAGAATTTAGTCAGTCAAACCACAAAACCTATCTATGAAGTGTTTTAAACTTTTAATAAATAATACGCAAAGAGGTTTTTGTTACTTTGATTGTTTAAAAAAAACCAAACAGGGTCTTTAGAGGGTTCTCTCTAAAGTTGCTCTCTAATAGCGGTCTAATAAAAGTTGCAGCAGTGTTGTTGGACAGAGAAAGAACTTGATATCCTGTCTGAGGGTGTTTCTATAAACCAATACCCTGGATGTCCTGCCCTTTAGGTGCCTGGAGTGAATGAACCAGCTACTTGTAAGTATAGTGGCTGTGAATGCCCCTGCTGTTTGAAAGCTCACCAGGACCAAAGGTTTTCAGAGCTTGCACCTGCACGTACTGAACGTGTGTTTGTACTGAATGTCCTGCAGAGACTTTCAAGACTCTTTCAGCTCTTGGTAGAAGCTGTGCGAGACAAGAGCCCACGCTGTGTGTGCTCACAGAGATCTGTGGGATGACTCGGGCCGGGACATTGTCAGGGGGTAACCCCTGGGGGGAGGAGAGGGAGGGAGGGCGGGAGGCTCTACCAGCCTTGCCATGCCCACTGTTTCTGCTGTCTCATGTGCCCCTATCTCCCACCAACCACCCACGCCTGCACTGCACAACCTCCTCCCCCGCCTCATGGGAGCCATCAATCACTGCGGAGATCTTGCTGGAAGACCCCGGCTCACTGAGCTTTGTGGTTCAGCAATAAAAACTCTATTTATGATCTTGTGCCTCCTGCTCACTGATCCTGAAATACTACAGCACTTTCCCCCAGTTCAAACCAGCTCCAACCACCAGCCCACCTTGAAGAGGACCCCCACCCATCCACTGTGGCCCCACGGTTGGCATGAGGGCGTCGTTCTTCCTGGTGTGACCAGAAACTGGCTTCCAGATGGACCAGTACAAACACTGTACGCATGTTAGCAGCTCCTAAATCATGCTGATGAGGGAGGGTGGGCACTGGCAGGTGCACACACATCACATGACCACATATAATACAGACACTTCAGCACATGTGTGGACTCTTCACACACACACGCAGCCATGTGTGCAGCTTCAAGCACGAGCTGCCTCTGATTCTGTAAACAAGGAGTACGTGATTCTGCAAACATGCACAAGTAAACAGAAGCATTCTGACGGGACTAAATATATCCTCTGTCGCCCAGAGAACATTGACTGACCTCAGTTATGCAAACAGACACTATCAACAAATATGAAATTCAAAATAAGCTGACAAACAACACAGGAGGCAGAACACACATACATATTAAGCACACGCTGTCTCTGAAGAGACAGACAAAGGCAGAAGATAGCCAGAGAAAAATCTCAACCGTTGGATGCTAAAATACCAGTTGTTAGGATTCCTGACTTGTAAACAGTTCTGACAGTAAGGACTGTGAGCACTGTGACGGTGGATGAGGATGTTTTGTTCATGACATATATATATACACATATAGGGTCGCTGAGATTTCAAGAATAAGGTCCTAATATTGCAAATTTTAGAAGAGTAAAGACGTCATTTTGGGCTATGATCGATAGATAATGGATGAATGCATCGTTGGCACATCAGCACCACATTATCATAAGAATCGGGACGTTGAGAAGATTGTTCAAGGAAGTGTCTATTCTAAAGAAAAAGCCACAAGCCGACTTTGAGGAAGTTGCCTCTTTTTGGTAGTGGTCGGCATCTACATGCTATTCAAAGGGTTTTCATACTTTCTCAAGAAACAATTGAGATTGTTTCAAGATTTGGGATCCAGAAGGAATGAACCTCCCTTTTCTTGTTTCATTCTCTTCAATTTGGCCCTAATAATTCAATGTAAATGGACTCAATGGAGTGTAGATATATGACTTAGTCTTATCGACCTCTCAAAGCACTTTACAGTACAAGGCGCATTCACCCATTCATGTACACACTCATATAGTACAGCGCTTTTCTATCACACCATTCACACATGGCCTTCAGGGGCAATTTGGGTTTCAGTATCTAGTCTGGAGGAGCTGGGGATCGAACAACCGACCTTCTGCTTAGTGGACCACACACACCATCTCATGACCTAGAGCAGCCCCCTTCTTACATGTACAATATAGATAAAAATCTCCCTTTCCATTCCGGGCTTTTATAAGTTTGGTGGGAGACAGAAAGAGCCTGAAGTGATAGGGAGGAGGAGAGGAAGCGAGAGATGGGTGAAGGGAGCACTAAGGGCTGTGTATAATTGGCATCATCAAAGTATCATTACTGACTATTACTGCTGTATTGTCATTACTGCAACTACAGAACGGGCCTGAGGCCTTTGAAGCTCCGTGTCTTTGTGTCCAGTGCATCAGGGTTGATTATGGAGAGTCCAGGCTACAGTTCCCTAATGAGTGTGATTATACACAAAATACTACTGTGCTTATTAGAAAAGAAGCTTCAACCACAGCCAGTAAGGTCGACTCGGGAGTCTCAAGCTCGGACAGAGTGTTTGCATTCCCCATCACACCGAGCCCGGAACCACGGCCGAGAGTAAATAAAAAGCAGAGGCACATAAAAGTGTTTTCTCTAATCTTTGTTTGCAGCAGTTCTCTGCTGGTGCACAGGGAGGGGGTTTATTCCCTCCGTGTGTGTGTGTGTGTGTGTGTGTGTGTGTGTGTGTGTGTGTGTGTGTGTGTGTTTGTTTGTTTACTTGCGTGCATGTGTTTGCTTGCCCTTGTGTGTGCCAGTGTGTCGTTAAAAAACAAACAAAAAATAGTTTCGCTTGGGGATATACAGCCTCACACTGATTCTATCACTGAGGCGACATTGCATTAGTGTGCATGCGGGAGTGTGGGTCTCTTGCATCTGTGTGTGTGTGTGTGTGTGTAAACCTGCGCAGGTTGGTTCACATATCGGACAGAGAATGTAGGAAGAGATAAAGGTAAAAGAACAATTTAGAGCAAAGCAGTGAAGGAGATAGAAGGTTAAAAGAGTGACTTATGATTTAAAATACAAGGAGATAGGGAGATGATCCGACAAACAAACATTCAGCATCAACACACCAACTCCACATTCAATGTCAGAAAAACAGGGACGATGATGTTCTATCACTGTGTGCAAAGGATTTTATGGAAAGGTTTTAAGGATTGTAAATTTGCTTCAGTTTGGAGTAGTGGCACATTTCTGACACAAAGGACACAATATACTGTTTATACTGGAGAGCATTTAAAAGCTGCCCCTTATCTTAACTACTCCTAAAGTCCTGTGTGCAAGTCAGATGAACTCCATATTATTGTTAAGGAAAATAAAAATCAGCATTAGACCAATTTCTAATCTTGTTTCGTTTCTCAAAGACATTTAAATGAACATAAATAGTGTATATTCTTATTAAATTATAATTTCTATTATGGCAGATTTAAAGCATACATGTAGGGCCACATGTATATAGAAAGTACAACCAATCAAATACATTCACACATTCGAAATAGTGCAAAACTAAATTGTTGTCTCATTCTCTCTTCATTTGGAATATTGGTATTTTCTAGACAGAACCTGCAGCTCAGACATCCTTACTTACCTCAGACACTTTTCACTAGTGGGGTTAAAAATGTAGAGAATAACTTGAGGCTTCATTTTTGAATTATGTTGAAAATAATTCATGAGGAAGATTTGCTACATCCAGACAAACTCAAGTAGAAAGATGTCCAACCTGTCTGAGGTCAAAGGTCCTGCCATTTTTCTTGTGACAAATTATGGCACAGTGGACTTATGAATCCTGTGCATGTAAAGAAGAGTATGTTATTAACAGCGTGTCCATGAAAGATGAGGAGCAATATCTGCTGATGTTAATGTGATTGTCTGTATATGACAAAAATAGGAGCAAATATGCATCTTGAACAGAGCCTGATTGATATGGATATTTGGGGGCCGATGCCAATACCAATGGTAAGATGTAAAAACCTTGCTCATGATATGTATGCCAATACAATATATATATATATATTGTATTGATAATTCCTAAGAAATGTAAATGAGGCTTAATATTTTACATTTCGGTCATTAAAGTATATTATTCTAAATCACTAAATATAAAGAAAACACAAAAAAAGATAATATGTAGAAGTTGAATTAAGAAAATACAATTTTTTTTTAAAGGATGTAAACATAAATGTAGATCTCGTTTATCTGAAAAAGGCACACATCAGCCAACCAATGAATTGGTCGGACTTTAATCATAAATTTCTTGCATTCTAACTATGATTTCACAGCACATGTATGTCTGTGACGTCTGCTCTGCAGCCTGCAGATCACTGCTTCTGTCCCCTGCCTCTTACTACTGGCTTGTTGTTAAATGACACATTGTTCTGGACTCCTCTTCCTGTGCTTGTGTTATGTACCCGACCAAGCCTAACATGAGAACATGACGCCAAATACCAAGATTTACAATTTGCAAAGAAGCACACAACCACTGCAGTGAATCGGCCGACTCCATCTGGTGTGGCCCCATTCATTTTTCAACCACAAAACTGAACAGCCCAGCCCAGCTTTTGCACAACTATTCAAACATCCGTCTGTCTCAA
Organism: Verasper variegatus; assembly: GCA_026259375.1. NCBI lineage: Eukaryota > Metazoa > Chordata > Actinopteri > Pleuronectiformes > Pleuronectidae > Verasper > Verasper variegatus. The sequence continues at coordinate 8,000,053 of CM048054.1, forward strand.
GAAAGCTAAAGTTAGCTTTGTACGGGAAAAACAGGCCTATATTTGCCTTGTTCACATTTCACCACAAACTCAACTCGGGGGACTGCCCAGTAAGAGTAACCACAGACACTGGGAGCAGTTCCATACAACACTAGATATATGCAGACACAGACAAGCCCAGGCTCAGCCACAGTCACAACACACACACATTGCACAATCAACCAACTACACACACATGAGGAGGAGTGGCCACAATCATTATTCTCACATCCTGCAGGGCAGACATTTTGGATGGCAATTTGTCCAAAGGCCGAGCAGGTGTTGATTTTACTATCTGTTTTTCCCGGTGCCCTCAGCCTCCTGTCCCGTTATTCCCGCATCAGCAAAAACATCCGACACAATCTGCAGCATCTCAAACAACTCGGCATCATCTCGACAGTAACGAGAAATATCTGGGAGACATGTTGAATTTGTCCTCAACCACAAATAAAATCCAATTCATTTCATAACGAGTGACCGTCTTTATCCCAGGAGGCATGTGCTGGCTGAGGGTGGGGGGTGGGGGGGGGGGGGGGTTACACATAAACTCTGGCAGAGTCGAGCAATGCGGAGGTTTCCTGACGACCGGATTCAGAAATAGCATCAGGGACATTCGCCACCTCTGGCTTAAACATTCATCGCTCAGAGAATCACTCAGAATTAAGAGTCCTGCCGAGCACTGGCTTCCCCCTTCACTCACTTTTTACAGTAAATTATGGCCGAAATAAAGCAGTTTGCCACCTCCAGGGAACGTCTCTGGGGTAGTTTTTTAATCGCTTAATTACAAATTTGTTGTATAAGATTCAGACGGTGTGGTGTGCTTCGTCAGATGTCTGGGGAGCAGGATTAATTCGGCGCTGACTGGACAGAGATTTTTGCAGACAGTCGATGGATTTTCGCTCTCAGATAAGAGACTTTAATCCAGTGCATATTTAAAAAGGGTGAAACAGGCTAAGTAAGAACGATGTGCCTCTATCAACTCATCTCCTTCTCTAAACACCAATGCAATTACTGTCTTATACGCTCCAATAGTTCTCTCCCGAGCCCACACAGCAGCGACAGAGCTATGTCATTTTCCCACACAGCTTGTGCGACAAACAGGTATTGCATGCACTCCCCAAACGGACAGTGGAGGGGGAGCTCCAGCCAGAATAGGATGACTAATGGAGATGTGAGGAAACAGACTGAAGAGAGGAGGAGGAGGAGGGATGGAAGTTGGGTGCAGGTGCAGGTTATTCACGCTGAGAACTATTTCCTAAAGAACTTCCTTCCCTGCTCGCATATACCTGCTCCCTCCGTGTAAACATGTTGTTCTGCATTTTTTTTAATGTGGGTAGATGATTGTAAGTCCATAAATAACAAGTAGACCACAGTGAATCAGCTTGCATCTGCGGATGGGAATAGCTCCAGGCCTGTTTCTTTTCGAGGGGCGGAGAAGATGTCTGCAGCAGACACACTCTCTAACACAGCCCAATGTATAATTGAGGAATGTCTGCTGCTTTGACCGCACACTATTTCGACAAGATTGACCAAAACAGATTCCTACAGCTGGCAGAGAGAGAGAGAGAGAGAGAGAGAGAGAGAGAGAGAGAGAGAGAGAGAGAGGGAGGGAGGGAGGGAGGGAGGGAGGGAGGGAGGCGGAGGGGAGAAAGTTCAGGGCTCCTGCTGTTGTGACATTAATACAATAATGTCCGTCTTTTCTCGCATTACATCAGCACACAAGTCATTGCTTTGCTTTAAATCTGTCACATCACGTTTGAAAAACTGCCACTATGGTTTTATAGTACAAACTCCGCTGTCAGCATCATACCTTAAAGGCTTCGGATGTTTCATTTTAACAATGATCTTCAAAGTATTATTCGAATTATGTAACTCAAGACTTTTTGATGTTGACATGTACTTTACTTTCATCAAATAAAATAGATTGTGTGGAAAAAGCGAATTTATGCTCTTTTGCACAAAAATGACGCATGGGTGTACTTTGTTCATGAGAAAAAAGGTTCCAGTCAGTGATGTGTATTAATTATGTTGGTTCTGCAAATGATGGAGAACAACATAGATAAACTTATATATCTCAAATATCGCTCTATTATGATATACTGTCTGTATAACATAGTGTATAATACAAAATTATGCAACCATTCCTTATTTTAAAAGTGACTTACTAATAATGGTTCTTAATCTTGACCAGGACATTTGTGACCTTCCTGGTTAAATAAAGGATAAATACCAATAAAATAATGTAAAAAACATTATAATAATTTAACATTGATAATGCATCTTTAAGTGTCTTATTTTGTTTTTAAATGTGACCTGCACCCTGATCTGTGGAGAATGACATTTCACTTCCATGTATGCTCTGATTTGTATAATGGGAGGTATAAAAATTTAAATTTTTGTTCTAATGTTTTCTATGCTTTTTTCCCTCATTTTTTTCTTTCATTGATTGTAATAAGAACTCCTATGAACCTGCCAAAATTTACTTTAACAGGTCAGAGATCAGCGCAAACATACAGGGTCCACCTCGCTCCTCCTTCTCCTCCTTTCACATTAGGGGAGAGAGGAGAGGGAGAGTAAGACGTTAAACAACAACAGGCGGATACCAACAATATATTTTGCCAAATGAAAATGAAAACAACTGACTTTAGAGCTGCCAGATTCAACCTGTCTCATGCATCCTGCGCATCCCCCTCTCACTGGATCATCCTGATGATGCCAGCGTTTATAAGAACTCCTAATGAGCTCCTTCTTTTCATCTACAGTATGTGCCTCGCTGGGCTCAGCCGCTGCGGAGAGTTGTGATTATACTGCTAAGGATTTGATTGCATTAGCCTCATCACTACCTGTCGTTAATGACAGGGAGGAAATTCATTAGACACAGAGAGCCGAGTGGGTCTCCCTCACACAGACACACTCACAAATTGCCTGCCCCATTGTAAACACGTGTAATTTAGTGCGGGGCGTATTTATGCACCAAGCGAACAAGTGACTGCAACTTAAAGCATCTGGCATCAAATGTTGAATTTGCAGAAAAAGGGAAGAGAAAACGAGAGATAAATGAGATGGAGTAAAAACTAAACAAGCTGTACGCACAATCACACACAACATCACAGCTGCTGGAAGTGGTCTCACAGGAAACCCCAAAAGCAGAGCTCTCCCAAAAGCTGCTTCTGCTGCTCCCGCAAAAACTGCTGTTTCAGCATTTGGCAAAGAGAGTGTGATTCAGCTGCACATGTTCATCTGTGTGCGTATGTGTGTGTGTGTGTGTGTGTGTGTGTGTGTGTGTGTGTGTGTGTGTGTGTGTGTGTTGTGGTATCAAACAGTGAGTGTCCAACTCTATTATCCCGGGATCAGCTACGGTGTTGACGCTGGCATGCAAAGCTGTCCTTGCCAAAAAGTTGCCCCGGCATCCATCAGTCCCCGACGAACTCCCAGTGCCAGCTCCGACAAGAGAGAGGATTACGTGTGTCGAGGAGCGAGTTATTTCTGTTGCCGTCATTCTCAGAAGGACACACAAAGACGAGGAGAGAAATAATATATATATATATTTAGAAGGGAAGATGAGAACAGTGAGTGACGGTTGAAACTACACTGCAAAAAATATCCCTCTATACGTGCAAGCAGAATCATCTGTTGGACTGATAGTATCCAACGAAAAAGAAAAAGATGCTCGAGCCTCATTCAGGATTTTGTGGACGCTTGAGGGCAACGCAACAAGTTATGGAACACTGGTGTTTTAACATTTTTAGAAAAGGTTTAGATGGATAAATGAATCAGAGTTCATATGGAGTCATGTTTCTTGCCACCTGTAAACTCCTTTCAGCTTTTTCCAGCTTCACCAACTCCTGATGAAATTATCTGGTGTTTTAGCCACTAAGTGTTCTGCCATGTTCACAAGCCAGTTGCTCACTGTGTCCGTCTTCCATAGGGCGCAGGCTGGTTAAGCACAGGTGAATTTGTCAGATCTTTTTCACTGGAAAGAGCTGCTGCTGCTGCTGCCTTGATACAGGGCTGAAGAGAGCAGAGCTGCAGGCCAGAAAACCAATAGAATGAGATAAAGGAAACTTAAAATGACTGCAGAGAGCTGATGGAAATTGGGAGTTGGGTGATGATAAGCCACAGGTTCATTATAAGCAACCGCTCTCACATTTTTAGTAGAGAAATATTGGTTGGTGAAGGTTTTAGTCAGATGTCTTCATATTGGTATAAAGATCTCCTGATCAGTAGAATATCAGCGGTAAAGATTACCTTAAATTACCTTAAAGATAGTAACAAAAAAAGAAAGAAAGAAGTGAATGAAGTTCTACATTAAACTCATCACATTTTAGCAAATGAAATCTTAAAGCATGGCAACAAAGAAGGACCTGGAAAATATGGGCCAATTTATAGGTATTTAAAAAACGTTTTGTACCCAATATCAGAGCTGGTAGGAGACTCCACTGCATCAGATACTGAGTGGTGTTTATTCCTCTGACATGAGTGTATTTATCACTTGAGATGATTAAAAACTGAATTGTTTCATCTAAAAATAGGATTTTCTTCACTCACCTTGTTGACGATCGGCTCCAAATCATCTAGAATTCAATAATATATAATCATTCTTAGATAGTTTTTAAAACAAAGAGTGTGCCTTTGACCAGGTATAGTGTTGTATCTGTCATGCTGCCAGTTCTCCCTTTATGCAACTTTCATATAATGTAAAATTAATGGTGCTTGAAAATAAGACTTGAACTGCCTTTTTGCAGAGCATCATAGGAAGAGAGAACATCAGGTGAAAGGGGAAGATTTCTATATAAAGACTGACACGGAGAATATAATGTGGTGATGCATACAGTCCCTGCTGAGTTAATTTCAGTTGCACACAGTGTTGTATCTCAACATGCACCTCACACAAACGGCCATATGCAAGTCCCTGCCACAGCTGTGTGTCACTCACTGAAGGCCTGATGTTCGCTGCACTTATTGTCTGTGTCTCTGATTTCATCTCATCTGATAATCAAACCTAGTTTGCCTCATTATTGTCAACGAGTTGTTAGCAAAGGGGACGTATTGGAGTTCAAGTGTGACAAACGAGGCACTGGCTTAAGGGGATTGTTTTCAGCAAAGAATTAGCATGAATAAAGAAAAACTCAAGATACATTATAGGAGTTGATTTATATTTTGTAGAAAACACAGTCATTATTCAACACACCTGACTGGTCTTTTAAATCCATTTATATATGAGGCTTTAAAGGTCTGTTGACAGAATAATTAATGTAAAATAATCCTAGTGATGTTTTCACTCGTGTGTTTCATCTAAATTGTAAAAAAAATTGTTTTCTTTACCCGAGAATGCTGCACTCCGCCGCCACGGCTCCACAAGTGAAGGCAGAGATGAAGAGGAGTGGGAGCGAAGGTGGAGGGTGAATGGCAAAAGGCAACTCTTGTTAATCTGCACAATCCATCCCAAGTGTCCGATGAGGATCCGATTTAACCCTCCGACGGGAAGGAAACAGATGCATTCGATACTTGAGACTAGTTTTTCCCAAAAACCTCTGAGAAGCAGACGAAGCTCAGACAGAGCTGACTAGCTAAAGTGAGGAGGCAAATGAATAGACACACATTCCCAGTCATGAATCAGCTTGCAATAACATCTGTGTTAGGGTCACATGCAAGCTTTTAGTGTTTAGAAACAGTCTGGGGTGGACTGTGGTTGTGCCGTGACTGGCAGAGTGAGCAACGCGCGCGCACACACACACACACACACACACACAAAACCTTCTAGTCCTCATGGTGATGTCTATAGAAATCCTGTCTGCCATTTTGCCATAAAAAAAATGATCTTTGAACTCTGTCGACCAATTATGTTACCCCTGAACATTCCTCTCTGCACTGGGACCAGATCTGCCTCTCGACCGCTAAACATCACGTCCTACCCTTCACTTGGCACGGCGCACGATAACCTCCCTGAGCCTTGTTTGAGCGTGTTGCCAATTTGCTGTCTGACGTGAGAAGGTCAAGGGACCTGCTAAGACTGAGGTCAGGGTACGCTCATGAGGAAAAACTTTGCAGCATGTGTATGTGTGTGTGTATGTGCATGCGTGTAATGAAATGATGTATCGCGCTAAAAGAAAACATCTACACACAACCACTACAACTTGCTTGGCGATCGCTGGCACATCTTCTCCCTTTTTCTATCAGCTCATAAAAGACTCAGAGGAACCTATTAACACTGTCAAATTAGGCTAAATACGTATCAGATACTTTAACTGAGAAAATGTGTGTGTGTGCAAGAAATTAGCACATGCAAGAAATCCCTTGATTGTGTATCATAATGTGTGTGCGTCGTCGTCGATTTCTCTCACAGGAAGTGAAGTGAATCAGTCAGGTCACAATTACCGAGCTATTAATAACAAAACACTGCACCGTTGCCTCCACAACAGCCATAACTTCTGTAGGAAAAGAGTTTCCATCACCATATCAATTATTCAGTGCTTGGCGGCAAACAGAATTTGCATGCCCTTTACGACTGTACAGACAATTCAGTGCCGGTTATGAATCGGCTTCCTAATGTATTTTGGGACAACAGCTCGGATCGAGGGCCCCCTCTATCACTGTCATAGTGGTAGTGACAGAGCCAACTGGGTCTCATCGATCTCAGGCTAACCTGCTGCACAGGCATTAACATACTAACAGCTATTTAGAAGCAGGGGATCAACTTCCAGTAGCTGAGAGAGGTGTTGATGAGGAAGTTTGTCATGAGGGCACAAGTGTTCAGGTTCACACAAAATGGTTTAGAGAGACGTTTAAATAAAAAGTTGCGAGAGTACAGATCTAATAAAAAAATGGAAGTGGGAGGTGGTCTGATGCTGAGCATACTCCTGTGGCACAAGAGGGAAATTAAGCAGCCATGTATGATTACGGATTACCTTTACTTAGATTTATTGTTTTTCTTTTTAAATTATATGACAAATATCTATCCCAGAGTAGAATTTTGCACTCACAACTGTTATTTCAGAGAGAAATAGAATACAGTGTCCAGGTCAAAGCACAAGGTGGAGCAAAACAACCAGAATCTATTCATCTGCAGAAATAAAAAACGTATGACTTATCATGATGGGTTTTAGTTAAACCCTGCGACCCTCAAAGGATGACAGTGGATGGACGGATGGATAAGTAGATAGAAATGTTGAAAATTCCCTTTAAGTTTGCCCATCTAAGAGAAGACTGATCACTACTATTTACAATAATCAAAGTTGTTCTTTAACTCAGATAAAAAACTGAAAATGTTTCCAGTGAAATGTAAAATTCTATCGAGATAAAAAATGTCAGATGAGTTGATACTGATAATTATCATTAAAATGTCACATTATTATTTATTTTCAGTGTAAAGACAGATTTCTGCTCCTGAGTAAACACTTGTATAAACAGCAAAACATTTTATAAATCAGAGGTTCACAAAAATAGTTACAGGGATTGAGAATTCCCTTTATACTACTAATTACATCTCAAGCAAAACAGTGAGATAGTAACAACCATTTGTAATTGGGAAACATTTGACCGGATCTAGCGGACCCACTGACCCACTAGTGTGACACAATGATGAGCTGCTGCTGCTGTTGTTGTTGTTCCACACTGGATATTCCACAGGATACACTCTTAGAATACTGTGATGGATCAGTGGACATAGTGGCGACAAGTGAGAACGTCACCGGGTGTCACGCCGGTGCTATACTTAGGTTCTGTTTGATATATGTCTGTACTGTCATTTTGAACGTTGGCCTTGACTTACCACTGTTGCCTGGACCACCGATGAGTACGACTTCAAAAATCTGCCGCAGCCAGCAGCTCAACTCTGATAAGTAAAATATGCTTCCCTGCCGTGCAGCTCGTCTTGATCTATTATTTGGGGGGTTTGCTTGAAAATAAAGCCAATTCTTAGTATTTGAATTATGCCCTGGAGTTTAAAATCTCCAGGCCACCTGGCATGGTTGGAAGACCAGCAGAGTTAGACTGCTCCTGTATGTCTCTATGTGTTTGCTAGAGCTGCAGTTGGTATATTCATAAAGGAAAAGAGCAAAGCTTGAGAATTTCAACACATGCCCTGAGGAGAACTAACAAAAATAGTGGAGCAGGTTTAACAGCATCTCGGATCTATCTGCGGGGTTACTTAGTCATAAAGTCTACAGCATCCATCCCACTACATTTATGTCTCAAGGGAAATATGACAGCATTTTATCAGCCAGCATGTGTGGGTAGTTTTGAAAGCCGATGAAAAGTCATTAAAATGAGTCTTTTGGCCCTCCAGATGTTTGTTCAAGAAATTCAGCAAGGATATGACATCGTCCTTCTCTTTACAAATAAAATAGAATCCAACCGTTTCTCCACCTGATGTCTAATGGCCTTTTTTCAGTGAGCTTCTCCATTGACTTCATCAGCAAAAGATGCTCATGCTAACAGCCTAACAGCCATTCAGCACCAAGGGGCAGATCATTTTTAGCCATGGCCCATTTCCATATCTGGGGCAGCAGCGTAGGTACAGGGACAACATAGAAATTTGTTGAAACATGCCACTGAGGACTCATTTCTGCCAGTGGCTTCTTCTCATAAGCTGACAGAGGCAAGTTAAATAGCACTAATCAAAGTACCAATTTCATTTATTTCTAATTAGAAATGTTTACATGGAGTGGAGACCAGCAGCCATCACTCTATTTATTATTATCAATAATTACCACCATGCAGTTATGCACCTCCACCCACCAGTGCAGATTCAGTCTACATTTTCTCCGTGTTACAGCAGCAAAAGGAAATAGTGAAATACACACTCAATAAATAAGGAACTATAAAAAAAATAATATATGTAGAATGTAAACAAAACAGTATTGCACGTATGATATAGAAAAGTATTATTGTCTCCTTCAGACACATAGGGTGAATCAGTCTGTCATTGAAGGAGCTGCCCAGTGCGGTGATGGTGTCCTGCAGGGGGTGGGACTGGTTCTCCAAAAGAGATGACAGCTTGGCACTCATGCTCCTTGTGTCCCATCACCTCCACTGGGTCAAGAAGGTATCCCAGGACTGAGCTAGCCCTCTAAATGAGTCTGTCCAGGCTCTTCCTCAGCAGTTGAGATGCTGCTGCCCCAGCAGACCACTGACGCCACCATTGAGTCAAAATCGAATCTGTTCATCCTGGAGTCCAACTGAGCGTTTGTACCAAATATGAAGAAATTCCTTCAATTCTTGAGACATGTTTACAAGAATGCTCCAGATGAACTGACAACCTGAAAACATAATATCACCGTCTACTGGCAGGGAGGCATACAAATAACAGAATTCATAGTCATCCATAGTGAACAATAGAAGCATGTAGATCACAGAGTGCAGGATGGTGTGTGATTACTGACACGCAATATTAATAGTTATGATTTCTGTGGCTGTCATAGTAATAACTAAGATGATGATGATAAGGATGATGACACTAACTACTTCATAAACTAGTTATGCCCTGAGCAGCCCTGTCCTCATGAACTCATTAATTCAATTATTACATGAGGTAGGAGAATGGCGATCCATCACCATTACAGCCTGTTTTGCACTACAAATGACAACAGCAGCTGAGGTTGCAGAATGACAGGAGAGAAAATTGAATCACTTTTTCCGACACTAAAAACAAGGAGCGACTCTGATTGTGTCCGTCTGTCACTGAGAGACAGAGGCGGTGAGAGGACAGGGAGAGACTGAAGATGAGAAAACGAGAGAAATGGAGAAACAAGGACTGGTCCCAGCACAGGCAGGAGACAGAAATGAGATGCCATCGTACACTGATGTGGAGCTCGAGTGGTCCGAGACTGATGAACAGCCCTGACTGGCTGCGACAGACGCTGAACACACACACACACACACACACACACAAATAGACACACACAGACATGAGGAGAAGTAATGATGCGTGAAAGAGAATTACGCCTCTCCTCCATGGAAGGACAGTCACTCTGCTTGTCATACGGACAACACATATTTCAAATCACACTACTATCTATTCATGAAGCATCAGTACATCCCTGTGTGTATTTGTATGTCTATGTGTGTGGGTTCAGGTCTCTTTGTGCACATATCTGCCTTGATGCATCTCCAGGGTGAACACAAACGTCCGCACCACACACACACTCTATCTCACACACACTCTCTGCTGTAAGATCTGTATCTTGGCTTGAGAAAATACATCTTTTGGACCATTATTATTCAGGGGAAGTCAACTACAGCTGCTCTACTCCGGCAACCCCCTGCTTCATATCTGTATCGTTACAGAAAGTCTTATTAAAAGGGTCAGTTCAGTCAAATTACAAAATATATTGTTTTTAATTCAAAGGGTTTTGGAGACCCGAGGTTTTGAGATAGACGACTTTACCATGCTGCTTAAAGAAACACTTAATTTAAAAATGATTTGTTATATTTAGAACTTTATGTATCTGCAACCAAGCACAGCTGCCTGTGATTCAACTCTTCTTGGATAATTTGTGAGTAACGAAGGATCCAGTGGGTGGATTCTCTTCAGATCAACCTATCGATTGATTCATTGCATGATGGTGACACATAAGCCAGGTATGTGGGTGGCCGAGCAGCACTAAGAGCAGTGGTGCAAAGTAGCCAAATAGACCTAGAGTGTGAATACCTCCGCCAAGATCTGCACAAGATTGCACACATTCTTAAATATCAATATCCCTAAATATTATATATATACATATAGACCAAGTTTTGTGGGAATGCATCACGATTTAATACATTTCATCTTTCCCACCGTCCACTGGAGGGATTTTACTCCTCTCAGAGCAGAATATTTCCCATCTGTTACTTAATTGATAGCATAACCTCAACCACCTGGTGGAGAGACTATACGCAGCAAGGCGGGAAGGGTCAGAGAGAGGTTTGATTCAAACCACACTTTGATTGAGAAGGTTAAGAGTTAGTATAAAAACTGAGCGGCAGGAAAAAAGGTACAAACAACTGTCCCAAAGCCAGAGGTCTGTTCTCTGTGTGGTGGGTGTGGGCGTAAACTGTCCTTGAGATACTGATCTATTACTGTGGTGGCGAGGCTATCTTCATCTAGGCCGTCTGCGGCTCAGGGGGGACAGACCCGTTGATTAGACTGTCGCTAATCAGACCATGGTCAGACCATCCCTGCCTCCATCTTTTCTCACTACCTCCGTCCCTCCTCACATCAGTTATGCTCCCACTGTTGTTAACTAACGCGTCTGTTCAGGAGGAGCCAGAATAAGCAGGTGAAGTCTGTACGAGGGCATAAAACGAAGGAGTGAAAGAGATTAGGATTCGTGGAGTGAAGAGCGTGGGGGCTCACACACACGCCCCACCCTGTCGATGACTTTTCCAAGTGAAGGGCAGTGGATTACAGGCCAGTGGGGGCTTAGCGTGTAATTCAAACCATTTTCCATCACATTTGTACTCACTTGAGGTCTAATCCCACATGATTAACATGCCGGTCAATGGGGTGGGCCCCGCTGCACCGACTAGTCCATCAGGGTGGAGGGATGCTAATCAGAAACAGTGACGCACACAGGTGTAAATCCGTGGGATAGCCTATGTCGTCCTTTGGGCTATAATAATAAATGTTTCACATCTGATAATAGAAGATCAGTTTTTTTATAAACAATGTCATCTGACACAGCAGCGGACTAATCATATACTTATAAAAGATCAAATACTGAGCATTTACAGTATTTAAGACACCTTAGATATTCCACCTACATCATCTGCGCCTCATGGATGCTCAACTCCTCCAGACTGTCCAACCCCAAACCCCTGCAGCCAAGCTTTTTCTGGTGGATTATTCTGGCTTTTAGTTTACACAACCTCTCTCACACACAGACACACACACACACACACACACACACACACACACACACACACACACACACACAAGATTAAATAAGGAGTGCATCACTGCAATCATTTTCAAAAGTTATTACAGTCTGAGAACGAATCAGATCCAATCGAAGCACGACGTCAGACTTCGTGAGCCATGCCGACATTCCTGGATGAGCTTGGTTGTATTTTAGGAAGCCGTATGTTGGTTTTATAACATGAATGGTCTCGGTCTCTCTATGTGCTCAAGCCAGTGATTATCTTTCATACAAGATGGGACAGACTTTCTTGGAAATTGGTCACAGCCTCACCGGGCACAGCCTTCCCAATCTGTTTCTGTGGGCTCAGCTTTCTTTTCATCTTCAGCATGGGGGCTTAGGGGCAGCATGACCCCTGTCAGCTAATGGTCCTTTGACATAACAGAGGATGGAAATAAAGGTCAAAAGTCAATTGCTTGTATTACGCCCCACACTGTAACAACAGGCCAAGCATGACAGACGTTAGTATTCAGACATGAATGTGTCTGAATATGGGTGGGGTGGGGGGGGGGGGGGGGTGGGGGGACAGAGGGCATAAGCAGGAACTTTTATTTCACCAAATTAAAAAGGTCTGGATTATTTTAACGCTCACAAAACAAAGTCTTGATCAATTTGAAAACGTTACTGATTTAATCACATATTGAACAGATTAGCTGTGATCAGACAGAAAGATGACTGAACGAAACAAAACAAAGGTTTGTTTCCTTACATATACAAACAGCAGCATTTATAAAATGGAGGATTGCGGAGGCTCTGCTGTTGATAAAGTCTCTGAGTCAGACACACAACCTTATTCTTCTTAACAGTGATGAGGGCAGTTCGCTCTGACACTCTCACCACAGGCTACAGAGCTGATGTGACTGAAGACGGGCCTCTTGCAGAAATGGCAGAGAGAAAGGTGTAAGAGAATTGAGATAATATGCTGTGAATTGGCGCTACACAAACACAATTAAATTAAATTAAAGTGTTGCAGTGGGCGGGGTGTTTGATATATTCTGTCCTTAAGTCAACAAATAACAGATGATGTCACGTCTGAGTGTGTCAGTCTGATATTCTGAGAGCTGAAGGGTCATCGGGTTATAAAGTTATAAACTGTTTAGGAATCATTTGGGGAGCTAATATGTAGTCTTCATTTTTTTCCAAAATGGCATGATGGAAACAGAATTAAGGTTACATGCGGATTTTGATATATTCTTAATATGTACTGCACCAGGGTGAAGTATCGTCATGGTAACAATACTTAAGTCAACACTTATATTTCTTGCAATAATAAGGTCAAAGCATCTTGATCAGCCTCTGGTGGCTGGCTGCAGAATAGGTCATAAAGCCCACCGCCTCTATATTAGTGGATGGGACATGGGCCATATTAAAATGTAATAATACACATTATAAACACAATAGTTGGTTTCTGTCATTTTAGATCTTATATTACAATGACTAGATGTTACAAATACAATATTTTTTAGATAGAATTTGTTTTAATTTGTTATTCGCTGCTATAAAGAAAGAAACGTTACGAATTACAGCTACGACTGACTCACGATTGGTTCGGCATGTGCAACTCCACTCCACTCCAAAATCTGACAATACAAAACCCTTCTACCAAGCTTTTTCTCTGCAGTTACAGAATCGAGTGTCACAGCTAGAAGATGCACATGTCCTCCGACTGCTGGCCTTAACCCCCGGGGGTCTGAGGGTGCAGGGCAGACCTGAGGGCCTGCTCTTCTCCTCCCACACAAATTATCCTCCTGAATCCCTGCTCCTTTTTCAAATTAGACAGAAACACTCCACAGAATCAACCCACGCTTGACTGTCAAAACAAAGTGCTCCAAAACCCACCTACAGTGCCAAACGTTGTTACCCACCTCAGGGGACTCAGAGCACTTCCAAGAATCTTGAACATTTTCCCAGGTGCTATTTGTAAAAGTCTTATTACTCAGCACGAATCCCGATGTGTTTTGAAGGAGCTGCTAGAGCGATCCGAACTGATTAAACCCACTGACAGTTATAGTTTGTACAAAATCATGTACACACTGTGTTCACTGCTCTGTGACCTGATGCCCACAAATGTGCCACGATTCTGCTGAAATGACTTTTTGACAAAAATAGACACGGAGAGAGAGAAGTCGTGATGCAGTTGCTGTCACTTTTACAGCGGATGTTAGTGGATGCTGGGCAAAAGTACAAGCGGCAGTGATGGAGGAATGCTGTGGTTAATGGGGGGTCACACAAATTTCTGAATAAGATGCTCATTATTGAGGCGTTATCAGCGCTGATTTTGAGATCAAAGTCTCCCAAGTCTGCTCTAAATCTAGAATATGAATAGGACCAAAATATAAACAAGACTCGGCACGTCCAACTACTGTTACATCCTGCGAGTGTGCAGTTCAAGATAAAAGCTGTTTCTATCAGACACCACAATCTTCATTCAACACACACAGACCAGGACATAATAAGTGTAGAACGTCAACATCAACAGCAATCAGCGGCTCAGGGAAGACAAAGAGTAGACTTCAACATTTGTAAAAATCCAAGCCAAACAAAAACCACTCTCTCCTGCGTAAAGGGAACGGAATCTGTGTTCAGTTTCATTATCCTCTCCTTAATGAAACAGACAAAAATACACAAACACACACACACTACTCACACTAGTGCATCAGCATCATGCTAAATCACCCCTTCATCTACCTAAAAAACATTGGTGTTAGATGAGGCCACTCTCCGTGAATGAAACGCGAGGGACAGAGAAGCGCAGCCCCTCCTGTTCGTGTTTGGGTTTTTCGCTGGAGGTGGAGGGGAAAGGGCTCTGATAGTCACCCATGCATGCGAGGCCAGTCTGTTGTAATTTTAAGGCTCACTTGTTTAATAAGCTAGGACTTAATTTGCTCACTCTGGCTGTACGCATAAGAGGCAGAGGAAGAGACATGCCGGAAACATTCAGCAAAAAAAGAAACGCAGTGTAAAACCTTGAGGCAGGAAGGATTTTAACAAGATTTCTTTGCAGTGAGAAGTCGACTGGTGTGAAAATCCTGCACTGAATCTCCACTATGAGGTTTTGAGTGAATCAAGATGTACGATGGCAATTATATTCATTCGGAAAGGCAGTGCTTCCTAATAAATACGGTAAATATAATATACCTGCAGATTTAGGGCATATGTTTGGAATGGGGCCACAGATCGCTTATCAGGAAAGAAGATATTTCAGGGAGCTGTTTGAATTAACTAGATTTATGGTATAGAGCGCAACAAAATCCCATTAATTTTCTCATTATCAGCCGTAATATTTTAACAATCCAAGGTAGACTTACCAGAAGCTATGAGATGGTGAAATTATGTTATATGCTCCGTGGAAGCCCCAAGTCTGTATGATACCAACTGCATTTTATTTCACAATGTCAAGGAGAATAACTACACTACCCTCTAACCTCAGCTGTAATAGGGACGTCTCAGATTGGTGGAACTCGTTGTTACTGCAAAAATTGTGTCTTTACATAACATTTACATCCACGACTTCCCTTTCAAACATGCTGTGGTTTTTTAGAGATGAGAAAACAACGCTGATGTGACACTACTAGATTAAGTTACTATACACAATATGAAATGCTACCTATTTACCTACCTACCTATATACAAACGTAGAAGACACACACTGCAATATATTGCAACAATATATTGACAACAGGGTTATTTTCAAGAAGAACCACCCTGGAAGTCATTCACAATGGTACCTTTGCTTTTTGCCATTTTCCTTTTGTTATGTAGCTCCGAATCAAATGTTTGAAGTTCATGATACATCTTGTAGCTGGTCAGCCAGGTTCCAGGCTTACAAATCTTTTTATAAGGATTTTCAATGGGGGGGAAACAAGGGCAATTTACTTCCAGAACCAAGTGGGTGGTCACTGCTATTCTATTTGCAGTGGTGAAACATAATCATCCACAAATTTCTCTGAATCGAGCAACCATTTCCTTTGTGTGCACTTTTAGTGGGCCCTCCCTGAGCCAACATATTTAAAAATAGATCAAACAATTAAACCAGCAGATTCTTGAGGAAAAAGAAAAGATCTTGTGATATTTTGGTAGTGGGAGTAAGTATGAGGTCTAAAAAAGTCTGCCTGGGTCTGCCTGGAGTCCAGAGGGTGTGGGCCCTGTTACTGTGATATAAAATCTGTCTTTACTGCTTGTGTTTAAGTAGAAATCAGCAGCCCAATTAGCTTTTTAGTTTGTACTCACACAGCAATTACAAAACAAATATTAGAAGTACTAAACAGAGAGAGAGTGAGACAGACTGAGAGGATTCAAAGGAAATATGGGAGCAGGCTACATGACTGGAGTTGACACTTGAGATAAAGTGTACCACAAACACACACACACACACACACACACACACACACACACACACACACACACACACACACACACACACACACACACACACACACACACACACATGCACGTTGGGCTCCCAGGAGACAATGCAAAAGAAAGGACAACGTTTTTCGCTCCAGCTCTTGTCTGTGTGATACATATTTTTCTCACAAAGAGAAACGTTCTCCTCTCTGCTCGTATACAGCTTGTCAAACAGCATGAACGGTGCAGGAGCTCCAGCAAAGCCAGAGTCCAGCCAGGCAAATGGCTCGGCTGGCCACAGAGATAATCATTTCACTCATTAGGATTCCACTGTGCTCTCTTCAAATCATTGGGCACCCCATGTCATTATAGCAAAAGTGTCATGTGGGAGCCATGGTTGAGCTTTGTGGGACACGGTGCTGCCTTGTCTTTTTATTGACCGAAAAAGCAAAACCTGACGGAATATTTAAACTTCGTTTACAACTGTGGCCTCGTCCAAACAGCGATTCTCCTATACTGCCCCTAAGAGTTGTCCACATTATGCTGAGTTCACCTGTCTGCTCTGAGCCAAACGAAGATGCAAAACTGTTGCATTGTGGGATTTTGTTAAGACAGCTTTCCAAGGAGTAGAGGACAAAAATCGGACTCCAACGTTGTACTTTGTGCTCATGCAAGTTGCACAAAGATGAAAGAAAAAACAAAACTCTCACAGTTGCCAGACGACTAAGCTGTGATTTTCAGTTTACAGGAGATTTGACTGTTGCTGTGGAGTTGGTGCAGACAGGTTGTGAATCAGGATGTGCTTAATATTTGTTTCAAAGCGTAGACTGTACATAAAGATGAAAAATGCGTCTCCACTCCCTTTAACTTTTCAGAAGTTCAGCCAAAATAGGATCCCCTAATGTATACACTACCAGATTCACACGCTCAACCAATCGTGCCAGACTAGTGAGCTGCAGGCTCTCAGATGAGCTGTGATGTCCTAGTGAAAGATGTTGTAGGTTACGAGGTCGAGTGAAGAAGTGGTTGTTTTTGACATGAATTAAAGATAGGTTTGAGAACGGCTGGGGCTCTGTCGTGAAAATCCACTTTCAACAAACTGAAGGAACAACAGAGCTGGAGACAATGCTGAGATTTGGAAATGGCTCACAGCAGATTGTACCAATAGAGAAGCACACCTACAGCAATTTAATTAGATTTTTTTTAATTATACTTTTTAAAGACATTAAAAGGGAGAGCAAAAAATCATTATAAACTTCAGGAAATTTGAAACAACAAATACATAGAATGGCCCTCAGTAGAGCACTTACACCCCAAACAAAACACAACAGTCCCCATAAATTAAATCAAGCAACACCAATGTATTGATCTCAGACCCTAAACATGCCGGATTTCTGTTCATCAAGATCCATGAATTATTCTCTGAGAAAATGGTCAAATAAATGTCGTAAAACTCCCTATCGCACAATGTTAAACATCCATGCCATAATTCCTTTAGTTCTCTCTTAACCAACGTCCCATCCTTCTACCAATTTTCGTGGAAAAATGAAACAGGAAGCAAATGCACACACTCAAATGTTTATTTAGCCTGTCCACTTCATTTTATGCACACATATATTGGAGGCAACTCAAATTTTAAGTCAAGTCCAATTTTACATAATCCAGTATCCAAAACTTGCCTCAAGGGCCTCAATGTATAAAGCATTATGGTACTTTTGTCATCAGTCCGCCAGTTTTCTTTATACATCTATTATTCTGGATGCGAATAGAACACAGTAATAACCTCCCTCATTTCCATAATCCTGCAGATAAGGAGAGTGGCCACTAACATCCCCGAGCAGAACATTAAAGTTTTCAAATCCTGACTGGATACTGTGGCAATAGCAGCTTCTCATCACAGAAGGTGCTGAATCATCTTCCAGCAACAGCTTGTTGGTGGAGCTGTGGATGACAACACTTTACTGTGTGTGTAAGATTCCAGCTTTGTTGCAACTGTGGCATTAAAAACATTTTAATGGTTCACATTTTTATGTTTAGCAAACCTGCTCCGAACACATGAACGGCACGGTAATAGAAAAGCACATATACACAGCTTTAAAAGTGCAATGATCTCAATTCCCTTCTCTTAAGCACATAATAACACTACAGAATGATACACTAAAGAATAATAACAGATTTCTTGTATTGTTGAGCACTTTACTCTATAAATCTATCAAGTGTCCTTAAGATGGACAAGACGGGAGCGCAGAGAAAAGGAACGATGTTTCAGAAGTGCTGAAATAGCACTGCAGGCAGAATGATAGCACGGCTACACCACAAAAAAACAAGAAGAATTGATGGAGAAAAAGAGAAATAATGCCACGTTTATAGGTTTATCTTCTGTATTGTTCTAGTTTGCCGGAGAACACCTTCTGCATGATAACAAACTTCAAAGCTCCACAGCGGTAGCCACTTTTTCCATTATTTTCCCGTTGTGTACCAATCAGCTGTAAGTCTGTTTTTCTGTGTAATCTCTGTGCACCTTCCACCTCTTCCTCCCTCCTCTCTTCCTCCCAACCTTGTTTCTATCCGAGTGAGATGAGTCAGGGAGCAGCGAGGGGTCCAAGATATTTGCATGGGTACCTCGCCTCATTTCCTTCCCTAATGGGAGACATGGGAGCGTGGCAGCAGACCGAAATGGGGGCTATGGGACAGGAGATGAACGGTCGGTGGGTGGGTGGGTGAAGAAGGTTGACAGAATGAGAGGCAGACAGGTACAGAGTGTTAGATGGAATGAAAGGAAAACAAACTGAAGGATGGAGTGTGTTCAAGCAGGCTGGTGGGCACTGGAGAACACATTAGCATGAAAATAGCAAACAGCCAGTAATGCAAATGATGCACATTTCCACAAGTGAGTCATTTGTACCCTAAGTGTGCTGATTAAAATTGAGGCAACACTGTGATTCATTGTTGCTTGTGCTTTGTGACTAACTCAATCTAGAAAACCCCTCCTCCTCCTCCTCCTCCTCCTCCTCCTCCTCGAGATGTGAGATGGTTCACTGATTCATCCACTCTGCAAGGACAGCAATGTTGGTACTCTTACATGTGAACTTGTGTGTGGAAGCATGTGTGGTATGGGTTTCTGCACCGTTTGGTGGTGGGCAGTCAAGCACCGCTGACTGGCTCACTCCAGTAGAGGAGAGGCCCACATATCATCCCCATGACAACACTACAAACACTTGCCAATATGAGCACCTCTACCTATCTAAGTCATTAGGCAGGCAGCCACTGATGCATTACCCATCATCAGATGGTGCACAATAAACAGCTAGACCCTCACACACAAACAACAAAGCAATACAAACACAGTCTGAAACAAAAAAACCACTGTGGTGCCAATCCATAATTTTGACTGCACAAAAGACCCTTGGCACTTAATGGGAGTGTTATACAGCATAAATAGACGCAATAGGTCCCAATCCCTGCCTGCACCCTGTCCTCGCCGTGAGACTCTCACCAAATCACCCAGCTGCAGGAGGTGATTTGGACCTGCGAGCATCCCTGTTTGCCATCCATCTGGTATTGCACTGCTGGGGAAGGGTTCAGTGTGCGTGTGCTTCTGTTTGCAGCAGTGAACGATTGCATGCCAGGCCCCTGGGCAAGCACCACTCTGTGCAGAACCTAATGCTAGTGTTATTGCTCCCCAAGGGAAGTGGGGCTGGTATCCCAGTACAGCTGAGCGGCCTCCAGGCTGAAGGGGGGGAAACCATGGAGGCTAAGTCTGAAGGGATGCAAGAGGAGTTTGCCAATCATGAAAGTTTTCACTCAGGGTAACGCCTATGGCAACAGTGAGAGGAAGGAAGGGAGGGACTGTACACACCAAGGAACAAACATCAGTCACAGGCTTCTGCTGTATCACTGCATTCAAACAAATACAAGTGTGTCTTTTCCAAAAGCCAAGCACGGTGACAGCCTGAACAGGACATTTCATATTGACATTCATTTGACCATATTTGCCCAATAGACTCCTGTCGCCCTTAAAAAGAATACTTCACTACTATTGTACTCCAATGAAATTGAGGTCATTACAAAGAGACTAATTTTAATGGTCGGGATGTTCCTGACTTCAGTAAGGGTCAAGTTTTAAAATGCCTGGATCCTCTAACTTCCCATGAAGTGAACACTTAAGTGTCCCCTCATACAGAGGATGGCAAAAGTATCTGTCGGATGGCTTAACAGCTTTGGAGACGCACTACCACCAAACCTCTGTGACATCAGCAATGAGGGTCTGCACAAATTATGTAACTTTTCTTTTCTATTCACACCAATACATTATAAAACAGTTACTGTCCAGACAAGGGTTTTACCTCTGACCAATCTCTTGACCATTCACATAAACTGCTCCTGCCAGTGTAAACAGGAAGCAGATTGTCTACTCTAGAGTTGGTTGCTTAATTGCAGAAAATACTGCAAACCAGGAAAAGCAATGGCAAAAAGAAAGACCAGGCATTTCTTTGTTAGGACCGACAGTGGGGTGAAAGAGTTGTTAGCCAAACGTCACTTCCACCCCTGGTAGTTGATTTATGACTAGATGTGAGCAATTGCAAGTGTCTATATCATTGTTTTCCAAATTCTCCATTGTAGGGGTTTGAAAACTGGAATAATGTGGACGTCAGGCATTAAAAGGTAAAAACAACGTAGCATTTTAAAGCTAAAACACACTAGTGTGGACGTAACCTTTAACATACAGTACATGTCCTCTTCGCAAAGTCTGTAGTTAGGTGCATGGAGTGAAAATGTAGACAAGGTTTTTTTCTTTTAGGCTCTTTTTGAAAGTCTCTGATTTCTGACTTTTTTGTCCAACCACTAAATGCAAGAACTATGATGCCTTCAAGGAGAGTCATGGTCCGATTGAACAATGTACAAACTACTTCTGAGTTTGCTCCAGCCCTTGATCCCTCTTTGCCTTGTAAATGTCTTTGAAACGCTAACACAGGCTTTCTGTTGAAACATCTTCAAACCCAAAGATGAGTTGACACTGATGACACCATGACTTATTTCCTCTCACCTTGACAAAGCTCCTGTAGAGTCATTGAAGACATACACCATCATTTCTACAGTCAGGTGCTTCACATGACTAGTTAGCTGATCTTGAAGTGTAAAATTGGTAAAGTTACCCCTAATTAGTCTATTTATGAGTGGTTCCCCTGAGCAATCTGATATTTGAGGTTGCACTCTAATGATGGCGATTGTGGTTGCAGCATCACGCTCTTTCCCTGTTAAAACAATCATCTCCTCGGTCCTCCTTTAATTGGGATTGACATTTAAATGAAGTAGTTAATGTGTGCCAAGGACAGAGTATGCCGTGTTAACAATTAAAATGCTGCTTAATGGGGCATGCCAGAGCTATTTTGAGTGCATGTTGTGGGAGAAAGAATAGGGCATACGCTATTAGTCAGAAACCAGAGCGTTTCCCTGAAGTGGGCCAAGGTCAGAGCTACTCCTTCCGTTCTAGGCCAGTTGCTCATCATGCAGGCTCTTCAAACCCCTGACTACAGTCATTAACATAAACATCAACCTGGGAGAAGGCTTTTAGCATACAAAAAGTGGCAATCGAGAATATTCTGTCATTTATGCAACACCTCTCTAAGCATGTAGAAATGCGAGGGCTCGGAAGTGCCCTCGGGGCCCATTAC
This sequence comes from Verasper variegatus, assembly GCA_026259375.1. Lineage (NCBI taxonomy): Eukaryota > Metazoa > Chordata > Actinopteri > Pleuronectiformes > Pleuronectidae > Verasper > Verasper variegatus. The sequence continues at coordinate 8,021,990 of CM048054.1, forward strand.
TCGTCTCTTTGAAAGACAGGCCTCCTCTCACATCTAACTGGCTCTGTCTCAGATATAAAAGTAGTGTATGTCCAGGGTGTTAGGTACCAAGGAAGTTGGACTGACTTGGCAAGAAGTTTGGGGCTTAGGAGATCAGAGCGGACAAGAAAAACAGGCAAGAGAGAAGGAGGTGTAGCAGCCACCAAAATCAGAAGTAAGAGTAAGGGTCTCAAAGGCGTATGTGTGGACGGGAGGGAAACGAGATGGAGCACAGAGAAGGTTGTGCCAGAGAGAGGTGGAGGAGGAAGTTAAATACAAAGCTCCAATGTATGCCCTACCCACCAATCCCATCTATCTGCCTTCAGCCCTCTAAATGCTCCAGTGTGCCCCTGCGTCCTGGGCCAGAGGGGGAACAGGACTGTGCTCTGTGCTTTCCCTACCTTGTGCGGGGTCGGTCTCCCTGCAGGCAACCTTCAGTGTGTGCATTAGGGGTTGTGTGTTCATGTGCCACAGGAAAGTTTACAGTGGAGGAGGAGTACCTTGATATAGGCTGTGAAGTGGGCAGCCTGTCGGGGTCCACCCGAGGCAATGACTGAGCACAGTGTTAAGAATATGAAAGTGATTCCTAGCACTTGCGACATGTTTCCAGCAAACTGATGAAATGCTCATGTGTGACTGGCATCAGCAAAATTGATATTATCCTTTGATGAAAGCCCTGGCATTTTAGAGACGCCTTGGTGAGATTCTGGATGCATATTATGTGAATAAGTTTGCGTTAAAACAGCTATAATTATAAAATGTGCACAATGTAACGAGATTGCAAAATAAAGCAACATGGCACTTCAATTCCACCCCTTTAGATAAAACACTACCAACAACAGCTGGTTATCTTAGCTGTATCTAGTTGATGATAGTTCTTTTAGTTTCCTCATATAACTCTCACTAAATTGACTATCTAAGAATAACATTTATTGTTCTTATTCTATTAATATGTGGTATGACTGATCTGTATCATATTCTTTTGTCAGTTTGCATTACTTAATATACTCAAAGGACTGATTGAGATTTTATGGACTTGTCGTCCTGAATAATGAGCCCTGATTACTCGTCAGTGATCAGCCCCTTGAAAGAGCTTAAATATAAAGCACTTAATTACTAATGCTGCACAGGAAATCTATTGGTATGGAGATTTCCCCACCTCAACGAAGGTGAACATATCCTGGGATCTATTTTAATACAATCACATCCATGTCCATATATATGTCTCCAAGTACATTTGCATTTATGCGAGTAAAAGACAAAGTGAGACAACACAAGAGGTGATCTGCAGCCTTGAGGTTGTCTTGTTCAGACGCTCCCTCCTGTGTTTTCTCTGTCTAAGTTCGTCATCGGAAAACATTACCAGAGCCCAGAGCGAGTGTGTTCTCTTTCACCACAGTGATCTAGTTATTGATTTCCTTCAGACTTTCGTGGTTCAATTTGGCTTTGAAGAGAAAGAGCGACTTGTTCTGATCCTTTCGTTATTTCTTAGAACAGCGTCACTGAGGCGTCACTGTGCCGCAGATCCTGTACCACCCTGTTCACACGACGCAGTATTACGACACAAGAAGAAACAACCCCGCATCATGTTACCCTGAATTTTTTTTGGGGTGGGGTGGGGTGGTTTGTAAATAAATAGAAGAAATAAAGTTCTTTAAAATAAAGGTAAAAAGATTTTGGGCAGATATTACATTTAGTGTGAAAAATTTAATTCTACAGAAACATCATCACATTTGTAAAGACCAGTCAGACTGGTTCCATTACTGCAAAGAAATGCATCTTTTTAAAAAGAGTGGCTGTATTAAGCTTGGATCAAGGGTGCTGCACAAATGTATTAGTGCAAAGCAGATGTGGACTATCTGGATCTAAAGTCAGCATCTGTTCTTTCCTCTCCGCTCACGCTTTCTTCCGGAGCTTTGGTTGAAAAAACTGAGAATTGGCTACACGCTCTTCCAGAGAGCAGGTGCATTCATTTTTCCCCTCTCTTCATCTTGTGCCGTGCCCCCTCTCTGACAGCGGTGCCGTTACCATTGTTAACCCCACCCCAGCAGCCCCCCCGTTTGTCAGCGAAAACGCTCCCAGGAGCGGAGCACTGAAAGATGACCCTTCTATTTACGGAGCGGAAAAAGAATATATGGTTCAATTATAGGTTCTGTCAACCCACTATGAGTTTGTGATGGTCTAAACGGAGCTGGCGGGAGATAAAGTAAGGCCGATAACTAATGTAGTACAAGTGGAGATCATTGTGGGTTCAGCGTCTGCTGCCTCGTTTACTGTGTGTAGCTTTCTCTAAATCTCAGGGTGTTTTCACACCTGAAAGTCTGAACCATGGATCATGTCATTGTTATATTGTTTACATTTGCTTTGGTTTCATATTGTAACTTAGGGAGAGGACATAAGACTTTTGTCTACCTATACTTGGTTTGTAAATGGGCAGACATACAAACAGTCAGGGTGTTGTAAATAGTCAAGTTTCTGTATTTGCATAGCACTTTTCTAACCACTCAAAGCTCTTTAAAGCACAGTTTTGCCATTCACACATTCATACAGTGCATCTCTCTCTCTATCATACACACATACACTCAAACACTTCTGGCACAGCAGTCAGGGGCAATTTGGGGATAATTTCGGTTATTTTATTCCTTGAATTTCGTTTTTCAGCTCGGAGGGACCTTTTAACTTTGTTAATTTTGTTGCCACTGTAATAACATCATGATATTACTACCAGCAAAATGAGTGATCTCATCATTCAAACATTACATCATCGAAGGTGACGACTACAAGCAATCCTGTGAGCCGCATCAGCTTCTTTTTCAACTTTCGACTATTAGTCTGAAAGAAAAATAAGTCTGGAAAAAAACAGATCACAGACTGCAAACGATTTAAACTACGGTAAATTTTTTCTGTTCATTGGTCAGACAACATTTTGCTCCATTGGTCCAGACCGTGGTCCAAGGAACCTTTCACACCTGTTGTTGTGTTCGGACTAAACAGAAAAGTCTGAAGGCCAAACAAGGTAGAAGATGAGTGGGCTCAGAATGGCAAACATGAACAAAAATGAATAGAGTTCAAAATGAACTGTAAAAGGCAGTAGAAGTACTTGTCAACCTTGCCAGTCAACTCTGGATAGGGCGGATGTGTACTGTAGAGGCAGTGACTCACCAAAACAGGTCAGAGATGCTGGGAGACACGAGGAGAATCAATGCAGTTAACAGACAAGATTTTAGTAGATCAGCGACGTGACGTTGACGTGTGCGTCAGCTGGGTGAGTGAGGAGCCGCTGTCTGGGCTGCTGCTGCAGGGCTTAGAGGGATTTTAAACAGGAGGAAGTGGTGTTAATGTGCGATCTTGAAGAGTAGAGAGCTGGCCTTTCTTTGTTCATCCACTCTCAGCCCACCAGTTTGACACAGATGATAAGAGGCCCCAAGCAGAGTGCAAAGGCACATCACCCACACACGCTCGTTCAGCAGGAGAAATGAAAAACACCTCGGCAATAAATGAGAGAGGAAAGATAGAGGAAGATACCACGGGGGGGAAAAAAACCTACAAACACAAAATGAAAACTGTGACCGTGGAAAGAATAAACAAGCTCAGTTTCCGAGAGCCGCTTAGTCCACATATGGTAAGAGAGTGATAATCTGACTTTTAATCAAAGGCCAGGGCACCACTGATAGGTTCGCTAAGCCCCAGTGAGGAGGTGGCAGACCCGGATGAAAGAGCGGGGCTGAATGGTATGAGCGACTCTGAGTCAGCTGCTACGTCAATGGTGGCATCAAAACCCCCCGTCTTCAGCATCACCAAAGCTATCAGGCTACTGGGCCGACCTGGGTCACACCCATCGACATCCAGCCTCCTCTGCGTGGCCTGCGTGGTTCACTGAGAGGCCCGCGGTGCAAAATGGAGTGCGTGCCTCAGATCCAGGCCTCCAGACGGTGGAGGTTACTGTGATCAGCATGGATTAGATGTCTTTCTGGCCTGATCAATGAGAGATGGAGGCTGGCGGGGGGGTGGAGGAAGCTTTGGCACCACCTCCTGCAGGCTGTAATGACTCTGATAGCTGATATCTATTGCTGTGGGAGGCAGGAGAGAAGCTGTTTGTTCGGGAGATAAAACAGATCCTGCTCCTGAAGGACGGGAGCATGGATGTAAGCTGAAAAAACACGGACAGACAATCCACAGAAACACACAGGCTTCATGTCTCATTCATGGTGAATTTAAAAGTGGTTTTGTAAGGGGACTCTAATGGCTGAAATTCTAGTTTCCATGATAAAATGAATTTTCTGAGCTAGCGTTGTTGGAGAAGCAGCATTAACAGATTTGCTGCCGTTTTGCTGCTTCGAGAGAATCACACATCCACTTAATGACACAGGTATGAAGCATTTCTGCCTCACAAAGAGCTCTCCAAACTCAATCATGACGTGTCAGAGCAAATACTCCACAATGGCGGCTGTTTACGTTTCATACTTACAGACAAAAAAAGATTTAGGGCTTCTTCTTCATTCAACAGTGTTTCATGAACGACACACACACTGGAAGGAAACGCATTACTGTGATGGAACGACGAGGCTCACGGGTACAGACAGGTACAGGTTCACTCCATATCTGCATGTAAAACAGATGACGCATATCTGCGGGGGGGCCTGTCGTACCTGATGGCTGCTTGTGCTACATATTCATCATTTGCTGCCATTTCACATTTGGGTGACAGCAAAATGTCTTCAGCCTGCTGTTTAATAGAGGTCTTTTCCGATTATGTTTTTTCCTCAGAAACCTTTTCCTCAGAAACCTTTCCTCAGAGAGCTTTATCTCCTGTTTACTGTAAACCTCCACTAAGTTGTGCTACACAGCACAGAAGAGGACAAGACAGTTACATCATTGGAAGCAATAATCTCAGTTGGTATTGTAATTACCTGAGAGTTAAATGGACAATATGCAACTCCGGTTGTCTTTTAATAAAAACAACCAAAGACCTAGTTCGATGGTGTCGTGAAGCAGTGTGGGATCATGGGAGTTGTCTTCACCACCATTGCCGATGGCCTCTCAGGTGCAAATCATGTTCATGGTTAAGGTTTTATTCCAGTTAAGCAGCAAACAGCAATGAGTAATCGTGATTAATTACAAGTGACAAATACAAGCAGTGGAAGGAGAAAACAGCCGACTGGATAACTGGCTAACGGTGTGTTTTTGCTTCGTCACAACGTTGTTTGTCCTGGAAGTTATAACAGAGACGGGCAAAGCCAAATGTGACGCAATTAAAGGGCGACTGAAATGAAACGTCCCATTACCTTGAATAAAATTGAGGAATTCTCTCGGTTTAAACATTGTTGGAAACATTTTGGTCAAGAAGTCAAGAAAATATACAGGTCCAGTCATTATTTGACATTTCAAAAGAATAACTACATATTAGGCTTTATCTTTAAGTTTAAACTCATAGCCCTTCGCTAGAGAAAAAATACTAGATGAGTGTAAACCAGAGGTAAAGTGGCGTAATGGCCAAATTGTGCTAAAAAGCACAATATCATTCAAAAGCTTTTAGAGTGCAGGGTGATTCTGACATGTACCCTCTGAATAATCCCTATCAGCTAAATATCTTTTACTTAAACTAATGCATTTCACTCATTCAGATTTAGCCACCGAAAGAGCACGAGCCTGTAAAGAGCGAGAGTATTATTACTCACTGCAGCATCGCCTGGGATTTCACAGTAAAAAGAGAAATCTCAACACTTATCACATGAATACTGCGATCAGAATCCTGACAGTGGACAAGTGATGGGGACAAGGGATCAACATACTTTATCCCAAATAAGAAACTAGTCTTCTAATGTAATGAGTAATGAGGGAAGACAGAAAACGAAGAGTGCTATTTTCCCCTCTGTCATTAATGGTGACTACTATGCCCTTGAGCAAGGCATTTAACCCACAGCAGGTTCGTCAGAGCTCCACTGAATGACTGCGGTTGTGCCAGAGATTAACGTGTGTAACTGAACAAACACCTGAACGGGCGTTGCCATTTATGCTCGAGCCATACAAAAACATACAAAAATAAAAAACATAAATCCCACATGTATGTGCAGAGTAAGCAAACTATATGAATATTCATGAAAGCTGTCCATAAGAGCCTGTTTCTGATCAAATGTTTTCAGCCTGCACCCTTCCTGGTCCTGCTGAGGGCAGCTGGCTGCAAACAAGTGGTCTATTTAGTGTTTGTTGTTGTTGTGTGGAGTGGCTGCGGAGGTTTACCTGGCCAAACACACTGAGCCAGTGTTCCGCGCCAGAGCTCCGTCACTCACCAGCAGCTCAGCAGCATAAACGCACCACTGTGTGCGCGCGTGTGTTTGTGTAAATGAATGTGCAGCGCCAACACTGGGGCCACTGTCAGTGTGAGTCACTAGTGTATCTATAGCTGGTGGCAGTGAGTCGAACTCCTGGCGCTTTCTGTTAATGAGGGTAATGATTTCATAACAACCAATCAAAAGGAGATCAACTGAAGCTCAGTGCAGATGCTGAATGGAAAAGAGGATTCTGTGACTCTACTGTAGGTGGATCTACCGCCATTCCCCTTTCTACTATATGCCCACCTACTGTTTTGGACATGGGGCTTAGAGGGGAGAGCGAGGCGCAAAAAAGGTGTTATGAGATAACGGGAGGGGAGTTACACAATGACACAGAGAGGGAGAAAGTTAAATCCACACCCGGCTTCCCCAGGGGTCAACAGTGTCACCCCTGCAGCTCCCCACCGAGGAATAGGCAGACACTGCTGAGTCTATCCCCAGGCTGAGCACCTCCGGTAAGGTGTGCCAGTCAGCCAGGCAGGCAGGGGGCTGGGGGAGGGAGGATGAAAAAGGGCAGAGGCCTGAGGCGTGCTCCGTGCAGCTGTCAGAATCTGTGACCCCCACCCAGTCAACCCCCACTGTGTCTATGCCACCGACAGACAGTGGAGGGGCTCAGAGGTCAAAGAGCATCCCCACTTTGTCGTTCCTTCGCTCAAAAGCAGAGTAGGAAAAGTGTTTATTTGTTTTGATAGAGATTTTCTCTTTTTATTTCACCTATCATGCGAACATATTCTCGTCCTTTCACCCCCTGGAGGGGTGTTTCCTTGTTAAAGTCATTTGTGACACAACATCTGAATAAACGTGAACTGTGGGGATGTTTTTTGCACTTTTCATTTGCATCCCCCCCAGAGGCCATGTTGAGCAATGACTTATAGACAAATAGCCCTTGGTGGAAACATATTGCACAAAAATTTGAAAAATAGTTGTGACGTTAGGAAGCACAACTATTTTAGTTTTATTATAAATTAATTATTTGTGTGCATCACATCAACAACGCACACATCACGTTATACCTTCACAATAATATACTTGTTTCTGTTTATATAATGAAGTTGTGGTGCCATGTAAGTATTGGATATGACAGTGTTGCTCTACTTGGTGATGACAGAACAGTGATGTCCACCAGTGCCAAGCCTCCCACCGGCTAATTGGGAATTAACTGTGCGTTTGTATTGGCAAGTGAAAACACAGCCAGCAAGTACATCACAGTTTAAGCACTAAACTTTTCAGACAATCCCGCTAAAGGTCACTGAGCTACTGCGATCGCTTTCAGCGCAGGATGAAATCAGCAAGCAGCCGCACAGAGAGAACGAGCGAGAGAGAGAGAGAGAGAGGAGGAGAGTGAGAGAGGTCGACAAAACATCCAAAACGTGTGTATGAACTCTGTGTATGGACCTGTGGGCTCCAGCTGTGTGTGTGTGTGTGTGCTGCTCAGCGTGAGCAGCCTGGTCACCTTGGCTCAGCAGGTGATGATACCATAGAAAGCAGCAGCAAGGAGGAGCACCACCGGAGGGTGAAAGAGAAATAGCGAGAGGCCACTTGAGCAGCAGATGAGCAAAAACACGGAGAAAATTACAATTTGAGAGGCAGCGACGTTAGAACAAAGCGGCTGACAGTAAAACTGAAAACACCGGTTTTGAATAAGATACCTTGCACATGCATATCTCTAGAGAGAGAGAGATTTGACAAACATTAGCAGTGAGAGGCACAAATTCCTCAAGATACAAACATGAAGTTATGTTTGACAAGGTGCCTGAAGGTATTTATTTAGAAAAAATTCAACAATAAACAATGGTAAACGCACCTAAACTCATGCTAGAAGTGTCATTGAGTCAAAGCAGAACTCTTATATTGAGACTGTGACTGCTGGGCACGTACATCCATGGAGGACGTAGGTGTGGGTGCATTATTGTGGAATTCTGAGGTGGTTCAAATGAAGAGTTGTAGATGAGATGAAGAAAGACTTTACTGTCAGTGTTGCAATGAAAGTGTCACCTTCTAATCTTTCGAACATAATGAGAGTCAGCATTTTTCTCTGTCTCTCCCTCTGTCACAAATAATTTTTCCTTCGTCAAACATCCAACCCAGACTTGATAATAATGTTAATATTATTGTTAAATCTAATGAATATGAAGAACATAAATGCATTGTTAAATTATTTAACTACTCCTGAGATTCAGATCAGCAAATGAAAGTTAACTGCACCACAGTTTGAACTTCAGTCTCAGCTGCTGCCTCCTATTTTTTTGTTAAATACAAATAGAAATGTTGAGAGGAAAATGCAGCCTAATAACTTTCTCAGTTTAACAAAATTTCACCTCAAATTTACCCTCAAATTAGAACACCAACACAATGAACTTCACATTATGCACGTGAGACAACATCAGAGTAAAGTCAAACACTTCATGCTATGAAGGAACTACTACTCTGTTGTTAGGATTTACTGGGAAACCATAACATTCCCAAGCAAAATGAAAAGAGAAGTTTTTTCCATCTTTGCCGCCTCTCTTCTCTCATGTGTGTTCACCATAATAATTTAGCTGGCTTGACCTGGGTAGGGTGGTTTTTAAATAACGGCCAACAACTGACACAACGGCAGAGTTTTCCACGCACGTCCAGACAGGATGTCAATACTGCATTCATTGTAATCCTGAAACCAGACGTCCTGTAACAGCTCGTGACAAATATGTGCACCATCACACAGCATCTCGCTCCTCTAGTCAAGGTAAAAGCTCTAAAACGCCGAACTCCCTCTAGCAAAAGGTGAATAAATAAATAAACAACAATGAAAGACAAATGACTGAGAGAGACTTATTGCACATTTAATCACAACAGCAAGACGGATTGTAGCATTTATCAGCCAGGGCCATTCAGCGGGAGAAGCCAACTCTAAAAAGGTGCTGGACATAAATAAAGTCACAGGCACAGAGCAGCTGCAGCAGCGTCAATTTCTCTAAATCAATCCTGTGATATTTCACTTCATTCATGAGAACAAATTCTGCTTCAGAGGTTCCCATGTTTCCCCATGAACCTGCTAGCTTTACGAAGCCTGACTGATGCCAACATCTAAGAAACATCTCTCTCTCTCTCATCACATATGTGGCGATTGTTTTGATGAAACAGAATCAGTATCATTTATTAATGACAACACAACCAAGTTGGTGGAATTATTTCACTGCACAACAATCTACAGCTCAAGTCAGCATGGAAATTGACAAAGACATCGACATACACTGCAGTGACACTACAAAATGACACTAGACAATACAAGGGCAGCACAATATCACATACAGTAACATAACACTGCAGATACTGTCGCGTGCATGTTCAAGAATTCCTTCATGAGCAAGAGGCTGTTAAATTCTGTCATTATTGACCATAGTAGATAATATATCTGAGTATGTATGGGCAGATATTTATCATAAAAATGCATCTTACATGTATTGCAAGCAAAGTTGCCAGCGACAAGGGGGAGGAACCTGTAACCAGTCAGTTATGTTATAAGCTCATCATAAGGACATGCCAATATAAACCACAGGGAACATCTTTTATAAATATTATTTAATAAACTATACCAAAGATGGAAAAAAAACTCTCATAAGTCTGATGAGGTCAAAAGTATTAGAGTCCATACTTAAGTCTGTACAAAGAAACTGTCAATGACTCGAATTGATTTTCCTGGAAAGAAAAGTGAATATTTAATTTGCTATAATGACACAAAATGCCATCTCAATAGGCAGCAGTGCGGAGCAGAACGTGGGGGAGGAGGAGAACTTATTGACCATTTCCAGTGGAAAACACTATTAAATAAGATGAGGGCAGAGATGGAGCACATGAGAGAAGGAAATGATTCCAATATTGACCTGCAGCTGAATGTGAACATGTAACTCCAGTAGACATCTTTTTTGGTTCGATATTTAAACCAAAAACGCCAAAATATATGATACAGCATCCAAACGTAGTGATGTTATGGTGCCTTTGTCTTATTTCGTATATTCTACCTTTGCATTTTGTTGTTTGCATTCATATTAACTCAGCAACGTATCAATTTAAGCCTAATAATCCCATTTAAAGTATTTTTTTTTGCTGTGGGATGACAAGTGTGTGGAAAAGGGGGTTAGAGGTCCCGCGCTGCTGATGCGCAATTACGCATAAACTCAAAAATAAATTCCTCTAACGCGCCAATCCAAGCAATGAGCGAAATAAAACTTAAAACAATACATGTTTAATTCACCCCACTATAAGAAACTATCGTATCAGCACAGCCAAACCAAAACTTTTTTTTTTTTGCACATTACGGTATCGATCCACAACAGAAGAGGAGACGAGGCGCTCTGTCTTACCGGTCCCGCTCCGTTTGGTCCGCGCTCAGCAACAGTGGGGACAGATTAGAGGTCTGTGGACCGACGGCCAACCGCTGCCAACGGAAAACGCTGCTCCGTCCAGTGCAGCGGTTTCGTCAAGACAGAGGCAGCGACGCAACACTCAGGGCAGGAAACGTCTTTTCGCAATAAAAGCACAGAAAGGGGTCTACTCAGGTGGAGAAACAGCCGTCACCGGCACAGCTGTGAAGTTTGGTTTCAAATTTACGAAGCTGTTTGACTTGTTCATGCTTTCGGGTTAAGTTGGAAGTTTATCACTAACAAACAAAACCCCTCAAAGTTCACCTCTGTATTGTACAAATAAACAAACATGAAAATAAATATCAAAAAACAAAAGCTCAACATTTTTGTGCCGGCTGTACAAATTATTATTTTTCTAACTGACTTCGTGACCCACTAAGGCAATTTTATAAAAAAGTTTTAATTTGAAAAATATGGACAGCTTCTTCCCACAAGCCATCATTGAACTGAACTCGAATAAACAGGGCATGTATGTGTTTTTTTTATTTGTGCAATGACAATAAAACTTTATAAATCATGATGAAAAATAAGAATTTTCTGGTTTCTAAGGGTGACTTAACTGTGATCACTTCACACAGAAGCTGGTTCATCTCCAGCACCAGTCACAGGGATCCTTAATGACCTGTCACACATACCGAATATGACCGGTTACCATCAGGCAGACGTTATAGAGCCTTGAAGTTTAAAACCAACCACCTGAAGCTCTCATTCATCCCAACGTCTATCACACTCCTCAATAAGGAGACGTGTTGATTCGGTCAGGTCTCTACACCCATTTTAAGTGTTTTTAGGGCAGGTGTAATATTCAACTCGCTTTTATTGTGCATTATTATTCTGGGTCTTGCGTGATATGTGTTTGTGTACTGTTTTTTGTTGTTGATTGTTGTACAATGTACTCCTCTGCAGCTGCTGTATCACTTTGGCCCAGGTCAAATTTCCCCATGGGACAATAAAGTATATTTGATTTGATATAACAGTTTTGATAACCCTCTTATAATAGTGAGTTTGTAGTGAGGTGTATATTATGTACATATTCTCTGAATTTCCTGTTTTGTATTTAATTAATTAATTGATTAAAGTTAATCTAATTCATCTCTATTCTTTCACAGGTTCTCCTTCATTTCCATATCTGCTACTGTAACAAGTGAACCTCCCCACCGTGGGATCAATATCATGCTTTTGTTTATTTACATTTTTTTCCTATGGTTTCTTTAATATTTTCAACCACAAACAAGGTCTCAACAAACTGATATTCAGAGTGTTCATTCATTTACATATGAGAATACAAATCAATGCATGGGTTAATTATGGACTTTCACGTGGATGACCCTTATTGACAGTAGTATTTGAACTTGTGCAGCTTCGGCATGTTGATCTACCTTGACAGTGAATACTACTGGAAAACTAATGTGACATACAGTGTATAGTTCACTCGATGGGATGTTTATCCTGGCAGATTTGAACAGTTTCCCAGACTCCAAAATAGTTACAGCAGGAACAATAAACAAACCACAGTGCCAGCCATGTTGGCCTTATCCAAGAAAAACATTGTTCAGTCTCTACATGCAGAGTTTGCTGATGACACAATTTAAATACAAGGTTATGGGTCTTTTCATAGCTCACTTGTACCATTAAATTCTATTTTCCTACTGGTTTGAACACTGATTTTAATCTGGCGTGATTAGCAGAAACTGCCCTGATTTCAGCATGAACGGCCTCTGCACAGGAGCATGACTCTGTCACCAGCAGGGTGATGGACACTGTTCGCTCTCCTATTTGTGTCCTCCTTCATGCAAATGTACTGGCAAACAAGCAGTGATCATAAAAATAACCCACAGTCAAGAACATGGGCAGCATAGTGAATGAAACACAACACCGCCGTCTCACCCCGCTCACACTGGCCTTCACCTCTGACTAAGAAACCATTTACAAGAATTCAATTCATCGATTATAGATTTGTTTGGATTATTTGATCAGTGGTGTTCAGTCTCTGATACGAATGGAACGTGCCAGAAGCATGGCTCCTCTTCATTTTTTGATCATTTAACCATTTATTTAGTTGACTCCTCTGCATGTACACTGAGCCTCTAATGGCCAGAGGGCAGGATGTGAGCCAAATTCAGAGCCTTTAGAGGTATTCCACTTGTCATCGGCCCAACTGTACACTCCATCAAACCAGTGTGCACCTGCCTCATCAACAGGTTCCAGACTGCACATGCAACTTAACCTTTTAGTGCTGACAGTGCTGATTATAGACTGCTTATGGTGGTGAATTAAGAGACTGGTATACCGTGAACTTTTTACTAGCTTATAAAGCCATGATAAGAGAAGCTTCTTTTAAGGACAGATCAAATTAATTATTATCATTTTCTCTCTAAGAATTAGAAGAGAAGTTAATTCATGTTCATGTCAGTGCAGTAGAGCTAGCTTAGCATAGCCTAGTCACTGAAAACAGAGGGAAACAGCTCTGACCAAGTTATATATTGAAATACAAATTCAAATGAACTGTTTGACATTTTAAGCAGCGTTAGATGTTAGGATCTCTTATAAAAGCTATGATAAATATGATGCAACAACCATAGATCTGTACAGTAAATCCATAAATCTCTCTATAGCCTCTCAAACTCCCACTCACAATGCTCTCAAACAACCTGTCAGTGTGTCAACCTGGTTTCCACAGCAACTGAAGTGGCAAGCTGTGTCCATTCAACGTGAGGTTTAAAACCTGTCTTTAAATGGAGCCTTTTGATGGACCCGAGCGAGTGGAGTCAGAAACGAGCAAAACAAAAAGAGAGCGAGCGTCACAATGACTTGAGGCAGTTGATTAACTTCAGCGTGAGTGCAGCCAGAGTGGCATGTAGGAAGGGAAGAAAAAGGAATATGGAAATGATGACTTGGATAAGGGGAAGAGATGCATGGAGGTAAAATCCTCTGCGGGGCTCTGCTTAGATCCACCATTTTGAGTTATGCACACACGCCTGTGAAGGTTGTACAATTACGTGCTGCTACAGAATGTATATAAAAACTCTCACATTCATACTGTATCTTGAGAAAAAGAGGAATTTTCAAGTCCTTGCATTTGAAAAAAAGTGCAAACTCCACGAGGTTGTTTCATTCAAAAATGTAACGTTCACTCTGGGATCATTCCACACTGCGTTACGTGCATTTCTTTGACAGCATTAACAAGAGGATTTTCCCCCCCTTTTCTTAATAAAAATCCCGTTCACATACCACTGTGAGGAGCACTTTTTAAAAACACATTCAATGAATGAAGTCATTTCTCAATAGGGATATTTCATGGTTTTGAGTAAAGTGCCACTTCAGTGTGACTGTTGTCTACCTGCCTGCTGCACAGTAATGACACAGAGCTCCCCAGGAAACAAGTCATGGATTTGGTGTGCTCGGTATAAAAGATGTGTGAGGTCATTTAAAATCCCATAAACCAGTGCAAAATGAGTTGTGGTTTACTTTTGCGCTCCACGCAGAAAGGGCAGGCTGCTGCCCCGTTCCTGGTCGCTTGCCCTTGGCACTGGTTTTAATTAGAAGGGTCAAGTGTGATTACCACTGAGCTCATTACGTTGGCGGGCCATCGAGGCAGTAATGGCAAAATAAAAACTGGTACAAATGAAACGGCAGCCCGCTGACTTTGGTAAGAGGATGAACAGCTAAGGCGCATGAAAAAATAATAATAAAATAAACAAGTTTCAGTGGAGGAGACGCTTTGATACCATTTCCTCAGACAATTATTGACATCCTGCAGAGAAATTGCCTGATAATCTCAATCGCAGACACTGTCAGTTAGACTTCAGTTGTCCATCAAGGCTAAATCAATCATCCAGATGCCTGCAGTGGTACAGATTCATACATGACTGACAGATACCGAATGAAGAGTCACAGCTAGAGATGAAGAGGGTATGAGGAGGGGAGGGAGCTGCTGCTTTGATATAAGGAAAGTACAGAAAATTATAAACAGAAAAATCCACTTGCCAGGAATAATAATATAAGACGCTTTTATCAAAATAAAATATTGGTCGGTCATTGCTTGATCTCATTGTATTTGAGACTGTTTGACTTTAATTTTTAGTTGATGTTTTTATCAATTAAAACATAATAGCAAAGTGTTTCAGCAATGTTTTCCTACAGCTGAACAAATAGTGTTTGTGAAAAAATCTTGAAGAACAGCTGTAGCACATGATGGACAAAATGCCACTTAACATGAATAATGTTATAATATTATTATCATATTATCATTGTTATCATAGACTGCAAATAAAGATGGACAAAATGACTTTGACCCAGCCACTAGGGTACGACTTAGCTCCCAAAGAGTGAAGCTAAGTCGTACCCTTGTGGCTGGCTGCAAAATAGGTCATAAACTCTGCCTCCATGTAAGTGAATAGGACATGGATAAAACTAAAAGGTCTAAAGAAATAAAAAGTTTCTGTCATTTAATGTAGTTTTTTTTTAAAATCACACTGGTGTGTGTCCAAATGCTACTTTGTAATTAGTTGTTTGATGCTATAAAAAGAAGCGTTAGACGTCATGATCGACAGCTGACAGGAGTGGACTGGGAAAATAACTCAAGCTGGGAATTTGACTCCTTTCCAGGCCACCTCTTTTCTCGCAAAGCACCAGTCCTCTAATTTTGTAGGCTAACCCTATTTGTTGACGTAATGTTACCAGACTAGTAAACAAGTAGGCGGCACAGTAACTCACTGCCATCATCTTTGCCAAGTGCCATAAGAATCTCCTTCTCTGTTGCCAAAACAGGGCTTTTACTTTGAAATTCTACATCAAATTGTCCTGATATTGTCTGGGTGACTGAATCTGAGGCGGTGAACTGACATTGTGAAGTGAAATTAGTCTGGGGGAAATAGGAACTTCACTTTTACAACTGTGGAAATATGAAATTTCAAGGGGTATTACTTTGAAATTCAACATCAGAATGTCCTGTTATTGTCAGAGTGAGACTCTGAGATGGTGAACTGTCATGGTAAAGAGAAATTAGTCTGAGGAAAGATAGTTTCTCAGTGACAAAGTTTGACTTATTATTCACAAAGTGGAAATGAGAAATTCATTAATTTTATTTATTATTCATCATTACTTCGTTCAGTTAAATAAATCTTGTGTTTTATCACCTTAGTCGTAATATGTATGTATGTATACATTTTAGAACATTTTAGCATTACTTAATGTACAGTGTAGGGAGAGGCAACTTATTTATTATCTTGTCATTTTCTGTTCATTATGTAAAATAAAATACTGATTACTTTATTGTGCACACTACAGAACTTTACATCTCAAATGAGGAGGTCATTGTGACTGAAGTAACTCCAGTTCCATTTACCTGGAATGTGACAAATCAAAGTGAATATTAATATCAGTGACAAACCCAACATATTGGGGGACCGTCTTTTTTTCTATAACCCGAGGAACAGCACCCACTAGCCTAACTGTCTCGTGTGATTTATAACTTGGCAATTAACCTCCCAGAGCTGCAGGTGACTTTCATGGCACTTTTCCCTCGTGAGCGGGGGAACAAAGCCTCGGAGCTCTCGCACCACGAGACACACTATCAGATTTTTATTCCGCAGGGGGGACAAGGAAGCAGAAGCTATACATGTTAATAAGTACAAATTTCCACACCTTTTACTCAGAGAGATCTGCCGCTGAGCTGAGCCACTGTCAGTTTACCAGGATGCTCATCCTCAGTACAGCTCACAGTACATGAGCATATTTCTGTGGGCAACCTCGAAGTGAGTGTTTATTGGGAGAAGTCTGCTGAGAATAATAATCTAAACGCTGATGAGAATCGCTCTTCTCCTGGGTCGGGGAATGACCCCTCATGAGAGTCTAGAAAAGCACTTGACGGGATAGAAACAGAGGCTTTTTTACTCTTGAACCTACATTATAGATGATTGCTGACTGGGTCTCAGCAGCATTATCTGTCAAAGTGATGCGCCAGAGCCACATTCACACCCTCTTCTCTATGTGGCTCTGGCTTCTGGCACTGGTGGGAACAACTCCCAGTGGAACAATACATCATAAAACACTTCATATTATATTATAAGATTAATGTGATTTGATTTCAACAAGAAGAATATATATATATTATATATTAACAATAAAGACAATTCTTGATATTTCATACTTTGCCAACATTAACTCTTGGCCAGGGATTTAAATAACAATTTAAAAAAAGGGATAATAGAATAAAATTAATAAAGGCTCAAGTTACATTGCACATATTGATATCTCATTCTAACCCATATCTGCCCATCTTGGCCTATTCAAAAGTAATGAAACGGTCAAAGCACACAGACCCACATCTCCACTTAATTAGACAGATGTAGGAAAGAAAATGCATAGGGCAGTTTCACACATTTATCTCTTCACCAAGTTTCCCCATTGTGGTCACATTGTCACGCTACAAAAGAAAGACGTGCATAAAATAAATGTAACGTATTCTTGACGTGCACGTGGCTCGGCAGAGGAGTCATTTGTAGGAAATGAGGCTGCTCATAATCAGGGTCTATTAACTGCATCTACTGATACAATCAGTCCTACTTTGGCAACACAGTCACATG
This sequence comes from Verasper variegatus, assembly GCA_026259375.1. Classification (NCBI taxonomy): domain Eukaryota; kingdom Metazoa; phylum Chordata; class Actinopteri; order Pleuronectiformes; family Pleuronectidae; genus Verasper; species Verasper variegatus. The sequence goes on from CM048054.1 coordinate 8,039,330, forward strand.
GAAATAATCTACTTTTCTCCTGAATTCTCTCGGTCTGACGATCAGGTGATAAGTTCTCATCAGGGATTTTGTATAGTAAAAACTATAATGGAGTCATGCACAATTATATCAGGAGAGGAGAGGAGTGGTGAGTCTACAGGCAAACCATGGGCTGCCTGTAATTGCTTTCAAACCGATTTTTCTTTTATTATTATTTTGTAAACCACTGTGGTCCAGAGCAAAATATATCATTAACTATAAGATGGATTACAATTTATTAGTTATAAGTTATTCATATAGCGCCCAGAGGATGAATCCTAATGGCTTTGGTCCCCTGTACTTTTCCTGTAGCACTGTGTGAGATCGACATTTGTGCTTTTGAGTAAAATATGTCACCAATATTGCACCGTCACAACTTCAGACCAGGTTTTTGTTGGTCGTTCGAGCACAGTCACAAACAATGTGCCTGACCACACTTCATTTTAAAATCAACATGCCCTTGGACGTCCAGGTGGGCACTTGCTATTCTAACTAGAAAGACACTCAGTAGAGTCCATACTGCCACCAAACCCCAACAGTCCCCTTAAATCCAGTCAAGCTGCATCAAGTTTCACACACTCGGAAAATCGCAAATAACATCTTTAACATCATAACACAGCAATTTCTGGATCTGCACCTTTGTCTTGATCCATGCCAAAATTGTACGTGTTCTTTCTTGGTCCATATCACATCCTTACTCAAAGTTTCGTGGAAATCCATTTGGCAGTTGTTTGCGTAATCCTGCTGACAAACAAACAAAGCCTGCATGGTGCACATCATCATGTTAAGTTTATTGAAGACATAAATATTAACTAGAGCTGTTGTGAGTGGCTATTATGCTTTATGCATGCGTCATTTCTCCGTCATGTCACATCACTACCAATATTTCAGGGCTGAATGATTTGTGTGGTTTGATAGCAGTGCTTAAGTGGTGCAACAAGGTGTAAAGCTGTTAGGAAAAGAATGTAATGCCTTATTTACTGACCATTATTCGTGAATATTAGATGAAAGTAATTTGTAAACCTTGCCCTACATTAGGCTCCTTTATTTTCTTAATTTTCTACCTGTCAATCTCTGTATTCTGTATTCTCCTCTCACACCTTTCCATGACCTCGGAATAATTTTTGTCTATTTCTGTCCATCTTCATTTCCCTCTCGCTGTCGCTTCTCCAAATTCAGTTCCAATCATTTTTTAACTCTCACATGCAATCACTTCCCCTGCTTTCTGCCCCACCTCTCGCTCTGGCTCTCCCACGTCCGCCTCCTCCCCCTTGGTTCCTTTAATCGTTCTGTTTTCTGCTGAAGGTTACTCTTGCCTTCGGGGCTACGAAAATGTCAGAAAGGCCCACTCCATTTTCAGCTACGTAAATAGCCATTTCCCGCCAGAGCAAACCCACTTTCCCGCGTCTGACCTGCCACGTTGCACATCACACTTCCCACCTCCTTCTCACTACCTGAGCACAATGAACTCGACCCGCTCATTGCTTATCTGTCATTTTGATATAACGGACTGTTGCCATTGTCCTCTGTGTCTCCATCTCCATTTAAACAACCGAGACTCAAGAGGGAGACGCTTGGCTTTCAAATGAAATTACTCTCATTCCTGCACCGAGTTGCCAACTCACAATAAAAACCCAAACATGCTGTAAATAAAAAAAACTATTTTCAGGACAAACAGTTATATTTATTATTTATTGGGACAAATGGTTAGAGGACAACACACTCTACCTCCTAAATACAGTATCACTCTCTAGTTTAAAGGTAGGTTAAAGAAATATAACAGGAATAACACTGTGGGACATTTTCATGACTTACAGCCCCTCATGGACAAATAAAGTTATATTAATCACATCTTGAAATATTCTAATATAATCACAAAAATATGCAACAGCATTGTTTGAATAAAAATGCTAATTCCACTTCCCAGGACTCACAAAAGAGCAGGAATTGACTTTTCAGGAATTAATTTAGCCTACAACCACTTTGTTCTCGCCAACCTTAAACAGCCTGTTCGTCATTGTAATTTATCAGCAGGGGGAAAAAACTATGGGAACGCGTGTGTGTGTTCATTGACAGATGGTGAGAAAGCACTTACAGTGTAGAAGAGAGTGACAGTCGAGAGGAAAAGCAGCCTCTCTCCCAGTCTTCAAGTCACTGAGAGCTTCAAATCAAATTCCGGTCACATTAAAACTTTACTCTTTCAACACTCGAGGGAGACTGAGCAAGTGTGTTCCGTGTGATTCTCCAAAGGTTTCGTCTTTTGTCTGAATTAGAATGGAGCCCTGCATGCGGTGGTGAGAGGCGGTGCAGGGTGAATGGAGGATGCAGCAGAAATATTAAACCTGGATTCGTGCCTTTTAGCGAAGGGAGAAAACAAAAATCACTTATTTGATCTCTTGTGTTTTCTAAAACAACTGATCCTGGCTCGCTGCTCCGCGCATCCTCCTCGCAGTCTGAGAGCGAGCTCCTGCAGGTCATGCAAGGCTAGTTCATTTCCGTGTACCGTGTCCCAGAAAACCCTGACATGACGCGCGTCACTCCCGTCCCCACCCCACCTCTTCTCCCCCTTCTCTAACGCTCCCCCGATCTTCCCTTTCAATTTCCTGCGGCTCTGCAAGACAATGAGGAGCTACATCAAAAGGCCTGCGTGAAGGGCTAGATAGCTCGCATCAGCAGAGCAAAAACAATAATTCACACACAATTCTTGTCCAGCAGTACTTGGACAAGTCATCATCGTACTCGCGACAGAGGCCTCGTCTTCTCAGTGGTTTCCTTCTGGAGGAAGTGAAAGAACCTGCTCAGACAGCATGTACCTGAAGCCTGGAGAGTTTCCAAAGGCCTGATCCATTTCTATGAAAGGAACACAGGTATGACACCTCGGTCGAGGCCACGCTGACTGGAAACATTGACGAGACATTCATGCCACCCATGTGTTTTGTACTGAGTGTGACTGCAAAAATCCGTGTGCACACACACGGAGTGACACAGAAACAAAAGGGAAATGGTGCAAACAAAAAAAGAATTGATTGGTATGGATATAAAATTACTTCTGGATGCATTCATGCTAATTTACATTGGTTTATTCCGTGTTGTTCATCTCTTAACAACGGATATGGGGAGCCAGCGCTGTCAGTCTGCCACTGCCCTCCCGCTGCGGCTGAAAATGACTTTCAACAGCTTGATCGAATTAATTGGTTTGACTGATGGGCAGAGGGGGATAGATGGACTATTAGCTATTGAAAAAAAAAGATTGACAAGCGCGTTGTGTCTCAGGAATAATTGAGAGGGAGGACTGCGGCTGGAGCTAGAGTGAAGGGTACACAAAGAAAGCAGACAGACAAAAGAATAGATTTTGCAAAAAAAAAAAAAAGAGCCTGCTTTGTTTCCTCTCCTTGGCAGGAGTCAGACGTTTTGCTGTGCTCCCGTCTTGTGAAGCATGACTCCCTTTTCTCCTCAGACACAAAACCTATCATTTGGACATTTGTGGATAGATGAGAGAAAAGCAGCTTTACCAAAGACAGGAATAGACATTTTGGGGGATGTGGAAAAAAGGGCGTGTGGTGGCAGCATGAAAAGTATTCACCAGGGAAGCACAAGTTTCCCAGTAATAAATACTGTATATAAAGAGTGTGTGATTATTGTCAGAAGAAAATCCAAAACAAAAACAAACAAGAATTTATGTGTGGATGGTGGCTCCAGTTTATACTAGGTGTATCGACGCAGCGATGCACCGGATGAAGGCCAAAGAAATGCGGATGAGTTGGAGAAGAGTGGACTCCATGCTGCCTCATAGCTGCATGTGTGAGTGCAGTTTGGAGGGCAGGGCGGTGGCAGAGGTATGGAGCTCATTCTAATTGGATCTGTCAAAACTCGGCAGCAGTTAATGTAGTGCCTCTATTAAGCAAAGCTGCAGCTCACTGACCTGCAGCTCTCCGCGTGTGATCGATGGCTCCATTTGTTGTTTTCCTGTTGTTGCCTCTGTTCTTTTTATTGGTGGTGCCGTTTATGGCAATGATGGCATTAATGATGTTGACGATGGCGATAGTTGTATCTTTTCACAATTATTGCAGGATGTTGTGGCGCCGAAACCACACTGCTCTGCTCTGCTGTCACTTGTGGTCTCATGTTGTCAGCTGACCTTCACTGCCTGCTCTCCCTGCAGCTACTGTTACTACATGTGTCAAGCTTCCTGTTCTTGCATGGCACAGTGCAATTTACAACTAGAATGGCCCAGCAGTGCGCATAGCTTCGCCAAGGCCGAACGATCCTTCACATGATCGACTGGTCGTTATGGTAGAAATATAAAAAGGGAAAAAAGGTGTCACGAGGAGAATCAGGTGAAGACCCAAAACTGATACCTGAGACCGGTGCTCTGTATCACTGGTCGCTGGGACTAATCGACCCAAGTTAATGACAACTGATTCTCCAGTTCTGGGTTCTGTAAACTGACTGGAGCTTCACCTAACTTTGAATAAACAATGATTTGAAGTAGCAGCAGTGGTGCAGCTTCATGGTTCTCTGGACTGAGTCCTGCAGCAGGTCTCTGCTTGCCGCGGTTCAATTACTGCAAGTCACTGTTACAGTTTCAGAAAGAAAAGCTGCAACCAGCACCACCACAGGCAAAACTGCACTAGTCACGCTAAAACACCAAAGTCAAAAGCTGTATATCCCGGATAAAAAGATATGGACAAACAGAAACAACATTTGTCTTGTTCTGCAGTTATTAGATCTTATACCATGACTCAATTTTGACATAACCCTGTTAATGTTTCTTCTAATGTTAAAAGTTTAAACATACAAATATGTAAAGCACATAACTTCCACCATGTTTGTTCGTGCAGTCACAGCTCTTCAGGATGAGGATTAACCAGCGTGTTTGTGAGCGTAATGTCATCTCGGATAACGAGTTTGGCTCCGGGTGGCTTTAGAGTAAATTTGCCCGAATGCCAATGGAGCAGGACACAGGCGCCAACATTTGCCAAACGCAAACATTTTTTTTAAATCATCAGTTTACATAAATTTCAATCTAAAACAAACAAAACACTTGATTAAATTACACTCAATCCCCCACTGACGCCAAGACAAGTAAATAGACGTTTGTTTGCATTTTCTCCAATGATTGAAAAACTGAGCAACAATAAATCTTTCCAGACACAACGTCCTGTTCTTCAGGATGATCTACAGTAACTCTGGACACATTCTTTTCTACATTTCTAATCTTGGCATTGCCCTTAAAGTAAGTCACTCTGAAATTAGCACAACCTACAACCCCAAAAAGAAAAATGTAACCATTGTGAGGTTTGCAGTATCCTCCACTCTCGCACAGACAGGGGGAGAGGGATCAATAGCTCGCTGTGCCGGAGCCTCATGAATCTGTACAAATCTTTTTATGCGATATGAGCCCTCCGCTTATCTCCGGCTCCAACTGCTCCAGAGAAACAAGGGTTCAGTTTGACTGGGCTGCTCGGGGATCGTTACAGTGTTTATCAACGGGTCCTTTGAGATTGTGTTGTTTTCTCTCTCTGTTCACATCAGGTTTTTGGAGAGTCGGTGCTGTGTCCTGGCAAGGTCACAGATGATGAACGACCTCACTTTTGTACATCACTGTTCTTCCTCCAGGACATACACTGCTGCTCCTCCTCTCTGTTTCAAACTTCCGCTTTCCCACATTCGACAAAAAGAGGTATTCAGCTCTGCCCCTCATCTGCCTTAATCTGTCTGTCCTAAGTATCCCATCAATTATCATCTCTGCCCCCTTGTTCTATTTTCATATTTTCTCTCTTTTGCACACACATTTTGCAAATGTTTAATTTAAAATTTTTAAAGGAAAGAAATTGGAAATAAAGCTTAACTGCTTTTAACACGAGTCAGGTTTTCATGGCATAATCGTTACCCTCAGCACAGACCTCAGGGATTGCCCATTTCAGTCCATGAAAGCCCCTCTGGTCACGCCTTGAGAGTAGGGACACACACACACACACACACACACACTCTCTCTCTCTCTTTCTCTAGAACACAAACATACTAATCTTTGCCTTTTTTGCATTTAGCCCTCAGTAAGCAGGAATTTGTCTTATCGGCAACAATTATTTTTTCATTGATTTGCCTTTCATTTAGTCAATAAATAGTGAAATAGTGAATAGAATACCAAGATTCTAAAAATGAAATAAACACGTTTAGGTTTTTCTGTCCATCAGTCTAAATATCTGTTTTAAACGATATAAAAACAATGAAAATACAAATATTTGAGAAAAAGGAATGGTTACTGGCTAAATTAACATCTTCATATTATCATTAACATAAATAATTACCAAACTACAACTAGGCCTGTAAATATTGATTATGTTCATTGTAGATCAATCAATAAAATTGTCACACACACGCACACAAACAAATGATCATCCCCCAGTGATCAGCATAGAGGAGTGAATAAAGAATTGGGTTCTGTCCTACGAGTCCACACCAATACTCGCCAGCCGTAATGATGACTCAACGTGGATTAATAGCAAGGATTAAAGTGGCATAATAACTGCAGTCAGGAGCAGAGGAAAAGAAGGCAAGCTATTTATTTCAGTCCAAACAAAAACTATGAACATGGATACATACACAGAATTAATATCTGAGGTGCTACAATGACTTCATAACACAACAGTGTCAAATGTCTCTGCTTCTCCCAGACATTTTGACGTGAGTGTTAATATTTGTGCTACTGATGTGTCATAATCTTTTATGGACTAAAACACAGACAGCAGAGATTGCTTGGGTTTTTAGAGTGAATTCTTTTACCATTGAAACGGCTGAACAATCTGTGGGGGGCAGGGGGGTGTCAAAGATAAAGAACTTATTAGCAGTTCATTCTTGAGTTTCTAGTAGTATAATTTAGCAGATCTCTCAAAAGGAAGGCAGCAGAAAAGGGAGAAGGCAGCGAAGAACAGACAAAAGCCCGGCCACAAAGTGGCAGATGGCAAAAGACAAGCGTCTCTTTCATGCAAGCTATAATAAAGCATGAAATAGCCTTGTTAACTCCAGACGCTGACACCAGCACTAGAGTTCCAATCCACTTCAGAGAGTGACATCCTCAATCAAAGGAGATGGGCGACGACAGAGATGCACCGTTTGTGGACTATAATTGCTTTCATGTTGCCCTGAGAATACACACAAACAGGCTTCTCCCCCAACCTGGGTTTAAAAAGGAACGTACCATGAAATTAAAACGCAGAGTGGGATGTTATGTAGAGCATTCAAAATACTCCCCCTACTTGAATTTGCTCAAGATCAGGTAGGTAAAGGCACGGCAGTCTCAAGAGGTAGAGTGGCCCTGAGAGCTCAACACACTGCAGCCTAAGAAATCACATGCAGATAAACACATGGAGAAAACATCTGAGAAAACATCTTCATCTATTTGATAACACATAAGCAGCAAAAAGGAAATGCACTGCAGATACTCAAAACACAACCACATACTCACAATATGACCAATCACTGAGTTGAATCGGTAAAATATAATCTAAAATATTTTGTGCTGATTATTTAACATTCAGATAATATAACATTTCATTTAAAAAAGAAGAAGTTAGCAGGTTATATAGGTAGCCCATGTGACATTAGCCCGTTTCTCAATTAATTGTGTCTATTTCTGCATATTACTCGAATTGAAGTGTTTCCCACTGGAAACCTTTCTGTCGTGTTCTGAGTATTTGGTCGTCTTTCAAGTATTTGATTGCCTTTTGAGTATTTGCAGCGTGTTTTCTATTTGTATCGCATTCATCAAATAGACAAGGTTTTCTCAATTAGTGTTTTGTCTGACTGCACAGGTTTTTGTTTTAATAAATTGTACTGCATTGAGCTCTCATGGCCACCGTACAAAGAGGTAACAGAGATACCAAAGATACACACACTTCCTCTAAAGTTAGTCTGAGCATTACACACAGGCTACATGGGCAGCAGCTTGATAACCACTCTACATAACAACACATAGTAGGCCAATGCAGAGGTCATTGGCTTCCTTGTCAGCAATGGTAACCTGATCCTCGACTGTTGCCATGAGACTAAAGACGATGGAGTCCCATCACCTCTGCTTGAAGGCCGACAAGCAGCACAACAAACTCTCAGACAGCAGCTGGATGACAAGCAGACCGGTCCCAGAGGAAATGGTCCGTCCTGGTGACCGGCTCACTGTGCTCTACAAGCTATTTGTGTCTGTCATTGTCTCTGTCTGCGTCCCGTGTGAGTCCTGCAGAGAGAATGTGTGAAGACAACACGAGCAGAAAACAAGCTTGTGTTGACAGCGTGAATGCGTTGCGGCGTGTCAGACCGTCTGACACTGACCTAACAGGTGTGGCGTCTGTCTGCAGCCCGGAAACTGACCAAGTGATGAGCTTTGTAGTCCACGCTTACCTTGTCTAACTTTGATTTAATGCAGAGAATTCATACAGTATTTCCTTATTTAATAATCAAGCTTTTTTAAATTAAGTTAAGATATGTTGAATTTTTCTAAAACTATATTAACGGATGACTTTTATATAAGTGCCATGATAAGTATAATAATCCTCTAGTATAATCTACTGAATATAGATCATGTAGTGCAACTGGCTTCCAACCCTCTTGAGATCCAACAGCACCAACTAGGGGATCCCAAGATTTCTGTTAGAAATTATATATTCATTTTTACCCTTGGTTATGACATGGCCCTATTCGAGTCAAAGTGCTGTTTATTGTCATTCTAAATTATGTTAATTCAGTGCGACATTATAAGATGGAAGTTAAGTGCAAGTAGTATTAAAATACTAGCATTAAAGGCCTATGAATAAAGGTGCTGTCACATATGGGGGATGTGAATAATTTCATTATAAACAGTGAGATACTGTAATGAGTCCCCACTTGGGATCCCTTTAAATGGGCTGACTTTTTCTAGTGACCTCAACATGTTCAGGTGGTATATTTATATCCCTAAAACTAATGATATTACCAACAGCTACATCTGTACTTTGTGTTTAGTGCTAACAGGGCAAACTGTTCAGGTACCCGAGACCCCAAGGGCCCCAATCATACATAGACACGTATCCGCCTCCTCTCACTGAACAAAACTGACGAATATTCTGCGTTTGGATTCTGCCATTTTACGCTGATGATATCATTTGGTGCCACTGCGCAGTAGTAATAGTAACACACTCAACCAATCACGAGTCAGTCTCAGCTGTTTCACGCTATTTTTAATAGCATCAAATAACTTACCAAAAAATAAACTCTTGAATATACAACAGTGTGATAAAAATAAATCACCTCAAATAATGGAAATCATATTTGGTATAAAAAGTATTTATTCGACATGCTTGGTTTTGATTATACTGTAAGTAGACACTAGGGGGCAATCTAGATGGTTTGGCATCACTTTTGAGCAGCTGTCGTCAGCAGGGGCCAAACGTCACATCACTACCCAGGGGCCCTTTAACAGCTCCATCCGCCTCCCTCCCTTCACGCAGGAACGAACTCAACAGGGCCGTGAAACGTGGAACTTCAGCCAGGTGAGCGTAAAACAATGCGAGCAGCTCGATGCTGTCCAATCCGACATGACGCCTCCGTTTGTGTTGACAGCTGAGATCACAGCCTGTCATCGACACGACCCTGGGAGACCACCTGCTCCTGCGCCACCAGCGCGCACCGAGCCCGTCCACCACAGCCAGGTCTGTGCGGCTCCCCGCTCCCACCACTCTGTGTGTCTGTGTTTGAAGAGGTATGTGTTAATTTAACAGCACCAACAAGCTGTTTAACGTTCCGAGTGCGCCCATGGCTACAGCTATAAAAGCAAAATATGTGTAGGTAACAAATGAAGCTGCCAGTTCGCAGGTAATTTGGAAACACTTACCAGGCACTGCGCTCAGCCACGTGCCCACAATGGAGGCGCTGCACGCTGCGCCGCGTCCCGCGTTCAATCTTCTTTACTGGCTTTACTTTTGTTTATTGTGGAGCAGCTGAAACATTTGCAGAATCTAAAAAAAATAAAACAACACAGCAACTTTCTCTGGACTCTCCTGTAAAAGAGAAGCAGGTAAACTACAGACAGTTATAGTCCGGAACACAGAGCTCACCTGGCCTCCGGTACAGCTAATTAGTTTAATGACCTGGGGGGGGGGACCATGTTCGGAGTTTTTCTCTGCCTATACAAAAAACCCGGAAGTAAAGCAGTGGAAAAACGTTTAAATCAAGCAATGACTTTCACTGCTACCAGTTTTTACACAATTTATTATTTTCTGTATATTCAAATTGAAATAAAATAAAATAGTGAAAAGAGCCTCAGGTGACATAAGTAAAAATATCCTTATACATGCATACACACAGCAGCAAATACAAGTCAATAGGAACGGTTTGTTTGTTTGTTTGTTTGTTTGTAAGCAAGATTACACAACAATAACTACATAGATTTCCACAAAACCTGATGGAAGGATGGATCAGGAAAGAGCTATCTGAATTTTGCCAGGCAGATCCAAAACAATTGCAAGATAGGAGACATTTTCATCTGTATCCCAGGGAATAATTCAGGCATATTTAAGGAACTGATATCAGAGTCAACTATATTGTCAATTTGGCATCGTGTACAGGGCATAGACGAGATTGAAATGCAGTTTCTCTGTACACATAAGTAGACAAACGTGTGCACAACATTTTAGTTACACAAAATATAAGCACAAAAGCGACATAAAAGTACACAACATATAAGAATGCATTCAAAAAGGCACAGGGTAGATAGCATATAAACTGCAGTATGATTGTAGTGCAAACTGGAAATAGTGTAAAATTGATTAAGCAGAATATGATGTATGAGCAGATAATGTATCTGAGTGTGTGTGAAATTTGGTGGAGATCGATAGAATCTACTCTGCTGAGGGCCATTCTAGTGGTTGTGTAAAGATTATATAAAGATTATAAAATAGATGTTTTCTATTGATTGACAGTTCATTCCATCTCCTAATTAAAAAAAATCTCTAACACTTGCAGATAAGCTCTACCTTGCATTTTAAAATCGAACTTTACATATTAATTGGAAAAATTCCTATGTTATTATGGCAAATCACTTATGAATTTCTTTTAAGATATTGTGAATTTCACACCATAGTTAACATCGATCGCTCTTGTATGGACATTTACAGTAGGCAGACTTGTCCTGGATGCTGTTGAGTGGCATCGTCACACACACACGCTCCACACACACGCTCCACGTTATCATCCTTCGCTCACCTACTCCAAACTGCTTTAATTTCAGAAGAGAGCTAATTGCAATTAAGATGCATGGGGCGTTGAGCTGGAAAGCAAAAGGAAGCAATCAGCGTTGATTATAGAGCCTGCGCCTGATCAGAGTAAATCACACACTGTACGTCTCCTCTCTGCCCGCTCGAGTCTGAGTGAGCCCTGACACCGGAACAGAGCCTGTTTTCAGTGTGATTACGTCCATGGCGGCACCACTGACTCCAGCTCTCTGCCAGATCTGAAGGGATTACGACACATGTGACACTGTGAGGCTGACCCATTCGTGTCCGGCCCGCAGATGCATGTGAAGATGTTCTGCGGCTCAAAACTGAATCTACCCCAATACGGCTGCCAGCCTGAAATGAATGGTTTCCTCTCCAGTTCGCTTTACGGTTTCATAATCTGGGGTTTGTTTTGGAAACTGCTCATTACAGCTGAGGCTTCTTGCTGCTGCGTGTTAAGATTGATTCGTGTGTGTAAACAAAGCGGCGGCAAAATGAAACTGTAAATGATTAGCTGTCTGAATGTGTCCTTCGGGGATTGTTTAAATCAAGCTGTGTGGGTTCTGGGAAGAAGAAAAAAAAAAAGTGGAGATTGTGTATCTTTGAAGGCAGCGTGTTAAACGATCATTTGCAAGTCTAATAAATCTGTTCCTCTATGCAGACTGTTCAGATGGTGTATTGATCCAGTGATGCAGAAGCAGCGTATAGTGAGCTGCAGCAGCCAAAATAAGCAACCGTACTCATTTCAAAACACCTTCAAAGAAAAGCTCTCGCAGGCATTGAGGTTTCTGGGATTTTCTTTGCTGGATGCACCACTTATAAAGAAACACCTACACTGTTCATATCAGAACTCAAGGCATCAAAGTTATGTGCTGAAATACTGATTTTCCACTTTTCCAGGTGTTGCATACACACATTTTGGAGGCCATCTTGCACCAGCAGCCCGGAGGACACTCCCCTGACGCAGTTTGGGGATGGAGTGCCTTGCTCAGGTGCAAATCAGCAAAGTCTAGATGGTGTGAACAGAGAATTGCACACTCATATTCCTCATCCTTTGTGTTACAGCACATATGGGGTCTCAGACGCTCCAGTGAAGTCAGAGTCTCTGCACGTCATCGGCCCACTGCTTTCAGTTTGAGATCCAACAGGTACAATTTCTATTCTGGTTTTACCCACACAGTTTATTGGAGGTTACAAAGGTAGATGACAGTAGTGTGTGAATTTGTGTGGACATTTGGCTAACCCACACTGACACCTAGTGGCTCATAGAGGCAAATGATTTATATTTAATAATCTGTTAATCGCATCAAGAGGGAAACAGGGAAATGGAGCTGATACTACTAAAAATAACCTCTTGTAAAACATTGGAATAATTACAAATGTTATTTGAGATCATTCATATCGATATAATATCATAATACCAGTGGTGGAGGAAGTGCTCAAACATTTTACTTAAGTTAAAGTACAAATAGATAAACACAAATGTACACAAGTAAAAGTAAAGTACCACTTTAACGTTTCCACCTGAGTAAAAGTAAGTAGGTTCTTGCTTTAAAATATACTTGCAAAGTATTAAAAGTAAAAGTGCTTGCAGAGTGGAGCCTATTCCCTAATACAAAGGTCTAATACATCCTTATGGCTGAGTCTCTGCAGTGACTTCCTCTGAATCCATTTCAGGTGTTCTTTTCTGCACCAGTGATGCAAGATTAGATCATTAATCCCCCTCTTGTTATTTTCATTACTTTTAGAAAATGTATAAAAAAAACCCAATGTTACATATAACACAACACATTGTAAAAATGGAACCGAGTAGAAATAATTGCTGATATATGTAGAGGAGTAAAAGTGTAAAGTACCCAAAGATAAATCAGTTCAAGTTAAGTACAGATACATGAAAAACGTACTTAAATACAGTAAAAAAGTAAATGTACTTTGTTTCATCCCACCACAGCATACATGTTACTGCATCACAAAATTATTTCCGATTAAAAGCATTTTTAAAAAGCTAAAAGAGGGTTCATGACAAACCGTCTTCATGACAACACGTCAAGCCGTGGTGATGGTTCAGCTTTGTCTTACTGTTGACTTCATGTTGTGCTTTTGTTTCTGTGCTTGAGTTAAAGCACGGAAAATACACGCAGAACCATGCAAAGCCCCAGTGGGCCGTGGGCGTAAACAAAGCTGTCATGCTAATTTCAAGCATGATCGATGTGTAATGGGCTTTAGCACACTGCTGCTGCCTCATTGGCCCTGCAGCATAAATAAGTGCAAGCACGTGTGGAGCATATTTTAGAGTTGCTTGTGTTCATGCATGAAGAATCTCAAACTGCACAGTATTGGTTTCTCTAAAAGAGTTCCGACTCACAAACACACACAGACTGGAATAAAAATAAAGATTAAAACTGACGTACAGTGAGAAATAAAACACACAGAGCTCTGTGGTTGGTTCCTCAGTCGAAGAGGTCAGGGAAGTTATCTTGGCAGTATTCTTCAAAGTTGAAGTTGTCCAAAGTGAAAGGGACATCCTTCCACTTCTTCTTAGTCACCCTGCCATCAGGCGTCTGCAGGAACAAATGCTTAATGGCCAGATTGGGCAGCAGGGCGATGTCCTTGTACTTCATCTCAAATCCCCATTGCTGTGAATTTACATAAGAATAACACTCAGATCCCGCCACGCAATCAGCGCTAACATCAGCTCTATCAACAAGCTGCCTAGAGCAGGAAAGTTTCTGTATCTGAGTCTCGAATCAATATTTGGCAGAAGGTCCAACATACCTGGCTGCATTTGCCGTTATTGCAGCTGATAGTCCGTCCAGGCTCCCAGTCCTCAAAACTCTTTGGTAGCATCAACTGCCCTCCCACTTTGTAGTGTTTCCTGAGAACAGAGACAAGATTAGAGCAGTGAAGATGTAGTGTAAAGACTGGGGAGTGAATGTGCATTTAGATGAACTTTCTTTCCAAAAGGAGTTCAACTCACTTAAAGGCCGGATTGACATTGACATGGTGCACATTTTCAATGAGTTTAATGTCACTGCCAGAGGCCACAGGCTTGAAACAGTTTCGACACAGGAGCTGGATACTGGAAGCGTTGTAGAGACTCCTCTTCTGCATTTCAGAGCTCTCTTTAATTCTACTTTTATTGACAGCTTGTGTCTGTATCTCAGTTATCTGGAGCCAAAGAAGAATAAAAGGTAAGAAAACACTGAGAACTGGGAGCACAGAATAAGAATGAACAGAGGGCCGCAGCCTCACCTTTCCGCGAAACTCTTGGGGGCTCATATCTTGGACCCAAGCGATGGCTTTCGCAGTCAGCTCCTCCAGATATTCGTTGGTGAGCTCTCTGCATACCTCCCGCCCCCCTTTCAAGGCGACCACTGAATACTTGCTGTCTTGCGCTCTGGCACGTCCGCTGGCCTGCTGCTGGGCGATCTCATTTGTAAGCAGGCCGTAGCGCACCACCAGGTTGCATTCAGGAATGTCGAGGCCCTCCTCAGCCACGCTGGTGGAGATGAGCAGGTTGAGAATGCCCTGTCGGAAATGGCAGATTGTGTCGGCCTGCTCACGCTGCAAGGTGTAAGTGTAAGAAAAGCATGTTAGGTCACACCAAACATAAATTTGGACGATCTAAAGCTCAGTATACATCAGCACACCTGTGTCATGTAAGTGATGCCGTTGCCAGCCCCGGTCAGGACGTCTGCCTTGATGCCAGCTTCCTGTAAGGCTCTGTTGTTGAGGACCCAATCATTCAGGCAGTGGATGCTTTTACGTGTTTTGCTGAAGAGGATCCCCTTTGACTGCACACCCGAACCGAACTGTTTCAGCAGAACGCTCTCAAGTTTGGCCATCTTTGGGTTCTCGTAGCGAGAATCTCTTGCAAGTTTCCTCAAATTCGCCTGATTCTCTGCGTAACAAAAAAGGTTTTTTTATAGCCGTTTTCAGTGACCTGCGAATTAAAGGTGCAGTGTGTATAATTGAGTGACATCTAGTGGTGATGTTGCATTATTGCATCTGTCGTGTCTTTAGAAGCAATCAGATTCTGCAGACTTTCTGCTGACTCTATTCTAAGAGGCCAGGCAGGGGAGAAAGTCTGCAGATAATCCAGAGGCTCTCACTTGGACATTTGCTTTCACACAAGCACCTCCTCTGCAGAAAGTGCAAAGAATCTCCACAGTTGAGTGAATGTCTCAAAGCAGCTTTGGTTTGCGAACATGTGTGTGAGATGCATCATAAATTCAATTCAGTGATGAAAATGTCTGTATTCCCACCTTGGAAAATTCCCACCAGGAAGAGGTCTGTTTTGTCGATTGCTGTGTTGGACTTAGAGATGTAGAACTCCTCCAGGTTGCTGTAAGCATCCATCATACGCAGGGTATCGTTGATGAGCAGGGCATCGTTGTACTGTCTGAGGTGGAGAGCACATTGTGCGAGCTTTCTGTTGTCCTCTCTTACCCCTAATCCATTCAAACACACAGATGACGTATGGGTGGCATTGACATTAAAACAGCCTTAAATTAGAGGACGAAAAAACGGAAACATACCTCGCTGCTCTAAAATCACCACATCTGCCTCGTACTCCTGCGTGCCACACTCTCTCAGTTTGAAGTCTGGAGGTAAGTTCATGTGCTCTTGGATCCTCTGCATCATCCGCTTCAGATCATCCCCAAACGGATCCTAAAAGAACCAAATATGGTTCAAATTGTTATAATATGATAGAATCTGAATATGCCAGTTTCCAAATATTTTATTTTTTTTTACCTCAGGCCTGAGGTTGACGATGTCAAATGTCTTGATGGGTCTCGGCACCTTCTTCTTCAACTCAGGGGCATAGTTCCTGGTTGAAACTATGGATGAGTCCAGGTTGGCACAAATCTGAGACGGAGAGAGAGGAAGACTGTCAGGGAATTGGTTACTAAATGACCTTTTATATTGTGTATGAAAAATAATATGCCTGACCAAAATTATGTCTCAAAGGCCTCTGCAGGAATGATTCAAATAAGACATTTAATGTTTTGTGCTAGGAGTTTCCATCCCATCTCTGGCATTGGGATAAGACATTAAGACAGTCTCCATCCTCAAGAATATAATACAAATCCTGGCATGACTTCTAGTTATCCAGACTTGTAATCTGCTCCCTCCCATTTGGTGTAACACTGGGATGTTCTGTGCTTCAGGCTTTTTGGTTTGACTGTTCGCGCGCACCTTGTACCAAAATCAAGGAAGGACCACTGGGGCTTGTGAAGTACATCTTGTTTATTTACCATTTGGAACACTGATTAGAAATTCAGCCATCTTTCATCAAAAAACATGCAGAAGATTTTTGTTCATTAAACATGAAGAAGAATATAGATGTGGGACATCACACAGACATGACAAGAGAGACCCTGACCTGCAGGACGTGCTCCACGGCCTTCTCCAGGATCCCAGCGCCCCCCGTCCCTGGCGATGCAGTGAGACCCAGGATCTGCGGCAACAGGACGCTCTCCCTTCAACTTTTTCTCCATGTAGCAACTCATGATCTGGTTGTAGACCGACTTCTTGTGGGTGTGGTGACACTCATCAACTATCAGTAGAGTGATATCTGCGGGGAACCACAAAAACTCAGTTGATCGTGTCATTACGAAATCACAATCAAGGCTGTTAAAACTAACTTTCACTGACCCGAGAGCTCAACATGTTTGGTTTCCTCGCTGTTGGTCAGAGCGTTGTACAAGATCTGTGCTGTGCAGATGACCACGTCCGAGTCCTGCACCACTCCTCCGAAGACGTCCTTTAACTCGCTCTCTCCACTCACTGGCACCAGGGTGTAGTCGCAGCCCAGATGCGGCTTGAACTCTTTGGTGTAATGTTGGTCTACAAGGTGAACCTGCAGCACACAGTACATAAAACCCCACTGTATTTGTTCTGCCTCGAGCCACACTGGTTGAAAAATGCTGTGTTCATCTTGTCTGTTTAGTGCATTCTGGGTACCTTGTTGACCAGGACCACCACCTTAGCGTGCTGTGTGGTTTCCAGGTGTCTCTTGGCCACGTACACAGCAGCTCGCGTCTTTCCGCCTCCGGTCGGCAGCCAGATGATCACGTTCTCTCCCTGAAGAGCCCTTTCCACCACTTCCTGCTGGTATGAATACAGTCCGAACTCTGCCATCCTCAACTTTACTCCTGTTTGACAACACATCAGAATCCTGCAATCATCACCAAAATACTGCAGGGAAGAAATTAACACTGGATTATACATTGACAGTGTTTTGAACACGGACACCACAGAGTCAAAATAAAAGCCACTAATTTATCTATCATCTGCTGGAAAAGAAGCTGGATTGTTATGTACTCACCAGTCAGCTGTGGAGAGGTGTGTGGTGTTCCCAGCTTCTCCTGGTCCACTATCCCCACACACTGTAGGTGGTGGGGTTTTTATACTTGTGTTGTGATCAGCTGTGTGAGGACAGGAAACGAAAGTAAAAGCCCATTGAATCTGACGATGGCCCCACTGAGGGAGGCTTTTGAGGGCCAACAGAGAATCATCATTGTGCAGTGACATAAGAAGCTTAAACTATGCCGTCCTATAATATTTCTTACATAATCCTTTTTTGTTAAAGCAATATCCACACCTATCCACACATATTTGTTTAAATATAAATCTATGGCGTTAACTCTATTAGCGGCCTATAGCAGGCATGTTCTGTTGTTGTTGATGATTGGCATGAACCCTCACGGGGCCCTATCTGTTTCTCGTTACATCAGGAAAACAAAACCTACAACAGTCACTGTTTTAACAGATTTTTGATTTAATCTGCAATTCATTGTTTTGCAGGACTTGAGCACTTGGGTGGTTTCTGTACCTAACTGAAAGTTTACTTAATCCATACTGACAATACACAAGGATACATATTAACTAGGGCTATGTTGTAGCACTTACGGGCCCGAGCACAGGCATTTTGAAGCCTGTTGCGGTTAATTGCACATCACACTGTGAACATTTTATGTAAATCGAATGATAGTTGTAAAACAAAGCTTACTTCCTGTTGTCAGTAGGTGGCGCCATCACTATTATTACATACAGACTACTAGATCTGTTCAAGTAGGGGCTCTGATGTAGCTTGAGCAATTTTGTGTCAATTGGACAATGTTACAACAACTTAATTATCACACTGATCAGTAGGTGGCGCTATGACCCTGCACTAATATTAATATATGGAGCTGTGCAGGTCAGGATTGTGATAATGCAGAGTGGATTCACAAAGTACTTCCTGTTTCATGGCAAATCAGTAGGTGGCGCTATGACACTGAGGAAATATTGACGCATAGAGCTGTTCAGGCTTGGTCTCTGATCATGAGACAGAAGTTTGGCGGTGATCGGACAATACACACTGGAGTTATGACAACATCGTCGTCTTTGGCGAAGGATGAACCTTCGCGGCACCTCAATGTTTACACGGTTTGAGGAAATGTCACAATTCTGACCATGGTCCTGTGACTTGACTGAGCTCTTTTGAGCTGTATATTGTAAAGCAGCCAAGAGCAGTGCATCAAAGTATAAAACATGTCACTTCCTGTCGCCAGCAGGTGGCGCTGTAATGATGAGTGAATATTGACACATGGATCTGATCAGGGCGGTACTGGGAATGTGTGAATGAGGTTTGAGGCTGATAGAACAATGCACAGAGGAGTTATAATAAATCCCTCTTTCTTGGCGAATCTCTCTCTCTCTCTCTCTCTCTCTCTCTCTCTCTCTCTCTCTCTCTCTCTGCTGTGATGCTTGTGTGTGATGTGCTTCAGGTGGATGACTGACTGTGTGTGTAGGTTTGTTTCCAGGGAGCTGATTGGTTCCAGCCTCCAAGCTTGCAGGATAAGAGGAGGGCTTCCCCCAGCTCCTGGGGTCTCTCCGCTTGCCACTGCCAGCCAGACTGCCAGCCAGTATTGTTCCTTGTAAAGTGTCTTAAGATCTGTTGTTGATGTACCAGCCCGGTTTGGTCGGGCGTGGGTAGCATTTTTGTTTAACCCATGTTTTCTCCTGTGTTTGGATTAGGAGTTAGGTTAGTAACTTGTCTTTTTGTTTCTTTAATTTGAGTAGGTGAGTTTAGGTTGTTCGCCTTAAGGTTGTTTTTGTTTGTTGTTTTGCTGTTAGCCCACCATGAAGCAAAAAGAGTTAATAAAGCTAAACGGGCTGTAATAATTTGTTGCTGGTTGTTCTTGGGAGCTGAGAAGAGGGGAGACTCATTCATCGTGTTGCAACTGGGTTTTCTCCTGGGCTGGGTCGTAACAAAGTATAAGAAACAAAAGCAGTAACTTCTAATATTAATATAAATGCACAATAACATAATAATAAAACACTATCGACTAAAAGTATAATCTGTGGATAACTGTCAACACCAGTCCACCATGTGAATCACTGTCATGTGCCTGTGCACTCAGCATGACGTGTTAATGATCATCTGTGTGATACAGAGAAACTAAAGTGAAACCTTCCTGTTCCTCCTCCATCCGCAGAATGGTTCACCTGAGGGAGGCTCTGGAGGAACAACAGAACAGGCTCCGCTGTGCAGTGACAGGACAAGCCTGAATGTCACTGACAGCTAGTCTGTCACTAATTCTGTACAATCTGTACATGGATGATTTTATAATTATCTTAAACACAACACGTGGCTTACAGATATGATTTTCTTTAGGCCAGAGAGAGGCATCTGCAAACGGAATCAGGTTCTGCATTCTGTAAACCTTAACAGGGCCCTCCCTCTATGTGGATTTCTATTTATCAGGAAAGTGAAACCTGCAGCCTGACCCACCAGAAAAAGAAAAGTACTCTTAATGCACCATAAGGTTCCTATTTGGGCATGAATGCAGGTTCTTACTATTAAAATGCCTGATGTATCCCTGATAATATTAGTTACAGAGTTTTAACAAAAATGCCTCTACTTTTTTGTTCAGGGAAAACACTAACTTATAATGCTTTTCTTCACCAATGTTAGAAACACACAACACCCACATAAATGTAGCATATAGTGAATATAAATCCTGATTATATAAATCCAGTGTTGGACAATCAGATATAAACCTTCATCCTCCCTGTTGAAGGGTTTTTCAGGGATTCTTCCTGAATCCACATCAAGGGTCTAAGGATAGAGGGTGTTGTGTGTTGTAAGTCAAGGCTTCGAGGAAAATATAAAATATTGGACTAATACAATTGTCTTTATTTCAAAACAAAGACCTAAAAGTCGGCCTACAACATTAGTCTGTACGTTTCTCCTGGGGTGAAGATGTGTGAAGAATATCCGTCATGACCATGGACTGTGTATAAAGATGGACAGCTTCCTCCCACTTCCCAGAAATGAATGCAAAACAACTAACAACAAACAATTTGTCCCTGGAGGGCAACTCAACCAATCATGAGCTAGTCTCAGCTGTCAATAATGTGATAAGAACTGACAAAAAACATAGAAGAGAAAAATGTATTGGATTTTATGGGGTTTATGACCTATACTGCAGCCCGCCACCAGGAGGCATTCAAATTTTTGCCTTTACTTTTGGGGAGCAGGTATGTTTTCCATCTTTGTTTACAACTGAAGTCACATGGCTATTTTGTTATCAGAAAATCCAGGATGGTTGTTTTAGTTTCAGTGCCATTATTTATAGATGTTTACTCACAGCATAGGAATCACCTGCACATTCACAAATCATTTATAAAAAACTTTATTGTCATGAACAGTATTATAGTTACAGTAAATGGCATTTATACCATAACTGGAGACAGTAGCCATCCTCAAACTGGTGAAAAGATCCCTCAGACTGACCTTTCAATAAGAAAATCTGAAATGCAGCATAGGTAGACTGAGGAAGAAGTACGCAACTGACAACCCTGAATAATGCAACACTGACATCACTTGAGTAATTCAAACTAGTCAAAATTCAAGTACAAAATAAACATCCACTCACACACGGACAAACAGTGAAACATTCAGTAAGCAGGCTCCAAAAGCGTCGGACAGTTACTTCCCAGTAGAGAAGTGTTTGCTTTCCAATATTTCATCACAATGTGTGCGACACTGTAAAAAGAAAACCTGCAACAAGAAAAGGCTTAAAATTGGATAGTCTTTTTGTGAATGCTAATTGTAAACTGTCCGCCATGCACGATCACCTACTACAGCTTGTGTAACGTGTGAGTCACCTTCTTTCCTAGGACTGCTGGTTAGCCCCCCCAACCCCACCAGGCTGGGGACAAGGTAAACTATGCGGTAAACCTGTGACACCACAACAAACTGATGTGGCTTAACACGAAACAGACTACTTACTTTGCATGTGTGTGGAAGTGAGTCTACTACAGAACAAATCAGTGCCAACAGCTAGTTATCACCTGCAAGCATGGTAAAAGCTATGCTAAGGTATGACCTCATGCTAAATGGTTTGGAATAAAACCCTGCCAGTGGAGAACGGTGCATCAACAGTGTGTTTTTATATTAACTGTATATTAAGAAGTATCTGTGTAGACAATATGTTGAGTGTTTTCTTGAAGGCAACCAATTTGGGAAATGATATTATTTTCTGTCTAGTCAGGAGTACCTCTGCCACGGCGCCAAGAAGATTATGTTTTCACCCTGCGTCCGTCTGTCAGCAGGATTATGCAAAAAGTACTGAATGGATTTCCACGAAACTTGCAAGAAAGAATAAAATAAGGTGGATCCAGGAATTTGTTTAACGCATTCTTTAAAATTGGCATTTTGGACATTTTAACACGTTTTCTTAGGAATAATTCATGCATCTTGATGACAAAAATCGGTCTTTTCCACATTAGATGAATCATGACTTTACAGTCTCGGAGCCCATCGGCTGTCGTCTGATGAGGAATTAGCCTCTAGGGGCAACAGACAATATTTGGGGGCTTCCGGTGTAGACGGCAGATATCTGGGATTTGTAGATCCCAAATGGTATTATAATCAATGGAATGAAAAGAGAAAAACAAGCTCTCACTTTAGAGGCACCGCTACAAACAAATGTGAGTAATTTTATTTTCATAAACAACTTCAACTATTGTGTTTATTGGCAATCGAATGATTCAATAGTTCCTGCACTTTTCAACAGTCAGAGTACTGTCCATATTTTTTCACAATTCAGTGTTTTAAGGACTTCAGCTCTGAGAAAACCTTTATCTTTATATCCATGAAAATGACCGGGATGTTCAAGTGTCTGTCAGTAACGGAAGGCAACGTGGCTTTAGGTCCCGAGGTCCAGTTTTGAGCAAACTGGAATGATCAAATGTTATTAAACACAATAATGAGCTGATTCACACAATAAATAACAGTAGAAAGAGTGGCATTGTTAGGATATTAACTTGGACCTATGACTTTGGTACACTTAATGAAACGTGTATTAGGATTGTTAACCCACTGTGAGTACTGGAAGAGAAGAAAATGACAAGATAACTTTATGGAGAAAAGTTAATGCCATTTTGACACTGTGCTCAACTGGCTCTGATATTTCCAAACAACCATCATGTTCATGTTCGTTAGAGTCCAACAATTCCCTTGTGAAATGTGTCAGTCGTGTACATACCCTTTAAATAACTCAGACATGACAATAGCTAGTTTCCTCGTGATCTGCTTCGTCTTGGTGTCAGGCAGCTGTGACGGGCGCTCCTCTTCTGTCGATACTTCTGTGGCCGAGTTCATTTCTCGATCAGGCCTCCGTCTTTTAATTTGAAGTAGAAGAACTTCTCCAAGGTGTTGGCACACTTGCAGTATTCACTGTCCGGGGGGTTGTACTCGCGGCAGTTGGTGATGATTCGCTGCAGGTCGGCAATGAAAAGCTTCTTGGTCACATAGTACCTGTTCTTCAGTCTCTCCGTCATAGTTTTCAGGTCTGTGGGGACAATTAAAGTAAATTGACAAATGTAGAGTTTGCTTGACATAAACAGTGAAAGTAATGAGGAAGAGGAGTTGTATAAGTAAAGAGATGATCGCTCACCGATGGGAAAGCGGATGATTTCATAGTAATCTGGAGCCTCAGATTTCTTCACTGGTTCCATGAAAGGCCAGGCATCAGGGTGGGTCTGGTGAGATAAAGTCCTTTAGCCTTCAGTAACGATACGTTTCAGTTTTAAAACAGTTGTTTGTGTTTTAGCGCTTCATCAGAAATAAGTTTTCACATACAGCCCTTTCAATGTAAGGAGATTATCCAGCGCTCATAACCCTAACCTGTATGTGTAGCAAAAGTGATGCATTCTAAAACTAACATTTATTAATGTGGATGTGGCCTCTGTTCCTGTCTGGCATCAACAAGTGAGTCTTACCTTTATCTGGGCCAGGAGGTTCTTCAGCATGTTGTATAACACGTCCGGGTCCTTCACCTCTTTCCTACAAATCATGCAAAATGATAAATAAGAAAAATACTAACAAGTAGATTTTTAAGTTTGGGACTGGTGGCATTAACTTGTGGATTTAAAATCTCAATCGTATATTCAAGATGAGTTTTTAATATTCTTTTTTTTTATAGTTATTCACTCATTCATGAAATTTGTGGTTTGGGTGTTTTGTATTGGATGCACAGCTTCCTATAGCTGTATTCTATTTATTTAGTTAAAATTTTGCATTAAAACTTTCAATTGAATATTAACGGCCATGATTGAAAAGTACAGTAGTTATACATGATTTAGAACATTATATCTCAGATCGTTAAACACTGCATCAGTGGTTGAACAGTTGTGTAAAATCCTGCACAAGCAAAACTTATTTAGTGCTACTTGGTGCAGAATTTGAAAGACGTCTGACTTTTTATCTTTAACAAGCTTTAACCACTATGATTTTATTGTGGAGCTTCTCAGGACTGTGCCTTTCACCAAGCTAACTAAAAATAATGACTGCATAAAGAGGAAATTCTCAAAGAGAGCCTCGTAAATATGAAGCTCCTCCAGAACACCTGATTACTACAGCAACATGTTCACAAGCATCTAAACAAGACATTCTGGTTTTCAAAATATAACGAGTTTACCCTTTGTCCTTGTTACTGGGTTTCCAGCCTGTCTCTCCTGGAAGACAAACACTTGTAAGTAATATGATAATGCCGTTTAAAAAAAAAAATTTTTTCTTCATGATACACAAACACCTACTTATGCCTGGAATGCTCTCCACTGGGATTTGTCGGACTCCCTCTTTGAAGCAGGTAAGTCCTGGGTAAACCTTTCTAATCTGGCTCTGCTTTCTCTCAATCAGCTTCTTAATAATCTGATGGAATACAAAGGTGATGTGATATTAAAACCCAGAGATTAGCAGCAAAAAAAAACATTTTAATGAGAACACAGCGCAGCCTCACAAACCTCTTTCTGTCTTTTGATGATGTGCGAGAGCTCAGTGTAGGGGATTCTCGGGTTCAGCTCACACTCCATGAGCGTCGCTCCTTCGTAGTCTTTGATGTATCCCAGGTATCGACTCTTCGGCACTTTGATGTCTTTGGAAAAGCCCTGCGAGGGAAGAGCAAATTACTGAGCGGACGAGATCACAGAAGAGGACGTGACAGGGGTAATGTAAAGGTCGGGCCTCTTGTACCTGCTTTTTGAAGTAGCCAATGGCGTACTCGTCAGCGTAAGTGAGGAAATAGAGAATGTTGTGTTTGATGTGGTACTCCTTCAGGTGGTTCATCAGGTGGGTACCGTAGCCCTTATGTTTAAAAGACCAAGAGAAGACAATCAGAAAAACTGGAATTTTGCAATAGGCATCTCAATACCGATGCGATTTTTGTGGAAAAAAATTAGGTCAGGTGGAGTGGCTACAAGGTCGAGGGAAAAAAGGCTAACCTGGAAAAAATACTGCGGTTCTTTTTCAAGACATTTTTAATCTAGAATTGCGGTCTTGCAGTTGTACGCCTCGTACCAACCAGTCATGATGCAGTTTTCGTACTTGTCTGTCCAGAATAATAAAATCTTTGCAGTAAAAACTTGAACAAATTCAATAAAAAGGTATAAACTGTATATTTCTACCGATTCTGATTCTCGTGGAATATTAAGTTGTAGCTATGACAGCAGACAGAATTTCAAATATAGATGTTGCTCAAAAGAAGCTTCAAATTCTAAACACTGATACATTTTCAACCCAGCAGCACTAAACAGTTGAACAGTCTCCACAGTTTGTGGATGTGAAATTTCATCAGGATATCTTTTGTTCCTGAGGTACTGACCCTAAATGGAAAATATCATTTCGTTTTACCCAATCAAGACATTTGAGTGAAATGGTGAAGTGTGAATCGTATTATTGTCCATCTCTAGAATCACTGCATCTCAAAGTAAAGGATTCTACATACCTTCACTTGTTCATTGGATGTGACAGCACAGAAGACAATCTCCGTGAAGCCCTGAGTGGGAAACATCCTAAAACAGATGCCTCCGATGACGCGGCCATCTTTAATAAGGGCTAGGGTCTTGTGCTTCCTGTGAAAGTGAGAGATGTCAGGTTGGTGCAACGGCGACTGGCAAAGTCCGACAAGCGGTAAAGAGAACATCTACTCACGGGTCAAACACCAGTCGTGTGATGTACTCTTTGGGCATGCGAGGTAATTGATGAGAGAAGACGTTTTGCAGGCCGACCAGCCACATCAGGATCTTCTTGTTGGACTTCTGGGAAAGCGAGTTTCCAATGACGTGGAACTCTATGATGCCTCGCCGCTCCTCCAGCCTGGCAGTCTCATCACGGGCAGCGTTTGGCGTGAGCAGATTAGTCTAGAAATACAACACAGAACACAACATATACACCATCAGTGCTGCATTTTTAATTTGTAACAAGATGGAATATGTTGTGTTTAACCTTGAAAATGCGGATGAAGTGACTCACCTCTGGTCCGAGCATAGCAGCAGGGTCAGTGATTGTCATCATAACTTCATTGACCAGCTCCATGGGAATGTCTCCCATCACACGTATCCGCTTAGCGTCCTCCAGGGTCAACGCCTCCGGAAGTTTACGCTTCTCTCCTGAACAGACGTTCGACAATACTCAGGTCAATGATGGGGATAGTGACTGTAGAGCCATCGGTGTTATTGTTACTCTTATGATTTTCAATAAGCAAATTTATAACAACAAAGCAAAGATATTTGTCAGATAATGTACACCTGCCTATATATTTAACCACCTCCCCAGTCACCAAAACATTTTGGAATGGACAGGGGATAAATCATGATACAAGCTTGTCAACATGAACCAGAATCTCAAAGGAAAGTTTCAAACAGCTTGACCTCAAAGAGAGGAAATACCCAGTATTAGCGTGGTGTTTATAATCAAGTGCTTGTTGGGTGTATATGCAAGTATGTAGAAGTGTGTTGGGTGTTTTACAACAGTTTTTAGTGTTAAACAATCCCACATCTAGTCAGTCAACTACATAAGACATATGAGTCTGGTATAAAGGTCATTGTAAAAAAAGAAATCAGAGCAGTGCAGAGGTCCCAGACCTGTGATGGTCTCTGAACATCCAGAGTCGATGCCGCCCAGAGAGGAGATGCTGCTCAGGCCTTTAACAAGAGCAGGGGAGCCAGACACTGCAGCAGGACTGATCACTGCAATGGACAGACACCAAAGTTCAGCCTGGTGGATTACAAACTGAAACAGGAACTGTGACATCAGCTCAAACCATATATGTGTAAGTGCCTTGTATTTACTATTATAAATATTTACATTTCATTATACCATTTTATCTTTTAACAAGCTCAAGTCTAACTTTTCTGTTACACAACTAGATTCATTTCTGCATATGGAGATTTTTAACTCGTCACATATTATGCCATTATTGCCACAGGTAGTGTGTACACTATGATGTGTGGTGTACGTAATTCCTATAAATTCTTATTCGCTTAACTTATTTGTTTTAAATTGTTTGCGTTTCTTGTATATGCTTCAACAAATTAATTTCTCAACTGGATGCCAAAGTCTTTTTTATCTTAAAACCATAGAGATGACATTTTTTGTTGTTGTGGGAATGCTTCACATTCATTAGTCTGCTCTGAGAATTTAACTCACCATTACACACCATTTGTAACTCGTTTAATTTCCCACGACAAGTGATCTTATTGATGATTACAGAACAGAACTTATTGTTTATGGCTGTCGAAACCTGACTCATAAAAGATCAAACCCGGCTGCACACCCTCCTCACCTGTTTGATGTCCCAGCTGTGTGCCATCTGAGGCAGGCATGGTGAAGTCGGCCTCCCAGATGGGTGAATTATCGCCATATATTTCCTCCTCCAGCATGGACAGAAACCTGATAACACACATGTACAGATGTAATTATGACAGACAATTGTCCCAATTTTAATGTAGCACACGCACCAAAGAACGGGATATGGGATGATTCACTAAATCTACATATATTTCAACTGTTTCTTGGACATTAGACGCACAGCGTCAGAGGCACATGCACAATTTCAAAAATCTGCCCTTACTTAGGGAAGTGTGTGAGGATGAGTGTGCGTTTCTCTGGCAGCAGTTTATCCTTCTCCACTCGGAACTTCTCCAGGAGCTGGCGTCGGGTCACGGTGAAGATGGACTTGAGCAAGCTGCGGCCGAACACCTGAGTGGTTTCATAAGCGCGGCAGGCTGTCGTTGCTCTGGGGGACATGGCAGTAGCACAGCCACCTGGGGGGTCATAAGCAAAACACTGCTATCGTATAGCATCCAACAAAGGAATATAGCGAATAAAAGCATCTAGCAGTCTATATATTGGTTATTGACGATAGAAACTAGTTAATGGCGTGATGCACCGTTTTCTTAAATAACAACACATATACACACCTGGTGTAGTCTACTTTGTACGCGGTCCCATCGTCTTTCTGTGTGCGCTGGCGAAACTGCGTCGGCGTCTCCAGCTTCCAGTAATTGAGGCACAAGAGGAACATCTTTGACAGCTCAAACATGGTCTGCCTTTCCTTTGGTGCCAGGTGGCTGAATTTATACTGAACGAAATTCAAAACCCCCTGTGAAATATAACCAAACACAATAAGAACAAAAAGTTAGACAAATGTGACGATGATGCATCCTTACCAACTAAATGTAGGAAGGTGTCGGAGAATGAAGATGCATGTTTGTTCTTGATATAATCCTGTCGTCTCTTTCAGCTGCTGCTAAATATATGAAAATGAACTGAAAATGTTTTTAATTTCATGTTCACCTGCTCAATGTTGGGCTTTTC
Organism: Verasper variegatus; assembly: GCA_026259375.1. Lineage (NCBI taxonomy): Eukaryota > Metazoa > Chordata > Actinopteri > Pleuronectiformes > Pleuronectidae > Verasper > Verasper variegatus. Next base: position 8,067,749 of record CM048054.1, read on the forward strand.
GAAGGGCGGACTTCCGAGGGAACCCTCTACGACTGGCTGGCTCATCTGCAGGATGCATTTCCTGAGCAGCTAAGAGGAAGAGGGTAGAAATGACATGACAGCTGAATGATTCCTCTGACCTGTGTGCTGGTCTAACATCAGTATCTTGCAAATGGACTCAATGATTGATCTCACTGTGACAGTGATTTGAGACACTGCTTGCTTACCTTAAAGAGGTAAAAGTAGACCTGTTTGGTATCAGTGTCCTCCTCTTTGTGCACAGACATGAAAAGGTTCTCCACGTCCACCACCATCCCCAACAGCCTGTTAATCTCATCCTCAGACACATTCTCCAGGTGGGACACATGATCGGCTGCAGACAAGGGATGAAATCAGACGTACCCATTGCTATATGTGCAGACATTGTTGTTGGGTGTATGTCAGTGGGGAAAAGACAGAGGGGAGTACTGGGGTGTATGTGGAAGGTGTTTGTACCCAGGGCATGTCCACAGCTGCGGCACGGCTCGCTCAGGCTGGCTGCTTGCTGCTGCAGGTCCATACGTGTGGCCGATGGAGGATTGGGGTTTTTCCATCCATTGCACTTGCAGGTGTCACTCGCCTGAGAACAGGTAGAATATGATAAACACCGAGTAAAGCCGCGTAAACTGTGACTCAACTGCTGCTTATGTGTCACTAAGCGACTTAAGCATAAAGGCAGCTGATGACAGATCCATGGACAGATTTCATGTAAATAACCCAAGCACCCGGAGACTGTGGTTAGCTACAGAAGTTAACATGACGTTAGCTCGTTCAGCTATTTGTTTATGTGTTTGTTAGCCGTGTCTTCACTGTGCTAACATTTGTCCCCCCCCCCCACCCCCTTTAGATGCTAACATTAGCCGGTCAGTGCTTTGTTGTTGTGAACTTTGGGCTAGCTAAAGCTAGCTGAGGCTAGCTGGTGCTAGCTACCTTGCAAGCGGAGAATACGCCAAGTTTCTCAAGCTTTTTCGCCCGTGGGAAAGCTCGGACTTGGGCTTTCTTCTGGCTGGCACGCTGCTGCTGGCTCAGTCCCGGTCTTGCCGGGTCACTGTTCCCGGGCCCGGAGCCTGTGGCGGCGGTGCTGGAGCCAGCTGAGCCCGCGGACTGGGCTTGAAGAAGCCGGGGCTGTAAGGCCTGAGCCGGATCCGACATGTCCACACTGCGAGACTCGTCCTCTGCTCCCGTGGAGCCCGAGCGCTGCCTTTACTGGCTGTCGGAAAACTGGACTCCGCTGCAGCGTTCAGCGTTGGAAAGGACTTTTTTTTTCTCCATTTATTTCCATTTCAAAAACAACACGTCAACAAGGGGAAAACAGTGCCACTAGTGATTTAGACTCGAAGGCAGATTAGCTGACACGATATCAAACTGTCAAAGCAGCACTCAAACACCAAAATGCACCAATAACACATTTCAATATATCAAATTACGTGCCGCTATTAAACAGGCTTCTTTCCATCTGCTTCAAGCAGAATCGCCTTTACACATTAAAGTCTCTGAACAAATCTTTGAATTCAGTCTGTTTTTAGCTTTATTTTGTAATGATTTTACAGGAAGTGCTGTTGAGGTCTGTCTGAATATGCGAGTACATTAGACTGTATAATCTTGTCCAGTGGCCATAGCGCCAAACTCTTACTGTTTTTAAATTGTTCAGTTGAGCTGTTTATTAATATTATGTTTTTTTATGGCTGCCTTGGAGCCACTGGAGTGCAGTTACTCATTGTGAGCAGAAGGAAATCAGTCTTCTTGCCCCCTAGTGGACATAGTGAAAAGACACGTTATATCGTCCGACTGAAGTGAATACATCTTTAAGTGAGACACTTTTACATTTAAAATTAGTTCAGTGGGAATAATAGACTGATATTATTTACATTCTTTGCAGGTATCATTTAGTGCTAAAAATTATTTCTGTATTAGTGACGTCCATCCTCTCGTCAAAAAACGCATTGCCTTTCACCACATAATGCTTTCAAATAAACTGTAACACTATGATGGAGTCTTTTTGAATGTAATTGTTATCAGAGGTGTCAGTATATCTGCCTCCAGTAAACTCCCTTGTATAACTAGCGTCAACAACCTTGTTACAAGACCCAACCTGTTACACAGGTGTGGAACAACACCTTGGGTACACCAGGATAGCAAGTGCACTTGAAAACAACACACCTTCTCCGTGGTGAAAATGGGCAATGTAGGTTTTTTTTGACATTCAGTATTAATTCGGAAAGATATTTAAGTGTGTTGATCGCGAATATAGTTGAGAATGTGATTCATTTGAACTCTTAGTTAATTTTAGGTTTTTGAACTTCAGATTGAAAACTTGTCAGCACTATTTTATTTATTTATATACATTAAGTTAAAGTAGGAACAAGAACAAAGGGGAAAATGCCCAGATGTTTTACGGTAAAAACGAAAATTGCTCACAGATTTTCATGGACAAGTTGGTAATAAATATATGTGGCTGGTGTTTTTAATCTTTGCCAAGAAAATGAAACCAGTTTGCTTTAAAAGGCATATTTTTAAAAGGACTCCTACCGAACATGAACCTCTGATGCATTAGAAATACTAAGAGGGATGTTGGAACTCAACAATGGCCAAAGTGTGGCTGGCTGCACTATTATATTTTGGCTGTCGGTCACTGGTGATCCTTAATTTTTAAAAACGGGTTTGAAAATTAAACAATTAATTAAAACAGGAACACAAAAAAAGATATCTTCCCTTTGTTTATTAGTAAAATTATCCTTTTTTTCCCCCACTTCCTTCTCGACCCCTGGCCCGAGCTTCCAGCACCCCCATTATGCCCCACCTGCTAACAGCGGTGGCTGCTGTGCAGGTATCGTTGTGCTAGTTGTTGATGTCATCGTAGGATGATGACACTGTTGAAAGGAATCCCTCCCTGATATGAAGAGTTCAAAGAAAGAAAGAAAAGACAAAAAGAAAGCAAAGGATGGTGACAAGATCTCAATTCACAAAAAGATGATGAGACAGAACCAGTGCATTTAATACCATAGATCTTCAGAAAAAAAAATTAAGACAATTAAAAAAAAAAAAAACAACACAAAATAATTAAGGTTGACAAAACATCGTGTAGAGATTGGGAAGATATTGTTTTGACAGTAACTACAGATTGATTATAAACTTGAAAAGTCTGATACAAATACAGCAATATGTTTTCAATACACAGTTGTGATTTTGGTCGGTTGTGGTTTTGGGACATTGTTTGACAGCTGGCTAATATCTGGTCTGGTTGATCGGAGCTGTTAGATTGGTTGGATCAGCTGACTCGGTGGTGTTGGTTAGTTCCCGCCGCCACAGCACTGGCCACTTCTGCCCTGTGGTGCAGCTTCCTGCAAGTCCACGCCGCCTCTGGTTCGTCCACTGGCGCCCGCTGCGCCCTGAGGCTCGTTCTTAGGAAGCTTCTTGGCTGTAAGGGTAAGAGTATCATCCATTAATGAATGCACTGTGATTATGAGACAACAGGGCTGCGAGTAGAAGCTATTCAAAATTCTGTCAACTAAATCAAATTGGATTTTCTACAGCCTCAGTTGAAGTCGCCAGACGTCTCGTGCCAACGGCCCAAAGAAAAAAACTTTAAAAAGATTAAACGAATAATCAATTGTTAGCTGCTGCCCTGATCTTAAGCTTCATCTTCCTTCCATTTGATTAACTAATTGTTGCATCGTGACAGTAACTTGTGTCTGTGTCAGTGCTGGGGTTCACTTACCTATAGCCATAAAAATCTCATTGACATTCATAGCAGTCTTGGCTGACGTCTCCATGAAGAGCAAACTGTTGTCATCTGCATATGCTTGTGCTTCCTAAACAAGGAAATGCAACACAGATGTTTAGCTTAGGTTTGTTTATTTAACACTTCAATTAAAGATTTTAAAACATCTGTGTCAAAGGTCTTTTTTACCTGGAAATCTACAGCCCTCTTGTTGGCCAGGTCTGCTTTGTTCCCTGCCAGTGCAATAACAATATTCGGGCTGGCTTGTCGCTGGAGCTCCTTCACCCAGTTCTTTGCACGTGTGAATGTATCCTTGAAGAAAAAAACAAAACATGTTTTCAAACTTTGAATCTCTGGTTTTAAATGTCACATTTTGCTTTAAGAGTTAAAAGAGCAAAGGTCTGCAGCCGTCTGCTGAATCAAACAATCATCAACTCGGGCGGGAGGAAAAGGGTCAGAACAGATATGACAAAAGACTTGTGAGCGTCTTGGCTGACGTCCTGCCATGGTCCAGGTAACTCACTGTGTTGGTGATGTCGTAGACCACGATGGCGGCCTGGGCTCCCCTGTAGTACATAGGTGCCAAGCTGTGATACCGTTCCTGTCCTGCAGTGTCCCAGATCTCAAACTTGACTGTTGTGTCATCCAAACATACCGTCTGTGTGAGGAAGGCAGCTGGGGAAAAAAAACAAAACAGAATAGATGTCAAGCTTTTTTTGGACTGGGAGGAGGTATATGTTAACTGGAGGGTGAAAGTTGAATATTTAGGCTTTAAAAGATTAAAGCTCTGATGAAACAAACTCAGTCTGTGGAATTATAAAAAGACAAACACATTTGATTTAAAATTAAATGTAGATTAGATTTGGTGAGATACAGTGCTGAAATAATTTGACCCCTTCAGAACTGGATTTACTCAATTGAAAAAAAATCATGTCAGAATGTAAAATACTACAGTCAAAAAGAAAACAAAATCATATCCTGTGTTCTGCAGAAAGAGGCACAACTCAGCTGAGTGTCACATGACAGAGGGGGGGAAAAAGCAGAGCACATTCTTTAAAGCTTAGTAATCTTTGACCGCAGCCTCGGTAGAAACAAAAAATGCTGACTCTTCCTGAGTCTTTGGTTAGTGTAAGCACTTAGCATCCTGTCCCTACATCCTCCAGCCACGTTACTCATGAGTAGGGAGCAGTATTGTTAGGTTTTTATCCACATTGACATTGATTCAGTTTAGGCTTGTGTGCTGAAGCCTTAAAATGAAAAAAAACAAAAAACTGCGCCACTGCATCGAGGCACGTTGCTCTGTGCCAGTCAACATACGACTCGCTGTAAATCCTATGATGCATATTTGGTGGTTAAGTTGATGATAATGCAGTGATAAGAGCAGCAGCATCCACTGTGGCCTAAATGTCCCTGGCCAACATAAATACAGCAGCTGAAAAACATGCATGGATGAAACAAATAGAATCCCAAATATCTCGCACCTCTTCCTTTAATTTTTGGTCAAGTAGTTTTCATTTCGACCTGTTAAACCCAGCATGCCGACAAAAGAGTAAACCTGTCGCTGTAGTTTTTCCGGCTGGATTGAGGATTTGCACTTCTAACACTTCTTGCACTCAGGCTGAATACACCACAATGCAGCAAAAACATGTAAAACGCAGCACTTTGCCGACAGATCACATAGCCGTGTGTCATATTTTTCTTCTTTAAAACTTTAAACTCTTCGATCAGCTTCACTCATCTACAGGAGGTCTAGGAAATCCCCATTGTTGTCTCGATTCCTTCCTGTTTAATGTAACCACACTCCTCTGCTGTCTGAGAGCTGCTGTTCACAATAGCCTGTCTCAAGTTATTTTATATTACTCTCATCGCTGTTGAAAACTGTTCTGAAATGTTATCTGTTTTCCACAAAGTCAAGATATTTGCCTCGCTAAGTGAGGAGCTTGGTGAGTCAGGTGATCAGCGGCATGGAATTGGTTCTGCCGCTCCTCCTCCTCCTCCTCCTCCTCCTCCTGGACGTGCATAACAGAAAAGATTAAGCCCTGCAAGCAAGCAGCTCCTCTGTACTGGCAAGGGCATGCTTTCTTCTACTCAACCACTCATGTCATACCTCTGTTAAATCCCAAACCAGGATGGAATATTGTAGGATTTGTGCAATAATTCTATTTCCGTTAGAAGTTAGAAACTAAGTGTGTATTAAAATAAGTTTTAAATAGTTTGTTTATATCATAATCTGTAAATATCAGCCTTGATATGTAAAGTTGTACAGCTACAGTATTAAACACAAACAGCTACAGTGCAAAAGACAGTCTTATCCTTAACTTACTTAGATCATTTTCCTGAAGTGATAATCAGCCAATAAAGCGTGACTCAGAGCAGAGACAATTCTGGGAATCGAAAGAGAAGCCCTCACCTCCGATGGTGCTCTCCTGGTACTCGTGGAACTGGCCTTTGACGAAGCGAAGCACCAAGCTGGACTTTCCCACCTGCCGACTCCCCCAAAAGCACGAGCTTAAACTGGCAGATCTTGTTGCTTGCCGCGCTACCGTTGGTCCGTGCTTGTCCGCCTCTCCCTGCCATAATGCAGCGTTAAAAAAAACTTTCGGAGAAAGAAGTAGAGGAAGCCGGGAGGAGAGGGAGGGAGTGTGGCTGACTTGAGGCTTGGGCTCGGTGCACGGGCTGGGTGAGGCCGAGCTCGACGGAGGGTGGGGTGAGTTCAGGTTAGGCAGGTAGATGAGCCAGAGGAAGAAGACACCTCACCAGTGGCAGCTGAAAAACACAAAGTATACAGTGGGTTATGATCCACTCCAAACTCAAACCAGAATTTACATTTAAACAACAACATTGGGAGGTGGTTAATGAAAAAAAAAAAAAAAAAAGGTTCCTGTTGGTAATTGCAAAAAAGCACTGAACCTTAAATTATTTTCTTTTAGATCAAATAATCAAACTAAAGTCTTAATGTGCATCACTGCGGCACTCTTCCTTATTGTTATTCTCATTAAACCATGTTAACTATAAACAGGCGCTTGAGAGAACAAAGAGTCTAATTTGAAACACGACACTGTTTTGCTCCTGCAGGTCAAACTACAGGTTTTCTTCCTTGCATGAACGTGATGTCATATAAACACCAAAGAATGAAATTCTTGCTTCTGCTTTGCTTTAATTTAACTGAGAACACACAGAATAAATTAACAAATAAAATGATGAGGATGTAGAGCAATGATGGCACATGTACAGAGGAAGGTTTCAAGTTATATATATATATATATATATATATATATATATATATATATATATATATATATATATATATACACACACACACGTGTATAAATATAACATTAGTCCCATCCAGACACCCTCCCATGCATTAACAACACATTTGTTCCTGTGACTCATCTCTTAACTGATGTCTCACCTTCGTCAAAACCATATAAGATCTTTGAGGCAACTTTTATGAAGCAATACACAAAAGAATACAGATAATGAATTCAATATTGAACATTAAGATAAATCAGCAAGTCAAAAATAAAACATTATTTCACAACTACCTGCAACAACATTTTGTTTTTCCAGGATCAAACAGCAAAGTTAAAAAGGTAAACCATGTTTCTTCACTCAGTCTTCTTGTAGCATCCACGCAGTGGATGATCTGTACCAAGAGGAAATTGTAACAGAGTTTGACTTAAAAAAAGGAAGGAAATCTACAGTTTTTTAATATAAGTAATCCAGCATTAATCGTCAAATATAAACCGAACCTCTACAGGCGATAACTGCAAACCAAACCAGCGATTTGTACTGAGTAAGTAAACCTTCCTAATCATGTTTTTTATTCGAGTGATGCACATGAGGTCAGCCAGCTTCTGCTTGGTCAAAGGACAGGAAACACAACTCAGCTCAAAGCAGGAAGTGAAGATTGCAGAACACATTTTACTGCTGAGCACATTCAAAATATGGAATGTGCCTCAGTCACTGGGAAACTTGACGCAGAGGCATAATGCGTGGGTTTGACTATTCCTTAGAAAGAGGCCAGGGATATGTCAAGAATGAGGAAAAGTAACATATAGATGTCACTGCTGATAGTCGATAGAGTTTGGCTGTGCTGATCTTCTCCTACAGTCGTAGCTGAGTTTGGTGGTGAAATATTCAGAAGTGGCATGTTGTATTTGACAATGGACAACTAGGCAACATACATTACATACATTTCTCCCCAATACGCTTTATAGCATTAGTTCAATTTTAGCACTCACACAGCATCAAAAGCATATTGGGTTTTCCCCTTTCAGTTATACATAAAAATTATTTGGCTATAATAACTCAGGGGAATTACATGTTTCAGATTTAAAAAAGACCATCCATGTTCAACTGTGATGGAGATTTCAAAGAGCAGTGGGGGTCCTCCACAGCAGCAGAATAAAGGCACTCTGTACTCATTTTGTTTGCGAGCTGCAGAACTGAACCCTCACCTGTTTGCACTGCTCACTGGAGGAAGCAAAGAGAAGAGACGGACCGAGGGTGTTAGAAGATCGAAGCTTCTTGAACAGAGGATGTGAGGGAGGACATTTTGGGGAAAAATAGCTGGAATTACTAGGAACTAATTACAAATATGAGGCCCCCCGGTGCAGGAGTCCTGCTCTGACCTGACATTAAAGTGGTGATTACCATGTCTGTCTTAACCCTAACCAGGAATTTAACTCCGTAAAAATTAAGCTGAAAGCAAAAGAGATGGGTCCAGCTGCTAACTACCTTCTCTCCTTAGGACAGAGATGTACTTCCTTTTTAGCCACGTCTTCACACAGACAACTAGACACATCGTGAGCACAAATGTTCATATACTTGCTGTGTACTATGCATGTTACTGGAGTATTCCACTAGAGGGCACACCACAGAACTCAGACCATAGAGAACCTCTGGATTTGCATTACATAAATAAAAAACATGGTGACACCGGAGGTCACGTACTGTTCCGACTGTTCCTGTGTGTGTTAAATCTTGCAGATGCATGGCATTGATTTCTAAGGAAGTGCACAACCGATACACATACATGTATGTATAAAAGCAAGTATGTTGCTGGCCTCCTCTTCCTCGTTACCCTTACACTTGCACCTTCATTGGCCTATTTATGAGAATACTAATAAATGCACTTTGGTTAACAGCTTCCTTCAATTACAGTTGGTGGAAATCATCACCCTCATCCATTTATTATACATTTATTTGCTGGTTGGTTTGTATGTATATATGTATGACAAACATTTTAAATTATTGCCTGCTGCCATTTACGCAGGAGGGTGAGGAAAGGTTTCAGAAACGTAAGGAAACCTTAGGAGCCAAAAGGAAACAATCAATTACTGCATCAGGTTTTATGCACACAACATGCTACCTACTAATTAACAATGTCCTAAGTGTTTATTGCCAAACCAATAACACAGATGCATATGTACAGCAAAGTGTACCTGACCTGCACACGTCTTAAGCAGCCTGTGACAAATGCTTTGATTGGCATCCTGAATGGGCTCTGAAGACCTCCACAGGGAAGTGGGTCACAGAGAGACAGTGGGACATGGGTCAGAGAAAGGGGGAGGAGAAGAGGCAGAAGCAGACTGGAGGGAAGGCCTGTGAAATATTCATCGTGGCCTCCTGCATGCTCTGCTGCCAGCGTGATATCCAAGCACTGCTCAGGGATTGCAGTGCACAGAAAACCTAAATATGAGAGCGTGTGCACAAATTGAAAAGCAGGCCTCACTAATGGTAATGTTATTTAAACACAAAACCAGTGTCAAAAACTGAAAAAAGACAGATGCTATTTCCATGAATAATAAGTCTCCCACAGTCAAACGTTTTTTCCCTTCCTGCGTTGTGGCCTGTTTACCTTCATAAAAAAAAATAAATTCATACTGATACTCTTTTTATCAATGATGACAATAATTACGTAAAAAAGATCATGTCTCCGTTTCCATCAACAGTTTCCTCAAGGGATTTTATGGCTCCCAAGTTTCTAAGAAAATACATTTAATATTTTATTTTGTGTAGTTGATAGTTTGTGCAGTTTTATTCAAGTAGTAAGTATCAGTGTCAAACTATTGTGGCATAAATAAAGTCAAAGTTTGGAAACTTCTTTTTCATACTTGACATGAACAAAATATGGAATGTTTAAATGCAGTTTTTGACTGAAAGGGACTGGAAGTTTAAGCCCCTAAATTTTGCAATAACTACACAAAAGAAGAGAAAATGACCTGCTTGATTTTCTAAGGTATTATAAGATTTATAGGATGATTTTAACTGAGCACTCAGTTAGTGTTTACACAAAATATAACCAATAAATGGTAGTATACTTACGAGTGTGTGAACAGGTAATCACAGAAGTCGGTCACATTCCATTTAAGTAGCAGTCCAACAACCTTAACGGCTGTTTGTAGTGATTACAAAGAAGCAAGCAGGGACTTGTGCTGTTCACCTCATGTGAAGGGTGGGGGCCTGGAAGAACTGGTGGTGTCTGATATGAGGGGGTGCTGTGCCATCCTCTTTTGTCTATTGCGCCAAATAGTCAGACTCTCACTAGGAGCATGCATGACTTCAAAACCGAGACGTTGCTGGCAAAGAGTTTTTCGTAGGTAAAAAAATACAAAAAAGCAGAACAATCTCTAAAATGAAACAGGAAATACTCTCTATCCAAGGTAAAACCTACTTCAGCTCAGGTCTCTAATAAATAATGGCTTTGGAAACGGTGACAGATTGGATGGGAAGCTGGTGACATAACTCAGGAAAAGCAAACGGGAAACTAACGAAGGACAAACTGAGTTCCATACGAAGGCAAGTTGAAGACGTTTAACCGCTCGTCCGAAAGGTTTTACACTTCTGAGAACTGAAGAAGAACCTAGAAATAGGCCGACCTACAGGACTGAGAATCTCCACAGACGAACAGGATACTCATGACTGTAGGTCAGCAAGGTCAATTGGAAATCACAGGCATTTCCTTTTCTTGGGCCTCCTGTGTGAAGGCTCAGTGACCAAACCAAGATCTTAAATCAGCACCAACCAATAAAATTACATTCAAACGATGTAATTATTATCAAAACATTTATCACATAAAAAATGAAATGTGCAGCAGCAATTCTACAGGTAGCAAGTTACAGTATATTATTCACTAAGTGAGATTAGTTATTATGCCGCTTTGTATTTGCATGAAGATCCTTCTACAAATATTTGTTTCCATAACAGTTGCAAACAAAACTAAAATGCACACAGAGTCACAAGTTACTTATTACCACTGTAGAACATGTGTATATATATTTATAATACAATCTTTACCTGAATTAAAGACTATTTTAAATTGTATGTGTATTTGTATGTGCTTCAATGTACTTTCCATGCAATGGGCTAAAATGTTGATCCCATGCTGTGGCCTTGACCTTTAATAAAACATTTAAAAATTAAAGACATTTTAAACAGTGGTCCTGAACCCTACCCACAAAACAACTTGCTGAGTTTAACCCAAACTTGATTAAAACGACCTGAGTTATTGCTGTGACATGCAGACAGACAGACGCCACTGATCACAATGCACCCACTGGTGTAATAAAAACCTTTCTTGCACCTAACAACTCATCAACACAGATAAAACACACTTTATCCTGGTCAAGTTTTGCTCAGAGTTTTTTTGTAAAGGGTCAACACAAAAGCTCCCTTCAGCAGGAATATGACAGAAGATTAAAAAAAAAACTGTAAGTTTAAGTATTGTTGATGGAAAGCACACTTTTAGGAAAATATCACTACCAGGCCAAGTTCAGCAGCACTGACCTTCAAATTCAGACAGCGCTGAAACAGTCACTGATCGGTGAGGAGCATCCTTAATGAACATAAACACAAACAGCGTGGATACTGTGTGGGGATTAAATTCACAGTTTCCTCTTTCAGGGAAAGGTTTGTCAGGATGTGTCATCACTTTAGCAGGACAAGGTTCACACATCATAAACATAAAAAGGGCTCCAGCACGTTAACTGTAAAGATCCCTCTCCGGCTCAAAGGTCCCATCTCGGCTGCCCTTAATACGTCACTATTAGGGAGGCGTGAGGAGACATGCATGCGAGCTGATATTTGGGATTACAATGGCTTCAAAGTGTAAACTGACAGAATAACGACTGAATGTGCTGTCAGGAGTGATGACTCCTTTGTGACAGGGAATGTGATGACAGGACACAGAAAGTACCAGCGTGCAGGCCTTTACTGAAACATGTGAACTTCCTCAGATTAGTTTTTCTGTCAAAGCTTCAAGTCAATGTCAAAGTGTGAGCCTGTGTTTGTTATGAACAGAGGAGATATAAAAGCTGTCAGGAGACCTGCTGGGTGCGTTTAAATTGTAAAAGTACATCTACTGGAAACTAAATGATCTGCGAGTCCCGGAAGCTTCAAGGTCTAATATATATATAAAAAAAACAATGATTACTGAGGGTTGTGCAACTCAGCAAATGTTATCAGTATTATTTGGGTCATGGAATAAAAAAGATGCTAACTAGAAGGTAAGTTTATCTGTCTGGGTGCAGCTAGCTTGAACAGAGTGACACGCTAACACAGTGGCTGCTTCACGGTGAGAATATTATTGAACTGACACGGTAGCTAACCACAATGTAGCTAACTATATAGGCTAGTAAAGGTACGGTCTGATTATGTATGATAACCAGTCAGTATCATTAAGTCAAGCTAGCATGACATTAACTTAGTTGCACAGGGCAGTCGGCTAACTGCATTAGCCTCGACCACACCGCATCAGCAGGTAATAGCAATTGCAGACACCTAGCACTAGCACTAGCTTGTTAGCATAACTTGAGAACTGCTTAGCTGTGGAAATTTTGATCGAATTGTGGTAGCATCAGCTAAGTTAGCATCTACAGCCAAGAGTCCCAAACGTCAGAGGGTAACTTTCCTTTTCTCCCCCGAACGTCGTCAGCTGTTTGACGTTTGACAAACTCGGGGACACGGGCTTGTTGTGGTGTCCGCTGCGGCTGTAAAACGGCTCCTCGGTCATCTTCCTGCCACGGCTGCTTTTTGGACATGTTCCTGCGGTCTCACAGAGCCAGGAGCTCGGTGCCTCTCTCGGTCCAGGCTGAGCCCGGACTCGGCTGATCGGTTCGGGTGAAATTTGACAGAGGGGACGTGAATACGGTAAACAGCTCGTCGACCGAAAGGACGAACACACGTCCAGAGTTCCTCTTTGCCCCCATGTTTGATCACTACAACTTGTCTGACTTACTTGCAATACTTTCTCTTCTGTTGCTGGTCTCATCGGCGGCGGCGGCGGCGACTGTCCTTCTCTTTCTCTTTCTCTTTCTCTTTCTTCTTCTTCTTCTTCTTCTTCTTACTGTTCTCCCTCCTCCTCTTCTTCTTCTTGGGCTCTGGCCTTCCCTTCCGGTTAGCGATTTTTCCGGGAACCTCCCACTCTTTGTCAGCAGCTGTGTGACCAATGAGAAAGCTGCATTCTGCACAGAAACGCCACGATCATCCACTCTGCAGCACAGCAGCGCTGGAATTCATTTACCTCTGTGGGACAAAAACACTCAGATCATTTACTGAATCGATTCTAATACAAATCACGTGTTCCATCGTATGTCACGTCTTGTGCTCAACACCCCCCATAAAGGGTAGAACACTGACCATGAAGGATATTTGTTATATGATCAGGACTGATGTTGGATAAAAATGAATAATTGAGATTGAAAAGTAATATTTTTATCAGTTTATTTTTGCTGTTCATTATTGTCTTTCAACTTATAAACTTTCTTTCACATTAATCCTTTTACTTTTGTTTGCCTGTTTTTATTTTTTTTTATTTTTCTCTTTGTTGTTTTTAATGTCCCTGTACATAACTTTGAATCTACCACTGATGGGAGAGACAATAAAAACCAATCAATCAATCAATCAATCAATCAATCAATCAATCTATCTATCTATCTATCTATCTATCTATCTATCTATCTATCTATCTATCTATCTATCTACCATAATATATATAGTGTTTTATAGCTTTAGTTTTAGGGAGGGTATATGTTTGTCCCTGCTGAGAAGAAAGTTCAAAGAGGTAAAATCCTAAAAATTAATGAATATTTGGTATTTATGATCAAGAGAGTTGTTTGTATGGGAGAATTAAGTCATTAAAAGTGAAATAATATTAATAAACATAATGTTTTTTGCAGGTTTTGTCCCGAAGATGGTAAGAGGGAAGTACTACTCAAAAATAGTTAAAGTCAGTGTTGCTGCCAATCAATGGCATATGTAAGGATTTGTTAACCATAAGAAATACCATTATCATGTGGTATATGGAAAATAATTGTGGTATTACATTTTATTTATTTATTTATTTTATAGGGACAGAGCATGTTTATGAACATCAGTTTAAATACAACTAGCATAGCAAGAATGCTCATTTACATCTGTTGTCCCGAGGCAGGTTACAAACAAAGACATGATTTTAAATACTGGCATTTAAAGGGTTAAAATACATAGAAATGACTCAGGAGTGATTTTGGTTAAAAGTCAGGTAATTGAAAGTTAAAAATAATATAATATGTAAGATGTTCTATTGCAGTTGAGGGGATTTTTCCCTGAAGATGCTGAAAGGGTGCTTTTAAAATGACCCCTCAGGGTCAAGTAAAAGTATCTAAAATTAGGTGATAGAGTAAATGGTCCCCATGTAGGCTAAATTATTCTGTATGACATGTTATATCATTATGTGTTGATGTATTACTAACCATTACACATTTCTTTAAAGTAGTTGCTTTAGTTGGAGCTAGTATTAACAACTTTATGTACATTCAGGTAACTTGGTTCAGTTGTTCACAACGTAGAGGGGCCGGCCCCTTCAAAGGGTCACATGATAAATCGGAGAGGCCCTGAAAATAATATGAGGGCTTGAAATAAGAAGATACAAAATTCTGCCACACAAAGTTACTGTAATTCTTTTCTTCATATTTTATTATTAAGGTTTTAACTTCATAATATTTGCCAATTCAGGCCTTGGACATTAAACAATCAGACAATGAAAAGGAAAATCACTCTTTGGTTAGCGTGGTTATACTTAAAACAAGTCTAATGGGGGACATAAATCTAAATATTTGGGAACAACTGGTTTAAACTCTAGCAAAGCACTGTGTGATTAATCACATATGGGAGTATTTAATCTAAAACGATGTTCATAGTACAAACTACTACTTCTACTACTAACAATAATAATAATAATAAAAGATGCAAGTGGAGTAAAAAGTACAACTATTCCAGTTAACCAAGTTTGTTCCTATGTGTTCAGAGTGAATTATCAGCCTTTCGTTTTGTAACCACTTATCAACACTAGGTGGTGCTGCATACCCATAGTTTGCTTGACAGACCCAGATACTCTATTGGTAAAATTATCATAACAGAAGTGGAAATATTAACTGTACATGTACACATACTAATGTCTTGCAGTGATCTGTTAATACAAATGCATGTATGCGATGCAATGCTAGAGAGAGATAGAGTGGTTTGTGGATATAAGCATTATCCATCTTGTGATCCTGCAGACCAGTAATCACAACCCAAATTCACAAATAATGTTATTATGGTAAAAACCATTAAGAAAATGTTTTTATTCAGTTGTGACAGAGACCTTCAACAGTTGTTCATGCATGTGGGTGTATTCATTGAATGGGAACTTTACACCAAAAGGTATAATAAAGTTAGCATTGTCACACAATAACACAACAATATAATGACGTCATCAGTGTGGGTTTTGCATTCCCTCCATTTCTAAGAGAAGTGGTTGGACTTCTAGGGCTGGAGAACTCATGTGCTGTGTTTCTACATTGTCAGTCCTGTCGGCTACCTGGTTCCGCAGAGAACATGCAATGTCCTGTGTGTGGTGGACGGATCCTACTGGCTCATTTGGTCTGGAACTATCGACAGAGCTCTGTCGGCCCAGGATGTGGCCTGTGCATATTGACGTGTGGACTCCTGAGGGGTTGAGAGAGCTGAAGGCTGTGTGATACTGTGGCTGACTGGAGGGGGTGACAGAGGAATGGATGGGTGTCTGGGACCTGGTCTGATTATGTGTAGGGTCAGAGTTGGTTTGAACACCCAGAGAAGGATGGGTGTAGCCAGTGTTTACTGGGGAACATATGGGAAGAGTGTTGCTCATTGTGGGAACAGAGGCATTATAGTCCACCTGTGGGGCCTGACAAACCACCGGGAAGCTACTGAAGGCAGAGCTGAGGCCCAGCAGGGATGGACACCTTTGACCATGTGAGTGGGTCATGTAAGGAGAGTTTGGAGTTGTTCTGGAGGTTGGGAAGGGGCCACACTGGCTCTGCAGCCTGTTAGCTGAGGCCGCTTCTCTGTCAGAGCAGCACACGTGTAGACAGGACGACATGGGGCTCGATGAGTGGAGCAAGGTGGGACTTCTGCCCTGGGAGGCCATCCCAGTGCAGCCCCACACGTTTCTGGCAGGGTGGCTAATGGCTTCATGATGGAGGTGCAGTCCAGTGGCCATGTTTAAAGGAACGTGGGGCGGCCAGTCACTGGAAGCAGTAACATTAGGACTGGGAGCCATCTGAATTCCACAGGAATATGAAGAACCTGGAGAGTTGTAATGGAGCATGGCCATATGAGACTGTAGGTAATGCATTATGTCATGAAGCTCCTTGGCGAGGTTGGAGACATCTTGGTTCAAGTTATTCACCTAAAAAGCAAAAGTAATAGAAAGTTGTCTTGGAGCATATGTGAAGTTTAATGTATACCTCAAAGGAAAATATAAAGGTCTAGTTGTTAAAAGCATACACCTTAAATTTGATTATGTTCATGAGTTGAAGTCAGTCCACTTATGATACCACATTTAAATTAACTAGATCTGGGATTTTGTTGGGATACTTTTGTTCATGCTCAGACTCATAAATATCAGTCCCCTACAAACATGCCTGATTTTTCATTAAGATCCATGTATTATTCTTTAAGAAATCAACAGAAATCCTTTAAACATTAAAGTGAAAAGAAATTCCTGACCACACACTAAAATATAATGGATTCTTCCCTTACCCATACCACATCCTTCCACCAAGTGTTTTAATTTTGAACTTACCTCTTTGTTCAGCTTGCTTATGTTTTGTCTCACTTCCTCTGTTTCCAAAAGCAGGTTAGCACTCACTTGTAACCGGTCTGAAAAAGCATAAATATGAGTTTGTACTTTACTAAAATATATTATAGCGTGTAGTTCACTTTTCATTCACTGTGCAGAGACTTTACCTGTTACATTAGTCTTGGCTTCGCTCTGCTCGACATTAAACTGAAATGCGAGACTATTGTCCTCAATTCCATCCACGACTCTGCACAGACACAAATTAATGTCACATCACTTTGAATAGATGCAAATGGAATATTGATATATATTTGGATGAAGCAGGATGACAAGGTTACCTGGGGCTAAGGTCCAGTGGACTAACACAAGGTAAGAATGGCATGAGCAGCTTGGCAGGCCGATGGTTCGAGTCAGTGGTAAGACTGGGCAAGGGGGAGAGCTCCTCTCTCTCTCTGAATGCCTGAGGAGAGGGGCTGCAGCCTCTGCTGCCTTGGACAGGTGACCGACAGAGGTGGAGTGCGTTGATGTGGCTGAGCTCCTCCCCCAACAGGGTGCTGAGACAGCGCTGATGGACGGGGCTGCCCATTCCCTGCATCAGAGGCACTCTTCTCCGCTGAGAGTGTCTCATGTCGTCCTCGTGTTCTGCATCATCTGCCTCAATGATGAACGGTGGCTTGTGGTCCACAGAAACATGAGTCTGAGGAAAGGGGGAAGTTGAATATATGTGGAAATTATTTGAAGCTCCTGGAATCTTTTTCATGGGTAACATGTCACTGTACAACCAGGGCTTCAACATAAAGTGGCATCACATTTAGTGTTGACGAAATTAATCTCTAGTGTAAATTGGTAGATATTTGTAGGTACAGAGTCCTTTAAAATCTGCTGTCTAGCTACATTCAGTCATTTCTACTCTCTTTATATTAGAATTAAAGCTACCACAAATGTGAAGGTTCTGAAAAACAATCTCACTGGGGGCTACAGTAAGATATCTCATACCTGCTGCATAATGAAGTGTGAACAAAAACCAGAATTAACTAGAAATCCACTCAGTAGAGCCCATCAAGGTCCATTAATGTTCTCTGAAAAATCAGTGTCTATAGTTCAATGTTAAAGAAAGTGGAGAAAAGAAATCGTGGATCCGCTCCAAAATTGAATGACTTCTTCCTTGACCCATACCACATCCTTTCACTAAGTTTTGTGGAAATCGGTCCTTGTAGTTTTTGCATAATCTTACAAACAAACCAACCAACAAACAAACAAACGGACAGGGATGAAAACATAACCTCGTTGGAAGAGGTAACCAAGGTTGAAAAGACGCCTTTTCCTTTTATCATAAACTCTTTTATCTTTTTGATTTTGACAGCATCATACAGGCTTGATTTCCTCTTGTAGAATCCCATACTCAGCTTGTGCTCTTACTTTCAGTTCAATATGTTGCTTGTACAGCTCATGTACACTGTATAGTATGTATGTATTGTATATTAGTGCCTGTCTAATTCCACACACACGCCCCTCTCTCCAAGCAGTACCCAAGGTCAGGTTATAGATAAAGGACCAGCCAACAGTACATTGTAGTGTCTACGGTTAGGGACTTTCATATCTAACTCAGATGCCCCAGACAGAGGCACCAACTTCAACTCTTTTGTGTGTTTCACTAAATGTTATTTCTGAATGCATGCTTTAGACTTAACTGTCCAATAGTTCTCCTTTCACCAGCTTCCAGAAAACTTCCATAACACCTGTGGCCTCTCGGCTGTGTCTTTCACTTGCTTTTTTCTCTTTTCTCTCAGCTGTGTGTGTGAGTCCAGGCAGTTTAATGTGCTGTTTTCAATATTAATCATAACAGGTTCTCAGTGAAGCAGACCAATGTTTTATGATGTGAACACAGATCGTACTGAAACTGACTGCCAGATGTATCAGGCAGATCAAAGCTGAAATAATTAGCTTAGTGAGGAACACATACCTGAGACAACCTTGGTGTCCATGGAAACCGTGCTACTCCCTGGAGATATAGATGATAAAATTAACAATGAATTACACCTTTATATTCTATGAGGTAGAGTAGCCTACAGGCATTTTTCCAGTAGAGCAGTAACTAGAAAATTGAATTCTGTCTCTTTCTGCAGTGATCTCCAAAAAATATCAGATGTCTTACATCAGTTTCGCTGCCCTCTCTCAAGTTGTAGGTGAGGTTGTGGTGGATGTCAGAGCTGAAAGCGGCTGCCGTACTCTGGGTACAGCCTGAGGACCTCCATCAAAGCCTTGACACTGATGTACTGCAAGTCGCAGTAGGTCAGTGCCTTCACATCTGCGTTTGTCTTGATCACCTGGTCACATTCCGGGAGATCAGCCCCGATCATGTCACCTTTGCCTGCAGAGAATGTGGGGTTAAGCGGAGGGGATACAACAAGGCCAAAGAAGCAAAAACAAGCAACGGAGGAAATATTCCACATTTGGTTGCACACTGACCCAGAATGGCTATGACCATGCTGTCTTTCAGAACCTCCAGGGAACCCGAGCAGACGAAATAGTTGGCTTGTAGGGCATCTCCGTGGCGGATGAGATATTCTCCTGGTGCGCAGAAGGAGGTCTTGATGTGCAGGGAGAGGGAGCGCAGACACCCTCTGCTCGCTCGCTCAAACACAGGCAGCTGCAGGATGTCTTTGTTCAGATGCATGGCGATGTCAGCTCGCAGCTCGTCCGGGAAGTCATGCAGCAGCTGAAACACAACACAGGAAGGTGTCAAGCCTGTATACAGCTTCTGACAGAATACTTGAATACTTCCACTGCCCTTAAACACACGCACCCAAAAAAAAAAATCCATGGTGGTTTGATGCACTTGTGTGACGTGTCGAGCCGCTGAGTAAAAACAGAAGTGTTAAAGCCAACAAGTTCTCAGAAACCAGCCACAGTGTCTGCTACCTTCAAAAGTGAATAAATTACCTACAGATGGCGATGGCGAGGGTGTTAATGAGTACTCTCTATGTTTCAACTCCTACCCTTGTAATTACAGGGTACTCCTCCTAAATCGGTGCTGGTATTGTAACTGATGTGTCATCTACTTTAGGAAATGGATTAAGACTCCGGAGAATTTTTGAGATGACCCACATTTCATGTGTCTAGCACCCGCACAAAAATACATGACTGCAGCCCACTCAGTCATAAGCTCATATAGAGTTAAGTTACTTATTAAAAAGATATTAGACTTCCTATTTAAAATAGTGGTAAGGTAAAAGGTTACTTTAGCCAAATGAACCACACTACACTGCTAATTTCTGATCTGTCACTCACCTCATTGGCGTTGATGCCATTGTTGACCGACCAGGTGGCCTGAAAGTACTCCAGCATCCTCTGCTTCAGCTGCTGAGGTAGCCGATGCACACGGATGAAGTCCTTCAGGTCCTTCATTCGGGTGTGATAGAGCGAGCGCCGCAAGTACATGCGCTGGATGATGGCTGTCACGTTGCCGAAGACCACTGCATGCATCAGGGCTGCAGGTGGGAGGGAGAGCTGCTGACGTTTATGGTGTTTTCTCAGAACATTTATCATAACTTGGTGAATTTTCTGTGAACCCACCACCCATGAGCATGATGCAGATGGAGAAGATTTTCTCGGCGTCCGTATTGGCACAGACGTTGCCAAAACCGACACTGGTGAGGCTGCTGAGGGTGAAGTAGAGAGAGGCGATGTAGGCACTCGGCATGGAGGGACCACCCATGGTGCTGTTGATGTATGGGGTCTCCAGACGCTTTCCCAACTCCTGAAGCCAGCCTGGTGGATGAGGTCAGAACAAGGTTGGATCTTGTTCACTAAATTCAACCATTCTGACAGCTTAAATATGACGGTTGCACAATTGTTTCTAGTCTCTCTTCTCTCCCCTCTTTTTCACCCACCTCTCCTTTCTCCCCCATTTCACTCCGCTCACCCCAAATGGCCGCCCAGTTCTCAGAGAGGTGTCTTCAAGTGGCCACAGTCACAAAAGTGCATGCTCATTGTACAATTGTTGGTTTTTACTCTATAATTTATAGGGTCTCATATTATTATGTAAAGAGCCTTGAGATTTTGTATGTTATGATTTTAATCAATCAATCAATCAATAAATCAATTAAAGTTGATTGATTGATTGATTGATTGATTGATTGATTGATTGATTGGTTTGACTCAATCAATCAATTACATTTGTATGGTATAGCCCATATTCCCAACAAGTTGCGACATCCTCTGCCTTTAACCCTCAGCAAGAGTCAGGGACAATTTGCCGCTATACTATACAAATTGAATGAAATGTGATCATGTATTTTAGAAATCTGCTTCAACAGAGGACCCTCTCTTCATCGGTAGGTGATATAATGGGAAGTTGTATAATTCATACTGGTGATATAATGGTATTACTCTGTGACCTACACTTCCTCTGCATAGACAAGACAAGATAGATGTTGTAATGATGCTGCAGCTTTCAGGCATTCAAGCATGACAAGAGCTGTGCAGAACTAACCCACTGGGGGAGGCATTAAAAAAGGTTTGAGCAATGCCAGACAAGTGAGGAACAACATTACACTCTTGAATCATTGTTTGTGAGACCTATCAAACACACACATACACATGTGGCTCACCTATGTCCCAGGTAACAGGGTCACTACTCTCTATCTCCTTGCGTCCGATGACATACCAGACACAAGCCATCCAGTGAGCCAGCAGAGCAAACACAGACATGAGCAGGGTCAGGACCACGGCGCTGTACTGAGAGTAACGATCCAATTTCTGCAAGAGGCGCAGCAGACGCAGCAGACGGACCGTCTTCAACAAATGCACAAGCGAGGTCTAAAGTTGAGGAGAGGGAGAACAGGATATGTAAGTTGGATCAGATTAGTCAAAGTCCATTGATGTCTTTTTAATTTTTGTTGCGTTATTAAGGAGAGCTGGGAGACATGAATGCTTGCAGGAGGGCTGCTCAACCTGTTATCAAGCATGCATTTCTTCCAGGTTGCTGCCATGGGGGACAACAGCTAAATATATTTTAAATGACCAGCCTGATAATACCATTTAAACTGGGAAAGACCGAAGCCACACTCGCTCCTTCCTATGCTTAAATGCTTTCCATAAGTTCCAGGTACTTGTTTCATCTTTTGTGTCAATACGCTTGAATAACTGCAGCTTAATTTTAGTTACAATAACCAAACTCGCAAATTTAATGAAGGACAATATTAAATGGTATAGTCTCCAGGAATGTCTTGTCTACCATTTGTAGAGGTATAAATTTAGTCTTTGCACAATTTATTCTCAATCCTGAAAATGAGCCAGATATATCTATTAAAACTAACGGGGGGGCAATAGAAGCTTAAGGATAAGAAATTAATATAATGACAATCTGCGTAAGTATTCATTAGTATAACATATGGTGTGTCCCAACCTCTCATCTAACCAAAATTGCTATCTTATAATAGCATCTATTGTGAAGCATGAGTTTATTGTTAATAATAGCATTCGTTTTTTTTAACCAGAGTCAGAGAGATGTCTTTATGAGTCAGCTAAGGCCGCTGGCAAAGTACGACTAATCCACAGAAAGTACCAGTGTTCCTCTTAGAGGATATAACTAAAGCGAGAAAGCTCAGTGAAGTGAATGTGGATAATCACCTCCAGCCCACTGCTCTGAAGGAACAACACAAAAACATTGCCAGTCTTAAAGTTTGTGCATTTAAAGAGACAGACAGTTCTAAAACCCTGGGGGCCGACACAGTGGTGCCAGTCATCTTATTACCACAGTGATGTTGAAAGCGTAGAGGAGGTCGAAGGGCAACGCTGCGATCAGATCCACGAAGAACCAGGTGGTGCAGTAATGGAGGTAGATGGAGCGGGCGTCGTACACCACCTGTCCCGACTGACTCACGTAGGTGGTGCGGAAATTCAGGATAATATCTGAGGGTCAACAGAAGCGCAAAATCAAAAAAATAAATAAATTCATGATTTTAAGACACATTTAAGGTGTAAAATTAGCAGTTTGGGGGTTTACTGGGATTGTTGTTCAGTCAGGAAAGAAAATTACAAAATTACATTAGTATACACTGTTATACAAGTTTTCAAAATCTGTAATAAAGGGAGAACAGGAAGAAACCCTATATAAATACTAAGGCCAGTTAGGTTAGGTCCATACCAGCTCGACATGAATGATTAGACACACAGTTGATTGAGGGCTGATATTATGGACATTTGTTTTTACTTGTTTGTGCAGATTAATACAAAGAGAATTGCAATACTGTGATAATTTACATGACACATGCTTGGCAATATATTTTCACTTGGAGAGAGTTTCTTGCAGCGAGACTCAATGGAGAGAGTGTTTGTGAAGCTAAATGAAACTGGTTAAGGGACAGGTCTTCAACATTGAGCATTGCGCCACATTTTTAACATTTTATTTTATCAAACAAGGACAATGCACAAAAACATTAGTCTCTAAATGAGAAGTTATGATTTATGCCAGATTTAATTTCCACCTGCAGTCCTTGGGCAGGTACACACTAAATCTAAAACACACCAAATACAAAAACATTAATTTACATACAACACCATCAAAGACTCTATCACACAAACAGTTATACAGACAAATCTACGGTCACACATCAACATATATCAGCACATTCATTCAATATATCGGAAAGATAACACAATAAAAAATATGAATCATGGTCAGATTAATGTCGACATGGTTGCTCACGTTTACTCCACAGGAGATAGAGTGAAAGTCTGTGCAAGTTTTAAGCTCAGCTGGAAGCATATTCCAATGTTTGATGGCCATTGAACACTCGATATCTCCAGTGAGAATTGCAGGAAAATGATTCACTTTCACAAAAAGTAAGTGGGTGAAAGAGTGAGCACCAGCATGTGATGCCAGGTGAGTTAATTTGAGCACACATATCACAGACTGTCTGTCCTCAAACGTGGTAAGAGAGAGAAAGAGAAGTCACACAGGCTCGCGACAGATGTGCTATCACACTTCCTTTGGAGGAAAAATGAAAGGAAGTGAGAGAAATCTAATTATTATTTGTAACCGGGGGCAACAGAGACGCCCTGAGTGGGCGAGGAAAGGTAGGGGGGTTCATGTGGTAGCTATTGCCAAGGTAACCACTGCAGATGCACTGGAATATACAGTTGTTTTTAATATAAATGCAGCATTGTTGTCGCTTCATAACGCCGCTCCAGATGCTTCACCACAGAGGTGACCTGGTGCACAGCATGCAATCACTTTAAAGGATGTTGCTCTAAAATGATAGTGGTTCGATCTGCCAATTATCTTACTGAAAGAAGCAAAAATATTCAAAATGAATGAAATCTATTTTTTTCAAGGTCCTAAAAATGTTGATTGCAATAGTTTTATCAAACGAATCATTACCAAGTATGAAGAGCACCTCCACGGCTATGTCACTGCCTTTGGTGCTGTGATTGACGAGCGAGTGGTGGTCGCTGTCCTGGTCATGACTGGCAAAGCAGACGTCAGTAAGGCACGGTGACAGCAACGTAGAAGGTCGCCAGTAGAATGAGCCAATCCCACAGGGCCTTGGAGATGCTGTAGTGCAGCAGGATGAAACGTGACTTCTTCACGGCCGCAACCTTGTACTCAGGTAGAGACGGCTTCTGGAACACACTCTGAAAGGACCACGAGAACATTTACTCTGCGGGAGGTGGGAGTCATGAGATCCAAGTGTGTATTTCAAAGTTTAGCAAATACTTAGCAAATACTATTTAAAGAAAAGCACACACACATCCCTTGGTAAGAATGAATAATGAAATGTTGGGACTCACATATATATTGTAGCTTTAATTATCTTGAAGCTATGGTTTTCACTCACATCAGTCAGTTTCCTCTTGCCCCTCTTGCTGAACATGTTGGTCAGGTGGTGCAGAATTGTCCTTCCCCTCTCCCGAGCTTGTGAGAAGTGAGATTGGTTGCTCTTTCTGCTTTGGTAAGCAGCCTCCGACAAACCTGTGGGCGAAACCATAATGGCCCAAGAATAAATGTATATTGAGACATATTCCATTTATCCTTGAACTATTTCAAAAACAAGCAGTGGTAACAAGACATTTCGAAGTTGAAGTAGTCAATTAAAATAGGACCGTTAACTGCTAAGACGTGCAGGCCTCACCTTCTCCTTGGGCGTAGTGACAGCTTTCTCATGCGATTCACTGACATCTTTGAAGGATAACAGGAACAGCACCACCTCACTTTTCTCATTTTTAATTGGAACAATATCCAGGAGGCACCAAAATGGGTTTCCTGAGGATATTAAAGAAGTTATTAATCTGGTTATCCAACAATACATCGCTACAGTTTATACCCCCCCAAAGAAATGATTGCATTCCTATTGATTCTGGAGTAACATTGTTTTTTTTATTTTGTATCTGTATGAAGAACAGGGAAATGGCTGAACCCCCCCCCCCCCCCCCCCCCCCCCAACCAAACACTCTTCAGGTCAGGTTCGATCAATCAAAGTCTGCGCTCCAGAATGCACGGCCAATCTGGGTGAACAGGTGAGTCCTCCTCACCATTTTTCCGGTAAAAGCAGACTTCTCCCTGGTACTCCCGCTGTCCCTCCAGAGCTTTGTCCAGCTGCTGGATTGCACTTTCATTGGTCTCGACACCGTGAAGGAAAATGCAGGTACAGGTTTTCTGCATCACCTCAATCCGCACAAAGCCAGTCAGCTCGCAAAACCCATCAGAGCAGTACACAATGGGGTAACCATGGCGACCCTGTGCATTTCCCAGTAGAAAGTTACTGTCTGCAAGATAAATAAAAAACAAGGATGGAGGTGAAACTAATTCAATTTAATTGAGAAAACATGAAGACAGGTGAGCAAGTGGCAATACTGTTTTCTGACTGCACAGCTGTGATGCAGTTTGACACAGTTCCAGCAATGAAAATAGGGGGGGGAGGGGACTCATGTCTTGTTTTCTTGTCCTTGGTCTTCTCCTTTGTTTTGGTCTTCTCATTGATCTTGTCCATGGTCTTGGTCTAATAATTAAACCTGGTTTTATCTTGTCCTTGGTCTTGTCTTGCCTCTTCATTGTCTCGTCTCGGCCCTCTCCTGTCTCTTCTTGGTTTTGTCTTGTCTCTTCATGGTCTTTACTTGGTTTTGTCTTGTCCTTGGTCTTGTCTTGTCTCTTCTTGTCGTGGTCCTGTCTTGTCTTGTCCTTGGTCATGACTTGGTCCTCTCTTGTCTCTTCGTGGTCTTGGCTTAGTTTTGTCTTGTCCTTGGTCTCATCTTGTCTCTGTTGCTGTTGATTTATTGAACTTAACTTAAGTACAGAATGTTTTTCATGGACAAAATAACTCAAATTCAATCCAATTCAAACAGATGCCCGAAGAAAAGTTGTTCTACACAAGTTTTATTTTTTAAATTTATTTATTTGTGATACATCTATATTCAAAATAGTTTGGGACATTGATTTGGGAAGTCAAAAGGCTACTGCTTAATTTAACAATGTCCACCATGTGGCAGAAAATCTTTTTCTCTCTAATACATCTTCCGATCACAGTTGAATTAAAACTTTAATATGCAGTGTTTATATAACAGGAGAGAGCTTCTAGGTCTTAAGAATGATTTTAATGGTGGAGGTGAAGATCTCTGTGAAATCAATTCAGTCAAATACTTGACAGTGAAATCCTTTGGGCAATAAGAAAGAAACTGTGAGTATTACTGCTAACTGCTGGAACATTGAGGAGTCATTTTAGGGCAGGATGTGTAGGTGGCGAAACGAATAATCATGAAACCCTGTGTTTAAAGAAAGCATTTGCTCAAACTGAGGCATAATGTACAATTTGAGTTCACTAAAACACAGAATAGTCAAATAGCAACACTAGGATGGCTGTAAGAAATGTGAATAGAAAGAATCTACCTCTGAAATCATGTACTATTAGTGCACAGAGAGCAGATTGATGCACATGTTTTCTGTCTATTGAAATACATATACATACTCTAGAAATAAAGTATTCCATCTTCATTCCCTTTTTTAAACTTCCTTGTATCCTGCAGATTGATGTGTAAAAATCCTAAATGACACAGGTCCACTCCCCTTCTTGTCGACTGTAAAGAGAAACAATGACCATCATCGTTCTCTGACTAACACAGGTTTACTTTCACTTCACAAGAGAGAGGTTGTGTCCAATGAAGGGTGTTTCCTTTCACTTATTCATTCTGGTGCACATTGAGCGCAAGCAGATCTAATGTCAAACTAAAATATTTGTTTACACAATGCCAGGTCAATGCCGGACATCTGTGCTGCAGCGAGTTTTAATGAGTGATGCTTTGTGCTCTCCTCTAAAGCTCAGAGAGTAAACACAGACTGATGGTTTGTTCAGATGCACGCAGCTATAGTCTCACCTGATGTATTTTAATTGTTCCTGAGGCAAAGAAATGCAATTAGAGACGTGCAGATGTATTATTCCTGATATGTTTACAGTTAGTCTCACAAGAAACTAAATTAAGATCTTTCCATGCTTGTGTTGCCATAGCAATTTGCGGCGAACAAACAGGTTACCAAGATACTGTGCCCCCTGAAACACAGATGTATCCAGTGAAGGACCAGCATTAATAGCTTCAGATATAGTGGAGGATTCTGAAACGGTAAAATGCCCAGTCTCTGAAACCCCCTGTGCCTGATTGTCTTTCAATACAAACTGTTCAGACTCGTCAGTTAATCAGGCAGATTATTGTCAAGTGTAATCCTCAGGAACAGTTAAGTTAAATCTTGGATGCATCAAACTCTCCCACTTCAAGAGATTCGAGATTCTTTATTGTTTGACAGTTGTTGTGATGGCACTCCCTGAGATCTGGAAAATGGTATCTAGTCTATCTCACTTTAGTCTATATCTCCCCTCTCAGTCTGCCTGAGTCTGACTGGCAGTGAAACTCACTCAAAGCGATTTCTTGTCAAGAAACATTCACGTCGAAGATTAGAAAATGGGGGCGCATGTGAGGTGGGTAATTACAGGAGGTTTGTAATTTCTGATCGTTGCTTCTTCCCTTCTATTTGTCAGTCACCCCATGCATTGGATTCCTTTAGTTTAAACTGCAATCACTCTAAAGCAATGATTATGCCCAATTATCAACGACAGAAGTGTGAAGAGGAGAAACGTGCGATTAAAACACCTACTCGAGCAATTAGCCGAAGAGACTGTCGACAGAGAGGAATACAAAAAAAGCTTTCAATGCCTTCTACTGTACAATTATGCCATTTAATATCTAGATTAATGATTCTCTTGACCCTGATGTCTACAGACTGCAAATATTATTTTTCGTTAATTACCTATATTTGTAGATGGTGATCGATTAGATGAATAGTCATGTCTCAGATTTCAAAGAGGGTGACTGAGCAGGACCCCTGATGATATTTGATTGCCCCTCTGCATAATTTATCTCAATTAATTTCCCTGCTCACATATCAGGGTCATGTGAATATCAGCTCCATTCCCCAGAGCCCGGCCTCGGTGCACAGTCACACTGGGGGGCATTTGTACTTGTATTTATTATCTCTTCAGAGACCCGAGTTGAAAATAAGACTTTTTGCTCTGCAGTTACCCTCTCGTCCTCAAAAGAGACGTCCTCACACAGAAAAAGCTTTCGAGTCCACTGAGACACATTCGAGGCAGTTCTCGGACTAGAATCGTGCTCCGAAGCAACATGTTGTCAGTTAGAGGCTTCACCTCCCAGCTCGGTCAATCGGTTCACAAAGGGCAGGGTGATGTGAAAAAGGGCACTGGAGGATGCATGTGTGTGATCGGGAGATCCAGACGGAGAAAGTGTCATCGCTGTGAACTTGTGAATTTGCTAAGTTGTGATGGACAGTCTGACCCATTCACAGCCTGTCACATTATGTTCTAGTGTCTGCTGATGACTTTCAATTCTGTATGGCTCAATAATGGAGACATGGACTAGTAATCCAATATTACAATGGTCCATAATGGATGGAACAAGGAGGGAAATCACTGTCTAAGCATGAAAAACAAACAACCAACCCTCTGTATTTTAATAATGCAAAAGCAAACACCAGCAAACTCCATGTGCATAAGTGAGCAGTGCATCTACTACATTTCATTCATGTCCTCCAGGTGCAGCGTGTTTTATGCAAAAAGGACGTGAGGGGCATGAGATACTGTAAAAACCAGCCTTCACTAGTTACTGGTCTCCATGTTGTAGCTAAAAATAGCTCATGAGATACTTTCTGTCTCAGGGTTTAAAACACAGCACGTTTTAGATGTGTAAGATGTACCACTTAAGTTTGAAGTCAATAAATGTAAACAATAAAATAAGAAAATTAAGAATCAAAATCCCCCAAATTATCATTTTGTCAGTGAAGCAATATGTCATTAGCCATAATGTTTCAACTGATTGCAGATCATGAGGTTATTTTTCTACCCATCAACATAATACCAAAGCTTTTGCACAATCCCACCAGTTATTTTCAACGGACCTGTTGATAAACGAAAGATATGACGTGACCGCTGAGATATCAAACATTCAGATGCATCAAAAAGCCAAATTTCACCAAAACATGAACCTCCCCTTTGCCTATCAGCATTTAACTCCCATTTATTTTATTGCACCTCTCCTGCAACCTTTACACCTTCGCTTCACACGAAAGAGAAAGAAAATGATGTGCAAAGAAATGATCACGGGTTTAGGTCGGGGTAAATGCAGACATATGTCACAATAGGCCGTCTGTGCCATGACAACAGAGTCCTGAAGGTTTTACAGTTTTAAATTGAAAAGAATAAATTATAGAAGAATGATGAGCACGAGCTACGCAGCCTTGATGTTTCTGTTGAAGGATTTAATTTAGCACGGAGAGCAAGGTGCAAGGAGCCCCTTGACTGTGCAATGCATATATTTCAGCGTTGAATAATCCTAACAAGCAACACAATGGCTCAACCAGCAGCTCCTTGGCTTTGCACTGTCCTTCTCCATTTCGAGCTCTGGTTTGCTGTCGTAACTCACAGCATTATAATTGGATGTCACGACTGTTGGGCACATTTGTCCAAAGCAGTGTTTTTCAGTGTCAGTCACAACTTTAAAGTGGGTTGAAGAAATGCCACAGGCTATGTAGCCTTGATGATGGAGGCGTAACCGGGAGAGTTGCATCCTTAGAACTGAGACGAAAACATTTGCAGGCATCACAGTTAAGAAATTTGAATACATGCATCCCCAGAGAAAAGTTGGACACACACTGATTGCAGCACAGTATTCCAAAGAAGTCCAACAATAGACATTGCACAAGCAACATAGCGTTCATGTACATTTGTATTGTAATAAAAGGCATTCTGAGATTAATATCACCAAATTAAGAGTTATAATAGAAATATCCATAATATACTTACGCGTGCCATCAAAGTGGTTCGCAATGCTATCCAGGAAGGTGTTTTGTGGGGCGAGGAGGCCCTTCATCACAGGCATCTTGTACTAAGAGACAGTAGTTTGTCACCATTCCCCAAGGAGAACCACAGCGCCTCTTCTGTGAGGTTCTATCGGAGTGTGTGAGTGCAGTGTGTTCTTTCTATCCTCTGCGGTCCAGAGGAGACCACTAACATCTTCTTTTTGCTGTTGCAGGACTTCTCTCCAAAGCTTCTGTCTCGGTATTGATTCAGGAGCTTTCAGGTTCAGCTGCAGGTCCCTCTACTCCCAGCTCTGCTCCCAGTGTCACAGTGGAGCCTCAGCTTCTCTTCAGACAGTCTAACTCCACTCACCATGGTTCCTACAGCCCCTGACTCCCCTTCCTCTCTCTCTCCGTCCCTCCCTCTTCCTCTTCCACACACTGTCAATATATCAGTTCTCTCTCTCTCTCTCTCTCTCTCTCTCTCTCTCTCTCTCTCTCTCTCCCTCTCTCTCTCTCACAGAACCTGCGTCCTCCTACTTCTTACTCCCCAGAGAAGTTATTAGAAATCACTTTCTTTATCTTTCTGCTCTCGCTCTCACTCTCCGCTGTGCCTTTTCTGTTTTGGCAGTTAGGAAAAATGCTGTTTTGTGTGCTTGCGATTACACACATACACACATTGAAAGCCTCAGCATGTGTTGGTTGTTGTGGATGTTCTGCAGCATGAGAGGACGAGATGATGATCACACCTATTTGGTGTCTGTATTGAGCTTTTGTGTTGGTCTCCGACCATTGTATGGACACATGGAGGTCAGAGGTCACGCTGAATAAAGCACAGTTCTGGATGATTCACCGACGCTACAATGGAGGATCTATCAGGGTGTCGTCTGAATCATGTACACGAACAGGCACCCTATACACACATAGTTGCTGTTATACAGTAAACCAATACAAACCAACATGTATTTCTGAACATACCCTGGTTCTTTGTATAGTTTGTCTTCATATAGTAATGCTGCTGTGGATAATCGCTAACCCAATGAGACCTGACATTTCATTATTGCCTCCCATCTTATCCATGAAAAGGTCAAAAAGCAATACAGCCAATTAAAAAATCGACGTTGGGTTTTATTATCAAATGGTATTTTAAATATGGTCAGCTTGCAAATATATACAATATTGAACCAACCAAGCACCATTTTATAAGATTGAACTTATCTTTAATAAACCACACAAGCAGGAAACTAATGGTGGGAGAACAATTCAAGTGCATGAGCAGCATTTGTTCTTTACTGTTTCCTTCTTTTCTCTCATCGGTTGCTCCGCCATGTGTCAAACTAGTCTCAGGTGCCAAATGAATGACTGATCACACAGCTGCTTTCCCCCCGCTCTGTGCACACTGCAATTTCAAACAGCATAAAGTGGTGAAGACGAAGAAAAGGCAAATCGATGAAATGTCCCCATAAGAAACTAACAACCTGTATTTATATATGTGTGTGTGTGTGTGCGTGTGCATATCTGTGTTTGCTCAGGTTAATGGGCCAATGATAAATATCTCCAATGGCAACAGCAATCCCACACACTTCTACATTCAATATTTCTAAGGAAGTCAAAGAAGGTGTGGGTGTTAAATGCTGATATAGTGATCCGAAAGTTTTTACCTTAGAAAGAGGACAGACAGGAAATGTGGACATTATTTATACACTGTGCACAAGCAGAGGCAAGGGGGGGGGGGGGGGGGGGGGAGCTGGTCAGACTGGGGCGGGACTTTGGATCTATTCAATTGTCCCTGATAGATATGAGTAAATCTGAATACTCCCAATATTTCAATAGGCCATTTAAAGTGCCTAAAACATATATCGTATTTTTTGAATTCATGCAGCATTTCACTGCATCAAAGACTCACATTTTCATCAAGGCAAACCAAAGTCATAGTAGACCTCAATGCTTTGAGTCATCCTGTTGGATATTTGCATTCTTCAGTGGTATCACCTCTATCTTTATTCTCTTTTTGAAAAACATCAGCACCATCTTGTGGCCTTCTTTATTCCTGCACTTTGATGTGCTCCTAAGTGCATATCTTTTTCCCAGTGTCATGCTATTTGAAACAAAAGAATACATCAGATAATAATCATTTTAGTTAGATGGACAGTGTGAATATACAATATCTTCACACCGATAATGTTTTTTAGATGGAGGCATTTAATAATACTGTTCCCATGATACTGGAGTTATTTCAATCGAGCTGTTTCTTTCTTTAGATAGAAAGAGGGTATGCCGGACAGATTTGTAAGTAACAGTAGAACAAAATATATCTTAATTCATACATAAGTATCTTCTGCTTTGGTCCTGGGAAAACTATCATTGGAGTCATATTAGAAAATTCTGGAGAATTCTCTTATGAAATTGTTAAATCTCAGGTGAGCAAAGTCCCCACCTGCTTGCTGTGCCGACCATGTTACACCGTGCTGCTATGCTCTCTCTCTCTCTCTCTCTCTCTCTATATATATATATAAATCACTGAGTGCATCAGTTTTCTGACCACAAACACATTCTTAAATCATTTTTGTTTGATTGAAAAGTCAACCAAAGTATTAGTATATAATGAAATTAGTTATTTAAAGATTAGGCTATCTTTGTGCATGCTTTATCTGTGAGTGTGTTGGTGACTTAACCTAACATCTGGTGGTTCAAATAAGGACTACAGACATGTTTTCAGCTTTGTTTTTTTATTGTACGCCTTATTGTCCTCAGGTCCAAATTGTCCCAAGGCAAATGCAAATCATATCACATTCAAAAGAAAAATGCAAAAAAATCAAGTTTCCCCATGAGCAAAAAAATATACATTTTTATTAAATACCACTCACAAAATAAGTGTGATTTTACTTCCTACATTTGAACAGTGTCCCAGTATATTTATACCATGAGGTATAATTATGCCTTCACACAGGGATGGGTGTTGTGATGGTGGTTCCTGATCGAGCCATCCAGTCCATGTACGGCTCTCCGGCCCTCTCCTCTGTCCTCTTCCCCATAGTCAGGATCCCTGCTGCTTGGTTCCTGGAGACCTGCAGGAGGTGGTGGAGTCGGCTGTGCAAGCGATGGTCTTCCTCCTTCCGTTTGCCCAGGGTGAGGATGCCGGCAGCAGCATCTCCAGTGAGAGATCCCCCCATGGTCTTGCTTCCGGAGCGGCACAGCAACACGTAGAGGCGACAGGAGCGAGACGGTTGTCTGCAGCAATCAGACATGCTGTGAGCGTCACAGGTCAGTTGAGACAGCAGCAGCATCAAGACCAGCACCAGGACTTTCTGCTGGGTGAAAGAGATTTGTTTACACCAAACAAACAGTATTTGTTTTTCCCACATGCATTTGAATTATACGTTACATATTTTCTTGAGTAATTCTGTTGGTATTTGACTCATGTAATTGTTGACTTCTGCACAGTAAAGACTCAAGTCCAGATCCAAATCCAAACTCATATCCACGTATAATGAATATGAATCACTGAATCTCCCATAGGACGATGCTGACATTTGAATTACATACATAAGCCCCGAGCCAAGAATACATAGAGAATCATCAGCATCATCATCGTCAATGACTCGTATTATGGTACTGTCCTCAAACCTTTATCTGCACATAATAGATATGAAAGATTGAATTTCCAATAATATTGTTCTGAAATTTATTCAGCATCAAAGTGTTATTAGATTAGATTTAATTGGCAAGAGCTGAGAGAAATAAACGCAGTTTAGTGTCTAGCAGAATAACGTACATATGTTAAGATATAAACAAATAAATAACAGTACGGATATGATGATTCCAATATATATGCAAAATAAACAGTATATATGCAGCATGTGCAGCAGCTACAGTGTGCAAAATGCATAGGTGTAAATATGCAGTGTGGGCATAAGAAAGAATAACCCCAGTAGTTAACAGTATATTCAGGATTGACCTGCAAATGAATGGATGTGGTTACATAAAATTATATTACATAAATAAAATAATAAAATGTAATGGAATGCATTTTATCTTGGAAAGTTTCTATCAGCATAGGGTGATTACAAATTCAAAGTCATTGCTTAACAAATTGCCTATGTCCTTGATTAAATATTTTTATTTAAATATTTATTTCATTATATTATCATTTTTGGGACTGAACAGATGCATGAGAATAAAGGCACATGTGGTAAATTGCAACCATTATATTTAAGACATTGATTACCATGACATCTTCCCAGAAACTGTTTCCACTTTTTAAAATGTCCCTTGGTAAGTGAGGAAAAAACTCTGATGCAACTTTCCGCACCACGGTCGACACAGCAACTTATTCTCTTCTATTTCAGACAAAAGTTAAAAAATCTCCGATGTCTTACCCTGTTCGACGTGTGCATCCCAGCAGCTTTCTGGACGTTGACTGGAGACCACGGCATCTTCTGGTTTGTGTGACGGGGAGTCATCTGATCTACTTATCACCCCAAGGGGAAGAACACGTGTCTCTTATATTGCTCTGTTTAGTCCAAGTCGTCATTCCCCGTCTGGACGTCATTCGGGCCGTACACAAAACATGACACAAAACCCACCAATTCCCTTGTTTCAGCCAGTTCATTTTGAGGGCTGCTGTCAAGCTCACTGGCATTAATTAGTCTCATCTCCAGGGCACATCTCCGGACCTCCGATGAACAACAGGTATGTCTTTGTGGCCGCGTAGCAAAGGTTTATTAAGACATGCCATTACAGCGAGTAGTGAGGGATCGAAGTCAATTAGCTAATGCGACCAATGTGCTTTAAAATATCATACAAATACAGAAAATGCCCCGATGCCTTTTTCTCAGTTCTAATGACAAGCTCATTCAAAAGTCATGCTAATGAGCTCCTACTATGGGCTTTATTCTCTCATATACAAAAGGTGCCATTCTGACGCATTCACACATCAACAGTTTTGTGAGTTCTTGCTCTTATGCAAAGAAGTTGAGGAACCTACAGGGCCCAGTTGGAACTGTCGCCACACAGCAAGAAGGTTTTGGGTTTGAACCTGAACAGTTTGCATGTTCCCCATGTGTCTGCATGTGGTTTTCTCCAGCTTCCTTCCACAATTCAAAGACATGCAAAGACAGGTCAGATGCCTGCAGTTGTGAATGGTTGATTTGCTCTTTAGTTCAGTGCTGTGATGGACTGTCGACCCAGTCCGGGGTGTACCCCACCTCTCGCCCAACGTCAGCTGGGATTGGCTCTAGTCCCCCACGACCCTCAAAGGATAAGCCGTTCAGATAATGGATGGATGAATATATACAGACCCACAGCTAGAAATGACCGCAAGACATTCACTGAAAAGAGAGATGCCCTTGTTAATATTAATCCA
This sequence comes from Verasper variegatus, assembly GCA_026259375.1. NCBI lineage: Eukaryota > Metazoa > Chordata > Actinopteri > Pleuronectiformes > Pleuronectidae > Verasper > Verasper variegatus. Next base: position 8,103,306 of record CM048054.1, read on the forward strand.
GGAAGCCAGTATCCCCCAGCTACACCCATGCTCTGCTTTATTAACCGGAAAATACTATCATAAGTAAAGAGGACTTAACAACAAAAATCCCTTGAAAGCAGCTACTGACTGACGTAAGATTCCTGTTTTCATCTTTGCATCCTCCCAGCCAAAAGGAAGCACTGCTATAAATAGACAAACTGAATAATACTAAGAAATGGCCTGCTCCTTGTTTATTGATAGGAAAGGGAATTTTATATTGATTGAATTAACAGTGCATCAGAAGCAATCAATGAACATTTTCAAAGCTCTATTGATTGCTTTACATTCACTGTGAAAGCTGCTTTCAAAAGGCACTCGAGATCAAGTGATGTCTAGATAAATGTCACTCTCAACAACAATTTCCAGTAAACATTTATGGATTGAGTCGATTGATACATTGCTCAAATTTAAGTCAATTATTTAACATCCCTGTGTATAAAACATTTGAGTGTATTCCCATTAGTAATGAACGAGAGGAGACGGGATAAACAATGAAGCCAGTTTTAATGGGCCACTCAAAGGAACTCTTACAGAATCCACACTCACTTTGCAGTGACACACATGTCAGGTTACCGTTTGACCCTGGTGATGTGGCACTGACCCGTAATCCCTCGTTCCAGTCCCACATGCACCGGCTGTCCTACTGTGCACCACACAACAGCATGTGTCAAATCACTGTATATGTGGAGGTAATGTTACAAAAGAATCAGCATATCAATAGAACTAACAACAATTATTATAATATCAATCATTAATGGCTGTGTCTGCGAGAATTATTATAGCAATATATTTTCCCCTTCGTACATTTTACATACAGTTTACATCTATATTCACTTTGTGTTGTTATTAACAGCAGTACCATGTTGCTGTTGACCTTTGACCTCTAACAGGCAAGGGTCACATATTCCAGTTGTGATTGGCTCAAGGATGCGGGCTAGCTCCACCCTGGGGACCAAAACACCAACTCACGTAACGTCACACACACACACACACACACACACACACACACACACACACACACACACACACACACACACATACATACATACACACACACACACAGCCCCTGTGGAGAAGACGAGGAAACCCTGTCGGGGGGTGAGAGTCCAGTGATTAAAAAATTTAAATCCTAAGGAATGACACTGGAGATGTGTGGGGACTTATGGAGGTTTACACCAGCAAGGGGACGTGAGCGGAGCATCTACACAGCTTTTTTTTTCTATTTTAGCTCCCTGGGTTGTGCTGAAACGGTCATCTGTGACTCCTACAGAGCTCGGCCTAGACAAGCTACTCTACTTTGTGCACTTAAAATGAAAACGGCATCCTCTTCATTGACAGGGAGTGAGGGATCGCTTGCAGCTTTGTGTCTAGGATGAAGGAGGAAGAGCATGAAGAAGCTGAAAGACAAGCCGAGGAGTCTCCAGAAATGAAAAAAGGCAAATTTGTGGCATTAAAACGCCAATGTGAGGTAAAGCCTGTACCCACAGAGCTAGAGTACATAGTCGAGGGGCATGTAACTAGCACTGTCCAGAGAGAGACAAGGATATCCAGCCTACTGATCCATCTACTGAACGCATTCCAAAGTCAGAACACAAACCTTTTGACAAGAGAGGAAAGCAGAAGAGACCAAAACCATCTGGCTCTGATGGAAAAAGAAAAATAAACCTTTATGAAATCACCTTTCCAGTGTCAGGTCTCTTCTCCCCTCCCTCCTCTCAGACTTGTGTCTCGCTCCTAACACGACGAGTCTTCCTCGTCATCATCATCATCTCTTTAACCCTTTCCATTACTTCCTCCATCTCCCTTTTGTTACCGGCCTCCTGCTTTTCTTCTACACCCTTCTGCATCTCCGCCTCTGTCTCACCCTCTCTGTCTCTCTTTGGGAAAGATTCTCTGTGGGCACAGGCTGCGGGTCAGCAGGATCCCACGGGATCGCCGCCGGCCGTCTCTTTCTCGGGGGTGGCTTCGAGAGGTCCTGCCACCTTCTGCTGCTGGCACTGGAACTGATACGGATGCTGAGGTATGGGCGGGGGCTGAGGGTAAGCCGGCGGTTTTGAAACAGTTTGAACCAAAGAGAGGGCTGGTGGCTGGGGGTGTGGCTGGGGAAGGGGATGGAGGTAAGCCGGAGGTGCAACCTGGGGTTGGGTTTGGGGCTGGTGCAGTGGTGGAGGCTGTGGGTGGGGCTTGGCCTGAGGCTGCTGCTGTATCTGGACCTGCTGAAGTGGGTGGTGGTGAGGAGGATGCTGGAGCTGGGGGGAGGATGCTCCGTTTTTACTGAGGCCGCAGGACTGAGCTGCACAGTGGATCTGACGCAGGTTGTCCAGGGCCTCGTTCTTAGCGTGTTTCAGCAGGTCGGCCTGGCCCTGAGGTTGAGACAGAGGGAGACAGAAAGAAAGAGAGAGACAGCTTGGTGAATAACATACAACCAAATTGGATTTTAAGGCAGCGAAAGCATCAGGTCATGTCTCTGATTTCCAGCTCTGTCCTACTTTGTACCTTCGCCAAGGACAATATGTTTTCACTCCTGTCCACTTGTTTGTTTGTCCGTAAGCAGGATTACACAAAAACAGCTGAAAGGATTTTAATTAAACTTGGTGGTAGGATGTTGTATGGGTCAGGGAAGAGCCCATTCAATTTTGGTGCGGACACAGGATTTTATTTTCCCCTTTCTATAAAATTGACAGATAGGACGGTTTTTCAACAATTGCTCCATTTTCCAAGATTATAATAGGAAAAAAGAATCAGACAAATTTAAGGAACTGACATTTCTAAGTGTGTGGGATTTGGTGTAAACGGCTGGATCCAGTGAATATACGTGTGGTTTTGTAAGGAGACTGTCGGGCCTGTTGGGCAGATGTTTGCACTCTATAGAGTGCTATTGTAATGCCAAGAAATCTTCATCCCAAAAACTACCTTTACCAAGTTAAAGATGAAGCAGCGACAAACACTGATAAAAAGTGATTGAGGACTAGTTTGTCCTCAGAGCATTACCTAATACGTGGCAGAAGGGGGCAGTATAAAGCCACTGAATGAAGGCCTTCGGTTGCCTGCCAGCTCTTCCAACTGCTTCACTCTGCTGGCGAATAGTGCTTTCATATGGTGATAATGTTATACTACATTTCTGTAATTTATTTGGGAGCACTAAGAGATGAATCCCTGCCATATGTGGACGAAGTGGTCGGGGCAGGCATCCCGCTATACAGCACTGTCAAGTCCTTCTGGGCGGCTGCCATGAGTGCCTGCCCCCCCCTCCTCAGGCTTGCTGTCTCTGCCATGTGGGAACGTGGCAGTTATTTCAATGTGTGAGGTACTTATATTATTCGAACTGTGAAAAGAAAAAGAAAAAAGAAGAAATGCGACCACATGCTTTTACAAACTCTCCCAGGCCTCTTCTCCAGCGCTTCAGCTCCAACACTCTGTACACCAGCACTCCTCCAACATCTGTTCCCAAAAGCAACTTGACAGCAGTTGCCTTCACATCTGTGCATCTGCATACTTTTCCCTCCCTCCTCCTCTCTGGACTCTCCGTGACCCGCTGTGACAGCTCATTGGGCCAACATTCCCCGAGAAGAGGCACAGGCTGACCTGTACTGCAGCAGACCGAAGTGTACGCGGTGCAAGGGGGCGAAGATCTCGGAGCGGCGAGACAGGCACAACGTGTCTGACATACTGCGTGATGAGCGGAGGTGCTGCCCTGCTCAAAACACTCAACGCTCTACCCCCTGGTGATTGTTCATAAGGTGCAAGTGGCCTTTTTACCTGAGCCACTCCAGAACGCAAGCCACGGACAGAAATGAAAAAAAAAAATTATGTAAGTCATGACTCACCAGGCATAAAATAAAATCAGGAGAAGCATGTTTTTTGCTTCCCGAGCCGAAAATCGGGACGGGACTTCAATTCAAGTATATTTACCCCTAGGACTGGCCTAAAAGCTATTCACGGGGGGGTGCTAACCACCAAATCCCACCACTATAACCTCATTAAACTCGAGGCTATAATCCCATGCCTTGTTTATCAGATCTAGTCTGACAATCCTTGGGGTAGAAATTGGATTGTCAATACTTCTTTGAGTAGATTATTTTAAGGATGTAGACAGAGAAAGATGTGTGACGGTGGATCATAAGTGAAACTGAGAACTATGCATCTCCACTCCTTCCTGACATTTTTATGAATGGTTTCACTGGAACACAAAAAAAATCAGGCCTGAAGCATCAGAAAATGAGAGATGGTAAAACAATAGCAATGTGATGCAAACAGTTCCCACAGCAAAATCTGAGCTATTTGGATGCAGATTGATTCAATTGAAGGGGTTTGTACTCGTTCGGTTTTAAAGTATGAACCACACTGGGGTTGATTTGGGAGACAGCAAATATTTTTTATGCCTGTTACTGTTCTGGTTGACATTTGCTTCAAAGCCTCATCCTGTTTATCTGACTTGTGTTTTTCTCATGACAGGAAGGTTCAGTGTGCGACGGGGCGGTATCACCGGGCAAAACACCCTCTTTCACCACGACAGCTCAGATCTGTAACTGTAACTGTCAACGTACGGACGGAGAAGGCGTCTGGTGACAGAGAGAAGACGCGACTCTCAGATTCTCTTCCTCTCAGCTCCCCACTATCACAGCAGCAAGCGCTTCCCCGCCCGCTGAGGATCTGGAGACACTAACCGGTGAAATAACTGGGCACGAACTGCCAGCCTTGGCAAACAGGCAACAGGCTCCCACCAAATGTTCACTATGAGACACAGATTACAACTGAGGAACGGCAGAAGGAAGAGGAGGAGGAGGAGTTATGTGGACGCCAAGATGCCTTCATGTAGAGAGTTGAAAAAATGAGAAGCACAGCAGAGGGACATGTGTGTTTTTGGACACAAGGGAGGGGTGGGAGGAGTGGCGTGGGTTTAGGAGTGATGGGAGTTGGGGTGACATTGGGATTAGGTCCTGGTGTCCACCTGTTATGCTACTTAATTCAAATTAATCTGGCTGGTGCACACAAAGCGACTCTAATAATCCCAGAATAACAAGAGGAGAGTATTTTATACAATGGCCATAACATTTAAAAACAATATATTGGGTATTTGTCATTTACAGCTTCCCAAATATATAAACTATTAATCGTGATCGTAATTGTTATTGACAGAAACTGCAAGGTGCTCCCTTAATCTTAGCTTTAGGTGCTTTTTGATGAGGCTGACATGAAACAGGAACAAAGCAATCAGACGTGTACCTGAGCTGACACTCCAGTGGAAAGCTCAGCCAATTGGGAGCTTCCTCACTCAATACCAAATGATTTCAGGGTGATGAGATGAGATAAAAATATCCCAGCTGCTCTGTCCTTACTTAGCCAAACAGGCCCACAGCACAGCACTGGTCTCGCTACATTGAACCAATAAGATGAAGGCATTAGGCAACCTTATCTCCCGTGTCATGGGACAGGCAGAGACAAGAATGCATCCTGCTGAACATCGTCTGTGTGAGCAATCCTATCGTATCTTGTCAAGATGGTTACATAAGCAAATAAATAAAACAGTACTTGGAATCAGCAGCAATTAATTAAGAGATTTAGGGATTACAGAGGAGGAAAACACTATTAGCCCAGGGAGCTTTCTTAAGACACCATGTAGTTTAATCTCAGGGTTGAGGATTGCTTATCCAGCTCGTTATAGTCTCCGATACAATCGCACATGTTGACATCAATCAAAGGTATTATTACACACACTGGAGATAAAGTGCACTTATGGGGGGGGGGGGGGTCTTTGTTGTGCTGAAGACCACCTGCGAGTGCATGATTCAGTTGGTCTCACCTTGAGCACAGTGATGTTCCACGCGTAGCTCTCCATGGCTTTCTGGAGTTTGCGGCCTTTCAGACCCTCCTTTGCTCCGATGCGATGCAGGTCCTCATGGAAATCCAGACCTGGACACAGACACACATGACATATATGTGTAAAGTAGAACTTTAATAGAAAATATATTTTCGAAAGTCATCCTGTCTTTCAATATCACATAAATAAATTGGACTATGGAATATGATAATTTCATCTAGCAAAAACAAAGCATACAGAGGGAAAATCACTCAATTTGAACCTCATTAGAAGAGTTAGGAATTGATATGATCTTTTAAGAGTTGCTGTTCTTGTTGTAAGTAAAAAGTCAAATAGAGGTCTACAGAGGTCATTGCTATTTGCTATTTCATAAAATCTAAAATGCAGAGACATAAAACATAAATGATTGCAAACCAGTCTTATTTTACTTCCAGTACATTAACTACAGTAGTTAATCATTAAATAGCAATGAATTGCAACACAAAAGCCAGCAGAACAAAAGGCATTGAGCCAACTCCCTCAGGTGAATGTCACGCAATTCAATAGGTTGAATTACTATAAGGGGGTCAGATTGAGGAAGTGCAATGCAGGGGAACCTCTAATTAATCTATGTGTAGGTCTGGCTTCATTTATTTAGACCATTACTAATCCTCAGGGCTTAAAGAACATACTCCTCCTAAAGCTGTAAGTCTCTGCCCGCTTGTCAGTCCGTCCCTGACAACTGACCTGACGCCACCGCAGCATTGAGTGACTGCAGAAACCGACAAAACACGACACACAGTCATTTACAAAAAAGCACCACCACTCTTTAGAACCCTGCCAACTCTTGTGTCTGCCACCTCTGTACAATAGAACACGGCTCAACAGCAACACAAGCGCAGCCTCAGAAACGATCACACAGTTGAATCAAGAACTCTATAATATAATGAATGGTTCTCAGTTGATTGTGTATTGAGAGTCCCCTTAAATTCAATCAAGCCACACTCAATTGCACACACTCGCAGATGAAATTTACTGCACCTCAACTTCAGTCAAGTCTTTAATTAAACTGATTTTCATTGGGGAGCCAGGGAATGACCTGGGCCAGACTGTCTTGCTTTTGTGAAAAACAAACCTTACATAATATGCTATATTATACTGAACAAAACAAATTCTTGGTTCAATTTTTGCTGTAAAAGTACGCCATGCTCTCTCTGTTTACCAGTGCAGTCACACTGTCTCCTACTCCACAAAACCAAGGGCTAAAGTAGAATGATCAGAACAGGTGTTATCAACGAAAATGTTGAAATGTGAACATTTGTTTTCCTGGATCCACACCCTGATTCTGATCTGCACCAAAATTGAATGGGTTCTTTCGTGACCCATAACACGTCCTTCCACCAAGTTCAGTGGTAATCTGTCGGGTAGATTTAGCATAGTATTTAGCATCCATCGGCATAGTTGTGAGTCCATAATAAGGGAATTATCATTTTTCAATGAACTATCCCTTTAGGTGTTTATCGACCCAATCAATTTCTTTACCGGGTCTCTTTGTGCGCCTGTTATTTATTATGTGCGTAAGAGTGTGCTTCATATATGTTCCACAGCTCACCCCCCCTCCGGAACTTGACCTCAACATAACTGTATGTTTGACACTATGAGAAACTAATTTCCCCCAATAATCTGCAGAGCAATTAAAAAGGATCAAGAGGTCAACCAGTAAATTCAGAAAACATCCTCCCTGGCCCCCAGTGCGCATCAGTGCCTGGGCCCCTGTTGTTCTCTCATTTCCATATAAATGATGATGTGGAGCCAGTGTAGAATGTTTCTAAGGCTGAAAGTTGTGTTAACAGGGTTTAGGGCTGATTTGATCTTGTAATCTGGTGTATGGGTCTCTGCTGGTGCAGAGCCGAGTCAAGTGATCACAGGACTTGGGGAGTGAGGCCGGCACAAAGCTGAATGAGGGATGAAATTAGCTAGAGGCGGCTTGTCGCAATACAGCCTCTTCAAGCATTTAATTTCCCAATAATTTCCTCCCTCCATGGTTGCTTTCCTTTACTGTCACTAAAAGTGAACTTATAAACAGATAAAACTGAATGCAGCCCCCGTAGCACATTCAACAACAACAGGGAGATCGACAAAAAGACGAAGGGGACAACAATATGTCCCCTGTGAGAATACACTCACACACAAAGCCCCAGTTAGGGCTTACAGTCTGCATAAAGCAGAGAGGGGCTTTGGCTTTGTAATGACAGCTGCCACTGCAACTCTTGTACTCCAAACACTCAGATAAAGGGAGAGAGAAAGGTAAATAAATGAAAACTCTTGATCAAAATCAAAATCAAACAGAATCTCAAAGCTGGATCTGATGGAAAGGAATGATGAAACCAAAGACGAGAGAAAGGGTGAGAGGGAGATACAGTCGGATCAGTGTTTCATTGATATATGTCGAGTCATACACACTGCAAAGCCCAAGCAGAATATCATAGCTGCAAAGAGAGAGGGGGATTTTCAAGCTGCGGATGAGCCCGGGCAACAATTACTGCACAAAGCCAAGGAGGAACGAAGGGAGGGAGGTGTCTTCATCCCCTGAATCTCAATGGTAATGGCACAGCGAGGCCTCAAACCATATACCTAACACAGTGGTCAGTCAGGGAGTCTGTGCATCAATAAATAAGCACAGTCAGGTTTGCAGGGAGGCAGCAGCTCCGAAACCCAGTGGATCTGCCTCTTTGTTTTAACATGGCTGGATGCAGGGCGACGTTCAGACCGGACACCTGAATGCCTCACAGCTAGGGTTGGGCATCGTTTGGGTTTTTTACGATACCGATGCGAAAAAAGTTACTTTCAAAACGGTTCCGGTGCCTTAACGGTCCCCCCCCAAAAATGTTTCCTTTCAAAAAAGCCTTAAAACAAATGGTCAACGTTAAGAATGGGTCTTTTATTGCTATGGCGAATTGGAAGCTGAAATTGAACATATTTACTTTTAATAGTTTAAAGTATACGTCATTTGAATATACAAATAAGTGCAAAACTCTTAACAACTTGACATAACAAATTCACACAATCAATATAAAAAAACGACCCCAATTACAATAAATGACCCCTGAATAACAGTTTTTAGTTTCTTGATACCCAATTGTCTCCCAACTGCTGGGACCAGGGACACCCCCCTGTGGCTGATGTGCATCACCAGTTTCTTCATTAAGTTTGTTGTGTTCCTCCCTTCCTCCTTCTTCTTCTTCTTCTCTCAAATTAGCGGCAGATCGCAAACAACAAGGTGCATACCGCCAACCAACTCTACAAGCTGGTGCTCCCGGCTCTCGGCCATTGGAATTCTTTCGCACGAAGTTCAGCCGCACTTTTGACCCTTTAGCTTCAGGCTTTTGCTGTTGTGTTTGACTCGAGTTTCAGGTAGCTACTAGGTACTAGGCTACTGGAGGCTAATGTTTCGTGCTGCCGCAGCCATGTAGAGAGTGTCTTGTTAACTATGCACATGCTGTAAGGTTTATGTTGCCTGTAAGCAGGGAACAGCTCAGGCACAGAAATCTGCATTGTGATCTGGTCCAGTAGGTACCGGCCGTGTAGGAAAGGATTTCGGTACCCAACCCTCCTCACCGCATACTGAACACAGAGAAATGCTTAAAGATGCGCAGGAGCACAGAGATGTCGTATAAATGGCTTAATTGAGTCATTGCTCGTCTCTCAGGCAGTATAGCCTCAGTCTTTCTGTGAAGCTTTCTGATGACAGTCTTCCTTAAGGAAATCCACTGAATGCTGTAGAAGCCAGTGCAGCAGAGGCTGGTTAAGAGATGCAGTGGGAGTTGTGCTCTCCATGCACAAATAGATTCGATCTGTTTGCACACACGTAAGCCAGTGTTCGAGTGTATTGTACAGTACACACACACGCACACACACACACAGTGGTAGCATCTGGAGGTGCCAGTGTGTGCATCGCAGCTGTTTATCTGGTCCCCTATTAGTGGTGTGTGTGATGCAGAGCCATCAATAGTGCCGGGGGGGGGGGGGGGGGGGGGGGGGGTCATCAAGCACTTCTCCATCCTCATCAACACGTCAGCCTCACTGCCCAAATTAAACTGATTAGCTGCAATAATGACTGGGCATATACTAAACACGGGAAAGAAACGTGGAAACAGAGGCAGGCGCAGCTGGGAGATGAAAAAAACACGGCGGCCCGAAACTGTCCATCCACATTTTCTGGCAATGCTACGAGCGAGGAATCTGCCGACGTGCCAGTCAATTTCATGTTGCTCATATTGAGAATTAGAGGCAAGTGAGGAGGTAAGAGGTTAGTTCAGGTCCCTCGTTTTAGAACCGCCACCAGCATGTCATTTTGATTATAGATTTGTCACAACAGCATTTAGCTGATGAGCACAGCACACTTTTAATGACTGGGGCTAAAGTGTCAAGTTCAATCACACACACTATCCCACATTCCCTCTCTGATACTGACAGCCCGTCCTCTAATAGCACCTTTTTCCACTTCCCACACTGCCATTACTTCAAAATTATACCTTTTGGCTTTCAGATCAATCATAAAGACAAAAACCCTAAATTCCATGCAAAATCCTCCATCTCGCGCCTCATATTTTTTTCCCCACTCGCCGATCATCTGTCTGTTATTCAGCCTTTTTGCTATTGTCAACGTCAGTTTGTACAAATTCGTGGGGCTTGCGAGTCGCCTTCTGATGGGAGCATTCAGAGCTTGTCAGTTTGTCAAAAGAGGTAAACTCGTGCCTTCCGAGCCAAGAATGATGCAATGTTTCGTCGGGGAGCTACGAGTTCATCCAAATGTCCTCGTGGCTTTTTGGTCCCGTTCTCCAGAGGATGAAAAATGCTCATAATGAACTGAGACACAGGCTAAACAAGACAGAGACGACAGAAAAAAGAGAGAAAACCTATTTAGGGAGGATGGCTCGCGCTGTAGCCTTTGTGCAGGGAGACAGGTGGATCGTTATATTAGATCCACTGACTTTGTCATTGCAAAATTAGATTGAAGTGGCTTTCCTCAACCCTCTCAACCTTTCTATCTGTCACACATTCAGCAACATGGAGGTCAAGTTGAAGCACTGTCACAATGAATAATTCCCGGTCTCTAGCAGCTTAGCAGTTTTTTAAAACTTACATAACTCAATAAACATACTGACTGCTAGATAAAGGTTTTCCATTTGCAGTAAATAACCACAATTGAATCTCGATGGACAATTGTGAAATATATATGCAAGGAAAAGCAGCGGCACATACACAGACCAACAGGGACCTTAGGAGACAGGAAGCAGATGGAGAGGACAAAAAGCATGCTGAGAGGAGAAGCAGGACACAAGTGTCTGAATTCATATCGAAAAACAATTGATGTATTAGAGCTGGAGGGAGTTTATTATTATCCCAGATCTAAAAATGTTGACATATTTCCTCCATCAAGCAATTTTTCCATCTTGAAATTCTCCTAAATGGGATTCATGCATCACAAGCACAGATACCAATTTATATGTGCTTCGTAAATGGATAGTATTTTATACTTAGTGCTCCGTGTGATGATGTAGTTGTTATATATTAGCGAGGTAAAATTATGGCAGTTCTGAGATGTGACAATTGTGCATGAGCCTGAAAACATGGTGTAATTATGAAAAACTGCTGTTAGACTCACCCTGTTCTGTATTATGAGCCAATATTAATTCAGAACTTATATTCCCTGAGGCCTACAAGGTTAAATTTAATTTAAAGTTTAAAAATGTTATTTCCCAATTTTGATTTGAGGCAATAGGTCACATTTCATAGCTCTTTTATACATGAAGAGGTAAGTAATTGGAATTTGGCAAACAGTGTTGGGGCATCTGCTCTTCTGGCAGTCTGCTGTAACGCGACATTATGGCAGAGAAACGGCTGCTATCTGTGCATCATATTTTTAATTTCATTATTTTCTTCTGCCTCACTTATCACTATCAAAAGTACAGCGGATGTCTGGACGCATGAATGAGCGGACATCCAAGTTATGTATATTTGAGAATGGCGGTGGTTTGGACCGAGGCGTACGTGTCAGTGCCAGGGGCAGGGGAGTGGGAGTAGGCGATAGGGAAAGTGCTATGTTTGGCCTGCAGCTGAGGCCCCTCAGGGCTGTCGCTGCAGCCCTCCGTCTCATTGTATCGCTCTTACATAAGGCTGCTGCTCTTTTGGTAACTCGAGATTTAGGAATTGCTATGTTTTCACTTCTGTTGGAGGATGACATGCCCCTCCAGAAAATGCTTCAACCCCTCGGGCTTTTGAAGCCCTTTCAAAAAAACATTTAATTACAGCTCGTAGTTTGATTTTCCAACTGTGGTTCCTAAATTGTTGACATTTTGATAGGTTTGCACCTGATGGCAGCAGTTAGCCAAGCAACTGCCTTCTGGTATCTAGCTACTGCCGCTGCTGAGCGTGTGGTCGCGGCTGTGTGTGGGGTTTAAGCATAACTCTGCTTTCGACGAGTTTGAAGATGCCTCCTGCTCCGAGCTCGGGAACCTTGGAGCCAGGGGGACAGCTTTGTGATTGAAGCTCCTACGGCTTAACCCACATCCCCGGGTAACCGCACAGCACAAATATCAACTAGGATGGTTGCGGTGGGGTGGAAGGGGAGCAATGCATGTGCCTGCCTCTGTGGGAAGCCAGGGAGTAAAGCTGGGTATAGTGGTTTTAAATTGGCTTATCAGCCTCAGGATATTGGGTTGGCATGTGCCACAGATTGAGCCTCCCCTGCCTACTTTGGGTTTATCATGCAAAGCAACAACACACACAAACTACAAATGGCTTCCCGCGTTTACACACTACTGCTGTGAGGTCTATTATAGGCCTGAATCTGTCAGTTTCATATTATTTGCCTACAGCATTACAATGAGGCACAAACATGCAAACATTCAACTTATGTGCTCCTATTTGAGGAGTTCTTCAGCGGAGGCACTGATGTGTGGCAAAGAAGCAAAGCAAATGAGGAACAATTAGTGCTGAATGCAAAAGAGGCTCGGGGAAAACAAGCCACAGGATTCCGTGATTCTCTCTCTTATTGATGATATTATTATAGTGAATGTTACAGTTTCAACTAAAAGGTCAGACCCTTTACACCAAACGCCCTTTAAAAAATCTCTGAAACAATGACGAAACGCCTTTTCAATTTGATCCCTCTTTCTCATCCCCACCTCTCCCTGTGTTGGGTTCTGCACTGGTAGCCGAGGCTAATGCCTGTTGTCGATGCATTTTCAAACGAAAACGTAGCAGTGTGGATGAAGCCTCTTCTTTTTTTTTAACCTTCCCTCTGACATGATAACTACACAGTGCAAACTCATTGATGATGCACTCAAGGCAAGAGAGGAGCTGGAAATATTTGACTCCTCAACTGATTTTATGTTGCTTTGTGTCTTATTTTTCTCTTAAACAAATAAGTAAGAAATGCCAGTGAGGGAGATAATGGAATTTGTCTGACACAAATCTTGTCAGATCGACATTATCCTGCCTTGTTCCACACTGATGCTGATTTTCTGAAATGTCATAAGAGATTCTAAAACAGAATAAGCTCAGACCTATATATCATTCAAATAAATACCAAAGATTATCAGCTTGGATTACGCATCAAGATATGAATGATAAAAGTGATGGATGGGAAGTTGCAGCGGAGGAGCGTTGGTGTTTTGTGAGGAACCGTACCTGCCCGTTGTGCTTGTGTGAGCTTGGAGTGGACCACGTCAGCCGACTCGATCAGTGTTCTGCTGGTTTGGATCATCTATAAAAAACAGGTTTGCATTGGATTAGTTTGCATCTCAGTATTGCACCAGTCATACCTGAAAGCAAAGCAGAGGCCCAGCCAAACACAGGGCAAAGTAATTTCATATACAATAATCAGAGGTGTTTCTTTTGTCGCGATGTTCCCAACAGTAGAACCCAACAGATTTGATCCCTTCAACAGCCAGGCCTCATCTTAGTTGCTATGTTTACAGACACATTAACAATTAAGCCTACACAGGTTTAAGGAAACGGTGTTGTCATGTAAATGTCTTTATCTGATTTCTTAATCCAATTAAGCCAGCGTGTAAACAACATAGCAGGGATTTCTTTTGCCATGTTCATAGGGACAGTTTGTAGTGTTTAACGTTACAGGTTTGCAAAATGGAAATTAGGCCTTACATTTTTGTCTCTGATATTATTTAATATTAACTGATAATATATACTGTACATATTAAAGATCAACCAATATAGATTGTTTGGGGCCGATGCCAATACTGATGCAGATATTACAATACCAGAGGAAAATTGGCTATGTTGAATTTTTTGTTATAGAATCCTTATGACAAAGACATGTGATTGAGGCTTTATATATTTTAAGGTTTAACCAAAAATCTATTATAATTAACTATGAATAGAAATAAAACACAAAGTCAACCAAGTATATACAACTTGAAGTACATAAACATAAAAGAACATAAACATGAATATTTATTCTGTAAAATGATTTGATATAGGCAAACACAAATGCTTTATATTGTAAAAGGCTCATATAGGTCAGTCGATAAGTCAGTTGGCTCTAGAACATGTGCTCTCAGTATATGAACATAAAACTACTTCTGTATGTACAGTATGTTCTTATTCATTCAATATTTATTCCAGCATCCTCACTCTCTTGTACAACTTGTACCACAAGCCTGTACATACCAGTATAGTGTAACAATCTGGCCTGATTGCTTTCCAGCTCCTCCCTGCATATCAAATCTGTATGTTTGAGTCTGTTTATATATGCATGTGTCTGTACATGTGCATGTCTGTATCTCTCTCTTCTCTGCTCGACATGGTGTGATGGAGATTTATAGCTAACTCCAGGCATATCTGCACTGAATTGACATGTGTATTGGTACCACCAGTGAAAAAAGGGAAGCGTGGGAGAGATGCTGCTTCCTATTTTCACCCCCACATTTGCATCTGACCATCACGGTGTGGTGTAGTTTGAGCCCTGAACATCATCCCACAGGCTGAGGAGAAGCAGCTGGACCAGCCCTTCAGCGCCGAGGAGGAAGCTAATGAAGTTTCACACTCCTGTTTGCAGGGAGGCAGGAAGTGGACTCTGCACAAACTGTGTGTGTGTGTGTGTGTGTGTGTGTGTGTGTGTGTGTGTGCGTGCGTGCGTGCGCATGCCTTTTCTTGTTCTGCTATCCTAATGAGAGTTGGTCTCAGTGCAGACAGTTTTGTAAAGTGAGCTCAGTTTAGACGGTCCCTTCCTCAAGGGGACGTTTGAAACCTCAAGTAAAATCATAAAAATGCAGAGGCTTTGATGTTTAATGCATTAAGTATCTGATGAATCTACATTCCCATGAATCTCTTCCCTAACCTCCACAGAATGGACGTCAGTACTGTGAGATGAATGCGTAGGTCAGTGTTGTGGTAGCAGTAGTGGAAGTAAGACAAACAACAAATATTTCCAAAGAAAAAGAGAATAGTCTTGAATGCAGCTCGTCTTAAAGCGACGCTGAATTCTGTTCACGTCTGCCTCTACTGTAGAGGATTTCTTCCTATGTGGCTGCTGCCAGTAGGTTTAAAAAAGAAGTCCAAGCTCTTTTTACTTCCGCCAAGGATGTTATATTTTTGTCTCGGTTTGTTTGTGTGTTTGTTAGCAGGGTTACACAAAAACTACAGAGCAGATTACAACAAGAACCTGGTGGAAGGATGTGGTATGGGTGAGTAAAGAGTTGGATCTGGATTAGGGGGCGGGTCCACACCGACAGTTTGATTTCTCAGAGAACAATTCATGGATGTTGACGACAAAAAAACAGGTATGTTTATGGGACTATAATGTAAGAGTGTATCAAATTTGAGCTGAGCCAAATAAAAATCCAGATCTAATGAATGTTGATGTGGTTTCTGTTGGTCATGGTGGATGAATGCTCTCGCTGTGTGTCCTTTTAGTTTTATTCTCTAAATTAAAAAGTAATGGACAAAATGGACACAGAAATCTTATGTACATGAACAACTGCTGTTTTATGTTCAAGCATTTTTGGTACATTTTGTATTTAAAGATCATGGTACTATTGTAATTCAAACATACTAACATCGCCGTCTGTGCACATTTCGTGTATTTGTGCACATGAGCTTCACTGGCCTTATGTTCAGCTCAGCCTTATAACAGCCACATGAAGGGGACTAAGGACACACATTGCACACTGATACTCTACAGTAAATGGCCTGGTGTTGGCAGCAATGTTGCTATGAGGTCACAAGCATCTACACACACACACACACACACACACACACACACACACACACACACACACACACACACACACACACACACACACACACACACACACACACACACACACACACACACACACACACACACACACACACACTGGGTCATCTGTTGTAGAGTGGGGAGCATGCCAACAAAGCCAGTCTTTGGGAAGCAAACACAAACCCACGAACCCAAACATACCCGAGCCTCAGGACAGGATTATGGTTTAATGTACATGCATCCTTTTATAGAGAGAGAACATGGTGCAGGAATATTATTATGCACTGAAAAATGAACAGACAGGGGAGAGCGACAAGACCTGAACACATTTTTGTGATGTCCTTATTAATTAGCTTACAAAACAGACTATTAATCATTCTTATCAATTAAGTAACAAACACCCAATCAGGTAAAATGGACGACAAGTGGTATTTTGGGGGGTGGGGGAGGGATTAAAGGGTGTGAATGTGGGTAGAATGGGATGTTCTCATTTCTGGGAGTGAAGTTCAGTTTGTCCCCAGCAAGCGTGTACTGTGGACTGAAGCGTGAGAGTTGCTCTGACAGCGCCAGGAAGCCTCCTGCATGGTTAGGGCTTCATAAAAGCCCGAGCAGATCCGTTTTGGGAGCCACACGCTGTGTCGCCGCTGATGTCACGCACCTCTGTAGGTGTCGGCGGCAGGAGGAGGAGCGCGGGCGCAGCACCCTTGTGCCCTCGCTAGTGACCCACTCCCTCAGCTCCCACCAGGCCTCACAAAGGAGGAGGAGAGGGGAGTAGAAACAGCGGGTGATAACTAATTACAGACAGAGTCCTCCAAAGCCCTTTTGGGCCGTACGAATGTCAAGTGGTGAAAAATGCAGTGTTCATGTAAGAGAGGAGGCAGGGTGGAGAGGGACATGTGAAATTCTACAATGAGAAGCCTCAGCTGACAATCTGACTGATCAAATAGGTGGTTTGAGACGCCTTTAAAACCACATCCAGAAAATCAAATGTTAAACAATCCACCATAAAGGGAGGGAGCAAGATAACCATCTGCCTTGTGGGCTTTTTTCTGTTTTATTTTTGGAAGCACAGCACCTACAGAAATCTGCACAGAGCAGGAAGTGCTTATCGCAGCATCATGGGACAGGACCGCCTCTGATATCAAATTTGAAAGGCTGAGTGCTTTTTTTTTTATCTTTATCTGAAGTAGATATTTAGTGAGATGCTACACAGTATAACAAGAGTGTTATTGTCTCAAAGGAAGACCTGTGTAATATTCATGATTCCTGTCACAGTTCTGTCTTTTGTCACGCTCCACCCACGCACCACATGTCCCCAGCCTGTCTTTCTGTTCCCAGACCCACCTGCTTACCTGATTCCCGATCACCGGAACCGTTTCTCATTTCTCTCATTTGCTAATGTCCCCTGTGTGCCCTTCATGCTGTAACCTATCCAGCAGTCTGTTACCTGCTGCCTGCGTGCATACCCACACGCCTCCTTTAAGCCCGCTCTTTATCATGCATTAAATGAATCTGACTTTGCTGCACCAGCCTTCCTGTGTGTTTGCACTTGGTTCCTCTTCAACCTCAGCGGTATGTGTACTGCATTTACTTATACTTTACTATGGATTTAAATTCAACACAAAAATTATTGGACAGGAAACTTGGTGGTACGACATATGGTTCAAGGAAGAACCCATTGAATTTTGGTGCAAATCCAGATCAGGGTTTGGATCCAGGAATGTGTTTTTCACTTTCTTTAACATTGACGTTTTTCAACATTTGCACCAGTTTCTCTGGGATAAAATTCATGGATCTTGATGAAGAAAGGCATGTTTAGGGGACTGAGAGTTATGAGTGTGTACCACTTGGTGCAGATAATGAAAGAAAATCAAGTTCTAGTTCATTTAAATGTGGTTTCATAAGGAGTTTCTAGTTAAAATATCAAGTAATACAATTTATATTAGATTATAATGTTTTATACACACATATATAAATCAGCTGATATATCGGTATCTATAATACTATAGGTACCAGCATCGGCCCTAAAACCCTAACCCTATTGTTCAAGGTCTATTCATGTCTACTACGAAATTCATATTTATTGACACAAACGTTTGGGTTCAACTGCAGTACCAACATTGCAACATGCTAGTACAACCCTCTCTTGTGTGTGTGGAGGTCACTTACCATGTCATAGGCGTTGAGCACTTTGCGCACCAGCTCAGGTACAGGACCCTGAGCCTCCATGGTGGGGTAGGTCTCACTCAGGTCCACCGTTACCCTCAGTGACCGCTCACTGTTCATCAGCCAGCTCGACACTGTGAGGATGCACTGCTTCATGTTGGCCGCGGGGGTCAGGCCACACAGCTCCTTGAAGGACACCATGGCATTCTGGGAAGAAAACACCAGCATTGAAAAAAAGTGCACAAATAAAAAGACATTTCAAATATTCCAGTTTAAATAAATAACTACAACAACTGTAAACATGGAGGAAATGTAAATTGGGCTGTTGTTGATCAGAAAAGAGATGAACACTAGTAACAAAGTGCAGTCTAAAGACCTGACATGCAAGACGTAAAGAAAGGAAACGGATTTTACGAGCTATTGCAGAGATTGATCGGCTGAGATAAACACTGGAGCACTCGACCAACCAGGCATCTTCAGTGCTCCAGGCCCAACCCAAAGGTTCCTGTACTTTCGTAAACTACAACCCACTGAGCAGGGACTTTTTTCTGTGGATAAAAAGATTTCCCTGGAACTAAATTTAGACTCTGGTCCCTGAGGTGGAAATGCCTAGTTCCTGCAAAGGATCCTATTTCCTGTGGAAAGCTTATATTGACATAAATATTATAAATGTGTCTGTTGTCCCCGTAAAGTTATTGTACTTGGCAAATGAAGTGATTGTCATCCTAAAGGAATGACACATATTGTGACCTTGAGTGAGGAGATTTAATCAGAGTGCTCATGATACTCCCCTCAGACCAAAAACAAGATACGATCACAGTGAGTGTTTCTCTTGGAGACAGTAAAATTGGTCGAAATCAGTTTCCCACAATGTAATTCTGCTCATCCTTCTCTTTTTACTTTCGTCTTCTCTTTTCTCACCTTTCTTTCACGCTTTTTCCTACCTAATCTCTGCATTTACCTTAAAATATTAAGTCAGTACAAAGCATTCTTCTTAATATGTTCCAGTTTCTATATGGACAACTGAACATTCTACAGAGAATAAAACTAGAATGGCACTGAGTTGCGCCAAGGCTGAACAATACACATGATTGTCTAGTTCTTTTAGTAGAAATGTAAAAGTAATAAGGGACAGGCCTGATAACCTAAATGTTTTACTTGTCATAACACCAAGTAAAGAAATTGAAAATACCTATAAATAAATATACTCCTGGATCCACCCATTAATCTGCATCTGCACTAAAATTGAATGGATTCTTTCTCGGAAAAGACCTCATCCCTCCACCAAGTTTGGTGGAAATTGGTATAGTTTGTGTAACTCTGCTACCAAATAAACCAACAATTAACATATCAACAAACCGACAGGGGTAGTACGTTTTGAAATTCAAACACCAAAAGGCAGTGGATTTCAGGATTGGAGCCCTGATAGAAACCATTATCTCATCTTATATATGTGCCAATTGTTTATGTCTTCCATTTATTCCAGTCCAGTAATATATTCAATGTCATCACTGTCATGCAACAAGCTGAAGTTGGTTTACAACCAACTGTCTCCCCCCAATTTAAGAATTTATTTTAACGGCATCTGCTTGCAAGCCCCACGGTAACATGGCTATTTGACCATCAACTTAAATGACTGCACTGTCAGTTCACCATATTCAAGATCAGCTGCAACTCAATTTAATCTCAACTGTTCTGCCAGCCTCAGTTTTCCTCTCTGTCTTTGGCTCAGTCTTCGCCTTTGCTGTCTGTTTTCCAGCCCCAACACGGCCAGAGTCTCTGCACGTCTGGGTTCAAAGTCCGCTGCTCCAGCAACCAGGCAACTGTCCCACACAGCGTTTCATTCTTCTGCCCGCATGGGAATTTAAGCAGTTTTTTCACACAGCACCCTTTGGTTAAGTGACAGCATGAAAAAGCGAGTGTGACAGAGGGAGGCTGGGAGAAGAGAAAGGGACGGAGAAAAAAGCAGTGGAAAAGAGAAATCTGAGATGAGCCAGAACTGCAAGGACATGGAGAAGAGTGAGTGTGATGAAGAGGAAACATGAGGTCAGGTAAGAAAGCATAAAAAGAAGAAGAAAGGGGACAGAACAAGCCATTGTTGGTTTTTGGGAATCAGTCCACACACTCTGCAGTGTGGGAACCAGCTGTCTCCCGGGGCTAGACCTCCAGCTCGGCAGGAAAATCCCCCTCAACCGCCCCTCTCTCTACCTGAGAGGATGTCACTGCGAGGCTTGACCTTCGTGTCGACCGAGAGGGTGGCCAGGGGATACGGTCGTCATCTGTATGCTGAACCTCAGCTACGGTTAACACCTCTTGGAGCAGTTGAGCACGACCACAGAGGAACACAATGGTGGAAGCGGGACAGCTCTGAGGCTCTGGAATACGTGCCGGTGTGCGACTATGGCCGTGTGTGAATTGTGAGCATGTATGTGTTTATGTCTCAGTGTGGTCTGAGCTGAAGTCATTAGCATTCATTATGCCTCGTATAATTGCATGCATGTGTGTGAGGGACCACATACATAAATGTTTTTGCGGCATAAAAGCCATATTGTTTCCAACCCATGGCGTTACAAAAGCCAACGAGAGGCTTATGTTTTTAATTACTCCCTTCCCCCCACTTTACTCCCCTTCCAACATTCCCAAATGAGAGCTCTGTGTCCGGTTACAACACTGCTTTTGTTTCTCTTTGCCCCTCTCTCTCTCTCTCTCTCTCTCTTTCTTTTTGCTTCTATCTGTGTACCTCTCTCTCTCCCTACAGTGTTGAGTTGTGCTGAATGGACCCATGATGGCACACTCACACACATTACAGCAAATAAAACATAGATTCCAGGCGGGAATCTAGCTCCATCAACACTTTAAGAGGTCCACGGGCAGCAGCACACACTCTCCTGCAGAAATAATTGATTTGTTGTGGAGTTCTACATACGAGGCATGGCAACCATGTCTGCCCACTATTCAGTGTTCATGGATTTCCTCAGTGTTTTTACCAATCAAATGGACTTCTTCTTTCAGTGGTCATTCAAAGCATGCCACCTGGATGCTTTGCTGTTTGAGGATAAAAGGAATCATAAAAGAGCTCGGTGAGGTGAAATAATGCTTTTGACGGCAACATCTAAAGTGTGCGCGTGTGTGTGTGTCTGTGTGTACGTCCAGCTTTCATGGCTCTGGATGGATAGATTTAAGTTACCAAGGGTACAAAAGATGGGTGGCATATGGTTAGCACTGTCGCCTAACAACACAACGGCTCCAGGCTCGAACCATACACGCCAAATAAATGTAACTCAAATATAGGTAGTTCTTCTCAAATGTCCAAGTGTTCATTGATTGGTTTTAATTAGTTATTTAATGCTACAAAAAAGGGGCTGAAATGTCATGATTGACAGCAGAGACTGACTCATGATTGGTTAAGTGTGTGTATTGATAGGACATCACTGTTCGATCCCTTGATGCGCAGAATCTGGCTCCAAATGCACAATATGGCATTGTGTGGAGTGTGGAGTTTGACAAAGACTTGCAGCTCAAATTAACTTGAGACTCTTTTGCCTGTAGGTGTGAATGGTTGCTTGTCATTATAAATATAGTCAACCCTGGAATATGCTGGCGACCTGTCCTGCCCTGCCTCTCGCCCACTGTCAGCTCGCATTGGCTCCTTCCCACCCGAACCCTCAAAGTTTAAGCTGTAAAGATAACGGATGGATGGATGGATGAATGGATGGATGGATGGATGGATGGCTGGGTATGAAAGTTATTCCTATCTCTTGTTAATGCAGAGTCTTAGCTTCAAGTCAAGAGATTCAGAGGTTTCCGGTCTGGTTGCTACCTTGTGGGTTGTTGGCCTCAGGCCGTGTTGCTGCCCTCTGGATCCACGGCACCAGGCTCCACACAAATAGCTTCCACAAAGCTTTCACAACACTTTTTACATTTAAAAGGCAAAGGCCTTATTCCACCTTTATTTATCCCTTTCATAGCCTTCCTCTTAACTTCACCTCTTTCATTTATTCCTTCAACTTTGATCTCTTCATTTCAAAAAGAAACATTTCCATTTCAAACACGAGGGTGGTGTGGTTTGGATTCAGTTGTTTTAATCAGGTTGAAAACACTGATTCACATTTAATCATCTGTCCACCCTATGACATTTTTCATCAAGTATTGAATTCTAAAGCCATTTATTATGAGAGAAGATTCAAAGCCTGTGACACATGTCCATTTTAAAAAAGAGTTTGTTGAGTTGAGTTTTCCAGACGTTAAGATGTATTTGATTAGTCTGTGTCAGGTTTACAGGGCTGTCTTCACAGTGAGCCATGTTTCATTAAATGTCTCTGTGCTTATCACATCCGAGCAAAGATTGGGATCTGATATCAAACTGCTATGGTGTCCATTTGTCACAAACTAGGCATAATCCAACAAGAAGAATTTTGGCTCGGCCAGAAAATACCACAGCAGTATCTTTCTTTGTTCAGTAGTTGTATTCACACTTTTATTTCCAACAGTTTTCCTGAAATTGACTCCTTCTTAGAGTCTAATCAGGCTGTAATTTGAAAATGTTACTCTAATGAATTTTATAGGATCACTTTCCTCATGAGAACACTAAGATGTTTCTCTCTTTCTTGGGGCATTGGGGAGTAAAATGATCATAACATGCCTAGTTCTACGACTGAAAAATGCTTTACAAAAGGCTGCAGGAGCTCTTATCACATCTCATTGAGTTTGGTCTGGTGTTTTGTTTGCTGTGCCATTAGACTGAAGTTACCGCTCAATAAAGACAGATGGACAGAGCTTGGTATTTATGACTTACATTAATAAAAAGGAGAGTTATATGTGGCTTCTTGATGTCTCCTTACATGAGACATTAACATTTGTTTGATTTTACGCCTGTGTCCCTGAGTAGACAGAGCATTGTTGTCAACAATTCAAAGTGAACACAGCAAGATTTATTTTATTTAGAAAACTATCAGAGCAAGACTAAGCCTGCCACTCTGACAACCAAGAAACACAACGGGGAATGAAAAAACGCTCCCTAACCCTAATTTGAAGGGTGAGAAAATTAGAAAAGCTTTGCATCACACCCTTCAGTCATCACAAACTAAATAATAAACTGCACTGAAAGATTTCTGATTCTTTTAATGTGCCAAAGATTCTCCATGGTTACTAATCTTAATTTGTTCATGTAGAGTAGAGCACTAAGTACCTAGCAACCCTGTCATCTCCCTGGGGCAGTAATTGTCCCTCATTAATGATTACACTATTCATAAACCTTATAATTGTACAGCACTGTCACTTTATTACAGCTCTCTTCTGCAACATTAATAGAGCACAATTAGAGATAAGCCCCTATCCACAAGAGCAAGTGAAATTAGTCCAATCAGAAACAGTTACATCAGGTTGGACACACATCTGCTTTTTCACATACCAACATCCAACAAAATACACAAATTTAGGAAACGGGTGTCGACGACAGCTTAATAGATCAGGCCAGTTATCCCTACACAAACCCCATCATCACAAAGCCGTTAAGGCAATCAAAAGGAAAAAGGTTAAAAGAAAAATCCTATTCCATATAACCCAGTGTAACAGAAAAAATATCAACAATGATTTTCTGTCTATGTCTCGTAAATACTTTAAGTCTGTAGTTCCTTACCTGCACATTCTCCCTGAGGTCTGTGGCCTCCCTGAGGGGCTGGGTGGATGCCCTGAAGAGCTCATCTACTACTTTGATCCCAGTCGTCTTGGTGGTGGTGTACTCCCGAGCCTTTCTACCTTTCCTGACAGACAGACCCCTCTTATGAGCCTTTCCACCACCTCTCCTGTTGGTGATGGCTACATGGACAAACAGGGTTGTGTTAGGTAGGAACTCTCCCGTAAGAGACTGTAGAGGGACATGTCTGTAGCCTGGCTGTAGGCACTCAAATGGGATGGTGTACTGGCCAATGAACTCGTCTCCAATGTAGTCGTCATCAAGCACCACAAAGCGCAGTACTGCAAGTTCTGGTAAATTGATCTGGAATTCAAAGCTCTCATCAAAAATAGGATTATCGCCATTCTGGGACACAGTCTTGGTTCTTTGCTCAGCACAGTCAGCTGGGATGCCATGGATCTCCACATATATGTAGGGTTCCACCACATCACCCTTTGCAGCAGAGCCGCGAGGCTTGGGCAGATTCTGCCCACTGATGACCTTAATGTGTAGAAGCTGGGCAGACACCCCAGGAAGGGAGTCTCGGGCATTGGCACTGAAGTAGGACACCTCCTCTCTCATGATCGCTGGTCGCAAAACATACCCACAGTTGCCATTTTGCCTAAACCAACCAAGGTTGAGGTCCATCATTAAGCCTGGGGTTTGGTAGTTCATGGCCACAATCTGGCAGCCACACTTCCAGAAATCCTGGGGATTCATGTTGCTGGCATCAATTCTCATAGGTGTGGGATACACCCTCGAGAGAAAGCGCTTGTTATAACAGACAAATTCCTCTGGGAACTCATTGGCAAACCTGTTTGCATCTACCTCATTGAAGGAACAAATCTCCCAGTATTTTTGGTCCCTCTTAGAGATCTCAAAGTCCCTGAACTGGACAGACTTGCAGAGAGATACAAGATCAGACAGCTCCCTGCACAGTCTGAGTCTCTTGAAGCCCAAGCCATTTATATGGTCCCTCTCATCAGACCCAAGTCTTCGGGACATTTCCAGACCCTCCTCCTCATCTGTCACATCCCCTTCAGCATCAGTGCTGCTGGGCGGTAGCCTCTTACCCTTGAGTAGAATTTTACCTTTGAGTTTCTCAGGGGAGGGTAGGTAGCTTTCCTCCTTGTTGGGGGGTTCAACATACAGCTTATCACCAAGAATCTTCTTCACATGCTGTGCCATGACCTTCTGCTGGGGGATGCAGCAGTGGGCCACCAGGCAGAGAATTAGGGCATACTCAGAGCTCTCAAAAGCGTATTGGTTTATAATGTCCAGGACTTTAGAGAAAGCTAGCTGTGAGGCAACCGAACTACCTACATACACCACGGGTTCATTATCAGGGCCATCCCATACAATGACCTCAATGCTGCGACAGCCCATCCTTAGAGCTCGGATGTAGCTGCTGATGTCTGATGAACCCCAGAAATGGTCTTCCAAAAGGGAGGCATTATGCGAGGAGTTGATGTAGTAATGAGACAGAGGTTGGGTCATATCCTGGCACACACGTTTGTGCTGGGGGTCAAAGATGTGGCATTCGGAGGAGAGGAGGTAGTGTGTAAAGCCATCAATGGAGAGGTAGCTCCTTTCCCTGCCTTCAGCGGATGGCTCAAATTTATGAACAATATCCCTGCACATGTCCTCTGTTACAGCTTCTACACCCTGCTCCACCTCAACAAATAGCATCAGATCTTTACTGTCCAGATACTCCTTGTTACTTGAGAACTGCACCAGTAAGAAGAAAATCTCTGGCCGTGTGCAGAGCTCACAGTAGGCCTCCACAAAGGTGTCCATGTTTATTGCCTCTCCGTATTGGTCTTTAGCTTTCTGGAGTTCCTTGAACTTCAGCTCTATCCTAGACTCTTTCATTCCAGGGTTGAGTCCTTTGATTATCTGGGTGGCCCTAAACATGTCTATGTGTCCTTCCTTTTCCATATCTGCTAGCTCAAATACTGAGCCAATCCACGAGGTTCTCAGACTCGGTTGGCTGGGCTCCACCATGTCCACAGTGTGCCGGCCATATGACACCAGATACCTCAGGCCCATAACCCAGGTGCTGACAACGTCTGCCGTACTGGCTACCAAATCTAAAGACTCATAGTTATCCCCATAGATGATTGAGAAGGCGCATTCATCAGGGAACTGATCTGAGAGACCATTGCTGCGCAGAATAGGAGTTTTCTTCCCCAAACGGACCTCCTTAATGCTCTTGATCTCCAGTTTGGCTTTCTCTGAATCCTTCTTGGATGGCTCCCAGCGGAGCCAGTGCATGTCTGGGTCCAGCAGGAAGTATCGGTTGTACATGCGTGAGTTGGAGCGCACCTTCTTCATCTCACAACCCTCCATCATGAAGGCCATGCAAGCAGCTGTGCTGTTGATCTTGCGGTCATTTGGCATTGAACTAAAGGACACCGTCTTCTTCCTCACCTGCCTCTGTTTGGAACCATCCTGGAAACAAAAGGAGGGGGGGGGGGAAATAGTTCTTGATTAGACTTAAGATTTTATCTGAATTCAAGAAAACAGCTAAAACAATTGTGTATAGAAGGGGAGGGAGATAGATTAGAGAGCAGCTTTACACAAAGACAGATACATTAAATTGTTACAGAAAAACCCTACATACAAATACAAGCTATTATGCTGCTAAAAGACTATTGCAATAAATAAAAATATATAGCTAGAGCAAACAGCAGGTGATGTTTGTAAAAAATGCAACCGCTTGGCTTATCATACATCATATCACTCCTGACTGTATCGCTGAACTGCTGCTCTCTTATGAGCTTGTGTGCATCCTTGTGTCTTCAGGAAGAGGCCTTCTGGATGTTCTCATGTGCAAAAGATTAAAGGTGACCAGGCTTTGGCACTCAGGGGCCCTGAGCTCTGGATCTCCCAGTCTGAGGCTATGAGTCAGTAACATTTTTTAAATAAATTCCTTTTTAAAAAGGCCTTTTAAAAATGTTTGTGTTTCATCTTGCGCTATGTTTTATTTGTTTATTTTCCTGCTTTTATCCTATATTTGCTGGATGGTTTAATGGTGGTGTGGCTTTGCTTTTATTTGATTTTGCCTTTGTTAAGCATTGCAATACTGTTTTGAAAGGTGCTATATTATTACCATTAGCAGTGTTATTACAGTGGTGAGTGGGCACCATGTGGTGTCTTCTGTGATATTTGACTATTGAAATTGTAAAGATGATCCGATTTTTCCCATAATATATTCATCACAGGCTGATGGCCTCAGGAATAATTTTATGCTCATTTAAAAATTGCTTCTCCTTGTCTAATTATTCTGCTCAGAGTTAAAATTGCATAACTTCATGTAAAGACAGAGACCTTCTGGGGTATTCACTTGGGACAAATTACAGTATACTGCAGGAGGCCTGTTTCATTTTACAACTGGACTTCTTCCAGAAATGTTAGGGTACAAAACTAGAGATTCTGTCTCGGTTTGGCTGAACTCACATCGATGTGATCTCTCTAAAACAGTTTTAGGAAATTTAAAACCAGTTTCATGTTACCTCATAATTGCAAATTAGATTTTCTGGATAAATATTCATTGTGTGGGAGACCCAATGCGGGAAACATGCATTGGTGGCCAGCCAATTCCGAGGTCATTGAAGTGTTTGTTGAAACTCAGAGGAGACCGTCGCTTTACAACGACCCAGACGAGAGCCAAAGTGGTGAAAGTATTAAAATAGATGCTCAAAACACCACATGCCATGACATGGCTAGACTTATACTATAAGTCTGTGGTTAGCTAGATAGCATAAATGCAGATGACCTGGTTATAGGCTTGAAACATGGGCTTGTTGAAAGCATACCACAGAGAACACTACATTAAAATCAAATCTAAACCTTTCCACAATTTACTGTAGACTGGCATTGTTGAAACTCAGAAACATGACAGTGGTGATGTTAGATTATAATATAAATAAATGTAAGTAAAGCACAGTAATCTTGATACTCTTTCTTGTTCCACACCTCTTGGTCTTTTTTTAGTTTCAAAGAAAAAGAAAGATACAAAGAGCAAAGGGCCTCCAAGGCTATGCAGGAGAGAGTATGTCTTCCCCCGTAGACAGTGACTGCCTGTACAGGTTTGATGGATCTCCCCAGTGCGTGGTTCAACACTAGCCACAGTGAAACACCTCAGAGCCATCTGTCTTCCACCTGACGGTCAGAGGCAGATGACGCCTGGCACCTCATCACAATTAATGAGCGCCACTTCATGCAAAGCTGAAGAAAAGACATGATCATCACTCTCTGCTTTTCCCCTTGTTTTACGACCTCTATCTCTTTACCTCACACATAAGTACTTTGTGACCATGATATTTTCCACATCACGTAATCCACATAATTCTTCAGAGATAAATATGGTTGAAAAAATCCTTCTGAAACTTTCAGCTAGTGCCTTTACTGATCTTGCAACAGATGCTGTTTTGTGTCCAATGGTGCTGGGACTACCTGGGTTGCTCCCTATGTGTGAGAATAGAGGTAACCTAGAAACCAAGGTAACACATCTCTTAAGAGGTCTATATTTGAAAACAGGACAAAAACACATCTGATCTATCCTCTGATTTGCAAAATTTGCCAGATGGACATGAACACTGACTGGGATATTGGGGATGTGTGTAGAAAGCTCAGCTGACTCTGCAGACACTGCAGTGGTAAGAATGGGGGTCTGTTCAGGTCTGTGTGTTGTTCCCAGGCCTTCTTTAGGGAAGTAGAAGCCACAGAGGGTCAAAGTGTGTGAGGGGTAATCTCATGTCCCATTAACATGCTGTTACAATTAATTGGACAACCAGGCAAGACAAAATGCTGCTATCCTCAGCCTCTCCATCATAACCAAGCAGGCAAACTGTGGGTTTGATAGGGCTCATTTCACACGCTATGGAAATTGAAATTTAAAATCATAACACCGGTGACCTAGAGGTTCAAAGATTAATTAGTCATGATGATTATTTCAGTTAAATCTTTTCTGTTAAACATCTTTCTGGTTCATTTTCTAAAATATAGAGTCTATATTTTCCTACATGCAGCTGTCACTTTGCCCTTGATTGAGCATGCTTGGGTCACATACTCTCACCACTGTTTCACAGCCCCTGGGGTCTTTCCTGGTATGAGATGTCAGTATTCCTGTGTGTGTGTGTGTGTGTGTGTGTGTGTGTGTGTGTGTGTGTGTGTGTGTGTGTGTGTGTGTGTGTGTGTGTGTGTGTGTGTGTGTGTGCGCTTCTGGCTTGGTTGCCTGTTACTGCTGTTGCCGCGATGATGTGAGGGTATTTTGGTGATCCTCCACACCTACCCCCATCCTCTTTCCTGTCGTACCACTGGCCGCCCCAGGCTGGGTCAAACAGGTGAAACTGCTGGGGCAAGGCAGGCTGTGAAACGAGGCCCCCAACATCCTCTGAAGGGCAGAGGTATGTCAAACACACTCTACCTCCTGTCACCAGAGGCTGGGCAACGGGACGAACTCAATGCAAGACATGAAGAACTTAACTCTAGGGAGGGAATTAATGCAACATGAGCTCTCAGGTTGCCTGTTGCACTGCAGTGCACCACTGAGTGGAGTATGCATAAAGAATAATGCTTTAAAATGGTAAGGGCATGGCTTCTTTTATAGACTTCCTATTTTGTATAATTTTAAGATAATTATATTACCAATCATGTGGTAAGGTGGGGTAAGGTTAATTGGAGACTCTAAAACAACTGTAGGAGTGAATGTGAGCGTGAATCATTGTTTGTCTATATGTTTGCGCTGCGATTCACTGGTGATCTGTCCAGGGTGTGCCCCGCCTGTTGCCCAAATGTCAGCTGGGATTGGCTCCAGCTCCCTGCGGTATGAAGATAAGTGGGATAGACAATGGATGGTCAACTCTTAAAGCAATGTAAATAGGAAGTGTGTCCTCTTGGCTTTTCCTGTACTACCCAAGTGTGTCCTGGAATACAGCAGTCTTAGAAAGAATAATGTCTATCATCTCATTAGTGTGTGTGTGTGTGTGTGAGTATGTATGTGTAACCCAACAAAAAACCCTAGGGGATACCAAGCAGCCTGATCTCTTGTTATGTCAGGAAGCACAAGAAAAAGTCTTGCTCTGACTGCTAATGTGGTGGCGTGACAAGTCGCCTTTTTGTACACACACTGACAAACACAACGTTATACTGCAGCTCAACATTTCAGGGCTAAAAAGAGTGTGTGTGTGTCTCACAGGACTGTCAAATGTTAGTATGACCAGAGTGCTGAGCTACTCAACCTGATTCTGAACACATGGAGGATGACTCTCTCTCCCCTGGAGGTCTTCCTGTGGGACCCTCAACATACTGCCTCTCTCACTACCCTGACCCACTTCCTCCCCATTCCACCAAAACCTCCAACCCACCCACCTCCATGTCACGGCTGTGCTGCTGGCCGCCTGCCACTAGCTACTCCTTGCTCCTATCATATCTCAACTCTAAAACAGGTCTGCAGAAAGTAGTTCAGGCACGGCTCAGTTGCTCTCGCCCACAGAGCTACTGTTTCATTTGTGTGTGTGTGCGCAATGTGAAACGGTGAATAAGGCAACCGGGGACCATGGGTAATGGGGAGCGAAGACAGAACAGAACAGAACAGAACAGAGCAACACGAGGCCCTCTTGATGACCAACTTTCCAAAATATGAGTCATAGTGTGTGTGTGTGTTGTTGTTTGCCTGTATGTGTCCTGGAGGATCATAGGATCAATGTCAACAAACACACAGAACATCCTGGCAGGCAGCGAGTCACAGCTAAGCCACATCAATGCACATGTTGACATGAAAAACACAGATAAATCAAACCACACAGTCACAGAGCCGTGTTTACTTTGTTTTGATGGTGAGGTGTTACTCTGTTTCACTAACTAGAAGGAAACTCATGTACACAGAGGTTTTCTGCAAACTACTGACATTAAAGACAATATCCATTCCCTGATATAGATTCAATATTTGTTACCGTACAGTAATAAATAAAGATCACTCCCTCCTAAATTCCCTGGATCTGCCACCTTTATTAAATCCTCTCTTAAAGTTAATGGGTTCTTGCTTGGCCCATACCTCCTCCTTCCACCAGGTTTCAATAAAATCGGTTCTGTAAATTTGGCATAATCTCACTAACAGCAGTGAAACTATTATT
Organism: Verasper variegatus; assembly: GCA_026259375.1. NCBI lineage: Eukaryota > Metazoa > Chordata > Actinopteri > Pleuronectiformes > Pleuronectidae > Verasper > Verasper variegatus. The sequence continues at coordinate 8,134,373 of CM048054.1, forward strand.
TTTTTCTTGGCAGAAGTAATAACATTATGATTAAGGCTGTACTTTAAATGTGGTCTACTTGGATACAAAATGGAGCAATAATTTACTCTGCCAATGTTAGATCATTTCTGCAATTTTGATTTTCATCCCTCTAAAGAAATGATAGTTTTATTACACATCAGTGTGCACTGCTTTCCTTAATCTTCTCAAACAAGGTAGGGCAAGATTCAAGTGAAGGTCAAGAGAAGATGCACTGAAACACTGAACACCATTCTCCGCAGAAGCCCTCGACATGACTAATCTGAGAACTCTGGCTTTTGCCTTGAAGGACGTCATAGCTCAGTGAGCTCCGGTCTACATGAGGATGAGGTATGTGTGAGGTCACCATCAGAACAACCCACCCCCACCCGCCTCCCCTCCAAAAGTCTAGGCTGCCCACCACTGCCCAGAGGCACGACACTGCCTCGTCCTTCCCGCATCCAAGATGGTTACACAAACTGACATCTGAATCCTGCCACACACAGCTCAGGGCAGACGTCGTTCAGTCTCTAACAGACTCTGCTACCCAAAACTGCACGGAAGGGATACATGTGGAGAAAAAGAAAGGGAGAGAAAAGGGTAAAGTGGATCTATGCTAAGGTTGTACAGTCTCATAAAGAAAGATAGAAGGAACGATTGATAGAACTTGAAAAAGAGGTTATATTTAATGAGCTTAATGTTGCCCTAATTTGTTTAGAGGGTTTGGCAATGCTGTGCAACCTTAATGCCAATAAAGCAAATTAAATTGAATTGAGGAACTACATTTACATATGGGAAAGGGGGATGGAGAGATAAATGCGATGCCAGTTTCATTTTGCCTTGGCAACATGGCATTGTTATCTGTCAAGCCAATAAAGCATCTTCAAAGTGAATGCAGATTTTGGAAATAGGGGAGCCGAGGGAGGGATGTAGAGAATAAAGTGAGGCAGACAAGGGAAAGAGAGTCAGAGGGGGAGAGAAGCTGGGCCTGTCATCGTTTGTCACAGTAATCTCTCATGTGGGCGACTGCTTAAATTCCCACAGCACTCGTCTCAGCCGCATAACGTGCAACTCATCGCACCATCTTAGTGCGGGTTTTGCAGAACACGAACATAATGTGTGAATAGGCGAGAAAATCGAAGGTCTGAGAGGGAATGTGAGATGCGTGAATTGAGTGTGTGCAGACCCGCTGTGTGTTTGTTCCCGGCAAACGAGTGCATTAACATTTTCATCCAGGTGGTGCATTGTGCACAACAATCGCCGGGCCTCAAACATAAAGCCCCGGCTCTGTTGTTAACTCGCTTTCTGTGCTCATATTATAAGTGGAAATCCCTGAGAGAACTCTGCAAAAACCAAAGAGCACCAAACACTCTCACTAATTACTGGCCCACAGAGAAGGGAGGTCAATGCTATCGAGCTGTGGAACCACAGGAAAAAAACACAGAGTGCTACCTTCCAGTTTAGATACTTCAGTCACAAAGCATTTATGTTTAAAGTACATTTATTTCGAAAATCAATCATGGAATACGATCAATACGTTCAGTATCTACGAATTTGGTCACAAATCAAAATCACTAATCTACCTGAGGTCAATACACATTTGAATGCACAAATGCACACACACTTGTCGGGCACAAATGTCAGGCTCTCCTGTGGCCTCTCCATCACGCTAACCTCATTGTCTCCGGCTGCTCTCCTCATGCTTTCCATAACCTCACGTCACCAATGGGACCAATTATTTCTCGCACATCCTATTTCGTGAGCTCTGTTCAGGTGAGTTTCTCCAGGTTGGGCTCATGTGTGCTCGCGTGCATGCTTGGTGACAGAGAGATTCTTTTGCATGGTCAAGTCACATCCACTTCAAGTGAGCTTGCTCTCTTATCAGCCTGTGGCCATGCTCTTCCATAGGCAAGGAGTCAACTGTTAATCTCAGCCTCCAATCACTCTGGGTGATTGTGTTCCTGTCAGGTCATGTTGGTAATTCTGTAGAAGCTTGTGTTAAATTATAGCCAAATAATCCTTGTATCCAGAGGGGGAGGCAAGAAGGGGTGGTCTGTCCTCGGATTCCTTAAAGTCTCCTGACGATTGTTTTCCTGGGGTTAATTTAGGATGTCATCTACAGGATTTCTACCTTACATCTCCTCATCTGACTTATCCAACCATAGAATGTATACAAAGACAGACAACGAATATTCACTTCCTCTTGGAAGTGCTGGATGTGGTTGCCACCATCTTGCCCAGTCTACATAGTAATCTTGGTATGGAGCCATGGTATTGTGGTTCCACTGACAAATGACATCTTTGAAATTTGCCCAAGTCAGATCCACTAATATGGAGGAGGCAAGGTTTATGACCCTATTCCTTTAAGATGATCCAGAAGATGATTTGGATTCACTTATGGGAGCTTATATCATCCATCTTTTTATATGGTCTGTGATTCAAGCTCTCTAAAGACTCCAGCGCCCCCTGAGTGAGCTAAAAACACGCAGAGACGACAGGGTTCAGTTCTCACTCGGGGCACCCGGACATCTAAAAATGCATGCAGCTGCTCAGACACATTGCATAAGACCCTTCACAAAATGGCATCCCTTGCTACTGCTGTTAAATGAAAAATCTTTATCTCTTAAAGCATCAAAGCTGCAATCTGGACCACTGCACCGTGGTGTTTCGGTCTCTGAGCTTGAACGTTTTGGAAGAAAAAAACTCATAACAAGCAGATTAGCTGTTCCTTGATCACTTTATTCTGAAGGCACAAAAAATGGACAATAGACTATTTGCTTTGCTTCTGTGGATGAATCATTTTTTTTGGATTAGTCACTTCTTGAGCATGACAGTTTCATTGTATCTAGGCAAACAAGCTGAAACTATGGCCCTATCCCAATTCAGCCCTTAGCCCTACCACTTGGCCCTACCTCTTTTTGCGCATTGGCCGTGAAATCCTCTGGAATATCTTATTTTAATCCTGTAGCAAAAGGTAACGTTCGTTACTCCCCTGTCCCGTATATAAAAAGCATTTCCTGCTCATATTATAACGTTTTCAGTGCGGGGCAGAAGTTTCTATAGACTAATATGGACTAATGTTGCATTGAAATAATCGATGTAAACACGCGACTGACCTTGTATTGCTCAATAGATCAATTTGTCCCATCTGTCCTGCAGTTGTCAGATGTGTCACTATTATAATGTTGGTTGATATTCTTTGTCACTGTAATAACGTTGGTTGGTTGCTGAAGACATATAGATCGATGTTCCAATTCCTAAGGGAAGATTTTCTAGTCCTCTCCCTTGTGGCTCCGTTTGGAGGGGACACTCCCAGCAAAGTGGTTCTTCATATCTAGGGTTAGGGCCAAGGGAGAGGAGTTGAGACTGGGCATAAGTCGCCTGATATCTACCGATAAGTGAGAATGGTTTGCATTTTCAACATCATACAATCAGGGTTGCTCCAGGTTTCAACAAGTTAAATTTAAGACTCTTTAAGGCTAAAATGAATAAAAAATATAAGATATATGTCAAGTATGACAGATATGAAGGAATATCAAACTTCTCCATAATTGAAGATAAGGTAAAGTAGCCTAATGGAGAATAAGCCAAGAAATGCTTTTAGGTAGCTCTTACTTAAGGGTATCTGTCGTCTTTCCTAAAGCCAAGCCGAGCGTGCTGCTTTCCCTGAGCCAAAGACTGACTGAATCTCACAGCACACACACACAGCTGTGTTACCTTCCAAATCAAATCAAATCAAAAAAATTATTTAAATTTGAGATGCAGGTTTTTTTTATCTGATAACAGCCGTATGCTAACAAGCTGACAGCCCTGTGCCAAGCCTCTCACAGCCATCACTGCTGGAGGCACTCATTGAGACATAACTACGTTTAATACTCCACCATGGTCTGCATTGCTTTAATTAAACAGCGCTGTCTCGTCTCAGAGCATTCCTCTCATTACATTCATTACCACAGTGTTGTCTCATTTCCCCCAAATGGTCTCCAGCCACAAGCACTGGATCTTGGCCCTGTTTAACAAAGATATGAAGGATGTTGTTGGGGGGGGGGGGGGGGGGGGGGGGGGGGGGGCGACGACAACAGTGTGTTTGCAAAACCGATGACTGGTGGAAGGACAATCGTTGACAATGGCACATTGACACCGGGGTCTCGTCGTCACTCCTCTCCTCTCTCTGTATTGCTGGTTCTTTCACTCTCTCGCCATTGTTTGCTCTCCCACTTTGTCTACCTCTCTGTCACTCAACCTTTGCGTCTCTCGGCTCCTGAAATAATTTATTTCCCCCCCCCCCCCCCGCTCTCTCTGTCTCTTTCTTGACATATATGTCTGCCTTCATACAACACTAATAAAGAGATGAGATTGATACTGGGAAACAATTAAGGTCTGACTAGCAGCGCGCTGGACGTTTCCACCCTGTGGGAAATGATCTATCACTTCCTCAATAACATCTGACAGAGGCAGCCTGCTTTGAACCTGCCCACAATGAATGGTCTGCCTGAACGTCAGGCGCAACAAAAGGAGAAGCCAGAGGAATTTGTTGAAGTACACAAGCATGCACACAGACGGACATGTACAGGATGTGGGAGTTTGGCATTCCTCTTTGGTTTCTTCTCAATACGTCTGCTTAAGACTGCAGCTCACTTTGAACAAGGTGTGGGAATGTCTCAGTGGCTATCGCCGATCCTTCCCACCAAAAACCTTGCATGGTACGTCTCCGAAGCACTGACTATATTTGCAGCCTGTGGCCCGCAGAGTGGCTGAGACTGACATATTTATTACAGCCAGGCAGAGGAAGCTGAGGATGAGCGGGAGGCTGGTTAACAACAAATGTCCCCATGCTGGTCCCGTGCCACACGTCTCTGCAGTGCTACACCCCAACCTCAGACACAATGATTGTTGGAAATGACAGCTTGACACAAGAGTACAAGGTAACTTTGTTACGAAGAGAAAAATATGAGTGATGTTATCAGTTATGATAAATATAAACTTTATTTATATTGAACCTTACAAGGTGCTTCACACATTAAATTACAGGAGCAATAAACACCAGATGTTGCTGGGATCTTATGCTTAACTCCTTTTTTGATACTATGACGATACTTGGGTGATCCTAAATGTATTGCGATCAATATTACGATAAATTGCGACTGTATATCATGAGTTATATTTGCAAAACCAATGCACATCAGATGTCAGTCAGTCAGTCTTCTGAGTTTGATTTATATTTAGGTGTTCCTGATTATCAAACTAGTGTCCGCCATGTTCTCCTTTCTTATATCTGCTTTTTATTTTCGTGAAACATGATGACATAAGATGTTACATAGCAAAACAGATCTTTCCACTTTGCCTATAGGAAGCAAATGAAGCAACTTTATTTGAATTTTATCGATCCAGGAAAAAAAAGGTTGATTCAGAAATCGTTAGAAAATATTGTAAATCAATTTTCTTCCCAGCCCTATCATCTGTGCAGTTTAAAAGAAACATAATGCAGTCTTTAAAGCCCCACAATCATCAGGTACTATTGATGGACTTGTTTGCAAGTCTGTGCATTAAGGTTCATTGGCTATGAATAAAATCATTACCAGACATAGAGGCCACAACTTTCCTGAAGCTTAATTGCCGTCTCTCGGATATCAGGCACCAGAATCCTCAATACTTCAGTCCTACAATGTGGCCGCACAGGCATAACCTTGACTGCCGTCTGCATTGCAGTGAATGGCGGGGGAGAGACGTGTGCCTGTGCGTGCCACCAGAGAGCTGTGCTGCTGCTGCAGTACAGGACACCTCTGCTGCACTCCCCTCCCCTCCTCCACCAAGGCTAGACCTCACCTCTCCGCTATACTCCCTCAATGGGACCAGAGAGAGGGGGAGATTCTGCACTGTCCTCTGACAGATGTGCCTGGTGCTATTCACAGACCACCACGCAAACACAAATGCACAACCTGTCCTTGAATGTGATACTGTGTCCGTCTTCGTCTCCTCTAAGGTGTACATTAATTCACAAGTGGACAAACTGTAATCAACACCCACACCTCTAGTTTCACAATCTAAAAGAAGAGGTTCTTTTTTTCGTTATTCAACGCCTCCTCGTGTGCACCTACACACCCACCGCTTTGCTGTAAAGCCCAAATCATTTTGTGGAGGTACACACCTGCCTCCATGTGCAGCACACTCACTTTCCATACACCTACCATGTAAGTATTTTCAACGCCCAGAGCTGAGAAACTATGAAAAAGCTGGAGTAGAGAAACAGAAGGAGGATAAAATTGGCAAGTGTTCAGTCCAGTCACCTGTGTTTATGCAGAGGACTGTGTGTGGGTAGAAGAGCAGGCGAGCTTAGTATAGCACAGCACACACAGAGCCTTCGGTATAAGGCGATTGTTTTCTCCCAAACCTCCGTGTTCGTTCTGCGTTTGGCAAAAATAAGGCTAACATCTCTGAGCAGGTTTTCGATCAATGATGCATTTTCTCTCTGACACATTCCACGACTGTGTCCGCGAAGCCCACTCAACTCTATAAATAATCCCTGTGAGCCCGATCGTTGGCTGGGCTCCTTCTGTCTCGTCAAGAGGTTGGCAAACCGACTCGTGGGCTGATCCAGTGCCAGTGGACGAAAAAAGAAAGGAGAACTCGTGCGTGGTATCTGCACCCGCTCTGATCTGCAGCATTATGAGCCTTCTTCTGCAGCTCCTTTGCTCTGCTTTACTATTAGATAAGCATTTATCAATACGTTCACTGGTTTAGTATATTTGGACCAAATTACCAGCTTGTGGAAGGTAACTGAGTACATCAGTTCACAGCATTTCTACACTACATTTCAGTTAGAACTAGAATGACACTCAGTAGAGTGCATACCTCCAAAAGAGGCCCATAGTTAAAATCTGCTAGATTTTTTTTTATCTGCACCAAATTGCACACACTCTTAGATATCAGTCTCCTAGACATGCCTGTTTTTCATTAGGATTAAAGAATTATTCCCAAAAAATGCTGTTATTTTGCAATGTTAAAGAAAATGATCCATGCAAAAAATTTAATGGGGTCTTTCTTGGCCCATGTTACATCCTTCCATCAAGTAGTTTTGGCGAAATCCTTTTTTAAAATGTTATACTATTAATTTGGTGATCACATGTTCAATACAAATTAAAATGTAAAAAGCCACAATTGATGTATAGTATCCACTATTATAGATAGACCAATATTTAGAATTAGCTCCACCCCCACTGGCTACACTACACACTAAAATGCTGCTTACCCATTTATGCATCAGTAATAACAATCAAATTATGTCATATAAAATAACGAAGTCAACAGCACCTATGTGCCACTTTGCACAATGTGTACTTTGAATGCAGGATTTTAATAATGTATTTCTGTGACGTGTAATTGTTCTACACATTTGGATTTAAACACGCCTTACTGCTGACTAGCAATAATTAGCATGAGTGGAGATTGGAAACGGGCAGAACTGCTGCTGCGATGACTTTCATTAGCTCTTTTCTTGCAGTACTGATGACAAATGTAGGACACGGAGGAAGTGGGTGTGTTTGTGTAAATGCAAAGTGAAGGGAGGGTGGAGGACACAGGAGCAGAGTGCTTCACTCTGCACAAGAGCTCTGGTTGAAGGTGACCTTGGCGTTTGCATGGAAATCCTGACTGGCAGCGCTGCAGTGACGAGAATCAGCTCCATCTTGCACTGGCATGGTGGACTGATACTAATGATGGATTGGCAGATGAATAAAATGGGAACAAAACTGGGGGGGTAGCATGCATCAGGAAGAAAAAAGGCAGTTGGCTTGCAGGGTAGGAGGACGGAGAACAGCAGCTCCTATTTTTAGGTCTGGCCACACTCCCTCCCTGAGAAGGGGGTGGGGGCGCGAGGATTCCCTAGGAGAGAACTGCACAGCAGGAGGGGAGGTGATTCTGATGAGGATGCGTAAGAAAACCTTGCTTGATATCCAGGCCTTGATACAAGCTGACCCAGTTTTAACAAAAAAAACAAGAGCAGCATGTTAGACATGGACTCATCTCTCCTGGCGAGAATGTGTTATTGTGCCAAAGGTCATATGAAGGTGACAAAGAGAAGGAGATCGAGGACAAGCGGAGGGATCATCCTCCCATTAATCTGTGGTATTAACTCTTCTGCTGTTTTGCTCTGAAGCAAGTTCTGTACAGTGTCTCATTCTTTCTTTTCTTTTCCTCAGGTCAGATTGTTATTCTCAGTTTGTGGGGATGCTGTAAGCAGAAAACAACCAGAACATATAATCTTATGCAACACGATCCACAGTTCTTTGGTATAAAAATTGCTGTTTAAAGCCTCGACAGAATGCAGTTCAGCTTTTGCAGCGGGAGGCATCTTTTGTTTTCTATAGGCAGTAGGCGTTTTGCACACCGCAAGGACCTCGTGAATTGGGCACTTGGGGCGCCTTATATATTTTCAGAAGCACTATGATCGCATTATAGGCTGAAAAATCAATCCCATCCCTCTGGTAGAAATTCAACTTAAGAGCAGATAAACACGCAACATCATTCAAGTTTTTGTTTTCCTACTGCCCAGTTCAATGAATTGCGAGCGGACCTTTGCTTTGAAGAACAAGAACAGCCTTTCATCCTTAGATGCAGATCAATTGTACTTTGCTTATAGCCTATATATAAAAAAAACAAGTGAGTTTACTTCAAACCTCATGCAACAAAACCACAGCTCAGGACCGATGATTCAGTGGTTACCTTAATAATAACAACCACAAAAAAAAAAAAACCTGCAACAGGCACTTATCGGGGCTTTCAGGGATGTAGAATTCAATCTGCGGACTGTCTCAGCCACAATCCTGTCTGGACTGGGCTCCATCAGATCCACCATCTCAGTGTTCTGTTCAAAGAGTCAGAGAGACTTTGTTATCTAAAATTCATCATGCAGTCTCTTTTTGGAAAATAACTGTTTATTGCCTTTTTTTTTGGCTGTGTCAAATAGAGTCAGTGTCAGATTGAGGTTATTTATAACAGTTGCATGTTTGTCTGCATTCTGAGTTGTAGAACTGTCTTGGAAATGATCAACTCAATATGACTGCTTCAAAGAGAAGCTGAAGTCTGTATCAAAGGGAGGAAGCACCTAACGAGTTTGATAAGTTTGATAAGTGAGCGGAGCGCCATTAGGCTATTTTGGTTCTCTGTTGTGTTATCTCCTCATGTGGTTGACTTTACAGCTCCCTGCGGAGACCACAAATCGTTGCGCGCATTCTGGCAGCAGCCACAGAAGCGGTAGTTTGCACAGGAGAACCACATCAGTGTTTTAAAAGGAGGACCTGGCAGTACAGAGCCCTCTGCAGCCATCATTACCGTTCTCTGTAGGGAGCAATACGACCTGTTGACCAGATACTGCCTGGAGGACAACTTTAGCACCAACCACCATCACTCCATTCTTCACCAACACTTACGTTGAGTCTCTTTAGAGATGGAACGTGAAATCCAATGTAGCACGTAGACAGAGGCCTTATTTCTGTGGTAAAAAACGTTGCCCAAAGTCAAAGCATTACCCACATCTCTCAAGGACAAAAACGACTTTTGTTGGGCATCTGCTTAATTATGGAGAGAGGGGGGAAGTGTAGAAAATGGTTCTCAGTGTCCTACAAAAAGGAAAAAAGAAATTCCAATAGAGAGTGGATGATGGTGTGGGTGTGTGAGGGAGTTACAAGGGCATAGAGGAGGAGAACCGGGGTCAGAACAGCTGCTCAGGGCTTGGGGGTGGGGGGAGTGGGTTCAGTGGATGCAGAGATACAGAGACACACAATATAAAGCTCCATTCATTAGAATAAACTATTTCCTCTCTTCAGTGACAAGCTCAATTATGGCTGAGAACATCAATTTTGCATTTAACAATGGGCAGAAATTCTTTTGCCATAAAACAAATATAAATATAATGTATGCTTACACACACTGTGAATGAAAAACCTTAAAGTTGTAGAGTGCGGAGGGTTTTTAGGGTTGCTGACCGCTCATACAGTGGTGATACAACCACAACTAGTGAGATCACTCCTCTCTTCATCCATCTGCTACTCACCCTTGACGTTCCCTCCTTCTTCCTTTCCTTCATTCCTTTTGGCATTTCTTGTCTAGATTTAAATGGACCCATGTGAAGGATGCTTAGAGCCCAAACTATCAGTTTGGGCTGATAATATCAGCGGTTCTGAGCCTTCTAACACACAAATCTGAGTTTACGTTTGTCTATATGCAGAAATACAGGAAATTTTTATTTTTCAGAATAAACCTTGCACAAAGGGTGTGAATATACTGTATGCTTTACACATTTTACACAAAAATGTCTATTTTCCTAATGCAAGTTCTGTATATTTAGCCTTAATTACATCTTAAGAATCATTGCCATTTCTTTTATATATATGAATCGGCAGATATATCGGTATTGGAATTTCTTTACTCCCAAACATCAGTATCAGTCGGGCTCTTCTAAATATGACTGTTATCATTCTTGTGTTCACATTATTTCTCTTCAGACACACTTTTTAATATAAGTTGTTCAATTACAGGGCTGTACAGGTAAAGGCTCCTTTGTCACTTCCTGTACAAAGGGCTTATTGCGATTTAACATGCTGCGTCTGTGAGCATCCATGCTGATTTACTACACTCATTAAGGAGAACACCAGCTCTGCACTATTGTACTATATATTGTGCTTAGTGTGCAGCAGGGATTTAACAGTATTGTAACACTGCAGCAAGGTGGTGATTATAATACCACACCAAGTTTTACACCATGACGGTTGCAGCGAACCCGAGGAGGAAGTACACAAGGCCTCCTTCAAATGCTTTTCTGTTATTTCTCTGCTTCCCTTTAGGTTTGCATCGCGAGGGCATCTGACAGACAAGCAGCAGATTTGGGACTTCACCAAATTTACCATTGCTTTTAGTTTTGTGGAACTTTAACATACATAAGAAACCTATAAAACTAATAAAGCACCATGGCTCCTTTAACCAAACTATTTGACGAACCCAAACCCTTTAACCTTGACCTTACACTAACCTGAAAACAAGTCTACTCCTCAAAATTAAATGATTTACTTACTGGGGACATGTGAGGAACGACAAGTTGATACGGTAAATATTAAATGCTCTGTATTTATATAGCACTTCTCTAGTCTTGATGACAGTTGAAAAGTGTTTTACAAGACATTTTTACCATTCACCCATTTCTCTATCACACATCAATCACCCAGCAATTTGGGGTAACTTGCCCAAGGACACTTCTATACACGGAATAAGGGAGCCAGGGATTGAACCACCGACCTTCTGGTTCCGCTCTAAGTCTTGAGTGACCCACCTTTACTTTAGACGTTTACCTTACAATTGAATGATCTACTTAAAAGCCTCTTGTGTGGAAAGAATACATTGTGGATAAGGCAAGTCTCCATAAAGTGACTGTGTTAACAGGTTTAGGTTCCCGCATCATGAGTTACACCTAGATCGCACACACACACACACACACACACACACACACACACACACACACACACACACACACACACACACACACACACACACACACACACACACACACACACACACACACACACACACACACACTACATAATGCAAATGCTCAGCAGCTAATCTGATCAAACATAAAGACGGCAGAAAAAAAACAACCATCTGTATAATCCTTTAAGATTGTCATCAGTGAGCAAACATTATGTCAAAGCATGACTCTGTGAAGATGAGACAAGGGATTTGCTCACTTTCGAGAAGAACAGGAAGCAAAATACCACATACATACACATTTAATTCATATAGATCTTCGCCCCACTCAGAGAGGCCTCCTGAGCTTTGCTTACACCCTAACCAGCTCCCTCTGCATCCTGTCCTTCACACCCTGGTTTTTTGTTGTCTCACGAGCACCTAATGCTACCAATGAAAATGCGGCTGACTATGTTTGAACCGAGATTACAATCAACTGCCAGTAATTGAAATTCATCATCGGTGACCTTTCCTTAGGGAAACTGGGCAGAGCTGAAATCCAGCGTTTTATCTTATTCACAAACCTGTCGGTGGCAGATAACAGGGAAAATATGAGCAAGGAAAAGGGAACGAGACAAACCTAATAAAGAAATCTCTCTCTCTCTCTCTCTCTCTCTCTCTCTCTCTCTCTCTCTCTCTCTCGCATGATGTCAACACATTAATTACAGGATAATGTTAGAAATAGAGGGAGATTCCGACATGATTTTCTTGGCTAATGGAGTTCAGAGGTGCGGCAGACAGAAGAACTCATAAACGAATAAAAGCGCTTTGATGCATACATTAATGCAGGTATGTCAACAGGCTGTGTGTTGGTATTACAAGGTTTCAATCTCATGGTAAAGTGATGTTTCAGACAAGAGAGCGTTTTAAAATATATTTCGCAAAAGAGACAAACTGGGACAACTTAATCGAATATGCCGCGTTTGAGGGTTATTCCTTTGGCTCCACAGACTACAAGGTCACACAAATGGCAGGGAGCCTCAAATGTGAGAATCCCTGCATCTTGCTAAGCCCATCACAGCCTGAATTCAGACATCACAAGGCAGAGTTCAATACACAATACATGCTAACTGGCCGTGGACCTTTATGAAACAGGAAATGAGCTAAAAAGAGGGGTCAAGATGGCACTGAAGTGTTTGTGTCTTTTCTTTCTCAAGGAAGCTTAGCCTATTGATGTTCATACAATGCATGTTCTGTGCAGGCTAAGATGACACCACCACCTCTTCCCAAATAATGTGAAACTGGATTCAGCATCCTTTTATTATATATAGACGACATAAAAGTCAAGCCAAAATATCTCAATCCCCCCTGGTGGCTGGCTGCAGTGTATGTCATAAACCCTGCCTCCTCCATGTTGATGGATGGGGAGTGGACCAAACTAACAAGTCAAAGTAGAAGTCAAATAAATGTTGCTTTCCTTCAGTTTAGGTTGTTCTTCTTTTAATTACTTATTTAATGCTATAAAAAAGGGGGAGAAACTTCATTATTGACGGCTGATCTGAATCTCCACAAGTTAAGCACATATGTATCGCAAGATGGCAGCACCTGTATTTGCGTTATTCTGGCTTCCTTTGGCTACAGTGGGAGGAAGTGGAGACGCGTTGTCCATCTTTGTTTACAGTCTATGGCTGAGCTGAAGATGGCAATGTCAGAATCTGCAATGTACAGCTCCTTTGCAATTTTATAGGCCATGACTAAGGTTTCAACAGCAGCTGATTCAATTTAGTTGAGGTCTGTGAAGCTGAAGCAGCCGTAATGTTTACATACTGTGCTACAGTAGGTGGTCTGTTGAAACAGTGACTCAGAACGAGAAATGAAAAGACCGACTCATCTGAAAAACCCTGCTGATGCAGTATAGATGCTTTCAATTAAATACACTTGATATCCAAACTGATGGTTTTTCTGCTGAGGGGAAAAACAAATAAATGAAGGAGCAGCGACGTAGAGCTCGTCCACCAATTCTGAGCACAGAAGAAGTAGCTATTCTCCAACATGTAAATACGAATAAATAAATATATACATATATTAAAATATATATATAAAAAAATAATAATCCTATCTATTAAATAGTATAAAATATTCATATCACTAGTTAAATATAAGAAAAACATTTTTATTGTATTATTAATCAAACTAGTAAATAATAATGATCCCTCTTGTAAGGGATTAATCATATTTGGTTTAAATTGTGAAAAAAAATGGACTTTAACATACATCAATTTATGCTATATATACTGCACATACATTTGTATGCTGTATATACACAGTATATTGCCATCTTGCTAAATTAATGCATTTTGCAGTTACGGCCGGTAAAATGTATTACAAGACAGAAGTGAATATTATAAGAGCTGGTCTATTTGTCCATCATGAGCTGGGGTTGCGTTTGAAATCACTTCTTATTTACGATATGGTGCATTCAATTTACTGTCCACCATTTAATGTGAGTGTGTGGATTCTGTCTCTGACTGAAATCACTGCTTTCACTTCTGCACTAATAATTCACTCAATAAAACTGGAATTTTACACATGTTGAAACTGCTGTGTCTCTGCAGCTGTCACCAAATGATAATACAATTGTAATTTACTTCTCACTTTTGAGAGTCTGTTATATAGGGTGCAGAGAACGGGGGAGTGATGAGTCAACTGAACACCCTGTTGCTAGTAGCAACCACTACTGGTCCAGGTCTGTAACACTTAAATGACACTAATACATGTTTTATCAGATCTGTGACCAAGCAAATATTGACAAGCATATTTTATGTACATATCTGCATATCTGTGCACCTGCACAATAGTTTGTAGTCTCTGGTCCGACTGAATTATCTTGCTCGACATTGGGGCGGCGGCATGGAGGTATAGTGGTTCGCGTTGTCGCCTCACAGCAAAGAAGGTTCTGAGCCGAACAACCCGCCTCTGTGTGAAGTCTCTTGTTTTTCCTGGGCTTCTGGGCCACAGTCCACACACATGCAGTTTAATTGGAGACTCGAAAATATCTCTAGGTGTGAATGAGCATGAATGGTTGTTTGTCTCTGTGTGTCGGGCCTGTGATGGACTGACCCAAGGTCAGCTGGGATTGGCTGTATAGATAATGAAGAGATTAATGGTTACTAAGGTTTCTTTTATTCTATTATACCAGTTTAAAGTGTCACTGAGAGGAATATCCAAGGAGCGTAAAAATATTTTAATAGTTGGCACAGGCTTTAAGCAGAACTGGAATTCGGTTACTCACAAAATTTGTATAAAAATTGTTAATTAATAGCCTTGAACGTTTTATAAGATAGTTCATGAACATTTTGTTTTCAGAACTAAACATTCGTTCTACAGTCTCTATGAGCTAGATATATGATGATCATGATCAAGTAAAAAGATGTGGGTGAGACCAAGGCCCAGGTCACCACTCACTGATTCTCGTACATTCAGTTCCTGAGCAGTGCAGAGGTGGCCTGAAGGACACCGGTGTCAGTGTGCACCAGTGATGCATGAAGGAAAACAATGGACATGAATCATCCTGCTTTAGCTCTGAACAAACTGAGCGAAAAATGCAGAGGGGAATCAATACAAAAGGTTGATGGGAGTGTGAGAGAAGGTAGGTGAAGCTGTGGGTGTTTTTGGCCTCTGTGTTGTGTAACAGTCGCTAATTCAGACGTGAGTGGAAGGGCAGATGATGAGAGTGCTGAGGGGGGTCATAGCTGGAGCAGAGTTAGAAAAGGAATGAAATAATCTTTTGAAATCGCACCTTTTTCCTCACTCACTTGATGTTCTCGACAGTCTGTCAAGATCCATTTCAAATTCTATCTGTTGTATGAGTGAGGATCCAGGGTAGGAAGGAGCTTCCATTAGTGCACTTACAGAGCGTCTCTGTTTCTCTCTGTGTCTCTCTCCGAATGCTGAGTCAGCGTGATGCAAGCATGCAAGGTGAAAATATTCACCAAAGCCTGCACCATATTACAAAAGTTGGTTAAAAAAAACATTCTGTCATCTATAGCGCTAGTTCTTTGAGGGTCACCGGATGCTGGAGCCAATCCAAGTTGACGTTAGGCGAGAGGCGGGTTACAGGTCGTCAGTGTATTGCAGAACTGACACGAGCAGTTTTCAGGCATGAAGTCTGGAAAATGTTCGCACAATTGGGTCCAGACTTTCTCCATCAGGTTGCATGAAGAACAGGAAGAGCGCAGCAGGGGGTTCTTCACTCAGACACATTCAGAACAAGGCAGACATGACATCACCCGGACATTATCCAGAGTCTGTACTAGGGGGCTGGCAGGACAAACTTGGGAGAATGTACCTCTAACCTCTAACTCGGACATTTGCATTGTCACATAAACATCAGGAGATTATCTGGAGTTCAGCGCATGTCTGCCGGAGTACCCACAGAAAACCTACAAAGGCAAAGGGAGAACATGCAAACTCTCTTCACTTAAAGACATGGGCGCCAGGTCCACCTGTCCATTAGTTTCCCCCCTCCCTTCCAAGCAGTGTCCCTCATCCCTCCAAAATAAAACCAGATTCAGGGAGAAAACCTCATGAGGCATCACCTCACAGATGTCCCGACTTCTGTTCGGCTCAGACAAAGCATGCACAAGCAAATACGGCCGACTCAACACTTTTTCTGGCTGATTGTTTGTCTTTCGGCTTCTGCTTTTCTAAAGAAAATGTTCAGTCGCACATCCTCTTTCACTTTCCGTCATATGCTCTTGAAGCAGACAAAGCCGCAACTCTGTAGTTACATAAAACAGCCCCAAATGAACTGAAAGCTATTGTGGTGACTGTTCTGATTGTTCATTCTTATTAATCTATCCAGCATTCTACCTGGTACCATGCACTCTGCCGAACAAACAAACTTCAATTGAAAAGTGAATTTTACACTTATTACATTTCTTAAAAAAACACACTATTTATTGAAATGCATGATACCCTTAGCTTGTAGATCTCTAGTTTCAGGAGAGCCTGACTCCACAACACTTTTTTGAATGTAATGGCCTGTTCCCCGTCATTACAAGCGTGCGGGAGTCGCTCTGCAAGTATGACTGGTTGAGGCCTGACAAAGCTCGTGGGTATCGTTACGGCTTCATTTTTCACCACAGATATGAGCGACGATACAGTAGAGCACACGCACGCTTGCAGCTGATGCTTGATGCAGATGCTTCAATCGGCGGTGTGATGGATTTTGATGGATGGCTAAAGTGGAAAATCACTGGGTGAAGCAGTCAGGTGGCAGTGCCAGTCTGCCTTCTGGGATTGAATCAGAATAGTTTTTTTTTTGGGGGGGGGGGGGGGGGGGGGGGGGGGAGTGGGAAGGGGGCGTTGATGCTAATATTGACACACACTGGGTGTTTGACCGGAGGCATGAAATTATGTGTCTCCTCCATCAAACATCTTGCAAATGTGCAGAAATTGAAGAGAGATGACTCTCATTGATATGCAGCAGGCTGAGAAGGTGCCCTCAGATTTACCTGTGGGTGTCATTCAGACCAACACATACACAAGGCAGTAAGTACTACCATACGTGATCCCTTGTTTAAGATTATTGTTTTAAGACAAAGTCAAGTCCAACCATGGGCCTGAATGGTCTCCTGTTTTTATCTATCTACTATTTCCAGAAATCCCTGTCTGTCTGTTGTAGAATGTATTGTTACATTCATTAATAATGCATTTTGAATAAACAGGTGACCAGCGCTCTGCAGCAAGAAAAAAATCTCAAAAGTGATGTTGTTGCTCACGACAACAACCACAGCTGATTCTCCATTTCAGGAGTGAGCTTCTCTTTGTGTAGCAGCAAAGGTGCAGCTTCAGGAATCTGTAGAATGAGTGTGTATTCGCCACGGCTCAATTACTGCAGGTCACTTTTTTAGTTTCAGAGAGAAAAGCCTGCAACCAGGAAACAGCCAATTCCAAACAGGCACGTTTATAAACAGGCACTCCACTAGTAAAAGATTAAAATGCCAGGAAGAAAAAAACAAAATTAAATTAAAAAAGAAACTCTCAAGCTTAATTAACAAGCTACTAAAGTCTGCCACCAACAGTTGTCGTTTCAGCTGGCAAACGGTCGCTTGTGAAACGTGAGAAGCCTGCTTTCATCAACTGCTGTCAGACTAATTGTTTTAAAAGTTACAAATTCGCCAACATTATCACAGTAAACTGCATCATCTGCACAGATGCAGCATCGCCGAGGGAAAGACTATAAGCGAACGATAGATTTCAAGCTGCCAGGTGCCGCAGGTTTATATTTTCGAAGACGGCAAGGACCCACTTATTCAGCTGTGAGTGGGCTATTAAGCTAATAGTGACCTGTTATCATGTGATGGCCTGCAATTTTCACAGCTTGCAGGAATTTCCATTCCAGACATTGATGTTATTTTTAGGAGGTTTGGCCGTAAATTCTACTGTTAATTGTTTATTGTGTCATTTCTGGGAATAACTGGTGTTTTTTCAACCTGTTTTTCTGTGTAGTGGTGTCTGTTGCTGGCATACACAGTATACGTGTACGACATCAGTCACACAGGGTTTGTGGTGCTGTTATTTTGCATTGCTAAAAGCTGGGGTCCCGTAGGTGTGCATGCCCCCACCACCACCACCACCACCACCACCACCATACAGGGGCTGCAGGGAATGAAATGGAAATTTCCACAGTGCAGGCATCTGTTTCAATTTATTTCCAGTCAAGGGCTCCATCAACAGGAGATGTAGCAATTGACCTGATACCACAAGCAAGCTAATGGCCCTACATACATGACAGCCATAACATACAGACATATATCACCAGGCAGGGCAGGAAAACCACGCCACTGCATCTCTCAGCTGGCGAGCACAACTCCTGTCAGTCTGAGAATCAATACTTGAGGTAGAGGAGGAGATTGTGGAGGTGACTGGTGTGGGCCGGGCTGGAAGATGCTCATGACTGATAGCCGGCTGCCAGGTACCTACATCACCTATGCAGCGTTGACTGTAGGAAATGTGATCCTCTCTCTCTCCTCTCCCCCCTCTATCTGTCTCTCTCTTGTCTGGCGGCTAAGCTGGGAGGGGCTGAGCAGGAGAAGAGGGAGGAGGGGCACATCCTGTTACAAGGACATGCATTCGACAACATTAGCAAACAGTGCACGTGCATGTGCGTGTGGCTCAATGTATGCCTGTGAAATTGCCCTGGGATGTGCAGGTTTGGCCTTCACCTATGTTCCACTCCAGTGCTTCAAGCATCCCGGTTTGATAAACTAGCTCCTAATTGGATTGCTGTGCAGTTAACTGCTTACCTAATGGCACCCGGCCGGCCTCAAGATTTAGCTGACCATCACGTCAATCGTCCTACTCCTCCCCGAAGTTCTTCTCCTCCTCGGCCATTTGTCTTCCCCCACCATCCAACTGTATCAGGCTCTGTCACGTAAACACCCCTCACTCCCTCCAGCTTTCACCTAGACCTCTCCAGGCTTATGACAGCTATCTCTCTCTCTCTCTCTTTGCTTCTCTATCTTCGCCATCACCTGCGCCCGCTCCCCCTCCTCCTCCCCCACTGCATCCATAACCAGACCTCTGTTTCTCATCCTTTCATCTCCACTGTTTTTCGTCATCTGCTCTGTCTGCGATACACATTACGGGTCTATGGGTCTTTGGAGTCTGCGGTGTTAAGTGGCAGGTAAGAGAGAGGATGCATCATGGGGGCCGACATTGTCACCAGCACCACACTTCTGCCCCAGTATAAACAATAATAAACACACACACACGCACACAGCCACAAGCAATGTAAACAAAGATGGGCAAAACAGGAGATGTGCACCTGTTTCCAGCACTTTAACACACACATATGCACAAACTAAGGGAGTTTTATCAGTCTCAGCATGAGGTGTCTGAATACAGTGTGAATACCAACTCCCCGGGGTGACGGAGATGACTGACATGATGAGCCTGATCTGTTTTTCTGTGTTTACCAGATTCAGCAGTTTCCTGGAAATATCCCCTATTTTTCACAGAACCCGAACTTCAATCGGTAACAACAGTTGTGATTATTTGGCTCATCTGCAATCACACTGCCGAGCACAAACACACAAACACACACACACACACTAATACACACTCTGAACTGAATAAATACATTTTTATTAGATAAACATGAACACGAACACCTGATGCATTTATAGAAATTCTTAGAAAATGGCTGATAGAGAGATAAGGGTGTACTCAGCCTCCTGTGTTTACTCTTTCCAGTTCTCTGCCTATAATTTTATATAACTAAAATTGGTTTGAATACATTCGCAGCCCTCCTGCACTGCTGTTTGCACTATGCTGTAGAATAAGATTATGAAACAACGGCCTATTTCATGAAGATCGAGTCCTTTCAGCAATGGTCTGCGTGTGAATTCATAGAGTCCGTGGAGAGAAGGGGAGTTCTGCTGATCTGGCTTCTAATTGGTTGTGGATATTCACTCTGCCTGTTGGGTAAACAATGAGGGTAAAGGGTGTGACTGGAATAAAACAGAAAATCAAATGAGGGGGAAAAAAAAGAGAAGTGAGACTAGGATTCCTGAAAGCACAAGAACACAGACTTCACTGCTTCAAACTCAATTTGTCAAATAGTTAGACAATCGATCAAAATTGAATCAGACAATTTTTTTAAATCAAATAATACTATTTAATTAATGTCTTACTAACTTGTCTTTATATAAACTTAAACTTTTCTTTTTTGACTTAGTAGACGGATCAATCCATTAGATTTGATGTCATCTTGGTCTCTGGAACTCTGGAAGCAGCAATTATTCAATAAATTAATCAAGAAAATGATGAAAATGATTATCATTTTAATTGATAATAAAAGCAATCATCAGCCGAGTGAGAGAGTGTCACTTAATTAAGAAAATAAAATACACACCCACGGCTCAAAACGATCCCTGTGACTGATCTCAATCAGATGGACAGACACAGTTTTGTTTTGTCTGACGAACCACTTATTACATGTAGCTTCAAGATGGCACATAACAACTGCTTAAACACACACACACACACACACACACACACACACACACACACACACACACACACACACACACACACACACACACACACACACACACACACACACACACACACACACACACACTGTCAAGGCAAACAGGATCCACCCAGTCCTTACACAAGTACTATTTTTCAGTCTGAAAACATCTGGTGGAAAATCCGCCTCTGTCATTTCAAACCTCTCATGGATGAAGAGACGAGGCCTGAAACGAGGCCAGGCAGGCAGGAAGAGGAGCACCCTCGTGGCTTCACATGCAAAATGTATGGTTTCTCTCTCTCTCTCTCTCTCTCTCTCTCCCTTCATCTGCGCCTCACTTCCCAGACTCTGCCTGCATCCTCCCTGCTTCGTGACTGAGCTGGTGGGAGAAGACTGTTCAGCATTACAGCCAGATGAAGGTGCTAATGGTGTGTAGCTGCGGAACAGACAGTGTCCTCTCACTTCGGCTAATTTCGCCATCTTTGTCCAGCTCTGCCTTTTCAGACTTCTCACCCTCTCGGGCTGATTTTCTCCTCTTCTCTCACTCTTCTTATTTTTCCACTGATGAGCAACATGGACATTGATCTGTATGTTATTCCCAAAATGCTGGTCCAGCACGGGGCATTTAACATCCAAGGACATGCCCAATAGGCGGTGTTTATTGAGATGTATGTCCATTTGCTGCAAGGGCTAGAGATTTTACAGTCTGGGTGATAACAAATTGTATAGTGTTGAAAATATATGCATGAGATTCATTTTTTTTTATAGATAAATAACCCAATATAAAAACAATACGAAATGTTTAAATGTTTATTTAAATAAAGTCTAATTATTTAAGTTATTATTTAATTCAATGTTTTTTTTTTATGATTCTAACGCCTCATTCCACTTTGTTGCATGGCAATCCATCCAGTAGTTTTTGGGTAATACTGCTTACAAACAAACAGGCAGGGGTGAAAACATAACCTCCTTGACAGAGGTAAGAAAGTTCATTGCAAAACTGTTACATTTTGTCAAACCTCCTTGTCATATGGGTTTGATAGTGACATTTTAGGAATAACTGCCAATTTATCATTATTTTATCTGCCCCAACAATCCACATCCCTTATCCCCCCCCCCACCCGGGTCTAAACAATCAATAAGTCAGTTTTGTGACCATGAATGTCCTACAGACGTGATCTATGATATAACTGCTGAGTTTTTCATATTCAGTGGTAAGCAAAATGGTTGTGAAATCACTGTTCTCCTGTAACTCGCAACAAACAAGCTAGTTCCCCAAAAATACCCAAACTAAAGACACTTTCAATTATCTGAATCACTTTTCCTATTTAAAAGAACACCTTAATGTCCACTCAACAATATCTTCTCCTTTGAAAAGATATGGCTACATTTTATGAGACTTGTTTATAAACAAACTGTCCTAATTCGAAGTTTCCGGTGTAACACAATCCAACTTTAACAGCTGTTCAGATGTGATGCTTTCGGAATCCACTGTTACGCGCTCTGAATTAGTTTAATTGAGTTTCTTGTGTTTATTTTGGGCCCATGCTGTGTGCCACCCACACCTCTTAGCAACTGCCGACCCGCTGACAATCAGAGCTGCACACACTGACCTCGATTCTCCTTGATTACCAAACCAACCTCCCCGTCGCATGTCTAACCTTTTCACACATTCATACAAATCATGCACTCAGAGTCAGGACTAGTGCTCAGAGACAAGCGTGCACACAGACACGCACAATTTTCCCACTATCCCCGTGTGGACATCCAACTAAGCTAAATGTCTAATTTTAACTCTTAACCCTACTCTAAATGTAACCTAAATCCTCAAACCCTGGGCCCGTGGGGACGTAAATCTTGTCCCCAATTGGGTTAGTGTGTATTCAGCTTAAAAAAACAATCTCACACATCAAGAGAAATAAAATCAAATTGGATTCCAGTTTTACAGACTGTGAGTGAACACACCTCTGCCTCCATCAAAAAAGAAAAAAGGCTCATGATAACGAGTGCTCCTCTCCCACACGCTGTCAGAGGTGTTGACTACTGGGTCACCCTGGGCTCAGAAGCTGTACCCGCTTACTCAGACTGACCTGCTCTGTCTGTTCAGGCTAATTGGAATCTGCCATTATACATACAATGGCATTAATAAGGAATAAGGTGGTCAAATAGAAAGGACACCTTGGCATGATAGGGACTTATTATTAGATTTGCAGAATCGCTTACCCGTTTTATCCCACTTGTTAAGACATATCTTTTTATAAAAGATTTTACCATGTGAGGTCTCTTGCTTATGTAATCTGTATCTTTATTTCTATAATAATAATAATATGTATTTTTTGTTCTGATTGTGGTTTGTGTCACATTGTTGGTTGAAAAGGGCTATACAAATAAAGTTATTATTAAAGTACTTAAGCTTTTGTGCTTTTATGATTCCAGATTGGGTTGTGTCAGTGGCTTTAAAATATAATTTTTAAAATATGAAAGTATATCAGCTGCCAATTAGATACAAAAAAATCTATAGACAAAGTTTGTTGTCTGCGACCACATCTTCTTTATAAGGACCAGTCCTCCTTGTTTGATTCACCGAATAATTTTATCACCACCAAGGCGGTTATGTTGTAGTCTGCATTTGTTTGTTTTTCGGCAGCATTATGCAAAAACTGCTGGACGGATTACCTTGAAAATTAAGACTGGTATTTATTAAAAGAATTATTTACGACGACATTAACCACTGGAGAAACAATGAATACAAACAGCAGAACAAACAACATACAAGGTACAAAACCAAACAATAAACATAAATAGATAAGTCGTAAAAAAAAAAAAGTATCAATAATTCATAGAAATAAAATTCAGTCAGAGATGTCAGTATTGATTTATGAGTGTGTGCAATGTGGTGTAGATCCAAATATAAATCTGGATTAAGTGAACTTCAGTGTGGTTTCATGAGGGGACTGTTGGGCCTTGGTAGAGGTGAATGTAGTAGTAGACGTTGATGCTTTCTCTGAGTGCCACTATTTGTTTGTGAATCTTTTTTTTATTTTGTGGGTTAGGGCTTCAGCTGACCATCCAGTCCTCACTTATTACCACAGGATGACAACCAAACTTGGAGTCACCATTTATCAAAAATGGCTGGCAGTCTAGTGCCAACAAAATATAAAAAAATGAATTGTTGTGTTTTTTCGAAGGTATGGCGAGTTGAACCACCGTGCTGAGAGGATGTGGTTTCTTTCAGCGCTTGTTTTGTCACTGCTTGACTTTTATTAACTCTATTTGTGACTTATTTTCCTTCTGTCTGTGTGGTGAAGGTGCTTTCTTCTCGTCAACACTGGGTTGCTCAACATACGAAGTTGCTATGGTTGCATGTGTTGGAGTTGGGGAGTTTTTTGTTGTTGACTTACGGCACTTGTTGTAAATCTTACATTTCAGTTTTTCATAGTAAATTCTGTTGTATGCCCATTTTAAAATGTTTGCTTTCATTATTATATCACTTATTGCAGATGCCATTGTATGGAGAGTAAAACTTTTGTTTTTGTTTGTGACTTTTGATTTTATTCCATATTTGCTATTTAACTTAGCTTCTACATGAAAGGAGCTTTTGCATTGCTCTGTAAAAAAGATTAAGTGAAATATGATGAAGATTGAACTTGAAGAAGATGGGTATTTCCAAACTTGGAATGATTTAAAACAAATGTTTTTATTTGAATCTTCTTTAACTATACTTAAAGAAGAAGGACATCCGTGACCTCCACGTCTGTCATCACGACCTCATGCATTTCTCCCTCCCTTATTTTCCTAGCTCCGGGCAGAGCTGATAGCACAGTATCACATTCCACAGTGTAAAGTCAGGTTCTGTCTCTCTCAAGACCCCACAAAGAACACACATGCAATTCCTCATTTCAAAGTCACAGCAAAGCCCAGCCTGGTCCCCCCCGACCCCTTCAGAGAAAACATAAATATACAAACAGATAGACAGAACATTCAACTTGCTGAGCTCTGGCAGAGCGGAGAACCAGAGCAGATTGAAAACTGGGATTGCATGAGACCCGTGCACCAAATCCTCCAGACCCCAAAAACGCAGATCCTATATATTCTCAAAGCTGAGTGAAGCCGCTCTTTGTCAGTAACTACACGTACTGTGCTGTGCAGCAAACATACAGCGCAAAGACCATGTAGACACGTGCACCGTCGAGAAGAGATGAACACACAAATGACACTGACACATGCACACAAAGCATTCTCTGTGCAGCAGTGAGTATGTGTGCATTAGTTTACAGCATTAGTGGAATGTGTGAGTGACATGTCCGTGCTTGCACTGTAACCTGCAGAAAGACACCCCGCGGCAATGCACACAAGGTCACACGCAGTATGAACGAGGACATGGTGGCACAACAAGCTCGACATCTTTAAAACAAGCACATGGCCTCAGTAACATCTGTGCAGGATATGAGATCAACAGTTGCTAGTATGGAGGAGGAAAGTGAGAGGTCTGGGGTCTGTTTGATTCCGTGTCATGGTCAGGTTGTACGGTTGTCGCGGTTTAAGACTGGCTCATCGATAAAGGTGCATGAGGTGTGTGCAGCCACCGGAGCTAAACGCCAAACTGACAACCCTGCGGGGCATTCACGTCCAAGAGGATGATGGACCAGCAAACCTGAAACTAATGGCTGCTGTCTGGAGGACATCAGTAAAAACTGAAATTTTTAAACAAAACCAAATGCATGAATTATATTATTAGTAAAACAGTATCAGTCACTCATTGAATCCATCAAGGCAATTCAATTGCTCATCAAATCCTGCTATAATCAATGAGGCTACATACTCAGCTCATGAGCTAAAAGCCCAACATTTCCTCATCTCCTGCCATCTGTGCCAGGCCAAGAAGAAAAATGGCACCATCTGTGAATCCTCATTGGCGACAATCAACCATAGTGGCAAAAAGAAATACAGAATAGCCCTGCAGACAACAAGCTCCTTCATGCACACTGGCCCAAGGCGTTCATAAATATCCATGATCGACTGTTTCTGTCACAATAAAACTTTTTTAAAAAAGGATATAGTCAGAGGTTCAATCAGACCTTACTGCTGCAGCCGCACATTAGAAACTTCATGGTGTCATCACATTTTAGCAGCAAGATTTCTCAGTATGACTTCTACACGATGCATCATGCACTTTGCATCAGTTTGCAATGCATCGAGTTTCAGTTAAACCGAGCCCAGCTTGCGTCTTTGTGAGGCTTCACTTCAGCACAGCAACGCTCGGAGCCAAAAGATGAAGTCAGCCTGGTAACATGCTAACATACTCATGTTTTACTGTGCTCACCGTCTTAGTTAAGCATGAGCATTCTGATATATAAAAACCTTGACTAAAAAGATAATAGTCCTCATGAGCTAGCTCGTTCTTTCTGCCGATTATAGATTTAACTGACAATACAAGACCACAATCACCAATTTGTATAAAGATATTATTTCGCTTCTATTGACAGGACAGATCAAGCATGAAACAGGAAGAGAGAATAGGGGAAGACACAGAGCAAAGAGTCATCACCAAACCTCAACTTGAGCCTCTCTATATGTGGGACACTACCAGGTGAGCTAGAGGGAGCCCGACCAATTTCATTTCAATTTAAAACTGATCAAACTATCATAAAAATGTGATGACAAATAAAAGCAGACATTCAATGCTGACAATAATATTTGGCTAATTTTAATGGACTGTGTTACAGTTACAAAATATGAAGCTCTGCTTGTTATGTGACTGGAAACTGCAACGTGATCATAAGTTCATCTCATGGGATCAACATCAACAGCAACGTGAAAATGCTGCTTTTTCCAATTTTTAGACCCCAAAAGCAAAGTGTGTAGTTTGTCATTTAGAGCGGGTGAATGCATCATTCAGAGTGGGCGAACGACGAATCGAGCCCACGATTACAAAAAGTATAAATAGGCTGAGCTCGGTGGATGACAGCATCTTGACGCAGTGCAAGGTTACACGGAACGCAAGCCTGAAAAGATGAAAGCAAATACAGCAAAGCGGGAGCAGCAAGAGCCCTGAAACAACACCGGCATCCACTCTGGCAAGGCAGGACAAATGAAGAAACCACACAGTGCAAGAAAACCAGAGGGTTTTTTTCTCCAGTAGCTCCACAAGAAAAGACTTCTGCTCCAGTCTATGGGAATTCAAACCTCCAAACACAACTCTTGCATAACCACTGCATTTGGACCCGTGGTGAGATACGACCAAAGAGTGCAGCAGTATGTGTGTTCAGTTACAGAGCAAACCTTGACTAATGCAACCGGCATATGCAACACGCACAAATACAGCATACTGCATCACCTTATAATATCTGTGATGTGTTAACATCTCACCAGCTCTGACATACCTCGACGCAAATCTACGCACAAGGTCAGATGGCCAGAAGCTGCATCCACTCCTTTCTTCGTCCGGCGGTTCTCTGGCCTCATATTCTCCCAGGACGCAGTTGTCAAGGGGATTCAGTGAGGAGAGCTCCAATGGAGGCTGCTGTATTCAGCATTAACATTCACTACTGTCACTTTCTATACCAGCAGAGGCTCAACGGAAAATGACCACACACATGCAGGGAAAGCCACAGACACACACACACACACACACACACAATTGTCATTATCCATCCATCACACTGTTCCCTCTTCTAATTGTTGTCTCCTTGTTCAGATCTCAGGCACAGAGATAACTGCACCAGACCACCCTGGGCAGCGGGAGGAGGAACAGAAGAAAGAAATGATACGGACATGAAGACAGTGTGCTCCCTTCTGCAGGGTCAAGACTAACAGATTGGCTGTTTGAGGAAATAACAAAAGACCATTGAGGACATGGCACGGGTCTTCCTACCTTTTCTACTCTTTTGATTTAAGATGCATTTTTAAAGAAAGAAACGTGGCTCCTTTCTTTCTGTGGGATTACCTTGGGAAGACAAGGGATTCACTATTACGTCTGTAATGTATCAAGATTTGAAACCTGAGGCTCAGAGAAAGAGTTTCCAATCCCACTTTATACCATCCATCGATTATCGAATCCGTCTATCCTTGAAGGGCCATGGGGGAGTTGGAGCCAATCCCAGCTGACATTGGGCGAGAGGGGGTGCACAACCTGGACAGGTCACCAGCATATAACAGGTCTTTAAGAGAAACAACCAGTCAAGCTCACATTCACTCTTTAAGACTATATCTAATTGAGCTCACCCCAAGCTACATGTAGGAGGAAGTCAGATTACCCAAAGAAAACCCACACAAACACAGGATATGCAAAGAGCCAAGATTTGAACCAGAAACCTTCTTGCTGTAATGCGATTGTGCCTATACCCCATATACAACCCACTGACACAACTGCAGCCTATAGGGGAAAATATATGTTCACACACTAAAGTCAATAGGTGACACTGTGACTTTTCAGTTATAAATGACTTGAGAAGTGCTCCAGTGAAAAAGGACACAAGAGCAGAACATGAAGCAGAGAGAGTTTCCGATTGAGTGACTCGCACGTTTTCCCCACCGGAATGAGTCAATCTGCCAAAGGAAAAAAAAAAGTTTTTCCCATACAAGACGATTGCAAGATGAACACGAATATGAGTGTGCAGAAGCGAAAAATGGAATGTTTGCTGCTGCTGATGATTCATTTGTTCTGATGTTTACAGATTCTGTACACGTAACGGTGAGTGAGTTTGGAGAGGAGCTAACAGTCTCTAAAAGGACTGCAAGTTCATGTTGCTGAGATACAATCTGTTATCTGTCACACTGGAAAACATTCAGTGAGGGTACTGAAGATTATCTTGTATTACTGGAGGTTTTACCAATACGGTCGTTTATGCCCCGAGTTCACAAAAGAACTGATTAACTGACTCAGGAACAGTTTTCTGATGCTCAAGCTTAAGATTCTCGTCACTGTACTGGATGAGCTGATGCACCTCAGATAGGGATACTATAGTATTGGATGATTTTAATAATAAACTATTATTTAAAATGAGACAAAGTTGTGGAAAAGCTTATGAAAATTGCACACCCCAAATTTTGAGTGGTCAGGAAACAAATGATAATAGTTTCCATCCTGTGTCATTCGGACATGATGTATTCTCGAGCTGTGGCACAGAATTCAAATGTACAAGAAACCTTTTTCATTTCTCTGTCATGATTTCAAACTGTTTCATCACCCTGAGTCACACAGTGCTCCTCTGGGTGAACGGTTAGAACCATTTCCTGTCTCACCGCGCATCGATAAAGTGGAAAAAATGTGATCGAGAGAAAATGACACGTGTTTTACAGA
Source organism: Verasper variegatus (assembly GCA_026259375.1). Taxonomy (NCBI): domain Eukaryota; kingdom Metazoa; phylum Chordata; class Actinopteri; order Pleuronectiformes; family Pleuronectidae; genus Verasper; species Verasper variegatus. Next base: position 8,163,169 of record CM048054.1, read on the forward strand.
CAGTAAAAAACATGTCAGAGCAAAGCCAGGTGAGGCAGCTCTCACTGACATATTGTTCTGCTCATCCATCAGGCCCCTGTTCCCTGAGCCGACATGAACCTGGGAAACATCCAGCCCGACAAATCTGAATATTACTCTATCCTTACTTATGTCCTTGAGATGACAATAGGAGAGGCAAGCTCATTATACAAGAGTCTGAATACTGGGCCATTTTTGTTCAATCAAACGTCCAGCCCAGGCTATTGTGCCCAAAGAGTTTTCCCTGTCACGAGGAACACACACACACACACACACACACACACACACACACACACACACACACACACACACACACACACACACACACACACACACACACACACACACACACACACACACACACACACACACACACACACACACGGTAAAAATCAGCACCCTGCAGTCGCTGTGATTGCCATCACTGCTGCACCCCTCCCGCAAGGATCATCAAGATAAGGCATTACCCAAAATACACCCTGGTGTTGTCCAATCAAATCAATTGTTCTTGCTTCAAGGAACTCTTTTTTGACTGGGGCCCAATTTGACACATGGCTAATTGAGGTTCCAGCTCAAGTCGTTATCCTTTAAGGGAATAAAGGAGGATGAAGGACTTGGATGCAGCCTTGGACAACCCCACCCCCATGAAACAGAAGACTGAAGGCTGCAAGGACGAAGTAAACTGTATTGGTCTGTGGGGAAAGTCAATTACACCAAATCCTTTTCAGAGCTGCAGGAGTACTTACTTTGCTGTTTGCTAATGTTCCTCCAACTATTGGTTTTATATTTAAACTCTCTATACAGCCCTGCACTGTGGACTGGCTGGAATCAATAGCTGCTCGTATAAAGATGATCTAGGAAGAACTGCTTTTAGACTTTTCGCACTCAAACTTAATATTCTGGCCCTGAACAAATGGTAGCCAACCATAACGTCACAGATTGGTTTGTGAAAAGCTGTTTTGAAACCTCAGGTTTGAAATTTTGGCCACACACCATTTTAGAGTTTGGAAAACAGAGGTAACCATCTTTTGAGGAGCCAGGGGTGGAGCCTGACTGGGAGCTCGATGACACTGCACTCCCACCTACACCTGCGACCTACACCCATTAGACAGCACTAGCTGTCAATCACATGGTATCCATGGCCCAATGCATACAGTGCTTTATTGTCTTATTGTTTTATTAGAACTATTTCTATTGTCATTGTGCTACTATTATTGTATTCTGGTTTTGATGAATGATATTGTACGAGATGTAGAATAAAGAGAGAAAATTCTCTTACTTGTCTATTGTTGCAGAATGTGTTTTAAATCCATCTCTCAAAAACTCAGATTTTCCATTTCTCCAATAAACTACGATTCTGCACTTTTTAACTTTTCCCTCCCCCCAGATTCTTTGTCTTTTCCGTCTGAGATTCAGCCTCGAGTTAAAAACACATTTTTCGAGAGACAAGAGATAGTGTATAAAATAACCTTGAAATAAAAAGCAAAATAAATACATTTGAAAAATGCAAAGCTCACATCTCTCCCTTATTTAGATTCTGATCAGTTGTTCTCAGAATGCTTTTGGGGCTCTTGAGCTCAGTGTTTCTCTGTGGGTGATTGACCTCAATAAAAGAGTCGATGATTTTTGCCTTCCGCTCGACGTTGAGCTGTGGGTTCAAACACAACGAGGCCTCTTCGAGATGTTTGTATTTTGCAGATTGCTGCTTTGAGAGAACCAGCCATGAGAGCAGGCGATGATTCAGCAGCCCCAGATGCCTGTAATCACCCCTTCACATCTTCTGCTGCCTCCTTTTCAACGCAGTGCAGATCTCTGTTTTCCAAAAATATCCGAGCATGCAGTGCGGGGTGCTGCTGCAGGACAAATGGGAATTACTCGTGCTCTTAAAAATCCTTAAAATAGAAGTGCAATTTACTCAAACTTCTGGGATCTCGACCCAAATCCCATTACCTTAAATTTTATTTCTGGAGGGAGCTCTTACTTTACATAAAGCCTGTGATAAGAGCAGTGAGGCGTGGATAGGCTCTTATTCCAATTCTCATCACCACCACATCATCATCTCTGATGATCCCACAACATGTAATCAGTGTTATTTGTTCGGGCTTGTACTGCAGCGTCCCCAGTCCTCAAGGGGATCAGCCAAATCTCACATAAGGGAAACAACAGCCAGGAGCCAAGGCAGCCTGACAGTGGGATCCATCAGGGGGCAGAAATCTAAGACACTGCGCTTCTGTTTGAAAGATCCCCTGAAGCCAAGTCTCTATCCAGGTGTCAGATAGGTGTCAAGCAAACTTTTGAACAGCCACAGAGAAGCACAGCGAATTAGCACTTTTGAACAGAAGGCCTAGAAGTACAAACCAGCGTGTGTACCAGAAAAGTATTTTTTTTAAATAGATTGGTGACTATTTTTAGACATATCTTTAAAAAAAAAAAAAACTACTTGAATAATCAACAGTAATTTTCAAGCAAATATGCCCCAAATTCCAGGTTTTATTGGTCTTAAATTACAGTAAATTTTATATATGGGGGGGGGGTTGATGTGTTTGTCAAATAAAACAAGACGTGATGGTGCCACATTGTGCCCGAGGATCTTGGGTTGGGCAGAATTTAGAGGCTGTCAATGATGACTGTCTCAGATTCTGAACATCTGCAGATCTTTTCGAGCAAAATTAACCAAATCATCAGCTTATTAGTTCTTTAGCGACCACATCAAGTGAGTTTAAACCCTTATCGAGACGGTAACAAATATCAGAGTGATCAAAAAGCTTGGGACAGAATCATTCCTGTGTACACGCAGTTTAAATACTTGCTCACAGTGTTCATTTGGGATATTTTCACACATGACAACATAAGGGGGAAAAAATTTGACAGTGGCTTTAAGCCTACTACGACAAGCTGTAACACGCTTAGCCTCTTATTTGCACAAGGTTTCTTGACTGTCACAGTGTATAACGACTGTCCCTGCCTGCTCTCCACGTTGACAGTGTGTGCGCGCATGTGTGTGTACAACGCATGTGACTTTCCTCCCAGCGCTCAGTGTGGCTAAATGAGTTGTTTCGGAGCTATTATTTTCCTCATTTTAAGAATTTAACAGCACATAACTATGCTCACAGCAGCGAGCAGAGCTGTAATCTTATGCTTTCAGTGATCAATGTGACCGGCACAGACGTGATCCCTGTGAGCGGTTTCCACTACACTCAGGGGCTCGTGAAGGAGATTTGGACTCTGCATTGAAAGTCAAACAACATGCCCTGCAGAAGAAAGTGGGCTCTCAGCTTCTGTTTGCATGTGTCTGGGTGTGAGTACATACACAGACGCAGGCAGTTTGCATACTTGTTTTTGCTTGTGAAAAACCAACAGAAGCACGATTGCTATGACAGTTAACATCATGATACAAATGGGTGGCTTGATGACAAAGTGGACCCTCAGGGGGACAGATATTCCCAAGAAGACAATGAACCTTGTCACATTGCAAGAGCCGTCCTGGAATGATCCCTGGAACATTCAGATAAAGAAGACATTAATGACCTGGCCATCATCCCAGATATCAAACTTTATGAACCCCATGTGGGATGAACTTGAATCCACCATAAAAAGGACTATTCACCCATTAACCTTGGGGAGTTGTGTGAGTCAGTGATGTGTGTGTGTGGTCACTGGTCTGCTTTAACAGAGGGACACTGTAGGTCCTCTGTGTTGCTGCTGTTATCAGGGCCAGAGGTGGTCATAGTACTGAGCTGCTTTTTCTATTTATATGGTCAGAGGGTGGAGGAGGATGACTTTCAGATTGGAAGCATTTCAGCGCCTGGGCTATTCTGACATCACTTTTTGTGGCCAGTTTGGATGTGGGAGAACTCCTCATGTTACCAGAGGCAGACCAGAAGATCCAAGTGAACCGCAATCACGTCTGATTACTGCTATTAAAGCCAGGATTTTCTGTCCACCAGGAAACGGGACCGGCCTCACAAACTCTGAACTAAATCTAAGAGTGAAAACCTGAAGAGCAAAACTTGAAAAGTCAAAGTATCACCTATACTAATTCCCTCCTCTCGGATGTTCTCATTTCCACTGGCTCAAAGAGGCAGTCGTGTATGTCAGCCCCTTATTAAGCATCGCTGCACCGTCTTGAGCTGATGAGGGGTCACACTGGGTCAGATTGGCTCAAATCTATTATATGAGGTCATGAACGGGAGGGTGAATTGATATTGTGCCAATCGCTGAGGAGGAGTGCAGAGGTGAATTAAAGACCGGCATAACCATGTGATCTTTATTGATCATCATCCCCAAAGGCCATTAACAGTGTTATATCACTGATGCAACACTGACTTTTTTTAATTCATTTTAACCCAACCATGAACTTTATTTATAATTTTGCAGAGCTCTGAAAATAAAAGCTTTTTAACTGCAGCTGAGGTGATGGACTGCACATAACAAAGACGACAAAGGAAAAAGGAGAAATGCAAGAAAATCCTTGGAGAATCTGTTCAGGTGGGAAAGTGTTCAGTTTGCTCCGGCTTCTCTAGTTGTGCCGGTTGACACTTGTCTCCACCCAGCAGCCAGGCTGGAGCTGGCCTTGCAGCTGTCCACAGTCCAGCATTACATAACAAGGCTGCATCACAAACAACCCCCCCTTTAGCCACTCTGCGGGCTCTCCATCACGGCACTGTCACCCCGACGAGGAAATGACTAGAGGACGAAGTTGGATGGCCGCTGAAGGGACGGACGCACAAACTCGTCTCTTGTAAGATTCGAGGGCCAAGTTAATGAGGTAATGCAGCGGTGTAATTGCTCCTTTGCTTCTCCAATCCCTTGGACCCTTAGCCCCTTCACCTTTTAGAGCTCCACTCAAAACACACACACACACTGCAAAGTGCTGCTAAAGAGTAGGTGGGTGGGTGTACTGGAGCTAGAGCATGCAGGGGCGGCTGATTATAGCTGTTTTCACTCCGGAGAATGTCTGAACAACGGGACCAAGCGAGGAGTTTCTCTGGAGTTTGTCACATATGTAAAGCAGGGGATTCTCTGGTCAGACACATTCATAACGACACAGAAATCTCCAGGGAGGCGCAGCAGTCGGTTTGGTTCAATGTCCCTGGGGCCCCACAAAATCCCTTCAAACTCCCCTACGTGACAATAATATGTGATGCATCTTTCCAGAGGTGCTAAGACTCTGTGCTTTGAATATCTGTTTTATCCTTAAGCTTGTTTTACGAGACCATCATGTGATTAACGTTAGGCAAAGTAACTACAGCGACATTTGCAAACTGGATATGGCCAGAGGAGTTTTCTCCACATAAGCTACACTGAGAAGGGAGGGATGTCGAGGAGCGGATTTAAAATGTCAAACAAAAACTGGCAGTTAAAACGTTTTTTCTATAGCACTTCTACAGCTATAAACATAAAAGAAGAGAATTTCATCAGACGTGCACAGAGTTGGAAAACCTTGCGGATGTCGTAGCACCTCTCGGAAGAAAGAATAACGTCTCACCATTACATGCAAGTGTAGAGAGACACACTCGGGAGCCATGAGGTGAGAAGACACTCAAATACCTGCAGGAGGCTGATTTCGCAGAATTTCTAAATATATCTCACAGGTGATTTCCCTCCAGTGTGTTACGATCAGCTACAGAAACTACACAGCCGCAGGTAGAGCACAGGGGTTTTCTTTGTGGACTTAGACTGATGAATGCATGTTTAGAGCTGAGCCATCTCTGGTTACTCAAGGAGAAGAGAAGTAAGAACACGGTGTTCTGAGGAGCAGCCATTTCGAACACTTGTTATCAATCACATTTAGACAGAACAATCCCCTCCAGCCCCCCTGTCATGTTCTGCTCATGAGCCTGGCAGAGCTGGACTGATTGCTTTGTGGGGAGAGGGGGGGGGGGGGGGTTATAGCTTTCAGAACATATGATATTTCAAAGTTGTTGTTGTTGTTTCTTTAAATATGAATAGCAAATGTTGGTCGTATTAGTAAATGCAAAGGAAAAGCCTCGGGAAGAAGACAGTGGATGGGGATTCCACTGAGCTGTCAACACTGCAGCAGCAGACTGTGCATCCATGTATGTAAATGTTGTTTGTGGGAGAGTGCAGTGCTTTTGCCCACATCCACAGGGAATCCAATAATGGGGGGGGGGGGGGGGGGGGGGGGTTAGCCAGTGTTTTGTGTCAGTTGCTAAGCAAAGTAGGTTCTGATATGACACAACGCAGGTCTCCAGTGCGTCGCACCTACGCAACACTTCTGTCTCCATCCAAGGACCCCATGATGCAGGCTGACAGATTGCACAGCGGGCTGTAAAAAACAACGGCGTTCTTGTGCATCACAAAGCACAAAAACAACGAAAACTTTGCCATTTCCCTCGTGTCAGTGTGTGGAAGACCAGTCACTTGACCTCCACTAATGGGGGCCATAATTAGGGCTTGAAAAGTCATACTGGCCATTACTGACGGTCCACAAATCAGGTTTATATGAAGCTTGAGTTTCAAAGCACACACCCAATTCTGTTTTTACTGTTTCACCAAGACCTACTTCTTCTTTTAGAGTTAAAAATGTGACTCTGGGTGTACCAACTCAACACATACCACAGCCAATGTCACTAGAGCTATAAAAAGTACTTAAACTGATGACATTTGTCCCTTTAACTTTAAGAGCAAAAAAAAAACAAACTTTACAAACATTGGTGTGTTACTCTCCTGTTCTGTGGTGTAACTGTATTATAATTTATTGTAGGATAAATAGGTGCAGCAGCCTGCCAGGCTCCATCGAACCACACTGCTGTTACACTGGCAGTAAAGGTGCTTGTCTGCGGAGTTCAGGAACCTTAATAGCTCGGAGTCTTCTGGGGGATTGTTGCAGCACATCTGGTTCACCTCAAGTGTTCAGCTCATCAGTCAGTTTCACACACACACACACACGCACGCACGCACGCACGCGCGGGATGGTCCACATGTGAAGCCCAAATAAAGTGGATTTGCTGAATCCTTCAGTACTTGATTAGTGTATTACGGTCTATTTCTGTTACTGTGGACTCATCAAGTCTAATCCTGGCTAAATCTCTTAGAAAGTTCTGTGGAGAGATGTTAGAATAAAAGCAGATTTATTGTCATATTTCTGGGGTGGAACTCAGAGGAAAGTGTCTGGAGCCTGGTCGGGTCCCTGCAGGTTTTATTTACAGCTCACCGCTGGCTGTGTTGTGGCTCAGTCTCGTGTCACCTTGAGAACCGGTGACAGGGAGAATGAAGTGTTTCAATCAACCCACCTTCATGATGCCGCAAGGTGCGTTCCCAGCTCCCTGACTCCTCTCGGCGGAGGGATCGCGGCTGCCCCTCCCGACCCGCGGACTGCCGAGCTCCCTGTACCGTCCGTTGGTGTAAACTCCCTCGGCCCCGCAGCCCTGGGCAGCGGCAGACACCTCCAAGTACGCGCGGGCACCGGCTGCAGGAAGCGCGGCCGCTTCGCCGGTGATCCCCGCCGCGTTGGTCGCGCCCTGCGCTGACGGGGCATGGTCCAAAAAATGTCCCGACACGGCATCTGAAGTGTGTACCCCTGCCATGTTTCCGCCGGTGTTACAGCAAAGCCCTCCCCGCCGAGGGGTAAAAACAGCCCATTTTGACACGGCGCGGCTCGGAGGACTCGCGGGATTCGCCGGATTCACCACAGTTTGTCCATCACCGCCGGGGAGCGCACGGACTGGTCTGGAGCCGGGTAGCGGTCTGTCACATTGGGGCGTCCCACCTTCTCCGAGGAGCTTCTCTGGAGGCGTGAGCTCGGAGCGCAGAGAAAAAACTGTGGAAATGAGTTGAGATGAAGGTTTGCTGCTGACGGGTCGAGCTGTCGTCTCCTCGTCCTCAGCAATGTGTTCGTCTCACCGCGTCCTCCTCTGTGTCCTCTCCGCTGCGCGCATCGCCCCGCGTCTCCAACACTTTTGCAGAGCTTTCTCTCTCTCTCTCTCTCTCTCTCTCTCTCTCTCTCTCTCTCTCTCTCTCTCTCTCTCTCTCTCTCTCTCTCTCTCTCTCGTGCATCCGCGGCACAAATTCAAGACTGTGAGGGCGCAATCGCAATGAATCCGCAAGCGCGTGCGTGCACACATCAAAACCACTACCCACGCAATCCCACGCAAACCTACTATATTTGGAAGTGAGTTCACGTCAAATAATTTCACCTTTTTTTGTTTGCCTCTGCAGTTTTGCTTTAGAAGACATCAGTATCACCTTTAATGTAAAGTAAAGCTCATGAACTGCTCCCCACAAGAGGGAGCTCAAGGAGGCCTCCAAAAAGAGTTTTTTAAAGTCTGAGAAACTTAAAATTCGTTCTCATTATCTACTCACCACTCTGCCGATGGAGGGGGTGAAGTGTTTGAGTCCACGATACACTTTTGGAGTTTCAGGGGTGAACAGTGTTTCGGCCAAATCCAATACAATTGAAGCAACTTCGGGATTATATCTTCAGATGTATAAAAACAACAGACAATAAACATAACAGCCAAATCCAATACAGTTAAAGCAACTGGGCAATGCTACTGTGCACTCTTGCTTGAGCTTGTGTGCGGATAACAGACATTTAGGTAAAAGAAATGGTGTAAATGACGCCGTTTCGAGTCAAATTTGAATGCCGGGGGCTTACTGACACTTGGATGACACCACACAAGCACTATGGAGGCATTTTATTGGGTTTTTTTCCTGTGGTTTTTATAAGTTTGAAGAATCTGTCACCAGTTACTTCAATTGTATTGGATTTGGCTGCAACGCTGTTTACCCCTGAATCAGTATTTTATTTTGTTGTTCATTACTTAGCAGCATCACACAGAAACTACAAGATGGATTACCATGAAACTTGATGGAAGGATGTTGTATGGATCGGAGAGGAACCCATTTCAGTCCAGATCCGAATCAGGGGGCAGATTGAGAACTGACTTAAAACTTTGTTTAACATTGCGAGATCAGGCATTTATGCATTTATGTGTGCTATTCTAGCTAAGTTTAGCTTTTCACTTTCTAAAATAATAGGACCCGACAAAACCCCTCTGACCGTCTTACAAGCAATTATATGAATAATCATCTTAATTGGAGGCCACATGCCCAAACCAATCAATAAACCAATAAATAACAGATTCATCCATTGCGTTCTGTTTGGCCCCTGGCTTGTGCACCCCTTGTATTTTAAGACATATGGTTTGCACTCAGTTAAGGTGAATATGGTTACCTACAACTTGAAACCAAAATCCACAAAAAGAAATGAGCTAAAAAAAACCTTCCAAGTTGTACAAGTTTTTGCCTGGAAGCAGCACAAGTGTCAAGCTGGCTGCAGCTGTTACTTATAACCCCAGGCTGGACTGGAACATGCGTGTCTGTGTTTGCAGGTCTGAAGCTGCACGTTGGCAGGTGCTTTGCAGCAATCTGCCAGTGTGTCCTTGTTCCCTCCAGGTGATTTGGAGCAGAATCGTACAGAACGTTAAAAAGCTCAGAGTACACACTTAGTAGCTATATCCTTGACATTTGAGAGAGCACATCTCTTGTTATGGTAACCTTAGCCGCAACTTCATCTTTGTTCGACCTCAATGGCCACAGAGGAGACAAATGCTTACAATTAAGCATGTGTCTGTCAGGAGAATATGTTTTAAAATGTTTTCATCTGCCAAATGTGCTCAGAGGAGAAGTTGCAACCCAAAGAGAGCAGATAAACTGACACTGTATTCTCTCAGTATCCATCTTCATCAAAGATGCAGGGAAGCTCTTCCTCCACCTCACCACCCCGCTGCTTAGGTATTGATTTGAAGACAATCAACGGGAGGAAAGAACAAAAAAGTTCCTTGTATTCAGAGTAAAGTAGAAAGACTGCACTCGTGCCACATCAGTGCGTGGCACCTGACCTCGACCCCCCCCCCCCGTTTCATTCACCATAAACCTCAGCATCTGCTTGTGCCTCTGAGGGCGAAACGTTCGAAGTCAGATCAACTCACATCAGTTAGACGGGACATGGCCAATAAGCTGGGATAATGCAACCACATTTATAACCCAACGAGGAGGCAAATTAAATCACCGCCAATTTGTAGGAAACACATCGTGTGTAGCGTCTCTTCATAATGGACCAAGTATAGCCAGACTAATAAGAGCCACAGCATTGTATTTACATCACAGACTTGATTCTATTATTGGATTGTTTGTTACCCCTCATGTAAATCCTGCAAACAGCAAGGATATTCTTAATCCGAACACCCACATGGTGCACACAGCAATCTACTGTAAACTGTATGTGTGATAGCAGGACAGAAGTTCAGGGTCTTATTGGAGGGGGCCGGTGTTGCCATGTGTGGATGTTTTCACAGACCTTGGTGGTGATAATTGGCTTAATCTGCAGACAAAACACAGCGTCTCTTACTCGCATCCGATTTTATGAATGAGAGGAGCTTACGGACACGTGGGTGGTGTCAGAGCCCAAGGGCGGGCCGCACAGTCAAGAGAAGTGACAGAAATCCCTGTATGTTTGTTGGGACAGAGGCGAAAGGGGACATAGGAATGGACGACTTGCTGTGAGACAGTAAATGTCCAGAAAAAGGAGGCTGGAGAGATGAACACTCCCCCTCCTCTTCCTCCCATGATCTCTCAGGGTCATGCATTATGCATTCTCAGAAATAATTTAGCAAAAGTTCTGTGTTTAAAAGCCTCCTCGATCGGCCAAGCTGTCTCGCTTTAATGTGAAAAGCCATCCGACAGCCAGACTCAAACATCGGCTCCATGTGGACTTGAACTGAAGAAAGAGAGGCTAGGGGGGGGGGGGGGGGGGGTGCCCCAGACTAGTTCACATTAGGACACAAGATGTGACCACAGTCTGCCTCATTAAAGGGGCCTCTCCATGATGCACCCACATACACTGTGTGATCTGCTGCACTCTAGAACTTGTCTTCGCTCGGCAAAGAAATTAGGGCCTGATGAGTCACTGGATCCCCACTGATGTAACAACATAAACACAACTTTTGTTCGACTGAGGCTAAAAAGAGCTAAAATAGAACAGCGAGAGAGAGAGAGAGAGAGAGGGAGAGAGAGAGAGAGAGAGAGAGAGAGAGAGTGTGTGGGCTACATCCGAGCTCTCGAGAACTGGAACGGCATCGGCACTCTTAAATAACAACCTTGTTTTCTCATTGAGGTCTGTGATAGTTTCCAGTGGCAGGATGTCTATGTAGAGTGAGGCACCGCTCCCTCCTGCTGCAGGAACCGGCGGTCTGAGGCCAACAGATCTGCGTCGGCACACTTTCAGGCCTCTGGCGGCTCCTCCTCCCACCATGCAGGGTGCATCAACAGAAGCCAGGTCATTGTGTTAATGACAGCTGCCAATTGATCAAATCACCAAATCCCGGTTGGCCGCAGGGGGAAAAAAGGAAGAGAAGGCCAACCGGCCAAAGGTTCAGGATTCTCATAGAAAGCTAAATGTTAGTGGATTTGTTCACTCACACCTTGATTCCTCATTTACAGTGTCCAACAGATCAGATAAGACCACGAGAACCAGATCGTGCATCTGACTGATTCATGTGTGAATGATTTGAATCTGAATGACGATATCTGTAAAGTAAGTTCCTGCTGCTCACAGCTGGGGAGCAGATGGGTGTGTCTTCCTGAGGTCTGCCACCGCACTTCCTGTGCCGCCCCATGTGATCATCGGTCCAACAGGAACAGAAACCGTGGATTTAATCCCCACAAGAACCTTTCTGTTTTTGTTGCTCTTTATTAAAGTCACAGTCCTATTGACTGACAACTTTTCTATAGTGCATGGACCAAGTTTTAGCGCAAACAGGATGTAATAAATGTTTTGTGATGCTATGGAAGATTTGTTCTCGGCCTACATTTTGAATTTATAACAAAGATGTGTTGCAGTGCATGATGAAGATTCTTTACAGAATGATTTAGCTCCAATTAAGCATGTTTAATTCTTGTTGATTTTATTGGCAGCTGTTATTATATGGCTAACAGACTAATTGTATTGTTTTACATTTTACACATACACATTTAACATATTTCATCAATGTGCAGGATAATGGTCTTTTCTGTTCATGTACGAGCAGGACACCAGGCACCTCAGGCATATGTGTTAGCAACATGCTGCAAGTTGTAAATCAAATATAATAATTATAACCATTTAACAACTTACTTTACGTTCTCAATTCTTTGAGCTTTTTTTCTTTCATAATGTGTAAACCATTATTATGTTTGCTCACTTAGTACACGCTGTCAGCCTGATCCATTGGACTTCACTGACACCTGGTGGTGAAATAGCTTAGATAAAATACAAAAAAGATACTGAAGGCAAGGGGGCATCTTTTAGATGGAAACATAATCATCGGGTTATAGTGATGATGGATGACATTTTTTTTAATAACGGCCTGTTAGTATTGCTCAGTATGAAATAAATCGGGTTGTTGACTCTTGCATTCTCCTGACAGAGATTGGCATCTTTAAACCTCTACATTTTTATAAATGTCCATTTCTGCCTTAAATAAGGAGCTAAAATGATAAATAAGACCGTTACACTACTGACCAGCTCTCACCACCACACAGCTCGGTGTTAGGGAGAGGAGATGCTGGAGAAATAAATGTGGTGATGAGGCTGCGTCGGTGCTCAAACAATACAAAGCCTCTTCACAGCCGTTACACAGAGTGGATCATCCATTACAGCCAAGTAAAAGGAAATGTTTGACACTGAAACATGTTAATGTATAGCACAAATTGCAGTGATCTTCAAAATCCCTTTTATAGCTTTTCTTCCATGGTTCTCTTCACTTTAATTACATACATCCACAGTATATATTGTATTATATTGGCTTGTCTACTGTACCTGGCTTGTATTCTGTAATTGCTGCAGGGAAAGCCTTTGTGTGAGAACATTATCACTTCAGATAGAAGCCACAGTGCTCATGCTTCACCTCTGTGTTAAAGCTCTTGCAATAAAAGCAGGTTCAGTTTCCGAGCAACAACCCACCACTGACCTACAGGAGCTGGATCTGCTGGATTACAATCATTGACTTGTGAGTATGAAGTACATTTAACTCAACTGCAAATCGGTTTTTTTCTCAGCCAATGGATTTCTTGAGGTATGATCTGATAATGAAAATCATATAAGGAATGACTGTTGAATTCCATGCAAATGTGATTTTCTTGTCACCTTTCCCAGGCATGACACAGAGCAGATCAGTGGCAGTCACTTTAAACCACAGCGCAAATAAACACACGTTAAAAAACACAAAACAAATCTGTTGTATTTCTTATCTCCACTAGATGGCAGAAATGAGCTGAGTAAGACAATTCGTAACTAAGTGAAGAGTGCTGCTATGATGTGGTAAGAAGCAGAAAAAAAGATCTAAATGTATCAGCCCTGCGCCAAGAAGCACATTGAGGCATTTTAAAAACATATTTCCAAACAGACGTGCTCCCTCTTTTTTGCCTTTCCACATAAATAAGGATTATTAATATGCAGGTTTGCTTCAAATTCTTCTCTCACACTTAAATATTACAGTTGCCAGGTTTCAACAAACACGTGGTTTTGAATGTTCAGCTTGTATCATTTACTACATGTGATATTAATTATACCGTGATCTTATGTGTTTTTATAATAATAAACTATAACTTTATTTGTATAGCACTTATCGAAACAAGGTTACAAAGTGCTTTACAAACTCCATGGCAGTGAATTTACTTAAATAAAAAGGTATTGAATTCAGTTCAATTTTAAGAGCCAAATCATAACGTATCAAGATCGGTAAAATTTATAGAGAAACCACAGTTCCAACAATGAGCAGCACTTTGGCGACTGTGCAGAGAAGAAACTCCCTCATTAACTGGAAGAAACCTCGAGCAGAGTCAGACTCAGTTTCCATGATCCTTGCACAACCCTTGACTTACATTTACTATGAAAATCCACTCGAATCATTATTGTCCAATGCAAAATGATTGCTGTGGCTTTGCGTGCAAATGCATAGATTAGAAAGTGAAGTGTTCAGAAGTGAATGTCACATTTGTATCTTAAAACAAAACCCCAGTCTCAAATGTCAGTTTTCAATTTGCACACGAACACCTGCAATGCTGAGAAAATAACTAACTTTGACAAAATATTACTTTGCTTGGCTTTCATTTCTATTATTTCCTACCCATTACCTGTCACGAGACATCAGTAGTCTGCAAGTTGGTCTTCATTTTGTGCAAAGGTGGCAGGAAACCAGCGACTGACAGCAGAGGAGATATCAAGTGGCAGGATTTTAAAAGATAAGCGATGAAAGAAGAATGGTGACATATTCCTTTAAGGTAACCCTATAATGTTAAATTCCACATCAAGTATTATTGGGGATGGTACAGAGGGGTTCTCTGCAAAATGAGCAACTGTAAAAGACACTTCCTTCAACCCAAAGCACAACATTTATGATATGAAAACCTGCATAAAGCACATTTGACCATAAGTTAAAAATAGGTGATATGTTAAAACACAAAATCCTTGTGTAGTTGTATATATGGTAAAACTCAAATATGACTTTATAATGTAAATCTCTACTACACACACACACAAGCCCTTCACTCTGTGGATGGTGACTGCACACATAAAAAAAAAGCATTTATTTTGTAGTGACATCAAGATCGTCCGTACTTCTACAGGCTTAGATGAAATTATTTATAAAAACTTTATTTTCTTCTTTTTCAACTCAACAGCTGTTTCTCTTGGAAAAAACTCCCAAGTGATAAACCCGAACCACGAAACATGGTACATACATCAAACAGCACACAGCGCCATCTACGTCATCAAAAAAAAGTACACAGTCTACAGTGGAACAAAGCTGGAAAGAAAAAAAAAATGAAATGAATGACAGATTATGGTAATGAAGGATATATCACAAGAAGTGTAGGCTGAGATTTCAAAAACTAGCGAAGGAAGTAGGAGAAGAAGAAATGCAATGGGGGGGGGGGTTAAATACTGTAATGTAATGTCTGTCGGACAGACCCAAAGTACGTCGTCAATTCTTCTCTAAGTTCCAGTTGCTCTTTGTCCTGTTTTCAACTGGTGCTTCTGGCAACATGAAACTTCTGCTCAGACCGGGGAGGGGGTTAGGATAGGGTCTAACCCCTAACCCTAACCCTTACTGTCTGTATGCAAATCCTCAACAGGGTCATGCAGAGGGTTTACATTCATTAGACCGACCTAGAATGATGATAGAGAAAATAAATGTGTATATATATATTCTGTGCACATACATCATTTTCTATTTGGCTTATACATCAGCTGAGCAAAGCGATTTCTTCCTGAGGTGCAAGGCTTTTTTTTTTTTTTTTTTATCAATGACACGCAATCTAGTGAGTGTTCTTGTGTGCAAGTGTGTTTTCTACTATCGCAAACAGGTGGCGCACAATGAAACACTAATCTTGAAATCTCGACAAAACCAAAAGCCAGACGAAGAGGCGGACCGGCTCAACTCCACAGGCTCGTGTTCTAAATGCGGCACGGCGACTAGTGAGAGTGTGCAAGCATCCAAAGCCTGCGCCCATCCATCCATCCATCCATCCATCCATCCATCTATGCCCCTGTGTCTTCAGCTGCTGGCTGCAGCGACCATGATGCCGCACAGAGACCATGCACAGGCCGGTTATGTCGCCGTGAAACAGCTACAGAGAGGCGGAAGGGAGCAACACTGCCTGCTGATAGTCAAACACGCCGACCGGACATGTCACTTTCTTCAGGTGAGCGGTTTCAAGCATTAAAAAAACAAACAAAACAAAAACAACAACCAGCCAACAGAGTCGGTGAGGGGGACGTCTTCACGGCAGGCCAACGCAAATTACAAGAACCCCAAAAAACCAATGACCATACCTGCTGGTGTGGATGTGGTGGGAGAAAACAACAACGGAAAGTAACAATGACTGTCAGTAGAATGATGCGAGGTAGCGTTGATGAGGGGAACGGAGGGACCTGAGAGGACGAGCAGGCCGCGGCGGGTAAATGCTTCAATATGCATTTCTGTGTGCAAACAGAAGATAGATAGCCCTGTGAGAGCGAGGGAGGAGCGTAGACCCCCCCTGCTGCATTTCAGCTGGTGAAAAAATCGGAACAAATACATTGTACACTCGACCCAACTGTGTGTGTGTGTGTGTGCACTGTGTTGTGCTGTGCTGTGCTGATGGGTGTGCCGTCAGTCGCAATGAGAGTGAGGGTTAGTGTACACAGACTTGAAAAACCGACTAACTCTGCAAAGCAGTGACTCAGATCGTGTTGTTTAGAGTGAAACTTCTTCACTAGTTTCTTTTTTTTGTCAAAGGGCAAGTTCTGTGTCACTTTAAAAAATACCGATAACCCATTTACAAAGAAAAAAATATAACAAAATAAAAACATTCAGCTGTTAAAAGGACTTCATACAGTAGCATATTGTTTAAATCTGTTCAAAAATCAACCGGAGATGCATGCACGATGTGAATGAACATTATTTCTTCTTTTCTGTTTTCACAATACTGTAACATTGTAGGTTTTGCATTTATACCTAGTCTGTTTTACAAACACTAACGGACACAAATAAAACTAAGAGAAGTCACTGACGTGCATGCTCTCATGCTGGAAAGAAAAGAAAAAGAAAGATCACAACCATTATTAACATTTCACATTATAGCTATCAGAAACAAAAGAGCAGTGGATGGAATTAAACCATGAGAGATGTCAATGCGAGTGGGGCAAGTTGGGAGGCAAGGTTCGTTTGGTGTTGTCGCAGGTTAAAAGGGTCCGAGGGTCATGACTGTTGGCCGCCCCACTGGCTCTCTACGGGCCGCCGGAGGAGCTCCTCCACGTGCCTCGCCACGTCCATGGTGTCGTCCAGGTCGAAGTCTCCGTCCGCGTCCAGCATAGAGTCGCTCCTGACACAGGACACAGATAGGAGTCACCCACATTCAGACACGCTGGCAGCACATCACCAAAAAAAAAAGAGCAGAAGCAACAATACACTCTTTACCGGGACAAATTACACAAAGACGCTCACTCAGAGCAGCTCATAGAAGGACTCACATAGGTGGGTATATGCCATAGGTGTGAGGGTGACTGACAGGTGCTGGCGATGCGCCGTGATCCATGTAGGTTTGGTTCCCACTTGTTGGGTCTGGATTGGCTGTTGCAAACCTGCACACACACACACACACACACACGCACACACACACACACACACACACACGATAAAAGTCTACGTTCATCAGTTGCCTAAGCAACTAACCTCAGCGTGTTTTCCAGGCCCTGCTGCATCATTATGGCCGTTCTCCGTGGTGCGGATGAAGCAACCATGGAGAAAGGCACGGAGCAGGGCTCGCTAACTAACAAGCCTAACTCTAATGATGAGCGGAAGAGGAGCTCTCTCAGGAACCCTGGCCCTCCTTAATTGGCCTCCTCCAACTGTAACAGCTGACTAATAGCTGATCTGAATTCAGGCTCCAATATTTAGTGATTAACTCTAAATGTTGCCACAGAGGGGGGAAAAAAAACAGTGGCGGTTGGGGGGGGGGGGGGGGGGTGAGAGCAGGAGGAAAGATGAACAGGAAGTGTTATACTCACTCGGGCACCACTTGTTTGATCTGTGGCTTCACGTAGCCGTCCACAGCTTTAGCTTTAAAACAAACAAGCACAGGGAGAGAGAATGACTGACGGCTCGGAGCAGTTATTCTACAGCAGTGAAGACATCTCTTCACCATGGGGGCTTTGCAGCCGTTATATATGACATTTTGAGAGTAATACAGCCAATGCAAACAGAGGGTTGCTTACAGAGGGGCGGGGTGTAATATTTGGAGAACACCTCATCCTTGGGTCTGTCGGGGTAGAGGAACAGGAGGTGGTTGAGATCGCTGATGCGGTCGGCCAGAGAACGAATGGAGAAGTCTTTGGTTGTGTAGGGCATGAGGTTCCAAACCATTCTCTCACCTGGAGAAACACAGAGTCAGTATAATTACAATAATAGTAATACAGTCTTTTTTTCCTCCAGCAAATTGTTTCTTAAGTTTTACTGCAGTGGTTGTAATCTCCGAGGAAGTTATGTTTTCACCCCTGTCTGTTTGTCTGTCAGCAGGATTGTGCAAAAAGTGACACTGCAGATTTCCACAAAATTGAGTGGAAGGATGAGAAATGGACCAAAAAATAACACAACATTTGTTGCCAGATTTGCCACTTAGCCAGTTGCCAATTAGCAGAGGGTTACATTTCTGTATTTGACGTCCATTATGTCGCTTTAAGCTCATCGTAAGCACCAAGCTAACGAGAACTACACATTTTTGGCAACCAGAATCAGAGCTGAAGGTGATGAATTATACTTCAGATGTAAAAGAGATGAGCTCAATAAGATAAACTCAGGGCAACATCTGCCATACTCATTTTACAGTTTATCTCACTGCCCTCTAGTGGCCAAAATTGCTTAATGCAGCTTTAATTTTGCCAAAAGATGGTTGACAGATAGTGACAGTTGATTTAGTTAGAAAATGACATCTCAAGTTCGCTGAAGCTGCCCAATAACTTTTACAGCATTTTACAAGTAAGAGCTATTGTAAACTTATTTAAGACTAAATTGAAGACCCTCATGTTCTCACAGGCGTTTGAGTGTCCTTACCTTGTACATTACAGCATTATTTTTATTTAATCTTATTTCGTTTCATAAATAAACTTGACTCGTTTTAAATTCGTAACAAGCATTTACACATCATACCTGCTTTATTAGGATTTTCTGCCACCCAGGCTATTGTAATTCCTCCGATCTCAGAGTCACTAAAGCGCAGAAGGAAAGTACCGTTGGGTTTGGACATCAGCATATCCTGAGCCTGCTGCTTGTTCACGAAGCCCAAGATGGCCCTGAAAAAGGAGAGGGGAGAGACATATAGACATTGTTTTCTTGTGCTTCCCCCTCAGTGCATTTCACTCCAAGTTTACTGCCGAGAGTGGCCAGGCGGCTCCCCCAGGGTGCCGTGGAAAATCATGCGAGTGAAACATTGCCTGCATTTTCGAGACTGACAAAATGGGGACAGGAGAAAAAAAAATACTTTCATGGAGCATGCAGTCCAAATGTCAAAATGAAAAAGAGAGGTAGTGCTTTTACTTTTCTGTTCTGACTCACGTTTCAGCCAAATACTGAATCTGACAAGAAAAAAGAAAGAAAAAAACCTCTCTGCAGTTTCCTTACCCGTCATTCCAGTGTGGTTTAAGATGCTTTTTTGTGAGTTCCATCACACCATCAAACCACTGCCAAAATGTGAAGTTCCTCCCTGGCAAGCTCTCCTGTAGAAGAAAAGGGGAATTGGGGGGAAAAATATTATTAAAAAGTGCACAGACGTGTTCAGACGATATCATGTCCACCCAGTCCAGAAATACAGAGAAAAACAAAAATGTCCTCATCCTAGTTGTATTTATGTGGGTGCGTGTGTTTGTGTGTGTGTAGCCTGTACACAAGTCTGTGAAGCGCTTGAAACTTGATGTTCCTGTAATCTAATGAGACCGATGGTGTGTGGTGAATGTGAGTGCGTTTTCTGCCATCGCCAGCTGCTTCGAGCCAGAAAATGAGGCCTCCAGCCTTTCAGTGTGTGGACAAACAGGTCCATTAAGATAAAGACCTGGCTGCCAATGAGGCGTTCTCACTCAATTCGACTGCAGAATCTGCAGAATACGGGAAGCGGGGACGCCGCAAATGGAGCAAGAAATATCTCTATGTGTGAATAATCCACCAATAGTAAATTATTCTGTCGAGAACATGCGCAGCAGTAAAAATGGTTTACTAAAACTGGCCTGTGGGCATTTTGAAAAATGCAAAGAGGAGAAAAAAACGTTCTATGTGCAGCATGATAAAAACGTGATGATTGCAGATAGAGGCTGTGTGTTTGCATTCATGGAGGAGAGGCTGTGGAGAGCCACGAGAGAGAAAGACACTGGAACTGACCCTGTTAAACTGTGACCAGGTCATAGTTATGCTGCGGTAGTCGTCAGGGTTGTTGCTCGAGCTGCTGAAGGCCTTCTGAGCAAGGAAGACCAGGTTCTCCTCGGACAGGCCTCGGTTGCTCTGCACCTCAGCCTTGTATTTCATGTTGATGGCATCACACAGCTGAGGCCAGAGCACCTTGTCTGGCACGAGGAAAGGCACCCGTCCCTGAGGACACAAGGGAGACAGCGGAGGATTTACACAAGCTTCAGTGACGGGAGCGAGGCAGCAGCAGAAGGCGAAAAAACACTGTCAGAGATAAGCCGTGCAAAGACGAGCACATAGTGAACACAGCTATTCCCACAGTAGCAATGTTTTTACGTCGCTTCATTGATTCTGCAGGGATTACTACATATTTACCTTCTCTCACTATTGTGTTATTCTAACTTTGAGCTTCACTCTGCAGAATCATGTACAAATCATCTGTAGAGCGGTTCCAGACAGTACCGAGCTCAGCTGCCAGGCTTTTTAACACATCTACCCGTTTTAAGCCTCTTTACACTGGATTCCAAGACCTTTAAGAATTGATTTGAATATTATTTTAAACACTTACAAGGCTCTTAAGGGTCTAACTTCTCATTCTATCCTTGATCTTTAATCTCCATACAATCCTGCTCGTACTTTGAGATCCTCTGGAAGTTTGAACTGTTCCAGACTCTCGACTGAAGAATAAGGGGGACAGAACTCCGAGGGCAGATCCAGCAGGCTGAGTCAGTTGCTTCCTTTAAATCAAAGCTTAAAATGTACTAGTGTAGTGTTTTTTATTCTTATGGGAGGTCATGCTAAAATTTCATGTTTTTATTCTTTTACGGGAAAAATGTTGTACCTAACAAACATTGAGAAACAGGAACATATCAATATTTGGAATTTATATTTGATGAATTAAGTAATTCATTGTTTATCGTTGTAGCTCAGCACTACACATATCATTTTTTTAATGTACAATATTCATGTATAAAGCCATGCACAACAACATAATTATGATACATTAGACACATGTCGAAATAAAAATTGTGAACACAGACACAATTAAGCAATTATTTACTCACCGGCTCTGCAAAAGCATTGTCCCACAACACTGTTGCCGTGGCGTTATTGTCTTGGCTACCGTGAACTATCACCACCACAGGAAGTGATAACGTCTGTTCAGAGAGAGAGAGGGGGGGGACGGGGGGGGACACTCAAGGTCAGGGTTTACAAATGTACACATTCCTGTTACTGCAGGAGCACGAATGGATTGTGTGTGTGTGTGTGTGTGTGTGTGTGTGTGTGTGTGTGTGTGTGTGTGTGTGTGTCAAGGCTCAGGTAGTTGTTTCTCCCATCCTGTCTGTCTGGACCCTCTTACCTTCACTTGAAAGACAAGCTCATTTCCTCCAACACTAAACTGGGACTCAAACAGGATGGTGAACTTCTCCTCTGTGACAGATTCTGCCCCTCGCCTGTCCGATCGCTTGATCCTCTTCAAAGACTACGTGAAAGATGTGTAACAATCAGGTATATGCTGCACATCTCGCCTGTGTAGTTAGGCTGACAAAACACACATCAAAGATACAGTATGGTACACGCATGCATAATTCACTTTTGAGTCACAGAACAGGGCTGAAATGTAAATAATCCATGGAGGGCTCAGGGGATTGTTGTAAACAAGTTGTGGGATGTACAGAGATGCTCCACAGATGCTGTACACTGATCCTCTAAAAGAACCGCTGAGTTACTATTGAATTACCCACACTGCACTATCACGAGATAATGACCCTGGGTGGTGCAGTGCATCTTAACTGTCTTGCTTCTAAATCTTACAAGATCCCAGTGGATTACTTTTACTTTATTGTAAAAATCCCCAAACTATTGGAACTGCATTTACAAGTACAGATATTTCAGCCCAAGTGGACACATTTTTATAACCTCTGCCAAGGAGGCTATGATTTCATCTGCGTTTGTTTGTCAGTCAGCAGGATTATGTTTAAAACTACTGGACGGATTACCACTAACTTTGGTGGAAGCATCTAGTATTGGTCCGGAAAGAACCCTTTACATTTTGGTCAGGGGGCAGATCCAGGAATTTTTTTGACAACATTTAGTTTATTTCCCAAAGAATAATTCATGGATCTTGATTTAAAAAAAAAAATCAGGCATGTTTAGGGTACTGATATTTATGAGCTTGTGCAATTTAGTGCAGATCCAAATTAAAATCTGAATGGAGTGAATTAAACTGTATTTCATAAGGGGACAGTTGGGCATTGACAGTGGTATACACTCTCCTCAGGGCCATTCTATTGCATTATATATAAATTGTAGCTATATGACCATTTTATCCCTACATTTCCATAACACTGAAGAACATAATGATCGTTAATTGCCTCACTTAAAAGCGACCTACTTTACATCGTGCATGCTGAAGAAAATGTAACAGTTTTTATTAAATTTTACACAATTCAATGTCTCAGTATATAAATGATTGGAGATTTTAAATAAAGGAATCACTGACTCTTTGTTTTTGGTATAAATTTAATTGAAATGATTGAGCAGCCAAATACATTGGTGATGTCCTTTCTATAATGTAAAATCAAATGCTGTTGCATCCAAATGCTGTTGCAGAAGTTCCAGGATACCCGAACCCCTGACCTGTCTTCCTTTTACTACCTTTTTCTCACCATTCTGATAGCAATAGTACTAAGTCCTGCACAATATACTGTCCTAATAGTGCATCTATAGGAACTGACAGAGTTTGTCTTGATAACCTGTCTGAATTGTTTGCACTCATTTTGAGAAAGAATTGAGAAAAGCTGTGCGAACATATCTTTATTCCCCAAATTCTCTGAAATGTATGATTGTTCAGATTCTGGTGACCTAAACCTTTTTACAAGATTATTCAGTGGACCTGTAATTCTTAAACTTTAAATCTAAAAGAAAATTGAGGTGTTCTAAAACTCTGTTACACAGGGACAAGGCTGACATATAAAATGTATGCTTTGATATAATTTCAAATGAATTCTTCAGCCACTTTCTGCTGTATGAAGGACATAATAATCAATTCATTTCCTGTAGCTTTTGGAAGAGTAAACCCCTCTGCTCGCTGCAGACACTCACCATGTTCCTGAAGTGGGCGCTGAGAGTGCCTGTGGTCTGATGGTACTCCATCACACAGTTATTGTTGAGAATCTCCCCGCTGCTGTCACTGAAAGAGAAAGAAGATCAAATAGTCAATAAGCTGCTGCTGTCTGCTGTGACGCACTCCTCATTCTTTCCAGAACTAATTAAAACAAAGTGATTCTCATTTAGACGCCAGGAGCGGAATGAAAAACCACATGAAATGATGTTCATACTCCTCTTTTCATATAAGTGGAGAGTTTAACAACCACCTTCTTTATCTTCTCTACATGAAGAAACAGCGAGCAGATGTGCCTGAGCTGTGGATCTGTGCCACACCAAGTGCTTCAGATGACAAACAGCAGATGATGGCAGGGCTGTTGAATTGCTCCCTCATTTTACCACTTGCTGTCAGATTGACCTACAGTCTTGGAAGGTTTCTATTAGCCAGGAAGAATGTGGACCGAGGCTGCGGAACAGGCTAAATGTGGATTCTGCATCCACACCATAGATTCCTGGGAGGAATTGTTGAAGTTCCAGCAATGTCTCTGCGGTGAGGTTTGGAAACACACTGGGCCAGAGTTCATCCTGGGATCCAATCATCTTTGCAGAAAACCTAGACTTCTTGTCTTAATGGCGCCATGGGAGATCAATGCAGTGTCCCAACTACAAGGAAGTGGGTATACTAAAAAAGAAATCACACGCTGCCTCTACAATGTGAAAGGACATGCGTGACTCCCTGAAACATCAGATACAGAATTTCTGTATCAAATAAACCACATTGTTAATATTGCCAAGAAGAAGATGAATGACTCAGAAAATCTAGTGTCCTTTGTAATCGTTTGTGTTTTTTTGTTTTCAAAGCAGTGGACTTACTTCCTTGTGTTCTCGTTCTTCAGCAGGGCCTTGGCTTGCTGTTCACTGATGATGGTGGCTTTGACCTGGGGAGGGTTCATGTGCACGTTCAACTTCCCCCCCACCAAGAGTCGTACCGTAGCTGCAAACTTGGTTTGGGTTTTTAACACCTGTGGAGGCTGTTTCTCGATAATAAAGGTGCTGTGGAGACACGAAGAAGAAGACAGAAGAAAGTCATTTAGTTCAAGTGCACATCACATTACTGTACATGGTAAGTTGAACTCTCGCCATGAAACCCCGTATTTCAGAAAGTAATGAAATGCAGCTTAAATTATGCAAAATAATATTGTTAATAGCTCATTTCCTTCCTTTTTGTTGGACGACAATGTTGCACACATTGCCGAATAAAACCTTGGTTTCAGTAAGGACTGAATCTTACTAAGATAAAATATTTAATATTGGTCCAGATCGATAATAATCACAACATTTTAGATTTTAAGTTTAAAGACTCATCTTTGCTCCTGAGTGAAGGTTGTGGTTTTAATCTCTTCTTTATGAGCAGAGAATGAGACTTTACAAAACTGAGGTCGATCAACTATGTGTCATACCTCCTCACCGTGCAACAATACATTAGCATTATATCGATGTGTTGGACTTAAGTTTTATATCTTTGGATGAGAATTTCATTGCGATAATTATTTATATTGTTTTATTACAGCCCTGCAACAAAAGGCTGCAAGATGAATGCAAACAATGTATGTTTACGATCTAGAAAGAAATCTACACCATTGAGATGGAGTCACTTTGCTGTGAAATGTTGAATGAAAAATGTCCCGCTTGCTAGAGATGAAAAACCCAGGGTTCCTTTTAGGTCTCCGCACCAGCACATTTGAGTCTTTGAACATTTGCCTTATAAAATGACTTTAACCATGTGCATTAGCAAAAGGTCATGAAAGTAGTCACTGTTCAGCAAACTACCAGAGTAAACAGCTATTTAATTCTGATGATGTTAGTTTGCTTTACCGTCTCCTGATTTCCACATTAGCACACAAAGAGCACGAAGCGAGCAGAAACAACCTAATAATTAAGCCTGTGGGCTCAGAGGGAGCTCAGAAACAAAACACACTCTGTTGTTATGAGCCCTTCAAGCCCTCTCGTCTGCAGCTGAACTAAGTGGCGTCGAGGAGACAAAACCCTCACATTCCCTGCCTGAAACCTGCCGAGCTTCAGCAGAATATCTGGAGGATGTTGTTGAGAAAACCTGTGTTGGTTCGGTGCGTGATAGCGGTGCATTACTGTCTGGTCACAGGCCCGTCTGCAGTCAATAAGAAATCGCTGTGACAGTGACACTGCTTCTCAATATGTTATGGGTCCACAGAGGGGCAATCTTCTTGGAGAGTGGGAGAGGAGGCTGTCAGAAACCTCAGAAAACTTCCTGTTCAGAGACGGTGGAAGACTTAAAGACCCTGGCAGATGTACCGCTGGGTCCAGAAATGATGCAGGGAGACAGCTGCATGTTAGATGTTGGATGGGCCTGCTTCACTTTATTTTAATCTCTGGCACAGAGTATGTTCTGCATCTCTAGGTGCATTAAACCACCATCCTTTGCTTCAGGGGCACATTTACATTCTTCACCCTCCTCATTCTTCTCTGCATATTTTGAATGATGGCTGCATGACGCAATGTCTTAAATGTGATGTCTGGTGACCCAGAAGGAATTGCTCTGGCTTAACATGAGGGCTCAGAGTTGAACACATTTAGACAGGACATACTTTAATTTAATATGCTGTAACTAAACTTACTTGAAGGGTATATCAACACATTCATACTATGGACATTCACACAAAGCCAACATAATCAAAGTTATAATCTACCTGAGTAATTCCACAAAAGTCTGTCTTGACATTTGGCATTAGTATTGTAAAAGGCCCAGAGAAGTGCAGTGCAGAGTTTGGTGACAAACGACAGCAGTGGTCAACGACTGGGTCAAACCTCAGGTCAGAATCGCTTACGGATCATTTTGACAATGTGATTATTTATTTTTCACCATATCGGAAAGTAAAACCACAACATTTGTTTTATTGCTGCAATGCTTCATATTGAGCTGAATGGCAGAGCTTTTATTTAAAAAAAAATGTGAACTTGGGTCTGAATATTGTGTCGATTGCTTAACAGACCTCTGAACTCGCCAGAAATCATTTAAATTTATAAATGAACCATTTAAGTGAACAATAATAAAGAAAATTCAGTTTGATCTTTCCTTTTTTTTTTTTTAATAAAATCTTCATTGCAAATAAACCAGGTAGAATCAACAGAAACTTTTTTAACTTCATGAAAAGCTCTGCACACAACGCCCAGCACACAGACGATAAAAAAGAGACAGTACATTGTAGAACTGCTTGAAGAGGACTCTCTAATGACAAGGAATACTTCTAAAGAGCATTCACACAGACCAAGGACAAAGAAGGACAGTGTTTATATTCTGTATATTATCTCTCTAAAGCAGTGGTAGGTTTCATTGTTAGTGGTGGGGAAAGTCATTCGCTGTGCTGGATAATAACTGCATTGACACGCACAGGAAGCGATGCAGCATGAAATGCAGCGTACCTCATTAATAACAGCCTTTATGGTTTATACTTTAAACACTGGATCAGAACTTCATTCAATCACTGCTAATGCAAACCAAACATATCCCTGCTGCCAATGCTTCACACAAAACTTTAATTGTATAGAACACAGAAAACAACAATGTATAAGATGTTGTTCATGACAACTGTGTCTGCAAAAGAAGAGAAATATAAAAAGGGAGCCAAGAAAAAAGAAGGATCAGCCACATCCAGCTGTTACATGAAGAGCTGCAGGCACACCTTCCAGTCCTCGGCAAACTTGCATGGAAAATTACTAACACCACGCACAACATGAAGTCAGATTGTGCTCGCCATTACTTCTGACTGACTTCAACAGAAGCAATGTTTGTTTGGCTGCACAGTCAACAGACACTGAGTGAGTAATAACCTGCGCTTGCTGTTACCACCAAATAAACCAGGACTGGAATGGCTCGTTCTCGAAAGGGACTTATTCAATGTTCCCCGCTGCTCATTCAGTGAAGCGTTGAATCCAGAGAAGACAAACAAACAGCCCCACAACCCGTTGCTCCCCTAATGTGGACTTAATCCAGAAATGGATAAATTTGATGCCTGAGTCATTTAATTTTAGCAACAGATCATATCTCTCGCTCTGTTGCCTCCAAACGCAACAAAAAGTTGTGTAACTCAGACTTGCTTCCATAAAGGCCAGCACTGATTGCAGGAAAGGGCGATGCCTCAAAATACACAACACCCCCACTCACACATACTATATATATATTGACAGTGATTACAATCCAATACACCTTTGTGTCAAATTCTGTCCATTCTGTGTCTGTGCTGAGGAAAAATGCATTTTCCCTATACAGCCCTGTCTCTGTAAATAGGAAACAGACAAAGTGCCTCAGCCAATCAGTGTTCATGCTCATGCACAGGACAAGGGAAAGAAAAGGGCAAAAAGGGAAGATGTGGGAATGGGAGCAAGAGAAAGGAAATCATGCTAACATGCTGAAGTGTAATTGGCATTTTGCTAGCATAGTTGAATTATTGTTATGTTGTGTTTTAGATGCTGTGCTTATATGTTTCAGGTTCAGCTATGAGAAACAGTGTCCAACACCACAGCGTATAAGATTCTGACATAGTTCTCCTTTTTTTCCAGGTAGCACAGTGGTGTTGCCACGGCAACAAGCATCCATACATTTCAGGGGTGGAGTTTCTGAGGGAGTTGGGGGGAACTTGTTTTCTGTCGAGTTCAAACATGGATTGTTTATAAAGATGAATGACATGACAGCTCCACAAAAATGAAGCCAAAGGGTCTCTATCGCCCCCTGGTGATTGACTCTAGTATAGGCCATAGACCCTGCCTACTCCCTATTAGAGAATGGGACATGGTCCAAATAAAAGGTCAAAGTACACGTCATATCTTTTTCTCAAAAACGTCATTTTTGGTAGTTCTCATCACAAAAATACCAATACCTACATTTTAATAACAATTTTTCTAGTAAGTTTAGTTTTATTCAGTTATTTGATGTTGTAAAAACGGAGTGATATGTCATGATTGACGGCTGAGACTGACTCCAAATTGGTCGAGCATGTGTATAAACGGGACCTCGCTGCCACAGCAAGATGTTTAACACTCACTCACACACACATACCTGGTAACCAATGCTGAAATGATATCTGTGATAGTGCTGTTGAGTTCGTTGAGCAGCTCTTCAATGGGGCCAGGAATGGGCAGCTGTTGTCTAAGGTGCTCTGCTCTCCGAATTTGCTGCCTGTTCTGCCAGATAGTTTCTGCCAGCTTCTCACACCTGACACAAACACACACACACACACACACTGTAGGAATTAGGCCAAAAGACAGATTTGTTTACAGCACAAGGTCCATAATAACTGTCTCAATTACAACGGAACACAGCAGCGTATAGGCTCCGTACTTCCTCCGGAGTTTCTCCAGCCAGCCCCCTAGTAAAAACTCTGGATAATGTCTGAATGAGCCCATGTGAGAAAACAGCCCAAGATTCACAGCATGCAAACACGCTACAGATGCAAAAGTCAAAATCACAAAAAATGATATTCATATCTCAGGTTGAAAAGGCGACGATAAACACGTAGAAGATACCAACGAAGACGTCAACTGGGAAAGACAGAGAGATTGAAGATGTTTTGGTGATAAAGGCTGCTGCTCTCAATGTCCTGTAAACAAAAACCCATGATCTCAGCAGCGGGATTAATACGTTACGTCCTGCATCCTTCATGTTTGCGCAACCCTTCCCCTTTGAACGCGTATGAGCAGAGAATCTCATGATGCGTTGATCATCTGTGAAAGGCAAACTCCGGAGAATGACCGGACCAAATTGTGCGGAGTTCATGTCGGAAAACAGATAGTTTAAAGAACCAATGAAATCCCTGAATGTGTGTCCAGGGAGTGTTTTTGCTCCGAACAAATAGGCAGATGAACACAGAACACAGTCAGTTGGATAATAATGGATTACAAGATGTCATCGCATGCCTGCCTGTCTCTGTCTTATTAGGAGCCAAATAAACCCAGTGTTAGTCAATTTCAAGCTTGTAAACCTGTGACCTTTTGTATTGTGAGGGAGTCTTGTGGCTGTGATCTTGGTGGGAGGTGGAAAAGAAACTCACCAGGACTGCAGGATGTCCAGGCCTCCCTCCGGCGGGCCCCCGTTGCCTGCCAGCTGTTGCCGTCTCTTCCACTGGATTAGCTCGTCATCCAGAATGATGGTCTGCTGCTTCCTCAACAGCTGCAGCGTTTTCTGGTGCTTCTCTGCAAGGTCCTGCGCGCAGAGCGACAAAGAACACGCACAGCCTCGGAATCACTGTGGAGTATTTACTTGTACTCTGTGGAGAGGCTGACATACAATCAAAAACTGGCATTATACACGTGCACTTATACACAATGAAATTCACGTCATACCAGTCTGTATTTCTGTAGTGTGTTGGCTTCTCTGGTCAGCCATGCCTCCACAGTGGCTCTCTTGCTGAGGAGGGCGGGCTCCCGTAGCTGTCGGTCAGCAGGGGGCAGTGTAGTCAGGCTGGTCAGCTGAGCTGTGGAGGGGTTGGGGGGTGGGGTTCATGCCAGACAGGTAGGGAAAAGTTAGAGATGGATGACAGGACAATTTATAGGATAATGCAGCTGAAAGCGAGGTGCCGTGTTCTGAGTGATGCCACATATGATGCTGGTTGCTGTGTTATAGAAGCTCCAGTCTGTTGACTATTCGATGGTCTCACCCTGAATGCGGAGGCTCTCCTGGTACTGGATGATGAAATACTCTTGGTTGTGCTGGAGTTTGCGCAGATCATTCTCCGTGTCCTGGGTCATCAGGCGAAGCTCCTCAAAGGCCTGGTTTATCTGCTGGTATTTCTGAGACATGCTGTCCATCATCCCGCCCACAGGAGAGCTCGACTGTCAATTACAAAAACGTGATTGAGAGACTAGCGGGTGGGTGGGTGGGGGCGGGGGGGGGATGACGAGTTAGGGAACAGTTGGTTTTTCCATCAGACGGTGCGTCAGCTGTAAATTGTTTGAATTGTCTTGTCATCCTATTTTTTATGATGGTTGTTAAGCGAAATGGCTGTTGAGGAGAAAGCTGAGCTCGTCGCTGGGGGATGGAGCAGGGAAACAAAATTTAGCTGGACATGATGCAGTGACCCCTGTGCGTGGCGGTGGTGCTATTTGACTGTGAAAATCCCCAGTGGCCACAAGCAAAGTGGGAACACTGCAAATAGAGAGGGAGGAAATGCATTTGCTTATCATACTGAGGCAGACTGCATGGTCAGTTAAAGCTCCGAACAAGAGCACTATGGTGTCTTAAGGTTCAGAGTTAACAGGGTGGAATTCAATCAGCCCAAATATGCATTCCACTAATAGAAAAGGCATGTTGTGACTGGAAATCAATTCACCCCAGGAGCTGCTGAGAGTCAGATGTTTTATGCACTGCTGGCTTTATGGTTTTATAACCCAGTGCTTGTTATAACCATGAAATATTCGACTTCCATTTTTTTGACTGCCCTCCATATTGCTGCGTTTGCATTGGAGAAATACAAAGGGCCGCTTTTACAAGGCCATTTTCCGGCATGATTGAATAAGTGGGAGTGTCTGTAGATATCACATTTATAATAATCCGAGGGAATCTGCAGACTTTGGGAGATAAATGGGGGGTTGGGGTCACCATTACGTGTTAGTGCTTGTGTTTGTGTATGCAGGCATTGTGCAGGTTATGAAATGAATAATGCACGGAGAAGTCAAAGGTGTTTGCAAGTTCTTATTTCAGTGAGGATGTCTGCGCAGGGGACCGATCTGCAGAAGTGTGCACGCAGGTGTCAGCCTTTATTTTACAGCGTACTCACGTTTGTGGCCTCTCTGACGAGCCTCTGCTCCGTGTAGAGGATGTGTTTGATGCATCGGACCAACTCCAGAGGACAGCGGTCATACGTGCTCTGAAAGACAAGGAGCACATGTGCCCTGTTAAGGCCGGTTAGCCCCTGAAGAGTGGAGTGGCCGCTGCAGACAGGACTCGCCAATTTAGTCGCATCAAGGAAGCTCGCTGAGTTCTGGAGCCAGCGGCGCAGACACACTAAAACCCATTAGAGGAGCCTAATGAGACCCATCTCTGAAGCTCAACACTTTATATAGAGACATGACTCATTAGCATACACACACATTGTCTCTCTCACACAAGCGCGCGCACGCACGCACGCACGCACGCACACACACACACACACACACACACACACACACACACACACACACACACACACACACACACACACACACACACACACACACACACACACACACACACACACAAAACCGAAGTCAAGCGGTTTATGTGTTATAGTAACATATTTTAAATTGCAGTTTCACTTTCAGTTAAAAAAAAAATACCGTTGGTGTCAGTTATTGTTGTTGTTTCCTGCTTCAAGTGAAAAAATTAAATTGCACTTTAAGTCTATTAATCACTTTTTAAAAAACGTTTTCCGAGGTGACACCACAAGTTATGAGACAAAGAGGACTGGGCGTCAACAGTATTTTGCTCACCTGCATTATTATGACTTTTTAAGGCTAGATTGGAGCGCCAGCATTTGGACAGTGATATAAGCCACCACAGATGAAAACAAGAAAAAGTTGTGTGGTAGGAATTCAGGATTGCAGTTTCATTGTGCTCAGCAGCCCTCTCACCCTGTTTCTCTAGCTGGCTTTCAGGCAGATGGGAGAAAACAAACAGATCTGTGAACGGGGAGCTCGATCATAAATAGCAGCGCTGGCCGGCTACCAAAGCCCTCACTTGAGCTGTCCTCTTGTTTTTCTCCTGGTGAATACAACCTGTTCTTAAAACATTTTGCTCACTGTGTGCTCTTCCTCAGAACCATGACAAGGGAGGCATCTGAGCTGAGCAGCTGTGCCTTCCAACCACTTGCTTAACATCTTGTCACGTTGTAAACAATCAGAAGTGTTTTGCTGAAAACACAACAACAGCCAGAGATGATCTCATTTCTTTAAATGTCCCTCTGGAGTTGCTTCTGGTTTATAAACTCTAGGTGCTTGATGTTCCATTTTTCCTTTTTTTCCTTTTTCAAAGACCCATCACACGTCAAAGATATTTTTATGGCAACATTTTTATGTCAGATTTGTTTTTCAAGTGCCAGGGAGATTTATCCTTCACTGATAAATCTGACAAAACCCTGAGAGCATAGTTTGCTTTTTTTCAAACTTTGGCCATATGACCCCAATAGAGTTGTCCTGTCTGACTGCAAACCAAAGGTAAAAAGCCTCTCAGTGAAACACCGTGTATGAACAGGACACGGTGGCATTTTTTCTGCTCGCTTGGCCAATGGCATCGAGTCAAAGGATAAATCTAGCAAGGTGCTATAAATATTGTTATGCAGCTTAGTTCTGATGGCGGTTGAGACATATTTCCAAGAGACACACCTTGAGCTGGTTGGCGTAGTGTCCCAGTTTGATTTTGAGGAGGAAGCCGTCTTCTCCCACCTGGTGCTCAGCCTTGTTCTGCAGCTCCTGTATCAGACTGTCCAGCAGGCGCTTGGCCTTTAACTCCTCCTGCGGGTTCTCCAGGTCTATGACATCCCTAAGAGACACATACAAGCCAAGCAGACGTGTATAAATGCATGCACATAGTTAGTGACTCTGATGTGTTGAAAAGAACAAACAGAAGTGGACGAGGAAAGAAAGGGGCCGAATACGTTATCACGGGCAAACACGCAACACAAATATTTGTTGGGGCATATGCTGGCATAACTGTGCAGACATGCACGTTCTGTTTGCACTGAGGAGCTACTCACCAGAGCTGGCCCTCTATCCACTGGGACAGATAATGCCGCACCTCGATGGGGAAGTGCTGACCATAGAGAGACTGCATCTGGTGCAGAGCATCTCCCTGGAGCTGCTGGGCCTGGATCCACACTGCCATCTTCAACACCCTGAGGGCGGAAAAGGGGGTTGGCTGTAAATAAGAGAGCAGGGAATGACGTTTGAAGAGATGAGGCAATGAAAGGGCATGAGGAGAAGACAACCAAAGCCCCAGAATGTGAAATAACTAT